>JASFXZ010000025.1:6744785-8027238 GCA_032209605.1 Mactromeris polynyma | reverse complement strand
TTCGTTTTTAAAGTTTAATGTCAACTTGATAGTATGTAAGCTTGTAATAAGAGTCTTAAAGGTTTTCTTTTGCATTTTTGTTTACTGTTGTCAGTAGACATACAGAATTTTCTTGTTATGTAAACAGTGCAGTCAGTGACTTGCCCAGAAAATTTCAGTTACAGAATATCAATTTATCATGTGTCACAATATGTTATCTATTGCTTCAAGTTCATGACTCCCCTAGAATAATATGGCAATTTTATTTGGCTGGTAAGAAAAGACATTTGCTTTTAATCAAGTCTGTTTTTCAATTTGTATTTCACTTATTGAACTCTGGTTGACAGTGGCAAATTTTTAAGAAATTGACATTGCTAAACTTCATATGGAATTTTTTCACTTAAAATGATTCGAAATGAACTATTGAACAGTAAGAAAGATGAATCTATCAGTCTGATTCTGACACATGTTTACAGTAATTGGCATGGTTAAAATAATTCATATTTTTTCTCAAATATGTATTTTGATATTCAGCATAGCCTTAAAGCAAAACAAATATTTAGGATTAACATTACAAAACAACCTCAAATGGGACAAACACATTAACTCAATCACAAACAAAGCAAACCAGTCACTTGGCTTCCTTCGCAGAAACCTAAAAATAAATTCATCCAAAGTCAAAGAACATGCATATAAAGCTATTGTAAGACCAAAATTGGAATACTCCTCCTCCGTCTGGGACCCACATGCCAAAGGCCAAAAAGTACAAATCGAAAAAGTTCAGAGAAGGGCCGCTAGATTCACCACAAATCGATTTCATAACACCAGTTCAGTCTCCAACATGTTACATACTCTTAACTGGCCATCCCTAGAAATCAGAAGAACTAGAGCTCGTCTTATCATGTTTTACAAAATAATCCATCATATTGTTGCCATATACCCTGAAAATAACTTACTTATTCCAACTGACCAAAGAACTCGATATAGCAGTGGATATGGCTTTAAACATATTAGTACCTTAAATGACCAATACAAGTTTTCTTTCTATCCAAGAACAATAAGTCAGTGGAACATATTGCCCCAAATTGCACACCAAGCAGACACAGTTGATGCTTTTAAGACCATTGTCACTGTGCCTGTCTTGGTATCATGCATTGCCTACTAGGCTACAACCAATGTACAAAGTTTTAAACATAAATTTGTTATTCAAAAATCCAAAAAAAAAAATATTTTAATTTGCACATGTAATATGGCTGTTACTTTGTATATACACTTTTAGTGTTTCTCTTTTTTTTTTTTTTTTTTTTTTTTTAACTAGTGCCTACACATAATCTTCAGTGATTTGAAGGAGTGTAGTAATCCTTAAGAAGAAGAAGAAGAAATGTCTGGCTGGGCGATATCAAATGTATCTTCGAAAAAAGTGTAGTATATATACATGTTTTCTAGTCAATTTCATTGATGTTCTCAAAGTATGTTTTATATGCACAGTATGTAAGATTTAAACAGTGTGTTAAATTAGAACTATGAAACTTTGTGTGTATTAATACATGTTTAAATAGCAGTTTAAGAATTAAAATGTCAAGTAAATGATATAAATTTTCAATTTTGTTAATCATTTCTCTGATTTTCACCCTTTTAGAGTATGTTTTGGGACTTTTTTTTTTTTTTTTCGACCACCCAGTGGACATTTTCCCCAAAAATTCTTGTAAACCAAAAAATAAAAAAGGAGTGGCCTAAACGACTTATCTTTCTGTGAAAATAACTGTTATTTCTAGCATATTGTTTGATATATTTTGCATTGATTTAGTTCCATTTTGCCCAGCTTTTTGTGAGCAATTCTATACAAGTTCAGTTTTTTATTTCAGAGGAACTGTTGATTAGTTCTTACTGTTCTGTTGGCAGCATTTTTGGTTTATTACATTCAGATACTAGCAAATGGTTTGTTTTTGTTGTTGAAGACTCGCCTTTCAGTGAAAATAACGGGATTTCTTTTAAAATCCATTGAAATAAGGCATAATATAATGTTATATCCAGGTAGTTTGATTATTTGATTAAATCTGTGAAACTGCAGTCAAGGACAATGGAACAAAATGTCTTGATTGCGAATATAAATTGTATCAATTTAATACGCTTTGTTGCTATATTTGTTCGAATTTGAATGCAAAATGTTCAGATCTTGGGAGTTAAAATCAAATATATTGGTGTTACTAGTTCATACTCTAGTCGAATGTATCATTATATTTCTTTGTGACAAAGTGCTATATATTACTGTTCATTTTTTCTATTTTATTGATTTTGACCTGACTCCCATACTGTGGTATTCATATCATCACCTCCGAAATATTAAAATGTACACAATTCTTATTATAACCCCACTTCAAAATATGCAATGGGGGCTATATGGGAATCACCACTTGTTCCGTCATGTCACATAACATGGTTTTCCATGAATTATTTCTACCAAGCCTAGTTGTGTATATTGTCGGCACATTCTGATTGTGGTCCTGTAGTGATAGATAGTGATAGATAATTTCATTGTCTTGACTGGCGGCCATCTTTGAATTTATCAAAAATATGTCTGACAAAGCGGTATTGTGGGGGTATTAATCACCTTCAGTGATAGCTCTAGTTTAGGATTTGTTAAGTTTGTGTTTTAGCCTCGAGGTTGGATTTGAACTCACGACATTCAAGTCAAGCATCAGATGTTCTGTCTGCCCTCTCACCACTATCTCTCCATTAAGACTAAAATTGGCAGATATTGGATGGTTTATATCAAGGACATTTAGAGTTCATGTTTATTTGACTAAAATAGAAATGTTTGATTTTCATAGAGGAGTTATATCTTACTACCATTTGAAGAGAAATGTAATGAAGGGATTTGGTAGTACATTGCCTGTAGTTACGTATTCTCTCTGTTTTAATAAAAAAAATACACATTTTAAGTAGTAATGCCATACTTCGGCATTTCTGGTTTTCGTTGTATAGTATTTTGCCCCCCCAGGGTATAATTCCCCCCCTTTCCTAGAGCCTAGCATTGTGTCTAATTCCCCCCCCCCCCAGGGTATAATTCCCCCCTTTCCTAGAGCCAAGCATTGTGTCTAATTCCCCCCCAGGGTATAATTCCCCCCCTTTCCTAGAGCCTAGCATTGTGTCTAATTCCCCCACTTCTGGGATCAACCAACAAATCTGGCCAAAGTCTATTGCCTTAGACCTGCACTCATATTCCTCCTGTTGGGAAACATATTCTGTCTGAAGTCCCATGTAAATGCTATTTGTAGTTATTTATTATAATATTTTGACATTGTCCTTATTTTTTTAAGGGATTTAGAACGTTAGATGATTTACGTACCAAAGCTAATCTGACATATCAGCAGAAAATTGGTTTGAGATGTTATGATGATTTTCTCGATCGAATGCCCCGATTGGAGGCTGGAGAGATCGAACAAGTGGTAAGTTTGGAAAGGTCTAGATTTTACCATTCATTCTGCGTTCTACCTTATTACACTACACTTTTTCGGGCCATGGCTTTGCTATTTGCATATCAGTGTTGTGTAAACCAATCAAATCTAATGTTAACCACCCTTCAGTCTAACAACATTTGTAACCTTGACGCGGATTGGTTAACCTTTCAATAAGGGGTATGATACATTACCAAAATCCTCCAAATTTCGGAGTCTGGAGTGACCTGCAATGGTAACATTCAAATTGCGCCAACCATCTTTTACAGATTATTGTTTATATTATTTTTTCTTTATTCAAAGGTTTATTTTAATCTGACAAGGATGAAAATTCTTTGTTCTCTGTTTGTTTTTAAGTGAATATTGAATTTACTGCAAGGATTAATTTGTCAATGTTAATTGAATTAACTACAAGAATTAATATGAAATGTAATAGTTAATACTGTAGTTCTAATACTAATTTGAATATTAATGTGGTTAAGTATCATTGAGAAATAGTATGAAATTAAATTTAAAAATAAAATTTGATAAAAAAAGGGGAAAAACTCTGCTGTGCTTGCATGACTATTCATTGCACAAATATTTTTATATTACTTCCCTTTACCTATCGTTTAATTGTGTTAAATACTTTATGTTAGAAAATTACAGTTTGATTATACATTTCTATTGAGAATTATTGTTTGGTTAGTTCAATGGACCATAACTTTAGATTTAAACACTTGAAAATAACATTTTATCTTTTGAAACATTTACAATATGACATATACTCAGTACATTTAAAGGCCCAATAAGGGTAATTTTCATGCCTTTAAACCGCAAAAATTGTAAAATGTACTGTTATAAGGGACAATTCTACCTTTATAGGTTGATGGGTATCAATAATTTCTCTTTCCTTTCTTACGCTGAGCTTCTTGCCCATTCTTGAAATTTTGATCAGAAATTATTATCATTTTTTATTTTTGGACCCCCAAATGGATATTAAAGCAGCTTATATAAAAACATTTACCTTAAATGTTCAAGATTATGACATTAACAGTGGTGTAATATGTCGTTTTTCTGTTCAGTACATAATATCCACAGTTAACGTAACTTCAGTTAGAAGAGGGGGCCATCTATCATGAGCTTGTTTGATATGTTAACATTTGCATATTTAAAAGAATAGTAAAAATTTGAAATCTCGCTAAACGCATATTTAGATTTTCCCAGAAGAAAGCTAACATCATTTTTTGCGGCACTAATTTATTTCAAATGACTCATGTTGGTTAACCTTATGAAATCAATTTATTTTGATCAATAGTCGACGAGTTCACAGGTATAATGCAGAAATATGGTAAAACACTGTTGTATACCTTACATCAGTCGGTATATGCATTTATCATCGTCATTTTCTTTGTCTGAAAGCTGTGACATGAATCTCACCACTAACATGAAAATACTGTGTACTTTTTATGAAATTATTCACAATACAGTCAGACTTTGTTCATTTGCATCAATCAGGTCTGAAATTTTATTTCGATAATACATGGTTTCGAATAGTTTCAATTCGACATGCCTTAGAAGACACAACGGGACCTGTTATTTATTTCGGATGATACCAAGTATTCAGATAGAAGCTTGTTGAATAAATGAGGTCTGACTGTATATATTAATCTGGGTCAGCAAGTAAAACAAAAGTGGCATCAACAGAACATTCACGAGGACGGAAATTAAATTTTTTGTGTAACACCATTATACAAATGTACATACATGTATGAATATGATCATGCCAAGCCCAATGAAAGACATCACAGGCAATATTCACATCTATGAAAAATATTTCAAATTAAGTAATACTGTTATTGTTTTTAAATAAACAAAAACATATTTCATATAGTTAAAATATCAACTATGCATTATGAAAGATCACACTAATTGTACATTCCTCTGTATTTGTGATGTCTTAAAATAAAAAACTTTCAGTTTTTTAACAAGCGAGGTATTTTTTACAATGTTTGTCCATGTGTTACATGTACGTACGTTTGTACGTACGTTTTATTTTCAATATATCTGTAGGCCGGAGGCCCGTGAGATTGACACATATCAATACACAACATAGTGGCAAAATGTGAAAACAGCAATATCAATACAATGTTATACATATCATACAGCAGGCAATACTTCTCAAATTAAATAAATAGAATGTGATTGAAGCTTCGTTCTAGTTTTGTATATTTAGTTTGTAAATATACGGAGAGGCTAATACTCTAAAACTAGGGTAGGACGGTTGGATGGGGCTAGTTTAAACAGAGAAGGTGGGGTTAATGATTTAATATATAATTGTTTTAAGGGCTATATACCTTAGCAGGTGATTAATAATAGTTTTACTTGTATTCTAAACGCAATGAAATGAAATGTTCGACCATCGTAAGCAAAACAAAATGTCTGAAGAAAACAAAAAACATCTTCATATCCCAGGCAATTATATGTATAAAGAGATACGATGCCATCTGTGATGGGAAATTAAGTATTTGGACATTGTAAGATAAAAACAATATATTAAGGGAACAGATCCTATCTCAGTTTACATATAGTTATATACATAACAGTGCAATATAAATGTGTTTCGTGAAAAATGACAGGTTTCGTTATAGAAATACAAACATATGCAAGAGAAGTTGACATTTGAATGTTAATACAACAGTATTTCAAAATGAAGATATGAGAACATTGAACATTGACAACAAATGGTATAAGAAGACAAAATAATTATTTTGATAACAAGTGATTACATGTATAAGTACAGTGTTCCATGAAAGATAGATTTAATAATAACATTCTTACGCATTTATAAACATATAAATTGAGAATAATCAAACATAGTCGACTACATTTCATTTTGTTTGATTTTAAATGCTTTGAATATGAAAACGCTTAGGTTTTGAATAACATTTGCATTTCTGTTTTCAAAAAGTAATTTCAGTTTAAACATATTAGGTCTTATCCAATAAAATCTACTTATATATATTTCACGTAGTTCATTGTATTTTATACATTCGAGAATGAAATGATATTCATTTTCAACTTTATGACAAGAATTACATAATCTATCTTGAACTTCAATTCTTGGTCTTTGCCATCTGCCTGTTTCTATGAAAAGATTATGAGAAGAGACGATTAAACGTGTCATAGCTATTCTAAATTTTGGGATATTTAAACATTTAAGGAAATACTGAAAGTCAAAACTAATAATTTCTTTATAAAATAATGCTCTGGAAGATTCTTCTACACTTCTAAAATTATTTAATACAAAGTACTCTTCAATATCGTTTAAAAACATCGAAAATAAGAAAGGGGACAGACAGTCTCCTTGTCTTACACCAAGCATACATGAGAATTCATTGCCTAACATGTTGTCAAACTTTACACGTGTTTTTATATTATTGTACATACTTCTTAATACAGTCATGATTTTACCTCTTACACCCATTTTTATTAATTTCATCCACAAAGTGTTCCTTTCTACATAGTCAAAAGCTTTACTAAAATCGATAAAACAACAATATAATTTTTTACTAGAATTTATCATATGAGTTATTATGCCATGTAGTACAAAAATATTATCCGTGGTGCTCATACCGCGTCTAAACCCTGCTTGGGCTTCGAGGTAAACGTTATAGTTTTCAGCCCATGAATTTAATCTCTGGTTTAAAAGACTAGTAAAAAGTTTTCCGAGCGTACTTAGCAATGTGATTCCCCGATAATTTGAAGGGTCATTTATATTTCCTTTTTTATGAAGAGGTATAATATATCCTTCGGACCAAGAACTAGGGAAAATACCAGTATTTAATACAGTATTGAATAAAGTGCATAAAAATGGTGCTAATTCCTTAGCTCCGTGAATGAAAAATTCGTTTATATAATAGTCGGGTCCTGAGGATTTGCCATTTTTCAGTAGCTTAATACATTTTAAAATTTCTTCGTGACGAAAAGGCACATCTAATTCGTAAAACATTATGTCGAATTCATTGATAATAAAACGTTCGTTAAAATAAAGTACGTCTTCATCGGGGTTAAAGAAATGATCATCCGGGTTATTAACAGCTTTAAAATATAATTCGAAATTGCTTAACGGTATACTCGGTTGTCTGATATGTGATGCATCTTTAAGCATTTTCCAATACAATTTGGCATTTTTTTTCCTGTTTATCTCCAGGACATTTGTTTGATTAATGTTATAAATTCTTTTACATTCTTTCATTATATTTTTGTAATCCGAACGAGCTTTGGTAAGTAACTGTCTATTCTCGTTTGAATTATCTTGTCGAAATGAATTTAACCGCCTATAAAAATATTTTCTCTTGTTTTCACAATCTTCGTTATACCATTCTTTCTTATAAATGCTTGATGTATTAATTTTGTTTCTGGTTATTTTCTTCATAAACAGAGGATCTGTTACGCTTTTCATGAGATCAGAGAAATTGTGTAGGCAAGATTCTAAATTTTCAATATTATTGCTCGTCATGGTCTCTCTTTCAATCATATTCAGTTTCTCGTTAAAATCGTCTGTGTTCAACATTTCTGTGTATTCTGATTTCCGTTCGCTTGACCAAACGTATTTATACTCAATTTTAATCGGATTATTGTCATCGGAAGGCATTTGTGTATTTAATGGTTGGTTAATAGTGTTTGTTAATATACATTCAATTACGTTGTGGTCCGATAATGAGTTAGGTTCGTGGACCATAAAGTGTTGTATCTTATCAAAAATAAACTCTGATGCGAGGAAATAATCAATCAAGCTACACCCATTGTGTCCTATAAACGTATATTTGCCAATAAAAGCGTCATTACCCGCACGACCATTTAAAATCCTTAAACCAGTCTGTTTGCATAAATCAAGTAAAAATGAACCGTTAGTATTAGTACGCCCCCTGTCTTGTGAGTATCTTGGTGAGAAATCATCACCCGAATAATCATCCGGTAAAACATCATCTGGAATCAATACAGAATCAAAAATAACAAAATCCGGATTGTCATTAGTACGGCTGTTAAAATCACCAGCCAATAATAAGTTACATCTACCATTAGTGGTATTGTGAATTAAGGCAATCGATTCAGTCAATCTATCAAAGATATTTTGGTCAATCAAATTATAACGACTACTACCCTCTGGCATAACATAGCATAATCCAATAAATAAATCGTCTGTAAGCGAAAATAAGTCACATGGTAAACAAGACTTTTTGAATGGGTAATACATTGCAACTGTTCTAATCACATAAGAGTTCTCTCCCTTTATCCCTTCTAGAGTTCTCTCCCTTTATCCCTTCTAGAGTTCTCTCCCTGTATCCCTTCTATAGTCCTTTCCCAAAACTAGGTAGTCTCCCTTAGTAAATCACCGCTTACTTCCCCTGATTACTTCTTCAGTACTTCCGGGGACTATTAGCGTCGGCTCAATAATGGCGGAGATAGCGAAAATTATCGAAGCGTGCACGAATGACTCATCTAGTAGTTATAAAGTGGATTAAACTCAACCCATTGTAAAAATCAGCCTTTTAAGATGTTAAATCCTAAATAAATTCATGTGGTTAATATTGAAAGTTATTCCAAAAAAACCCATCAAACAATCCCATAAGGCCATAAGAAATGTTCACGGACCACGATTTCATCATCACTATTTCTAAATAAGTTGGTAATTTTCCACTTCAATTCTGATATTTTCATCAAAGTTTAATTGTGTTAATCCATTTCCACGCCAATTAAATAGTTTTAAAGACTGCTGTGAAAAACAATCTGGGTTTAATAATCTTTAAAAAGGTGTAAAGATGGACCAAACAAAGGATGTTTTAAAATTACGCGAGCAATACTTCATCGTACACAAGTCTATTTTCTGAAAATTTCACCACAGGTACTTATTGTCTGTGTTGCAATTCTTGTGACAACAATTTAATTTTCAACAAGAATAAACATCGAAGATGTTTGAAGTCACTGGCTAAGTCTTTGAAGTAAATATTTTTGGAGGAGTTGCAGCCACGTTGTGGAGATCAAAGATTGATATGACCTAATCATTGCAATTATCAATGGGATTAATTAAATCAAACAGGAAATAGCAATATGTATTAACACATAATAAAGATCTCCTGGGGTTTTATGACTCTTATGTTTTTACAGCTGACACATGGGGCAATTTAGTGACAGGTAGGACTAATCTTCTGTGTAGGGCGTGGCTTATGAATTTCAAAACAATTAGCATCAACCAATCAGATTAAATGAACCATAAGAAATATATATAAATTAATGTCAACACGGACCTATATACATGTATATAGGTCCGTGATGTCAATTATCATTAGCTGTGATAATAGAGCTACTGAAGGCAATTTTAACATTTAGGAATATTTGTTTTATTTACATGTGCCAACATACGCCAATGTAACTGTAACTGTATTAGTAAATCTGCATTTGAGCATAGATTTTGCTTGTATAAATTAATTTTATAACAAAATAAAAATACTGACTAAAATGGTGACTGTAGTATAAACTTTGATTATTCATAAATTATTATAATTGCTAATTAATATGTTCTATTAGGATTATAAACCCAATTTCACCACAATTTTTTTAGAAATACACTAAGTGCATGTGTATCTCAAATTATAATTTTCTGTATCTTCTATAATTGTTTTTCACAGCATTCTTTTGAAATAAATAGTTTACAAGGTAGTGTATTAGTACAATTAAACTAAATGAAAATATCCAAACTGAAGCGGTCATTTTCGGAAAATTACCGACATTTTTAGAAATAGTTATGATGCAATCGTGCTCTGAAAATTTTCTGGAAATGGATTGTTTGATCGCCGTTTATGGATTAACTTTTATTATTAACCATATATTTTTGGTGGAATTAACATCTTACAAGATTGCTCTTTGCATTAGTGTTAGTTAAAATTACAGTACTTATTATAAAAAAAACGAAAATTTATTGGAAACTTGCCACGAGTATGTGAAGAAATTACGCTTCCGCGAGTGCAGCGCAAAATCGCTACCCATGATAACTTAAATGCAGTTTATGCAAAGACTTTATATAGTAACCCAATTTTTTTTTACATGCTTTAGCTTAAGGAAAGAGCGATCTTTTTATAAGAATAAATTAGAATGTCCGAATTTTACGAAAACAAATGGATTTATAGTGGTTTAAAAACAAGTTGAGTGAAAACGCGTGATCATGGAGATGGTATTAGGGCGTGCAATCGAGTGAAGAGTAACAGTTCTTCCATCGATAACTTTTCCACGGTAGATTCCCTTACAAACACAACAATATTTCAATGATTTCTTCGCTGATTTCATCTCTTAATCGCTGTTGTTATTGATATATTGATTAACGGATTAACGTATCGATAGTCCCCGGAAGTTTACTAAACACTTGCGCATGCGTATAACGGCCTCAGGAACGACAACTTTTCAAGGGAGACTACCTAGTTTTGGGAAAGGCCTATAGTACACATACTAAGGGAGAGAACTTGTGACAATCTCGAGTGGTTCTAATTAAGATGTCTTAGCTTATGTATGCAGCAACAACAGCTGTTCAAATATTTTATGTGAGTATTGTGAGTAATAATTGCTTACCAAGTACATAAATATCTTATATAGTATTGAAAGGAACTAACAAGGACAGTCTTTCATTTCTTAATAGTAATAAAGTGTTATTGCTATGAAACCTTAATCAGTAAATTTAATGCATTTCTGTCTACAATTTGGAAATTGATGTCACTTGAGTGCTGCATTAAAACACTCCATAAAGTTTGATGGATGGTAACAGATTTCTTTTCTCAAATAAATACAAAATTAATGTGCAAGAGAAAGTGAATCATTCAGTTCTTACTGTTGATCAAGGGATGACTAATTGGTTCTTCTTAAACAAATAAGAAGTGATCTTATCTATCCTTCTTAATCATTCAAAGTTATTTTAGGATTGTTGTTTCTTCTGTAGTTAATTAAATGTTATTTTATGTCGTTCTAGTTATTTTGTTGAAAACACCATACACTCTATGAACAAGTGCAGAGACCTAGCATATCCATAAATTAGTTCAGAAAAGTCTTAAAATAAAGCCGTATTTATTGTATTTCATAGTTTAAAAAGGTATGTTATAATAATATAATGCTTATCGTATGCACACTATTATTTCTTCAGTGCTTGACTAGAAACATGCTTTCTTATTATTTCGGAGATTTGTAAAACATAAACTGATAGGAAGCTATGCACTTTTAGTTTATTTGTATGTTTCACAACTATCAAACATTGGTAATTAAAAGATCCTGTGTCATGAAGAAAAAACAAAATCAATGATGCGGAAGCGCCGTCTCCACTTCTCCCTAATTTCTCCCCACTTCTCCCTATCTCAGCTGAAGGGAGAAGTGACTTCTCCTAAACATTTGAGCCCAGCTTGTTCCCTGGAACTTATATTTGATGAGCTTAGCTTTAAGTTCCTTTATTAGAATATAGACAATATAATATAATGTTTGGCCATCGACATGTTTCAGTTATCAAGTGTCTGTCGGTGAGTGAATGAAGTTAAATTGAATTAAATTATGATAAAGAATATTTGCATATTTTTATAATGAAGAATATTTGTGTATTTGTGATGAAGTATATTTATGTAATATTTGTGAATTTTATGGCAAAGAATATTTGTGTATTTTATGATAAGGAATATTTGTGTATTTTACAATAAAGGATATTTGTGTATTTTATGGTGAAGAATTTTTGTGTATTTTACAGTGAAGAATATTTGTGTATTTTATGGTGAAATAATATTTGTGTATTTTATTATAAATAATATTTGTGTAATTTATGATAAAGGATATTTGTGAATTTATGGTGAAGAATATTTGTGTATTCTATGATAAGGGATATTTGTGTATTTTATTATAAAGAATATTTGTGTATTTTATGGTGAAGAATATATGTGTATTTTACTATAAAGAATATTTGTGTGTTTTATGATAAAGGATATTTGTGTATTTTATGGTGAAGAATATATGTGTATTTTACTATAAAGAATATTTGTGTGTTTTATGATAAAGGATATTTGTGTATCTTATGGTGAAGAATATTTGTGTATTTTATTATAAAGAATATTTGTGTATTTTATGGTGAAGAATATATGTGTATTTTACTATAAAGAATATTTGTGTGTTTTATGATAAAGGATATTTGTGTATTTTATGGTGAAGAATATATGTGTATTTTACTGTAAAGAATATTTGTGTGTTTTATGATAAAGGATATTTGTGTATCTTATGGTGAAGAATATTTGTGTATTTTATTATAAAGAATATTTGTGTGTTTTATGATAAAGGATATTTGTGTATCTTATGGTGAAGAATATTTGTGTATCTTATGGTGAAGAGTATTTGTGATGAAGTATATGTTGAAGAAGAGTTTTGTATTTTGAAGGTTAAGAAAACTGCTGAAAGCCTCCAAGCAGGTATAATAGCTCGGGCTTGTGGGTCGTATAGACGAGGTAAAGCTACATGTGGAGATGTTGATGTCCTTGTTACACATCCAGACGGTAAATCACATAAAGGCATCTTTTCAAAACTGCTGACAAAATTAAAAGAAGATGGTAAGTGAGCACAAAAATACTAACAATCCATATTTTTCTTTTTTAGAGAAGCTCGTAGGGAAGATTAGGCAATTGCCTAACTGTGTTGTCTCTGTAAAGTCACATCTGTCACAGATTTTGTCCGGAGCATAACTCAAAAAGTCTTTGAGTGATTGACTTCAAACTTCATATACAGATATATCTCATTGAGGAGTAGTGCAGTGTTCAAGAACCATAACTCTATCTTAAAGCTTTTAAGAGTTGTTTCCCTTTGTTAATTTTAATAATTAATAAAGCACAAATGGGGTAGCCTTTAGTTACCTAATAATTTCTGTATGCATTATATCCATAAAATCACTTGTGCCACATTCCACCAGTTACTGTAAATCAGGTTTTATTCCCGACAAGGTAATTTTTTGCATTTATTCATGAATTCGAAGACTTATGTGAATTCAAAATTCTTGAGAAAAATAAGCATGTCACAATTTTAAATAACCATCTCCGAATTTGGTGCATATCTGATATTGTGTTAAGTGTGTTATGTATAAATGGCCAATGTGAGTGCATAACGATCTGCAAATAGATGTTCAAACAACTATACAAACTGCCATTTATAAATGTATGAAATTGTATTTCAAGTAAATAAAATAAATACCACCGATTTTCATGTCTTTCATTTCATAATCACTGTGTTCAATAACTGGCATTATATATCTCAAACAAAGCATCAACTAGAATCCCTGTGGACTGTTGACTAATTGTTCACACTGTCCAGAGAAGCAGAAGATTAGTCTTTAATCCCTGCATACATTAAAGTATGTGCTGGTTAAGTTTTTCACACTTGTATTGTTGACTAAGTTAAGACACGGACCTTTCCATCGTTGTGGCACAACAAGACTCGACAGTTGAAAACATTGAACATTTAGCACTAGAAAAAATGAGTGACATAACTTGTAAAAATGTATTACACAGGATTAATACATGAATGAGCGATGGTCAGTTCTTGTGATAAATAATAAATAACAGTACTGAGCTTCACAATGAACAATATGAAAATATCGTGAAGAAATATATATAAAAAAACTAGATTTAACAAGTTTTGCAATAAATGCCGCTAAGTAACGTTTTTGACGAAAGGGACATTATGTATTCATCATTTTTTTACGATAGCAACAGTCATTATTTGGTAGCATTTTAGTAAAACCATTTCCATCTATCTTAAATTTGTGATGGAGAAAAGACACAAATTCATCACTTTGCAAAAATATTATTTCGCAAAATTAAAGTGATTTACAGTATTATTCAAATGATAGCAAAACTCTTCCTTTGTGGCCCAATTGTTACTTTTAAGAATCCACATTTTTCATTTGTCAGCATGATGAACTGTAATGTCGACTGATTTCTGTTTTTTTCGTCATTTTCATTCTACTCCATCGACAGTTGCTTCCTCACCAATCAGTATTTGAGTACATTGTATACAAATTGCTTACATATACAGGTGGATAGAGTTGGGATCGGCTTTGATACGTTTGTTTTGACAGATCTACACAAAGAAACAAATTAGAACAATTTCAGGAGTGGAATTTCTTTGACTAAAAATTAATTTCAAGAGCTTCTAAGACGTTAACTGAGAGGACATAAACATCTTTAAAGCAATCCTCTTTATCCTAGATTTTCTTGCGCTGAATTGGCAGCCTGTTTTTGATTAATTTCAGTTTATTCTAGAATAATAGGCGATAGAGATCTTCTTATTTTTACTTGTTAAGTTTCACAGTTTTGTGACGAGTGTGATAGTTTTCTCTTATGAGCAATTCCATGAGAACCCCTGTATTAGTGACCAAAAACTCTATTTTCAGGTTCTGACATTTTCGAAGAGATTAATTTTTCTAGTTGTGTTTAATGCCTTTAATATTATATTAAAATGGGATGTCTAGTTCTACTTTTCTTCTTAAAGTGATTCCAACATTAACAAAATAGAAAAGTGAACTACAAATTGATAGCTTCGCCTCGGAAACACTGCGGGCGGTTGGGCGGGCCGCGTCCAGCATGTTGTCCGATCAATAACTTACATATTCTTTGTCCAATCTTCACCAGACTTAGTCATAATGTGTATCAGCATAATATCTTGGACAAGTTCGATAATCAGCCATATCGCACTTGTCACTTCAGAGTAATTGTCCTTTAATTAGAGAAATTACCTAAAATTGGTATTGTCCTATCAAATTCTTTAGAATTCTTTGTCCAATCTTCACCAGACTGGGTCATAAATTGTATCAGCATAATATCTTGGACAAGTTCGATAATCAGCTATCGTACTTGTCACTCCAGAGTTATTGCCCTTTAATTAGAGAAATTACCTAAAATTGATCTTTACAAATCAATTTCTTAAGAATTCTTTGTCCAATGGTCACCAGACTTGGTTAGAATGTGTATTGGCATAATATCTTGAACAAGTTCGATAACCAGTCATATCACACTGGTCACTCCTGAGTTATTGCCCTTTAATTACAGAAATTACCTAAAATTGGTCTTGTCTGATCAGTAACTTTAGCATTCTTGGTCCAATCTTCACCAGACTTGGTCAGAGAGCAATTTTTATTTTTATTAAATACATTGAATAAATTTCGAAAACAATTGTTGGAATATTTTTCCCAGAGGTAACTTAGGTTGATTCTATGCAAAAGGATCAAGGTTCAAACCTAAGTTAATAAAGGTGGAGTCATAGGAGATGATTAACTTTTACTCTGCTTTATTTTAAACTCTAGTGACAACATTTTTATAACGGGCGTATTTTGCGATGGTTTGCACTCTTGTTTTAAATTATGTGTCTATAATAATTGACAGAAAAATATCAAAAAATATCTCCCTTTATCCATTCTAGAGTTCTCTGCCTTTATTTGTTTGTACATTCAGCTGTGAAATAGTTCAATTAAGCACTGGAGATTGTCTCTCCCTTTATCCATTCTAGAGTTCTCTGCCTTTATTTGTTTGTACATTCAGCTGTGAAATAGTTGTTCAATTAAGCACCGGAGATTGTCTCTCCCTTTATCCATTCTAGAGTTCTCTGCCTTTATTTGTTTGTACAATCAGCTGTGAAATAGTTGTTCAATTAAGCACCGGAGATTGTCTCTCCCTTTATCCATTCTAGAGTTCTCTGCCTTTATTTGTTTGTACAATCAGCTGTGAAATAGTTGTTCAATTAAGCACCGGAGATTGTCTCTCCCTTTATCCATTCTAGAGTTCTCTGCCTTTATTTGTTTGTACATTCAGCTGTGGAATAGTTGTTCAATTAAGCACCGGAGATTGTCTCTCCCTTTATCCATTCTAGAATTCTCTGCCTTTTTCCCTTCTGTGATATATATATACATATACTAAAGAAGACATTATAGAAGGGGAGAGAACTCATGGCAATCTCCTGCATTTATACTGAACAGGAAATCTATGCTGATGTTGGAAATATGAAAATATGAATGAGCAGACTTACTGCACTTGTCATCATACAGTTTATCGAAAAAAAATATTCAAATCCCTATGTCATCCTGTGCTTAGAGTATATAGGTTTTGTATTTACAATGTACTGTTTGACCAGCTGGAAATGGGTATGGTATTAGTGACATCATAGATAATGACAAATTTTAATCTTCGGTACATCATTATTTATCCACGGTCAATACTTCGTGGAAGGATTAGATAGGTATACTCGTCATTATAGCTTTCATTATCATGATGCAGCATGATACGATTATCTTTGTGTGTAAACAATTGAGTGGGTTTTTTGTGTTTGTTTTGCCCTCTCCAAATGTGGGAGAACAATTGTTGCTGTATTATGTAAGTGCTCATGTGGTTTAAGCCACTTAGCCTCTCTTATCAAAATTTAGTAGATGTATGATTTCACTTGTTACTACACAAGTCTGTAGTTCGTTGTGTTTAGGTGATTCATTTTTTAAAGATACTGAATGGACAATAACTTTGTGTCCATTGCTAGTGATGATTACTGTGTAGGAGGGAACTTTATTTGTTAACTCTCAGCGCACCTAACAACATGATACACGATACCTGACACAGCTGTGATTGAATGTATCAGATGTCATACTAAACATATACATGTATATCTATTAAATATCAGTGTTTGTATTTCTTCGAAGACCGAACAGCTAGCTCAGTTGGAGAAGCGCTGGATTGTCTCCTGGCAAATCTGGGTTCAATTCCCGGGTTTGGCATGTTATGTTCTTAAGTGACATTGGCTACATTCATGTCTTCAATAGGAGGAGAAGTTGTCAGTTGCTTGCCGAAGAGCAAGTTAAATTTGTACTGGTTGATAACTAATGCCAGGAAAATTGGTTAGGTCAACTGACTGCCGTACATGACTGAAAAATTGTTGAGAAACAATGTAAAACCCAACGATATAAGAAGATATTGTTTTCCTTCTTTGTCAGATCCCCAGTTTGTACCTGTCCTAATTTTCCTCTCATTAAAGATAGAGAAATAGACTGTGGAACCTTTCCCAAGCAACCCATCCATGAGCGACATTGTCTTTGCACAAAAAACATCAAACATGGGGGATGAAAGCTTAACTTCCACATTAACATCTATTTAGCAACAACCTGTCAGTAACAGACATCTTTTAATACCCAGAGGGAGTTGTTATGGAGGTATTGCATTGCAGTTTTCATGTTGTCTATCAATCCATCAGATTGGTGTTCTGTCCATTTCTTGTCTCAAGTCTACATTAGTCCTTCTGCTATATGAAATATAGAAATCAATGATTATGTGAGAATTTACCACTGGCTTAAATATCAGTTTCTTAACATTGTTGCTGTCATGATGTGAAATAAAATTTAAAAAACATGTAGGTCTATATCAAGCACATATCTTGGATAATGCATACATACATTGCTAGTGACCGTTTTTGCCCATGAACGTTTTAGCTGGTATGTTTTGGCCTTGGCAATTTCAGCCAGCTAGTTTGCTAGAGTTGATATAAAAAGCTGATAGAAATACAATATCTTGTATCAGCGGATCCATGGTCCAGTTGTAACACGCTGGACTAGTAATCCAGGGATTGCGGGTTCGATCCCCCACTCCACCAATCACAGTACTAACGGTCTTTCGGACGAGACTTTGTAAAACCGAGGTCCTGTGTATGATGCTTTACATTGGACATGTAAAAGAACCAGGGATGCTTCTCGAACTGGGGCATCTTCTGTATCATGCACTATCCTCCAAAAATCTGAAATCAATAGTATTCTTTCAGAGGCGTCACCCATATGGGAAACCGGTGGAGACGATAAATAAAAGCAAATACACTCAGTAACTTGCTTCTTCTTGACCTTTCACTTCACTTTCTACAGTAAATTTCCCAACCTCGGCTGCTAAGCGGTCTGTGACATTGTTGTGTTGTTTTTGCAAATCTGAATAGCATTTTCAAAATCTTTGTTTGTACGAGGGGCATTCAATAAATTATGTCACTGGTATTCGTATGTTTAGAAATTTGTTCACGTCAACCTTTCAAAGTTTTCCTCCTGCACAGATACACATTTATGAAGTCTTGCTCTCCACAACCTAAATGCTGCAAAGTAGTCTCTCCTTGGTATACTGGTGAGACACTGAAAAATTGCAGAACCAAGGGCACTTCTAGTGGCATAGCATTTACCTGAGAGTATTGTTTTAGCAAGGTAATTTGTACAACAGAGCCACTAGAATAGAAGAAAATGGCATATAAAACCTTCTTTTGCTTCTTGTCCTCTTTGCAATGACCAGCCTTGACAGACTTTTACTAAGCCATTGTTTGTTATTAAATATGCATCATTGGGGCTTAAAATAATACACCCAAGTTTCATGCCCAGTGAGCAACTCAGAAATTTTACTAGGATTACAATTTTTATATTTTTTCAAAAGTTTTTTGGTGCAATCGAAACGCTTGGCCTTCCGGTCTGGTCATGTGGTGTCACTTAGGGATTTGAGTATAAAATGAGATCTGGAGTCCAAGTGTGGAGTGGGTACAGGAGTTAGGGGTTATATACGGGGTTACAAGGGGTGCTAGTATGACTCACACTTAGAACACTAGATCTAGTGAACTTCTAGATAGTATGCAGATGCATGTTTATACATACTTTATGTATAATGACAGTATGTTTTAGATAGAAGATGGACACAATCTGTATTGTATGAATATCATGCCCACTTTTTCCATCAACTTGCCAGATTTTACAGCTTGCATGCAAACACTGCCCCCTCCTTGAATCCATATATGGTTATGTCATCAATTTATCTTAGTCCTGATGATTATAATTAATTTGCACACAGTACAAACTATGTCATTTTTTCATGGAAAAATATCTTACAATGTGTAAATATACGGATGTAATGATCACTGTTCGTGTGACTTCATAGGATTGGTAGCTGTTTAATTACTATCTTACAAATGATGTGAAAGCAGCTTACTGGTTCTGTCAGTTGAAGTTCATAGTGTATGTAGGAGCGGGATTGTTTAATACTCTGACATGCTGATATTTCATTTGTATTATGCTGTCTTACCTAATGACAATACAAATGATTAGACACATAAAATACATTATGTATAACATTATTGCCGTATTCGTTCTCATGATATTGTCAGTAATTTAAAGGTTCTATCATAATTACTGTACTAGAATACAGTATCATACAGTTTAACACGCTATATGTATAAGCTTCTTATCTTGTCATCTCTATAGTTATGTTCGGAATTTCCTTCGTATCTTCGCTATTTTTATTATCTATTCCACTTGAGTGCTACACATCGATATCAATTGTATTGATGATGGACCTGCTGGACTCACACATACAAAACTTACTCTCAGGTTTATATTATAAACTCATATAATGCAATTTAAATACACCCTGTATTTTTCAGGAGTGAAGCTGGTTGTATTTTCTCGTAAACCACTAATTTCCTTGTCTGACATGATTTTACTTTTACGTCATACAGGAGATAAGGTGATATTAATACCTTTTATACTGATTCATACCAAGCCATGATGAAACCTACGAAATGTGTTTTCTCAGCAAGGAAGTTCAGGTGACTTTCCTTGTCTGATTCATGCGGGGATTTTTTTACGGGAGTTGGTTACGTAAGAAGTATCAGACTTGTGGAATATCTCTGAAGATGAAGTGAACCACAGTCTCTTCAGTCTTAGATCAGCCAAACTTCACGTATAACAAAATTGCATTTTATATGCATATATAACACTTGATAGCAATTGAACCTATTATGAATTCTGAATATCCCTAACCCTAACCCTTTCAATACTTATGAAACAAAATAATACGGACACTAAACATAGAACATAATATTAACCCTTGGCCACTGGATTCTAATGAAACTAAAAACATAGAACCTCATATCAGCACTTGACAACAAGGTTCTAATGAGAATAACAACGTAGAACCTCGTATTAGCACTTGACAATATTTGAATTCTAATTACAACATATTCATACAACTGGCAGTTGATAATTATCACTGAAAACTTTCCGTTTTTTAAAATGCCTACTGGGGTCTTGAACTATTCACTAGACGTTGCAGCTGTGTAGCCGCGAACCCAGCCGTATAGCTGTGAGTGGAGGGGGGGGGTTAGGCCTCCGTGTAGGGGTCGGGTCCTCCCCAAATAAAACAAGGATTGAAATGATGCATTCTCGTGCTTTCTTTGAGCGGCCTACGTGCATGAATCCATTATACGCCAGCCTTAGAACTAATAGTTCACCCATTGTTACTGTTGGTGCAGATGAGATTGTGTTAAAACATAAAACTAAATGAAAATGTTCTCCTAATAAAAATATCACAAGCGGCATTAAGTTCTAATCGCAAGTTATTAATTTACAATCTGGCAGCGATAAAACATGAAAATATAATAGACCCTACAATTACGCTTTAGCAATATTGTTCGTTCAGTTAACTGCGTTTTATTAAGATACCGAATACACTTGTAGTGATCTGTTTGGTATAAATACGATTACGATACAGTATGTATCATCTCACCTCAAGATCTACAATTATTTTCTCACAGTTGACCGACAATGCGAGGCTCCATTAACACATTTACGATGGTTGAAAAAGACATCATGTTTTGTTGCTACTGTCTGACAGTAATGTTAACCACACACTGTGACGTAAATTGAATTTAAACTCCGCCCCTCGAGTTGACGTCATTCGCCATGGATCGTTAGATGAATAGGCTCTATTCATCGATATAAATACCACTGGGGAAACGCGAGTGAGTCAGTTAGATACGAGAAACAGTTACGGCGCGAAGTTTGGTTGTATACTGTATAATATGCGAGTATTCAGTCGCTGTGCGTCAGTTTACGCAATCGGGAAGAATTTCGAACTAGATTACGCAAAAATGGGAAAATATTGTCGCAAGTTACATAGATGTTCATCTGTGCCGAACGACATGACAAAAGAAATGTACGAAACTAATACGACACTTTTGAAAACCTGTAATCTAGACGCATATGACTTAGAAGTTAATATTTCGGTTAAAGGTTCATTATCTAAGCGGACTTTAGAAACTAGTTCACGGTTAAAACCCGATTGGAAATTTGACAATTTTAACGAGCTCAATAAAAGTTCTCGTAAGGAGATTGTGTTAGATTGCGTTGTTGAGCCACCGCCGAAATCAGACATGCCTACTCGCAAAGTAACCACAAACCGTAGACAAGCACGTGCTTATATATTTGATGATATTAAGGAAGAAGACATTACTAATTTATTAGAACATAAAACAAACACTGAGTATACGGACGTAATAACTGATCGCATTGTTAGAGAACGGAGGTGTGCGCTAGGTGACATTTTTGAAGGTATGAGAACGGAAGAAATGGATAAACTTGTCAATGGTGATTTTATTGAACATAATTATCACAATCGGCGATGTGGATTAGCAAATATCTTTAATGGAATTGCTGAAGACGAAATCAGAAATATAACGGATTGTGAAGAAGTTAAAGTACATTCGCAAGAGTGCCCTGCACATTGTCGTAGCGGGAGGCGGTGCGCGTTAGGAGACATATTTAGTGAGGATGGCTGTTATGAGAAATTATTTGGAAGTGCCGATGGGGAGGTCTCATCGCTCGAAGTAGAACACACTTCAAATCTCAACACACGCCGTTTCGCGTTAGCGGACATATTTAGTGACGTTACTGAAGATGACTTACATAGAATTCTATACGAATTTGATCCTGTGATGGACGAGGATGACGCTGTTTCTAGCCTCGAGTCTGCCTCATACTCTTGAAAAATAAGTGCCATGTTTTGACAAAAATAACATTCTCAAATTATCTTGATAAAATGGAAATCGAGAGATCCTGAGTCGACTCAACTAGATACTCAATCAATAGACGTGTATGACATTTTTGGAAATAACCATGTCTCATTTATAAAATACAATTGTTACGCAATTCCTTAACATTTATCATTTTCACTCGTATGTAGAACGTATCATTGTTGATCTATATTTTATCTAAATGCCAACAGGATTGCCTTGTACTGATTAAAATCTGTATTACTTACTGTTAAAGCTTTATCTCACCTATATACTTTTATTACTCACTTCAGTCAATTTATGCGTTCAGCCGGTACTTGCCACATGGGGTAATTTCATACGTTCGTGAAACCATATATTTTATGTCACTGTTATAAAAACACTCCTTAACTTCATTTTTTGAATTAGTGGTATGTCTAGATTTCACGCCTGGTTTAATTTCATTGATATCTTCCTTCTGATCTTGTTAATGTTAAATGGATATTTCATTTCTGATATTTATTATAATCGATTTCTTGGAATATTTAGCATAATATACGTATACTTTCTAACTATCTAATAGTTCCTTTATCATTGCAATATTTCTTTTTTGTATATGTTTTATTTTTTTTAAAGTTATTGTGTAATATTGTATTGTTCATATTCATCCCTAATTTATTGTTAAACTCACATTGTTCATTTCATTGTTACATTCCGTTGTAATATTTCACTTAAAAAGTACGACTTTTGTCATTTAATACTCTTGACTTTGTGTTCATTAACTTGTACATATTTAAATAAAATTACTTACATCTAATGTGATATCATGTCTCACTTTTTTGCTCAATAATCATGTTTAAATTGTACATAATTATGAGTATATTATATCAATCATGTGCAATATGAAAATACATTAAATCTGAAAAAATAATGTTTGTGTTATTTTACTTTGATGTGGTTCCACATGGCATCTAGTGAGTAGCAATGCTACCGACATTTTTCTTGTTTCTAGATCATATGGTTGTTTTGTGTTAATTTCAATGCCTCCCAAAAGTATGCTTGGATATCGTTATTTGTTCATTACGCTCTGGTACATAAGTATGATGTAATAATAAAGGAGTGAGCAACATATTCTTCCACGATAATCCTGGAATGGTACGTTTACCGTAGGTTTTGACTATAGTACTGGAATGACATGTTTATACATTTACTGTCACATTGGCTTTAGATGTCTACAACATCATCATTTATTCCTGTGCCTTACAGTTTGAAGATTCTTCGAAAATATAACACAAGGAGAAACTGACTCCATAGAATGTACTGAATCTACCCTTAACTGTAGAGATAACGATATCAAGATGGGGAATACTCGACATTTAGCTTTCGGGAGTAGGGATATTACGTGTACTGTATGGAATCTAGTCATTTTGGGGTGTAATAATTGTAACAAAGTCACTCAGAGGACTCTGTAGTGAGGTAGTTAGAGTCGCTGACTTCAAATCCCTTGCCGCTCACCGCTGCGGGTTCGAACCAGAATTTGTTTGTGAGGAAGCTAGCCAGCTGGCTTAAAGGATGTCGGTGGTTCTTCTTCGGTGCTCGCATGTGCCCAAAATAATGATAGAAGGGGTTTGGGGTCTTCCTGCTGGAAAAGTCGCGACATGACACATACTGTTTATGTGACTTAAGCCCCATTACAAACAAATCACTCGCTGTGAAAATGTACACATTCCAACTTTCCTAACACAATTACAGAACTAAACGTCATTTAGTTGGATATGTCCTGCCGTCTGTTATTGATGTACGCCGAAGTTTCGTCTGTGATTTCCTCTTCCTGGAAATATCTGAGGTCACATGTTTTCATACTGATATAAGCATCTACAGTTACAGAACAATTACTGGTCTGCTACATAAACAACAAACACGCAACGACAGCGTCGTTTTCTGTATAAAACATATACACAGCTTTTTGTATAAACTTTATCTTGTGGGCTGAGCACTACTCATCGATTAAAATCCAGCATGTTGACATTTGACATGTAGTTGAAATATGTGTTTACTTACGATACTTTACTTACGTGCTAATGTTGTTGTTCGGTGACGTTTTAAATAATAATGATGAATATTTAAGTATTTACTTACTGACTGTATGCTAATAGGGTTTTATGGGTCAATTGGGAAGAATACATTGGCTAATTTATCTCGCATGGTTATGACTGTGTTTTTGTTTACCGGGACTGAATTTCTGCTATTGGAGTAAACTACGTGCAATATTTTGTTTTTTTAAACGTGATCTCATTGAATGAAGAATGGCAATATAATAGTCGAAATTGCTAATATCCCTGACCTATTCTAAATGGTTTCTTAACAGCTACTGGATCCACCTTCTTTAATAAGCTGCAACATTTATCCAAATTATCTGAAATACCGAAAAAAAAGTCGATGTAAACTTATGTTTACTTATGTCTTTTAACCAGCACGTGCAGTTGCCGATATGTATAGTCCCCGACTTCTGATGCGAAGGTCTCGCGCTTAAGCTCTACTTTTGGAATGGTTTTACTGGTATAAGTTGTAAAAAAGTTTCATCGTCGATGTAAAGTAAGTTTAAACTTAAATTAGAAATCATTTTGATTAAAAATCTTTGTCATTATTTTAAGTTTCACTTGATTGTCTTTTCAGTCAGTATTGCATGAAACCTACTGATACGAGTAAAAACAAAATAATGTCGGTGAAAGAATTTTTTTTACTGACTGATAGTACACGAATCCTTGTGAAATAAACGCTAGAGTTTATCGGGTTCATGTACTAACTAATGGTTACTAATTATTACGATCTTATATCTAACGATCTTCCAATTAGTATTGTGTGGATTGGCGAAGAAAAAAAATCAGTTACGCAGTTACTAAATGGCTTTTGTGTCGTCATCGCAAATAACTTGGCAGTATCCTCAAGGTCTCCTCTTCGTTGTGTGTTTGTATGATTCACGTCAATAAAGTAAGAAATCCTTAAGGTCTCATTCTTTGAATAGCAGCTGAGTCAGAATTCTAGAAATCAGTAATTCTAGTGTTTATTGCTGTTTTCGCGTAACATCCGGTTTCGCGGTATTTTGGTATTTTGACAATAAAACATACATTGAAGTAATTTATCATAATTGGAAAAAATACGGAAAGGAAAAGCTATTGTCAGCATTAATTAACGGCCTTATGCATATTTTGAGCGGACCAATGGTACATTCTTGGGTCGGCTCCAGACTGTCGTTCCATTTAAACAGTGGTAAAGATACACTAGCTTTCAAACATATGGTGTTTTTTTTGTTCTTTTTGTATTAAAATTCATTTCTTTATCTTTTTAACATCGCAAATAAACAAAATGCAACATTTAAACATACACACTATTCAATTTTCACATTACATATTAAACATTTCACAACAATAAATTCACTAAATTCACTAAATTCACCAAATTCACTAAATTTCAACATTTCTCACATTACATAAATATTATATAAACTCACATCTTATAAACACATTACATAATACGTTACATAAATAATTTCCCTCACATGACATAAAAACTTTAGATAGTTTATAAATTTTCATTACATAAACGGTAAAAAAACTATTTCAGTATTTCACACACAAGTGTGCATAATTTTCAATAATGCCACAGCGGTCACATAGAGGTGAGGAACGAACTCTCCATTTTGTAAGATTTTCATTAGTGGCTATTATGTTGTGAATTATTTTGTATTTAAATTGTTTTACTCTATTATCTAGACAGGTCGATTTCCATTCATTGTATTTAAAATTGTTAAAGATAATAAACTGGCATCACAACAACAAAAACACACTTATATTATAAAAACTTAATTCGGTCACCTATTGTATGTTTATACACAGTTAAAGAACAAGGACTATAATCTCCAAAAATGTACCGATCGTTAAATATTGGAATAATAACATTGTCGATTCGGCACGATATATTATTATATGTATATAGCGGACAATGTCAATCGTGTGTGTGTTAATCTTAACTGGAGCATTTTGTGTTCTAATGTTGACTAAGTTTTTTGAGTCGAAAACCTTTTCCGATTGGTATTTTCTGCTGACAATGGTTTAAACAGGTATATTTTCCCTCTATGCGTATCAGTGTCGTGTAAACCAATCGAATCTTACGTTAACCACTATACCAACTTCTCTTCAACCGAACAACGTGTGTTACCTTGACGCTGATTGGTTTAACTTACGATAAGAGGTACGTTACCTTACCGAAATCCACTCGAATTGACCGAAATCCATTTTGGATCTTGAGTGACCAGCAATCGTAACCTTAACCTTCAAATTGCTAGTATTAATATGTTGCTGTCGTTACCATTAAAAAGCCTAACAGCTTTAATCAGTTTTTTGGAATGACATTCATTTGAAGTTTTGAAATTAAGTGAAAATATTTAAGATTCACTTAAGATGCTTCTGTTATACGGGCCCTGTTCATTTTTTGACTCCATGACCTTAAATTATAACGGATACTTACACTCGCCACTCAGATCATATCACACACTTTACTCAAACAGAGAATAAGTTGTTACAGGGAACGCCACATACATAAAACAGTGCCTCTCCACACAGACCTCCGGGAAAACAATGTCAATCGTTTGATTCTGAATTTACGGGTATATTTTGTGTTCTAATGTTGGTTACGTTTATTTATGTTCAAAGTCTTTTAAATAATTTTAATAAAGTCTGATATTGAAAATCTGAGTGGAAAATGCACGAAAATTCCAATTGAGTGCAGACTATTTGTGAGTCCATTTTCTTTGAGATTTTGTGGTAATTACGATATATGGGAGTAGTTTTTGGGCATGATTGCCACACTCTGACTTCATTACCACCATTTCTCATTTTACACTCAATTCTCTAACAAAATGTGCCACAAAGAATGATCGGCAATTATTTTACATTATCATACATTTTCAAACTGAATATGAGTCACCGTATCAGATTCGTTAAGAGTTAATTTTGTGATTTAAGTGCCTAGTGTGGGTATTCGTTATAATCCCGGGCTTGGATGTGCATTTGGATGCATGTACCAAACATTTACGCAGCTTGGATTTGCAACAACAACTTTTAAAAAATCCGTTATATGAATCTTACTTGACTACAACTGTTATACTGATGCGAAACAGACTGGCATACAGGCATAACCAAACATATTTCTACTACCTGGCATACAGGCATAACCAAACAAATTTCTACGACCTGGATTAGATTACATATTGAGGTATTTTAGTACGTCTGCCGAAGCTCGTTCTGTGCGTACAATGTATTTTAATCAAAACAGAAGGTATATTAGGTGACATTGGCTTGTTTACTACACGTCAGTAGTTACCAAACTGCGCTCCCATAAAATATGTAATGAATAAATCACTTGGATTGTTTTTATTTCAAAACATTCATACTCGTACGTGTTTGTTTACGTCACGCAATATGCATCTGTTATATCTCGCTGTATTTAGATCATGCCTGTTTCACTCATTAATCAACAAGATTGTTTGAAGAAACATTAGAAAAAAACGCTTATTTAAAGATGTTGCATTATTAGAAGAAAAAACACGCTTGTCTTAAATATGTCAAAATTGGAAAAAAACACTTGTTTAAAATAGGTCACAAAAGTAGAAAGAGGTACTGGTTTTTAAGATGTCGTAAACAATAAACAAGAATTGTCTTGAACAAAGGGTGGTCTGCGCAATTTGAAGGTTGAGATTTGTTGTGCAACATAAACAAATGCCGAGATGTTACGATTGCTGGTCACTCCAGATCCGAAACGGATTTCGGTAAATTCACCGAAATTCAGTGGATATCGGTAAGGTAACGTACCCTTCATCGAAATGTTAACCAATCAGTGTCAATGTTACAAACGTTGTTCGGTTGGTGATAAATTGCCTTGGTGGTTAACGTAAGATTTGATTGGTTTACACAACACAAAACATGTTAGTACGGCTGCGCTGCGCCGAAAAAAACCCACTTGTTTTAAAGATGTCACAGAATTAGAAAAAAACGCATTTGTTTTAAAAATGTCGGTAATAAGAAAAACACACTGTCATTAAAGATGTCGCAAATGAGAAAAAAACTTCTCTTAAAGATGTCGCGAAATTAGATAAAAACACACCTGCTTGATGTCTCAAAATTGGGGAAAAAACACTTGTTTTGGAAGATGTCGTAAATTTAGAAAACAACATTTGTTTTAAAGATGTCCGAAAATTAGAAAAATACATTTGTTTTTAAGATGTCAGAAAATAAGAAAAAGACAGTTGTTTTAAAGACGTCGCGAAGTTAGAAAATTAAGTTGTGATATGGGAAAGAGAGTGAATCCCTATTACATGGTTTATTCTGTTAATAAGTTTGCAAATAGGGAGTGGATTTTGCCGTGGTATCAGTTATGTACACCACCAATTCGCTGTGGAAATGGGTACCTAATTCAGAATGATTGGTCATTGCTTTTAAATATGGTAGATAATTGTCATCATTGCCTACGCTTTTAAAACCCATTTCATGTATCCATTTACATAAAGTGCAACCTCTCTCGGGCGGCTATCTCTTGGACAGCAACATTTCTTAAACAATGCTATGAATGATCCCGTAGTAATTATTTACCATAACTTTCAGCTAGGTTAACAGTATCTCAACAACACCGACATCTGCATCTTCCCTAGGGTGTTGTTCCAGAGAGGTTGTACTGTATACCATCACTGTCTCTAAAAACAATAAACGATATTTTATTCACCATGATTTCATGATAGCATGTGGTTAATCGTGAACTAAAATTCTTGAATTTAAGTCTTGATTCATGTTACAGTGATTATCAAAAACAACAGAGGGTGATACATTGTCTCCAAATCCGCTCGTTACATTCGTTCGTTCGTTTCGTTCCTTGGTTAATTCTATGAAAAATAAACAAACACTCGCACACCATGTTCATATGCTGGCTTAAAATCACATTCTAATCAGGTTTCGACTAGATAAATAGACGTTGGTTTGACAGGTGAAGGAAAACCACTACCATATCCTGTATTATCACAATACTAAAGACAAACACTGTGTAACCGCATATTATAATGGACATTTAATACCGCTTGGTAAACAATTGATGACTATTTGAGCGCTGCTATGGGATTTACAACCTCTTCTGTAAGTGACCTCAAGGGATGTCACTACTTGCAAGCAGGAAACAATATTTACTCCAAAATTATAGTCACTTTGTTTTCATATTGCCATATGGGCAAATGTTGCTAACTGTCAGTACATGTGACGTTTTCTGGAAATGACGTCACTTAAAGAAGAAGGTTGGAAATCGTACAGCGGCGCTGATTTAAATATTTTGAGAGTAGGGAAGGCATGTGCTCATCATAAAAAGTACTGTTTTATCATGAATCATAATATACAATATATATATACATGTATATATTGGTCCCAGATAATACCGTATTGATATTGGAACGCCGGCGCTACCTGTTGTGGTCATGAATAGGCCTATTGTTTTTTTATTTCGTGTATAAATTTTGTATCTACTTAATATAATAAAATATGCCAAAATACACGTTCAAAGGCACAACATATAACGATATACGGACATTTGCACAACTTGTAAACATGATACATGATGCATTATTCTTAAATTAAATTTAGGTCATTCTCGGTATAATGATAACGCTTGAATGACGTAGGGGTGAAAAGTAAAAGTTGCACCACGTCATCAACAATATCAATGATCTGACTGCTGCCTTAATTCACGAGTGGAATGCCATCCCCGCCGACGTGGTAAGACGTTACGTCAGGTCAATGCGGTCAAGAATACTTGCGTTGATTCGTAGGAGAGAAGGACATAACAGATACTGATATCAGAGGGCAAACACACATTTAGACTAAAAAGAAGTGTGCAACTTTTACTTTTCACCCCTACGTCATTAAAGCGTTATCATTATACCGAGAATGACCTAAATTTAATTTAAGAATAATGCATCATGTAGCCAATAAAAGCTGTCACATTTTGCTACCAAATTTGCCTATATGTTTTATCTAAATGGTTACAAACTTTATTTCTAAGTGCACAGTTACTTTTTTGGAGTCAATATTTTATGCAATGGCAAAGTACGTTTTCACTAAAATTATTGGAAATATCGTGACGTATCTTTCTTAACAAATCGAAAATGAACAATTACTGTGGTTTGCCATCTCCATTCTGGAATTCTCTCGGGTACATTACTTACATTATCTTTCACTACGTCGTTAGAAGGGAATTAAAATTCTGCATATTGGCAAAAGAGCGAGAGAATAAGTTGCTACAGGGAACGCCACATACATAAGACAATGCCTCTCCACACAGAACTCCGGGAAAACAACAGTCAAAACATAAGACATTTGAGGAGGCGCAAGGGTAAATACGTAAGGGAACCGGGTCGCAAGGAATGACCTGGTCGACCATACGGGATAACTAAGGATAATCAAAGAGGACAAACAGGGGGGGGGGGTTAATGGTTAAAATGGATGGAATATAAGCTTTTAAACGTAGAAAATCAAAATTAATGTTCTTGGTATGAAATAAATATTGTTTCCTGCTTGCAAATAGTGACTTAACGTTGCGTTTTCTTGAAATGACGTCACACATTAGGTTGTCAACCCCAAAGCAGCGTTCATATATTAACTCTTAATAACTACAGTGCAACCTCACCGCAACTACACCTTTTGGAGACGCAAACAGTCCAACATTCTGTGTCGTTGCAAGATACCCCAGATCTGATCGATAACCGATCATATATGTATACGCTGCTTTAACGTCTCCTGGTCATTATCGTTCGTGACTGAAATAGCCACCCCGGACTGTACTGATTTATCTATGTATTATACATTCATAGTACTTATTGTAACCCCTTTCTAAATATTGATATTGAATTATTTGCCATTAACTTGTGCCTTGTATTTCGATTCGGCAAGGTCGACTTTATAATGGTAGTGTTAGTTGTTGTTGAGAGGTTGCATAAAAGTACTGCTAAAAGCCGAAGACATATGACGAATAAGAATTTTGGAAGTTATCGACAGTTGAGATTTTTTGGTTTATTGTAAAATCCGGTCGTGATTGTTATAAGTGCGATTGGAGGATTTTTTGGTTGATGTAATATCTACTCGTCACGTTTTCCACCAAGTGAAAAACATCAAAATGATTATTTATGTAGCGTTGTATGTTAATTAGACGTTATTGTAACTGATTTTTAAGTCCATTTTTCTTAGAACGTGTCGAATCTTTATATTGTTTAACAACATACCTTATTACACAGAATTATAGATTACTCTCAGGTGGGCGTTGTTATCTTCAATATCGAGAATATAAAATATTTTTTGTCTAATCACCTATGTATACCTACGTAGGTAGGGAACAAAAAAGAAGTTGTTACAGGGAACGCCACGCACATAAAACAATGCCTCCACACACAAACCCCACGTAGCGGATCCGTGGTCCAGTGGTAAAACGCTGGACTTGTAATCCAGGGATCGCTGGTTCGATTCCCCGCTCCATCACTGACCGTACTAACAGTCTTTCGGACGAGACTTTAAAAACAGAGGTCCCGTGTATGATGCTTTACATCGAGCACGTAAAAGAACCAGGGGTACTTCTGGAACTGGGGCATCTTCTGTATCATGCACTATCCCCTGCATACTTAAATACTGAAGTCACGTATCAGTCCTGTAATACGTTGTATCTATTTAAATGTGTTGTCATTTTGCTATTTTGGTGGCAACATTCCAGTAATTTGGGGTATTTAGAGTTCTTTAGAGTTAGAATCTGAATTCCAAGTTCACAAAATGTATACATGTAATTGGAGAGAGAATAAGTTGTTACAGGGAACGCCATATATATAAGACAATGCCTCACCACGCAGACCTCCAGGAAATAATCAGGCATTCGAGGAGGCACGGGTGTAAATACATAAGGAAACGGGTGCAAGGAAATGCCTTAAAGTTAGAATCTGGATTCCAAGTTCACAAAATGTATGTAATTGGAGACTTTAAAGCTAGAATATGAATTCCAAGTTCACAAAGTTTACATACATAATTTGATATTCATAAGGAATATAATGAAAAAGGTCGGCGCAATTTGAAGGTTACGATTTGTTGTGCAATATAAAACATGCCGAGATGTTACGATTGCTGGTCACTCCAGATCCAAAATGGATTTCGGTAAATTCACCGAAATTCAGTGGATTTCGGTAAGGGAGCGTACCCTTTATCGCAAGGTTAACCAATCCGCGTCAGGGTTACAAACGTTGTTCGGTTGATAAGAAATTGGCTTGGTGGTTAACGTAAGATTTGATTGGTTTACATAACACTGATATGCAAACAGTATAACCATGTTAGTACGGCTTCGCAGAAATAATGTTGCTTTCGTATTTGTGATGAGATATTTTTATTGAGGCAATTTCTGTTGGTATGTAGTGGGAATGGAAACAAAAGTACCTTATTCATGCGTAATTGATGTTTCTGACAACATCTGGTCCTGCAACGTGACTCCGTATCTTTGTCGGTATCATCAGATACACTGAGAAGTTCAATATCAAATTATATCCAGGAAATGTCATCATTAGTCGGGGATAAATGCCTCATACAAAAGATAAGTATTGATGACGTCAATGACATTTGGTCACCAACGTGTTAGGTTTTGTTGCGTATCGTGTTACTGGTTGATACAACAGAAGTACTAGTAATTACATTTGGGTAAAAGTTTAGATATTGATCTACATTAAGAGGATTTAGCCGACATTACAAAGTGCAAATGTTTGTATTGCGTATTTTAGCAAACTACATGTATAATACTACTCGTAATATTATAAGCCGTATAAGCAAATTATGGTATTTAGGTCGAAACAGAATTATACGATGAATCATACAAAGCCCAGTTAATATATATTTTTATATTCTTTAGTTAAGAACAAATATAAAATTGAAGTATTTAACAGTATTTAGTACGGTAACGGGTATCGAAATAAAATGCAAATTAAACTGACCTGTGTCTACAGAGCTTACGATTACATGTCAACCAAAGCATTCAATTTCTGAATTTCCCAGTTACTATTGACTTATTTGATTACATCGTTCGATTGCTATCACACTTTTGTGGAGTGACGTTCCATTTCGTCTAGATTCCATGCCGCGAATTAACGCTCCAACCCAGTGCTTTGATTTCAATGCCGTTACATTAACCCCAGATGTTAAAGGAAGGCATTGGGCGACTTTAGTAGGTCACCTGCCCTTGTGTAGCAGGTGTAAGTTTGGTGGCGCGCGTGTCGAATATTGACTATAACCCGTTGTGTCGCACTACACCGAATCACATACGACCAATATATACATGTATGTATCACAAAGTACACGGGGTGGAATGTCGTTAGGGGAAAAGTAGTTCTTTGCCTTTTGAAGTATTAAGCTCGTCTGGTTTCGAAACTAAACGAGGGCTACTATCCTAGCTTAGTCATCGTCGTCTGCGTCTATAAACTTTTTAAATATTGCGGTTAGCTAGGTTTCTTCGAAAGGCATGATTGGTCCCATAATGAACTAACCCACTTACGTGCGTCTGCGTCCGCATGCTGTGCTCTTGTTTCGATTAATTCAGCACTCGTGTACGTATGGAAATCTTTCTGTGGACTTTTATAATTACCTGTCAGGAAATGGGTTGTAGATCATTTCAGTACATGTAATCACATAATCTGATAATCTGTTAATGAACGTCGCCAATTCTAACGATTTACCCTTTTGTGGTCAAGTTCAGTCAATCAACTTTGCGCAGTCTAGAATGTAATTTGTTTCATAATATTCATGTTAACACCATAATGACGGCAATGTCCTTTTGTGTTGATTGCGATTGTATGCACCTGTATAATTAATTATACGTTTTGCAAAACTGTTCTAACTCACGATTGTGTGGTGTTGATTGATATGTTATGTACGGTTCTTAGCCTCGGGAGTTCAGCTTAGAGACGGATCATGTAATGATGGGTTAGCTAAATGTCAGCAGTGCGCAGTATAGTCTGGATCCCAGCTTACTATTCTGCATATAAGTACCGACTGGAACATTTTATAACGGTACCTGGTACCGATAACTAATTGGTTAGGGCAGGTAAGCCAGACTATTTGCTGTCCAGATTTTTATGTTGACATTACTCATGAAATTGCCGGATAAGTTGGATTGAAATGTACCGTAACAACCCTGACCCAGAAATCGAACTATACCTGTTGAATTGATCACCAATTAATCCCACTAATTAGTATTTGATGGTCAATAGGTTAAGGTTAGAAAGTTCATGTTGTCATGTCTCCAGATAACCATCGACATGCGTCACTGTGACAGGTGTTTTGAATAAGCATAACAAGGAAGTTTTGAACTGTCTCTATTTTTTTCCGATCTCTGTTGGCATACACGCCGTTGTAGGTAAAATTGTATAGTAAATCATTTTTTACTTCTTTATGTGAGACCTAGTCAGAATGTTTGTCGCAATGAAATCTAGACCAAGTTCGAAACTGGGTCATCTGGGATACAAAACTAGGTCACTAGGTCAAATTATAATAAAACCTTGTTAACACTCCAGAGGTCACATTTTTTACTTGATTTTAGTGAGACATGGTCAGAATGACATCAAGGCCAAGTTCGAAACTGTGGTCATATGGGGTCAAATACTAGGTCAAATACTAGGTCGAATTATTGTAAAACCTTGTTAACACTCCAGATGTCACATTTTTTACTTAAATCATATGAGACCTGGTCAGAATGTTTGTCTCAATGAAACATAGGCCAAGTTCGAAACTGAGGTCAAAAACTAGGTCACTAGGTCTAATCATAGTAAAACTTTGTTAACACTCTATATGTCACATTTTTTACTTGATTTATATGAGACATGGTCAGAATGTTTGCCTCAATGACATCTAGACTAAGTTCGAAACTGCGTCATTTGGGGTCAAAAACTAGGTCACATGGTCTAATGATTGAAAATCCTTGTGGATTCTTGGAAGGCTGCATTTTCTACCAAAAAATCTTGTGAGTCTTTTGAAAAATCTGGTCATATGTTCTTCTCCTTTTTGTTGTACGTTCTTCACAGTCAGTCCAGTTACAGAGATGAGTTATATACAGTCCTTCAATCTTTTTAACGTCACCATGGAAATCGTGGTTGTGTTGAGTCTGTGACGGCTATATTGCTCCTCTCCTGACTATAATGCTCATGTTGGTATTTGACATGCTCCTCTCCAGATTATACTGCTCATGTTGGTATATGAAATGCTCCACTCCTGACTATACTGCTCATGTTGGTATATGACATGCGCCTCTCCAGACTATACTGCTCATGTTGGTATATGACATGCTCCTCTCCAGACTATACTGCTCATGTTGGTATATGACATGCTCCTCTCCAGACTATACTGCTCATGTTGGTATATGACATGCTCCTCTCCAGACTATACTGCTCATGTTGGTATATAACATGCTCCACTCCAGACTATACTGCTCATGTTGGTATATGACATGCTCCTCTCCAGACTATACTGCTCATGTTGGTATATGACATGCTCCACTCTAGACTGTACTGCTCATGTTGGTATATGACATGCTCCTCTCCTGACTATACTGCTCATGTTGGTATATAACATGCTCCACTCCAGACTATAATGCTCATGTTGGTATATAACATGCTCCACTCCAGACTATAATGCTCATGTTGGTATATGACATGCTCCACTCCAGACTATAATGCTCATGTTGGTATATAACATGCTCCACTCCAGACTATAATGCTCATGTTGGTATATAACATGCTCCTCTCCTGACTATACTGCTCATGTTGGTATATAACATGCTCCACTCCAGACTATAATGCTCATGTTGGTATATAACATGCTCCTCTCCTGACTATACTGCTCATGTTGGTATATGACATGCTCCACTCCAGACTATAATGCTCATGTTGGTATATAACATGCTCCTCTCCAGACTATAATGCTCATGTTGGTATATAACATGCTCCACTCCAGACTATAATGCTCATGTTGGTATATAACATGCTCCTCTCCAGACTATAATGCTCATGTTGGTATATGACATGCTCCACTCCAGACTATAATGCTCATGTTGGTATATAACATGCTCCTCTCCTGACTATACTGCTCATGTTGGTATATAACATGCTCCTCTCCTGACTATACTGCTCATGTTGGTATATAACATGCTCCTCTCCAGACTATAATGCTCATGTTGGTATATGACATGCGCCTCTCCAGACTATACTGCTCATGTTGGTATATGACATGCTCCTCTCCTGACTATAATGCTCATGTTGGTATATGACATGCTCCACTCCAGACTATACTGCTCATGTTGGTATATAACATGCTCCACTCCAGACTATAATGCTCATGTTGGTATATAACATGCTCCTCTCCAGACTATAATGCTCATGTTGGTATATAACATGCTCCTCTCCAGACTATAATGCTCATGTTGGTATATAACATGCTCCACTCCAGACTATAATGCTCATGTTGGTATATAACATGCTCCTCTCCTGACTATACTGCTCATGTTGGTATATGACATGCTCCACTCCAGACTATAATGCTCATGTTGGTATATGACATGCTCCTCTCCAGACTATACTGCTCATGTTGGTATATGACATGCTCCTCTCCAGACTATAATGCTCATGTTGGTATATAACATGCTCCTCTCCAGACTATAATGCTCATGTTGGTAAATGACATGCTCCACTCCAGACTATAATGCTCATGTTGGTATATAACATGCTCCTCTCCAGACTATAATGCTCATGTTGGTATATAACATGCTCCTCTCCAGACTATAATGCTCATGTTGGTATATGACATGCTCCTCTCCAGACTATACTGCTCATGTTGGTATATAACATGCTCCACTCCAGACTATAATGCTCATGTTGGTATATGACATGCTCCACTCCAGACTATACTGCTCATGTTGGTATATGACATGCTCCACTCCAGACTATACTGCTCATGTTGGTATATGACATGCTCCACTCCAGACTATACTGCTCATGTTGGTATATGACATGCTCCACTCCAGACTATAATGCTCATGTTGGTATATGACATGCTCCACTCCAGACTATAATGCTCATGTTGGTATATAACATGCTCCTCTCCAGACTATAATGCTCATGTTGGTATATGACATGCTCCTCTCCAGACTATACTGCTCATGTTGGTTTATGACATGCTCCACTCCAGACTATAATGCTCATGTTGGTATATGACATGCTCCACTCCAGACTATACTGCTCATGTTGGTATATGACATGCTCCACTCCAGACTATACTGCTCATGTTGGTATATGACATGCTCCACTCCAGACTATACTGCTCATGTTGGTATATGACATGCTCCACTCCAGACTATACTGCTCATGTTGGTATATGACATGCTCCACTCCAGACTATAATGCTCATGTTGGTATATAACATGCTCCTCTCCAGACTATAATGCTCATGTTGGTATATAACATGCTCCTCTCCAGACTATAATGCTCATGTTGGTACATAACATGCTCCTCTCCAGACTATACTGCTCATGTTGGTATATAACATGCTCCTCTCCAGACTATAATGCTCATGTTGGTATATAACATGCTCCTCTCCAGACTATACTGCTCATGTTGGTATATGACATGCTCCACTCCAGACTATACTGCTCATGTTGGTATATGACATGCTCCACTCCAGACTATAATGCTCATGTTGGTATATGACATGCTCCACTCCAGACTATACTGCTCATGTTGGTATATGACATGCTCCACTCCAGACTATACTGCTCATGTTGGTATATGACATGCTCCACTCCAGACTATACTGCTCATGTTGGTATATGACATGCTCCACTCCAGACTATAATGCTCATGTTGGTATATGACATGCTCCACTCCAGACTATAATGCTCATGTTGGTATATAACATGCTCCTCTCCAGACTATAATGCTCATGTTGGTATATGACATGCTCCTCTCCAGACTATACTGCTCATGTTGGTATATGACATGCTCCTCTCCAGACTATAATGCTCATGTTGGTATATGACATGCCTTAAATAGGCAGAAAATTCTAAATGGGGTGAAGAGAAAGAACTCTTGACATTCTCCTGTGGTTTTGTTCTTGTATTTTCTAAACATATGAGTCTATTGTTCTGTAGTCGGAGTCTCATCAAATGTTAAGGACGCACATTTCAAAATCTTTGTTGCAATAACATGTATGTTGCCTTTCAAACAATAATCACATGTTTAAAGCACTGTCATATTTTATGTGTTGTTTTGAGAAAATGTTTGATAAACATGCAACAACAATGAATACTGATTAGTAACTGATTTGCATACTGTGTACTTTTCCTGCGTTCAAGCTGTTAAATGGTAATTAAATTTACTGAAATTCACCGAGTTTTCCTCTGGTTGTAATGAATCTACACATTGTGTAACCATGATTGTTCCGTTCTGTTCAGCCAGTTTCTTATCAATCATGATTAGTCTTGACAATTCCGTTTTAAGCCTTATTTATGGTGTAATATTCGCATTATTTCTTTCTTTAATTAATGTGTTTACCATTGTACAATTTAAGATAGTGCGTAGAAAGAGACACCTCCTTCGACTTTGCCATCATTTGAATCATTTTAGGAATAAGCTTATATCAGTAGAATGCTGGAAATCGCACAGTTTGAAAACTGATATGCATCTTCTCAGTCATGTTTGGCCAACCCGTAATCAGTGTGATTATTTATTTCAGGATTTCTTACAGATGATCTTGTCACTGCAGAAGACAATGAGAATCAGAAGAAATATCTAGGTGTGTGTAAACTTCCTGGAGAGAATTCTAGGGTAAATAAGTTTGTATAATCTTACATTTTGTCTCACTGGCTCCCACAACTCCTAGTGATACATCTTGTTCAGTCCAATGTGCTGGTTAAGAGAAGGAGTTACTAGTGATACATCTTGTTCAGTCCAATGTGCTGGTTAAGAGAAGGAGTTAAAACTTAAATGAATCTATTAGTAGCAAACATAGTTCCCACATCTACAATATTTACCTCCTTTTTTTCTTAAATGTCGGCCATTTTAATAGGCAAAACTGATAAGCCCTTATAGGAATAATTTCCAAATACAATGTATGTGGTAATTGAGAAATTTGCATGTGACAACCGCTTTTTCTTCAACTTACTGAGCCTAATGCCCACATGAGCATAATGAATAAGTTATTTTTTATATATCAGATTAGTTTATCATTGTTTACATTATATTGCACATAAACTTTAAGGAAATTTGCCTATTACAATGGCCGACAATTCAGAACAAGGGAGGTAAATATTGTAGATGTGAGAACTATGTATTGGTCATTCAAGATTACCTTAAAATGAGGCCGTGTTGAACACATCTGTATGATGGCAATTACCCCTAATTGCCTCGTATTTATAACTAAGCATATTTTGTCAAAAAAATAAATTTGTACCTTTAATGAGATTATCTTACATGACTTAGGTCGTGTGGATGTATTTAGATGGTCAACATTGGTCAACTTTGGCATGCAAGTGTATAAACCAAACATGATAAAATGACCTTTCTAAAATTTTCTTTTTCTTTTATAATTGCTATATCCACAGCTATATTATAAACCATGGATTCGCTATATCTGTTTATTTAAAAAGCATCCAGACGTAACATATTGTGCAGTATGCTTTAATGTGTTCATTGGATGATGTCACTGTCCCAGATTTTAATCCGTAACCAAAAATACAAAGTTGTTTAGTATTGTTTTGTACCATTGACAGTAGAAACTGTGTTATTTGTGGAGGCGAAAAGATTAAACAAACCAGAATATAGACATTTGAGAGTCTTTCGGAACATTCATTGGAAAATAGGAAATTAACTCTTGCTTATACCTGATCCAAAAAGTGCATTTCATCACTCAGTGTTGTATAAAAACCTCAAGGGCATTCGCATTAGGTTCAATGTCCCTGTAGCTGTCTGACTTAAATTAAATTGCCTATTTCTAGGTACACATTCAAACGGGAAAATTCACTGGAGATCTGTTAATGTAGAAATGTAATCGTATTATATCTGATACTTGTGATATATATGTTAATTTGAGTCTAGGAAACTGTTACAGACGTCAGCAATTTTCATTGATTACCATTAACTGAATTTTGCAATGTTGATAAAATGGTATGACTGTGTGGATATGTGTAGATTTCCAAATTTGTCTGGTTAAGTTCCTTGCAGAAATATCCCATTGATACATGTGTAGTGATCTAACAAGCTCTATATGCAGGTTTTGGACGAGTCAGTGCAAAACGATGGTCATGTTTTTGGTTTTGCTCAAGTCTTAATTAAAAAATGGCAATGACTGTGTTTTATTCTTTGTTTTAAGTTATTGAACATAAATTATAATGCTACTATAAATCTGAATAGGGTATTTGAAAATCAAATGATTAAATATGTGTGTATGTTTTCATCTTTATACTCAGACATATTTGTAAGGTTGGGGAATGGGGGGTGGGTCTCACAGGGTGCCCCCCCCCCTGGATCCACTAGTGTATATGAAATCCAACAAAAGATTATTTATATCCCATTTTCAGCAGATATCATGCAAAGCTGAGCTAAGTTGCCTCCCAAGCTGTAAATGTTCACCGTCTTTACTCGTCAAATAAAACATGCTTATTTTTGTACTAGTTTACATTGAATGGATGTGGCCTGTGCACGATGCACTATGCACGGGAATCATGTTATCTTTAGGACACCTGCAATTGTCTTAATATTGCTCTAACCATTGGCCAGAGGGTCCACTAATGATAGATTGCCAATTAAAGGGACTGTTTGGGTTATCCATTTGAGGTACATGGACTGATTTATTGGCCCTTGCTTTAGTTTGTTTGGTTTAACTTTTTTTGATTTTTTTCATGTTTATACATTTTTGAAAAAATCTATGTGGTAAGTGAACAGACCTGAACCACTGCAATGATTGTGGGTTCTGTAACACTTTTTTAATGATGTTAAATTTTCAAAAGACTCCAATGTGTTAGGCCAAAATTTTTAAACCCTTCGTGTAAGTATTTTAATTAATATTTGTTTCTATTCTTATGAGGAAAATGATATTAGTTACAAAAAGGGAATTCTTCAAACTGCATAAACGAAAGATGATGCATCAACAATACCTATTTTAGATCTATTTTGTTTAATTTGTTTTCAGTACCGGCGTATTGATATCATTGTGGTTCCCTATGATGAATATGCATGTGCATTAGTATATTTCACTGGCTCCGCCCATTTCAACAGATCCCTTCGACATTTAGCAAAGAAAATGGGTATGTCGCTCTCGGAACATTCACTCAACACCGGTGTTGTCAGACATGTGAGTAATGTTGTGAATAATTAATTCCGTTTGAAGATGAATTATTCACAGTTTTTTATAACAGCCTGGTGATTTCACCATGTTTATACACTGCCCTAGTAACAGGTTTCAGTTGAGTGTGCTACTGATCACTGTAATGAAACTGCACTTAATAAATACGGGTTAAAAGAGCAAACACACCATTTTGTATTTTTAGAATTCTACATTATGACAAAGCGATCTGAAATGAACACGATTTTGACCGATTTACATAATTATTTTTTTCAATAGCTCAATTCATTTGAATCGTAAATTTTATTGATAACTGCTGTCAAAATCAACAGAATATGAATATTGTAGATTTTTAGGAGCTGAGTCAAATAGTACGGGCAGGGTAGCACTTTTGGCCTGTAAACACTGCCATCCAAAAGTTTCTTCACACTTGAATTTTTTGAATTTCGTTATATTTCTTACAGAGTTTCAAATGAAACATGTATGACCATGAAGTAAAATTATTCATCCCACTTCTGTGATGGATAGTTAAGAATTAAAAACTTGCACATCTCGGCAGCAGCATCAATCAGCCTGCATCTGAAACCAGTATGTGTGTAACTGACTGATCTGACACAGAAAAAAAGATAATTTGTTTCAGTACAAAACTATAAATACTTCTACAGAAAATGTTTGATGTGTTAAAAGGCATTTTCAATTTATTGCATGTGAAACAAATATAAATACATTAATTGCAATGGGAAATTGTCAAAGTGTGAAGGAACTTTTGGAGGGCAGTGTATTTGTTATCGTCACCAGGGCAACAAACATATAGCAAAGTAATGAAGCAAAGTACACTTTGTAGTTTTATGGTTGAAGGTTTGTTTTATGTTTGATGTGTGAAAATCGTTACAGTAATTAATCAGAGACAAGGTTGATGATTGGATTCATTGATAAATTAATGGGATACAATGTCCTGTGACTCAAGATTTCAGTGCATTTCATCATCTATTGTAATGTTATATTAGGCCGTCCTTAAAAAATTATTTGTTTGCGGTTACGCGACCCGGAAATTTAACATTGGGTAGCTTGGTTGTTTAATTTAGTACTGTAACAGTCTACTTGTTAATTTTTTTTCATTGATGTTTTTCATGAGTCAGTCTCGTAACTGCAAAGAAACAATTTTTTGGCGCAGCCATACTTTCATGGTTTTGCTATTTGTATATTATTTTTTGTGTAAACCAATCAAATCTTACGTTAACCACCAAGGCAATTTATCTTCAACCGAACAACATTTGTAACCTTGACGCGGATTGGTTAACCTTTTGATAATGGGTATGTTACCTCACCAAAATCCACTGAATTTTGGTGAATATACCGAAATCTTTACCTTCAAATTGCGCTGACCATCTTTTTTCAAGATATTTCTTGTTTAAGGATGGCCTTACAGTTTGGAACTAAAAAAAACGTTTCAGTTGTGAGTTTACAAAAAGTTGGATCAGTCATGGAATTGATAAGTGCACATAGTTCACATTATAATATTCAAGCACAAATGTACATAGTTTGCTATAAAAATGTTTCCACATTCCAATAACAAATTTCAGGGTGCTGATAAAATATACGAGGGAACACCACTACCTACACCGACTGAAGACTCTGTGTTTGCCCATCTTGGTGTACCTACGCGGCCTCCTGAAGAGAGAGACCATTAAAAACCATGTGTTGCCAATAAATTCTCATTTACTTGATGTAGACATTGATTTTTTATAATGTCAGTTTAGTGACCATGACGTCAACACTCCGGGGAAGACAGAAATTCCTAATAAGAAACGTACATCACACAGATGTTTGAGTATCGTCTTTATGTCATTAGTATGGATCATTAAAACAGTTTAGTTTACTCGACGTCAGTCATGATGACAAAGGTCTCGGTGCATAACTATATACAGGGTGTTAAAAAAAGTTTGAATTAAGATAATAATGAAAATAATGATACATTGGCTTTATTTCGCATTATGAAAACTACTGCTTTTTCATGAATATCTGTTTTATATTGAACACTCACACAGAAGTAAACTTTTGGTACATGTATATAGTCAAAAGCTTGTTTCGAATTGATACTGCCTTTAGATACCATTTATTTACAGTTTAAATCTGTCCTTTATGCTTCAAACCATCACCATCTTGCAGAAGATTGCTGTGCACTCATGGGTCTCCTTCAGGGACACCTTTGATGGGATTGATGTACAACTGTAAATCATAAAAGGTGTCCATTTGGAAGATCACATGGATGCTACGTCTGCTTTTTGAGATGTTGATGGAATGTTGCACTAAGTAATCTTATATAGATAGTGTTAAGAAGCTGAACAAGTTAGTTAACATTACTTGTTTTCCTTCAAATGATCACGTTCTGTCGTTGAATTTTCAAAAGTTTTCCCTGAACTCCTGTACTTTCTATGCAAAATGTCCGATATTTTTCCTATATTTTGTTGACTTACTTTTTGACAGTCTGTATTATGTTTACAGTTCTGCTGCCAATGTTGATGTTTATATTTATTTGCTATTTGTTCATTATTCATCATAATAGCTTCTCATACTTTCCCACACAGTTTATCAAGCCAAGTTATTGAGTACATCGTGTGTTGCTGACGACTTATTTATTATGTTTACAGTTGTATGCGTCTGTGATATCATATACTATACGTATTATCTAAGGTATTATGTTGCAGGAAATTGGATGCTTATTTGTTTATTGAATTTATGACGATATGATTCAAGATGTATCTGGCTCATCTGAACATAACATGTTTGAACTGACTTCATCAAGTACTGTTGTTACATTGGCTAAAACATCTCAAATAAGAACCATAACAATGTAAAACCGATTGAACATATCTTTTTTACTATATTTACCACTAACAGACAAAAATTGTAAAAAAGACTGATTGCTAAAAAAAAGGATTTAAAAAAAAAATTATGATGCACAAACATCTTTCTTCAACAAATACGGATCAATACATTATAAGTTCATGATATTTAAACTGTAGGAAATATATTTTTCATGTTTGTTTAGGGAAAGAAATGAACAAAAAAGATTACTTTAAATTTGTATGGTTTGCTGTTAATGCAACATAGCCTAGCCACTGTGATTCACAGGAGATTGTCATGAGTTTTCTCCCTTTATTCCTCCTATAGTATATTATGTATTTAATGTAAATGTATCTTCTCCGGAACTTTATATTTTTGAATTATCCTGTATATACATTTAATTGTAAATATGTTGTCCTCATGGGCCTCGAGGCTTAGTGGATTTGGAAAAAATAAAACTATCTATGTACATGTATATAACAGAAGAGATAAAGGGAGAGAACTCATGACAATCTCCTCTGCTATCAACTTATATCAATATTACTGCAAAACTTCAGTGTTCCGTAATTGTAAAATAGTATCTTACTATACACAGTTTACTGTCTGATGATCTATATATTTGTCATTGGTCTTTTCTCTCCTGTCCCCAACCTATTTCAATGTAATGATTCTTTTGTTTTGTGTGCAAGGGGTTGGCAAGGGGTCAGACAGAGATTAGCCTGTTGATTCTTTGTAATCGATAGATACCTCAATCTATTATTTAAGATATATTTATTTATTTATTTTTAAAACAAATGCTGCCTTGTCGATACACCTTACATCTAATGTTAAATTATTGTTTTTGTAAAGAAATTTAATTGATACAATATTTTCTCATAATGAATTTAAGAATATTTTATTTTGTTATGTATTCAATCATGCATTAAAAATTTTTTGTCATGAATTTAATCGAGTGTTTTCGCATAATGAGCTAAATTATGCATCAATTTTTTTAAAATGAATTCAGTTGAATTTCTTTTGTAATGCATTAAATTATATTTTTATATTTGAATTCCATTAGGCATGCATTATTTTCCCCCTAATTATTCTATTTTATATATGTTGATAGTGGTTCTATGTAGTTGTATCTGTGTTGTATACACATTGTATGTTAATATTACAAAGAGGTAAATTATATTGAGTGCCAATTTAATGCACTATATGTACAGCCTTACTAATGTATATTTTCTGTGTTTAGATATGAAAAACTTGAATAAACTACTTTCACTTTTGTTCAATAACATTATTTTCCATTGAATTACCTCCCTTGACTTTGAAAGACCAATCCCAACACAGTTGTGTCCCTTTTCTATAACAATATTTAATATCTGTGTAGCTTGTACTTGGTACAATACTGTCAAGATGTTAAGCCATGTATTCACAAAGGATCAACTGATCTGGATCAATTCGATCATGAAAACATTTTCCATTTTCAGCAATTGAATACTTTATATGGTACTTCTGATGAAAGAACACAAAATTACCTAAATATGAAAACATTTAAAACTTTATACCTTTTTGTTGAGAAGTCTGCAAAATATACTTTGACTGAAACTGGCATAGATCAAACCAGGATCAATTTTCAAGAATCTGTCTTGTCTTATTAATTACCATCTTTTTCTAAACAAAAATAATATCCGACAGCAAAGTACACTAATGTTCATATACAATCTTTCACCCTTCAGTTTTTTTGGCCGAGGTGAAGAGTTATGTCTACCGTGGACAAATAAGTCAAGTTTGGATTTAACGAGATTAGCGTTTATTTGGTGATTCAAACACAACAACCATTAACAACAAAACACGGAAGTGTTGAGCAAAAATATAAACATCACAGATAGTATCACTAACATTATATACTTAAATCATTTCTCAAAATTACAATACAATTCATTATATGTGTGCTACATACTTCCAGCATATGATTATGAAATGGTTAATACCGATAGAAACATGATAAGACAATGGAATTTATCAATTAGCTGTGAAAATAGATAATCAGCTAATTTAAGGTTACATATTTTACACAAATTGTGAAATTAGTTATTACAGCTTGTATAAATCAGGTATTCTAAGCAGTACTTGTGCTTAATTCTGTAATTGTGAAGATGGTCGTACAATTTTTCTCATAATAGGATTCGATCCTACGACTTCAGGCACCCATAGGCCACCATGCCTTCCCTAAACAATGTTGCATGATTATCAAAATAAATATATACCAACATTCAATGCCCCAGTAAGTACAGGCCCCATCATTTACAAAAATCTCTAGTTTATACTCGAAGTCAAATTTATTTTCACTTATTCCAACAAATGCTATTAACAATGAAAAACTGAGGAAAATCTCAACTCAACTTTGCACTCAAATATTTGAGTTTATTTATCGGCACACTTTCTATTTGTGAATGCTTACTGTATACAAGTTTGAGGGAAAACTGAACAGATCTGAGTTTGAGGGAATACTCGCAATGAGATTTTTGGAAATACTGTGCCTGGTATATCACAATACATGTATAACATTTTCAGGTACAATCACATTTTTTTAAATATGATATATTATGCTTTGATATTATTTCTATTGCTTTTTTAAAAACATAAACCATATCACCTAACTCACAGAGAACATTATATCACAATTTGTACATTTTTCAACCCCTGAGGCATTATTCACAAACATAAGACTGAAACTCAGACTTACTTTAAAATGTAAAATGTACTTTTAGCTCCTATTTTGTTATAACAGTATAGATTTTAATAAAAATCAGTTAAAGTGCAGAGTAGGTTACAAAGACTATACAGACAAAATTTCATCAATTTAGATATAATGAGAACAAAAGTCTGGTAAATATAACTTTTGCAGTTTCAGTCTTAAAATGTTTGTGAATAAGGCCCCTGCATACGGCCAAGCTGATGAAAACCAAACAACATTAATTGAAGGACATACTAGATATGCATTGATCCAAGAGACAATTTTAATTTAACATCACAGATGAACATGCCATGATCAAATTATACGTACAGTAAAACATAGGCTTATTTCTGAATACACGAGTTGTTTCATTCCAGATATTCACAGATATAAGCAGACCTCCTAGCCGACCTCCTAGCAGACCTCAATGGTATTTTCATCATAAATAATGTGATAGTTCTGTCCCGATATTCAAAATAAAACAACATCTCCACTGAGTAACACAATTAAAGCACTTTACAAAACTTGTCCATTATTGTACGACACTGAATATTTTTTTACCAGTCATGTGACATTTGGCAAAATCTGACACAATGGTACCGGGATAACACAATGATGGATTATTCTAACAATGTCAAATAAATTATTAAGATGTATTTAATTACGTTAATTAATTAAGAAGAAGGGAACAACACAGCAAATTGGACATATAACGGTTTCTTCACTTCCGCAATCTGTAATACCTACAATATAAAACAAAATTTATGACACTTAAATTACAGCAGTTTTATTTTAATTCACATGAACGAAATATAAGAAGCCCGAGGTAGAAAATCGGCGATTTATTTTTCATGTTTTTTTTCCAATGGCATCTAATGTACAATTTCTGTTTTTTCTAATGAATATTTTGGTTAATGCAAATCAAACTTTTGACTGTTCTTGTTATCGCTAAGACTCTATCAAGCATTTTGATTCATCAAGATATCCGTCGCTAAGCTTTTGTCCCTATATCAGCCAATGAAAAGCTTTGTTATAAGTCATTTATGAAACGATGTTAGATGAAGGCCATATCCGTCTGTTACCGTCCAGAACATCTATAAACCATGGATACAATTGTTTAGGGCACAGTAAAAACCTGGAAATACCCAGAAGATCTACATCTCTGAACATATTCTTGTCCAAATAGCCATCCCGCCGGTACTATTTCACATAGTTTCCAAAACGTTACAGGATTTATCAAAAGTTAATTTTAATTGCAGTAAACTACAGCATACCTCTGATTTTGAAGTCTTTCCTCCGAGTCCAAACTTCTGACATTTAATTCCAGACGTCATTATTTGGTTCTCACCTTTCTTCACAAACTGAGCAGTGATACAGTATCGTACCTCACGATCAGCCCGCATAGAGAATGTGTGACGTTCACATTGGCGGAAACTTAAAATCGGGTCACCTGGCTTTAACCTCTGTAACATACGCACATTGAATCAGTATATTCCTTTTAACCACCAAGAATTTGAAAACGGCATAGTAAATACTGTACAGCATCAAGTAATTATATAATTGGATTAACGCAACATTCACAAGCACAGTTCCCAATACAAATATATATATCAAAGATGCAAGTACAGGTTGGAAACGCAGGAGGCCTGGCTCGGTTGGTAGAGCACTTGACTGCTAATCTAGAGGTCATGGGTTCGAACATATGTTCTTCTGTGAGAGTTTGACTGAAGATAATGCATCCAAAGTCGTTAGTCCTCCACTTCTGAAGTCTGATTTATGAGAAGTTGTCTGTTTCCCCAGGAGGAACAGGTCAGTACAGATTTGGTAACCCAGGTGCAATGGTTAGGTCAACTGATTGCAGTATAACTGAAATACTGTTAACAGTATACAAAACCGTAAAAAAAGAACCGAGCCTCATTCCCCTTTCAAAACATTGTATTCATTTCATAAAGAAAACTGAAAACATAGACCAGAACGTTCACATATCTCATGTTACTTATCTGTATTTTACAGGTTTGCACCAAAGTCTTCAGTATAAGCTTTTTGGTGTAAATTAATATCCCCTTTTTTGCCCTTATGATTCTCACTTCAAAAGGCCCCGCAACCAATCCTCACAACGTGTTATAATACAAGTACAGTAAAACCTCAATAATAAGACCCATGAAAACTGGTCTTATTAGGTGGTCTTAATATTGAGGTGGAATAAAAAGCAAACCAGTAAATATGGCCTTGAAAATTTGTTCTTAATTTTGATGTGGTGTTATTATTGAGGCGGTCTTTATGTGATGTTTTACTGTATACCAGTATGTTTACTTTAAGTGATGTTTTACTGTATACCAGTATGTTTACTTTAAGTGATGTTTTACTGTATACCAGTATGTTTACTTTAAGTGATGTTTTACTGTATACCAGTATGTTTACTTTAAGTGATGTTTTACTGTATACCAGTATGTTAAAATTAAGAGTACTAACCTGAAGAAAGAAGGAATGTACGCCATCCTTGGATCCGACCCCTTTTAGCTCAAAGTGGAAACCATACAGAGAGAGAACTTCTGAATGATATAGAGGGTCCTGAAAGGTGAAACACATGATTAGGTGAAACACATGATTAGGTGAAACACATGATTAGGTGAAACACATGATTAGGTGAAACACATGATTAGGTGAAACACATGATTAGGTGAAACACATGATTAGGTGAAACACATCATTAGGTGACTGCTTTTATGTGACTTTACAAAACTACAGCTTGCTATGTTCTAGTATTTTGACTTTTACAGGTCTCTTCTGATTGACTTGTGTATTCAATTTTCGCACTTTACTAGTGAGCTGACTTATGTGATAAGTATATCAGTTCCAGGGAAAATAATGCTGATTGCTGGCTGCAGACATCAGGTGGCAGTTCATAACAGGCCCAATACTAAATAAATCTAATCCCTTCGGCAAAATGGAATTGGCAGTTTATGTAAGGTGACTGTTATGTGAAAGCGACTATTAGGACATGTTTGACTGTATTTATATTTTTATAAAAACCGGTACATATGCTGAAGGACAAACTTACAGTATCTATAACAAATCCCTGTCTTATGGCCGCTGTGTTGAAATTCTTCATCAAGGACATATCTCCACCACCTTGTAGCTAGAATAGAGTAAATCATGTTTCTATACCAACTTTGCTGCCATGACGACACAATTTGATTTTTGGAGAAAACTTAATAAATATTTCTTTGTATAATGTGAAAGATCTCCTCCAATGAACGAACGTGCGGACAATGCAGGATAAACTTTCAAGAATCGGTCAAAACTAATAGATAAGTTTAATTAATCAATTTCTGATCCTTTTGACAATTGTCCATTTAGATGTATTACAGAGAACTTATGATTTGCATAAAGAAGGCGTCACTTGAAAGATAAATTATTCATGTTTGGAAATCATTGTATTTCATGGATATATTTTGTTGCTTGAAGCACTCATTTCAGTCGCAGAAAGAGGTCAGGTGTGAAAAGCATTAGATTCCTTGTACTATATATACACATATACTATAGAAGGAATGAGGGGAGAGAACTCGTGTGACAATCTCCTGTGCCCTGGGGTAACCGACTCTTATACTCACAGCATGATAATGCTGAGACAACAAGTCTATCAGTTTCTCTCTTGGTAGAATGTTCATCTGCTGCATATCTTGTATATTACTGGCTGAAATAGTGTAGAATATAATCATGTGAATCCCATGTAAACATGTATCTGGCTCATCTGAACATAAAATGTTTGAATTGGCTTCATCCAGTATTGTAGTTTCATTGGCTTAAAACATCTCTAATAACAACCATTACAATGTAAAAACCGATTGAAAATAGTTTGTTTTACCATATTTTACCACTAACAGACAAAACTTGTAAAATAGCCCGATTGTTAAAAAAGGCCTTTTTAATTGTATGATGAACAAACATCTTTCTTCGGATCAATACTTTATGAGTTAATAAGCAATTTATTTGATAATGCATACTGTCAGTGATTCCCTGAAGACGTACAGCTGAGAGCAGAGGAGCGTAAAACTGGCCATCATCACGCTCGATAAACGATGTCGTCTTTGGCAAACTGAAAGGATGAAAAACATATCTTTCTTGCTACTGGTCATTGTCATGATGCATTTTAATGCATGTCAAAGTTACTGAGTGAAATAATGAACTGATGGACAGATCCACTCCGCCACTCTGGACAGAGCGACTCCCGACCGGGCCCACGCTGGAAAGATCAACACCAGACAGATCCACTCCTAACAGACCAACTCCAAACATACCCACTCCAGACAAGACTCACTTCAGACAGACTGACTCCTGACCGGACCCACTCCAGACATGACTCACTTCAGACAGACTGACTCCTGACTGGACCCACACTGTGAGTGGATCTGTTCAGAGTGGGTCTCTCCGTAGTGGATCTGTCCAGCATGGTTTTTTCCTAAATATCTACAGCCATTTTGATGACTCAGGCATGCTTACTAAAAACTGCGCATGAGAAAATAGTTTTTCCTCTACCAGTAAATCTTGTTCAGAAATCCTTCTTTGATTTCATTTGACATCATTGTGTCTGAAATTTAATTCCAAATAATCAATGTGCAAAAGAAGATACATCAAGATCTGATATTTATTTCGGATAATGCCTAGTATTCAGAAAGAAAGTTGTTGAATAAACCAGTTCCAACAGTATTGTATAAGTGGTAATGTTCGCGACATGGAGATTTCATCGTTTACAGAAGACAGGTATTTATTTATCAGTCTATCCACATAATATAACCAGGAATGGGAATGGCCGCCAAAGAGTGTGTGATACGCCGTCTAGCTAATTATCCGGATCAGTCGCTGAAATATGATCATCATGCAGTTATCCCCCTTTGTCCCGAACTTTCTCTATCGTTCTCAAAAATGACACAGACAGGCATCAATATGCGGTGAATAAATAAATGGTATCTAAGGCAGTATCAATTCATAGAATAAAAATATAGGATATTGGTTGACAGCAGGAATATCAATATATCCACCTGCACAGTTGTAATGCTTACCTGTTAAAATATGTTAGTACAGTACTATGCGATGGCATAAGTTGTAAATGTGGATTTAACTGCATGAATAACCAGTAGGACAAAATCCTGTACACACAGTACTCGTTGTAGACAAACAATCGGTTAGATTTGACAGTTTTCTGCAACAGATCCATCGGCATTTCTCGTAGCTGAATGTTGTTGGATAACTGTAAGTAAAATAATATAAAATTCAATCATTGGGTAGATAAATATTTCCAATACAATAATAATGTACATATATACAAGCACCGCCATGCCATAACCTGTATTAAGGATGGTGGTTATGACATTGAGAATTTTCAAATTGAAGTTCTGACATCACAGCCCTTTTTTATGGCAAATTTGGGGCCGATACATGTACTAGGCTCTATTCCCCAAAGAAAATAATATATATTTTGCCCCTACTTAGAAAGAAAATTCCCCTTTAGTAAAATTATATAGAACTTGAGCATTATAAATACCCAAATTTGGTGATTCATGATGCAAATTTTCCCTACCAAAAGGACCTGCCAAACAATTAAAGTCAGCCAGACAATTCCTTACTTCCCAATGTTCACACATATTTTCCCTTACATCTCCTCAAACCCTAATGTTTCCTAGGCTAGTGTTTCCCTGTGATCTGTGTGGGGAGGAATTGTCTTCAAACAACTTAATCTTTCTTTCGAACTAATGACCCAATGTTTGAATCAAAGAATTCATCAGATACTTACATCAGGTATAAGATTTAGCTCCAGCCATCTCTCACAAGCTAACACAACATATTCTTGTTGATGCTGTAACAGTAAAAGTAACAAGTGGATGAAGTATTGCTAAGCAATTCAAAGTCCCTACCAGATATGATACCAATCTTACTGTTGATTTTTCACGCACCAGTAACCATTCTTAGTCTACATGTTGCATGGAAAGACATATTTTTAGTAATATCGTTTTAAGTTTAAACTTATTTATTTTACATCGATTGTGAAACAAGTTCTTACAACTTAAAATAATCACTCTCGATGACTGCTTCTTGGCTACCAACCAGTACTCGCGCCGAATTGAGGGATTTTGAAGTTTGTGATCAAACCCGCTCATCACAGGACTCGAACTCACGGCCTTTGGATCAGGAGTCAGGCGCTCTACCCCTCGACCACCGGGCCTCCCTTCATTGTGAATGTTAATAACCTGACAAATCCAAACCACTCCATCCGTTGGTATTTCCTTCATGAACGGTATTTTAAATACAGTCGGATCTCGTTCAATCAAATTCATTGGGTCTGAAATTTTATTTTGAATAATACATGGTTTTGAATAACCCATTTCAATTTGATGTGCCTAAGAAGATACACCGGAGCCTGATATTTATTTCAGATGATTAGAAGTAGTCGGATTGAAGGTTGTTGAATAAACGTGGTCGGACTGTATGTTAATATTTGATTTCAATGCTCATATTCGTTCATCAAAAATACAGGTTTTATTCTCTTAAATGTCACTGCATGTATGAAATATTTACCCTTGTAGCAACACTGTGATACTGGCACACTGTCTCATTGTCAATGTTTTTCAGCATCAATTTCGCACATCTAAATACAAAAAAATACAAATTTATAATATGAGATTGTTATCCCAAATGACTTAAATATCATAATTGAAGAAAGTTAATTATATTAAGTATTATTATACTGTAACAAACACAAACATGAAACAGTCCATAGAAAAAATCCTTGTATTATTCAACATTGACAGTAGAATTTCAAGTCATTCTATCCTGAAATAAGCAAGTGTATGAGGGGTGTTCTAAAAGTTTCGGGAAAAGTGCCATATCTCCTTTAATAATAAATATTCTTAAACAAAATTTTGACTGTAAAGACAATTAAATGCATTGCTTTATTTTTATGTATAACAAATAATGCACATTTTATATTTATTATTAAAGGCACTTTGCCCCAAACTTTTCGAACATCCCTCGTACTAGCTTTGTTCATTCACAGACACCAGAATGATAAAACTACAAAATACCAAAATTAGGGTCGTGCATTTTAAATTGCCTATTTTTGTAGTGTATGTTTGCATCAAAAGTCTGAGAATCTTTTTCAGAGTCATTGATGCAAAACTTTTGTCAATTTCATGGGCATGTGTCATGTGTCAAAAACAGCAGGGAATAATCTTGTTATATATTTTTGAAAAAAAAAGCAATAATTTTCAGACCGAAAAAAGCTGACTGCTTCAGGCACAATCTGTACATGATTAAACAGTTTCAAATATTTCTCTATAAAGATAATATTCTGTACATTATATTCACTAACGGATCCACCCAGACCCCCATAATTCCCCAATCGCACATGTATGTCAGAGTAAAAATACAAAAATATACAGAGGTCTTTATTTATAAAATCTTCAAGTAAGAGATTCTGATTTATTGTAGCATTATATTTTATAACCATAATGTTTATAAACAAAGAATAAAACACAATCATTGCCGTTTGTTAAGGCTTGAACAAAACCAAAACATGACAAAAAAGTTACGCCCCCCCAAGCCCAAATCCAGGATGTGCCCATTCTATTAGCAAGTCTTACCCATTTATCAAGGCCTTGAACTGTAGTAGACACGCTGCAGCAAGAACCTCGGCAAGGTGCTCCGAACCTACATCAATCTCATCATGATACATGTTACCTAGAGCTATAGCCATTCCTGAAATAGATAGGACACAACATAAATCCACATGGTTCTATAGAGTTGTCCCAATACTTGCTTAGCCGGAATTGCCTGCATCATCTACACACTTATTGGATGAGGGACTTGCGTTGACAATTGACATCCTGAGGACCCACAAAAATGATGGCAGTATCCACATTTTAGAAATATTTCTAGCATTTATTCCTGTCCTTTTTGGTAACTAAATTAACCAATATCATCCTGGCGCTTGCATTATTGACATCTGGTAACATTTATTGTATTCAGTGACTGATCTCAATTTTTCATTAATGTGTAGAAATAACAGGTACTCCTGGGGGTCCTGGAACCCCTATTTGAAAAGTTTGAGGGAAACCCTGCGTAGTTTAGATATGCAATCAAATAACGCTATACTCGTACAGCAACGTTTTGAGATATCTTGGTTTGCCTGGGTTCTCTCTCCATCTTGGGGGGAACAAGTGCCCATGCCCTTTGAGATGGGAATTTTTGCACGACTTTTCTATTCTAGGGGGATTTTTGTTCATTTGACAATCTGCTATACATTGATACAAGTGAGTATTAAAGTCAATAAAAGACACTTTTTTAACCATGTCAAACTGTCTACACTGAAAAGAAGCCACCAAGTTGCAAGTTCATCCGAGTTATGTAAATGGCATTCAAAATGAAATTGAGTGTCATTTTCCAGGGAAAGATTTTGTCCAAAATGGGCCAAAAAAACAGACTTTTTTCAAGAAGGGAAAGCTGCCATTTATCAGCACTAAAATTTCAGCAAAAGAGTGGCTTGCCATTTCCCGACCCTACTTTGTGACGATGTGTAGGTAGGCAATTTATCTTTAAAAACAAACACAGTAGTTATTTCTCTAGACTGCAATATCATACAGCAGTGTAGACACTCCAAGAATGACTGCAATATCATACAGCAGTGTAGACACTCCAAGAATGACTGCAATGTCATACAGCAGTGTAGACACTCCAAGAATGACTGCAATATCATACAGCAGTGTAGACACTCCAAGAATGACTGCAATATCATACAGCAGTGTAGACACTCCAAGAATGACTGCAATATCATACAGCAGTGTAGACACTCCAAGAATGACTGCAATATCATACAGCAGTGTAGACACTCCAAGAATGACTGCAATATCATACAGCAGTGTAGACACTCCAAGAATGACTGCAATATCATACAGCAGTGTAGACACTCCAAGAATGACAGCAATATCATACAGCAGTGTAGACACTCCAAGAATGACTGCAATATCATACAGCAGTGTAGACACTCCAAGAATGACAGCAATATCATACAGCAGTGTATACACTCCAAGAATGACTGCAATATCATACAGCAGTGTAGACACTCCAAGAATGACTGCAATATCATACAGCAGTGAAGTATGGGTCTAAGACTCAATATCCACTGATCATCAATAGAGCTCAAGGGACACATTCCTTGCATCACTCAAGATTTTTCCCTGATAAATTTTGGGGGTTCCTAGCATTAAATTTCTGGCTGTGACTTTTTTCATCAGCCAATGTGGTCATGAATTACCGAGAGGCTTGCAAGGTACAAGCACTGAGGCGATATTGGGCAAACGAAATTACAACAAAGGCATTTTAGATAATGAAAAGCACCGATTTCCAAAAAAAGAAGACACTTACGGGTGGACACACATTTGGAAAGAATGAGCAATGTGTGGCAGTGATGTCAGTATTTATTTTATACATGTAATATGACTCGCCTGTTTTTGTGATATGAGGATCTTCAATGTTCATCTGTATAAGTGTGACTGTATTAACCCTTTCCTGTGATGTATGTTGGGGGTGGTCAATCTTCTTAGATTCCTTCACAACACTGTCTTGTAGTTCTAAACCTTCTACAGTACTCAAACGATTTGAAATCTCTCTGTATTCATTACTGCAAATAAATAAAATTCATTCTAATGACAGATATAAGAGTACTGTTCACTGGGGCTTGTAACATTCTACATTTAGCAAACACCACAGGAGCTTGTAACATTCTACATTTAGCAAATACCACTGGGGCTTGTAACATTCTATATTAGCAAACACCACAGGAGCTTGTAACATTCTACATTAGCAAACACCACTGGACATTGTAACATTCTACATTAGCAAACACCACAGGAGCTTGTAACATTCTACATTTAGCAAACCCCACAGGAGCTTGTAACATTCTACATTTAGCAAACACCACAGGAGCTTGTAACATTCTACATTAGCAAACACCACAGGAGCTTGTAACATTCTACATTTAGCAAACACCACAGGAGCTTGTAACATTCTACATTTAGCAAACCCCACAGGAGCTTGTAACATTCTATATTAGAAAGCACCACAGGAGCTTGTAACCTTCTATATTAGAAAGCACCACAGGAGCTTGTAACCTTCTATATTAGAAAGCACCACAGGAGCTTGTAACCTTCTATATTAGCATACACCACATGAGCTTGTAACATTCTATATTAGAAAGCACCACAGCAGCTTGTAACCTTCTATATTAGAAAGCACCACATGAGCTTGTAACCTTCTATATTAGCATACACCACATGAACTTGTAACATTCCATATTAGAAAGCACCACAGCAGCTTGTAACATTCTATATTAGCATACACCACATGAGCTTGTAACATTCTATATTAGAAAGCACCACAGGAGCTTGTAACCTTCTATATTAGCATACACCACATGAGCTTGTAACATTCCATATTAGAAAGCACCACAGCAGCTTGTAACATTCTATATTAGCAAACACCACAGGAGCTTGTAACATTCTATATTGGTATTTTTTCTTGCAGTAAGAAGTCTCTATCAATTTAACCTCTCTAGAGCAACATCCTCTCAACAATCAAAACCTACATTTGCCAGAGTGAGTTTCTCTGAAGATGTTACCCTCACTGTACAGTATAATCTTCAAATCATCAGGGATCATATTTAAAGTGTGAGAATACTTCGGATACAGGTATAATTTCTGTTTTATTTTCAGAATTTCTTTAATGATTACCTGTAAAAATTACTCTTCTTTATATAGTTATCCAATGTCTCAGAGGCAGAGCTTTTGTAATAGAGTTGAGGCTGTGGATCGTCGGCACCTTGCAGAAGTGCCGTCAGGGTCTCCGACTTCCGCAGGAATGGACGATGCAACTCCCAATCCATGCCAAGACAGCGCAACAGTACATCTAAAATATACCAGTTCTTATTATCACTTCCATGAACATAAATAATTCATGGTGCCAAACAAAATGGTGATTTTATGGATCGATAAAAATGTACTAACAAGTGAACTGTGTATTGTCTTTTTTGGAAAGGGTTGTATACGAGTTCTTTTTTATTCTGATATGCTGAAAATGTATTTGTAACAATAACAGTTAAACCAAGCATTAAACCTTTTTTGTAACTACAAATTAACTGGCACTCATGAATATTCAAACATTATTAACCATGTGGCATTCATGAATATTCTAACAATATTAACCATGTGGCATTCATGAATATTCTAACAATATTAACCATGTGGCATTCATGAATATTCAAACAATATTAACTATAATATTGCCTATTAACTATAATATTGTCTAATAATATAGTACTGCTTCAAGACTTCACATTCAAGCATGATAACATGAACTTATTTGAAAGAGTATAGAAGGTTTAGTACAATCTATACGAAAGACCAATGGTGACATTCACATTTCATCATTTCTCTCCTAGGAAAGTTACGATTTCAAGATTTCAACTTCTCATATTCACAATTTCAACTTTCTGAATTCACGATTTCAACTTCCTGAGTTCAATATTGAATTTGTGAAGTGGAAATCGTGAATTCATGAATTCCTAAAAAAATTAGAAAACTTGAAATCATGACTTTCCTAAGACAGAAATAATGCAGTATGAATATCACCACTGGTCTGTCGTAAATCTACCATAACAACTTCACTACTAAAACACATACATGTTTTTTTATAATGCACACATACATATAGTGTTTATACAAAACTACGCTCAAAATACTACTTAACACAAACACAAGCTATACTACGGATCCCAGTCAAACAATGCATTCTATGTTTAGTTTAGATACTGAGTGGCATTGACTATACATTATACACACTTGTGTATATATCCTATAGATAATGCTACGATATACAATGTAGATGGTTGAAATGGCGGCCGTTGATTGGACTTTTGGCGTAAGCATGGTCTAAAATATGACAGAAGTATTCGAAGCCAGCGATTTCATTACTCACGCTATCGTTAAAAATTGTGTGTTTGGCATAAGCCAATTCATTATTAAACCACTCATATTTCAAAAATATTAATTAAATCGCCTTAAGGTGACCATCGATAAATTGCTTATTACTTGCACCCTGACCAACCCCTCCAACATTTACCCCACTGAATTTTTTTCGACTTTTCAATGCATATAATTATTGTCTCATAATTTCTCCCGTCATATAAGAAGTCTGTGCAGAACATATATAAAAGCAATCAACCAACTGACCCTACCAAACATTAGGGGTCAGGGCTACCGCTACCAAACCATGTGTTTGTATAAGGACGACCCTACTGAGAATTTTTTAATCATTATCAAGTACTGTAAACCAATTTTCTTTCGCAGATACAATATTTCGCGTTTTACTGACTCCCGGTAGTTTCGCAGATATTTAAGTTAGCGTTTTGCAACCATCCTCGAAACTATCTTCTTTCAGATAGCATCCGGATCAAGAGAAGACAAAATTTCATGGGTTTGTACCAACAGTGAAAAAACGCGCCAAAATCTTTTCTAGTTTTACAGTATATTGAATCATTCAGTTTTAAAGTAAAGGAAATACATCAGAATATAAAAATTCATAGCTTCTATATCAATTGATTATTCATTCTTACTTGAGAATTTGACGTCTAATTTGAAATATTATATTTTGAATCAATCTTCATGTTTGTTATTATATACAAAGTGAAATATCAAATTAGCTATTGATTACATTAACAAAGGCAGGTTTTAACAAAACATACATATATGAAGGAACCGATTGCGAGACAAAGATTAACAGCAGGTTCACAATACCGTAGTTTCTCCTTTTGACAACTTTAATTCAATCAATATTATTAAGTAGAAGTAAATCAATGGACTTCTTAAGAATGTTACATGTTTCCCTACCTTGATAAAACAGTCTGAAACATACATGTAGTTTTTTGTCAAGTCTGAGAGGGAAAGCAAAACTAGTCTTTATCTGCTTTTTTATTAATAGGCAAATTGACTAGTGTCGGCTTTGTCCCTCAATGCTATAAATGTATTTACCAATATTTGCATACATGGTTCGATCAGAGGGCATTTGAATATTGACAGAAGAAATAAAACATCAAGGCTACAATCTACAATTAAAATTAATAAGGAATGCTAAACTAAAATTTCAAGAGCATAGGGCTTTTGAAAAGTCACAAGATCGTGCGACATGTCAGACAAGTCCTGTAACACTTTGCAAGGTCCTTGACCAAACAAGCTTCCGCACATTCAAAACCAGCAAATGTCAGAGATATTCCTTATGGTCAGACAAAAATAAATGAAAGAGCCTCTGACTGAATGTCTGACAATCTGCGTGAAATCACGAAAAAAAACTGGTAGAAGGATTATAATCTCGAAAAAACTGTTAGAAAGATTAAAATCTCAAAAAAACTGCTTGAAGGATTAAAATTAATCACAGTAATTTATGCGTCAATACTTTGTTTGAAGATTACACTCCTTGTCAGAAATCATTTACTGTATAAATAGGAAGAGGATTGTAAAACAAAGAGGATTACATTGCAACTATCCCGTATTCATGTAATGGGGCTTTAAGTCACATAAACAGCCAGGGTCAAGCTATAAGCGTGGAGGAAGACCCCAGGGGCCCCTTTTAACATTATAACGGAGCCCAACTCAACGTCGAAACCCTCAGATGCTGACGCAGCTCAATTTTACAACCGAATCAATAATTTATATAAATTTATACCACACAGCCAATACAAGGAATATTCAATGTGTTTGAATTACAAGTGAAGTCGGTAAATATTTGTTACGCTAATTTGAACAACCAATTATATCCATTATTACAATACAGTATAACTACTAAGCAAACACAGTATTAAATAAATTCACGGAACAAGGAATCTATGGTTTAATACTATGTACAAACAAAACACCAATACATCATAAGAGGGCCCTAATTTTATAGACAATCACAGACAGGGGATCTGCATAAATCAAACATAAATTAGGGCTGTCATTGATACAAATATTTGCATATCAACGATATTGATATATCAAATGACAAATATCAACAATATATAGATTACACTTTAAAAATCTTTCATAGACAATTAACTCCTACATTTCTGTATGTCCTACATAATTAAATGTTCAACTAGTATTTTTATGATAATAAGATACCATCATTTATTTCATTATACCAGAAAATGTTTTAATACTAAATTATAAACAATAAAGTCAATGTGAAACAGAAACAAACAATTTATACCTATTATAATAAGTGCCTTTCCACTTTTTTCTATTTTAAATAATTGTATCAACAGGTACGTCAAAGGGTAAAAACGTTATGACACAGGGTAACATTACGGATTTGTTTATAGCATGTGCATGCAAATTTTGCACGGGCAAATCATGTGAGATATAATAATAAGTAATAAATCCATATGTTTAACTTCACAGTATTATATTGCCGACATTATCAACTAGAGCACTGTTTAACAAGCTGTCAACTACAAAGTGCAGTTATGGTTTTTCGGTGCTATTTGCATATATATATATCAGTGTTGTGTAAACCAATCAAATCTTACGTTAACCACCAAGGCTAATTTCTCTTCAACCGAACAACGTTTGTAACCTTGATGCGGATTGGTTAACCTTTCGATAAAGGGTACATTATCTTACCTAAATCCACTGAATTTCGGTGAATTTACCAAAATCCATTTTGGTTTTGGAGTGACCACAAGTTGTAACATCTCGGCAATTTCTTATGTTGCACATAATGTTGTCCTCATTCTTCTGTATTTTCCCCGCCATAATATTGATATATATGTAAGTGTGTATCAAATATCGATCAACAGAAAAAAATCGTTGATATCTCAATTTGGATTGTATCAATGACCGCCCCAACATTAATACACAAAACTTTAGGCAGGTACCTCGTACTACACAAAAGTTATAAGTACTCCGATGACATATTTAGGATATTTCAATTAAATATGAATATATTAAATAGAATTTTTACACACAGAAAGTCCAATATCTCTGTAATGTTTCTAATAATTTTCTGCACAAATATTGCACGATTGATTGAAATCAAGCCAATTACATAACACCGCACAGCAATAAAAAGTCACAGATTAATTGAATTGGTCATTACCAAGTGTGACCGCCGTTTGCCGGGATATTGGCTTGGCATCTCATTGACATAATGAATTTACAAATGCGATTCTAGGAAGTATTTGACACTTCTGTATTATTTGCATGCAGTGGATCATGGACACGATATGGAAATAACGGCGATCTCATTCGATAATGACCGATTTGTGACTCTTATTTCTGTGTGGAGGTATTAATTGGCTTGATTTCATTTAATGTCCTATATTTTGTGCTGAAAATTAGTAGGAACAATTAACAAACAGATTGAACTTTCTGTGTCTTAAATTTTCTATTTCGATATATTGACATTTAATTGCAATATCCTAATAATGTTATCAGAGTACTTATAACTTTTGTTAAATGTACATATAATTCCATTAATAACATTAATATTATCTTCTGATCATATGCATAAATAATATAATAATTCTGTCTTAATGAAGTGAAACTTATTTTTTACAGCTATTCATATTAGATAAGGCTTCAAAATAGTCAATCTTCAGCTAGAAAGCATAACTATGGTTGTCAAAAATGGACATTTGAATAGAATTTAAAACAATATAAAATATAATTGCTAAACTCAGCCATAATGATATTTTATGTTAAATTTACAAAATAAGTTATTTACATTATCTATATAATATAATAATTATCAAAAATACAAGAAATACCGAGTATTGTGTTCTACATATCAAAGGATCAAAGCAAAACGGGTCAGCTTCATTACTCATATTTATATAAGACTAGAGCTGTTATTGATTTGGTAAAATTCATAATATCGGATGAGAAATATCGATAATACATCAATATATCAAGTATTGTTTACTAAGATGGCATTTACATGTTTGCACTTCATGATTTCATATATTTTCACTTCAGCTAATGTCTTTACATGGTTATGTATTACTTTGACCATCTTCTTTCCTCACCATTGTGAAGCATGTGTCTTTTTTTCGAAATAAATAAGAGAAATATGAATAATCTTCAGTTTTCCTTGAACAGATTTGCTAGGTACAGTGAAGTTTCAGACAGTGCACCAGCTTCCATATTTGTTTTGGGTGAATTTTCATCTTTTTCAGGCATGATTTATTATTCACAAGTATTGATTTTTATAAGTATCGACAAACGATCAACAGAAAATATCAATGATACATCAATATCGTTTTTTTTCTATCAATGACAGCTCTAGATAAGACTACTTTGTCTATACCCCTTGATACACAAAACTACTGTAAAACAACCAAAATTATACCAGTAAGTAAACAAACATTTTCCAGTAATTATAGAAGCCAAGCAACCCTTTGCCAAGGCCCCTAAGATCCCTAATAATCATGGACACACATACACACAGAACTTGTTATAAGTAAACAACTCTACGACACTGACCATGAAAATGATGAATTGACAGAGGCCCTACAAGCCTGTAGTATGATGCTGAAAATAATGTTATTAAACAATCTAATTAACAGAAAACAGAAGGCATGTACTTGTTCAAAATAGGAAATAAAATTCTAATTTCTATGACAACAAAGTCTACAACTACATTACAGTAAAATTTCAACAAATATAAGCCAATATATTCATAAAAGAATAATCATCTCAATTCATTGAAACATTTTTGTTTGAATGAATTGAAACTTTTATGTTTACATCCGATGATTGATTGTGAAAGAAATTCTTATAACTTATGTGAATCACTCTCGACGACAGCTTCCTGGGTTACTAACCAGTGCTTTCAACTCATTGCGGCACTGTGAAGATTGCACGGGATCCCACCCATGACAGGATTCCCACCCATGACCTCCGACTCAGAAGTTCTACCATGAGTACTCGTATTGTCATTAATTGATTTACTGTAAATTATGTCTGATTAGTAATACATTGCATTATGGGTGATTCATTAATATATTTATAGTATTGTTCTAATATATTTTTTTTTAAACAGACAGTCTTTTTATACAAAGCTAACAATTGAGAACATATCAGTTGTTATTATTTACAAAGTATTTAGAATTCCATTGAATTCTAGTAAAAAATGGAATTCTCAGTATGTGAAAATTATCAAAAAAAATTACTACATGTATCATGTTTGTAGGGCTATTCATGCAATTCTCCCACCATGCAGTATTGATGCAGTTATCACTGGAAGAAATGACCTTAAGTAGACGTAACATAATTTCTTTCCTATTTATTGATAATGGTGATATACTATTACCCCATAATCATTCCTTCCATTACTATCCATATATATAATAACATCAGTATAACACTGGTATTTCTAAGGTCAAAACAATTCTAGTCCTGTATATACTTTTGTCTGGTTTCTATCATGGCTAGTAATTGGAAATTTGAACCATCTATCACTGTCATTTGTTCAAATAGAATAGAACAATGACCAAGCTTTATCTCAAACACTTTGTGAGAGTATTGATATATAAAAGCCTTCATTTACTGATTATAACAGTAAAATCATTAACTACTGAAATTTAAGACTACAGTATATGATTGGGGTCACCTGGTCAATAACATGAACAAATACCCATATCAATATTGAGCTGACATTGAAAAATATATTAACAATAAACAAGAAATATCTTTTGAAAAACGACATAGATAGAATGCTGTCTAAAGAATCGTCCTATTTTTCGAAACTCCAGAGGGGTATTTTAAAACGATCTCTTTTTTTCTACACTTGCTATAACTTCATTCTTTCTGCAAAGTTAAGTCACTCTTGTATGAACTTCAGGGAGTTTCACTGGCAAAATTCAAATACTTTGTCAGGATATTTAAGGTTTTAGCCATTTTCAAGGAGTTTTCAAGACTAGCATCAAATTCAAGGACTTTTCAAGGCCTGTCCAATCCTGATTTACTCTAAATCCTCAAATCTCCATACTCAGACGAATCAACTTCACTCTCTTAAACCACCAACTGGTGAGGAAAGGTTATAATCCCAGGCCCCATTTTCCATGGGGATAAAAAAAACTACAGCCACAACCACTGATTATGAAATTTTTTAATACTTTTTCTACAAAATGTCTACATTATAAATACTCTGTGGTAGATTTTTGTGATATCCCTTCTATGATTACATACACCATATTTCTCCAGGTACTTTGAATACAAAAAAATCTACAAATAGTGATATAATTATCGATAAATAAAATTAAAATTACCTGACAAATGAGCAAGAAAACACATGCTGAATAAATTAGCAAAAAAAGTGAAACTCAAATTTTTAACTTTCTTAAAAAAATATCACAATACAAAATTCATTGGAAAGGTGACTATGAAAGCACGATTCTGATATATATAATGGATAAGAAAACAAGTAATATTTGTATATATTTATACATTGAATAGCAAAAGAACTAATTCCTAGACAATATAGCTGAACGCTTTCTAAAAAATGTTACGGTTCATGAAATATACAGTGGTTTGTAGCCTTGTTTTACACCGACAGGAAAGCTTGTCACAAGGGCGACATGATGGTATGTACAGAACCACAACCTAGGAAGATGACTCCCCTCCCCCTGGTCACTACAGGGATTTCCCTGACGCAGAAATCTTGAGTCCCTGACTCCTTTTCTTTCTAGGGACTCCCATTTTCAACTTACTGTGCATCCCTGAGACCCCTAAAACAAACTTTTGTCAAGTATAAACTGCATATCTGGGACCCTACAAATTAACCAAGGACACCCTATTTGTCAAACACGAGGATCCAAGGACCCCTAGCTGAAAAATCCTAGGGAAAACCCTGTCACTATAATAACCATGCAATAACAGTGTAACTTTGTGATACACACCTAGACATGTTACAGACAGATATTGTCCAGAAACAGTTGAGAGTAGAGCAGACTACTGGCTATAATAGTTACATCTTGCAATTATAGTTCATTACCGAAACATTTAGTAAGCGTGAGAATCATTTAGAACAATGTTACATAAATATTTGTTTTAAATGTACATTTCAAGGTGTGAAAGGAAAATCAGTCTATTTACTACTTAGGCCTAAAAACTACCAACTTAATTCTTATTTACTGATAACCAGTCAGCATAATTTCTCTCCTGCTCTTTGATTTCTTCAAAATTGTTCCACTTTGTACACCAATCATTTCTTGTTGAATAAAATTTTCAGTAAAATCTTTGTGTCGAGTTGCTACATATGACAACAAGATTGCTGCCTCAGTATTGTGTATGTTAAGTGTATTAGGCTTATTATTTTCATTATACTGTATCAGGTGTGTTAAACAATTAATTTAGAATTGTCATCACTAAGTATTGAATGTGCTCCGTAGTTAGGCCACTATAAATGTGATAATAGATAATCATCCCAACATGATATAAACCCAATTAAATAAGGCTTTCATTATCGATTTATCCATTATATTGGGTATAGGGTGGGAAGGTTGTTTAAATCATATTTTCAACTATGAACAGATGAATAGGTTACAACACCCCTATGACCGATATTTAGGTAAACATGATAATGAAAGAAATAGCAAATTTGAGTTATACCCTGTTTTGAATTATAATAAACAAACAATAAAGGGCCTCACAAGTCGGGTACCAGAGACAATATCCCCTTGCCACAGAAAAAATCCACATCTGCCCCGTTTTCGGGCCAAAACAAGTCGATAATCTAGAAATTAATCCATAATGGCCTAACCATATTCTGGCATGCATGTTTAAATAATCGTGTTAACAGATTACATTTTAAATTCATGAAGAAATGAGGTGCAAACTACAGTTTAATTCATAAGCAATTACTACTAGCAAAGCATTTTGCAGTCAGAAAAAGAAAATTTCGGGAAGCAGACGACGAGCTAAATCTCTATCTACAGAGTGCTTGAAAACTTACCGTGTTTAGAAAGATCGAAGTCTGAGATTTGACAAAATAACACAGGAAAGAATATAATATTATTTCAGTACAATTATATAAAAATTCTTTATATGGATGTCAATCATGAAAGCACAGAGTTGAAAGTACATAACATCTCAGAAATTTAATTGTTAGGTTCTAAGATTTAAAACTCATATTTAATTAACAATATATACTATCACATAATCAACTTAACAAATGGCTTATAATCCTACAATACATAATAAAAACAAAGAAATGTGTCCGAAGGACATAGATGCCCAAACTTTACTCAATCAAGGACTTAACTTTGCTCGTACTCAATATGCAATTGAAAAAATCCAGGCACTCAATTTTATGTGATGTCTAATATTCCTACGAAGTTTTGTAACTCTAGGTCAAATACCTTTTTGAGATATGAACGACACAAATTTTGAATTATGACAATATCACAAGAAACTGGTATATGTACATTTTTTCAAGGAAGAAAATTCCACACAGAAATATTGTATAGAGGTCTGAAATCAGCATTTTCATTGAAGGAAAGATTTGTGCAACACTCATCATCCACAGTGTAATTGTAAGAATTCAGTTTGTAAGCACCACACATAGACAGAATGGAATGTCCCCTTACCTGGTCCCATATTGCTCCTACTTCTTTTAGAGTGATACAAGAAGATGTCTTTAGGGGTCGCTGGTCTGGATGTTCTTGGCAGAAATTTCTTGACTGGTCTCAAACCTTGAGTGACACTGCAATACAAACTGTAAGGTCAAAGTTCATCCAAGACATATCCATGGGTATCCAGGAGGTTCTGAACAGCCATTTTAAATACAGTTGGTCCTCGTTTATTTGACAACCTTCTATCCGAATACTTCAAATCATCCGAAATATGTATCTGGTTCGGATGTATCTAATTATGCTCGTCGAAATGAAATGAGCTATTCTAATAAAAGGGAAACTATTCTTACTTATATTATGTACTTTACAGATAAGAATAAGTTTAACGCCCCAAAAGGTAACAAGAAATATCTTGAAAAAAGATGGTCAGCATAATTTGAAGGTTAAGATTTATTGCACAACATAAAAAAATTGCCGAGATGTTACGATTGCTGGTCACTCCAGATCCAAATTTCGGTAAGATATCGTACCCCTTAGAAAGGATATCTAATCCACGTCAAGGTTACAAAATGTTGTTCGGTAAAAGAGATTTTGGTTTAGTGGTCAACATAAGATTAGATTGGTTTACACAACACTGATATGCAAATAGCAAAGTCATGTTAGTATGGCTGTGCCAAAAAAAGACCTACGCTGGATGTAACGGTGCAGACGCCGGAACAACGAACTTGCTTGAACTTTCTTGAGAAGGAAAATCTCGTTCCCTCCGACCACCTCGACCCAATCCGACAGGCTCTGTATATGGTCGGTCAGCTGTCTGTCTAAATGTGTAAGGTTTTGTTACGTCAAGGTTCATATTCATGAGTGGACATTCAGCTGGAATATAGAACAAATTGTGAGTGTATGAATATTGATTGTTTTAAATTTTTAATACAGAAAATTTGTGTTACTCTCAAAATTGAAAAAAGAGAAAAATTCATGACTGAATGATCAAAAAGTTATAAAAAACTGACCGGGAATAGAATGCAGGAATTCTTAATATTAACAGGCTGGCGATTTTCACTAAAAGTGTCTGTACATTTATAATTGCCGGTCGATTCTAATAGGAGATCCAAATGTTCACAAATTGAATGCACTCAACACCCCAATATTTTTTAACAAAAATTTAATAGTGCAACTGTTTTAAGAGAGGGTAAAAGCCAAAAACTCTGGAAACATCCCCAACCTGTCTTAAGTACAGTTATTTGCAGTCCAAGGATTATCATGAAATAACAAAAATCTCATCATGGGTTTTCCTTTAAACTCTAATCATCTGAGTTTTGACTTGAGTTCTAACACAAATTGTTATTCACAATACAGAATCAAGCTGCACATAAGTTGAGATTTCCCGAACAGTTTCCTAGTGCATAGCATTGTAGTGAAAGCTTATATAATGTTTACAGTGAGGCCAGAATTTTGTTTCTGAGAGGGAATATGTTTTCTATGTTTCTATAGAATATTGTTATTATTAAACTTACCAGTAATAATATTAACCATGGTTTGATTGTATGGCATGCTGACAGCTTTGATAGCCTGAGAACTTCCCAGTAAGTCACTACCCAGGGACTCGGGCAAACGCCATCGGTTTGTGTGACCTACTTGCTTCCTCACACGACATCGTGGAGTTACCGGATGCTGGAAGACAAGAAAAAACAGTCTATGATGCAACAGCAAATTTGAAATTAAACAATGTACAGTTGTACATATTATATCAGGCTTTCGATTTCACTACAACTCCAAGACCAGAAAACTTTAGTGTGGCGATTAAAATAAAAAAAAATCTTTGTATAATTACAAGTATCTACTTCAGGGTTTTGTCCTACAAGTAAAAATCACTGAAGGGGTAGTGTGCACCTCAGCGTGACATAGAGGTTTGTCCAAGAGGGGTATTGTATGGGAGGGGAATGGTATGGGAGGGGAATGGTATGGGAGGGGAATTGTATGGGAGGGGTTTGTATGGGAGGGGTATTGTATGGGAGGTGTATTGTAAGGGAGGGGGTAATGTATGAGAGGGGTATTATATGGGAGGGGTATTGTATGGGAGGGGTAAAGTATGGGAGGGGTATAGTATGGGAGGGGTATTGTATGGGAGGGGTAATGTATGAGAGGGGTATTATATGGGAGGGGTATTGTATGGGAGGGGTAAAGTATGGGAGGGGTATAGTATGGGAGGGGTATTGTATGGGAGGGGTATTGTATGGGAGGGGTATTGTATGGGAGGGGTATTGTATGGGAGGGGTATAGTACGGGAGGGGTATTGTATGGGAGGGGTATTGTATGGGAGGGGTATAGTATGGGAGGGGTATTGTATGGGAGGGGTATAGTATGGGAGGGGTATTGTATGGGAGGGGTATTGTATGGGAGGGGTATTGTATGGGAGGGGTATAGTATGGGAGGGGTATAGTATGGGAGGGGTATTGTATGGGAGGGGTATAGTATGGGAGGGGTATTGTATGGGAGGGGTATTGTAAGGAAGGGATAATGTATGGGAGGGGTGTTGTATGGGAGGGGTAATGTATGGGAGGGTTGTTGTATGGGAGGGTTGTTGTATGGGAGGGGTGTTGTATGGGAGGGATGTTGTACAGGAGGGGTATTGTATGGGAGGGGAAATGTATGGGAGGGGTAATGTATGGGAGGGGTAATGTATGGGAGGGGTATTGAATGGGAGGGGTATTGTATGGGAGGGGTATTGTATGGGAGGGGTATAATATGGGAGGGGTATTGTATGGGAGGGGTATAGTATGGGAGGGGTAATGTATGGGAGGGGTAATGTATGGGAGGGGTAATGTATGGAAGGGGTATTGTATGGGAGGGGTATTGTATTGGAGGGGTATTGTATGGGAGGGTATAGTATGAGAGGGGTATTGTATGGCAGGGGTATAGTATGAGAGGGGTATTGTATGGCAGGGGTATAGTATGGGAGGGGTATTTTATGGGAGGGGTATTGTTTGAGAGGGGTATTGTATACCTACGGTCAAGTTAGTGCTAGCGTAGGAAATACCTGTATCAGACTTGTGTTTTGTAGTTCCAGGGCAGTGTTTTAGAGTATGTCTGTGTGAAGGCATTAACATTTTCTCAAAATTATCACTTTGTATTTTTTGATAAAAGATAGGACTATCAACCTTTAATTAAGCCATCATCAAACGTTTTGCAACATTAGGATATACATAGGAGTGAGGGTCTGTTCATTTGGTGAGGCATATAATATGGCTACACAGATACACATTCACATAATTAAGATTGTTTTAATGACTCATTTACAGTAAAATAAAATATTAATTAATTAATCAATAATTGAATACCTCTAAATCACAAACAGAGGCCACAATAGACGACCTCATTTTAATTTAATCTTCTGATCTTTAATCCTCACCTACTGGATTAAGACTATGGATAATCCTATTAAATATTAATCCTGTAACATGGATTGTTAAAACTCTATTTACAGTAGTTAAGGTCTAAAGAATTTATTATCGAAACCTTGATATTCCCAGAAGGGAAGGCAATACAAGTCTATCTCCCTCATAACATAGGCACAGATAACTCACTTTGCTGTAAAATGGTCAATAGTTTGGTTTTAATTGGATATTAATGATCATCTTCAAACAAGTCCATGGTTACAGTCAAATTGCAACAAACTAGTTATAACTTACAGCCAATTTTTCAGTTTTTGGGGAAATATGGGGGGTCCTTTTGATAAGGGAAATTTGCATCATGAATCACCAAATTTTTGTATTTATAAGGCTAAAGTTTTCTAAGTAGGGGAAATATATATACTTTTTTCTTTGGGAATTGGGGCCCAATATTGCCCCAAATTTGCTATAAAAAAGGCTGAAATTATACATGTTAAACCCCTTTATACCCAAATTGGTACAAAATTGCAACATTTTTTATTTTCAACTAAATGATTTCACCCTAAGTGACATCACCTTTACATTGTAGGATATTCTGTAAGGAAAAGATATAGAGTTAAAATTACAATAATCATGTACACAACATGTAACCGATACATGTAATTGTAATCAGAAAGTCATCATGATTACTTTAATGAAGTAGTAATTAATTTCATTGAAAGCGTTTGAAATTGATTGATGGATAATCATTAATTTGTCGGATTTACTTAACAATGTGTAATTGGACACAAGTCAGATTTATACTCGGAGACAAAGAATTAAAATATCATTATGCAGCCCGGCTTTACTCCGGCAATTTAAAAAAAACTAAAGGAACATATTTGAATATCGAACAAGGTTAACATTCTTTATCAGACAAACAGCTGACCGATATCCTAAAATTATAAATGCCAGCATTTAATGTTAACATCAATTATATACCCAACAATCAACTCTGTCAGAACTACGACCTCATTGAAATCCAACGGCAGAGATAAACTAACATATATCAAATCAATTTTTAATTACACGACATCGCAACATTTTGTAACAAATCCATTAATATATCAAGATTTATTTAAGTGGAACAAAGTCAAATACAACTAGAAAGGCCAGCGTTTGCAAACACTTCATAATGAGAGTTTTATTTGCGTAAATGTCGACATTAAAATTGATTCAAGTTATGATAAAAGTCTTCAGTAGATAAAAAATTCAATGAGTGTATTTACACTGATCTGTATATAGATTATTACAATTAAATAGTCAGCAAACCTCGTTACGTGTTTAATCGATAATTCAACAGTCAGTTTATATATGAACTACAAAGTCTTTACTTTAACAAACTAACAATACTTAAACACAGTCTCAAGGTGTTCAGTTGGCAGTAAATTTCATAATGTTAAAAAAGGTTAATCTGAACTCAAAATCTTTCGAGTGGTATTCAAGAATTAATAATGTTTTGCGACAAGTTTATCAGAAAATAATCAGCCCTATTCGGTGGAAAACCACTATAAGACATGTAATAAAATGGAACATTTCATTCAGATCATAAATTGCAAATAACTATTTTACTGGTGAACATAATTTTTATCTAGAGCATACAAGAAGCCAGTATGGCATTCAGCAAATTGTAACCTAACATCATTTCTTGATTAATTGAAAAAGTGCAGGGTGTTCCCTCAATTATTTTTCAAATAGGGATTCCAGGACCCCCAACTCAGTCATTTTGGGAGTCTACAATAAATACTGAGGGTCCCACCGTGACACTTATATTATCGTCATATTTTTTGGGCGATTCCGCCATAGTGGAAACTAAAGGTCAATGTTGCAAGTGCTGCAATGATACAGATTAATGAAATTACTTAAAAGAACCAAAAATGATCACAAAGAATATATGAGCACCTCTGTATAATTTCCAACCTCTTCTTTAAGTCACATGTGACGTCATCATGTACTGAGAGTAAGCAATATTTGCCCCATATGGCAATATGAAAATGAAGTGACTATATGGAGTAAATATTGTATCTGGAATACAGATGTCACATGTTTTTGCGGATCCTCAGGATGCATGGTAAGTTGCACATGCGAGTCCTAGGTCCATAAATTGCGTAAGAGATGCAGAAATCTCTGAACTTGTGTGTTATAACTCTCGTCGGCAATGTCACTTGCATGTATGGTATCAATATACATGAATAAATATCTCAAATTTGGGTTTCGGGGAATGGTGGCTAAGTGAACAGGATATTTTCTACCTGACTGAACACATGCATCTTTCATAAAAATAACTCTTTTTGTCCATCTGAGGTACTCTGACACAAAGTCAGCCAGAGGTTAAACTGCATGGATAGTATGACTTATTCTTAGAGACTCACAGGGAAAACTGAGCTTGCCCAACTGTGTCGCCTCTTTAGATAAAGTTCTTATTATTATTACTTTCTGTACTCTAATCAAGAAATATTCAGTTCATTCTTAGTGGCTCAATTCCTGAGCTTTTTAAATACCAGTCATGTTTTCATATGCTTATAATTTTTTTGTAGGCCTTACAGGATAAGATGACATTGATTTTTTATAATCCACATGAAACCCCCCCCCCCACCCCGACATCATGAACAGGTCAAAAAAATATACTGAGCACTATCTATAAGAAACCATTCAAATCCCTTACTCCTGTCGATAAGGATTTATAAGTTGAGTCAGGTATGTGGTTATCTATGCAGAGTTTAGTCTCAATGCTCAATACTACTCATTCTTCGTTTTCATAAGATTTATTGCATAATTTACAGTCCTAACACCAGGAATTTAAAGCAGCATTACATTAGTGATCCTTTCTCAGATGGTTACATGGTAGTTTCCAAACACACAATTAAGTTGCGTGTTCCTAAACTGCAAAGTAACCTACTTTAGACGTCAGAACGAAAGTAAGCGGGGCATAGATTCTTATAGTAGGCTGTGACATACACTTTTTTCCGAAAAAATAATATGGCCAAAACAGCAATAAGGTATTTAATATATGTTTTTGATGTTATTGTAAGCATAATAACCGGAATGAAATACATGTATACACAAAAACACATCTCTGACCATCTAGTTACCAAAATTTTTCTCGGAAGGGGGCATTTTCCCCTTTTAATCCTCTTACGATGTTATTTCCCCCTCACACAGGGGCCCACAACCATTCCCTTAAGTTGAAAGTAGAAACCAAAACACTGGTTTAACTTAGATAACAATAAAATCTGAAACTTTGATTGATTAAATCAATGAGATGCCTCCCAGTGAGAATGACAGTATTTAAGACCTTCAATCGGACATGACATTTGTTTGCTTAAGTAAGCTAATGAAGTCAGGAGGCATTTATCAACAATTAAGATACTTTTTCAGTGAACAGTAAGTTTTAAGTAAACGGGAAAGTATGCAAAAACTTGAACACTAGATGCAATCGCAATAGTCTCACAATCTATTAAGCCCATTGACCCGTGCTCACACAGCATTTTTACTGGTGAGGTATATATTTTGAGAATGTTTATTTTTCAAACGATCATGTCAAATCTAGACAATTAAACTGTTAAATGTGTGTCTGTACATTCATTTTGGGCCAGCTACTTCCCTGCTTGAGAGCTTTGGAAAGGAATTTCAATGGGCAAAACTTTTATTCGAAACTAACATAATTATTTTTCCAAAATGTTAGGGCACAGAATTGTGCAATACATGGTTCAACATATTGATAAAGATGTCTAACAACTTGTTCTTAATTGTTTTCAAGTAAAACAAAGCTTGATGCATCAAGAAACAATTATGATACAAATTTTGACCACCAAGAAACAATTGTGATACAAATTTTGACCACCAAGAAACAATTGTGATACAAATTTTGACCACCAAGAAACAATTGTGATACAAATTTTGACCACCAAGAAACAATTGTGATACAAATTTTGACCACCAAGAAACAATTGTGATACAAATTTTGACTACCAAGAAACAATTATGATACAAATTTTGACTACCAAGAAACAATTATGATACATTTTTGACCACTGTGAAATAATTGTGATACAAATTTTGACTACCAAGAAACAATTATGATACATTTTTGACCACTGTGAAATAATTGTGATACAAATTTTGACTACCAAGAAACAATTATGATACATTTTTGACCACTGTGAAATAATTGTGATACAAATTTTGACCACCAAGAAACAATTATGATACAAATTTTGACCACCGTGAAACAATTATGATTCAAATTTTGACTACCAAGAAACAATTATGATACAAATTTTGACCACCAAGAAACAATTATGATACAAATTTTGACCACCAAGAAACAATTATGATACAAATTTTGACCACCGTGAAACAATTATGATACAAATTTTGACCACCAAGAAACAATTATGATACAAATTTTGACCACCGTGAAACAATTATGATACAAATTTTGACCACCGTGAAACAATTATGATACAAATTTTGACCACCAAGGAACATTTATGATACAAAGAACAACTTATGACTTTTAAATTTATACCAATCTCCATGCTATCAACCCAGGCTTCTTATACAGGTGAATTTATATTCCTCTAATACCATTAACTAGTATAAGCCTTGAAAAGGAAAATCTATCATTAATATAGTTCATTTAAATCTCACACTGCAGATCTAAAAGCTTCAAAAAAACAATATATACAAAGAAATTGATTGAACTGATACCCAGTAGGGGTTAAACCCTTTCACAAGATCGTATTCCAGTATGAATTCACCTACTTCAAGGGTTCAGTGCGAGACTATCACAACTTCTATATAAATACATGGTTGAAACGATAGTCTTGCATTGAACCATTGATATGCTCAAATGTGCATTTATCAATAACCTTATTTGAAGACTTAATTTACTTGGCTTCAAAAAACACATTCATATATCTTTTGTATAATTTATAAAGTACCGTTTTAGCGTACCAGTGTGAAAATAATTCAATAACTAGGCAAAAAATTGTATCAAAATTGTTTTCATTAAATATTGTAACTCTTCGAATATTGATTAGAGCATAAAACATTTTTTGACAAGTGTTGAATGTACTAAAATAAATCACATTATTTGTTCAATACACAGATATAGGTATTAAGTATATTTATTGAACACTTCATTCCATTTTAAAGCTGTAAAGTATAGTATTAAATTTAAGTACACACAAAACAAAACTTAAGAATACATACAATCTGGTATGTTTACTTTGATTTTGAATTTATCTAAAATCTTTAGGGCTCTTCATTGATCTATTTTATGTTTCTAAAAAAGTAAAAGGTCAATCAAGATTGCATTGTGATGGCTGTTAAAAACTTCAATATATAATATATTCAGTATTTAAAACGACTTCAAAGTTTATGTACAATTTATTATGAATAGATAAACTGAATTGTTAATTTTGTCAACAGACTTTTTAATAATTATACAGTGATGTTAAATATTTTTCTATTGATGAGAAATTTTTGAAACAGCATTTTTTAGTCAGCCAACGGTATGGTCGCAGTTACTTCAGTGCTAGGCGCCAACGTCGTTGGTTCGAACCCCTTTGGGTTCACTAAAAAATTTCAAAAATTTAGTTGAAAGCTGCTGTCCCAGACATTCATGAAAGCCAAGTGGCATGTCTGTCTGCGAGATATTTAAGTAGCTAAAAATTATCACAAGACGTTATGCACACCTTATATCCTGTGTACTGAAGTAACGACAACCATATAAGCGTCATTTGAACGACCTTTTTTGGGGTTGCCTTGGTGGTGTAGTGGATATGGTCGCGGTTACTTCAGCGCTAGGCGCTGATGTGAGTTCGAACCCCTTTGGGTTCACTAATTTATTTCCAAAATTAAAATAATACTGATTTGAAGTATGTTCATAATGTACGATAAGTGTGTTCACAAGCTAGGATCAGACTTGAGGGAGCAGTCACTTCTCCCTTCAGCTGAGATAGAGAAGTGGGGAGAAATTAGGGAGAAGTGGATAGAAAGCATCTGGATCAATTTGATCCTGAAAAATATTTGCCATTTCTGAAAGCAATTTAAAACTTTATACAGTACTTTTCATAACATTAACACTCACAAAAATACTTTAAATCTTCGTATTAATATGTTGAAAACCCTCAAAACTGTATTTATATTTGTGTTCCCCTGTCAATGCAGTTCATTTCTGTCACAGTAAAGACACAAACACAAGTGTGGATTGAAAATGTCAACCAATGTCAGACGTTTTATTAAATATATAAGTAGTTAAGTAAACCCACTATAAAGGTGTGATGTGGTTTTTTGTTGTTGAGAAACTAATAAATTACACTAGTATCGCTGAATTTGATACAGATCAAATCAGGATCAGTTTTCAAGAATCAGTCTAAACTTATCAATCATAATCCTTTTCTCAATAAACAATGAAACCTAACTTTATTGTCTTAAAAGTTTTGCAAACGTTCATATCTATCCCATTAATATTTGAAAATATTTAGTTTTGCATACACTTTTCAAAGTTTGCAAGAAAGTATATTTAATCTTGATCCCGATATCTAATTCTTTGTGAACACCGAGCCAGGGGATCAAAAAGTAAATCCTTGCAAATTTGAACTGGCCCAAATGACATTTGAACCGGCAATTTCAGCCAGCAGCTGGTTCTTATTGACAACTCCACCTTGAGCGTTTCATGTCATTCAAGCAAAGCTAATGACAGACATGTATGTACTATATGCATCTCCAATCACATTAACACACACTGACTTCATCAATAAATGGAAGCTTAAGATAAACCAAACTATAATCAGTGTTTCTTTTGTTATTAAGGAAGATGAATTATAAACAACAACGATTACCCGTAGTGGGATTCGCCCATCAACTACAACACCCATAAGTGCAGAATAGGGGGCACTCTGTGTAGCCCTGAAATAAAAAGGATGTAGCTTATACATTTATTATAAATTCAAAGGAGCATTTCACAGCAGGGCTGTCTTTTGACAATTTTTGGGGCCGAAAAATTGGTCCAATTCCCCAGGCAGAAGAATATATATATTTTCCACCAAATTTAGGTCTAAATTCCCCCCAGAATCACAAAAAAATGTGTTTGTTCGATCGAAAATACTCTCAAACATGAGAAATAGAGCTTATGACTTTTAGATTTGTTTAGGAATCTGAAATTGCTATTGTGGAAATGTGAAATGTACAGTAAAATGTGTTTTGGAAAAAAATATCTTTTTGAGTAAAAAAAACAATGCAAAATTCCCCTTTCTCCAAAATTAGAAAGAAAATTCAATAGATCTGTTAAACATTCCTACATACAGTGAGATCAGCCCAGCAGTATATGGCGGATTAAACTTTAACATGGCAGTTTTAACCACCAACAGCGAGTTTATACAAATAGTACAATGACAGTTTTCACATTCTAATCATTTGTTATCATTTAAAGTGTCAATACAAACTTGAAGAAAAGAAATATCATTATTATCTTATCATATTCTTGTTAATAGAAATTTAGCTTTAAATCAATACTCAAGATTGTTTAATATAAAACATGTCGTTTTTTCAGAATAGTTTTTGGTTCAACTTCAAGCATTATATTCCTCTTTCCATAAATGAGCTGCTTTACTTTACAATAAATGCAAAACTTGGTAACAAAAACAGAGAAGATGTAGCATTTAGAGGTTCCCAGAATTACAGTCTAATGAATATTTTATTATCAATTCACAGCTTTGTAGATCTAATTCAGATAGATAATTTTATTATCATAGGGCTCGTATCTAAAATGCGGAAAAAAATAGAGATTCACACTTTATAAGCAGAAATTTAAGTGACTATCTAGATTTATATATTACCTGGGATATGAGAGGGTAGCTTTTGGGGCACCGGCTGGTATTGATGGAAAATATGATGACTGAACGCGCTGCTGAACGTAGCAACTTGACTGCGACACTTCCGTCATTTTGGCTGAGCGAAAAACTTGACAGTTCGAGGTCAAAATTATAATCCGAAATGTCAATGCCACAGCTCCTACGCGGAATAGTTACGCAATACCAAATATAAGGAATTTGTATCACTATCGCATATTTGTAGAATTTATTTCGTTCATTAAACCAATTATATTAAATAATTCCTTTTAATACACCACGTCCCTCTAAATTTTTGGTTGCTACGTACGCTGTAACCAAATCCGCGGGAAATGAATGGTTCCTTCAGGACAGAGAACCAGTCTAAAAATTCCGCTCTGTTCAAAACAAAATCAAATAATTAATCGATCAGAAATTAGTCATTTCACGCAAATTGAAAGGTTTTAACCCTGTTGAGAAATAATAAAGATTTTTTTAATTTCTTAGATTAAACCAAAGACCTTAAATTTAAGTATTTGATTAAACGAGACAAACACATCAATAATCAATTCATTTCGCACATGCAGTATCTGGTCAAATATTGGAGAATAATGTTCTGTTTATACAAAATTTTAATCAGATAAACTTACTCAATGTCAACATGTCTTCAAAAGTAATTCCAAGCACGTTTATTAAAAATGTGATGCAAAATGGACTTGGTAGACATGTATGTCAGCTTCAAAGAGTCACACTTTCACTTTGTAAATGGCATCCCGGGAGTGCATCTGCCAGGTTTGTGATTTTAATGTTTACTGCGAGGTGTTAACTAAGTGTCATAGTTGTCGGATAAACTCTGTAAATGATTAAATAGTATAAATAAACTAGATGGCCGTTTCTTTTGCCTGTTTTTGTAACTTCTACTTCTGTAAGCCTACTCACATAATAGTTGTATCACAAACCCTCCAACATTCAACCAAAATATGTGTTGAGATGCAACAAGACTAAATGAACACTTGGCAAAGTAGTGTGCATCAATACCAATATTTAAATTTGTATGTTATATTTATTTTCTAAAATGCATTTATTTTCATGGGTCAGTGTCAACCATTTGTTACAAGACACTGTGCTGCAAACATGTATGTATCTTTATAATGTAGCGACAAAACATCTACTATACCTTGCAGGTTAAATTCTATGTCAGATTTTCAATGAGAGAATTGCTCCCATTTGTCCAAAATTGTATTCATATTGACTAGACTGAAACACTTAAGTATTCATTAGTATATAAACTGATGCTACATTATTATTTTAAACTGATTATGTTACAATGCGTATGGCAGACGATGTCTTCCCATCTCTTTTCTGTGCATCACTTCAGATTGTATAGACACTGTGTGTAAAACACTTGTAAACAAAGACTCTTCTTGCATGCATAGACGCTTGAAAACAATTGCCAGCGTGGAGCCAGCACAATATTCTCTTATTTATGTATTTTCAATGAGATTTTGACGATTTTTGTAGGAGAAATTTGCTAGAATTATCCCTGCCTTGTTCAGATCAAATACTTTATTTATTTCTCACCATAACTTTCCTTACATGTTTAGTTATTCCTCAATTCCTCGTAGGATTTAGAAACATAGGTATTACTAAATATCTAGGCAAAGGGGGTCGGTACAGTAAAAATCCACGACCATTATAATTTATATAGTAGTTAGTTATATAGACAAGGGTCCAACTCCCAAAATGTCGTTTTCCATACAGGCTCGACATATAACCCGTTGTAACTTCCGATCAAATCAACATTTTTAATCCAATTAAATGGCTATCGACTCTATATACATTTATCTATTCAAAACACATCAATATTTGTTCCTATTCCGAATGAATACATTGAATTTAACTGTGAAACACATCGTTTTGTTACCAAAACTCTCAGTAGGACAAGTCTGTGACACCAACAATGATGCATATATGCAGCATAAAAATAACACTGAAACAGTCATGGCGAATACCCATCAGACAGTCGGACCTGACCGATAAAAAGCGGGCAGGTCGGATGCAGAAGGCCTGTGCGTTGGTCCGTATGTCCGATACGGAATGGTACGGATAGGACGGGTTTTTCAACATCCGTTTGCTGTTCACACAATGCGGTATTCTTACGCGCATCGATTGTCTGCACATTCGCTTGTCTTTTGGACATTTAAACTTTAATTGTGTCATCAAAAAGGCATTGCAGAAGTGAATGTTAAAGTTAATCATAATTTTTAACTGTTATTTATCGAAACATGCCAATTATTTGCCCATTTCTGTTTGATTTGTTTACTTTCACTTTGAAACAAGCGGTCCTATATGGCTATAGCCACACGAAATCCTGTCAGAAAATAGAAAAACCTGTTCTTTTCTTGAAAAATTCACAAACTTTTGCGTTGTAGACGATTGGTAGAGTTGTCAAAATGGACATTTCTGGATGTTTTCGAGTTCAGTGCGGTACAATTCAACTCAATATCTTGATATTTCGAGAATTGTCAATAGAATTATTTTGACAAACCCCAATTCCGCAATTTTGCGTGTTACTCCCCTTGTATTTACAACATGTAGAATATTAAAACTAAAAATAGATATATTTATTTTGATATTGTAACAGACCCCTTTGCTTCCCAAGCCACATTTTATGTATGACTATGAATGCATGTATGCAAAATGTGAAAGGTTGCTGTATTTTTACTTTACCTTTCAAATGTATATATAAGATCTGCAAAGAACATGTTTTCGGTCCGACAAGATTGCATTCGGTCTGACAAGTTTTCCAAGGTTGTCAGACCGAATGTCTTGACAAGTCTTGGAAGTCATTCGCCATGACTGCTGTACTACAATAACACCATTGTAATGGAAAAAAAATCAAGCTAGTCTAATTTATAAATACAAAATAAATCGATGACCATGATATTTTAACGAAGACTATTCACATATGTTCCGGGATTACAATTTTAATATCGGTCGGTTTGTATTTCATTTTTGATGCTGTCATTTTATCCCACATGACATAGTTGATGTGCAGTTGTAAGCTGATGAGTATTTAACTATATCATTGAAAATTAACGCATATTTCGGAATTGAAGCTGCCTTACTGTTATGAATTCTATTTTGTATTGCAGGGAGTTTGTAGAAGAGAATCTGATAGATTTTACTAGACAGAATCCAGGTATTGTGTTCTACATCAAACCAAGACGTCACAGATCTCCAGTATTTAAAGCAGAATATTGTAAGTATGGGCAGGGACGTATAAACCTATAAACCTATAGGGTCCGTGGTATGGGCATATAATATAGTTATAACGTGTATAACAGTGTTCAGACTCTTTGAGGATTGCATGAAACAAAAATAGATAGGTGCCAGTTTTACAATATTTACCTCCCTTCTTGTTCTGAATAGTTGGCCATTTTGTATGGCCAAACTGATAAGTACTTATAGGAGTAACTCACATATATGCGATAATTGAGAAAATACTAAGATAATTTGCATGTGACAACCACTTTCTCTTCAATTTTCTGAGTCATCTGTCCACATGAGCATGATGAATAAGTTACTTTTATAAATATATGATTATTTTATGATTGTTTATACTATATTCCTATATTTGCCTATCAAATTATCAATATGGCCGACTATTCAGAACAATGGTAAAATTATGCTATATACAAACAAGTTTTAAAGAATGGTCATGTAAATCAATGTTTCGATTCTGTACCTGTTGTTTTGCACTGTGGAAAAGATGTGTACATGATCTCCAATATTTACTGTGGGAGTTTGCAAGATTGAAATTTAGATCAAAGTTTATTTTCCTTTATTGAGGTTACTAGTATGATTCCTAAAAATATATGTTGTAAAAAGCAAGTTGCACCATTGCCAGCTGAAAGTCACACTTCTAAATTTTCAAAGGAAATTACTGATTGTCCGATTATGTTGATTATTCACATTGGTGTGGTTATCCGATTATGATGATTAATCGTTTGGCAAATATGACCGATTTGCCTGTCACTGTCCACACATTAATCGTAATAAACAAAAGACTGTAAACTGTATTTTTGGTAGGGGAGGTAACTGTATTTAGATAAACAAAAAAGTTGCAGCTAGTAATAATTGAATACGATGAATTAAGTCCAACTTTTAGCCCCAGGTGAGCTTTTCTGATTGGTCTTTGTCGTCCGTCCTTCAACAATCGTTTAAATACATATCTGATACGACAAGGCAGAATTTCATGTAACTTCGCTGAAAGCTTCATGTGGTGACACTCTACAAAAATACAACAAGGCGTAGCGACTGAACAACAACAACAATATGGTCAACTTCTTGTTTTGCTTCTAAAATAATCTCCTCTGAAACCACTTAAAGGACTCGGGACCATAGTACCAAACATTTCAGGCACTCAAGTGAGCGATTCAGCCAGCCATCATGGTCATCATTGTTTGAAGAAGCCTTATGGTTTCACAGTCATGAGTTTGAGTAAAATTCACATATACTATCAGCTTTTAGGTTGCCTTGTTATGTAAATAATTGTTTGATATTTAATACTTTGTTTTCTTTCAGTAAATGGTTATACAGAAGAAGTTGATTTAACTAAATTGACCAAAGAGGAGATAAGTCAGTGGTTAGGTTTAATGAAAGGCCGTTCTGGTCAGCAGATTATGAGACTGCGTAAAGATTGGTACACAGAAACCCCATCTATACAAGGGATCTGGCACCCATTTTTGTTTAAAGACACAGAATTAAGTGTGAAGGATGTTCGTGACCCCAGTTTATCAGAGTACAAGTCTCATTACAAATCAGCTTCTGAAAGACTCTTGGAGATAAAGAAACAAGCAACAAAGAAAAGTGATTAACTTGCCAGTTTCTTGTGATTTTTACATTTCTTTGTGATTAAATTGAATTAAGAAGTATTCCATTGAAACTTTCTTCTTTGATTTTTAGCTCACCTGAGCACAAAGTGCTCATGGTGAGCTTTTAGGATCAATGAATGTTCGTCATCGTGAATTGTGCGTCAACATTTTCTTTAAACAACATCTCCTCCTATACTACTGAAGGGAATTTGTCCAAACTTCACAGGAATGATCCTTGGGTAGACCTCTTTCAAAGTTGCATAAATCGTTCCGGTCTGTTGAAAATCTACTTGCCCCAAACCATAAGGCCTAGAGCTTTGATATTTGGTGTGTAGCATTGTCCAGTGGTCCTCTTTCAAGATTGCATAAATTATTAAGTTACGTTTAAAAACATGGCCGCCAGAGGTGTAGCCGTGTTCCCTTTATGTTATATAGTGGAAACTATGAACAACATCTCCTCCTAAACCACTCAGTGGATTTTGACCAAACTTCACAGGAATGATCCTTAGGTGGTCCTGTCTTATAAGTACGTCACTGGAGCTAAAACTAGATTTTAAAAGTGTAAACTTTGAAAATCTTCTTGTCCAAAACCATAAGGCCTAGAGCTTTGATATTTAGTGTTAAGCATTGTCTAATTGTCCCTTTAAAAGATTACATAAATTATTAAGTTTGGTAAAAAAATATGGCAGTGTATTGAGGTGAGGGATATAAGGGCCATGATGGCCCTCTTGTTATATTAGCTCATGGTGAGGTATTGTGATCACCCTGTCACCCTGTTGCCAATGTTGACAATTACAGGACTCTCATAATCCTAGCCAATTCCTTTCATAAAAATCCCCCTTATTTCGGTACTGGTCACTATCCCTTTGTTGTCAGGACCACCTAATTGAATGGAGGACAACTTGATTTTTAAATTCACTCCTGCGGACTATCGGGTTGGAAAAAATATTCCTGTCCAAAACCATTAGGCTTAGAAAGTTGGTATTTGGTGTGTAACATTGTCTTGTGGTCCTCTTACAAGAATGCATCAATTATTAAGTTCCGTCAAAAAACATGGTCGCCAGGAGGCTGGGTCTTGTTAAAGTGATAACTTGAAAATCTTCTTGTCCAAAACCATAAGGTGTAGAGTTTTGATATTTGGTGTGTGGTCCTCTTCCAAGATTGTATAAATAATTACGTTCTGTGAAAAACATGGCTGCCAGGGGGGGTGCATTGCCTTGTTGCCTATATGTATATAGTGGAAACTATTTAAGACATCTTCTAAACTGCTGAATGGATTTTTGTTTTACTTTATAGTTTATACCAATTTATTGGCACATAGTTTAATTCAGTCAAGATGGCAGTGTACTCAGGTGAACAATATGGGGCCATCACGGCCCTCTTGTGTCTAACACATGCAACTGCCAAATTATCCACATCTGGAGACCATGCCCGTAGCAAATATAACGGAAGAACAGAACCTGCCCAACCCAGGAATGAAACCAGGATCTACAGATTGACTAGCGTTAGATACTAACTGAGCTAGCCAGACGGGCTTTGTTATAGTGTGCATGTAATTGAATTGATCACATGTTTTAACGAGCATTGTATGTACAAAACATGTACATGTATAATGCATACATAGACAACAAGTAAATAAACACTTTATTGTCTGTTTTATTGTACTGATATACATCATTTGTAAGGTATGTATAACTTATTTGCCGATTACGCTGCCGATTCCATACCCACATGTACATCTTCTATCAACGCAATGCATGCCTGTGTTACAGTTTGGGTCTACACAATCAGATGCATCTGTACAACTTCCTTGTCCTGTAAGACAAATGCAAATAAAAGTAAACGACCGTGTCGAACAAATGTCAACATTAAATACTTATTTCAAGTGGTGCTTTCATGAATAATAACTCAAACCATTACTAAATGGTAGTCTACTTGTTAATGTGGCTTATAACATGGCATTCGTACTAACCAGTACAGTATCTGCAGTACATATCTATTTCATACAACATATATACATTTTATATATATATATATTTCTAGTGCGTGATGTTTTAATATATCATACATTTTATGCTGCGCTAAAGTGTAACATAAAAGTGTATTCGCAAATGGGAAAATTTATTGAATTATTCTATTCATTATTATTTTCTTCTGATTTTAAATGGTCTACTAATAAAACACACAATTGCACATCATGAAAATGCCAGTTGAAATTAGACTTCAATAAATTGATTTACTTTGGAAAACGATAATTTTTATACAATTATCATGGGTGAATTCCTCGTAGGGGAAAAGTGAAATTGCCAAATTATGTAGAACACATTAACATTGACCTAAATGGTGGCATTTTACAAATGAGCTGCCTCACGACAAAACCTGTATTAGTGATCAAAAGTTTTTCTAAACGATTTTTTTCAATATTCATTTAATACCAAAAGTATTAAAATTGGACGTTTTCTTTTTATAGCGATTCCAATATTAAGAACTAGACGCAAAAGTAAGCTACAAAATGATGACATCGCGTCAGTACGTACATCTGCTCTGCAAATGGAAAAAACAAAGTATGCAATACTTATAAATAATTCCACGTTCGTTTAATGCTATAAATCACAATTCAGCCTCCATTACATCTTCGGACAATGCTCTTAGTTTGTGACGTCAAGACTTTGGGAAATACTGGACATCATAACCAACGTCACTTAATATAAAGGTTTTGTTATGGCAGCGCTCAAGTGCAAGTTAATTTGACGTATACGGATCAATACGTTATGAGTTCATTCTTTGTTAATTGATGTTTTAACCATCGGAGATATATTTTTCTTGTTTGTGTTGATACACAAATGTAAAAAGAATCAGTATAATATTACTTTAACATTTACTTAATTTTGAATAACACTTCATACATTTTGTAAAAAGTCGAATCATGCAAGTTATGAATTAGTGAAATTTGAGACAATGTTCTTGTGAAAAGATCAATTAATTAATTAATTCACATCTAAGAAATGTAAATAAAAGATGGGTTCGAGATTTTAGGCTTGAGATCAGTCTACATTCTCAAGCTCAAAACTTGTATTCATTCTCAAATTATTTTGTTCGAATAGATACTTTTATTGCATCATTTAGGCTATTATTTGATTTATAAAGTCGCATACCGAATACTGTTTAATCACTGAACTATGCGATATATGCTCAATCTCAGTCCAGTGTATTTAAATTACTTACTGCTCAAAGCCCGTTCAACGCCGTGAACTAATCTGGCAAAGAAGTCCAACGGTCTGTCCCTGGAATTGTACGCAAAGAAATTGCGCACACTTGGGTATTGTATAATATCCTGCGCCATGCCGTGGTAGTCCAAAACGGAAAATAATTTATTAACATAGAAGTCCCGATCTTCGGTGAAGTTCCCCGAGTTTAACTCCCAGTCGTCTGTAGCGTTGTGATTGTTTAGTTCATTTATGAATATTTTCATTATTCCTAGAAATTCTTCATTCGACAAAACGTTGGGGAGATGATGAAGGGCCCAGGATATGACCTGATCCGTAAAATGATAGGGCGGGTGATCGAACCCGATGATTGGCAAGGTCGCTACCAGAGTGTCTTCAAAATCTTGGTAAGTCAAAGGATGGGCGTTGAGGGTGTCCGTAAGAAGGAGCAGCTTTTCCACTCTGTCCATTCCGTTGACTAACGACATCACCAAGGCTGATATATCTATCCGAGCGTCCGTCGATGGAACATTACATAGGAACAAACAGACTCCAAGAACACATAACGCAATGCCAAGATATGTCTTCATTTTTATCAACTTACTATCAGCTAAAGCATACTAAACTTTTGAATAAGTTTATCGCCCTTACGTTACTATATAGGAGACTAAACCGCGAACTACTTTCGCCACTGATTATATTACTCCGCGTTGTCAGTACACCAAGGGTTGTGCTTAAGGAATAATTAGAGAAGCGTCAGTCTAGTTTAAACCTGATTATACCCCCAAATTGTTTTGTACATTAAAACCTCGATAATAAGATCACCCTTGGGACTCTTGAAAACTGGTCTAAATATTGAGGTGATCTTAATAGTATTGAGGTTGAATAAACACCCCCTACAACCAGCTATATCGATGGCAGTGCTGTTGGTTGGTGGCAGTGCTACGTGCATGGTGCGATATTTACGCAGGGTAAGTATTTGCTAGTTTTGTTGCGTTTTTTATTGATTTTAAGCGTAACCACTTATAGGTATCGTTTAAGCAAAGAACAAGCAATTTATACACACCGTTTGTGTACGAGTGAGTGCCCTATTTACCGAGAAAACTGGTTATATGTACGCCGTATTTGCGAAAAGTTCGACGTTTTCTTATTTGACATTGAATTATCGACTTAATTTATGAAATCGAACAATTTTGAATAACTGGGAATAAACTTGAATCATTCTCCTGCAATCATACCGAGTGGCGCTGTGCAATTTCTTATTTTGATGGAGATACATAGTTGACGAGTTATAATGTTTTGGCAAACCGCTAAGGGCAATGTCGATTTCACATGGCTAACGGCTAAGACAGTTCCCAAATATTATATATATGCTAACAGCCATGACAGTGCATCGAGGAAATCGCCAGGGAGTTTTTGCCCCAATGCATTGGTTGTGGGTTACTTGTGAGTGATAATGGTAAATTACTCTGATTTTCTTGTATTACTAACAATAAGAAAATAAGAAATCTTAGTTATAAACACCCGCACTACCATGTAAATTTCGAGTACACGTAGACAGACGCGTAGCTGAGCCCAAATTGACTTTACGCACTCTGCTAGGGGGGTCCGGGGGCATGCTCCCCCGGGATTTTTTTTGTAATTGGAACGGTCTATGGTGTCTTTTCGAGTATATTTTACAACATAGAATGTGGTCCTATTTGACCCCCCTTAACTCCCAGTGTACATTTTTATTGCATTTTTCGCATTTATTTCATTTTTATTTTTTCGACCTGTCTAAAATTATTTTACGCACGTGCGTACGTGCGTAAGCCTAGCTACGCGCCTGGTAGAGCACGTACTTTACCGACACCATCATGTTAACTTCTGTTTAATACTTTTGCTACGAAAGTATACGTAATTATGACGTCATCAGCGAGTTTGTATCTGATATCATTATTATTTACTTTTTCTTGCCACCGTTAAATAACGGAATCAATACGTCTTTCTTACGGGGAGAAAATTGATCGTGCTGATTTACTTTTGAATCAGGAGAGTGGGAGTTTTATGTATTACACTGTCATTACCCTCCACCTATAATTGAACTTTTGTTTAATACACTGTGACTATTGATGATGGTGTTACTGTGATCATGATTAAACCATCGCAGCTTTCTTGACATTGATATGAAAAACTGTCGTACTGTACAGTTCAATAAAGTTTGGCTTTCTGTCGTACTACTGCTTGTTTCTCCCACAAGAAAGCCGTACTGATTCCATTATTTAAGGGTAGCAAGAAAACTATAGTAAATATGATATCGGACAAAAACTTGCTGATGACGTCATCTTAACGTGCAGTTTCGTAGCAAAACTATTAACACCTCACGTGATTTATCCATGCAAAATTCACATATAAACGCTATAAGCAAATCCGTAAAGTAACCCTGTGACATAACGTTTTTACCCTGTGACATAACGATTTTACCATGTGACATAACGTTTTTACCCTGTGACATAACGATTCTACCCTGTGACATAACGATTTTACCCTGTGACATAACGTTTTTACCCTGTGACATAACGATTTTACCATGTGACATAACGATTTTACCATGTGACATAACGATTTTACCCTGTGACATAACGTTTTTACCCTGTGACATAACGATTTTACCATGTGACATAACGATTTTACCATGTGACATAACGATTTTACCCTGTGACATAACGTTTTTACCCTGTGACATAACGATTTTACCCTGTGACATAGCGTTTTTACTCCGTGACATAACGATTTTACCCTGTGACATAACGTTTTTACCCTGTGACATAACGATTTTACCATGTGACATAACGTTTTACACTGTGACATAACGATTTTACCATGTGACATAACGTTTTGCCCTGTGACATAACGTTTTCCCCTCGAGCGGGTCTAAAATAGACTACTGAAATTCACATAGTCCGAGTCGAAAGGCGCATTTTGAAATAGGTAACAATTAATCAGGCACTTGTAATGTTTGCAACGACATTATCTATCAGCTTTGACAGATCCAGTTATTTCACAGAAATTGCTTGAAAGAATCCAAAGACTCTGGAAGCGCTTTATTGTTCTTGTTTCACATTGACTTTATTGTTTTAAAGTTTAAAATCAGAATATTTGTTCGGTATAATAAAATAAATATCAGATCCCATGGAAAGTGAACGCATATGATGTTAATCCTCGAAATGCAAAACAAATAAATGTTTACTAGTCTGTGTACAACAATAATGTATTATTTTCCATCTACTCCAAATGTAAAAAGTTTACAAAAGTTTACCTTGTAGCTAAATGCACAATGGTCCCGATCTCCCAAAGCATTTCAATCTGAGTTAAATCTCAGCTTAAATATTTCTCAGATTTTGCGATTTTCTCATCCGAGACCGGACTCAAAATCGGTATTACAAATAAGAAATAAATTGAGATGAGGTTTTTTTTCAGAAAAGTTTCCGGAGATCCAGAATCAGATTTGTCTCCAACTCAGACTCAGATTAGAGGAAAATCTCAATATTGAGCTGATATTTTTTATTTGAAAGAAATATTTTCATCAGCAAGGTTATAATTATTATATAATTATGTACATTGTATGTCAAAAGGTAAGCATCATAATACCTTACCGGTGTGATGAACTGGGTGCTTCAATGAAGCTGTCCGTTCTCGCGTCTGTCACACAAGGTATATTTAATCTTTATTTTCGTCTCTCTACATACATACATTCTACAATAACATAAATACAGAGCCAACTATTAGTATATAGCCACTCTTAATAAGAATTATAAGAGACTAGACAGTAGACATTACAATAAAACATCAAAATATCACACGATACGTTAAGATATCACACGATACGTTGAGATATCACACGATACGTTAAGATATCACACGATACGTTAAGATATCACACGATACGTTAAGATATCACACGATACGTTAAGATATCACACGATACGTTAAGATATCACACGATACGTTAAGATATCACACGATACGTTAAGATATCACACGATACGTTAAGATATCACACGATACGTTAAGATATCAAACATTTCCAATATTGTGATTTATATATGATTTAACAATTATCTATGCATATACACATAGCAAGAAAAGTAATTACTATATATAAAAGAGAGAAAAAGACAAATACATAGCCAGGAGAATAGAAGAAAACATCTAGTCTCTGGCACGTAACTCGTATCACTTCAAGTTAACATTTGACCTCACGGAGTATATTTAGTTCTGCATTATGTTGTATTCATGTGGCATGACATTTAACAGTTCTTCATCACTATTGGTGTTCAAAATCAATTCACCAAAGAACAGATCTGGGATAATTTCAAAATTAACTTAAGTGGATATTTAAGTGTGGAACTGCAAGAAAATGTCAAAGGAGTGCTTACTTTGAGATTTTAGTGTGATTATAAGATATGGAAGTAGTTATTGTATTTTAGTGCCACACTTCACACTCTGGCATAATAATTATCCCTACACTTCATATCATACTTAAATCTCTAAGAAATGGGTCACAAAGAATATTCAGCACTCATTGCACAATATAATACATTTTCACAATAAATATGAGGTACATATTATGATTGGAGATTTGAGTGCTGAGTGAAAGTATCGGTTATAATTCCGGGCCCTGGTGTTAGTTCCCTTCATACAAGGCTAAAGGAAAGTGGTCAAACAAGGTTTTATTAACGTTTAGCCTTTTCACGGAAAGCACTTGAAACTCATGGTTAACGTCACAACAATTTGTAATCGATTATTTTGTCATTAGGATCGGAACATTTATGCTCATTCTGGTGTATAGCACATGATGTGTGCAGGCTGATTTTCCAAACTTTTAGAGTATTTTAGAAAGAGTCATTTTTAAAGGTAAAATATGTACACTTTCCTGAGCAACCGAGGATTTTATTAATGAGTTAAATAGATAAGCATTTTAAATTCTTTTCCCTCTTGTTGTCCCCCTTAGTGGTCCTTAGTTGCTTTATTGTTGACCAGACCATTCCCTGCACCCATATTTCCAAAAGCGTTTACGCTTGCACCTCCTCAGTGCTCGATATTTTGTAGACTGTTGTTTTCCTTGGGTCTGTATGGGGAGGCATTATCTTATGTATGTGGCGTTCCCTGTAACAGTTTAATCTCTCTTTTATCAACCGACTTAAGGGCGAGTGATAATATTCAGGTTCACGGATTGACTACAGTTAGACTTCAGTGTATACACATTTGTAAGGCTCATGTATATACAGTAAAAACAAAATACGATAAATTGACCTTTCTAAAATAATTAATATCCTTTCATATTTGCATTACTTAATACATTGAAGCATCCACAGTTTATAGTTTATTGTTGTGCATTATGTTTTAATTTGTTCACGGGACAATGTCAAAGTCACTGATTCTAATTCATAATCAAACTCGCGTGTTTGGATTATAATACAAACTCGTAATTATATAATTATGTACAAACCATATGGACAGGCCAGTGGTATAATCTACTGATAATGGTACTTGTGTATAATATTTACACAGTAAAACATGGGGCCTTATTCACAAACAGTTTAAGATTGAAATACAAACGTAAAGTTTATACGAACAAAAACTATATTGAACAGTCCATTGTCTTCACAGAGTATAAATTAGTTTTGTCTGAATAATTGTTGATACCCACTAAACACGTTTGCCAAGTTTTATTAAACTCTGTACTGTTTAAAAACGTTATAAGGAGCAAAAAGAACATTTAAAATTCCTAAGTCTAAGTGTAAGTCTGAGTTCCAGTCTTAAAATATTCACGAATAATGCACTTGAATTGATTCTGATGTACTGCGATTTCAGTGTGTTTTGTATTGCCACGATTTCGTACACATATATCATCTGAGATCAGATTATGTCTCGATAACAATATGTTTATGTATAAGCTATATTCATGTTAAAATATGTTTGTATTTTCTGGTTCCACATATTTCCTAAAGGATATGTCTGCTTTCAATTAAAATTGCATCTTCAGACCCCAATGTGATAATCAGGTCTATGATACAGTCAACTCTCATTATAACGACCATGTTTGTTTCTTGGATTTATGTCGTTGTATTTAATATGTCGCTATATTGAATTTGATCAATTACCGAATAAGCATAATTATTTGTTCCCACCGAATTTGTGTTGTTAAATGAATATGCCGTTGTAACGAATGTTAGTATAACGAGAGTTAACTGTACGATAAATTTCCTATCACCTCTTCGTCCCATACCAAACCTCGAGCTCTACCATCGGGTTGATATCGGGCCAAGGAGGATGATACAGGAGAATATATAAAATTATTGTACAATAATCGATAATTATGAACTTCTACTGAGCAAAACTTCTCATTTAACCAATGAGAAGCTTCCATTACCTTTATTGCAACTGGTCTATACAGTACAATCTTCTAACCAATAATTGTCATCCAAATGACATTATTACTGTTGTTGAACAGAAAATACTGACTGTTCAATTCCGTGGCTCATTGTTTTATATCGTGTTCGTATATATTGTTCTGAATATTATTGTTTATTTGTTTTACGGCGCATTGGTACTGACATGGTTTTGCTATTTGCATATCAGTGTTGTGTAAACCATCAAATCTTACGTTTACCACCAAGGCAATTTCTCTTCAACCAAACAACATTTGTAACCTTGACGCGGATTGGTTAACCTTTCGATAAAGGGTACGTTACCTTACCGAAATCCACAGAATTTCGGTGAATTTACCGAAATCCATTTTGGATCTGGAGTGACCAGCAAGCGTAACATCTCAGCATTTTTTTATGTAGCACAACAAATCTGAACCTTCAAATTGCGCCGACCATCTTTTTTCAAGATATTTCTTGTTTCAAGATATTACTTTTTTATTTTTTTAAATTTACTTTTTATGTTTGTCAAACAGCAAATGAACACTTGTCGGTGTAAAACCTTTAAGTAAAACACCTTTTACTGTGCACTTGCAAATTAAGGAAAGGGTTTTTCCTTCTTTAACGCTTTAAATACCGACGATTGTGAAAACCTAATCGTTAACCGCAAGTAAATCAGGATAATCCTGGATAACACACAAACCAGCACGCTAACAAAATAAATATTCAATCAAATAAAGTCTTAACTTCACATTTTGAGTCAGTGAAGAGTAGAATTTATTATTGTAAAAAATGTTATGTGTATTTAATGATGCTTAATGTATTCAGTTCACTTTGAGGTACCATTTCCCCAAAATAAAGATCTCCCGTATTACAGGAGCATCTAAAGGGAATCTTAAAATTTTAATATTTTCACTGAAGTCCAAAACTTCAAATGTATGTAATTCCAAAACAACATTAAAACTGTTAGACTTTTTAATGGTAATGACAACAACATATTAATTCGATTCATTTATCACTCTTGATTTGATCATATAATAGCCTGTATGTCAAATAAACCAGTTTAGGATAATGATTTTTTCTGTAATATTGCCCATGACATTGTTTAGCTGACTGTCATAAAGTATACTCGTAGGTTTGCATTCTGCCATAATCTGTGGATAATCTATGTTACGATTTCGGTGACAATGTCACTTCTAAAGTAGGACCAATCTTATTAGCATATTAGAGTGAGTTTTACCGACTTACCGACAGTCCAAACTGTCTTGAGAGTGTCTATGTTGGTTTGCCATTATCATTTGTGAGAATTTACGCCTGTCGCTCCTGTATACTGAGGACATATAAGCTAATCTCTGCCCAGAAATAATGCACCAATGATCAAAGTATTGGTAACGATTATGCGTTTTGTGATGTCTTATAATGAATTTGTTTTAATTGGGTTAAACACCGTTTTCAACAATTTTCGTTGTACAATAAAACCTCGATAATAACACCACCATTTGAACTGGCTTAATATTGAGGTTCAATAACGAGCAAAAAAGTGAAAATGGACTTAAAAAGTGTGTTCACAATATCGAGGTAGTCTTATTATTGAGGTGGTCTTTAAGTGAGGTTTTACTGTATATACGGTGGTCAGTTGGTTCTGTCCTAGCCGGCACTGAGCTAACTGAGTTAGCTGAAATTCTCAGCCAAATATGGACACAGATTGGAGCATGTCAAACATTAGCATATTACTTGTTCATTTATGACACCACATTAATCTCATTTTCGCCACCTAACACAGAACATAATATTTCATTTAGAATTTGCAACTGAACATAACAGTATACAAACGTCAGTTTTCAGTCGTAACTAAAAATAATGGCCACTAGTCTATTTGCGGGAGTGTGAGGTGAGCTAGCAGATAAATCGATTTAAACCCCCAGTATTTTTCTGACAACTCCAAGGCTGTTGTTCGTTTTGTGGTCGTTGTTTCTTTTTGTGTTTTGAATGTATGTTATGTTTCCCTTTCCCGTGTGCGGTTCTTTCGCTTTGTGTGGTGTTCTGGTTGTTGTCTGCCCGGTTTGGGCCTATTGTTGCCAGCTGTCTTGACTTGTCATGTGGTAGGTTTGGGCCTATTGTTGCCAGCTGTCTGGACTTGTCCTGTGGTAGGTTTGGGCCTATTGTTGCCAGCTGTCTGGACTTGTCCTGTGGTAGGTTTGGGCCTATTGTTGCCAGCTGTCTGGACTTGTCCTGTGGTAGGTTTGGGCCTATTGTTGCCAGCTGTCTGGACTTGTCGTGTGCTATTTTCCGTTCATTTCTCCCATTCTCTGTTTGTCCTCTATGATTCTCCTAGTTATTCCTTATGGTCTGCCAGGCCATTCCTTGCGCCTCTGTTCCCTAATGTATGTACCCTTTAACCTCATCAAGTGCCTTATGTTTTATGAATTCTTGTTTTCCCGGAGGGCTATTTAGGGAGGCACTGTCTTATATATGTGGCGTTCCCTGTAGTAACTTATTCTTTCTTTTTGTTTTGCCTACAGAATCAAACACACCATTGGACAATTTTGGCACAACTAGGTTTCATATAAATATATATTGAGATAGACACGCATGGGAAAATGACAAAGGATTAAACATGTTGCAAGGTTATCAGTTGGTCTCTAAGATCGTTCTTACACGAAATCAGCATGTTGGTCTAAGTTTGAATGCTTGTATTAGTATCACATGACAAAGTTTAACAAAAAATCGTGACAATTACAGTTTTTTGTTATCAATTTACGTGTTGCAATAAAAAAAAATTGGAAAGTTGCACTCAAAGTCTGACTCTTCACAATGAACATCCCTGTTGTTCACATGCGAGTACATTGCACTGCGAGTACAAATGAACATGTTAATGTTGAAAGGACAGCTGGTATATGACTTAATGTCCACCACTCTTAGGATTGGCGTGTATATGTAATATATTTGTCTATTGTATCACAGTCACACATCTAGTACAAATTCATCTACGTAATATTTGTATGACCGAATACGACGAGAATAGTCAATCGAAATACTATTAGACACGATGCGAATAAACTACATCCCCAAAATCTTTATCGCCACCCTTACATATTACAATTACTCATGGACCAAGACATTAATAACATTATAAAAACTAGCAAAATTTGTGTACTCAATGTTTGTAAATTGAAATAAATACCAGACTTAAAACATTTGTCTTGTATACATATTTAAAACAAAATTAGAATAAAAATACCTTCTCCCGCAATATTTGTTGATCATTTATGTATTGTACACTTGTGCTCCTTATGCATGATAGATTGATTGTCTAATTTAATTGCCTCTTTACCATTGTATTAGTATTGTGTATATTATGTACTCCTGTTTTTAAGTTTTACATGAACTTAGATATGCCATAAACTGTACAACGGAATTACATAAGTTGCTATGTATCAGGTGACTTGTCTTGCAGCCAATCTATACAATGTATATAAATTACAGTTTTGTCGTAATGTAGCGAGGATTCTCAAAATACAAAATGGTGGGTTTACTCTTTCGAATAATCTATATATTTCCAACATTTTTTTCGGCGTTGCTGTATAACATTGATTTTGACCTACATTTTTTACCAACCAAATTTTTGTCCTCATATGTTCACCCAAGAGGCATTTTCGTTCACCAATGTGGCACCAAACGGGTTTTTCGTAGAATGTGCGTTCGCTAGCAGTTCGAATATTGCCGGAAGTAGTTAATATGTTTAAGCATGTATAAACTGACCATAATCAAACAGCTCCATGATTATAGTAAATATAGATCCGAGTTAATTTTTTATAAGGATTTATTTTTCAACATGTTGCAACAAAACATGATTTCATTTAACATACCTGAAGACATCACTCTGTCAATTATTTCACTTAACATACCTGAACACATCACTCTGGCAACCCCGTTTATCATTTTTAAAATATATTTCTTGTTTAAAGAATTTATTAACTAGTATAATGGTACCATTTACTTTCTGTCACAATGGCTGTACATAATGGGTTTACATTCTGTGTTTAGGAATTTAAATAGTCATTCAATTCACTGTATGTTTACAGCTGGTACAAGAACAGTTCTTACCAATTTAAGTATAAGCAGTAATACTACTTATATCTCTAACAGAGGTATACATGTAGCAGTAATACTACTTATATCTCTAACAGAGGTATACATGTAGCAGTAATACTACTTATATCTCTAACAGAGGTATACATGTAGCAGTAATACTACTTATATCTCTAACAGAGGTATACATGTAGCAGTAATACTACTTATATCTCTAACAGAGGTATACATGTAGCAGTAATACTACTTATATCTCTAACAGAGGTATACAGGTATACATGTAACAGTAATACCACTTATATCTCTAACAGAGGTATACATGTAACAGTAATACTACTTATATCTCTAACAGAGGTATACATGTAGCAGTAATACTACTTATATCTCTAACAGATGTATACATGTAACAGTAATACTACTTATATCTCTAACAGATGTATACATGTAACAGTAATACTACTTATATCTCTAACAGAGGTATACATGTAGCAGTAATACTACTTATATCTCTAACAGATGTATACATGTAACAGTAATACTACTTATATCTCTAACAGAGGTATACATGTAACAGTAATACTACTTATATCTCTAACAGATGTATACATGTAACAGTAATACTACTTATATCTCTAACAGATGTATACATGTAGCAGTAATACTACTTATATCTCTAACAGATGTATACATGTAACAGTTATACTACTTATATCTCTAACAGATGTATACATGTAACAGTAATACTACTTATATCTCTAACAGATGTATACATGTAACAGTAATACGGATGTTAATGCTAATTTTGCGCGTATCCTTGTTGGAAAAGGATTCTGCATGATTCATTGTCAAGCGCAATGGATATTGTCACGAGTTCTCTCCCTCGTCTCTTCTAGAGTTATCTCCCTTCCCCTCTTCCATAGTATATGTACATGTAGTCATTTATGTTTATACTCTATAGAGTGGGATGAAGGGAGAGAACTCGTGCCGATATACTGTGGTCGAATGCAACACTATGATGAACAGATTGCAACCCATTGTTCAGTTAATTCGTATTGTGGCAGCGATGTTATTGTACATTCATTGCCACTACTTTAAGAAAGACGAATCTTATGTTGGGGACTTATCCTGCGATGATTTTATTATTAAATCTATTCGTTTTATTCTGGGTGATCTATCAATAAGATTCTAAGCGTGAGATTTAGTGCGTTCTTAAACCCAGGTATAAAACCACAGGGACCTTATTCCTGAACATCGTAAGGCAAAATTGTTTGTGAATAAGGCCCCAGTAGTGTTTTGCCAGTAATCGTTTCAAGGCGGTACTCAATTTTTCACTCGTCATTTGAGCGCTGCTTTTGGGATACAACCTCTTCTATAAGTGACGTTATTTCGAGAAAACGCCACATGTGATGTCACTACTTCAAGTAGGAAACAATATTTACTCCGAATGGTCACTTCGTTTTCGTATTGCCATATGGAAAAAATATTACTTACTCTCAGTACACATTTTCTGGAAATGACGTCACTCGAAAAAGAGGTTAGAACTAGTACAGCGGCGCTCATTTATGCTTGTGTATTATCCCTTTTATTTCTGCAGTTGTTTGCTTGTATGTACATAAACTTGTACTTGTATGTTCATGGCTCTGTGTCATTGTTTGCTTGTATGTACATAAACTTGTACTTGTATGTTCATGGCTCTGTGTCATTGTTTGCTTGTATGTACATAAACTTGTACTTGTATGTTCATGGCTCTGTGTCATTGTTTGCTTGTATGTACATAAACTTGTACTTGTATGTTCATGGCTCTGTGTCATTGTTTACTTGTATGTACATAAACTTGTACTTGTATATTCATGGCTCTGTGTCATTGTTTGCTTGTATGTACATAAACTTGTACTTGTATGTTCGTGGCTCTGTGTCATTGTTTGCTTGTATGTACATAAACTTGTACTTGTATATTCATGGCTCTGTGTGATTGTTTACTTGTATGTACATAAACTTGTACTTGTATGTTCATGGCTCTGTGTGATTGTTTACTTGTATGTACATAAACGTGTACTTGTATGTTCATGGCTCTGTGTCATTGTGGGATGACTTTGCACTTTGTACGTGGCATTTTCTGCTCGACTCTTTTATTATTTTGAGCAGTATCATAGAACCACACATCTCTTTCTGAACCAAATAAACTACGTTAGTTAAACTGAAAGCAAACTTGGATTTTACGTCTTGTGTCATTGTCGATTTTTCTGTGATAAAATGTAAGAGACGTCGAACATGAAATGTCACTTACAAATTGCACACCCACTCCAGTGTCCCTTGGTTATTGACCAGTATAGTGCGGCCAAGATCTGATGGCACAATAATATTTACTCAAGTTAATTAGCCGACGGTTTCACTTTGCATAAAAAGGGGCGATCATTTAGAGTCTCGGTCAATAAACGCTTGTGTCGTAATTTTTTTCGAAACCTGAACAAGTATTCAAGTATGTACATACGAGTGTACTGTAGCTCAATTAGTTGAGTAGTCACTTAGCAATATAGAGGTTACTGGTTCGAGCCTCAAATATATGCTTTATTTTTATTCACAGTGATACAATATATTATACTTCTAGAACATGTTTTTTCTTAATTTATCCTTCTATGGGTTAATGATTATGTTACATTTATTTCCATTCATATTCTGTTCTTTGTTGTCAGCATATATATATATATTCGTTTTGTTTCCAACAATTAAAACACTAACATAAGCATATCAATATTGAACAAACACATTCCAAAATATTGCTTCAGCATATATATACAGTTCAGCATGGCTCATCAGCAGCGTCTGTGCTGGATTTATTCGTTTAATGCACGGCGTGTCAGATTATGAATCGTGTTTAAAATCATAGCATGTATTTATTACTGTTTTGCGAACCATAGCGAGATCAAAGCAATCAAATGATATGAAACTATTTTCACCGCAGTCCTTTCAATTCGCGACACCGTCCTGTCTGAAGCCCAGTCATTGAAGTTGTTTCTCTTGAGCAAGGCAACGTAATCACAGGCTGCTTCATAAAAACCTCGTGTACACAGATGTCGTGAACTTTAGAAACAATGTCTCTGTCTTGCTGTCTTGCTGCGACAAGACGATATGTTTTTCAATCTTTTCTGCCAATACACATATTTATTCAGTTTGCTGCGATACACAAACACATATTTCGTGAAAAGCATGATACTGAAATAATTTATGGGGAAAAAAACGAATATCGGGATTCGATCCCGAATAGTCTGCGTTGAGATTCAGATGCGTATCCATTACGCTATGTAATAAACACACAGATTTGATATCTTTACATTAAATTGTATATGTTCTTTTTCAACATCAGAAAATGCGCCTCTATGATCATGATCATTGAACTAACCTGCAGTTTGATATAGACTGATCCAAACAATGACGTTTTGTCAATGTTACTGTGCCTTCAGATCTTGGCCGTACTGTACTAATCTGTTAACTCACCAGACTAGCTCAGTTGGCAGATCCGGGTTCGATTCCCTTGTTGAGCAGATTACGTTCTGCAGTGACATTGGGTACGACTATGTTATCCACATGTGGAGAAGTTGTCAGTTGCTTGCGGTAGAGCAAGTTAGTGCTGGTTGATTATTAATTCCAGAAAAACTGGTTAGGCAACTGGCTGCCGTAAATGACTGCAAACTTGTTAATGAAGACTCTTATAAATGTGGTTTATTTGAAGTAACTTGAAACACATGACTGCTCACTCCAAGTGGTACAAAGCAATTAAGAGCCTTTAAATGCGTTATTTGTTTTACAGGAAATGCCAATAATAATAGTTACGATGTAAACCATAACTGACAACAGGCACACTTTCTACTAAAATATGCATCTATTAAATAAAATATAATAGCATAATGCATCTTGTACCTATTTTTTAAACTCAAAATACAGGACAGGTTTAATCACACTGTCGAGTAAAATAATAAAAGTAATTAACTGCAATTTGCTTGCATTTTCTGAACTTGTCTGGGTTTTTTTGCTTTGAGAAGTCGGTTAAGTCAGAAAATGGAAAAAGTTGTTTTTATGTTAACATTATGTTTTAGGTTGTCATTTTGCATGGTTTATAATTGCAATATCATTTCTATCGATCTTCAAAGTTATCTTCATCTCTCACTACATACATTACTTGGGCAAGCCGCGTCAGTAGCATCCATCGGTTGTGCCTATGCTTCTGATGGTGTTTTTCTATTTTTTGTTGAGTATTGTTATGATAGTCAAGTGCACTTGGCAACAAATTGCAATAGAAAACAATGAGCGACATGAAGTGCAAAGAAGTTCAGTAGCACCATACAAAATCTGGAGCACACCTCGGACATGACATGATTGATGAATTCATTATTCCATTTTATTTCTTTGCTGTACAGTAACTGTCATACTGGCATAAAACTGTTTGTCTAAACTATTATAGCTGATCTTAAATAGGCTGCACATTATGGTGATAAGCAAGCATTCCGTTTGAACTGAATTTAACCAGTTTACACCAGCATACATGCAAATATTATCTTGCAGAAATTAACATAAACTCCAATCGGTTGGTTTTCATTCTCAAACAAGAAAGCCTATCAAGTCGTCATTGTGCTTCTTCAAAATGGCTTTTACATACAAAATAATGCATATTGGTAAATGTAAGACATTCATAAGTATCGATACACTCACAACCATACATCCCATTCAATAAGGATGGATTGCCCGTTCAAATGGCATTTGAGCCAGTTGAAATTAACAACTATGCATTTTTCGGCGCAGTCATACTAACATGGCTTTGATTTGTGCATATTGATCAGTGCTGTTTAAACCGACCAAATCTTACGTTAACCACTAAACCAACTTCTCTTCAACCGAACAACGTTTGTAACCTTGATGCTGATTGATATGCATCTGTCATGTCTCATGGCCTGGAGTCTTCCTCAACCCTAACAGCTGGAAAAACCATATCTGGCTGCTACTGATTACAAGTCTCGCTGTTTTGCCATGCATCAAATAATATCACATCTCAAGGCAATTAGTCAAAACCCACTCATTACAATTACATTTTGCTTTAAAAGAAGGCATACAAATCTCGGATATTTTCATGCATTCATTATCAAGCAGTCATGAGTATCATTTTTCAACATTCAACATGACATATTGCAGCTGTACTTGATAAGCAGATGATAGTATTTTAAAAGTTAAAGCAAATCCTAATGTTCCATACCTTATAACAACCCATAATTTAATATTTAGGAATTTTAGTAAGACGTTTTGCATCCATTACGGGTGCAATCCTTCCATCGCACTCTTAGTTATGTGGTACCCTTGATAGAGGTGTGACATTGTTGATAATCAGTTTCAATAAACTACTTCATTTTATAATCGTCACATTGTCCATTTAAATAAGTCAACAAGTTCAATATAAATTTTACCTAGTCCCAGTAATAAGTTACTGTAATGAAGACATTCTTTCTCTATGTACCGATAATGTTTTTCGATTTGTCAGCAATTAACACCTGATTATATACAAACGCTTCTTGTCTACTCTTCTTGTACCACAATATCAAGTACTGGTTTAGCCTTTTTGTCCTATCTTGCTATTTGAGTTTTTTTGTCCTTTCTTGCTATTTGAGTTTTTTTGTCCTTTCTTGCTATTTGAGCTTTTTTGTCCTTTCTTGTTATTTGAGTTTTTTTGTCCTTTCTTGCTATTTGAACTTTTTTGTATTTTCGTGTTATTTGGACCTTTGTTCTTTTTACCCTCTTTTCCTTTTCTTGCTTGTTTACCGTTACCACCTTTACCTTGCTTTCCAGTATTACCTTTGCCTTTTCCCTTCCTTTTGCCCTCTCCTTTAACTTGCTTACGTCGAGCATCACGTCCACCAAACGGACCATCGGCTGCTTCTCCAGAGATCCATGTATTCTGTGGACCAGTTTGACGACGGAGTGGACTATCTAAATCAGCACCACCAAACGGTCCATCATTACCTTCCATTTGTCTTCTTGAAACTCCTCCCTCAGGCAAATCACCACCATCGATAAAAGGACCTGTCACAGACGGACCGATGCTCTCTGGTTTTTTGTCTTTGACCCTAGCACCTTTTCCTTTGTTATTATTATTTTCACCTCCGGGACGACCTTGTCCACCCCTCATCCCGTCTGGACCATCTATCCACTGACCATGTGCTGTTAAATGTCTATCAAGTGCATCTCTGCCTCCTACTGCATCACCTCCCTCCCCATGTGTCCAGGCACCTGGGTTTCTACCACTGTTGCCCACGTTTCCACCACTGCTGCCCTTGTTTCCACCACTGCTGTCTACACCTCCATCACTGCTGCCCACGCCTCCACCACTGCTGCCCACGCCTCTACCACTGCTGCCCATGTTTCCACCACTGCTACCCACGTTTCCACCACTGCTGCCTACACCTCCCCCACTGCTGCCCACGTTTCCACCACTGCTGTCCAAGTTTTCACCACTGCTGCCTACGCCTCCACCACTACTGCCCACGCCTCCACCACTGCTGCCCACGCCTCCACCACTGCTGCCCACGTTTCCACCACTGCTGCCTACGCCTCCACCACTGCTACCTTCACCTCCACCACTGCTGCCCACGTTTTTACCACTGCTGCCCACGTTTTCACCACTGCTGCCCCCGTTTCCACCACTGCTGCTCACGTTTCCACTGTCTGTCTTCGTCTGAGCGTTACACATGACAAAAGTGCAACTGATTATCACTACCAATTTTAAGCAAACTATTGCCATCGTTCAAAGTTCGTTGAAACTTGTGAAGCTGAAATGAGAAAATAAAATAAAGACATATTCTTTCATATAACTGATATTATTCAATTTAAACATACATCTAGCATTGATTAATGGGCAATTTCGTGAAGGCAATATGGTTGACATATTGGTGACACATTGGGAGCCTTGTCAGGCTTCTCAAAATCTTATTGACTTCCCATTGTAACTAGAATCTATATGATTTGATGACGGACAAGATCATGTACACTGAGTTGCAAAGCGAGAAGGAGAAGCTGAGGAAAACATTTCCTGAACAGATATCCAGGGTATGAAAACGACGAGGAAGGGTGTGAAATATAAATAAATCGGAACAAACTAGGACAGTTAAACAATTAACAAGCAGATATCTAAGCTACACAAGGCTGCCTCTCAGTCTTCAAATGTTCATATAAATCCTCAGGGCGAAATGCAGTTAAGCGACAAGTCCACTTTGCTATTTTTTACTCTTTTTGGTGGAACTCAAGGTATTCCATATTGTTTGCGATGGTATTTCATGTTCTTGAAACAACATTTGAATCGTGTGCTCTGTCCGAAATTTGTATTTCTCTATTCTTTTGTATGCATATGCGTCTATGAGAGAGCCTTTTGGTAAAACGAATGAACGTACGGAGAAGATGTTTGCGAATGTTATATAAATCATAGAATGTACCGGTAGTTAGATAAGAAAATATGAATTTGTAAACATATTTAAACACCCACCTGTAAGCAATGTTGATTTGATCTTTAAATAACGTCCAAATGCCTTCTAGATACTTCGCATATAATGTCTTGAATTGTCACTGTCGAAATAATGATTTACATTTATCACTTTGTCCTGATTGCCAAATGTGCATGAACTCCTGAAAGTTACTCTTCACTGCAACAAGTTCCCCAACCATACAGTGTAATAGGTAAAGACTCGTATACGGTCTTAAATCAGGATTTCAGTTTACAAGGATTTATTTATAAATGCTACGTGTTGCTGTTGCATGACTGTAACGGTTCTGTTGTCACCGACTGTCATAATGTCCGTCAAACTCATTTACGATATCCCAAAATTAAAATAATGTTGTCAGATTAAGACGAAATACTTTCCTGTGAAGTAATAATACGAAAACTACTTAAAGTTTAGGATAAGTTTTATTACATGTGTAAATGTAATGGTTATACAATTAATCCTTGTGCTTTTGAGATGGCAGTGTACTTTTTATATGAAAGAGAGATTAAGTTGCTACTGGGAATGTCACATAGGCCTACACAAGACAATTCCTCCCTAAACAGACCCCCGGGAAAAACGACAGTCCACAAAACAGCAGGTACTGAGGAGGCGCAAGGGTAAACATGTATGGGGGTGCAAGGAATGGTCTAACCGAACATAAAGAACAACTAAGAAGAATTTAGGGGAACAACAAGGGGGACTATTCAATGGATGGAATACATCACGGAACAAGTCAAGAATAATAGGCCGAATTGGGGGGGGGATCGAGAACACCAATATTATATCAAGCGGAAGAACTGAACATGGGAAAAGGGACACTTACCATGTATGTAATAGGTCAATAGAAATACTAACCACTCAGCGATACACAGCCTTTGAACTGCCAGTAACAAATAATGGGGGATTAAATCGCTTTAACAGCTAGATATATAGAATTTCGTGCTTACATCTTTAACACAATTGACTTCTTACCCACGCCAAGGCACCACCTGATTAGGTTCGATGTCACACACAAAAGTTAAAGTGACATTACATATTTTATGCAATTAATACATGTAAAAAACATGTTAACATATTTGGTAAGAAATGGCATTCTTGCAGACCAAAATACTTTAATTTCGCTGAATACCATTAAGTAAGACACGCAACTCCCAATTTCTTCGACTATATTCCCTTGTCACCTGTCAAGGCATAAACTGTTGCATGTGACGATTTCTGACGGGAAAACATGTTAGAATTTTTTGTTGTAATGAAACCTAATGTCATTCCCTGTTTTTAATCACAATGATGAATTAGAGCATTCTGTAAGATTTGTCAAAATTCCTACTTTTGTGTTGGCATCGTATAAGCTACTTTCGGAAAGACACACGTCAATATGAAACTAACAGAACATCATTTTATGAAATGAAAAGCAAATTTGTTGGTTGGAATCTGACATGTAACCATGTGAGAAGAGAAAAAATAGTGTAAACCAATACACGATACAAAATAACTGACGCCATCTTTGATGTTACGCCAGAGATTTTTTAAGGTTAGACTCTTCGAGCCAAGACAAAGATATTTGCCTCTTTTAAACACTACGTAAATTGCTAAATTCACAAAACTTGCGAAACCTTTATTGTTGATTCCTTCAAACACAAAGACCCCTATCGTCTATATTCAAAGCGCTTGTGGAGTGTTGCGGTATTCTTCTATTGGCACTTTACTTGATGAGAGTGAAGTTGGCAGTAATAGCAGTAACAGCAGTAACAGCAGTACTACTGCTCTTACTGCTACTACTTCCAGCAGTAACAGCAGTATTACTACTATTACTGCTACTACTTCCAGCAGTAACAGCAGTATTACTGCTGGAAGAGGTAGAAGTATTACTGTTGTATATCAATAATACTAACAGTAATAAGCATCAATGCAGATAATATTGGTAGCAGTAAGAGAATTTATATGAAATGAAAACGTCGAAGCGAGGGTATTAGGAATGTTCTACTGCTGAGTATTACGCATCGCGATATGTTATCCCGACGGAATTTGAATACGCCGACGACAGGCAGTCAAATATTGTCAAAAAATTCATTTTTTTCAATTTTACATCCTTGCTACTGCTGTATTTTACAGCATGCAAACAACATCATTCCAGAAATTGAGCACTTTGCGGCTTAGGCGATGGTTAAACGTTCACTTTGATACCAATAACATCCACGGCTTAGACCTATTCCGTCGACAGCGCGATTTCAAAGTAGCGACAATGTTCGAGTTTTCAGAAATGTATATGAAAACGTCGAAGAGGGGGAGATAGGAATGTTCTACTGCTGAGTATATCGTATCGGGAGATGATTAATAAGTGTGCGAATTCAAGTTAACAAGATGATTGCGAAAACAAATATATGTTTTTTTATCACGACGGAATTTGAATACACCGACGGCAGGCATCCAAAATATGGTTATTTTCTCCAATTTTACATCCTTGTTATTTTGGTGTATTTTACGGTACGGACGTAACATCAATCTAAATAATAGTGTATATAGCCAGATTGCCAACATTTCAAAGTTCTCTTTAATGCAAATAACATCCACGGCACAGAAATATTTCGCCGACAGCGAGATTTCAAAGTTTCGACAAATTCCGAATATTTAAAAATTACACGAAATGAAAGCATCGCAGAGGGGGAGATAGAAATGTTCTACTGCTGAATATCATATATTGTCAGATCATTAATAAGTGTGTGATGTCAAGTTGACATGATGTTAGCAAAAAGAAATATAGTTTTTTTTATCCCGACGGAAATTGTATACGCCGACGGCAGGTAGTCAAATATTGTCAAAAAAATCATTTTTTGCAATTTTACATCCTTGTTACTGCTGTATTTTACAGCATGCAAATAACATCAATCCGAAAAATGGAGCATATTGCCTGTTAGGCGGTGTTTAAACGTTCACTTTTATACCAATGACATCCATGGTTTAGACCTATTCCGCCGACAGCGCGATTTCAAAGTAGCGACAACGTTCGAATTTTAAGAAATTTATATGAAATGAAAACGTAGAAGCGAGGGTATTAGGAATGTTCTACTGCTGAGTATAACGCATCGCGATATGATTAATAAGTGTTTGAGTTCAAGTTAACAAGATGTTTGCTTAAACAAATACATGTTTTTTTATCCCGACGGAATTTGAATACGCCGACGGCAGGCAGTCAAAATATGGTCATTTTTATCCAATTTTACATCCTTGTTACTGCTGTATTTTACGGTACGAACGTAACATCAATCCAAATATTAAAGGGTATACCAATTATGCCGACATTTCAATGTTCTCTTTAATGCAAAAATCGTTCACGGCACAGAAATATTCCGCCGACAGCGAGATTTCAAAGTTTCGACAAATTCCGAAAATTTGAAAATTACACGAAATGAAAACATCGCAGAGGAGGTGATAGAAATGTTCTACTGCTGAATATCATGCATCGTCAGATCATTAATAAGTGTGTGAGTTCAAGTTGACATGATGTTAGCAAGAAGAAATTTATGTGTTGTTATCCCGACGGAATTTGAATACGCCGACGACAGGCAGTCAAATATTGTCAAAAATTTCATTTTTTTCAATTTTACATCCTTGCTACTGCTGTATTTTACAGCATGCAAACAACATCATTCCAGAAATTGAGCACTTTGCGGCTTAGGCGATGGTTAAACGTTCACTTTGATACCAATAACATCCACGGCTTAGACCTATTCCGTCGACAGCGCGATTTCAAAGTAGCGACAATGTTCGAGTTTTCAGAAATGTATATGAAAACGTCGAAGAGGGGGAGATAGGAATGTTCTACTGCTGAGTATATCGTATCGGGAGATGATTAATAAGTGTGCGAATTCAAGTTAACAAGATGATTGCGAAAACAAATATATGTTTTTTTATCCCGACGGAATTTGAATACACCGACGGCAGGCATCCAAAATATGGTTATTTTCTCCAATTTTACATCCTTGTTATACTGGTGTATTTTACGGTACGGACGTAACATCAATCTAAATAATAGTGTATATAGCCAGATTGCCAACATTTCAAAGTTCGCTTTAATGCAAATAACATCCACGGCACAGAAATATTTCGCCGACAGCGAGATTTCAAAGTTTCGACAAATTCCGAATATTTAAAAATTACACGAAATGAAAGCATCGCAGAGGGGGAGATAGAAATGTTCTACTGCTGAATATCATATATTGTCAGATCATTAATAAGTGTGTGATGTCAAGTTGACATGATGTTAGCAAAAAGAAATATAGTTTTTTTTATCCCGACGGAAATTGTATACGCCGACGGCAGGTAGTCAAATATTGTCAAAAAAATCATTTTTTGCAATTTTACATCCTTGTTACTGCTGTATTTTACAGCATGCAAATAACATCAATCCGAAAAATGGAGCATATTGCCTGTTAGGCGGTGTTTAAACGTTCACTTTTATACCAATGACATCCATGGTTTAGACCTATTCCGCCGACAGCGCGATTTCAAAGTAGCGACAACGTTCGAATTTTAAGAAATTTATATGAAATGAAAACGTAGAAGCGAGGGTATTAGGAATGTTCTACTGCTGAGTATAACGCATCGCGATATGATTAATAAGTGTTTGAGTTCAAGTTAACAAGATGTTTGCTTAAACAAATACATGCTTTTTTATCCCGACGGAATTTGAATACGCCGACGGCAGGCAGTCAAAATATGGTCATTTTTATCCAATTTTACATCCTTGTTACTGCTGTATTTTACGGTACGAACGTAACATCAATCCAAATATTAAAGGGTATACCAATTATGCCGACATTTCAATGTTCTCTTTAATGCAAAAATCGTTCACGGCACAGAAATATTCCGCCGACAGCGAGATTTCAAAGTTTCGACAAATTCCGAAAATTTGAAAATTACACGGAACAGAACAGAACAGAATATTTATTTCGACGTGTACATTGTACATAGTCATCATTTACATATAAATACACAATATAAACACACATTATTGTAATTATCTATAAGTATATACTATACATCCAAATATATCAAAATTACATAATATACACAATACAAACACAAGTATATATACCATTTACATTCAAAGTTTCTTATAAATACAAATATAAATCAAAGGTCAAAGGTGATCAACACAAAACATTTTTTTTGAATTATGTTAAGTATAAAATTATGAATAGAATTTTATGCATAAATTGAAACTAAGCAACATTATTTAATAAACTGTTTCTCAACATCAAGGCTTTTTTACAATAAATTGCTAACGGAAGTAGAATGTTTTTATCCTGGCTTTTCAGTAGTTGAATGAATTTAAACATGTTTGGTCTAAAATAAAAATATTGATCAAGGTATTGTTTTCTTAAGTTATTATACAACGGACAGCTGATTATAAAATGATATTCATCTTCAATATCTCTAGTATCACAAAAAATACATAGTCTTTCGTTTCTATCTATTCTATTTCTAGCGTATCTTCCTGTTTGTATTTTAAGGCTATGTGCTGATATTCTTAATCTTGTGATAAAAAAACGTAAATTGTTAGGTATAATATCGAGGTATTGTTCATAATTAAAATCTGATTTACAGTTATTGTACAATATCATAACTGGACTTATATTTTTTCTAACATGCCAACCCTGAACAAAACAGTCAATTAACCTCTGTTTAAAAACATATATAAAACAATTACCGTTAAACGTATCAGGTCGTTGCCATACATCGGCAAAACCATATTCACACAATAACTTTTTTACACTATACACCCAGTTGACTTTATTGTTTTCACAGTCATTTAATGATTGCAAGTATACATGTTTGACTATAGTATTATCAGTAGATAACACTTTAAACCAATATTTGATAATACGTACGTATCTAGTAATGAACAAAGGATAACGACCTAACTCACCATAAATATACACGAAATGAAAACATCGCAGAGGAGGTGATAGAAATGTTCTACTGCTGAATATCATGCATCGTCAGATCATTAATAAGTGTGTGAGTTCAAGTTGACATGATGTTAGCAAGAAGAAATTTATGTGTTGTTATCCCGACGGAATTTGAATACGCCGACGACAGGCAGTCAAATATTGTCAAAAATTTCATTTTTTTCAATTTTACATCCTTGCTACTGCTGTATTTTACAGCATGCAAACAACATCATTCCAGAAATTGAGCACTTTGCGGCTTAGGCGATGGTTAAACGTTCACTTTGATACCAATAACATCCACGGCTTAGACCTATTCCGTCGACAGCGCGATTTCAAAGTAGCGACAATGTTCGAGTTTTCAGAAATGTATATGAAAACGTCGAAGAGGGGGAGATAGGAATGTTCTACTGCTGAGTATATCGTATCGGGAGATGATTAATAAGTGTGCGAATTCAAGTTAACAAGATGATTGCGAAAACAAATATATGTTTTTTTATCACGACGGAATTTGAATACACCGACGGCAGGCATCCAAAATATGGTTATTTTCTCCAATTTTACATCCTTGTTATTTTGGTGTATTTTACGGTACGGACGTAACATCAATCTAAATAATAGTGTATATAGCCAGATTGCCAACATTTCAAAGTTCGCTTTAATGCAAATAACATCCACGGCACAGAAATATTTCGCCGACAGCGAGATTTCAAAGTTTCGACAAATTCCGAATATTTAAAAATTACACGAAATGAAAGCATCGCAGAGGGGGAGATAGAAATGTTCTACTGCTGAATATCATATATTGTCAGATCATTAATAAGTGTGTGATGTCAAGTTGGCATGATGTAAGCAAAAAGAAATATAGTTTTTTTTATCCCGACGGAAATTGTATACGCCGACGGCAGGTAGTCAAATATTGTCAAAAAAATCATTTTTTGCAATTTTACATCCTTGTTACTGCTGTATTTTACAGCATGCAAATAACATCAATCCGAAAAATGGAGCATATTGCCTGTTAGGCGGTGTTTAAACGTTCACTTTTATACCAATGACATCCATGGTTTAGACCTATTCCACCGACAGCGCGATTTCAAAGTAGCGACAACGTTCGAATTTTAAGAAATTTATATGAAATGAAAACGTAGAAGCGAGGGTATTAGGAATGTTCTACTGCTGAGTATAACGCATCGCGATATGATTAATTAGTGTTTGAGTTCAAGTTAACAAGATGTTTGCTTAAACAAATACATGTTTTTTTATCCCGACGGAATTTGAATACGCCGACGGCAGGCAGTCAAAATATGGTCATTTTCTCCAATTTTACATCCTTGTTACTGCTGTATTTTACGGTACGAACGTAACATCAATCCAAATATTAAAGGATATACCAATTATGCCGACATTTCAATGTTCTCTTTAATGCAAAAATCGTTCACGGCACAGAAATATTCCGCCGACAGCGAGATTTCAAAGTTTCGACAAATTCCGAAAATTTGAAAATTACACGAAATGAAAACATCGCAGAAGAGGTGATAGAAATGTTCTACTGCTGAATATCATGCATCGTCAGATCATTAATAAGTGTGTGAGTTCAAGTTGACATGATGTTAGCAAGAAGAAATTTATGTGTTGTTATCCCGACGGAATTTGAATACGCCGACGACAGGCTGTCAAATATTGTCAAAAAATTCATTTTTTCAATTTTACATCCTTGCTACTGCTGTATTTTACAGCATGCAAACAACATCATTCCAGAAATTGAGCACTTTGCCGCTTAGGCGATGGTTAAACGTTCACTTTGATACCAATAACATCCACGGCTAAGACCTATTCCGTCGACAGCGCGATTTCAAAGTAGCGACAATGTTCGAGTTTTCAGAAATGTATATGAAAACGTCGAAGAGGGGGAGATAGGAATGTTCTACTGCTGAGTATATCGTATCGGGAGATGATTAATAAGTGTGCGAATTCAAGTTAACAAGATGATTGCGAAAACAAATATATGTTTTTTTATCACGACGGAATTTGAATATACCGACGGCAGGCAGCCAAAATATGGTTATTTTCTCCAATTTTACATCCTTGTTACTGGTGTATTTTACGGTACGGACGTAACATCAATCTAAATAATAGTGTATATAGCCAGATTGCCAACATTTCAAAGTTCTCTTTAATGCAAATAACATCCACGGCACAGAAATATTTCGCCGATAGCGAGATTTCAAAGTTTCGACAAATTCCGAAAATTTGAAAATTACACGAAATGAAAACATCGCAGAGGGGGAGATAGAAATGTTCTACTGCTGAATATAATATATCGTCAGATCATTAATAAGTGTGTGATTTCAAGTTGACATGATGGTAGCAAAAAGACATGTATGTTTTTTTATCCCTACGGAATTAGTATACGCCGACCGCAGGCATTCAAATATTGTCAAAAACATCATTTTTTGCAATTTTACATCCTTGTTACTGCTGTATTTTACAGCATGCTCATAACATCAATCTGAAAAATTGAGCATATTGCCTATTAGGCGTGGTTTGAATGTTCACTTTTATACCAATAACATCCATGGTTTAGACCTATTCCGCCGACAGCGCGATTTCAAAGTAGCGACAACGTTTCAGAAAGTTATTTGAAATGAAAAGGTCGAAGAGGGTGTATAAAGAATGTTCTACTGCTGAGTATAACGTATCGCGAAATGATTAATAAGTGTTTGAGTTCAAGTTAACAAGATGTTTGCTTAAACAAATACATGTTTTTTTATCCCGACGGAATTTGAATACGCCGACGACAGGCAGTGTGTTTTATTTATGTTCCCGACGGAATGAGAATGCATCATATCGTCTCAAAATATAGCTAAAACGGTCAACAAGTTTACGTCCTTTCCACTACTTTGCATGTACTTGCACTGAACCTTTGATGCTGTTAAATGGAATACATAATTATTATATTTCTAGTCATTCATGTTAGAATAAACTGTGATAGTGTCATGCCAGGACAGTGAAGTGTTAGTGACAAGTTCATGGTCTGAGAAACACATTTTAAATTTAGATATCGAAATTACAATTGCAATACACGGTCGCACAACTTTAAACCCAGCTGTACACGGGGCTCGAACTCACGAGCTTCGGTCAGGAGTTCAGGCGCTGAACCCTTTAACCACTACACCACAATGGTTTATTATACGCATCCAAACTACTTCCTATTTATGATCTAGTTGAAATATTAGGACGTAAGTATATATAAATTACAGTAAACAAATTATGTCATTCAGACCAAAAAACCGTGCTGGGAAAAAAGTATTGTACTCACAAACATGACCTACACAAATTCCAAATAATTATAATCCAAAAATGAATGATGACACAAAACAATGCTTCTATAACTATGGATAAATTTCAACACTGCTTTCACACATATATTTTAAATAAACACTTATTTAACATACACAAACACATGATTGGTGTGTCAAGGCAAGAAGGCCCGGCGCGATCCCGCTCTGTCCCATAGTATTTCAACACCTTCCCTCGGCGCGATCCCGCTCTGCTATAAAGTATCCCAACACATTTCACCAGCTCCATCCCGCTCTGTCCTATAGTATCCCAACAACTTTCCCCGGCTCGATCCCGTTCCCCGGCTCGATCACGCTATAACCTATAGTATCCAAACAAATTCCCCAGGTTCGATCACGCTCTGCCATATAGTATCCCAACACTCTCCTCCGGGTCAACCAAACTCTGTCCTATAGTATCTCAATACTCTCCTCCGGCTCAATCCCACTCTGTCCTATAGTATCTCAACACTCTCCTCCGGCTCAACCCCACTCTGTCCTATAGTATCTCAACACTCTCCTCCGGCTCAATCCCACTCTGTCCTATAGTATCTCAACACTCTCCTCCGGCTCAATCCCACTCTGTCCTATAGTATCTCAACACTCTCCTCCGGCTCAACCCCACTCTAAACTATAGTATCACAACCCTTTCCTCCGGCTCGATCAAGCTCTGTCCTATAGTATCCCAACACTTTCCTCCGGCTCAATCCAGCTCTGTTCTAAAGTATCCCAACACTCCTCCGGCTCAATCCAGCTCTGTCCTATAGTATCCTAACACTCTCCTCCGGCTCAAACCAGCTCTGTTCTATAGTATCCAAACACTCTCCACCGGCTCAATTCAGCTATGTTCTATAGTATCCCAACACTCTCCTCCGGCTCAATCCAGCTCTGTTCTAAAGTATCCCAACACTCCTCCGGCTCAATCCAGCTCTGTCCTATAGTATCCTAACACTTTCCTCCGGCTCAAACCAGCTCTGTTCTATAGTATCCAAACACTCTCCTCCGGCTCAATTCAGCTATGTTCTATAGTATCCCAACACTCTCCTCCGGCTCAATCCAGCTCTGTTCTATAGTATCCAAACACTCTCCTCCGGCTCAATCTAGCTCTGTTCTATAGTATCCCAACACCCTCCTCCGGCTCAATCCAGCTCTGTTCTTTAGCATCCCAACAATCTCCTCCGACTAACATTTAATTAGAATCCAATGTATGAGGCTAATTCCTATTTGAAATATGTGTGCAGATCAAACGATACTAATGAAATATTTTCTTAATGTACTTCAGTGTTTTTTTTCTTCCTTTAAAACAATGATTTTGGTAGTATTTTTATTTCAATGAATTTTGTAAAATTAAAAAGTTATCATGTCTTTAAAATGAGCAGAGCATTCATTTCTCTATCATATGGAAGGTGTAATCTGACCCCTATGTTCTGACCACAAGACTGACCAGCGCAGAGAGATTAATGGGCCCTGCTGATAGAAATAAGTGATATCAATTACAAGCATAATAAACACTAAGCTGTGAAGAGAGGCTTTGCAAACTGGGGAAAAGCCAGAAAGCTGGTATACAATAAACTGTAGGACTGCACAGTCCAAATTTTACACGGTCCAAATGGTCCCTTAACACTATCTAAACAATGGTCCGCGGTCTAAATTGTCTGTATTCCGGAAAATATAACTATGAAAAACTGACATATTGGCAATACATTGTGCAAGTATTTTTGTGTTGATGGTACGCGCGCGTAGTATACATAACGGATTGAAGGAAATAAATGAATTAAGATAGAAAAGCAACTGTAATCAATATAAAATTAACACATCAACATTTTTGCGATATAAGAGACTTATTTGCTATGAATGTCAGTAATAGAACACATAAAAAATGAAAAATAATATTATATAATGCTTCCGACATCGTATTCGATTTCCTTCGGATAACAAAACATATATTTGTTTTCGCAAACGCCTTCTTAACTTGAAATGAGACACTCAACAATGATCTGGCTATACTTTATATAATTAGCGGAGCCACCCGGTCGATGTTTTCATTTTGTGTAATCGGCTATCGGCGGAATAAATCTATGCCGTGAATGTTACTTGCATTAAAGAGAACTTTCAAAAAATCGTCAAACTGGCTATACATTTGATTGATGTTACGTTCGTGCAGTAAAATTCAGCAGAGACAAGGATGGATGTAAAATTGGAGAAAATGACCATATTTTGACGGCCTGTGGACGGCGTTTTCAAATTCCGTCGAGATAACAAAACATCTGTTTGTTTTCGCAAAAATTTGTTAACTTGAATGTACACACATATTAATCATCTCCCGATACGATATATTCAGCAGTAGAGCATTCCTATCACCCCTCTTCGACGTTTTCATATACATTTCTGAAAACTCGAACTATTTTGTCGCTATTTTGAAATCACACTGTCGGCGGAATATTTCTGTACCGTGGATGTGATTTGCATTTAAGAGAACTTTGAAATGTCGGCAAACTGGATATACACTGTATTATTTAGATTGTTGTTACGTTCGTGCTGTAAAATACAGCAGTAACAAGGATGTAAAATTGGAGAAAATGACCATAGTTTGACTGCCTGCCGTCGGCGTATTCAAATACCGTCGGGATAACAAAACAAATGTTTGTTTTCGCAAACATCTTGTTAACTTGATTTCACACACTCATTAATAATTTCGCGATACGTTATACTCGACAGTAGAACATTCCTATCACCCCCCTCTTCGACGTTTTCATATACATTTCTGAAAACTCGAACGTTGTCGCTACTTTGAAATCGCGCTGTCGGCGGAATAGGTCTAAGCCATGGATGTTATTGGTATAAAAGTGAACGTTTGAACACGGCCTAACAGACAGTATGCTCATTTTTCGGATTGATGTTATGTGCATGCCGTAAAATACAGCAGTAGCAAGGATGTAAAATTGAACAAAATGAAAATGTTGACAATATTTGACTACCTGCCGTCGGCGTATTCAAATTCCGTCGGGATAACAAAACAAATGTTTGTTTTTGCAAACATCTTGTTAACTTGATTTCACACACTCATTTATAATTTCGCGATACGTTATACTCGACCGTAGAACATTCCTATCACCCCCTCTTCGACGTTTTCATTTCATATACATTTCTGAAAACTCGAACGTTGTCGCTACTTTGATATCGCACTGTCGGCGGAATGGATCTAAACCGTGGATGTTATTGGTATAAAAGTGAACATTTGAACACGGCCTAACAGACAGTATGCTCGTTTTTCGGATTGATGTAATGTGCATGCCGTAAAATACAGCAGTAGCAAGGATGTAAAATTGAAAAAAATGAAAATGTTGACAATATTTCACTGCCTGCCGTCGGCGTATTCAAATTCCGTCGGGATAACAACACATAAATTTCTTTTTGCCAACATCATGTCAACTTGAAATCACACACTTAGTAATGATCTGGCGATACATTATATGTAGCAGTAGAACATTTCTATCACCCCCTCTGCGGTGTTTTCATTTCTTGCAATTTTCAAATATTCCGAATTTGTCGCAACTTTGAAATCTCGCCGTCGGCGGAATATTTCTGTGCCGTGGATGTGGTTTGCATTTAAGAGAACTTTGAAATGTCGGCAAACTGGATATACACTGTATTATTTAGATTGTTGTTACGTTCGTGCCGTAAAATACAGCAGTAACAAGGATGTAAAATTGGAGAAAATGACCATAGTTTGACTGCCTGCCGTCGGCGTATTCAAATACCGTCGGGATAACAAAACAAATGTTTGTTTTCGCAAACATCTTGTTAACTTGATTTCACACACTCATTAATAATTTCGCGATACGTTATACTCGACAGTAGAACATTCCTATCACCCCCTCTTCGACGTTTTCATTTCATATACATTTCTGAAAACTCGAACGTTGTCGCTACTTTGAAAACGCACTGTCGGCGGAATGGATCTAAACCGTGGATGTTATTGGTATAAAAGTGAACGTCTGAACACCGCCTAACTGGCAATATGCTCATTTGTTGGATTGATGTTATGTGCATGCTGTAAAATACAGCAGTAGCAAGAATGTAAAATTTAAAAAAATGATTTTTTTTGACAATATTTCACTGCCTGCCGTCGGCGTATTCAAATTCCGTCGGGATAACAAAACATACATTTCTTTTTGCCAACATCATGTCAACATGAAATCACACACTTAGTAATGATCTGATGATATATTATATGTAGCAGTAGAACATTTCTATCACCCCCTCTGCGGTGTTTTCATTTCTTGCAATTTTCAAATATTCCGAATTTGTCGCAACTTTGAAATCTCGCCGTCGGCGGAATATTTCTGTGTTGTGGATGTGATTTGCATTAAAGAGAACTTTGAAATGTCGACAAGCAGGATATTTACTGTAATATTTAGATTGTTGTTACGTTCGTGTCGAAAAATACAGCAGTAACAAGGATGTAAAATTGGAGAAAATGACCATATTTTGGCTTCCTGCCATCGGCGTATTCAAATTCCGTCGCGATAACAAAACATATATTTGCTTTCGCAAACATCTTGTTAACTTGAACTCACACATTTATTAATCATCTCGCCATACAATATATTCAGCAGTAGAACATTCCTATCACCCCCTCTTCGACGTTTTCATATACATTTCTGAAAACTCGAACGTTGTAGCTACTTTGAAATCGCGCTGTCGGCGGAATAGGTCTAAGCCATGGATGTTATTGGTACAAAAGTGAACGTTTGAACACGGCCTAACAGACAGTATGCTCATTTTTCGGATTGATGTTATGTGCATGCCGTAAAATACAGCAGTAGCAAGGATGAAAAATTGAAAAAAAATGAAAATGTTGACAATATTTCACTGCCTGCCGTCGGCGTATTCAAATTCCGTCGGGATAACAAAACAAATGTTTGTTTTTGCAAACATCTTGTTAACTTGATTTCACACACTCAATAATAATTTCGCGATACGTTATACTCGACAGTAGAACATTCCTATCACCCCCTCTTCGACGTTTTCATTTCAATACATTTCTGAAAACTCGAACGTTGTCGCTACTTTGAAATCGCACTGTCGGCGGAATGGATCTAAACCGTGGATGTTATTGGTATAAAAGTGAACGTTTGAACTCGGCCTAACAGACAGTATGCTCGGATTGATGTCATGTGCATGCCGTAAAATACAGCAGTAGCAAGGATGTAAAATTGAAAAAAATGAAATGTTGACAATATTTCACTGCCTGCCGTCGGCGTATTCAAATTCCGTCGGAAAAACAAAACATAAATTTATTTTTGCCAACATCATGTCAACTTGAAATCACACACTTAGTAATGATCTGGCGATACATTATATGTAGCAGAAGAACATTTCTATCACCCCCTCTGCGATGTTTTCATTTCGTGTAATTTTCAAATTTTCGGAATTTGTTGAAACTTTGAAATCTCGCTGTCGGCGAAATATTTCTGTGCCGTGAATGATTTTTGCATTAAAGAGAACATTGAAATGTCGGCATAATTGGTATATCCTTTAATATTTCGATTGATGTTACGTTCGTACCGTAAAATACAGCAGTAACAAGGATGTAAAATTGGAGAAAATGACCATATTTTGACTGCCTGCCGTCGGCGTATTCAAATTCCGTCGGGATAAAAAAGCATGTATTTGTTTAAGCAAATATCTTGTTAACTTGAACTCAAACACTTATTAATCATATCGCGATGCGTTATACTCAGCAGTAGAACATTCCTAATACCCTCGCTTCGACGTTTTCATTTCATATAAATTCTCTTACTGCTACCAATATTATCTGCATTGATGCTTATTACTGTTAGTATTATTGATATACAACAGTAATACTTCTACCTCTTCCAGCAGTAATACTGCTGTTACTGCTGGAAGTAGTAGCAGTAAGAGCAGTAGTACTGCTGTTACTGCTGTTACTGCTATTACTGCCAACTTCACACTCATCTTTACTTGTTCATCATTTTGAGCATTTGATTTACGTTTTGGAATACAAACGCCGTATTAACAACAGTAATTCTGGTGTTTCGGTATATGATTTCTGTCTTACAGTCAGTACTTATTTAGTGAGATTCAATCGATCAATAATTGATCGCAGTTTGTTCCTTTGGCATTTGCATATCTCTGTTCAAATCCTACGATTTATTTGAAAGGTATTAGTGCCAAGACTCTGAGTTCTATGTATAAATGGTTTCTCAAACTCGCGATTTCATCTTATGTATGGAATGTCTGAGATTCGGATTATTACAAATATTATAATATAGTATGTTCCAATATATATATTTTTTTTCTTTTAAATCATCCTGTATATTACTCAGTGTCTCTTGTATGGGGTTGGTTCCATGTGATGATATTATTGTCTATGACATTTAACATACCAGTTTGACTATTTACACTTATTGCCTTGGCGAATCTCTACTGTTGCCGACAGCTCCAATTCATTGTCAGTACACATATCTTCAATTAGGACGTATTTCGCTTATGGACGCCGGGAGGTTTTCTTTCAAATACGGACCAACCATATTTTGTTCACCATATAATGTGTGATTGTCATGTCTGTATTAATAAAATACTGTATGCGCAGACATTTTGGCGGTGGTGTTTTTGTTGTAATTCTGAAGCTTTGTACAATTGTGCCAATTCTTTATCACGCTATTAGAGTTACAGTATACTATGAACCTTTACAGATTACAAAGGAGGACAATTTTGGTGTCGTAAATTTTTGCTTATTCACTGTTTAACGACGCTTGTGTTTTATTTTTAAAGTTTTGTTTTGTATTTCGTTTCTATTTTCTTGTTATGAATATGGTTTTATCGGGGTTTACGCCATTGTTCAACAATTGTTCAGTCTTATTTGGTTTTCCTGGAACTAATAATCAACCAGTTCTAACTTTCTCTTCCGCAAGCAGCTGACAACTTCTCCACGTGTTAGGGTTGTCTTGTATAGGCGTGCATGTAAAGGATATGTAAATATGACACTCTTTATTTATATACAAGTCAATACAGGACCATTACTCAACGGACACATACCCAAGTTCATTTAGTATTTCTATACTTTCGATGTCTTTACAATTTCTTTGTTTTACTTCTGTCTGTACACTTCAGCATTGTCTTCATTGAACTGGTTCTGTAGTCTCAACATGCGGGGTATCAAAGTTTAACCGAATTGTCATTTTTAAAATTTATTATCCAAATAAATAATAAAAAAATACACATAACAGATGTACACTAATTTTACTAATATCATCAAAAAACAACATTCATAAACTGTTTGATATTAACATAATATGATTTATTACACAAACAACAAACAAAACACACACATGTTACAATTGATTTGTGAAATTTTAGAGCCCGTAGTCGTTACAAACTTTTTGAAAAAGTTTTTAATCCCTTAGGAAAATTTGGTAAAATAAGAAATTGCGAATCCTCCGAGCCTTAATTATTTTGGTTGAAGAAATTAAGTTTTATGCATTATTGTATATACATGTACAGTATACGTTATGATTTGAATGTTTCATATTTCAAAGGATAAATAGACATACCCATGGCTACTATTTAAACTTTGCCACTCAAATAATATTTCACTATGGTCAAACCTATTTACAAATTGTTTCATTATGAAACGTTATGTAATCTATTATTATATTGCCAACCCTAAACGTATATGTCTCGACAAACTTAGTTATTTCAATCTTTATCTATAATTAGATACATGTACATCAAATATTTTCTTCCCATACCATGAAGTCACGAAACAATGCTCTTAATACATTAGATGATATAAGTAAATACATTAAAGACGACAAATACATTACGGCTGAATATATTTAGCATCTGCTGCGTCTAAAATTATAAACTTCTTGTTGCCGAGCAAATTACATACCATTGTTTTACTGACATAAATGATTTAAACAGACAAAAATAACTTGAAAAAGTCCTTAAGCCCGAAAAAAGACACAAGAGACCAAACAACGCTTGCGACACAAGTAATTAATCTGTTCTACTCGAGAGAATGTTTTATACTGTTATATAACACTAGATACTAGACAAGGTAGAAAACTATTAAAGTCCAGTAACAATACCTGACAATTTACATATTCATAAACGACATATATATATGAGCGCTCCTATGGGATTTACAACCTCTTCTGTAAGTGATGTCATTTAAAGAAAACGCAATACGTGATGTCGCTATTTGTAAGCACGACACACTATTTACTCCATAAGGTTACTTCGTTTTCATATTGCTATAAGGGGCAACTATTGCTTACTGTCAGTACATGGTGACGTCACAAATGAAGTTTTCTGGAAATGACGTCACTTAAATAAGAGGTTGGAAGTCGTATAGCGGCGCTCAAATGGAATAAAACAATGACATAAATTGACAAATAAACCGTATAAGGTGGAGTATTTGAAGAAATACCACGACCAGTTGAGCGCGAGTAGATCAATGTTCTACTCTTCTCTAACAACGAAATAAATGAGTAAAAAACACGATGTGTTTAAATTTGTTATTAATTGAAATTTTCCAGCAGGTCCCTCAGCAAAGTAAGGAAGTTTTGTCTTTGAATCCATTTGGAGTCATAGATTTGCATCGACACTGGCATTCAAGGTGCATAGTCTTATTTTCAATTGCTTAGTAACACTTTTGAGAAAATGACAGGTTAATGTCTTCATACTAACGTACTCTTAAACGTTGTATTTGAAATTTTCTTAAAATATTCAGAGTTAAAGTTTGTCGCAATTTCAGTTAGTGTTTTATTACACTTTGTGGATTTTTTCTGCTTCAATATCAACGTAGACGTCGTGTTCAGAATCGTCGAAAGTCAAACTTACTAATTATATCTCACATTTCATTTGTATGTAACCAAATCGACTTACAGATTTGTGTATCATTAATGGACTACCACTGTCGCAGAATATTTTTGGTTAGCAGATATTATCTTAAATAATGTATGCCACTTAGATAAAAGAACCGCAGTCAAAAAATGAAAACTATGTACTTTCAGATGGAATCAAAACAACATTTTGATATTTTGTAACAAAAAATATAAAAACATAACTATGAGTTCTTGATTTCGTTTCATTTGGTGAATGAAAGTAGCGTTCAATGCCAATCGGATCACCTCGACTTTTGTAAAAAATAGATCTCGGAAGTAACCTGGGTAAAAGTAGTTCCAAAATGGCTGCCGCAGTGACTGTATGAAGTCTATGTTGAAAGTATGACAGAGATCTTTAAAATACATGTATTAGGAATACGAGGCAGACAAAATATGTAGACAATGTTGAATTGTGTTTCCCTGGTCAGATGTCTGTAAGTTAACATTCTGGAAAACTACATAACGTACCGAGATTTTAGGTATATTCATACACATACTTTCGAGGTCTATTTCCGAACTGTACGGAAGTTGCCGAGATGTTGCGATTGGTTAAATACCCACGTGAAGTCGTGGAGAATTCATCCATTTATCGATTGGTAACATATAACGAATTACTCGCTGTGACAATGGCTCTGAAAAAAGGAACGATTCATTAGAGCACTAAAGCATGTTGTACTTATTGCAGTCCTTCTGAAGTCCACAGGACGCCCAAGGCAGATTGAACAACACAAGTTGTATGTGACGTTAACCCTGTAGCAACTTATTCTCTCTCTTTAACTACTTTGGACATTTATTAAATAATGCAAAAGTAATGAAAAATTTAATTTGCAACTATGCAACTTGGTGCGGAGTATATTGTTTCGAAACAGAGAATGCATCTTTTTCAGTCATAGCACAATCGAAATAAGAAATGGATCATCAAGAGTGCCTTCACACAAATATACGATATACATGCATGATAAATAATGCAATAAATAACGGCATACACTTATACAAGTAAGTACTTTACATCCAAATAATAACTTGCAAATTTCTTTTAGTGAGTTTTCCGGACATACAACAGCATAGTATGTGTGCCTCACAAAGACCGCATATGTAATCCTGTATCTTTGATATACTGAATTTGTTACCTTTATACTGATAACTCCAAACATCCTATCCTCTGCTTGGTCCTACTCTGCTAGGACCTTGTCGCCGAGGTCCTCGGCGTCTTGGCTTTGCAGCAGCAGCCCCTTCGGCCCCTTCACCACCAGCCCCAGCGCCTCCTTCGCCACCAGCAGCCGCGGCGCCACCAGCCTTTGGAGGTCCGATTCTTCGACCTCTTCGTCCTCTTCCAGCACCACCTGCTGGACCGTCTGGTATATCAGGACCATCAACAATCCCTAGTAAAGACAATGTGTTCATATCTTGTCTTGCCCTTTGTTGTGCAAGCCTACCACCTCCACGTTGCGTACCGAAGAGTTGACCCAGATTATTCAATGCACCGAGGTTACCAAGGCCGATATTGTTGAGTCCTCTACCACTCGCAGCTTGCAGTGCAAGGAGTTCACTGAAATCTGAAATTTGATAAAATATTTTACATTCATTTTTCCCGTAATTGTGTTCTCTTTTTTACAATCTCAAAGCATGTTGAACAGCATTCTGTGTACATCCGTGCAACTAAGTAAGCAACTCTTGAAATGTAGGCATAGAATTTACAAAATAAATGTTCGGCGCAGAAGGCGATGATAGGCGATGATAGGCGTAGAATCGATGAAGACACAGTGATAGTATGTTACCTTTATTTGTCTATGTTTAAGTTTGGCGGCAAAATTGTCTCGCGTTATTGGTCACTTAATAAATGAAGATGCCGAAGATGTTTTTAACTTTTTAGATACATGTTTGCTATTTGATGCGAAAATGGCTAGGTTAAATATAAAACTTCAATATAACAGCTATTTGAATTTCTCCGAGAATGTTATATATGTATAATGAAATAATCTCCTATCATTTTCCAAATGATGATTCACAGAAAACTGTTATAGTAGAAATATTTAATCTAAAATGGGCCATTTACTCCAAAAATGTATTACGTCTATCGCAAAAGGACAAAACACGTATAATGCGTTTGAGAACCTAAAATGTTTAAATTACAGCAGGAATTCTTGCATTTTGTACAGGACTTATTTATGAGTTCTCTGTCAACAAATGAGTATCAAAACCTTTCTGTACATGTCTATTTACATTATTCAATTATTATAACTACTATATTCAAAATTTAAACTTTGACTAGAATATTAAAATTGTGTGATCCTCTTATTCAACAATATGTACATAAATGTCACCTTTGCTTCACATTTCTTTTTTAAATAAGCTGTTTAGACTAAGAGAGTCTGATTCTAACACGTAATTAACACGCATGTTCTCAGTTGACAGTTTGAAGTAAATTATGTCATGTAAAACTGATTTAACGTCTTTCACTGTTGTTATGTGGTTATAAAAAAAATACTATTTCAAATTCGAAAGACAACACCGTGATGTTGTTCTACCCTCAGCCTGGTATAAACTGACAGTCAGCTTGACGGCTATTATATATTTAACTAGGGCACACAGCTCTTCGCTTATAATATTGACTGATTGTGTCAGATTCGTGTGAGCATATATGAATTCAGGGGTTCCATTTGACCCTGGAGTTGACCCTTTGACCCCTGGAATTTCAAAAATGCCACATTTTAACAATTTGTCTCTAAATTATAGGTATTTGTCTATGGAATGGTTTAATCCGGTCAGCAATTATCAAAGTGACCCTTGAGATACAGTACCTAGTCGAACCCCTGTGAATGGATGGTGGTGATGGCATTTGATTGCCTATAAGATATTCAGGTTTGTCTGGTTATTCGAGTAGTTTACTTTAACACCATAACAACGGGGCTGAAATACAGTTTCTTGTTTACAATGTTTTAAACATCAACCAGCTGTAGCAACGACCTTTCTTGTCGAGATACTTACTATGGCGCCCGGAGTACAATGTGTCAAAATGTTACCTCTCTTGAGCAACCCCTCCATCAAAAGACATATAAAATTCCCTTCCTGGAATTGACGTCACTTAATGAAGAGGTTCGAAATCATAAAGCGGCGCTCATATACAGATAATTTATGTGTACAAAGAATGGCGAAATACTGATGATTTCATCCAGAACACATTTTCCTGTACTTCTAGTATACAGTGTTTGTAATTGGTTAGTACGAGTAGTTATATTTTAATTTATGCAAACATTATAGTAGATATATTTGTCCGTCAGTTGTTATTTATGCAAACAGTTGACAATTCCCATTTTAGAACGATAATTTATTGCAAAGATACAAAGTAACTGACATTTACCGTAAGTTACACAAACACAGGATGACAACAGAGTTTGTCGTTTTATTACATAAAACAGACGAGTCTTTGTCCTAACTACATGTAACAGAGTCACCACCGTCACTGTGTCCTAACGGAAACTTCACAACTGAGCTTCAGAAAGACGACGAAAATTGTATCTGCCTCTGTTTATTTACCAGATAATGATTTCAATTAAACACATGGTTGGGTTAATTTTTGCACAAGGTCGTCATTTCGAAAATTAAAGTCCTATGTTATCATTACAAATAGTTATGATAATATTTATAATGTATAATATTTATATCATGTTAATATTTTACTTAACAAATACGATATATTGTTATTACTGAAGAAAATTAAAATCTGAAATATATAAATAATAAAAAATAAATATCAACTTTTACATATTGTCATAAAAATCATATTGCCACCAACGTGCGACAATATACATTTACACATTGGTGACTATGAATAATTATTATATGGTCATATCAAAAGTCAGAATGTATAAATATAAAATAGAAAACCCTTTTGTAGTCTGTCTGAAACAAAATAGTATTTTTTTTCTGTCAGGACGTAATCATATTTTAATTTGTTTACCAGATGAAGACAAAATAAAATGCGAAACGCGTAGTCAATTTGTTGCGGTTTCTATATTCTTCCAAAGCCGATTTATTTAATCAACCTGGTGGAAATTCGATAGTGAAACAAAGCTTACCAAATCCCATCAACAACGCCATGGTAAGAAAGTCATTCTGTCCTCCATACTGTTGTTGGTTGCCATACAACGGATGTGATCGGCCTGGACGAGGGAACGCACTTCCGGTCACAACAAAATAAAATAAAATGCACACACATACAGAGAATTTCATCACTAATAGCGTCCTTGCTGTTTAGTAAATTCTACTCTCGCTCCAGAATCTGAAATATTCACAAAAGGTCACGTGATTCTGCCTGTTTAAAATATTCCGAATATAGGCCAACCTGCTTACTTCTACGAAAATAATACTAATTATAACAGTATAATAAACTACTTTTTCAAAAATAGCAACAATTGTCTTGACTATGTCTTTAAAACCACGCGTCAAGATTGATTTCTCGTCAACGTCTCGAGATCACAGAACTTTGGCGCATGTCATACAAGTGATTTATTTAAATAAGAAGCCCACGGAGTGAGAGGGCGTAACGCGTACGTTAATAAAACATAAATCCGTCACATTCGCATATATTATATGAATATGACTTTGTTGATGGTATTTTCACTTCAGTATTTCCGCTTGTTGTATAACGTCCTAAGTAAAGAAAACAAAATGCATAATGGCATGACAAGTTGTTATTTGTACGTACACTAGTACGGCGCATGACGAAAATATTAGGGGAAAATAATTCATGCAGTTGATTTGCTTACTATATATAGTAACGTACGGCTGAATGTTTGTGGTCGCGTTGTTTGTTGTTCCAAGAAATACTGCACATTCCTCGCTCTCTTGTTGTCATGTTCCATCTAACAACTATTACAGTAAAACCTCACTTAAAGACCACCTCAATAAAAAGACCAACTTGAAATTAAGAACCATGTTCACAGTTTTGCTCTGTTTTCAACCTCAATATAAAGACCACGTCAAAAAGGAGACCAGTTTTCAAGGGTCCTAAGGGTGGTCTTATGTTTGAAGTTTTTCTATACACTAATACATTGTCTTTGCACATTATTTAGAATACCATACAGTTAAACATTGATTCAAGGTCGTTGAGTTTTGGTGTTTTACGCCCTTTTTTGTTCAACAATATTACATGGCGGTCTGTTGACCTAACTGAAGTCCATTGGTTACTGTATCTTGAAAGATAATAGACTGGCATCTCAACAAAATCACCATAGTTACTGCAACCGTAATTTTCGAATACAGTGTAATTATTTTACAACCACGGTTGACTAGAACAACCTTTCACTCGAACTAATTGTGTCACTCCCGAGGAGTTCGAGCCAACGGGATTCCACTGCATATTATTTAATGAAATACCTTATAGCTCTATTAAGGAAAAACTCAGAATAACTTATCAGAAAAGATGAAAGGATCGTTCACTATTAAACTAATTCCGATTGTTCGTTCTTTGCTTACATGGGCACGAAATATTCAGTTTGTTTACATGTCAAGTTGTGTGTTTATGCTTCAAGCACCAGTAATCCTCGTAATCTATATGATTCGTGGAAAGACGACTTATGTTTTTTTTATTACTGTCGTATTGTTTGTTTACAAGTGTTAATAAACATGACAATGATAAGCTTATACATACATTGGTATTTATTTCAAGAATTACGTTTTAAATATGTTTCGATTTCAATGCCCATGTTTGTACAACATGGACATAAAATCCAGGCTTATTCCCATTATATATTTCGGTCAAACTTCCTCTACGTTTGACAGTGACGCTTATAAATGTTAATATGCAACAAAGTAGAACATGTTTCATCATTTAATTGCTTTATTATTTACCTTTGTTGCTTTCATTGCGTTATACAAGACAGGCGCGTAGCCATCAACATTTGTATCATTATTCTACAAATCGATAAAAACATTTTATATCAGTTTTATATCAGTTTTATATCAACAAATTCAGCGAAGTATTACTTCCGTACTGCACTGCCTATTGTAATATTTACTTAGGCACGCATTCATATACAAATATGATATGTTCATATAAAACCAGTGACGACCAAAGCGCATTCATATAATTTTGCAGAATATTGAACAGGCGGTTACGTAACAACGATAAAACGAGACAAAAGTTGCTTTTATTTTCTTTTTTTGTCATGTAACATAAATTATCTCCAGACGAATACGCTACTCTTCCTATTCACGTTTTTGTCGGATTAGCAAATGGTTCTCTTTAACACATATCGTTCACTATTGCAGATACATTACTGACTTCCTGTCGAGATAGTCATAAACACTGCGATTTAATGCTGAATATATAAAAAGGTTATAAAATACTAATTATACTATTTATCGTAGTATATGTATACATGGGCGTATATAAGTGAGTTATATATATAAGTTCATGTATATTATCTACATTCGGTATGCTCAATCCTGTACTGGTAACCTTATATGACTGCATGATCGTTGGGCAAGGTCGTGTTTATTGTGGTTATTAAAACCCCATACTATATCGGTTGTTGATAAATGATTAGCTGTGTACTATTGGATTTATTACCAATTACATTCACCGATTTTATGACTATTCGTCATGTATGACTCGTATAAGTCGAATCAGAATCATGTATAAGTCATCATTATGCATTTTCGTGCTCTACTATTGATTATGTCTTGTAGGACACTTTGTAGCGCAGATCTGAGCATTGTAGAGCAGATTATTGCAGACCAGAGCATTGCATAGCAGAGCATTGTCTAGTAGAGCATTGCAGAGCAAATAATTGCAGAGGAGAGCAGAGCATTGCAGAGCAGATGATTGCAAAACAGAGCATTGCAGAGCAGAGCAATACAAGCAGAGCATTGCAGAGTAGAACAATGAAAAGTAGGGCATTGCAGAGCAGATAATTGCAGAGCAGTTAATTGCAGAGCAGAGCATTGCAGAGCAGAGCAGTGCAGAGCATTGCAGAGTAGAGCCTTGCAGAGCAGATAATTGCAGAGCAGATCAGAGAATTGCAGAGCATTGCAGAGCAGTTAATTGCAGAGCAGAGCATTGCAGAGCAGAGCAGTGCAGAGCAGTTAATTGCAGAGTAGAGCATTGCAGAGCATTGCAGAGCAGAGCAGAGCAGAGCAGTGCAGAGTAGAGCAGTGCAGAGTAGAGCATTGCAGAGCAGCGCATTGCAGAGCAGAGCATTGAAGAGTAGAGCATTACAGAACAGAGAATAATGAAGAAAAATTACCCAACAATGTGGATGGAATACCTTAACCAATGATGGCTGGCTTACCTTAGATGAATTATGCACGTATATCCTTTGCAATGCATAATGTACAATAAAAGGATGCGATTTGTGATATAAATAATAATATCTAGCACTAAACAATGACAAAACATGAACAGCAAACCGAGCGTTGTCTCATTTAAATGTGTTAAGTAAATATTTTGACATATGTCAGATAAATGTTTGCTAGACATCAACAGGTATAAAATCTTCCATATAAGGATGTGAAACTAATAAATGTAGGTCCAGAACTTTCTGTGTTCAGTAAAGAGACATAGAGTTCAGCTTGAACGTATTAATATTACATTAATCAGGATACAGGTTCTACAACTTATCACTCTCGATGACTGCTTCCTGTGTAAACAACCAGGACACGCGCCTAATCCTGGTATTGTGAAGTTCGAACCCACGACCATCGGACCAGATGCCTGACCTTAGACTACCTGGCGTCCCGAATTTAATAAATGTATACACGATGATATCAGACATGTGTGAGCAGTCATTGAAACTATACAGAACTATAACGTGCACCTAATGTGTTACCGTCGCATGCGTTCACAGCGACAAAACTAATGAAAACAAACAGCCCGGCGCAACACAGGGCTCGAACTCACGATCTTTGGATTGAGTGTCAGGTGTCCTCCCCTCGACATCTACACCTCCCTATGGAAATATTGTTTGTTTCCCTGGAGTGACAATAATTACTTAACTGATGATAAAAACTGTGTTTAGCAAACATAACAGACACAGTTTACTGAACACATGCACGACTTGTAAACCTTTCAGTAAGCTTACGTGCATCAGCAGAAACAACAATAACAACAGCAACAACCTCTTTTGTCATTTAGTGTATCACAAATTAGCATATACATATATAAAAGTTATTTTCAAAATTAGTTTAAAAGGATGTCAAACACAAAAATAGAAACAACACAAACGTTCCAGACAATTAAACATACAATATACAATATACAGTCGAACCTGGTTAATTCGAATCCATTGCCCGGACCGAAATCTTATTTCTAAAAATACATGGTTTCGAATTTTTATTTATTCGACGTGCCAAGATACATCGGGACCTGATATTTATTTCGGATGATACCGAGTATTCGGATAGGAGGTTGTCGAATTAACGAGGTCCGACTGTATCTTTTAAACAATAAAACTATATCCATAAATGTTGTTATATATAAGTTTAGTGACATTCTAGCGTTGACAAGCAGCAATATTTGACATATTTGATAACAAATTATAAGCATATTATTTAAAATGTTATGAAACATTTCATTTTAAATCGGCTTGAACATGGAACCAATATCGATTATTGATTATTGACCATTTTTGACAGGTAGCATTTACACGTGGAAGGGAGACAATTCAATTTAGAGGAAATGACTTTAATAAAGCCGCTAATCAAGGGAGATCATTCTTGATATTTATATAAAATACTGCACATGGCACTAAAAACTTAAGTAACATTTTGACTTCGTTATGAGAAGTGTTCTATTGTTTTAGGAAAATAGCAAATATTTTTGCGATGTACTTGTTCGACAATGTTTGGATTATTACTATTACACAGGGCTAATTCGTCAATACAAACATACGTCGATACGCTATTTTAATAGCACCGTCGAAATTACTTCCCTTTGCATGGTTCATTCAGCGGCGTCGAAAATACATTTCCGTCATTGTCGCCGCACTTCATTGTCGCCGCACTGAAGTGCGGCGTACTGTATGGAATGGGATATTTTTTTGTACATGGAGGGGCACGTGACTTTTTTTGTACGTGGAGCGGCACGTGACTAAATTTTTTTTCCAATATTATTCGATTCAAGATAATTTTACCCACTGACAATAAAGTTTTACAGAAAAAGTATTTGTAATATTTTTTATTTTTTTATTATATTATTTAATTTTAAAATCTTTTAATTTATTCCCTCATTTGGTGCACGATTTCAAATCGTCAAGGTCTATTTTGACTCATAAACTATTTGAAACCAGTCTACGGAAAGTTTATTTTTGTTTATTATCATCCGCAAATAGCAAAACATGTTCCCAGCGACGTTTACCGCGTTATCATGTCGCTAGACTGTCTTGCAGACCTGTAGCAGACCGATGAAATATCTGTTTTTGTCGGAAACATTGTCAGGTGAAAATGTTCAGTTAGAGCACCGTTTATTTTCGGAAATTGCTCAAGAAAAATCAAATAGTCGAAAAGCGGTCCCGTCGAAAAGTATGACTTTCTAATTTGGGCGAAAAATTTATCGTCTGCGAATGTTTTATTCCACTCAATTTCGATGATAAATGCGGTTAAAAGCGGCTCAGATCAATGTATGTGATAACCATGCAATCACTTTCGTTTTCGGGTCTATTATACGATAAAATCCGTACCGTACGGTCCGTAATGCCGCCCGCTCCGTATTTTACGAGGAATGAAAATTATTATAGTAAATTCAGAATACTATTATTTTCGCGAGTATATACTGATGGTTTATGTCTCATAGTCTGTGCTATGACTATTCACATACAATTTACCTCACTGTATGTTTAGTTTATGTTTCATTTGTGACATAGTTTTTAAATACAGCCGACTGTTTGAAAAATGTATTGCTTTTTGCACTTGATTGGCTTGTGTTTGGGAGTATACATTGTCTTCATCTTTCAATTTGAATAATTAATAATTGATAGTGAGATGTTTTTTTAAACTTGAATAACAAGAATGAAATAGACAAGAAATAAGATAACAGTGCTACATTGAATCATCCCACAAGCTCAATTAGGAATGATTTGTAGACTATTAAAAGCAATTTCAAAGAAACACTAAAAAGGATTACATTGAAATAACAAAGTCCTATGCTATAGAATATTGGGGATTGAGGTGACAAACTGCACTAAATATTTGTTGATTGCGTGCTGTAATGTAGCCCCCGAATGACTGAAACCGACTGGTTCCAAAATTGGCTCACGAAAAAAAGTCAGCTCGCTTTAATAAATGACAGTTTGAAAAAAATATTTGTTTTCGCTCGCTCGCCCCATTTTTTTGGGGGGAAAATCCGAAGAACAAACAAATAATTTGGTGTGGCCTAATACTATTTAAAATTGCATTCTTTGAATCTTTTACATAACAAATTATAACAAAAAGAAGTGATGCGTTAATTGTATGAAATAAATATTTAGATAAAAGGAGTGCTTATTCTTAGCTTATTTTGTACGTACGTATGGATCAGAAAAGAAAATGTGTTCCAGTGATAAATTTTGAGTGTCATGATAGTCTGAGATAATTATTTAGAAACTTAATGAGAATTTATGTTAAAGATTCAAAGAATGTAAATTTAAATATTATTATTTTTGTGAACAAAGACCAATTGCTATATACAGAGAAGTTGGAACTGGGTCTGTAAACAGATTAATATTTTTTGTTTACGTGTTTGATACTACTAAAATGGAGTGTAATGCTTTAGTAACATGTTTTTTGTACAAAAGAATGTAAATAATAAAATATTCAATTCTTTAGCGGCGACCTTTGATGCTTTGCATCAATGATTTTCTTGTATATACATGAATGGCAAAAAAGTTTTGCTGGTGTAAATGTTCACATTTTACACACGATGAACATATACGGTAATTAAAAGCGTTACAGGCTTCATGGCAATACATTACTGGTCATCTTGCATTGCCGTCCAGCGCTTGCTGACTTTGATGGATTTTTTCACAGCAAAATAAAATTTTATGGACATTTATTGTGTCACTGTGAACTGCCTAACGCATGCGACGGTAACACATTTGCTGCATGTTATAGTTCTGTGTCGTTTCAATGACTGCGCACATATGTCTGATATCATTGTGTATCTTTTATTAAGCTCGGGACGCAAGGTGGTCTAAGGTCAGGCGTCGGGTCTAAGGGTCGTGGGTTCGAATCGCGTCGTGGGCGAGTTTCTTCAGCAGTATTGACTATCATTGTCTTAAGTCTGAGAGCTGGTTGGAAACCCAGGAAGCAATCCCCGAGATTGATTTAGTACTGCAAGTTGTAATAACTTGTTTCACAATCCATGTCAATTATATAAGTTTAACATGAACACAACAGCCTTATATATAAATGGCCATGGTGGCAATATATGATCATTTTGAATACATTTACAGCATTAAAGAGGAACATACGTGCTTAATATTGAAGTTGAATACAGAGCAAAACAGTGCAAATGGACTTGAAAATTGCGTTCTTAATTTTGAGGCGGTCTTATATATCGAGGTGGTCTTTAAGTGAGGTTTCGCTGTATATAGTTAACCCCCATACATATTCTACATCCCTTGTAGGATTCGGGCCTGCGGCGGTAAAGGGCAAGTGATTTGAACTCAGGCGCTATTACCACTCAGCCACGGAGGCCATCCATGTTTTTATGGAGTCAACAATATGAATTGATTAGCTGAAATGTATATGCCTCGGTTATATTTGAAAGTGTTTTCACTTATAGTAAATATACCATGTCAAACTTAATTAATATTTACTTAGTAGTCAATATACATAAAGCTTTAGGTTATCTTATATTAAAATTATCCGCTTCATACGTGGCGCAGAATCCATCGATACTATAAAGGAGTTAAAATGTGGGACAGTCAAAAGATCAAACATGTGCTATATGACAATGTTATTTATTGTGTGCTATACAGTGGAACAAACTTATAACGTACTCGGTTATAACGAATAATCGGATAGTACGTAGTAATTTTTATTCCCCGACCAAGCTCTTCTATGTTTCATTGTATAACTACACGGTTATAATGAATATGCTTATTTCTAGTTGTTTTTATTATTCAAGTGCCACAATGGCGCGGTGAAATGAAAATACGAACACTATTTACGAGCTCATTTCTATCTTTTATTCACAATTTAGCGGGGGGTAATTATGGGGGGGTCTTTTCCAGACACCCCCCCCCCCTTTTCTACATATCTCGGACAGAAAATAAACACGACACTTTACCTCCTAAGAGATAAAAAAATGAAACAGAAACAGATGTCGGATAGGAATATGGATAAAGCGTAATGTTGGATATAAGGTTGTAACGCATGGGTCCCAAAAGGCATATTTAAACGCAAACGTACGTGGTTATAACGTAATTCACTAACACAATGCATGTTCTGTATCAATACACACACATCTAGTTCAGGTGTAAAGAAGTTAACAGTAATGGACGCTAGAACGAAATTTGTTATATCCATACAATTATAACGAAATTTCGCTGTATGAACATAACAAAGTTTGGATATAACGAAGTAAATCTCCAGGTCCCCAGAAATTCGATATAAGCGTGTTCCACTGAATCACTTTTTGAGAATATGTTTTACACTGTAAAATATGCCTTTCCAGGTTTTGTAGTTCGATCAACAACAGGGACCATAATGGACATAATAGGGACATCTCCTTTTTATGTGCTATTCATGGTTTTGATCATATGTCATGTACATAAAATGTTAAAATGATCGTTTATGTAAAATTAGTTAATGACAAACTGTACCATACACAGAATTAACTCATATATCATACCATAATCATTTTAATGTCAGTTTATTCGACCAAAGAATTTGCGAACAAATCGTGTACACTGCAATCTCAGGTTGTTATTGTTCCTTCGACATTGTTTCTAAATTCAAACAAAGTGCAATGATCCCAAGCTTATCAAGATTCAATCACATTAGTACGTACAAAAAATGAAACGACATTTTTACCACAAGCCCGAATATTTTCAACTTAATTGCTGATTTACGGATGTGGTATTACCAATTGGTAGTTGACATAGAGAGAAAGTCAAATATTACTGAGACTTAGCGACCATATGCTCTTGTATGCTTCCCTAACACCTTGGTGTTAACATTTAATGCCAGGAATTAAGTGATCATTAGTGTAACTAGCCGAGAGAATTTTGGAGTCCGCTTCCCATATATAATACAGCGTTTAGGTTCGGTGTTAATCGGTCATTGTACACTTGGACATAACACAACACAGATATGTGTGCTTGTTTAACTGCCTTTATTGTTGTGATGTTACATATGTCAGGTACGTACACTGTCTTGAAAGTTTCTTGCATTCAAATGTGTCGTTCATTTATGTATGACGTTTTGTGAAGTAGTATGATTTGTCGACATGTACGCTTAGACATAGGTTCTGTATAGCAAGATCTAGGTTATGTATAGCAAGACCAAGGTTCCGTATAGCAAGACCTAGGTTCTGTATAGCAAGACATAGGTTCTGTATAGCAAGACGTAGGTTCTGTATAGCAAGACGTAGGTTATGTATAGCAAGACGTAGGTTATGTATAGCAAGACCAAGGTTCTGTATAGCAAGACCTAGGTTCTGTATAGCAAGACCTAGGTTCTGTATAGCAAGACTTAGGTTCTGTATAGCAAGACCTAGGTTCCGTATAGCAAGACCAAGGTTCTGTATAGCAATACTTAGGTTCTGTATAGCAAGACCAAGGTTCTGTATAGCAAGACCTAGGTTCTGTATAGCAAGACTTAGGTTCTGTATAGCAAGACCTAGTTTCTGTATAGCAAGACGTAGGTTCTGTATAGCAAGACATAGGTTCTGTATAGCAAGACCTAGTTTCTGTATAGCAAGACGTAGGTTCTGTATAGCAAGACTTAGGTTCTGTATAGCAAGACCTAGGTTCTGTATAGCAAGACCTAGGTTCCGTATAGCAAGACATAGGTTCTGTATAGCAAGACCTAGTTTATGTATAGCAAGACGTAGGTTCTGTATAGCAAGACATAGGTTCTGTATAGCAAGACGTAGGTTATGTATAGCAAGACCAAGGTTCTGTATAGCAAGACCTAGTTTCTGTATAGCAAGACCTAGGTTCCGTATAGCAAGACCTAGGTTCTGTATAGCAAGACATAGGTTCTGTATAGCAAGACGTAGGTTATGTATAGCAAGACCAAGGTTCTGTATAGCAAGACCTAGGTTCTGTATAGCAAGACCTAGGTTCCATATAGCAATACCTAGGTTCCATATAGCAAGACCTAGTTTCTGTATAGCAAGACCTAGGTTATGTATAGCAAGACCTAGGTTCCATATAGCAAGACCTAGATTCCATATAGCAAGACCTAGGTTATGTATAGCAAGTCCTAGATTATGAATAGCAATACCTAGGTTATGTATAGCAAGACATAGGTTATGTATAGCAAGATATAGGTCATGTATAGCAAGACCTAGGTCATGTATAGCAAGACCTAGGTCATGTATAGCAAGACCTAAGTATCAAATCTGTGAATAAATATGGTGACTTTATCCGTCAGCATAGTTTTAGAATTGATCTGATGAGTCTACAATAGCTGACATGCTTATTGTACTATACTTAATTAACGCCATTAAAAACGCAACTATTTCACGTAGCCTTCATTGTTGTTCCACCCATTGTTGTATTAAATTTGTAAAATCATCAAAAAGAAATCAAACTATTGGTGTATTCATATTTCATAATTGATAAAGTTTAGATAATTACTTTTGAGGATTAAAATAAAATAATTTTTTTGTAATGTCATTGTGTTGACGCGGACAATTTTGATTGCGTTTTTATGGCGTAGGGTATATTTAACATACGTCAATACTATATAGGCAGTATGCCTAATATTTCTGAATAAATATATCTATATATTTTTAGTTAGTTACTTTACGTATTCTTTGAAAATCGCACCTAAATACGACCGAATTTAGTATAGTATTCATCAACAAACGTCTTAGAAATGCCAATACTTTTCCGTAGACGTTTGTTGATGAATATTTATACTAAATGCCGTACTTTTCCGTAGGCGCTTGTTGATGAATATGTATACTAAATGTCGTACTTTTCCGTAGACTTAGTTGGTGAATATCTATACTAAATGCCAATACTTGTCCGTAGACGTTTGTTGGTGAATATCTATACTAAATGCCGTATTTTTCCGTAGCCTTAGTTGGTGAATATCTATACTAAATGCCGTACTTTTCCGTAACCTTAGTTGATGAATATCTATACTAAATGCCGTACTTTTCCGTAACCTTAGTTGGTGAATATCTATACTAAATGCCGTACTTTTCCGTAACCTTAGTTGATGAATATCTATACTAAATGCTGTACTACTCCTTAGACGTTTGCTGATGAATACTATACTAAATGCCGTACTTTTCCGGAAGGGTTGGTCACGGTGATGTTTGTTTACTTGGTTTCAATTTCACATTACAGTCACCATAATATGGAGCGGGGATGTTTATCACTTGTATGAGTATACCATTTTGAATACTACAGATGATTTTCATAACTGTTCACAAAGGTGCACTGCAGAACTTGGACCGGATGCTGATGTGGCAACTATGAATATGAAACTTGTAAGAGACATGTACGTCAGAAACATCATACAACCTTATACTGTTTGGGTGCTTTGCGACGATCCAACACGAATGTGTTCCGAACCGTTCAAAGGCTATATCGCTGTAATCGGCGGCATATTTTGCTACAGGGGGACGAGTGAATATCGTTGCATGTGCCAACGAGAGGCTGGCACAACGAATACATCAGATGAATGGAATACAACAGCAACGCCAATAAGCTACGGATCATCATCCGATTCTACCGCCATTACAATATCGAATGTATCGCCACAAGGTACTTGCAGTTCAAATAATTGATATTCATCATAACTAAATATTAAACATTTCACGTATTCGAAATGCTCACGAAAAAAGAGGGAATATATGGGATTCATTGTGCCAATCTTAAAGATGTAACTGGCTCATCCGAACCTAAATTGTTTTAATGGGCGTCATCCCGTATTTTTGTTGCATAGTCTAACATATAATTAATAAGAATGTATAACCCTTTAAAACAATATTGTTTAATCATATTACTAACAGATAAAACTAGTAAAAAACACCCACTTGTTAAAACAACTGGAAGTTTATATTTAATGTTATGATTAAAATCAAACGTCTTTTTCGACATATACATATACATACATTATAAATGTAGTCTGTGATACTGCATATTTATTGAAGTTTTAACTAGATAAAGTAGATTTTTCATGTTTGTTTAGGTAAACAAATGAACCAAAAAATAAGCGTAATATATCTTTAACATCTATTAATAAGAATCTAACGAATGATTGGGTAGAGCATTAATGCTTAGTAATAGAATAAGTATAAATAGGAGATTCAAAATTGCTTTCAACTACTTTTCGATCGCATAATTCAGAATGTCATCCACTCTTTCAAACAAAATCGTGAATCTATTTTTAAATATCACATACACTTAATAAAACTGTGTGCATTTTTTCAATGTCGAAAATCTTTCTTATTGCTTAACATGTCTTCACAAAAGTTTGTATGTTGGATATTTGCACAGTTTCGTTAAGTGTATATCGAGGGTTCAGTGCAAGACTATACTAACTCCTATGTATTTATATAGGAGTTAGTATATATAGACTTGTACTGAACCCTCGAATTTTGCTAGTTGAAAGGGCCAGCAACCCGCCAGTACTATTTCATCTAGTTTCTAAAAAAGTACTGGATACACATTCTGTTGATTTTGAAGTAAGCTATGACATTGATGGTTCGGCTAAAAGGTGAAATGTTCACTGTTTTATCGTTATACCGTCCTTCAACTAATACTGCAATAATTTTGTAAAATTGTTGAAAAATAATGAAGTTATTTGAATTTTTGGTACTGTCAAATTGTACATGTATGTCCGGTAGATCAGGCTAATTGCGCAAGTGCTAAATTTGTTGAAGAAACACATGTTTACAAAGATACTATTCAAATCTACCTCATGCTATCGAATAAGTTTTTATTCCAAAATAAGAACAACAGAAACAAGGTGTGAGTAGGTAAAATCTATTTCAGTTTTTATATTTTTATTGATATTATTTTGAAAAAAAACTCGATAGCATAAGCTAGTATACTTTCTCTCTTTTCCAAAAATACTTTTGATATTAAAAAATCCTTAACATAATTGTGTGTGCAATTACCGGAATGTAAAATATCATTAACAGTCATTCTACATGTACAACTTTACTACACAGTGTATAGAGTTAATCCATAAATGAATAATTTGATAAACTTGTCAAAACACATGGCGAATTCACCACCTTAATCATAAATGCAATTATTGAGATTCTTAAAATACAAATTCCAAATTAATATATAAATGTGACATTTTAGACGACAAGAGTGGTTGCAATGGGTATATACATGACTACGACATCTGGTACAACCCCTGTAACAATAGCACAGAGTTCTTGGTTACAAACGCTTCAGCTAATCATACATCATGTTGTGAGATATGTCAGCAATACAGTAATGATTCCTACCTCGCCATTGTGAATGAGACATCAATCTGTGACCTGCATACCAGACTGGTAAATGATGCGATGTGGATACAACATGACGAGCAGAATCCAAATACTGCAAACTGCACATTTACATTATCCGGGTACGTTTACACATATAGCAATGACAGTGATGTATGCAGTTACGAGTTGCATTGTTTGTGTCAGCAACAGAGTGTCAATGAAAGCCGGGTTGTCAACAGTATTCACACACAAAGTCAAGGTAAACAAGAAATATCTTTAAGGAAGATAAACGACGTAGTAGAATGATGTTAAATGAAACGAACGCACATCTTACGAAATCCCGTTTGGTGCCTCTTGGGTGAACGCAAATCCCGTTTGGTGTCTCTTGTGTAAAAATATAATTGGTCAGATTTTAAAAAAGCCTGCTTCGAGGACATCATGCGGTTGGTAAAACATCATAGTTATACAGCAACCCCGAAAAATATAATTGCTATATAATAATTGCTATATATCTCGTCATCTTTACGTCATAAAGAAACATTCATCATAAGCAGCTAACCAAGTAAGCTATTTTGATTAATTTTTTAAATATTTTCTCAAGATCTTTTGATCTATTGTTTTAGTAAAATTTGAACATGCATCAGTTTACGGTAGGAAGATATGAAACCGGATCATCGAATGAAGCATTGTTTTTGTTGGAAATTATTAAAATATGACCAACAGTTTGCTTACAATTGTCTTTCACAAATGTGAGAAGATTACCGTTGTTGTAAAATAAGCGAGTTTGTTTTTCATTTGACGTTGGTAAAACTCTCAGAAATGATAGCTACCTCGCATGGATATCAAGCAAAAATGTTGCTTAAGACAACTATTTTACTACGTAACACAAAACACAAAATATGGCCGTTCTAATATTTGCCTCATTAACAAGTTTGCTGTCATATTGTATTGAATCAAATAATGTTATGGTTTGGAATTAAATATTAAGAAGTTGCCATAGATTTCTGTTCATAAAATTGTATAAAACTTGCGTCAATGAAAATGACTGGTGTACTCGTGTAAAACATAGAGATAATCGGTCATATGAAAAGAATTTGAACCCACAGTATTTACTTTTACATGGAATATATAATTATGTTGATGCGCGAATTTAACAATTTACGTCATGGGGTCAGTGGGGGTCGGTGGGGGTCAGTGGGTCCAGCTCCTGGTAAGGCAGCGGATCTAAGTCAACCTTTGAAGTGCTAATTTTGAAATGTAGTGTGTTGTCTTTACAATGTAATACGCGAATGTTGGACCAGATCAGAGATGCCATTGAACTAGAGACCAATTCTTGATTTAGGATCAGATATGAACACTCCAATTGTGCTAAAAATCTCAGGGAGGAGGTCCCTCTGGGTCCGCACATGATGTTAATTATAACGTTGTTTGTTCTTATAGATACAAGTTGTTGGAGCACTGCCTCATCACACTCCAAATGGATTTGGGACGATTACTCATATTATGATTATATTGTCACTGCAAATCCAGTACCATTCTCTGCTTGTGACTCCGAGTGTAACCAATTAGGTAGTTCTTCCATTGCTGCTTCGGTGCAACCAGATGTGTTAAAGATGACATTCTTCCAAGCCGTCATACATGAGAGGTTTTGGTTCAGAGTCGTCACGGATGCCACCCGTAACTCATGTTATTTTAACTACAAACACATTATCATTGAACATAAAGACTGCAGTTTCAAAATGACATGTTTATGCCAGCGACAGTCTGAGACTTACATCAAGACAACGTTACGGACAATTACTACCAGCAATGGTTTGTATGTTTTTTCTATAGTTCTAAGCGCAGTCATGATTCGCTCCTACTCTGTTTAAAGTATTTTAGCATTAATGAAATGATGTTTTAAAATGGTTAAAGTATCGTTAATTCAATAAATAGTACTTACAATTCACCATAATCGTATTACTTACTCATAACCCTTAATTTTAAAACTTTCGAAACTTTGTGAAATTGTAATTTTAGTTATATGTGTTTTCTATTAAGTGCGTTTCATGAACAAGACGGAACCAGACCGGGAGCGTATCATGGTTTGAATTCCATTTAGTATCATACTGTTATCAGAATAAAAAGTTGATATAAATAAGTTATTTGCGGGTTGGAAAATTTCAGAAAATTCACCAATAGGACAGTACAGAACTTCTACATTCTCAAGCAGTGTATCAACGGGGCAATCCATCACTTCTACCTTATCGAGTGTTATTGCAGCAAAGACAACGAATACTCCGTCTACTCCAAGTATTACTTTGGCAACTTCCGCAAACAGACGTCACAGCTTCACCCCAGTTTCAATCACTGGATCCCCGAAGTCATTTCCTATCACATATACAAATAGTACACCATTTCTTGCAAGTACTGAATCACTGGTTTCTTCTTTGAACAACAGTACAACGATGGAGATGCTTTCAAAACCTACAACCGAAACGATACCACTGAATAACTCTAAGAGTAAGCTTACTATGCTTATTATAAGTAGTTTTAACCTATTAACCGTCGAATAAGTATACGCTTTTTCATGGTGTTGAATCCTCCAATGTAAGACAATAGCCATTGCAAAGAGCATATGTGTCCATATTGCTCAGATGTAGGTCTTTTATATAAAGTACTTATTGAATATTTCATGGATTAGCATAAAGTTTCATGGTTTCCATGTAAGTGGTATATTCCTGTGACAGGTTATTTGGAAATATTGTTAGCTTTTTCCATGAAACTTTCAAGGCAACTGTAATTGTAAGAGCATGTTTAGGGACAAGTTTACTATATATTTTCTGTTTTGTTTTTGTTCCTATAGCGATAAAAAATGATTTTACAAACCCCAATAATTTAGAATAATAAGTGTAATTGGAAAAAGAACGGTTATTATTATTATATCAATTTCGGTAGTTGAGTACATGGTACATGGATGATTAAGACATGCAATAATATAAAGATAATGACATGTGTATAATATCCATGCCATACACACCAACACCTAGGACAGTACAAACAAGAGTAGACTATTTTTTCCATTGTAGTCCTACATTGTTGATTCGCCACCGATCGTTTCAAGGCGGCACCCCTATTTTCATTCCCCATTCATATGTGTGTCTTTTCAATTTGTTATTGTTTGCGTGCATATATTTCTTCATATCTAATGGTGCTTTTGGAATGGATGTGCGTTAATGCTTGACTTATTCATACATATTTTAAACAAGAAATATCTTGGAAACAGAGAGTCGGTGCAATTTAAATGTAAAGATTTGTTGTGCAAAAGTAGACAAAAAGCCGAGATATACTATTGCTGGTCAATCCAGATTCAAAATTGATTTCGGTAAATTCAACGAAATTCAGTTTTACCAATATGCGTCAAAAGTGTTCGGTTGAAGAGAAGTCTGTTTAGTTGTTAACGTAAGATTTGATTGGTTTACACACAGCTGATATGCAAATAGCCAAGCGATGTTAGTGCGGCTGCGCCGAACAAGCTTTGATTAGCACTATCATAGTTTAAAGTTAATGGCTGTTCTAATATTTGCCTCATTAACAAGTTTGCTGTCATATTGTATTGAATCAAATAATGTTATGGTTTGGAATTAAATATTAAGAATTTGTCATAGATTTCTGGTAAGGCAGCGGATATACACTTATTCTTTTAAATTATTATTTTGATAAAACAGATTCCGGTTGGATAAAATTCGGAAATGCCGAGTATCTTGTGAATACAAAACAAGTTTCATACGAAGAAGCAGCGCGCGATTGTAACAACGTAAATGGGCAGATGATTACAGGCAACCGTCCTGTGGCGTTGATGGCATTGACAGAAATTGTGTTTACAGAAGGAATGTACTGGGTTGAAGGTAAACATGATTTAAATACAGATTTGTTGTCTAGAAAATTGATGACATTACGCTTAGGGTATTGGCATGTTTACTGGCCTGTAAATTTTGTATTTTCTTGTGCAGGAGTGTTTGTTCATTGTATGTAATATGGAGGATTGAACCCGCAACCATTGGCGTGTACTAACCAGTACAATTGTTGTGCGATATAAATCCATATAACAAAATAGTTCATTATGTATAAGAATGAAACTACCCGGATTGGATCGAATATCATCGATTATCCATTACATTTATAAATAAAACTGATTTGTCAGTAAAATCGTTTATCATATACCCGTGGTTGTTTCTACGATGCCATAAAATAATATGGCACAATGTGCATCATTATATTATGCAAAAAAGCGGAAAAAATCCTAATTGAAATCCCTGCGCTGCTTACATTTTAACAAATTGAGAAATGATAAAAATATTCACATCGCCAACTTTTGATGTATCAAATAAGTATGCCCATGTAAATGCGGCAAAAACACAAACTGTATATGATACCAATTACGGCTAACGTTACGCCATGGGCTCTCGCTTCATATCAGTTTATTCAACTCGTTCAATAAATCCAATACTTAGATAAGACTCATGTGATATCCTCAATATAATAACTCGGGTACCTTAGAACTTGTGTAAGTACTGTTTCTATAGAAACCTCAGTACATCCCGTATTTTTAAGGCAGACTATAATATGGTAATGCATATTTAAAGCTGATATCTAACATAAATTATAAAATCGTAGAATTACATGTATACATATTGAATATTCTTGGTCTTGCGTGATTGGCGTCCGGTAACACAAGTTGTTTGCTATGGTGTAAATTGTACTGCAAAAATCGAGACAATATTATGTTCTAATTACCAAGAAATTGTCTACGTTTTCATTATAGTTGGGGACGAGGAGATTTTTCCATTTTACCTCATGAAAATCGACATTGTTCCGTGTTTCTCCCACCAAAGGAATTTTAAGAAATCTAGCAACTGGTTAAAAAGTACCCGCCGAACTAGTTCGCAGGTTCGTTGGCGAGATGAGACGTTTGTTCTCAGTGACAATTTGAATGGAAGTCATACATCCAAAGTTATTTGCCCTCCACCTCCGAATCATTTGGGGAAGTTATTAGTTGTTTTGGAAGTACGAGTACATGTAAATTAGTATTGATTGGTCACTAAGGATCACTGGTTAGGATAACAGCATACATAACTAAATAATCTTGAAAAACATTATAAAACTCTTACACTCGAATAAGTAAAGCCCAGTAATATACTGAAAGTTATCCATGATTACAGGAAGACGGGGCAATAGTTGTTTGTCTGCTATGGTGGATGGTAAGGTGGCTGTCACCGTATCTAATTGTGAAACAGAGAAATACAGTATCTGTTCTAGAGTGGATTCAGAAACTGTTTTGAAAGAACCTTCGTTTGTACATCTTCTCCAAGACATGACCGTTGATTCGAAGAATACATCGAAAAGGGAACGAACTTTGATAAGCGTGGAAGACAAGCGTCAGTCGGCGAAGACAATGGGGTGTACCCTGGGGGTAGCTTGTTTATTGGTCTTAATATGTCTGCTTCTTATTGCTGATTTAAACACAGTGTGCATAAAACTGAGAGAAAAGAAACCATCAAGCCGTTTAAAAGAAAGCGATGTGTAGGATTATAGGCAGTACGAGACTGAGGGCTTGCTCAGGATTATATCATGTGATAGTAACTGTATGTAGTAAATGGAGTGAATGATACCAGTGTTAAATCAACTGTGTGCAACATGATCTATATATATAATTATGTTTGTTTAAATTCATACGCTCAAGCATCCTGATTGAATGACTAATGTTTGAATAGCTCCAGGCTCTGACCTTCTCTTTTTTACATGAAGTGCAACATTGACCTTACATTATGTCATCAACTACATTAAGACGACGACGACATCAACGGTTTTATTATTTGCCAACATAATGGATTTGTCGAAAAAAACAATATAACACGCTTTATGTATGTTTTACACATCGGCCCAATTCACATTGACCATAGTCCTAGCATGCTTATAAATGGCATATGAGCATTGAGATCATGGCTATACAGTGTTTGACAAGTATGGTGCACTAATTACTAGTTTTAATTACTATAATAAAACATAAATGGCACAAATATGCAAAAACTGAAACTAGGGAAGCATTAAGATTCAATAATTAACAAATGGGGCGCACTAAAATTTTAAACATACACTCATAAACATACAATTACTGACACGTGGGGCATTAAGATCATAAACAAACAATAACTGACACGTGGGGCACTCAGATCATGTACAAACAATAAAACAATAACTGACACGTGGGGCACTCAGATCATGTACAAACAATAACTGACACGTGGGGCACTCAGATCATGTACAAACAATAAAACAATAACTGACACGTGGGGCACTAAGATCATAAACAAACAATAACTGACACGTGGGGCACTCAGATCATGTACAAACAATAACTGACACGTGGGGCACTAAGATCATAAACAAACAATAACTGACACGTGGGGCACTCAGATCATGTACAAACAATAAAACAATAACTGACACGTGGGACACTAAGATCATAAACAAACAATAACTGACACGTTGGGCACTCAGATCATGTACAAACAATAAAACAATAACTGACACGTGGGGCACTAAGATCATAAACAAACAATAACTGACACGTGGGGCACTCAGATCATGAACAAACACTAACTGACACGTGGGGCACTCAGATCATAAACAAACAATAACTGACACGTGGGGCACTCAGATCATGAACAAACACTAACTGACACGTGGGGCACTCAGATCATGAACAAACAATAACTGACACGTGGGGCACTAAGATCATAAACAAACAATAACTGACACGTGGGGCACTCAGATCATGTACAAACAATAAAACAATAACTGACACGTGGGGCACTAAGATCATGTACAAACAATAACTGACACGTGGGGCACTCAGATCATGTACAAACAATAAAACAATAACTGACACGTGGGGCACTCAGATCATGTACAAACAATAAAACAATAACTGACACGTGGGGCACTAAGATCATAAACAAACAATAACTGACACGTGGGGCACTCAGATCATGAACAAACACTAACTGACACGTGGGGCACTCGGATCATGAACAAACATTAACTGACACGCGGGGCACTCGGATCATTAACAAACACTAACTTACACGTGGGGCACTCGGATCATGAACAAACAATAACTGACAGGTGGGGCACTCGGATCATTAATAAACACTAACATACACGTGGGACACTAAGATCATAAACAAACAATAACTGACACGTGGGGCACTAAGATCATAAACATACAGTAACTGACACATGGGGCACTAAGATCATAAACAAACAATAACTGACACGTGGAGCATTAAGATCAATAACAAACAATAACTGACACGTGGGGCACTAAGATAGATCATAAACATACAATAAATGACACGTGTGGCACTAAGATCATAAACATACAATAACTGAACCGTTTTGATATGCAATATCCATAGTTCCCTCTATATATACAGTATGCTGAGTTTTGTCGAGACGTATGCTGTCCATTACACTGCGATTGACTATATCTAAAGCTATTTGGTCTATGATACATGAGGGGAAATTGTTAATTAAATTGTGTACAACATTGATAACCTAGTTACGTTGGTCAGACCATCTGATCGCCGTACACAACTGAAATGATGTTGGAAAGCAGGGTAAAGTTCAATACATTTCCTGGTAAACACTTATATCGATTACTCTTCAAACGAAGTGCGGTCAGTCAGGAAATTAACTCCGTGACTTTGTCAATCTATATGACCTTGCGACTTATCAGAATCCTTATGTCTATTTAGCCATAAATACCACAATCGGATCATCTCAGCTATTTTTTAAAATAGACCTCGGAAGTAACTTGGGGAAAGCGAAAGTTCAAAACTGGCAGTTGAAGTGAATGTATGAATTCTCTGTGGAAAGAATGATATACATCTTTTAAATATTAGGAATGCGAGGCAAACAAAACATTTAGATAATATCGAATTGTGTTCCCTGCACAGATGTCTTAAAGTCAACAGTGTAGGAAAACCGCTTCACGTACCGCTGTTTATGTATATTCATATACGTACCTTCGAGATCTATTTCCGAACTGTTACGGAAATTGCCGAGATGTTGCGATTGGAAATACATGCACCAGTCTTTTCCATTCGTCAAAATGCCTTTAATTCCATGACTTGTCCTTAATGACGCAAACGCATCACTCCGCGGAATACACCGTGAATATGCGGGTAAATGTTGATTTTTAATTTTCGGTGAATCTACATGGAGGACATATGACGACTATATCTTATTTCGATACTTACTTTTCATTTAAGTCACCCAACTTTATGAAAAAGTGCATAGAAAATTAGCATAATTAAAGTCACTTTAAAATTTATTCCAAATGTAGTAGCCTACTTATAGCTTGTTTGTATGTATATTTGTTTGTTAAGCACTTTTGAACGTATACATGGAATATAAAAGTGCTATATAAATGTGGTATAATAATAATAATAATAATAACAATAATAATAATACTTGTTTTACATTTTAGTCATAAAGTTTTAGTAATTACTGTTTTATACCATTTGGACTGACAGTAATATTCAGGTTACTCTATGTATGTATGTTTGGTATTTCATTCAGTTTATCCTGTCACCTATACTGAAGCCGACATGGACTTCCATTGGCGTGTAGTCAGTCGGCGGGATGATAAGGCCATACCAAATTATGTCTATAGTTATATGTTTAGCGACAGATTCATTTTCCAAAACCTACACACCAGACTGGAAAAACAACAAAGTGTCGGCGATAAAAACTCAAAAATCTTAAGTATCTACAACATCTTTCTTTCCACAAACAAAGACATTATACATCAATTCATAAAATCAAATCTTCTAGTTAACAAAATGCAACACATAGTACCAAGTAAATTACTAGATTTATTGAATTGTTTAGCTTTCAAACCTGGTCATTGGTTACCTGACGGACTGTTAGGCCTATCGGTTAAATGGATCAATGTCGGTATGTTAAATAAATACATTACCGGGGACATGTTCAGATTTATTTTGGTCCGACTACCGATAACATACCCACTAACGGATCTTTAGGGGGCGCACGCCGGGTGCGACCCCCCCCCCCTAAAATTCCCCAACCGTACATGTATAATTACATGTCTGAGTATAAATACGAAAATATACAGAGATCTTTAATTATAAGATTTTCAAATACCGGTAAGTGATTATGAATTGGTTTTGTGTTCTTAAAATAATTTAAAAAAACAGCCGTTGTCGTTTTATAAGGCTTAAGCAAAACCGAAAAGTTTGCCCCCCCCCCCGACCAAATCCTGGACCCGCCCCTGAATTACCATCCTGTGGTCGCTAAACATAGATAACATACCATGAATATGGAAACTTTCACTTATTATCAATGTTTATGGATTATACCTTGGACATATTTATACATCCGTGATTATACTAAGTTGTCATTTCGTTCATTTGATGCCAAAATAATAATATTTTAATACCAACCGCCTTGTAAACTTCTTGTGCCGTGTTCAGTGTAACCAAGAACAAACACGACACAAAGTACCAAGTACATGTCTAGACTGCATGCAGGAAATACACCATTTTCAAAGTCAAATCAGCATAACAAAACCTCAGTGATTTACAAGGTTCAGAACATTGTTCAAAAAATTACCCTATTTTCATTTAATATTGGCTGGAACACACTATAAGTTAACGGCATATGCGGTCCCTAATATTGGTAAATACAGTACAAAGTCGCCGCCTTTTACACCTGTCCGATACAGGTACGGCTTTTAATGATTACTGTGCTTGTCTCCCTTGATAATCGGTAGGTGGCGCCGACGAGGAAGTAAACAACAAGGAAGTTTAGAAAGTTTTGGGAAATTAAACAAATAATAAAAGTTATATTTCGTTAGAAAAATGCATTGATTTTGTCTAATTACTTAAACACAAACATTACACATATCGAAATTAGGATCACGTGTTCGTGACATTCGGTTTTAAAATCGTCATCAAGGTAAGTGAGATTTATATTTGAATAGCCGTAAATCCAATTAGTAAATACACATGTATATTCCTCAATGAAACTTAATTACTATACGGATCTGGTTAACCTTGAATGAATTGATGTTCTTAATAATTGGACAAAGCAAGTAATGAAGTGTTTGTTTAGATAAATCATCGCAGTCCTGGCGAATGATTTCCAAGACTTGTCACAGGTCTCAGACATTCGGTCTGACAATCTTTGAGAAAACTCGTCAGACCGATGCAAGCGGGTACGTTACCTTACCGAAATCCGTCGGATTTGACGGATTTCGGTAATTTTACCGAAATCCGATTTCCATTACCGAAATCCGAATCAAAGTCAACATCTGCAATATATAATTCTATTTTTTTTGTTATAATAATAAATATTAGGTTGATACAAAGTTATAAGCAAAAAATCAAATAAAAATATTGTATATTAAGAACAATATAGACGTCGCCATTTTCCGATTATAAACGAAGATATAAACAACATTCGTTGATAAATGTTATTTGATGTTATGTATATATATGCAGTTTAGATATGTATGCCAAAACTGATTTTTGTTAATCATGTCTATGTCATGTTTTACACAATTTGAATGGGGTGAACTCGGTGATAGCTTTTGTATTTTTAAAGAATTACCTCCCCTAACAGTAGTAGTGATTAAAGCAACGGTATTCCGGAAAATACCGGCATCTGGTGGATTTGGATTTCGGATGACATAATCGTCTATATTGTTCTTAATATGCAGTCTTTTTCCTTGATTTTTTGTCTGTACATTTATATCAGCACAATATTTAATATTAAAACAAAAAAATAGAATTATTCATTGCTAATGTTGTCTTTGATTCGGATTTCGGTAATGGAAATCGGATTTCGGTAAGGTAACGTAGCGGATGCAAACTTGTCGGTCCGAAAACTACATTTTTTGCAGATACGTTTGTTAGGTAAAGTAAAAATACAGTAATCTATCATATTTTGCATGCATGCATTCATACATAAAATGTGACTTGGGAATCACAGGGGTCTGTAACAATTACAATATCAAAATAAATATTTATTTTTATGCCCCCACTCTGAAGGGGGGGGGGATATAGATTTGCCCTTGTCTGTCCGTCACAAAATCTCGTGTCACTCATAACTCTAAAACAATATGAGCCGGAGTCATTAAACTTTACAAGAATGTTCACCAGCATATGAAGTTGTGCACCTGGGGTTTCATGTTTGGCTGTGCCCAGTAATTGCAAAGTTAAGGCCGTTGACTTAGTTAAAATATAGCTTACAGAGTATGCAATCTTGTGTCACTCATAGCTCCAAAAGTGTATGAGCCAGAGTCATTAAACTTTGCAGGAATGTTCACCAGCATGTGTAGTTGTGCACCTGTTTGGCTGTTTGGCTGTGCCCAGTAAGTGCAAAGTTATGGCCCTTGACTTACTCACTTAGTTAAAATATAGTCTACAGAGTATGCAATCTTGTGTCGCACATATCTCCAAAAGCATATGAGCCAGAGTTATAAGACTTAACAGAAATGTGCACATGCATGTGTTATATTGCACCTGGGGATTCATAATTCAGTGAGCCCAGTAAGTGCAAAGTTATGGCCCTTGATTTATTGAAAATATAGCATACAGAGCGTGCACTTTTGTGTCGCGCATATCTCCAACAGTATATCAGCTACATTTACAAAACTGTACAGGAATGTTCACCAACCTGTATAGTTGTGCACCTGGGGTTTCATGTTTGCCTGTGTCCAGTAAGTGCAAAGTTATGGCCCTTGTCTTATCACCATAATCAGTACAGTTGTTCACTTGGTAATTTTGATATCCATTCACAAACTATGAGCAGAATAATAGCATTTGCTTTTGTGACAAAGGCTGCAAGTGGGGGCATCTGTGTCCTATGGATGCATTCAAGTTAATTCTGTATCATTCATATTGTAAATTCAAGGGGAGTAACACGCAAAATTGCTACGATGCTCACATTTAGCGAACACTTCAAAATCATCCAGGTATGCCCCTGATGACAGAAAATATGTTTGCCTCAGACAAATGTATTACATGATGACAGAAATGATGATTGCTTCTACTGGGCCTACTTACTGACCTACGTGCAGAAAATCATCATTATCTTTCTTATCTGTATGAATTACTAATAAATATAACTTTTCTATCTGTATGAATTACTGATAAATATAACATATTGTTGCAATCAGTGTCATCATCCAGACTTGACATTATGTATTAACATTAGGCCATCCTTAGAAAATAGTTGTTTGACACAACCCCACCTACGCATGTAAAGACCCCCAATTCCAAAAAAAACGAGATGTAAAAGTGGGGAATGTTTTGGGGCTGTATATTTGTATATATAGAGTTGATTATTGAATTACCATAAAAAGTACGAACATATATTAAATTTGCTTGGTAGGTTTATGCCAAACAAACAGTTGTTTATGGGCGGCCTTGTTGAGTTCCTGACTTTCTTTTTTCTTCCTTGCTTTCAAAAGATGATTGTGTAGTATTTTACTTCCTAGTATTCTTGGACTTAACAGGGGGATTTCAGGGTATTGTTAATGAGGATGAAACTTTAGTTAATGTCTGCCTTACTTTATTGTTGATTCAGTTCGAATCCTTGTGTTCCCACTGGTTAAGTTTTTGGAGCTCTGGGTGGCTACTCTGGAGGTTCAGGTTCGATTCCCAGGCAGGGCAGATAGTATCCTTCTGTGGCAGTTCGCTACAAGTATTTGTCATTCAACTCTAATTCATGCAGGGAAGTTGTCAGCTGCACTGGAATTATGCAAGTTGTGCACCTATCAATATTTTGCCCCAGCTTGACTCAGGGGAATTAGATAAGTTGTCTTTTTGGGGTGTAAATCCCCACCCTGGAGCCAGGAATTTTCTTGGAGATGCTGATTCCCCACTTCTAGGATATGTTAACAATCTGACTAAAGTCTATTGACCTGGACCTGAAATCATTAGCCATGACAAAGTCCTGTCTGTTGGGAATCATCTTCTGTCTAAAGTCCTGTCTGTTGGAAATCATCTTCTGTCTAAAGTCCTGTCTGTTGGGAATCATCTTCTGTCTAAAGTCCTGTCTGTTGGGAATCATCTTCTGTCTAAAGTCCTGTCTGTTGGGAATCATCTTCTGTCTAAAGCCCTGTCTGTTGGGAATCATCTTCTGTCTAAAGTCCTGTCTGTTGGGAATCATCTTCTGTCTAAAGTCCTGTCTGTTGGGAATCATCTTCTGTCTAAAGTCCTGTCTGTTGGGAATCATCTTCTGTCTAAAGTCCTGTCTGTTGGGAATCATCTTCTGTCTAAAGTCCTGTCTGTTGGGAATCGTCTTCTGTCTAAAGTCCTGTCTGTTGGGAATCGTCTTCTGTCTAAAGTCCTGTCTGTTGGGAATCGTCTTCTGTCTAAAGTCCTGTCTGTTGGGAATCATCTTCTGTCTAAAGTCCTGTCTGTTGGGAATCGTCTTCTGTTTAAAGTCCTGTCTGTTGGGAATCATCTTCTGTCTAAAGTCCTGTGTATCCCATAAGCCGTCCTCCAGGTCAAAACATTCATAAGTACATTATATAGTACTGGGTGATAATTGATTTCACGAAAACAGGTTAGGTCAACTGAGCGCCATGTATGACTGAAAAAAAATGTAGAAAAATTGCAAAATACTTTATTAAAACACAACTTTAACAAAAAAACTGTTAGATTTAGGTGTAATTTTGCTTTGCTTCATTGAGTTCTGATGATAAGATTATACACCAAGATACTTACAGTCTAGACAGAATTGATTTGTGGTGAAAGAGGCATGGAAAGGTGCTGGTTCAAAAGTGCAATGTAATCCTCAGTTGATCAAATATTGAATATACAGTACGACAATCTGTGTGATGTATCTTGGCATACAGTACGACAATCTGTGTGATGTATCTTGGTATACAGTACGACAATCTGTGTGATGTATCTTGGTATACAGTACGACAATCTGTGTGATGTATCTTGGCATACAGTATGACAATCTGTGTGATGTATCTTGGTATACAGTACGACAATCTGTGTGATGTATCTTGGTATACAGTACGACAATCTGTGTGATGTATCTTGGTATACAGTACGACAATCTGTGTGATGTATCTTGGTATACAGTATGACAATCTGTGTGATGTATCTTGGTATACAGTATGACAATCTGTGTGATGTATCTTGGTATACAGTACGACAATCTGTGTGATGTATCTTGGTATACAGTACGACAATCTGTGTGATGTATCTTGGTATACAGTACGACAATCTGTGTGATGTATCTTGGCATACAGTATGACAATCTGTGTGATGTATCTTGGCATACAGTATGACAATCTGTGTGATGTATCTTGGTATACAGTACGACAATCTGTGTGATGTATCTTGGTATACAGTACGACAATCTGTGTGATGTATCTTGGTATACAGTACGACAATCTGTGTGATGTATCTTGGTATACAGTATGACAATCTGTGTGATGTATCTTGGTATACAGTACGACAATCTGTGTGATGTATCTTGGCATACAGTATGACAATCTGTGTGATGTATCTTGGCATACAGTATGACAATCTGTGTGATGTATCTTGGTATACAGTATGACAATCTGTGTGATGTATCTTGGTATACAGTACGACAATCTGTGTGATGTATCTTGGTATACAGTACGACAATCTGTGTGATGTATCTTGGCATACAGTATGACAATCTGTGTGATGTATCTTGGTATACAGTATGACAATCTGTGTGATGTATCTTGGTATACAGTACGACAATCTGTGTGATGTATCTTGGTATACAGTACGACAATCTGTGTGATGTATCTTGGTATACAGTATGACAATCTGTGTGATGTATCTTGGTATACAGTACGACAATCTGTGTGATGTATCTTGGCATACAGTATGACAATCTGTGTGATGTATCTTGGCATACAGTATGACAATCTGTGTGATGTATCTTGGTATACAGTATGACAATCTGTGTGATGTATCTTGGTATACAGTACGACAATCTGTGTGATGTATCTTGGTATACAGTACGACAATCTGTGTGATGTATCTTGGCATACAGTATGACAATCTGTGTGATGTATCTTGGCTCTTGTTGAGAGGCTGCTTCTCTGTAGGGATTATTTAGTGGTGATTTTTTTACTAAACTGAAAAATAATTATGTTGTTATACAGGGGTTAGTTACTTAGTAAGGAATATATTAATTTCATCTATGGAAAATGGACGCTTCCTGATCTTTTAAAATCTTAAGATAAGACATTAAGTGAATACCACTTAAGTATTTTCAAAATATTCTAGGAAAATCATGGGGATATTAAGGAAAATATTACTTTTAAGGAAAATCTTAACCTTAAGATGTTTCATGAATACCACCCCTGAAGTTGTTGCGGAAGAGAAGGTAGCTGTTGTGAGTTACTGTATGTAACTATGTGTGCACACATGTGTGTATGTACTTATTGAAGGGGTGTGCAAAGGGGTGGTTCCAGGATTTGGGCTATGGAGCATATTTTCTTGGTCAATTTATGGTTACAAAGGCAAGTGGGATAATATTTTATAGCCTATGTTTACACATCATCATTATAGAGTATAGTGCTACAATAAATCAGAATCGTTTATTTGAAAATGTTGTAAGTAAAGATCTCAGTATATTGTGTACTAGTTTGAAAATGCATAAACACAGTCAACTCTTGTTATGTCGTGAAAATTTGTGAAAATTGCTTAAATTGCAATTTATGTACTACTTATTACGAACGATGTGTTTAATAATACCTCTTTTAATTCCAACATGATATGGTGTAATCATCTGAGACATAAAACAATTGTTAAAGATGTCATGTTTTAATTAAAGTATAAGAATTATTAAATTGCTCAGTTTGGTATGTTTAAAAACATGTTTTATCGCAGTTTTGAACAATTTGACATGTTTGCATTAATAGTCAAACATTTTGCAAACATGTACAAATCCTGCCATTGTTTAAATAATCGATAATTATATGTGCGAAAATGCAGGTCTATCATCTCAGTGATGTGTGAAAACATTTGCCGCCAGCAGGATACGATCCAACTTCGTGTTAAACAATAGATTTAAGGTGCAAACGTGTTAAGCGGTACTTCAAAAAACTTCGACATAGTGGAAAACTTCGAGACAAAGAAGGATAAAATCGGGACTTTTGAAAAACTTTTAGGTAACGGAAAATTCGTCTGAAGCGAGTTCATCATAACGAGAGTCGACTGTAATTGTTTATTCAATTTTGTTGACATTGGTGTGCTTTTAACTTTTGTTGATATGTTGGTATGTTTTTTTACTTGTATAGATAACATTAATCTAGTATCTTTTCATGCGTGCATACTACTTAATGCAGTCAGAACTTGTTAAGGCCATATATCTTCACAGAAATACAACAGAGCATAAATACTCAGGATATAATAGTTTGAGAATGCATTTAGTTATGAATATCACATATTTGCATATTATACCAGGCCTGCATCTAGTTATGGCTAACAGTTGCTCACGTTACATGCACTTAAGTTTTGTATCGCTGGCTTACCATATCACATTCACTGCAGACAGGCAGCCAAATTTCAAACGTTGGCCACAAACACCTTTACTGAACCAGTGATTTTTGTTAATTTTACTGCCTAATATACGCTGTTTCCCCTTATCAAAAAGTGTCCATTTTCTTCCAATTCTTTGTCCATTTTCCCCCTTCTGACTGAATTTCTTTTTATTTAGTCAGGTTTTTGTGTATTTAACCTTTTATGAAAGAATCTTTGCTCTTACATCATCTCATATACAGTAGACATTGTATTAAGAGACCACCCAATGGACGGCCAAAAAGTGGTCGCTTAATAAAGTGGTCTCTTAATAGATATCAACAAATTTAACGAAAGTTAAGTACAAATGAATGTCGTACTGAACAATCAAAATGTATAAATACAATCCTCTTTTCATTCAAATGTATCTATGGTGTGAAACAAAGCACGTACATTTAAACCACTCTTTCAGCTCACTAGACAATAGAACATTAAGTATGTACAAGTACCTAATTCTTAAATTGCATGTAAGTTATCCAATGTGACAAGGTTCATGTACATTGAATAGTGTAGTTGCCTTGTGCTTAAAATTCAAGAATCTTATCACACGCGCAATTTTTCTTACTAATGCGAAAGTAAAAGACGCAACACAGACACACAATTTACACGGGTACAAAATAATTTTCAGTCTATAAATTAATAACTGTACAGTGTACTCATCACAGTAACACGACTCTGCGCATGGTGTGACGTCATGAATTCAATGACAAAGTTTTGACAGCTTTTAACCGGAATAATACTAAAACTTTATTTCATGTGCGTATTAAAACAGGATGAATAGTAATAAACGTTTTTTCCCTAAGGCAATGATTTTACGGGGTCTTTAAAATGGATAACATGCTAAACAAAGTGAGTGTTTTCACATTTGAACCCAGAGTTAAATTATGCGATTTTCATTCTCTCAGTGAGTATAAAGAAGTTTGTCGGCACGAGGATCTTTCAATTAAAGATAAAAGCGGGCGAGTCGGCACACAAATTACATCTCACATATTTCTTTTCGGGATATCGTAATGTAAGAAGTCGGTGACATCAAGCAACGTAAGTGGTTTAGCAACGACGTTACATAAACTTGGATATTGTAGAAATTATGATCGTTATGCTGTGTAATCCATTTACATTTAAGACTCAAACGGACACATATATGCAACGATTTTTACATGACGTTTTATAACTGTGTCACTGAGTAATTACCTGGTCGCATTTATCACGCCTAATTGTTTATTCAATTGTTTAAAGGACATTGGGCGAATGCAGTTGTGAATAAGGTGTGAAATGCCCAATGGGATTAATAGCATGTGGTCGTTTAATGGATCTTTTTTACCTGTCGGGACTGGTTTAATGCGGGCGCTGGTGGCGTTATAGAAAAGTCGTTTAATAGATACTATTTATATATTAAAAAAGCTCGGGCGGAAATTTAAGTGGTTGTTAAATAAAAAAGTCGCTTATTACAGGTGGTCGCTCGAACAATGTCTACTGTACATGTATAAAACAAACACCAGCCACAGCTGAAAAGTTATTTTTATAAGCAATACAATCATTACCGTATTTTCCCAAATGTTGGATTTATCGAGCCTCATTTTTCCAATTGAAAAGGCACAGGCAGTAAAATTATTTTCAAAACAAATGAACGCAGAGTAGGTCTGAATACCAAACAGATATTATAAAATTTGAAATAATTGTATATGCCAAATTTTTTAAAAGTTGTTAACTGTCCTCTCCCCTGACAGCCAAAAAAACTGCTCTCCAAAAAAAATTGCATCTTTCCTACTAGAAAAGTTTTTCTGATTGTGAAAAGGCATTAAATTTGTCTGTGTGTTCGGCTAATCAGGTTGCGATCAATCAATGTTGTCAATAAGTTTTGGTTGAATCAGCCAACAAGTTCATTTCAAATTGTTATTTAATGTTGTTTTGTTTTGAAGGGAGATATTTTTATTTTCCTTGTAAATAAGTGTGTGTGGGTCGAGGACATTCCACTCCATACTTGACAACATAGCAGTTAATACGATAATAAAAAATAGTCATGTTTTGAGGAATACGAAACATCGGTCTATCGCGCTACCAGGATTTATTTGCTATTAGAAAATTAAGCTCGTCGTTAGTGCAGTAGGAAAAAATATATATTCTGATTATCTGTTTCTCAAGAATTATTATTGTATACAGCCCCAATTTTTAGCAAATTTGCGACTGATATTCTGCTCCATTCACCAAAGAGTAATGTATATATTTTCCCCAATTGTTTTCAAAATGTCCCGTCTATAGTTTCTCCCCTCCCATTTATTTCCCTACAGTAGTGGTATTTTCTTCATCCAAATGTAAATATTGGCGCCATGTTTTAAACACTCAAAATAATCTATAAAACAGGAAGTTTATCCAGTTTTGCCTAATTTATCTTGCATCCAAACAATAAATATGGTAATTTGAAGTCCTTTAAATTCCCTAACTTGGCAATTTGCGACGCAAATTTTCCATTCAAAAGTGCCATACTTCCTCAAAATCTGAAAAAAGGGCTGGTATAGAAAAATTGAATTATGATACAATAACTTATCAGTTTGTGCTGATAATTTTCACAGTGATTTGAACACTATTACAGTTGGACCTCCTATATGACAACCTTCTATCCAAATACTTGGAATCTTCAGAAATAAATATCAGATCCCAATGTATCTTCTTAGGCATGTCAATCGATATGGACTATTCGAAACAATGTATTACAAGAAATGCATTGATGGAATAGCGTAATGGCGGGAAAATGTTTTGGAATAGTCCATTTTCATACTATCATTGGCATGTATTTCCTTTTAAACACCGTAACTTGCATAACTATCCACGTTACAAGTACCAATGTGGTAATATTGATATAACTAAAGTGAAAATGAAGATTTTTATAATTAATTTTTTATTATTTTATCTTCGACACCTAACACACATGCTGTTTATGTAGAATTGTCCAATTTTTCGGGGATCAACAAGTATCTATCATAAACATATCGTTTTAACTTTGTAAAAGACATTTATTCAACAATACAAATGCATTAAAAATATTTTATTTCTAAATCATAAAAATACAAAAAGTAACGTGTTAGATTTACTGCAGTTTAACCCTTAATAAAAAAATAGATTCAGTTATAAATAGATGCTCCTACCATAGTCTCAAAAATTTCGTGATTCCATTAAAGGTCCCGCCCTCATGGGCGGCGCCAATAAATAAAATTTTGGACCCGATGAATTCGATTGAACGATGTCTGATTGTATATCTTTCATCCTTGTATGTTTCAGGATAAAGAGGATATCAAATACTGAACAACAATGCCAGCAAGAGGTAAACTGCCCCCACCGCCAGGGTCCAGGGGACGACCTTTGCCCCCGGAGGTAAGTCAAACGCCTAATTTGATTATAAATGACTTAATCAACTTTGTCAGAAATAATTGTAAGTAATGATAGACAAAAGTACATTAGCTTTTGATACGTTTGTATTTTTTAATAGTTCATGTACTTTATTATAATCAGCGTAAGACTATCCTAACGTCCTATGTATTTTTATAGGAGTAAGTATAGTCTTGCACTTAACCCTCGATATATACTTTTGAATCAATATAAAATAACGTAATAAGTAAAGTAATAGATTTTGTTATTTCACAAAAAGCTGAAGACATATATATTTTGGCTATGGTTATGAATACTTTTGATGTGTAATGATTGAAGATACTTTGTTGTAATAAAAGTCAGACTTGTTTTAAGTAATTATTTTAAGTTCTGGTATTTGTATAGCAGGTCATATGACATACATAGGCTGTGATCTCCCTTTACTAAATACAGAATCCTGCCTTCTGCAGTGGTCTCCCTTTACAAAGTACACAGTACTGCCATCTGCTGTGATCTCTCTTTACAAAGTACAGTGACCTGCCATCGATAGTGATCTCCCTTTACAAAGTACACAGTACTGCCATCTGCTGTGATCTCCCTTTACAAAGTACAGTGACCTGCCATCGATAGTGATCTCCCTTTACAAATTACACAGTACTGCCATCTGCTGTGATCTCCCTTTACAAAGTGCAGAGACCTGCAATTTGCAGTGATCTCCCTTTACAAAGTACACAGTACTGCCATCTGCTGTGATCTCCCTATACAAAGTACAGAGACCTGCAATTTGCAGTGATCTCCCTTTACAAAGTACACAGTACTGCCATCTGCTGTGGTCTCCCATTACAAAGTTACAGTGACCTGTCATCCGCAGTGATCTCCCTTTGCAAAGTACACATTACTGCCATCTGCAGTGATCTCCCTTTACAAAGTACAGAGACCTGCCTTCTGCAGTGATCTCCCTTTACTAAATACAGAGACCTGCATTCTGCAGTGATCTCACTTTACAGAGTACTGAGACCTGCCATTCTCAGTGATCTCCCTTTACAGTGTATAGGGACCTGCCATCCACAGTGATCTCCCTTTACGAAGTACAGAGACCTGCCATCCACAGTGATCTCACTTTAAAAAGTACAGAGAGCACTGCCATTACAAACATTTTAACAGTATTCTGTTAGTTCGTTTTTTCTTTGGGATATATATCTTAGATACTGGTTTTGTTTGGGTTATGTCATGTAGGGGATTGACATAACACATTAAAGATCTTGCCTTCAAGGCGTAACTGTCATTTTATTCAAATATCCATCATCCATGACACTGGTGACGGGCTTATGTACTGCTAGGGGAGATAAATGGTGGGAGGTTGGCAGTATATATTCACATTTGGTTGACCACATATGTATACCTAGTGCACTAAGTAGCCTGTTATGTAATTAATTGATTGACACAAATTAACCTCTGACACACCTGGTAGGAAAGTGTAATTGGTAAAACCATGAGTATAATCATTCAAGATGAAATGTCTTAGGACAAAGTTATTAATTGAATTGATTGATGTCAATTTATGTCACCTAAATGTCTTGTTAGGGCTTCAATATCATCATAGTCATTGATATGTATCTAAACATTAATCTTGTAGTATCGATACAATGAAAGACAGACTCATTAAAAACGAGCACTGAAGAAATTGGTAGTCCATAGTCTGATCGAACATTACTAATATGAAAATGTCAAAAATCCCTGGTAATAATATTAAAACATACTGTCATTAGCCCATTTAGATCAGGTAACCAATGACTTTGATCAATAAATCTCGTCATTTACTTAGTACTTCGTGTTGTTTTTATTAACTAGTAGTTTGTGCTTTATGTCTTGATGTATAATAATATGATTTATCCTGTCACTTGCTGTGATTTCGACCCGATAACAGGGTGCCTTGATATTTTTTGCTTTATCAGGTCACTTGTTCACATGACTTTTATCTCACGTCACATGACCTCATGACTAGCCAGACTATTTTTAGTTAAGTATTGCAATGTTATCATTTTTTTCCGGAATTACTAAAACAATGGATTTTTCAATTGAATACTATGACACTTTTCATATTTTTTTTAATGCATACAATTAAAAGTTCATTTCCCAAAAATTGTTCTATTTCATTCTAGTGGTGCTTATATCTTATCCGTTATTAGACAAACTTGGTCTGCATTTTGACCCAAATGTATCCCGATAAGTGCTAACTGGAACAAGTAGTAAACAACGTAGTCAAACAAATTGTCGGCTATTTACATCATGTCGTTTGAACTCATCAGGTGTGACCGTGCGGTCGAGTTTCTCATGAAAATAACATATTGATCAGTAGCAATAGCAGTATGTACCCCACCCATCTTCTCAATATTAGAATCCCAGTCCGGTTTAATTGATTTGTGCTGAAAAATCCTTTGCAATCGTAAATGACACTGATAGACTGAATCTCCACAGATTAATTCCTTGTTTTCTAGTGCAGTTTTAAATGAAAATATCACTGTTTTTTTCACGGGTTCTGTGGCGCTTGACATTTCTCATCATTTGTAAACAAACCGTGGGATATTGCGTATGAACTAATTGTAATGTTTAATGTTTGACTCTAAATACTAAATTGTTGCAAATTCTTAGATTTGTTATTGATTATTTTTTAATGCTCATCAGATGTTTGCAAACGCAGATAAATTCATATGCCACTAAAATGTGTCAGACTCATGGGAACTATTTCTCTCTGCGTAAGGTGCTAACCACAAGATATTCAATACGTCACAAATTAATTACGTCACAATTTAGGGGATCTAACTCAGTGTTATTTAGAATTAAAGGTATTTCCCCCTTACTATACGTAATACAAGAAGTGACAGGATAAATAGAATAATAGGTTAGTGACGTGGAATGAGAAAGTTTATCAGGCTCGGCTCCGGTAGTTATCGGTTTCGCCTTTAGTCTGGAATGAGGCTCACCAGATAAATTCCTCCGCCTTGCCTGATAAACTTTCTCATTCCACGTCACTAACCTATTGTTCTCTATATATTTGTTTGTGGGACAAAAGATGTTGTAGATAAAAAGATATATTTATTTTATCGACACTGTTTGTTTTTTCCTACCTAGAAGGTAGGTTCTGAAAAACGAACCTGCCGCTAAACATTGATAGAATTTCGTATGAGCTTATTGGGCAGGAGGATGGTCTATTCATAATGATGCAAATTAACACTACTAGTATGTTAACATTTTCCCTATGCATGTATATGACAAGATTTTCTTGTAATTGTTAGATGTAACAATTATTTGATATTGATTTACCTGCATTCTATTTCAGCCAACCGCAGGATCCAACGATGCCCCTCCCCCTCTGCCATCTAGACCAGGGACACATAAAGCCCCGGCAATGAGATTACCACCTACTCCACAGCAAGAGGTTTGTTCATTCAATATATTATTAAATGTGCTTATATCTAATACATAGGAGCACAGGAGATTGTCATGAGTTCTCTCCCTTTACCCTTTATATCTTCTATAGTACAGTAAAACCTCAACAATAAGACCACCTTTGGGACTCTTGAAAACTGGTCTTCTTTTTGAGGTGGTCTTTATATTGAGGTTGAAATAAGAGCAAAACAAGGAAAATGGACTTGAAAGTTATGTTCTTACCTTTGAGGTGGTCTTACTATCGAGATGGTCTATAAGAGTTTTACTATATATGTATATATTTATAGCACAAATTGTAACATACTTACTCATATACTATAGAAGGGAAATAGATAGGGAGAGAACTCATGATATCCTCCAGTGCACAGAAGCGTGTTACAGTCTTCATAATTAATAGGCCTTAGCCATAGAACTCCATATTTCAGTAAAATTGATTTCTTTCACAAGACCAATATCTCGTGATTTTTTTATGAAAATTGAAACAACAATGATAAGGGAACATTTGGTTCATGAATATATTGCTCTTGCAAAAATAGCCAAACTTAATCCCTTGCCAACATTTCCGTTGTAGAATATTTTTTGCACATTTTGTAGTTGTGATATATTGGAAAAATAATTTGAAAATAAATTGTAGAAAGTTCAGCTTTCTAGCATAAATAAATGTAAATAAAAAATGGTGGCTTTTAGTTTTACTTCGTAAAACTTCATTACAGCCAACCTGCTAATAGTTCAGTTGGTAGAGCATATGTCTGCAGCTTCGACCTACCTCAGATGATTGAGTAGTATGTTCTCCCTGAATATTTGACCGAAGTATCGGAAGTCCTTTATCCTAGACCTCTGATTTGTGTGGGAAAATGTCAGTGTCTAAGGGAAGATCGGTTTAGTACTGGTTGGTAATCCAGGAAAAGGAACGCTGGGTAGGTAATTGAAATACTACTGAAAATGGTGCTAAGCACAACAGAATTTGCTTACTGTCTGATCCTTACTTCTTCTGCAATATTTCAAACCACAGGAGCATGTCATGAGTTCTCTCCCCTTCTAGTAGTCTATGTACAAATACTACAGAAGGGAAGTGGAAGGGGAGAGAACTCATGACAAGCTCCTGTGGTTCAAACAAAATCCCTTTATAGAAGCATGGCATTTTCCCCTCTTCTTAGGTGACTTATTTTGTACTTTCCAACCACCTAAATTGTATGTCATTTGGCAGAAAGACCTGCTGTTTGTTTGATATTGGCAGGTTTTCTTATTGAAAGTAGCTGATTTACATATACTATAGAAGTGATAAAGGGAGAGAAATCTAGAAGGGTTAAAGGGAGATATACAGGAAGATCTCCTGTGCTGTAGTCTGTGTTTAAAGCAGCATTACATCATAATTGATGGTATTAATGTTTGGAAAATATTTCGTAAGGAATGAAATTCTTGCCGAAGAAAATATTTTTTATTTCACTGAATTTGACTTAATTTGCATAAATCCTGACTTACATCTAAGGAACTTTTGCTGTTACCGGAAAACTCTAGGCATAAACTGTTGAATGTGTCAATTTCTGAAAATACGTCGGAAAATTTATGTTATGAAACCTTAATGTCATTCATTGTCCAATATGAAAACAATAAATACTGTAAGTAAGTCCTGTCCGACCTGTCAAATCCCTCCTTTTGTTTTTATGACAAAAATTAGCTACTTTCAGTTTAGAAATGTGTCAATATCAAAGTAATGGAAGGTACTATGATACGCAATTTTGGTGGTCTGCGAAGAGAGAAATAATGCGATGCTGCTTTAACAGTGATTGTGAACTCTGATATATGAACGCCGCTGTACGATTTCCTTCCTCTTCTTTAAGTGACGTCATTTCCAGAATACGTCACATGTGACATCACCATGTACTAACAGTCAGCAATATTTGCCCCATATGGTAATCAGAAGTTGCCATATGGAGTAAATGTTGTTTCGTGCTTGCAAATAATGACTGCCATGTTGCGTTTTCTTGAAACGATGTCTCTTACAGAAGAGATTGTAAATCCCATAGCAGCGCTCATATCTTGAAGAGTAAGGTCTTGGTAATATAATTATATGCATTTAATCCCGCCACAGACTGAAGAAGAAGAATATTTAGAGCCTGAAGAATGGAAGAATGCTGCCCCTCCTGCTATACCCCCTAAGAATTTTGTATGCTCTTGCTTATAACAGTTACATTCTATGAAAACTTTGCCCGGCTAATGTATGGTTTGTTTTTGTTTTTGCCTGGATTGTATAATGGTAAAGTTTGTGCAAATACAGGCCTCGGAATGTGGTTTCCTATACAAGACACTTGTGTTACATTTTGTGATACTAAAATGCAGCCCCAATCCACCATTTCTGGAATTTGACTTTTTCTGTTGACTGTCAAAACAATTTCTTTCATAATTAACTGATCTTTCTTTGAAGTTCAAGTTTGCAATTGCATGTACAGTAAAACCTCACTTAAAGATCACAATAAAAATAAGACCTCCTCAAAATTAAGACCACAGTTTTCAAATTGAGTTTGACTGATCCGCTCTTAATTCAACCTCAATATTAAGACCACCTCACTATTAAGACCACCTCACTATTAAGACCACCTCACTATTAAGACCAGTTTTTAAGAGTCCCAAGGGTTGTCATATTATTGAGGTTTTACTGTATTTATAAACTTCTAACATTTTGAATTGGAAATTTTGTGTCAGTCTGTGAAGTTGCTATATCTTATTATTACCTTTCATGTTGTATTTTCTTTGAACATCAATTTTAACCACAAAGTGTATTGATAGATTCATTACTGCCATTGAGACCGTTAAATTGTCAGAAAATTGTGCTCATAAAATTCATGGCAAGATATAAGCAGGCACCTTATCTAAATCAAAATTACTCAGTTGTGAACAAATACGAAATATTGTTTATTTAGTTTTACTTCTTAGTCTCCATAACGCTGTATCCATAGAGAAGTATTGTGGTTATAAAGGGAGATAATGTGCAATAAATTGTGCAGTAAATGAGTCAACAACTGTCTCCCTTTGATACCTCACTACTTGCTGATAAGCATATTTGTGACTATTTTTAGATATAATTTCACGGTTCTAGAGCAAGACGCTGAAAGCAAAAACAAACCACACTGTCAGTTTTCTTTGTTAGGTTTAGATAATGCATGCTTGCCTGCTTTCGTTAAAAAAACTAACAAGCATTTGCACTTTATGGTAGCTTGTTTCTGGCTTTTTTGGGTTATAAAATAATGTGTTGTACTCTTGTAAGTTACAATGTACAAAGTTAGTTAGTTATGTATGCGGTGATAAGTGCATGTTGTATTTTGTTTTCTCTGTTACTATTTAATGTTGACTTCACCATCTTAAGTTGTATTCTCATTTATGTACAATGCAAAAAGTGCACTTGGTAAGTTTGTACATTAATATAAATGGACCCTTCCACGACAAAACCTGTATGTTTAACGCAGGCTATATATGACGTCGAGTATTTCCCAATTAAATTCAAACTAAGCGCTTTCTTTGAAGTGTCTTTGGTTGCTTATAATTTTGGTTTATAGAATTAGTGCACATGTTAATAAAGCATTCCTGATGCGATGTCATTTTGTAGTTTACTTTTGCATTTTGTTCTTAATATAACGACAAATACTATTACAAGAAAAGTAGACATCCGATTTTACTATTTTTTGTATTAAATGGAACTAATAAAAATATCTGTTAGAACATGTAAAAATCTGAAAATTGATTTTTTGGACACTGATATGGGTTTTGTCATGCAACAGCTCATATAATTATATCTTATTATATATATTTTTTAACCTGGTTTTCGTTGAAAACCAGGTTATTAGAATAGCGTATGTCGTTGGGCGGGCGTGCAGCTGGGTTGGCGTCAAACTGGTGGTTTCCTGCGAATAACTTGAGTTCCTTTCATTGTATTGACATCAAACTTGGTGTATAGTAAGAACATGATTGTGGAGAGCTCGCTTGGGATTGCTTTTGGGTTCGGTCCGTCAAAGATCAAGGTCACTGTTACTAAAAATAGAAATTTGGTTTCCAGTGAATAACTTGAGTTCCGTTCATCGTATTGACATCAAACTTGGTGTATAGTAAGAACATGTGAAGAGCTTGCTTGGGATTGCTTTTGGGTTTGGTCCGTCTAAGGTCAAGGTCACCATTACTAAAAATAGAAATTTGGTTTCCGGTGAATAACTTGAGTTCCGTTCATCATATTGACATCAAACTTGGTGTATAGTATGAACATGTGGAGAGCTCGCTTGGGATTGCTTTTGGGTTCGTTCCATCAAAGGTCAAGGTCACTGTTACTAAAAATAGAAATTTGGTTTCCGGTGAATAACTTGAGTTCCGTTCATCGTATTGACATCCAACTTGGTGTATAGTAAGAACATGTGGAGAGCTCGCTTGGGATTGCTTTTGGGTTCTGTCTGTCAAAGGTCAAGGTCACCATTTCTAAACTTATCAATTTGGTTTCCGGCAAATAACTGAAGTTTCGTTGATCATATTGACATCAAACTTAGTGTATTATAATAAGAACATGTCAAGAGCTCCCATGGGATTGTTTTTGGGTTCGTTCCGTCCAAGGTCGTGGTCACTTAAAATTTAAAAATCAGTTTCCACTTAATATATCTTCGCTATGTGCGGGTGTATTGACATCAAACTTGGTGTATAGTTGTTGCATATATATATAATATATCTAAGTGTGAGTGTGTATATGCATGTATCACCTATGGCACCTTTGCAGTATTGATGATCATCATGTATTCATTATACAAATTGAGCCTTGGATACAAATAACTACGTACTAAACCTGGTTTGGGGGCATTGCCCATTTCTTGTTTATTGAATAAAAATGCACAATATGAACAAAAAAATGCGTGTAGTATTACTGACAAGCAACTTTTACTTAATTATGGAAAAGAACACATTTTGATGGAAGCATTCACTGGTAATTGGGATTTAAAATTAGCAATGATCTGCCCTTGACCTTGAATTTTTCAAATGGCTGTTCTTGGACTCACACATTTGAAAATAGGCGAGTCCCTGATAAATTTTGGGCTTTTTTCATCAGCCATTTTGATCATGTATTAGCGTGACACTTGTAAGGTCCAAGCATTGAGGCGACATTGGGTGAAAGAAATTACCATTCAGGTGTTTAAATAACGAAAAGTGCCATTTACATGTTGAAAACAAAGGTATACGCTATCCAGGTCTTCTGAGCATTTTATTGTAAGTTGATATTTTACTTCTGAGCTATTTTCTACGTCATATTTCACTCATTTGTTGAATACCCAAATTTTCCCTGCTATTTTACTTACTACCTACTAAGTACCTTACTATCCCTACTTTTCCCTGCTATTTTACTTACTACCTACTAAGTACCTTACTATCCCTACTTTTCCCTGCTATTTTACTTACTACCTACTAAGTACCTTACTATCCCTACTTTTCCCTGCTATTTTACTTACTACCTACTAAGTACCTTACTATCCCTACTTTTCCCTGCTATTTTACTTACTACCTACTTAGTACCTTACTATCCCTACTTTTCCCTGCTATTTTACTTACTACCTACTTAAGTACCTTACTATCCCTACTTTTCCCTGCTATTTTACTTACTACCTACTTAGTACCTTACTATCCCTACTTTTCCCTGCTATTTTACTTACTACCTACTAAGTACCTTACTATCCCTACTTTTCCCTGCTATTTTACTTACTACCTACTAAGTACCTTACTATCCCTACTTTTCCCTGCTATTTTACTTACTACCTACTAAGTACCTTACTATCCCTACTTTTTAAAAAAAGAAGAGTCATTAACACAAATTAATTCTTCAGTAAAACTGTTGTAGTTACTGTAGATTTGCATTCATATTTAATATACACTGCCCTCCAAATGTTCCTTCACGCTTTGACAATTTCAATTAATGTATTTTCATGTTTGTTTCACATCGATAAATCGAAAATGTTACAGCATTAATTTTCTGCAGAAGTATTTATAAATTTGTACTGAAACAAATAATCTTATTTCTGTGTCAGATCAATCAGTTACACACATACATTGATTGATGCTGCTGCCGAGATGTGCAAATTTTAATTCTTAACCATCCATCACAAAAGTGGGATGAATAATAATACTTCATGGTCATTCATGTTTTATTTGAAATTCTGTGCTTTGTGCTTCATGGAGGCTGTGCTTGTGTCAGAGGTTAGATGGTGATACCACAAGAGATCCTACCAGTAACCTCCTAGCACAACACCACCTGTATGAAGCACCGATGTCCTATCATGAAGAATGTACAATACAGTGAATATTTGCCATTTTCAATATTCCAAAGGCATCATCCCTACTATCCCTACTTTTGGCAATAAAATCCCTACTTTTGGCAATAAAATCCCTACTTTTGGCAATAAAATCCCTACTTTTGTCAATAAAATCCCTACTTTTGGCAATAAAATCCCTACTTTTGGCAATAAAATCCCTACTTTTGGCAATAAAATCCCTACTTTTGGCAATAAAATCCCTACTTTTGGCAATAAAATCCCTACTTTTGGCAATAAAATCCCTACTTTTGGCAATAAAATCCCTACTTTTGGCAATAAAATCCCTACTTTTGGCAATAAAATCCCTACTTTTGGCAATAGAATCCCTACTTTTGGCAATAAAATCCCTACTTTTGGCAATAAAATCCCTACTTTTGGCAATAAAATCCCTACTTTTGCCCTACTTTTTAAAAACAAAATAGCCCTTCTTTATCCCTTACTTTTGAAAAGAGGTGAATTGACTGCCAGAATAAACATAGAATCAATACTCAGTACATTTACAAATGCACCATTTTTTACCAACCTTGCTTCTTTATATTCCATTTTGTTGCTTTTGAAACTCATTTTTTTTTAAAATACGTGTCGATTGTCATGAAATTTAGCTAACATGTTGCATACGCATGCAATATTGTGTCAATTTTTAAATGTACTGAGTTTATACATGTATTATCATTTTAAGTATTTCATATAATTGAAGATGTAATGCAGATATCACCCTATCCACCTGTCATATTACATGTTGGTGTTAGTATGCCCCGTCTTATTTATAGTATATAACTGTAAACAGCAAATCGCCCGAGGCATACTGATGTAAATACGTATACCTATGTATGTACGTTCAGGAAATTATTTTTGAAAATCGATCCAGTGACATATTCTCATGATCAACTAGTGATTTATAGGTTTTAATAAGGAAAAGTTACATAAAATGCGTCATGTGACCTCGGGTCAAGTCTGGTGTTGGAAAAATTTAATGATACGTTTTTTGTGTTATTTAATTGAATTACTATCGGTGGTCAAAGTGTGATACATATAATTAATTGTACGCATGTGATAGATATTTAGTTATATGAGTATACGTAGTGATCCACCGTATGGATATTTTATCATGTTGATTATTTAGTTATTTGATTTAATTGGATTACACATTTAGTGTTTAAGTGTACAGTGTTCAAATTAAAACTATGTTCAGAAATAGTTGTAACCGTATTATGGATAAAATTATGGGAAGGAAAAATCCCTTTAAGAAAACAATCCATATTACGCCGGAAGACAGTAATAGCTCTGTCGTGGATGACATCAGCATTTGCCAACAATCGGATAGTGACTTTGTAAGTTTTTTTGTGAGAAACTTTTGAGATATTTGCGTTGATTTGCCTGGTATTCATCATGTACCATGTAAGAAGCCCTGATCCTTCGTGTATTAAGTCAAAGTATAATATCTTCTCTGAAAAAAGTCGAACGATACTGAATTGTGCTTTTGTTTTGCAATGCCTCTACTTTGGTTTGGAATTTTTTTTTTCCTTTTATTAAAGTTTTGTTTACCATCTTCTTGTTCATATAATGATATTTTGAGTAACAGAAAGTCCCCGCCAGTTCACGTGTTTGGTCAATGGCTCGTTTTTATATAGAATATGTTTATATAGAATATGTTTATATAGAATATGTTTATATAGAATATGTTTATATAGAATATGTTTATATAGAATATGTTTGTATAGAATATGTTTATATAGAATATGGGGCTTTTTTGCCCATTTTTTTCGCTTAGTTCATGTTTATGTACAAGTGTTATACTAATAGAATACTTCAACCCTATACTCAAAGACCTTCCTATTTTTTGCACGTTTGGCATTTCCATGATCATGATTTCTACGCCTCTGATTTCACAGAAGTACTTTTTAGTATATGTAATAGTATGCATTTGATGCTCAAACATATCGTTGGTGATATGTCTGAAATGGTTGATTATTGGACGTCTTGACTTAGGAAAATATTCACTTTAATACGCTTACACAGAAGTTTGATATTCAGTAAGATGAATTTTAAACCTGACATTTCGTGTATTTTCAGTCGCCGGAAAGTAGTGAAGACGAGGGTGTGACGTACGAAGAAGCAGATGTTCCGTCACCGCCAGTAGCCAGATACCTACCTCCAGAGCCTGTGGAGCAGGAAACATATGATGAGTTTGAGGGGATGGGATCTTCTGGTCAACCACTAGATGATGATCCTGGAGAGGTTTGTACATTTGTCCCATACTGATGGAAATGTAAAATTTTAACTTTTCTGACATAGGTAGCTAGTTGTCCGAGAATATCGATCCATTTAGTAACAAATAAACATACACATTGATAGCTCCACAATCCCCTGGATCCCTTGCCGAATTTGCAGCTTATTAGGAAAATCGTGCCTCTTCATTGTGGTTTCATCTTTAATGTGAACAAATGCAATGTAATACCTATTCTATTTGTCTTGTTTTATCCTCTAACACATGGACAAAACTTGTACAAATCCCTTGATGTATCCATGATAATGCATAAAATTTAATGTGTTAATATAATATATTTGTTTTGGCAAAAAATTAGCAACAAGAAATATCTTGAAAAAAGAATGGTCGGGCAATTGGAAGGTTAAAATATGTTGTGCAACAGAGAAAAGTTTCGAGATGTTACTATTGCTGGTCACTCCACATCCAAAATGGATTTCGGTAAATTCACGAGAATTCAGTGGATTTCGGTTAGGTAAAGTACCCTTTATCGAAAGGTTAACCAATCTGCATTAAGGTTACAAATGTTGTTCGGTTGAAGAAATATTGCTTTGGTGGTTAACATAAGATTTGATTGGTTTACACAACACTTAATATATGCAAATAGCAAAACCAAATTTAAGCACATTGTTGTTTTAATGTGTTGTATAGATTGACTCATTTATTTGCAGACATATGATGCGTGTGATATACAGACGGAGTCCTCTCCAGGGTACCCTGCTCAGGAGGATAGTATATACGAGGTATGATATATATATACACATCCTTTGTTAGTATTCCAGTGTAAGGGGTCCTGACATTTTGCACTTATCAATGTGTGCCCGGCTGGTATACACAGGACTTCAGACAGATGGAATTTGAATCTGAATGATTTAGTTCGCAGGAAACAGACTTTGGCCAAATTTTTATCGATCCCAATGGTGGGGAATTACCATCTCCCACTTCAGGGATTTTGACAAAATGCTTGGTTCTTATGGTGGGGAAATTGACCAAATTGTCTAATTCTCCTTGGTCAACCTGCTGCCCTCCTCCTGGGTCAAAATATTGATAGGTGCATTTCCACTGATCCCTGAACCTTTCTTCCTATTCACTAGGAGTCTGAATGGTCGCCTAGACAGCGCCATCCTCGGTACCAAGGCTATTCATAACGTATATGATACCCTGGGCACTTCGTAATGCATTAATGTTCATAATATTTCTCAACCAATGAAATGGATGATAACAAAAAAGAAGGCATCTCCTTTGTGAAGAGCTATCGCTCAGAACTGCGATGTCATTCGTAACTCCTCAGCAATTATCGTATCACATAAGGTGTGTGTCACGCGGCAAGTCAAGCGGCTGGATTTCAACTCATTAAGTATACATGAGTACGAGATTTTTACAGTCAGTTTGCCCAGGGTATCATATATGATATGAATAGTCTGGGTACCGAGAATGACAATGACAATGAATTTATTTGATAGAGGTCACCGGGCCAAAACTAGTCCATATGTACATAGAATATTCCAACTCGAGAATGAAGCAGACCTGGTGTCTCAAAACCCCTTAAATTTTTTTCAAGTCAAATGTTCTTCAAGTTTCAATATTTTTACAAAAATATGAGCAAAAACAGCAGGGAAAAGAACAGCTACATGTATTTTTTGATGGCACACCAAACATAATAACCCATGACAACTGGAATTGGTGTCAAAAGAAATCTCAAAATTTTGTGATAATTGGACATTTGCCAATAAAAGTGATTGACAGTATTAAGTTATTATTTTGAGTCCTTTTTTAATAACTTTCATATTGAATTAATTACTACTTAGTTGTAATGTTTGTATTATGTAAGAATTTTAAGTTCTTTTGAGTTTCTACCATTATAATATATTTCTATTTAATGAAACAATCTATTTTAGAAGTATGTATCGTTACAAGATTACTGTCCTTTTATTGATTAGAGAGTGATCCAAATGATGTTGAAAAATCCGGATTACTAGTAACATTGATGTTAGCAGGGTTTGAATACTTCATGATCACTGAATTTGATGTGACATGTTAGTAGTTCAGAAAGCGGTCTTGTACAATGATGAGTATATCTACTAAGGAATATGGACATATAAAATATGTTTAAACCAAGCTACAATGTTGTGTGGTCAGGTATATTTGGTAGTTTTTTGTGTGCAATATTTATGTAATATGTTTTGTGTAATTCAGGAAGGGGACACATTTCCTGAGCCCCCTGATGGTGATCTGTATGAATTCATGCCAGAACAATCCTCCGCACCCCCTGTTGTACCACACTCAGCACCTCCATTGCATAATCACACCCATGATGCACCAAGCCTTCCGTCGAGACCCCCGCCATCACGTCAACATGAAACGGTAATTTGTTACATTTTGTACTTATTTAGATTACCATATAAGTCCGAATTAATGCACTCATCATGTTGTACAATGCCAGCCTGGTGCGCGGAAGTCATTATGGCGGTGTTGTGGCAGCCTAAGAATGCGATTGGCATGTTTTTACATAATGCTTTGATATTTGACAATGCAGTATTTACAATGATGGTGTTATTGATGTACATTGATGTAATTTCTAATTTCTAGTCTCTGATGAAAATTGTTTGTTTTGTTTATGAATCTAAATCGGGGATTGATTTTGTGGCTAAAAAGATGGTTCGAATGCTGGTAGCGCCATTGTGTTCCTCAAAACATGATTTTAAATCAATATTACTACAGCTGGTGTTAAGTGCTGTGTGGTGGATGTAAAAATGTACCCAGTACTTCGTCCAAAGTGTAGTTAACCTCACTTTATAAGTTAAATTTACATGAAAATAATGTTAGGTGGCTGTGGTGTAGTGGTTAGCATAACAGACCGACAATCCCAAGACCCGGATTCGAATCCCATTAGCACCATCAACTGATTTTTCGTGTTCCTCAAAACATGCTTCTATATTTTAATAACTATGCTGGTGTGACTGCAGTAACTGATTACATTGTTCCATATACTGCTGATAGAGTGCTGGTAAAATGAAGAGATGTTGTAAAGTGTAAAAATAAAATGTTTGTTTCTGGTTTCCCAACTTACCCTATTTCTTTGCCCCGACCCTAGAACATTTTTTCGCTTGTTTTTCTTTTTGGTTTTTGTGAATTTTTTTTTAGGTACTTATTTCTGCCCTGTTAATAGATGCTTTACGAGTATTCCAGCTATAGAACATTATATTCACCTTGATTAAACATTATCCATGTTAAAAGGTAGGGACAGGGGATTTGTATTTTTGAAGCCTAAGTCGCCCTCAGCTCAGCTGTATTACTGAAACTTATATTCAGACAAAGCAGTATGTGTCCTGTTTTGAAACTAGTTGGGTATTTTGAAATTTTGTGTAACCTGTAAACCTTAAATTCAAAGTTTTGATTATTTATTATTTGTTTGAATAATTTCACTCTAACTTTCTTTATCAGGACGCCAGTCAAGATTCAGCTCCAGGTAAATTCAATGTACTAGTTTTCTCTTGTTCTAAATGTCATTGCCTGCATATATGTATCCATTTTGTGTACACTTTTACTATGATTCCTAATACATATTCACAGTCTGTTAGTCTTTAATATTTATCCTTTGTGTTGAATTTACTTTGTGTTCTTTTACTATCTTTGTGTTGAATTGTCTTTGGGTTCTTTTACTGTCTTTGACAAAATAACCAGTTTAATGTTATGTGTAAGCAATTGCAACAATTTCCGTAACAGTTCTGAAATAGTCCTCAAAGGTATGTGTATGAATATATGACAAATCTCGGTAGGTGATGCGGTTTTCCTACACTGTTAACTTATATTACATCTTACCAGGGATAAACATTTCAGCATTATCTTAGATGTTTTGTGTGCCTCTTATTTATAATATTTAAAAGATCTCTGTCAAACCTTCCAAGGAGACTACATACATTCCTTTCAGCAGCCATTTTGGAACTACTTCCCCTCATGTTAATTCCGAGGTAGTCAAGGTGATCTGATTGATGTGTTAGAGCGGATTAAGGGCTCAAAGAGAAACTGACCTTATTCTCTATTTATATGCAGATAGTCCAGTTTCGCTTTCAGTCTTCATTTTATGTGAAAGTAAACCATTTTATGATTGACGTAATGCAAAATGCTTTCGTTGAGATATGTAGATACCTTCATTCAGTATTCAGTGTGACGTCATCTGGGGCCGTATTCACAAACATTTTAAGACTGAAACTTAGAGCTTAGACTTTAAATTTGCATAAGTTATAATTACCAGCATTTTGATTTCCTTAAATCTAAACAAATGAAATTTTGTCTACTTAATTATTGTTTCCCTCTGTACACTTTGACCAATTTTTACTAAAATCTGTACTGTTATAACAGCGTATATGCAAAGAGAAAATTTAACATTTTCAAGTCTTAAAGGTGTGAGTTTCAGTCTTATAACGTTAATGAATAAAGCCCCAGATTTGTACATACTAAATACATGACTAACAGTGTAATTTACATGGCTGTGTGTTTCTTACAACACCATTCCCATATTTCCATATAACCTTGAACTTTGAACTAACAACAAAATTTAATTAAGCAATATGTGATCTGCTTCACGAAATGATGAAGATAGCTAATAAAGCTTGACACTGTGGACCATATGTGAGCTGTACAAGCACCGACGTCCGACCATAAATGTTGTTAGGACATCAACTTGACCTCAGTCAAAATAACATAGTTGGTCCGACTGCCCAGTCCATATTGTTTATATTGACCTTTGAGTCATGTATTATTCAATGAATATTATACTGTAATAACTCTATGATATTTAGGGTCAGCAAAAAATTAGTTTTATTTTGAGAAGACAAATAACTGAAAAATTGTCCCAAAATTTTAGGGCATTTTTTGAAATTTTATATTTTTCAAATATTTTAATATATTTCTTGTATATTTTGCATAATATTATATAAATATTCTGATCCCAATTTTAAGTACACCTGTTATCTGTTTTTTATTACTTGGCATTTTACGTTTCACTTCCTGATGTTTTTGGCATGTTGAAACCCAACCACAATCATACATAAGTGATAAAATGTCTGCTGCTCATCCCTAATACAGGTGTGAATGTGCGTAGTGTCAGACGTATTGTGTCTATTGGAAACTCTAATCAATTTTTTGTAAATTAACATGTATATACAGTCAATAGCATTTTGTTAAGGTAATTCTTTGTATTCTTAACATCAGCTAACTTTATGGTTAATTTATTTTTTTATAATTTTCATTGGATTTTAAAAAATGTATCATCTGAACGTTTAAAATATATGTACAGGTTTATCGCTCGTAGTTGCTGCATTGTCTTAAACATCTTTAACACAAACAATTGCAATGTAACACCAAGTCAAAATTTTGGTTTTATCATAATAATGAACGGACAAAACATGTAAAAAAAAATTGAAAGTTTTTACAATTTTAATGATATTATAAACTTCTTTCTTGAAAAAATGCCGAGGAATACATTAATAGTGGGTACAATAGTACAGGAGATTGTAACAAGGTTATCTCCCCTTCTGCATCCCATCTACCCTGCATTCAGTAAAGGTGTTTGTGGCTAACATTTCGTAATGTTTGCAGTTTGGTTAAACGTGTGCAGTGAATTTGATAGAGTGGGTCAGGGACACAAAACCAAACCGTTTTGTAACATATGCAATTGTTAACCGTAACTGAACAAAAGGCAGAGGAGTAAACTGGTATATATATACCACGGAAGGTATATACCACGGAAGGGTTATAGAAGGAGAGATATAGCTGTGGTACAGTCTCCTGCAGTAGATCCTAGCTTCTTTGCGTTGATTAGAATCATTAAGTATTCAAACTGTATTGTTTTCGTCCGATATAAAATGCTTTTTCATGTCATATATGTATCAAACATGACCTGTTGTTGTAGCATAATTTGAATAACTTATTTTCTTTGAGCTAAGCATGGTTTTGGTATTTTCAGTTTGTTATGTTAACATTGCAGAATTAAAAGCATGCTTAATATTTTTACACTGTTACTAAGCAACTAACAAAAACATTGGGATGGAGAAACTTGGTGAATCAGGTAAATTTTGTAGGTAAAACGAGAAAAAAGAAATGATTTCTTGACGTTTTTTCCCCTTTAAATTCTATTAGTGAAAGGATTTTGTTGTAAATATCAATGAAACCACACACAGTTTTACATTGTATTGATGGATCTATGTGAAAATGTTATTATATCACCCTCGAGCTGTTTACGTCAATCAAAGAAATTAATGAAGCAACAATTAATGTAAATATCAAAGTTTATGTGTACATTAGACCATGATATAACATGAAAAGATATGTTAGTGACTGTTAAAATTATTCAAAACGTACACGAGTTAAGATAAGAACTTAACATGATATTGTTTCATTTTACGCAATAATATATGCTAAAAAATGTTCAATGTTTTAAATGTATTGAGTATACTTTTATTTAGGAACATTAATGTCTCCTTCAAGAGAACCATCATTGCTCTATTTGTTCTATATCAGCACATTACGTTCTGTTTCTACTTAACTTCCAGTCAGCAGTTAGTTTCTAGTCTTTGCTAGTTACTTTTGAGAATTTTAAGTATTTATATAACCAAACCGAATAATTGAAAACCAAAAAAGTAGTAATCAAAATCGTGTTGCATTACATACAGTAATACTTCGAAACCTTGACCTGCCATTGGGTCTATCAATTGAGTTTGAGCCATCTAGTCTGTCTTTTTCAAATACACAATGTTTTACGATTGAATTATCTTTTATTATTTGTAAATTGCCTTAGGTATTTGCTTGACTTTTCTTTGCTTTTTCGTATATTTAAAACTTCATCAATTTTTAAAAAATTTGAACCATGGTAAAATGTTAATGTTAAACTCAAAAGTTAACTCACCAGAGATTGTCACGAATTATCTCTCTTTATTTCTTGTATAGTATATGTAGAGATTGGATAAAGGGAGAAAACTCTAAAAGGATTCTGTACATATACTGTAGAAGGAATAAAATAAGAGAACTCTTGAGGGGATAAAGGGAGAGAACTCGTGACAATCACACATGAATTAAACTATCTAATTGACACTAGTGTCAATGGCTTTTATTTAATTAAAAAGTTCTGCTTCTGCTTGGTTTTATTTCCATAAATTCAAATACTTCAGTTTCATATAAAATGAAAATACAGTTTATGTAAAAGGGGTCTGCAGCTCCAGTAGGACTCACTTTTGTTTTGGTCACCAGTAATTTATCAATATCTAAGTTGTAACTTCGTTACTTTGAGACATTCGGCACCTTTTTGAAATAAACAGGCATTGCTCTGAGAGTAAGGCATTGGGCTGCTGATCTGAATATTGTATGTTGAACCCACAATGGGCAAGATTCTTCTGTGATCTTCACCCTGACCTGTTTAGGGTTGAATACTGGTTAGTGACCCAGAATGGTCACATTGAGAGTGATTAATATAATTTGGAAGAAAATATTTTACAATCTATGTTATTTAAAAAAAAAGTTTTAACAGGATATGAAGTAGAATTCCACTATTGTTTCATGACTTTAGCTTGCCTTTTTTAATGTTTTATTGTTATAACCACGGAAGATTGTCACAAGTCCTCCCCTTTATCTATTCTAGAGTTCTCTCCCCTATATCCGTTCTAAAGTTCTCTCCCTTTATCCCTTCTATGGTATATGGTACAATATGTATGTATACTATAGAAGGAATAAAGTGAGAGATCTCTGGAAAGGATAAAGGGAGAGAACTCTGGAAAAGATAAAGGGAGAGAATGTGCAACAATCTCCTATGGTTATGACTATGATGAAACGTGGTAGCCAGGAATATGGTATTATATCTTGAATGCATGTACTTTGTTTTGTCACCATTTCATTTCTAAATGAAGATTTCTGTTTCAATGTATTTAAAATTACTAGTGATAATAAACTTAGTCAGTCAAATTTTTCAAACCAATCAAATCTTTCGTTTCCCATAAAACGAAATTCTCTTTAACTGAACAACGTTTGTATCCTCAATAAAGATTGGTTAACATTTTATAAATGGTACGTTACCTTACCTAATTACACTGAATTTCGGTGAATTTACCAAATCATTTTAGGATCTTAAGTGGCCAGCGATTGTTACATTTCAGCAATTGTTTATATATGTTAATGAATCTTAACCTTCAAATTGCGCCAACCATCTTTTTTCATGATATTTCGCATTTTAGTAATGATTGTTAACTGAAGGCATTTATGGACCAATATTTTTTTTATCAATTTCATATGTTAAGTACTACATTGAGGGTTCAGTGCAAGACTACGGTAACTCTTACAAAAATACATAGGAGTTATGATAGTCTTGCATTGAACCCTGGACATGCACTATTGTTAATTTTTAAAGAGAAACAGAAATCTTTCCTTCACTTGCATGTTGGTGTATCATGTTTTTCTTATTCCATTATCTGCTTGCCACTCAGATCTTCCGGGGCGTCCAAGTGCCAAGCTTGCTCCTGTTAAAAGATTTTCTGGTGACGGGCAGAAATCAATGGGAATTTCTCTACAAGACCTTGGAGCTAGGAAAGCTAATTTGAAAAAAGTAGTATCACGAGAGGAACGAGATGATAAAACTGAAAGTAGTACCGAAGCAACGAGTGGTGATTCGTTTAAGGATAAAATTAACAAATTCAAACAAGTGGAAAAAGGTATAATTGTACTTCATGGTTTTCTGAAATGAATTTTATCATGATGACAACTTAGTCTATGTGATGTTAATTGCAATTTTGTTTTCCCCAACAAAAATGTTGACGTCTTTGTCCTATTTTCTTTCCTATAGCTCTTCATAGTGTTTGTAATGATTTGGTTGCACATGTATGCAAGAATGATTGTAAGAATCTTTCACTGGCTTTTGTTGAGGATAGAAATATCCGGCACAAGGATAACCGTTATGCTAGGAAGGAGGCTCTGCTGAGTGACAGTGAGAACCGTTACCCGAGAGCAGAGTATTACCATCCACATATGAACACAGTCATAAATGTGTGCTGCTATGGGATTTACAATTTCTTCTGTGTCGTCATTTCAAGAAAATGCAACATGTGATGTCGCTATTTACAAGCAGGACAACAATTCTTACTCCATATGGTCACTTTGTTGTCATTATTACATATGGGGAAAATATTGCTTACTGCCAGTACATGGTGATGTCACATGTGATGTTTTCTGGAAATAACGTCACTTAAAGAAGAGGTTGGAAATCTCACAGCGGTGCTCAAATAGAGTTTGCCAGGACCGATGAAAATGTGGCAATCTCAGTCTGGTATGCAAGAAGAATATTTCAGATAGAAATTATGTTTACTGTTTTCTAATAATATCTCGAAGTCCATGATTAACTGTTTGCCAATTATCCTGGACCCCTTGCTAATATTTGGCTAATAAGATTTCTTCAAAATTCTCTGTAAGAATATAGTGAATTCTATGACATATGAAGGGATATAGACTTCAGGAAAGAAAATTATAAACTTTTTAGTTCTAGAACACGTATCTGCTCAGTTTGTTACTTTTGTAGCCTTTAGATTCTCTTTCTGAAAAATAGCTGCTACATCTTGTCCACATTTTGTTGGGGGACACAAAATATTGGCTTTGACTTTGTTGATTGTTTTACTGTAAATAACAGCATGCTTACTCACGCTCACTTGGTTTTTTTGTTTAACTGTTTTGTTTTTTTGCATGCATTGTTCGGACGCTGCCATGACAAAGTTTGTACTAGTGATGGAGGTCATGATGTTGAGTATTTCCAAATGGATGTTTTCATGTTACAAATCATGTCCCTTTTCGAAAGTGTCTTTTGTAGCTTAATTTTGATTTATTGAATTAAATGAGTATAGAAATGTTTTTTAGTGTCATATAACTATTTTTTTATTCAATTGAAAAAACAGATTTTGAGTGAAGCGTTTCTGACGTGATGTCATTTTGTAGATTACTCCGCATTTTGTTTGCAACATTTGAATTGCTGTGAGAAGAAAAGTCGATGTCCTATTTTTAATAGTTTTGGTATCAAACGAAATTAGAACAATATATTTAACAAAATGCAACACACTGACAATGGATGTTTGGTCACTTATGTAAGTTTTGTCATGGAACATCTCAGTCATGTTCTTGTTGTATTGTTTTGTGCAATGTACTATAAATCAGCTGTCTTCAAGCAGGAGGAAAGCCACAGATGTGCGTCGTCTGCTCCTTTAGTTATGTACACATGATGTGTGTTGCTTTACCATTGAATTCTTTTTCAGCAAAGTCAGTGTTGAATAATTATGGTGTTTTTAGTGCCCATAAAAATAGAATCTTTTTAATTTACTTTTTTGAAGGGAAGATACTTTATTTCCCTTGTCAATGAATAGGTATGTTCAGGTGAAGGGCATCCCCCTCCACAGATACCAACTTGTATCAATTATAGCCTATCCTCGTACTTGTAAATCTAACCTTTTATTTACTGTTGTGATCATTTTTGTTTCATATTTGGAGTGCAATAGTTGAAAATTATTCCATTGGCAGAGAGCTATGAAAGAAAAGATGTGTCCCGGTCTGTGTTCGGTGAAGGTGTTTGCGGCTAACGTTTTTGTTACGTTTGCAATGTAGTTCCCCGTGTGCAGTGAATGCAATATGGTGGGCCAGGGATACAAAACTAAACAGTGTCCTAACGTGAGCAACTGTTAGCTGTAACTGAACACAGGGCTGAATTTAGTGATAGCATTTTCTTTCTGTGTTATTACCAGCTGTTACATTTTCTTATACTTGAACTGTTAACTTTGTTGTATATGTGTTATACTAGTGGTGTTATACTTAAACTGTTTACTGCGCTGTATATATCTGATGCTAGTTGTGTTGCATCTTGTTTCTTCTTTCAGATATATAAGAAAAAATTGTTAGTGATAATTTACAGCTGCAAATATACTGGTCAAAAGTGGTAACCCACCGATACTGTGTTACATTGTTTCCAAAAGGCTACTGGATAAATCTTCTGATTTTTACTGCAGTAAACCATAAAATTTGTGATTCAAAAGAAAATGAACTATTGAAAAAAGTCAATGTTTACCTGTAAAAATCATTTCTATCGTTTAAGATCACTTTATTATATTGTAGAAAAAATTCTCGATGTACAAAATGGCAGGTTAGCTCTTTTGCCCAGTATTACCTAATATATCTATCATTTTTCAGGCATATATTTACTAGCATAATACAGATTCATCATTTTCAGCCTTAAGCTCATAATTTTTTCTTTACAAATTAGAACAAATACTGTAAAAGTCGATATTTTTGCAGTCAGAAAGTTCATGAATTGGTGATTTCAGACATTTATGCTACTGAAATGTTTGTGAGTAGCTGAAATGAGTATTGCTACTTTGGGGAGCATATAGCTGCTGCTATGTCTGCCTGTCTGTGCGTCTGTTTCTACGTACATATGTCCGTTCCACATTCGTGGTGCCGGCTCTATATCTCAGCAACCACCAACCGGAATTCAATGAAACTTACTGGAAAGCTTCGATACCAAAAGGAGTTGCTCATATTGTGAACATGTTCTGGGTTGATGATTTTGTCACATACTTCAGAGAGCATTCATTCAATTCTACTGATAATTTCTTGTTGTTTAATGGTACAAAATAGAATTATAAGTATGGTGACTGATGTGTTAAGTCAGATCTTGATTGAGTGAGAGATTCTCACAATGATTTCTTTATGCATTGCATTAATCTATAACAGTGCATTTATTGCAGATGATTCGGATTCTGATGATGAGCAACAGTCTGGGAACTCCTTTTTATCTCAAATTTCTAACGCTAGGGGATCTCTTAAAAAAGCAAATGTTAAAAAAAATAACTACTCTCCTCTTCCCAACCCACCTATGAAGAATACAACTAAGCAATCCGAAAGTTCTGTTAGTGTCACAGACACTGCAAATTTAACAATTCAACAAAGAATTGCTTTAATGAAAGGCAAGTCTGCCGGTGGTTTAGAGTTTCAAGCCACTCCGAAACCTAAACCACCAGTGAAGCCTGATTTGGCTGGGAAACCAAAAACTCCATTCAAACCTGTGAAACCACAAACAAATCAGTTTACATCAAATAGATCGGTGTCTCCACATCAAGGTAATAACCAAAGCCAAACGAATCATGACAATATATCCAAGTCTGCCTCTCATTTTCCAAAGACTAGACAAATACCGCAGCCACCAATAAAACCTAGCAAGGTGGCACCTAGCTCTCCTATTTCTACAACGAGAAATCTGAATACTACGAACCCTAGACAGATGCAGCACGTACCACAGGTGATTGTGTAGAAACTCTCTATTGGCCTCCTGTAAAACTCTTCGTCCTCTTTTGAGGATTGATATGTGTACCCATTGCATGAATAGTACTCTGTATAATCCTATCATTGTCACTGTATGTGTATTAATGTTCAATCTCTATAGATTTACTTGTTTGCATGTCCAATACTGCCACACATATACCACAGTATTGATATATATTGGTGAAGGGTTAGTAGGCCATGTTGACAGTTGTAAGCCCTTGTGTGCGTAGGAGATGCCAACAACATACAGACATACATACCAACATGTTTTATGTTTAATGGGAGACAACTCCTGTTACTACTGAATTTTTTATGGAATAATGTCCCTTAGCATCTCAAACATTTGAGCCAAAAACAAAAAAAGATGTAGTTAAAAGAAATAAAAGTAACTAAGCTGTGTAAAACGAAAGGACGGGTGTGATACTTCACTATGTAAGTTTTGTGGAATCGGTGAAATATTCAAGTAACCTCGACAAACCATGTGATGTCCCAAAATGGGTCATTCATAACTGTAAACAGAGCAGATTTGTCCCGTAGATGAGGAAAGTTGTCATGAAATCTATTCTTTGGTAAAAAGCTACTTTATAAACATGGAAACAAAATTTTACATTGTCCAAATTTCGAAAACAAAGATACAATAAACTTTGTCTGTTGGCATAAACTTTCTTTGGTTCTTAAAAATTCCAACAGTTAGTGTGTGTACAATTGCAAAACTGTCGCAAGAATATGATAACACTAAGGACAACTATTCAAGGGCAGAGACAAGGAACAACGAATCGAGCTCAAGGGATGGGATGTAGGAGGGCCCCATGATGATAGGTGATTGGAAGTTTTGTGTATGGTTAATTTCCAGTCATTTAGTTACTGGTGTATTAACTATATGGGAGTTAAAATTTTGATATTTTGAATGTGAAAATGGAAAATTACATAATCTTATCTGAACTTTTCAGCTGCACAGTTATTGTTATGACATGGTACTTTTCAGCACTAACTGTCTTCTAAACTATAATGCATTATGTTACTATTAACAACATCTTATTCTTCAGACTTTGGCGGATTCCTTTTTGCTTCAACAATACTCATTCAGTTTGAAGTTTTCTTTCAGAACTACCTGATGCATATGCCCTATTATCCATTTGTAGTTTGTAAGTAGTAATTCAATGAAATGTGCCCTCATTTCATTTCATTGGATTTTTTATACTTACAATAATTGTATAATTTTCTCATGTGGAATCGTTTTTGTCGTAGTTTGGATCTAGTTTGCAATGTTCTATTCACATCCTCTTATTTCAGCTTCTTGGATGTGGTTTGGATACCAGTTTCTGATATTTATGTCTTATAAGTTTAGCATGGGATGAATCAGTGATGGGCGTCCGTTGCTTCCATCACTTGCCTCTCACGGCAGCGGGTTTGAATTCAAACTAAGATGTATAGTTTGTATGTGACTAAGCCATCTAGCTAGCTTATAGAAAGTAATGTGGTCTAGCCAGACTGTGGCGTAGCTGCCGTTACCCACAATACGCCAGTGTGTACAATTTCTCATCGGAATAAAAAAATATTAAGAGGTCCAAAATTGAATTAAAGCTGGGGGGGGGGGGTAATTGGGGAGAAGTATTCCCAGGCTATATATTTTAACAGCTCAGAGAGTACAATAGGTAGAGCCTCACTTACTTTATATTTGAACAAAAAGTTTTTATTCCCTGCAGTATACAAAGTGAGTTATACGTCAACCCCTTTCAACCCCAATTGTGCGTTCAATTCAAAAAGGCCTGGCTACGCCCCTGCCAGGTGTTAGCCTGTTGGTCTTCCTCTACCCTAACAGCTAGACTAGTCACTACGTAACCCTGTCTGTTCATGTGATCTTTAAAGCCCTGTTACAAAAAAAAGAATAGTGTTATTACTCTGTGTCAACAGCATTATTCCAAATCCATTTTCTATATATATACTGTTGAGTAGCTCCAACTTAAAACAATGGGCTTGATGGTCTTTGAACTACAATCAGCTGTTTGGATAACATATGGGTTATTAGTTATTTATAAAATACTGTTTGGATCCATTCTAGGCTAAGTCTCCAACAATTCAGTTTTGTATCAAGATGATTTGATCGGTTTTGCAATTTTTCAGGAGTTAAACCCGATATTCTTACACCAAAACCACTTCTGCCTGTAAAACCGATGATGAATATTAATGTAAGAATTTCTGTTTGTGTAGCGTTATAGATGTGTGTAAATACTTATGTAGATTTGTAACACCGCGTTGCTAGGACTTACGGCATTCCATATAACCAAGTAACCCTTGTTGAAAGAAACCATTTCAAACTTCAACATTTCAATAATGTCCAGATTGTGATGATCTTTGACCAAATCTCTTTGTAAAGCAACTTTGAAAGGCTGTTTCTGTTAAAGATATCAGTTTATGTTGAAAAGCGATGGAAAGTTAAGGACAATCTCCAAATTGGTATTCATTAAATAGACTTAGAGACTACAGTAGAAGCAGGGGAAACTGCTATAGTGATTAGTGTAATTAATTACCGTATAATTGGTCTAAAAACGATTTTGAAAATAATTTTGAAAGTTGCTCATTGTTTGGTGATTTAGTTCTGTTGATATCAGCTGGTTCTTGTATAACTGCATTCAAAGGTATAAAATGAATTTGGAGTCACTTTCGCATAGAGCTTAAATGTATTCAAAAAGTTTTAAATGGTTTCTCTTCGATATTTATATAGATGTTTGTAGCTTCCTTCTTGTGCCCCGCTCCCCTGTGCAAGGGCATTATCTGTTGTCAATTGTGTCTGTCTGTCCGTCCGTCCCACAAAATCTTGTGCTGTTCATATCTCAAAAAGTATCTGACCTAGAGTAACAAAACTTCAAAGGAATATTTGTCATCTCATGAAATAGTGCACTTGTTTTTTTGTTCGATTGTTATGCCCCTTGCTTGAGTAAAGTGGGGGCACCTGTGCCCTGTGGACACATTGCTAGTGTATAGATTGCTGTATTCTGTTTGTCATTCAAGTTTTTCCTGTAAAGTTCAACCTTCCATTAAATCATTTAAGACTAAGAATTGTCTAATGCACATAATTTATTGCAATTTTACAGAGTTCATGAGAAGAAATTGTGGTCTAAACGTAAGCTATGCTGGCTCATTCCATGATTTGGAAATTGCATATACAACATATATTATAAATTATTAGAATAATGTACAAAATATTCATGTGGTATACTATGCCAATACCTGCATGCTGAGCTGCTATAAGTAATTAATGGAGCTTATGTTCTGAGGGTTGTCCGGAGAGTGAAGCGTAATGTTTGTAGCGATGTTTTGTAAAACGATGTGCCTATGTATAACAACCGTGAATATTATGTACATTAAGTGACATATTATTCTGTTAAGCTGTGTGCTTGCCTTAATATACAGAGCCTGTGAAGTCATACAACATTTTGAAGTCTAGATTTCAGGAAAGAAGCTGCATAATATGTATCGTTGATTGGTGTATTCTTAATGACCTACTTGAGTGCTCCTGTGAGCCACATAGAGTCACTATGGTCCTCTAGTTTCTGTTAACTTTGTCAAATTTCACTTCCTGCATTATCTAGTAATTTAGAGGGTACAGGTCTCTTATGAAGAGGTAATGTCTTAATGTTGTTAATGTGCCTTTGAAAACAGATCTCTAGGCCTTTAACTTAGTATTTATTCAAACATTAGTTTTACTTTATTTAATGGCAGGATCCTGAATTTAGTATTTTCCACCAAATTTTAGTACTCAGGTTCTGTTTTTTTCATATTTCACGAATTGTATGTTTCTTCATTGATCAAAGTGCAATGAATCCTTTCTGCAATAGTGTCAAGCCATTTATTTATGGCTGCTGTGGAATTCTTGCTTATTGTCATCTCAGTAAAACTTGTAGGATTATAGAGAATCGCTTTCGTTTTAGATCTCATATTCGTTGCCATGAAATTTAACACAATGGTATAGCAGTGGAACTCACATGCCTGTATTAGATAGAAATAAAGTTCCCTGTTTTAATGGTGGTGGTTTATCCATTATTGGATTGTAGATTGATGAGCTTGGTTGTTTATGATTAGTTTCCCTTCTGTCTGCAGGAGCGAGTGTATTGTTGTTTCAGAAAAGAACGAGTTTATTGTTGTTTCAGAAAGGAGCGAGTTTGTCGTTGTTTCAGAAAAAAATGTGCTAAGTACATGGTATTTTTCATGATCAAAGCAATATGTTATATATTTGCTTGTGGATTATGTAATAGTCTATATGGCACAATCACCATCGTCTTTTGCTGCAGTAATGATTTACTTTTCCTTGTATTTTCATTGTGTAGAAATTATATTTCCAGGTAAAAAGCCCCTTTTGCCAGTGAAGCCCAATGTTTCTCGTGCAGCCCTAAAATCAAAGGACCTTGGCCCTCCCCCGGTGCCCCCATCTAGGACATTTGGAATGCCCCCTCCACCGCCACCGCCACCATCACTTTCATCACCGTCCTCTGCTGCTAGTGTTTCTGCTGTCTCTGTGCCGAAGGTCTGTTTGCACTTCTTGCTTCTCACTTCTTGCTTTTATAATGCTGCATGAATATGTTCATTCCTCTGCAAGTTGTCCAGTTCTGTTTTTCATTTGTTAGTGAAACTTTTCCCCAATATCTTAAAACTGTAAGAAATACCAGAATTCTACATCTCTATACTGCTTGCTGAGTATTTTGTTGAAGAGCAAGTAGTGTATACTTGCTCTTCAACAAAATACTTATCAGTGGAAAAGTTACACATTTTCTAAGTGTGGTAGCTTCATTTATTTTATGTTTACATCTTTGTACAAAATTCTGCTACAGTTTTTTATTTTATTAAAAAAATACAATTAACTAAAATGTGAAACAGAATGGCCTTCTTATTGTAATTTGTGTATGTTTTCAAGGTACAACCTCTTTGGTGCGGCACCTTTTGGGCAACATTTTCAGCACAATTAGGCCATTGTTTTTAATTTTCATTTTACTGATTTTTTTAAAAACGTGATTGGTAAAAAAAAAATATGTACAAAATGAACAATCTGATCCTGGTAACACCAGGCCTAATAGTGCTTAAGAGAATGCCTTATTTGTCCCATAGCAAAAGCTACTAATTTTACCTCATCAAGCAACAACCTCTCAATAACAACTTTCCATTCCCCAAAGGGTGTTGCTTCGGTGAGGTTGCCATGTGCTTTATTATAAGTGAACTATGTCTTCTATTCTTTGCATCATGCTCGACTGGCTGCTAACTCTATATGCTATAGACTCACATTAAACAAATGCATTTATCTGAAAATTTATGGCAATTTCTAGCTATTGTATTTCTTTTGAAACAATATGTTTTGTCATTACATCTTTTTCATAAGATGATTATATAATTTCAAACGATAGTTCATATCACAGGCCTTTAGCATGTGACTAACAAGGCACGTCTTATTGAAATGGGTTAGCAAAAATTGTATCTTGTCAGTGCACAACATTTATCTTTGTTGGCAGGGATGTCATTCGAATATGTAAAAAAGTTATACATATTGAATAAGTACCGTAAAATGTTATCCAGCTTTACCATGTCTTGAAATTATGATATTGTTAGTTTCATCAATCATGTATTGGTTTTGACCAATAGTTTAAGTATATACATCATATGGTATACTGATGTATATGTTGAAAAGGTTTAATTATCATCATCTTACTTATACAGTAGCTATTTTGTTCAGAATAAAAATAAAACATTTCATTGATTACTTTTTTATTAATATTTCTATTAATCTGAATATCTTTTTGACCACAACATTAATTATTGTCATTGATTCATTACCTTATCTTCAGATTAAAATTTCATTATTATGTAAGAATTTTTGTTCGATACAAATATTTTAATTATAATTGATAATTGATTAAATAATTAGCAGAAGACACCCGAAGTGAAGTCGCCCCCACCAGTGCCATCACCAACCATTGTACGAGAAAATACTCCGCCCCTACCCCCTCCGCCGGCTAGTAATTACGAAGAATCAGATGAAATCTATGACGAAGGTTTTAGTTACATGGTAAGATATTATTTTTGGGATGTCAATATTCAGTTTTTTTGCTAGCCGGTTAACCATTTAATCTTCCTAACGGTTAGCCGCACACGGCATTTGTTACGCGAATCGTATTTTGTCATGTATATTTTTTACCATACTAGTTCGTATTGTGTTTTATTTCTGCAAAGGAAGAAATATTGAGATTTGTGACAACGGATATCTTGCGAGATATTTTCATTTTTTTCCACAACGAAAAATAGATAAAAAACGTTTAACCAGTCAGTGATTTTACTAACCGATAACTGCATGTTTGTACGGTTAACCGGCTAATTATTTACATCCCTAATTATTATCAGTTATCAGATGATTTCATCTTATGTCTTCCCAAGGGAGCCCAAAAGTTGCCTGTCTAGTCATCACAGTGTCTTTGTCAATGAGATGCCTGATAGTTGTCTACTAAGTTTTATGTCCATGTGTGATTTATATATCACATAGCACTAAAGTGTGATTTATATATCACATAGCACTAAAGGACTGTACTGACATGATATGCTGTTCTCTAAGTTTAGCCATACATGTTTGTTAATTGAACAGAGTTGTGTGTTGAGATCATAGGTAAAAGAGGATGCGGGGGAGTCAAATCATTATCATCCATTTTCTTGTAAGTTCTTGCCAATATCCTTGTAGCCACTAATGATATGTACTGTTATTGACCGAAATTTATTGTAATGCTACAAGTTGATAATTGTTCTTACAAACATTTTTATGAAAAACACTGGTTGTCATGAAAATGGTGAGGAAAATGTAGATTGCTGTACTTAAAATGAGGGCCAGGTGTGAACATATACCAATACATACTATGTCATTTTCTGTCCATATTTATTTCATTTTCTGACTTGAGTATGTTTCTATTTACTTACCAGCCCGATCCTTTGAATCGTGAGGAATGGTACCATGGTGATATTGAGAGAGTCTTAAGTACTCAAAAGTTACAGAGTGTTGGACAGGTTTGTAGCTTACTAACTTTTCGTATCATTCAGCAAAGCTGTTTCATTTAAACTCAAAGCCAAGCATCAGAACCTTCTCTGGTATAATTCTGTGGTCTACTTAACCTTTAGTAATGTCTGAACATTCTCCTGATACTCTCAGAGTGAACTCAGATACAAACAAGCATATCATTTGCATATTATGCTAATTGGATATTTCCACAAATCAAAAAGTTTGCAAACTGGAGATTTCGGACATTTTGCAAACGGAAATAGCTGCGAATTTCCAAAATATGCATTATTACATACACTGCATACATATTCTGTTGCTCAAAGTTCTAGTTGTGCTAACTGTGAAGTAGTTTATGGTTTGTCATACAACGTTGTTTACAAAATTGTATGATTCTCTAGTTTGGCCATTCATTAATTATGGTGCAAGCAATATGGGGAGTTTGATTGTTCTCATGTACCAATTAATAATGTACCACATTGAGCAACGAGACATTACTTGGGGGGTAGGAAGGTACACGTATTGACTGTACTAGAGCACTACACCATTTTCCATTAACTTGGCACTGTGTACGTGGTTCAGTTTGCAACGTGGAAATGTTTTCGAATTTCGCGAAAACAATGAAGTCTCAAATTTAGCTGTTTAGACCCTAGAGTACAACTAGCACTTTGAGCAACAGTATATATATGCATAATATGTAATAATAATGCATATTGAGGATGTTTCTATTGTGACTCTATTTAAACAGTTTACACAGATCTTCTGTTTGTTGTTGATGAGTTATGATGAAGTTAAACCTTATTTTGTCACATTCTAGGACGGGACATTCATGGTTCGTAAGAGTAAGCAAGGAGGGGATAATCAGCCATATACACTCGTTGTCTTGTATCAGGGACACGTGTATAACTTGAAGATGAGATTGAGAAATGACGGACAAATAGCGCTTGGTGAAGAGAAGCCTGATGAATTGGTAGGGGGTAGTTTTTAAGTGTTTACTTTTACTTGTTTATTACTTAATGAAAGTATTTTGTCTGTGTGACTGAAAATGCAACAAATTGGTACATTGATTTACTTCTGCAATTTGTATTCATAAATAACTTAGGCATAATGAAACAAATTTTGGCAAAAGTAGACTGATTTGGTAAGTCAATAGCTAGTGGCTACTAAGCTATCTACTGTTGATTTAAAATCAGTTGAGAATACTGTTATTGTGTACCTAATGTCTATTGGTCAATATATTGCAAAACATGTGGCTGATCACCACAAAGTTTGTTAACAACCATGTAATCTGTAGTAACTATAGATGTATGTAGCAGATCTGTGGTCCAGAGGTAACGCGCTGGACTAGTAATCTAGGGATCGCAAGTTTGATCCCCTGCTCCAACACTGACAGTACTAAAAGTCATTCGGACGAAACGTTGGAAAAGAATGAGGTCCCGTGCATGTATAAGAACCATTGTGCTTCTGGAACTGGGGCAACTTCTGTATCATGCACTATCCTCCAAAAATCTAAAATGACTTAACATTCTTCCTGAGGCGTCGCCCATATGGTAAACCAGTGGTGACAATGAATAAACGCACATACACAACTATTGATGTGTGCAAAGGATAGATAACAAGTGGAGTTGTCTATATAAAATAGAAACGAGCGTAGAAACTCCACAAGATATCTATCCGACTTAGTCCACATGACTAGCTACACACAAAAATCCTGTGCAATTCGCCCTCAAAATACCATATATAGTATTACCCCATAGATGATTTTATAGACAGTAAGTAGGTTATGTCTATACGATATAGACGCTCTGAATACAACGCCCTGATTGGCTAACTGGGGATAACCATGGTCTAAATTTGTGATTTGAAATATTGTTGTACATTTGAACATTCTTGTTGTTTTTCAGGCATTTAAAGACGTACCTGCACTAGTACACCACCATAAAGCCCATGATGTTATCCTCGTCAATGTGAAAGAACATAAACAGCACAAAACCTTGTTGAAAAAACATCCTATATCAATGGCTAGCAAATGATTGTACATGTATGCATGATCTCGTTAATAATTGTTGATTGACACCTTGTATAACTCAAATTCGCTATTTCTTTCATTATTGTGTTTACCAAAGTATCGATTATAGGGGTGTTGTATACAACCTATTTACAGCGTTTGTCATCCGTTCATAATTGAAAATATGATTTAAAAAACCTTCCCACCCTATACCCAATATAATGGATAAATCAATAATGAAAGCCTTATCGAATTGGGTTTATACATGTATATGGCTTAGTTGAATCCTGTTGTTTCCGTGAACAAACATATAATGCTGTTGCTACAATAGGTTTTTGATTTGTTCCCATATCGGTATGTTTATGTGTTACATTCTACTTGTGTTATTATTATTAGCTGTTGTTGTTGTTGAATATAAGAAATTCATAATTTCTGATTTTATAGACTTTTCCCAGATATTTTAGATATTTCCGAGTTTTTCTTTTTAATTGAATTTAATCAAAGTGTGTACTAAAATTATTGTTAAAAATAAATGTGCCAATTTTGTTGAGATGCCAGTCTTTAAATGCCATTGTAAATACCGGTATATGGCGAATACAAAGTGCTAGATTGCCATATATCTGATAATATTATCGCGACACAAATCATAAAAAGATTCTTTGCAAAGCACGGATTTCAAGTCACGCAATGCAGAAATATCTTGCTCATTCTAGTGTTGTATAATCAGTGTTTACATTTACTGCTCAGCCAAGTTACTTTGCATAATATCAAGTTATTGACAAGTACTATGTCTGTCACTCTGTCACTAGAATATATATATGTACAAATGTACCCTTTTAAATGTTAAATGGTCAGTCTTAGCTTCAAAATGATTTAATACATGTATTATTTTTAAGGCGTGTCAAACTGTTTGAAGTTTACTAAGTAAATTATTTTTTTGAAACAGTTTGAGAAAAAAAACAAGTTTATGACAGCAGTTTGCTGAATGTCCATTTTTGTGATATCAAAATATAAGACATGAAGTGAAGACTACAGTAAAACCTTAATAATAAAACCACTCTTGGCACCTTGAAAAATGGTCTTCTTATTGAGGTGGCCTTAATATCAAGTTTTAATAAGAGTGAAAATGGACTTGAAAATTGTGTTCTTAATTTCTAGGTGGTCTTATTATTGTGGTGGTCTTTAGGTGAGGTTTTACTGTATATTGTGTAGTTTTAAATAGTGGACTAGTCTTTGTTTGTTTTATCCAGAGATCATGGTTCTACCATCGTCAAGGTGAGAATTATTCAGTACCGCCTCATTGACATGAGGGAACAAACTTGAGAAGGATTTAATTAAGCGTTGAACTTTCTCCACCATTGGTCTGAAAACTGTCATATGAACATATTAATGTCTGGGTTTTTTCATGTTAAGAGTTTTGGTTGTTTTCTTCTTGTCTAAGATACTCTATTATTGCTATTTATTATACACTAACAGTGATATATATATATGTATGTACATTCCATGTGTTGAATAAAGTCAGGGTTAAATGTTACATTATTTGAGCCATGCCACAACAAAACCTGTATTAGTGATCAAAAAGTCCATTTTCTGGATTTTACATTTTCTAACAGATGTTTGTTTCAACTTTCATTTAATACCAGGAATATTAAAATGGGACGTCTACTTTTCTTTTTATAGCAATTCCAATACTAAGAACAAGATGCAAAAGTACGCTACAAAATGACGACGTCACATCAGAATGTACATAATTCTTTAAAGAAATGTTCTGCTCTTCAAGTGGAAAAAAAATTATGCAATACTTATAAATGTTTCCTTGTTGGTTTAATTCTATATATTACAATTAAGGTTCCAATACATCTTTGGAAAAAGTGCTTAGTTTGTGAAGTCAAAATTTTGTGAAATACTTAATGTCATAACCATGGTCACTAATACAGGTTTTGGCAGGACTGTTCTCATTTGTATATTTTATTTAAACTTGTATGTTGTATGTTTGTTACTAACTAGCATGGTATACGCACTATTCCTTGTTATGATTGGAGGACAGATTTGTAGACACACATTCCTTATAAATGAAATCCTGTTAATGTTTTGTACAGACATTTGTTTATTTTGTTGATATTTGCCATCATTGTATTTGATAGTGCTGCTAATTGACTCAATCTGTATTATCCAGGTCTATATATAGACTTATCATTCTTGCTACACACCCTTATATACAAATATTGCCACTATGATTAAATGTTGTTGATTGAAAATTTATGGAGAATATCCTTTTTGTGTTCACTATGTCTATCGGTTAATATTTTACAAGACATGTTTTCCTCGGCTGACCACCTCAGTTTGTTTACAACATTTCAGAACGATTTCTCAAGTAAACAAAAACAGACAAGTTCTTTGTAGAATACTCTCATAGATTTAAAACTAAATTATAAGAATTTAAAGTAATATTATGCTAATTTTTTGGTTCATTTTTTATCTTAACAAACATGAAAACTATATTTCAAATAGTTAAAACAATGATAAATATGCATTATCAAAGATTACACTAATGTATTCCTCTGTCTTTGTTAAAAAAAGATGTTTTGCAATATTTTGCAATAAAAAAACTAGCGGGACATTTTACAAGTTTATTGTGATTAAATCATAAAACAAGATTTTTTGAATTGATAATACATTCTAATTGTTCGAATTAAAGATGTTTCAGCCAGTGTAGCAACAATACTGGATTAAACATTAAAAACGCAACTATATCACTTTAGCCTTCATTTTGTTCCAAGTGTTAAACACGTTTTATTGTTACAAATGAGTAAATCATTCTTCAACAATAAATTAAACTCTGGCTCTAGTATTCATGTATAATAATTTATTAAGTTCAGGAAATTATGTTAGAGAATTAAAATATTATTATTTCTTTATAATGTCACCATGCTGATGCGGACAATATTTAGTAGCGACATGTATTAATGGCGTGTAGTATGTTTCATGTTCAGTTGGGCCAGATACATATTTGTAATTCAAAAGGATTTCTTTTGATTTTGCATTATATATTTATATATATACAGGTTTATTTGTTAAGAGTTTTATATTTCTTAATATATTTTCCTCTTCGTGCGACTATACCTTAATGGGTGGTCTGATGCCAAAGTGAACCAAGCCTCACATAGGTCATTTTGAGAAAATTGACTTTAAAGTATTTTGAATTCCCCATGAAAGATGATAATTTTTGGGCAACATATGAAGTATTCATGCTGTTATTTGGTGATATAGCAATAAGTTGTTTTTTAGTTCCAAATGATATTTATTTGCAGTTTTTTGAAAAAAGATTTTGTAGAATAATTCATTTTGTCATGCATACTTTACTTCAAAACTTGAAATAATGCCAACGTGAACTTCTGGTTCCTAGTTCAATCAGGCTTAGTTAAGGGGAAGGACCTATAGTAGATATGGGTTCCTAGTTTTTCCTATTTTGTTTAATGTTCTCCTGAATAAGACAAGAGGATGTTTAGTTGACGGACTCCTTTGCTGAAAGTGTGCTCTGGTTTCACTGGTGCATAGTCCAACCTTCTCAACTGATAACTGAAAAGGTTGGCCTATGCTTCAGTGATACCTGCAAGTGGCTTTGGGGACAAATAACCTGTCAACTAAGTGATCCAATTGCCTTGGTTTAAGGTAATCAAATAAAAAAAAGCTGCAAAGGTAACATATTTCCTTTCAATAATTCCTACTTTTTTTGTACAATGTATATACTGCTGGAAAGCCTGTACACCAATTCAAAATCTCCTTCTATAGACGTCTTAGAAAGCTGGAAACTAGACCAAAATAAAATCCCGTTTTGAACAGTAACAAGGAGTAGATAACTCAATCTTCATGGAAATGTGGGTTAGTTCACTTTGGCATCAGACTACCCATTTATAATTCAGCGTACATAATTATGTCAGTTTTTTAATTACTGTGCTAGACTAAGTGTAAAGCATTCCATATATCTTCAAGAAATATCCATTCCTAAGTATGTTGTGTGGTAAATAATATTTTAATGTTCAAATGGCATGTCTGTTGCAGTATATAGTTGCTGTATGTTTTAATAGTTTTATTGTTTGATAATTGTATGGTGAACATATTTTTTAAATAATATTGTTAATGCATGAAAAGATCTATTTTTCAAACCAAGAACAATTATATTTATTTCATGATCTTATTAATCAAGAGGAAATAAACTGCTGATATTTTTGTATGTAGTGTTTTATTTTCTGTTACATCTTTTGTGTTAGCTTTCTACATGACCGGCTGTAATCTCAATCATTAATTCGAACACAGACAATGCATATGTTATACAGTCAGACCTCGTTTATTTGACAACCTTCTATCCCAATACTTGGCATCATCCGAAATAATTATCAGGCCCCGATGTATCTTCGTAGGAACATCGAATTGAAATGGGCTATTCGAAACTATATATTATAAGAAATGAAGTTTCGGACCCGATGAATTCAAATGAACAAAGTCTGACCGTATATTTTGGAAAAGTTATGGACCATATATTGTCACAAGCATTCACCAATTTGTGAGTAGAGTGTAACAAGAAATATCTTGAAAAAAGATGGTTGGCACAATTTGAAGGTTAAGAGTTTGTTGTGCAACATACAAAATGCCGAGATGTTACGATAGCTGGTCACTCCTGATCCATAAGGCCATGCCAAATTGAAATTTTGTTAAGCGTCAACCTAAGTTCGCGAAACCTAGCTACCTATTCAAAAACAAACTCATAACGAAAAAACAAATATCCTCAGATAATAAGTGATGCATAATTTCAGATATGTTAATGAAAAAAACATCATAAAAACATAACAAAATGGTTTGTTTCCAAACTATATCTATACATGAATAAATCTAATTTAAAACTGACTCGTTTTCACACAATGTGACTAGTTTTCACACAATAATCACATCGTTGTCGGATCTCAACTAAAATTGCCGTTGTCGAATCATGAACATCGAAAATATTTGAGAATTTTTAGCTTTGAAATAATGTTGTTTTTTTGGCACAAGGAGCACAAAACCTAGGCTCACGCGGACACTTAACAAAATTCCAATTTGGCATGGCCTAATGGATTTCAGTAAATTCAACGCAATTCAGTAGATTTCGGTAAGGTAACATACCCTTTATTGATCGGTTGAAAGAGAAATTGCCTCGATGGTTTACGTAATATTTGATTGGTTTACACAACACAAATATGCAAGTAGCAAAACCATGTTAGTACGGATGCGCCGAAAAATGTGGCTGTGAATAATATGTTATTCAGATACACTGTACATGGTATGATATTGACTTCAAAACATATTTCTAAATGTAAACATCATGCACTTAACAATGTAGAATGAAAGCTTATAGACAATTTGGTATTACAGCAAGGATGGATTTATATCCACTCCTTTTACTCACAAAACCGAATTATTGATGATGATTATGCATGAATTAATACACTCATGACAGTGACATATTAGGTGGGTCGCATATTATCTGTGTCTCTCAACACAATTTTCAGGCCCAGCACCAGCATTTCTTGAACAGGTGTACATCCTCAGGACAGGCAATCTTGTGATTAGCCTATTTCGACATTTCAGCAATTTTCATTATTTAAATGCCTTTGTGGTAGTTACTTTCACCTAATATCACCTCAGTGCTTACACTATGCAAGCGCCTCAGTAAAACATGATCACAATGGCTGATGAAAAAAGCTCACAACCAAATTTAAATTTCGGAACCCCCAAAATTTATCACATTTGCAAATTAGGGAGTCCCAGGATCCACATTTGAAAAAAACAAGGGAAAACCCTGATTAGGCAAATTGAATAAAATATACAATGTATCTGTATGCTTAGAACTACATGCTATTTACCTCCCTGATTCAACCACTTAAATTGTAATTCATTTCACGAAGACAATGAATGATTTTGAAGCGTTTTTATCCAAAAGTAGCCGATTTTAGACATAAAAAGTATGGATCTTTTCTATGACCTCAAGTAGAAATTCAGAAAACTGAGAAAGGATTTTCTAATGTTCTTATATCGTTTTGATTAGTGAATAATGTAAAATGACATAAACAGACATCAAACATTGTTTACGTGTTTCATGTCAGACAACATCGTCTTCAATAGCTCATGCTAGCTCACAGGGGACAGCATCGTCTTCAATAGCTCATGCTAGCTCACACGGGTTAAATGTCTTATTTCTTGAAAAACTTGTCAAAATGATTGACATTTTTTTGTTGGCAAGGATGCATGTTATTCTTTACACAAATAGTATGAAATATTATGTCTGTGTAGTGTTTTATCAGCTATTCAGTTACTGGGAATAAGCAGTTTATACACAAGTTTTGTATTGTATTGTAACACCATTTGAAATTATTTTTATTACACTTTATTGGCGTATTAATAACATCTCAAGTAATATCTCAAGTAATATTAATAATAAAAAATCTACTAAATCAAACATGCATGATAAAACAAAATAATTCATGTTAAAACAAAAACATGGATGTTAAAAAATAACATTACTTATTTGCAATTGACAAAATAATGTTTATTTTATACTGTCCCCAAAATTCCTGATAGCAAAAACAAAGATGGTACAAGGGCTAGGTTATAAGAACTTTTCACTGGCTTCTGGTAGGAATAGGAATATCAAGCACGAGGGTTGCTGTTTTGGTTGGACCGAGGGTCTTGGATTAGGGATTTTTGCTTATAGAAATGCATTATTATGTCCCCCTCGAGGAAGAGAGGGCATATTGGTTTGCGCATAGCAGTCCGTCGGTCAGTTGGACCATAACCTTTTTGCTTCAGATCAATAACTCAAGAACCCCTTGACCTATCCTCCTCAAACTTAATCCACCTATTCATCTTGGGTAGCAGATCCTATTGATTTTGGGGTCACAGGCTCAAAGGTCAAAGTCACAGGGGAGCATAATGTTTTACAAACATCTCTTGTTTTACAAATTCATTCAAGTCATTATTCAATGTTTACATGACATAATTATGTTTCCATCTGCACAGACATGGAGCAAATTACAGATTTTCTTGCAAACCTTTTTAGTAAATAAAACACAAGACTGAATAAAGCAACTACCGTATTTTTTGTCACTCTTAAGTATGAATTTACAAATTCAAGTCATGCACTCTTATGTCTTTAAATTATGTCATCAGCACGAGGCTCATCCTACATGAGGGAAAAGCAAGATAGTTTTCCAGCACCGGTGTAAATGTGTTAAATGCAGGTCTGGTACGGAAACATTCAATACTACCACTATCACTTTACTAACCAACATTTGACCATAAAGGTTTCTTCATGGTATAAATAACATTGATCTAAAACAGTTTGTAACAAGTGTTTGAAATCCTTAAATGTCTATCACACTGATTTTGACAAACTTTAATTACAAACATTGACATATAAATCCCAACCATTTAAACATGAGCCATATGTTTAATGTTTTATCTCCGAACATCGTTGTTTCCCGCACTTAGCAATGTCACACTGGAAGAATACCAATTATCAATATTCGGCACACCTGGTCACATGATCATAGATATTGGCCTCAGGTTGTCCATATACATTTATAAACAGTGCAAATTGTTTCTATATGTAGTGTCATGTGCAATAAAAAATAATATTGAAACACTTCTGTTCAGCCAACTTGTCTATCCATATGTGTTATGTTCATACATGTATATACAAATGTCATGAATACGCTGATATCAAACTGATACAAACAGTCAGCCATGTTATTTGTATGTAATAAGATGTCCAGGGTAGGCTTGTGTGTCATTGAAGATAATGAACATCACTGGATTTGCCACATTGTCTGTGACAGAATCATAAAGGACATGTGGTACTGCTGGGTTCAGAGGAGGTGGGCCTAATGCTCCTCCTGTTGCCCTAGAGACATTGCCAGTAAGAACCAAACATAGGTACATTCTCTTGTACCCATCACTGCAGACCTTTGCATAACCACCATCTGAATAACTGGCATTGACAGCAAAGTACACACCTTTCAGTCCACCTAAAAGATCACTAGAGAATATAATCAAATGCCATACATGTAAATGTTTTAATATTTAAGTAAATACAAATATATTAGATACAGTAAAACTTCAATTACAGACCATATCAAAATTATGACCATCTCTTTATAAAAAACATATTTCCATATATCCAGTTTATAATTTTTCTACCATATTTAAACTTGAGAATCATACGATCTCACATCCAAGACCAAACGTTCTTCAGAAACAATGGTAGTTTTTGTATGTGGTTACATATACTTGGACGACAAGTACATAAAATAAATACTTAATATGTTACAGGTTCAAACCCTCAAGCTTCAGTCGTTATTTTATCTACATGAAAGCCAACTGAAGAGAAATAAACATTAAATAAAATTTCAATTAATGAAATGAAATTTGATGACTGTTACGAACCCAAAAACTGAATGATTATACAAAATATGAAATGCTGAGTGTGTCTTGTCCTGAAAGATATTGAAGATATGTAAAACCTTACTGTTACTATAACTTCTGTTGAACCCATTTAAGTTGATGACGGGTATTGTAGCTTCTGCAGTCCCATGCCATAGATATCGTTCATAATTTGGGGTGGTTTGATCAAATTTAGTACGTTTTGTCATATACTGAGTGTATAAGATTTTGTTCTGAACTCGTTCAATCTGTAAAAAAGATGGTAAAATAGATGCAGCATTGAAGAAAGTATGTAAGGAAAACCAACAAAATGACACTTATATCTCAGTATATAATGAATAACCTTTACAATTAACAAGAGTATCAAGAGAAGTTTCCACCTTATAACAAGATGTTTATATGAAATAGAAACATGTATCAAGATCAATTGGTTAAAGAATATCAAGGTAAGTAAACCTCAATAATAAGACCAGCATCAGTTCTGAAGAAAGTGTTTCTAATAAGGTTGTCGAATTATTGAGTTAAAATTTTGAAGAAAAAAATGAAGACATGTACATGAAAATAATTATGGTCATATTAACGAGGATATCTGAATTGCTAGGTGGTCTTAAAGTGAGGTTTTACTGTACATAAATCAATGTTAGCATTTTACAAATACAATGTATGATGCTATTTTATATTTCTCATACCTTAGCAATTGTTGGAACTCTTCCTAAAGTTTGTCGGAATTGAGTGACAACTTTTTGATACTCTGGGCTTCCAGGTGCCAACGGTACCATTGCCAGTTGTTCATTAGCAGCCATTGGCTTCCAGAAACTAGGAACACCCACTGCAGCTAGATATAACATACATTGTATATAAAATCATCAGACACTGCAATATATAGATCAATTCAAAGGAGATTATCACAAGTTCTCTCCTCTTATCCCATCTTGATAAATTCACCCTTTATCCCTTCTAAATGGAGAGAACTGTAGATGGAATAAAGGGAGAGAACTGTAGCTGGGATAAAGGGAAAGAACTGTAGATAGAATAAAGGGAGAGAACTGTAGCTGGGATAAAGGAAGAGATCTGTAGATGGAATAAAGGGAGACAACTGTAGCTGGGACAAAGGGAGAGAACTGTAGATGGAATAAAGGGAGAGAACTGTAGCTGGGATAAAGGGAGAGAACTGTAGATGGAATAAAGGGAAAGAACTGTAAATGGAATTAAGGTAGAGAACTGAAGATTGGGTAAAGGGAAAGAACTGTCAATGGAATAAAGGGAGATAACTGTAGCTGAGATAAAGGGAGAGAACAGTAGATGGGATAAAGGGAGATAACTGTAGATTGGATAAAGGGAGAGAACTGTAGATGGTGTAAAGGGAAAGAACTCATGAAGATATCCTGGTGATCAAACATACATGTACAGATATTCAATATACACATGTAAAGTAAACACTATACCGTCATATTTCAGTGAAGATTTTAATGCAGATATTTCAAACAACCTATGGGTTCATTCATTTTCACTACCTCAGATCAAATATTTTTAAAACACAGTGGTCAAGAGGTAGTATCTAATCCGGAGGTCACAAGTTTGACTAACGCATAGGCAAGGTTGAAGCACAAACTTGTCAACACCTAAATTAGGCACACATTTTGGTTAGTAACCCAAGAAGCAGTCATTGAGAATGATTAGTAAAAATTGTTAACTTGTTTCACAACTGATGAAAAACAAATAAGTTTAAACTGCTTTTTTATTTTAAACAGGTGACAGCAAAACTAGCCTATCTCAGGAATCTGGCTGACAACCAAAGCCTTAGCTGAACCCATACACAGAAATGTTGACTAACAGAAAATGGTTACACTGAGTATGTATTAACATCCAAGAAGACGTGTTGTGCAAAATAAAAATTGGTGAGATGTTACGATTGCTGGTCACTCAAGATCCGAAATGGATTTCGGTAAATACACACCGAAATTCAGTGGATTTGGGTAAGGTAAGGTACCCTTTTATCGAAAGGTTAACCAATCCCCACTGATGTTACAACACATTGTTTGGTTGAAGAGAAATTGGTTTAGTGGTTAACGTAAGATTTGATTGGTTTACACAACACTGACATGCAAATAGCAAAGCCATGTTAGTACGGCTGTGCCGAAAAAATTACCTGTTTTAAGGTCATTTCGTTTTACTTGAAACGTATTTCCCGGATTGTTTACTTCGACTTCAGTCATGGATGAAAAAGTAATTTCGTATTCGACTTTCTTCCCATCCTTCGTCTTCATGGACTGCAACTTTTGTTGGTAGGCATTTTCAATATCTAAATTTGTAATATCTGGAAACGGGCAATCTTGTTGATTGTTCACATAACACCATTGTACCGTTGAAGCCATCAGTCTAGCCTTTTCTTTTTTGCTATCCCATTTTTCTATTGATCTAAGACGTTCAGTTATTCCATGTGATATTTCAAGGACATTAACGTCTAGGCCAATAATTTCAATACTTCCAATATCAGTATCCACGGTTACATCAACTCCCTTACCCTTTGCTGTTGCTTTTAGTTTCCTTATCTGAGAGAAAAAAAGACAAAGGATCACAAGAAATTACCAACGGCTATATTTCTCTAAATATCAGTGTTTTCTGATCTAGGTAATAAGGCACAAAGTTTACAAAAGAATATTCCTTGCTGGCTGACAAGTAATGAACATGTAGAAACATAGGACATGACAAATTGTGGTTTATAAATCCCAACTAATTGAATTGTTTTGATGCTTCTCTACATGGTATTTGAACAGTAATAAATTAATATTTGAGTATCTGAATAATCATTGACATTCCTAATTAATATCACTACATTTTTGGAGAAATAGTTCAAAGGCCATCTACAGACGCAAGGGGACTTACTCATAATTGTTTTAAGACTAAAACTCTGACTTGGACTTTATAGGTATAAACATTATATTTATCAGCCTTTCATTCTCATTAACTGTAAAGAAATGAAATTTTGTCTGAATATCTGTTGGTACCCACACTACACTTTTTCCTAGTTTTATTAAAACCTACAATGAAATAACAAAGCAGGAGCAAACAGTACATATAACTGAACTTTTAAACTGAGGTAGAAGTACCTGGTTCTCACTGGAACAATTGGCTTTATTGAACTATACATTTATTGCGTTTTAGGAATTGAGAATAAAACTTACATCTGCGTCACTCAGTTTATGGATATTACCATCATTAATTTTCTTGATCTGCCATTCTTTCTTCACAGTCTCATCCAGTTTTCTTATTGCTTTGCTTGCGTCATGTTTATTTTTGGCATAGATGGTCACATGACACGAGTTTCCATCATCTAAAGAGTAAAATACACATTTAATACACCTATCAATATTTCCCCCAGAGAGGAACAGGGCTGACCCAGGGGAATTGGACAATTTGTCTACTTAAGGGTCAAATTTCCCAACCTAGAGCCAAGCATTTTGTCTAAATCCCCACAGTTGGAGATATCTAATTCCCCACTTCTGGAATCCATATTAAAAATCCGACCCAAGCCTATTTCCCAGCACCCGGAATTAATTGGCGCTTAAATTCTCACCAGTAGGGAATCCCCTAAGTCTAATGTTCTGCCTATCGCCATTACTCCCCCCTGTGCTCAAGTCTTTCTCTAAACTGCACTGAGACTGACCACTTACCAATAAAATAACATTTATAACATACATGTACTCAGTAATTTAAAAAAAAACGCAAAATGTAAGATTTCTCAAATGTCATGAACTTACCCAGGGATGCAAGATAACAATTTAACATGATAGTATTTCATTTTACACAATGATGAACACTAAATTTTCTTACAATCAACTGGTATTTTCACATCAAAATGAGTTTTAAAAGACATATCACAGGTACAACAATGTATATGTTCAAAAGAAATGCAGGTATGTAAGGTAAATGTACATTAAGAGAATGCTTCACTAGCCAACTTACCTGAAGTACTGGTGTCCATAGCTTTATTTCCTGAACTATCACTTGATTGATATTTCATGAGTTCAGTACAAAAAACCTGAAATAACAGACTCATATCTGTTGACTAATGAATATAATTACTCATAAACTGGTACAAATATAAGGCTGTCATTGATTCAAATTAAAAATTTGCTCATTGATGATATGGATATATATCAAATGGATGATATATTGATTATATTTTTAAATTCCTTTAAATGACTATTACCTCCTATAATTCTACATGCTTATGTATGTAAGTCCTATATAATTAAATGTTCAACTTGTATTTTTTGATAACAAGATACCATTAAAGTGAAACCCATAATAATGATCAGTGATCGCAAGGCCATTTCCTAGGGATCAGTCATAGGCAAGTATTCATATCACGCATTAGCCGGGTGGCTGAAATTTTGGGGCAAATGAAAGAATAGAATGAAAATTCCATTATATAACAAATGCCACTATTTGTGAGGTTATCACAATTATGGTGTGGTCATAAGGCAGGGTTCAGTGTACTATGCTTACATCATATGTGTTGTCTTCACCAGTGAATATTACAATGTGTACAGCATTCAACGACGTTCCAGGCACATTCTGGCAAAAGTTTTGAAAAGATTTAATCATCTGCTTGGCAACTTCCTTTTTAGGGTATTTCTGAAATCCGGTACCCATGGCAGAAAAGGAAATTGACTTATGCGCTAACTTGCTGGCCTCCTGAAGGCATGATGTAACACATTGGTCCATTTGCTGAAAGCATAAATACTTACACACTTAACATAGGATTAGACAATATGATTTCTTTCTTCAACACAATTTACTTATTCATTTACATTGTATTTGTTTTACACAACTGTTTGGGGCAGTATTTTGTCATATCTCATTTACTTTTGATGTAAAAGATTTCACCGAGATTTCCAACCAGATATGGTCTTGTTCAAATATGTGAAAAAATGACAAGCCGGGAAGACCACATTCATTATTCCCAGACAGATCTAGAGAAAATGAAAGGTAGCAAATGAAAGTTACACCAGTGACTGTTATTAATGATATCTGAGTAAAATAACATAATGACTGAACCTGGAAACAGGTGGCGCTGTCGTTGCTGTCGTATTTGTTGATGGCGACATGGAATATATTCGAGCAGTTTAGTTGACCCGCAGATGTGATGGCTACTTGTCCATAATTGATTCCATCGGGATATTTCTGTTGACACTCCTGTTGAATTGTATTTCCTGCTGCTCGTAATATGGAGGCTGATAATCTTCCACTATCCAGCTTGAGACTTTTGGCCGTATTGTTCACAATCACATTAACCTACCCATATAAAGGTAATACTTGTATTACCAGGTCTCTAGAAATCCACTAGCCAAACGTCACAGACAAGTCTAATGGCAGATTCGGGCTACCAACAGTTGAGTTGGACTTAGTTCAAGTCTGTTATGTATGCCTACTTAACTGTTAATCCATACCCTATGATATGCTGGTACAATTAGCCTCCCATGTTGGACAAGTCAAAGTTAACATGTACATGAGAACAGGACAACTGTATTTAAAGAAATTTCTAGAGCCCTGATTACACCTGTAAAATGACTGAAAAAGATCTGTATTTTAGAAAAAAACTTACCTTTAGAATCTGCAAAAGCTGATGATTTTCATTATTTACCGATGTATAATTACCGTAAGTAAAAAATCAAATACAATCTAATTTTCAGAACTTTCAAAAGCGCATACCAATTTCGTCTGCATAAGTTCATTTCACATTTATTTTGAATATGATACCAAACCTGGAAGACAGAGGGGGAGGGGGCCACACCCAGCCGCAATGGTTGTATAGGCTTGTTTGCTGATCTCAACCTGCCCCTCCCAATTATCGGTTCGAATCCCACACAAGGAATTTATAAAATGTTTAAGTAAGAAAGCCATTCAGCTGGATTATGGAAGGACAGTGGTCTGGTCTGGGGTCTTTCTCAAACATTATCATAAGCTGGAAAAGTCACATGACGCTGACTGTTAATGTGACTTAAAGGTCCATTACATAGGAAAAAAGAACATTAATTGTTGGGATTTGTTACACAACATTCGTAATTAAAGACAGAAATTTTACCTTTTCGTTTTTTAATAAACCATTAATAACTGATACTTGGACATTTCCAAATTTGCAAAAATCTCTCGACGTGTTGTCATCTCCTGATGTAAGTTTACCTGAAATATTTACATTACATTTTCTTGACAGAATATTTTATAACAAATGTAACTACAGCATAAAAGACACCAAAAAAGGTTATTAGTCAATTTAAAAAGTGAACAACACGTGTATTATTGATTATTTCTTTACTCCATATTTTGAGAAGTGAATACTGTAAAATCTCACTTTAAAGATGTATCTGGCTCATCTGAACATAAAATATTTGAATTGGCTTCATCCAGTATTGTTGTTTCATTTGCTAAAACATCTCTAATAATTAAGAACCATTACAATGATGAACCGATTGAAAATTCCTTTTTTACCATATTTCTAACAGACAAAACTTGTAAAATAGCCTGATTGTTAAAAAAGTGGATTTTTTTAAAAATATTATGATGTACAAACATCTTTCTTCTTGTTAATGCATGTTAATTGATGTTTTAACTATAGGAACTATATTTTTCATGTTTGTTTAGGTAAACAAATGAACAATAAATAAGCAGAGTAATACTTTAAGACCACCTCAATAATCAGACCACCTTAATAATAAGACCACCTCAATAATAAGACCATCTCAATAATAAGAACACATTTTTCAAGTCCATTTTCACTGTTATGCTTTTGATTCAATCTCAATATTAAGACCACCTCAGTAAGAAGACCAGTTTTCAAGAGTCCCAAGGGTAGATTTATTATTGAGGTTTTACTGTACTTGAAAAGATACTATTGACATAAGCCCCAGATCCTTTATCCATTTTATATTGTATAAATTTTTCTCACCATGCAATTGAACACCTTGGAAAATCCTTTTCAATGCATTAGCAAATGCCTGAACAGTTGACACACTGATATCACAAAGTAACACTTTCTTTATGCTGCCACTCTGCTCCTGAAATTTAAATACCATTCAATTTCAATACAGTAAAGATCTCCATAAAGGCATGGATAAATATAAACCATGGATTCGAAACAGGCTGATATCGGTGAAATGATAACAAGAAATAATTTACCCACAATCCTTAGTGCGCACTTCGTAAGTATCACAAATTTCCATCCCTTTATCGATCGGCGATAGTTGGCAAACTCTGTTCATTTCCGTCTGTTACTGGCTCTGTTGATATCAAAATGTCAACTTTTCTCGATACAGAAACAAGATGGCGGACATGGGTTCGATCTCAGAAGAAAATCTGACTCGCGTAGTAGGACGTTTCCAATCCATGGTTTATGTATTTGGTAAAGTGCTCCACAAAGGTACAAAATGGCAACATTCAATGGTATCAACAGTGCTTTGATCAGCTTCCATACCAAATATGTTGTTCATTAGGGGTGTCAAGATATACCAGTATATCAGTACATTGCAATACTATTATATGCAGCCAAATTCAACCACAATATTTTCTTCTGGTTTCTGCCAAAAAGTCTCTAGATACGAATTCTACATATATAGTCATGGAAACCTCATGTTAGTCAAAAACTCAAATGAGAATGACAACTGTTTCCTTTCAGTTTATAATTTTCTAGTTATGAAAATCTAACAGCAAATTACTAGTCAAAAACTGAAGTAAGATAGAAAGCTGAGCTTGTTTTTGCTTATGCAAGTGTATTTTAGTAATACATGTAAAGAGTCAGGTGTTTAATACAAGTATTCAAGTCAGAAAATACAGAAATTAATTAAGTTAATAAAACAATATATTGTGGGATGTATTGCACTATATTGCGGTATGTATTGCAATATATCGTGGTATGTATTGGAAAATATTGTGGTATGTATTGCAATATATTGTGGTATGTATTGCAATATATCGTGGTATGTATTGGAAAATATTGTGGTATGTATTGCAATATATTGGGGTACACAGGCATATTGTAATAGTACACAACATGATGATTTATAACTTGTTATGGTTGTATAAAATAAGTACAGATCTGGACCGTACTCAGTATAATCTCATTTCCCCTCAACTCACATCAGCTGAGTGTTCACTTAACTAAGTTTTACATAAAGAAGTCTCCTCAGATTCAATCAAAACCTTCTAAAGTATTAGGCATGCATCAGGTCACCAAATTAAGACCATCTCATTAATAAGACCGTAATTTTCATGGAACAGTTTTCAATCCTTCTTCTACATTTTGATTCCATAATCAGACCATCTTTCTTCAGAACCAAGACTGGTACAAACCTGTAAATATGCATCCACGGCTTCAACAATGGCAACACAAGCCAGATTGGCTGGATAACCAAACTTTCCTGTACATAATGCTGGAATGGCAATTGTCTTCATTTTCTTGTCAGACGCTGCCTTTAAGCATTCAGTAATAGCCTTCTTGAGTGTGTCTGCCTCTCCCATACCACCTCCAGACCAACGGGGGCCAACAGCATGAACAACAATCTGAGACTGAAGCTTCCCCGCAGTGCTGACAAATACATCGCCGTCAGAGAGAGGTCCATTCGACCCGATGTAACCTTTGCAAGCTTCAGCAATTTTTCTTCCTCCTGGAAACGAAGTTGATTAAAAATCACATAAAAGCTGATAATGTTTACATAAATCTGAAGTGCTGAATGCGAACCATGTCTATCTGCTTCAAGTTTACAATTTATATAAACCATCCTGAATAATATTGTTCCAGGTGTAAAAAAACCAGTATATCAGATAAATTCAGGAATTGTGAGGTTTGTAGTTCCAACTTGGCCTCAGTACCTGGAATAACTCTTGCTGCCTTCCAATCACATCATCATTTCATTTGAATCATATATGTTACAGCTATTTTGAACTGCATGCATAATTAGCCATCTTAAACTGCATGCATAATTAGCTTTTTTAAACTGCATGCATAATTAGCTATCTTAAACTGCATGCATAATTAGCTATTTTAAACTGTATGCATAATTAGCTATTTTAAACTGCAAGCATAATTAGCTTAATTTAAACTGCATGCATAATTAGCTATTTTAAACTGCATGCATAATTAGCTATTTTAAACTGCATGCATAATTAGCTATCTTAAACTGCATGCATAATTAGCTATTTTAAACTGCATGCATAATTAGCTATTTTAAACTGCATGCATAATTAGCTATTTTAAGGTAAGCAGTTTATCATTGGTTTAAGTATTCGGTTCATATAAATATTGGGTAATTTCCCTTCTATATAATATATTGTAACTAAACACAAATTAAAATGTTTTTAAATTGTATAATGTATGTTCAATTTAATTTCACAGCAGCTGCAAGCTATAAATTTCTAGGCAGTACTTCACTTTTTTTTAATAATGCTTTTAATGGAAAAAAAGTATATAATTTTTTTTAAAGGGAGGTAATTTACTAAAAGACTTCAAAATATTGAAATAAAGTTAGTTTAAGTCTTGGAAGTGACATCATTTGGCGACAATGTCAATTTCCCTATGTTTTACAACTACAATGAACTTCATCATGCGTAAGTAAAATTTAGGCAGCATTATGTTCAAAATGAAACTTTGCAAAAACCAGACGGTAAATGTCTCTGAAATTATGATATAGTTGATGTTATATGTTACAAATAATTTTCATTGAAGACAATATGACACCCAATTGATATTTGGGTTTTCTAACATAGTTATTTTTAAATATTTTATGACACAAATGTCCCGACCAAAATTCTTTTTGGATTTTTTCCAAATATTTCTGACTTTTCTTAAAATTGCAAGTCTGTTTAGTACAATGGTGGTTTCAATACACGAAAATAGGAAGAAATAAGAAAATTAATGTGATTTTCCATTTATCGGTTTATTTTTTAAGGGTTTAGTTTTTTTCAGAGAACAAAACGGGCCATTATTCTTTTGTGGAACAGTAAAAATAACCAAAAATTTCAAATTTTATCCTCATTATTATATAGATTTAAACAACAACTGTTTCATTTATCGCAGACATTATGCCAATAATGGACTGCTTACCTTAAAATGCATGCATATAATTAACAGCAGTTGTATCCAGTAGCTATTAAGGAACTATGAGAAATAGTGCTGGCTGATAAGCACATTTGACCAGTATATATTGTAACTATAATACTTTAGACGTACCTTTTTGAACTATAATTTTTGCTAACCCTCCATTGTGTTCCAGATGTTTATTGGCAGGATTCACTAACACATCAGCATTCAGGCTTATGATGTCTCCACCAAATACTTGTATCTAGAAAGAATTGGAGGTTGATGGTTGGTTTGTTGCAAAAGATTTTTACAGAATCTGTTTCAAGTGACTTTATTTTATCTCTTCCAAGATGACTGTTAAGTAGATTCCAACCACCGACATTGCATTTTGTTTTACAAAGAACGCCTTCAGTTAGTTTGATACCGACGTAGTTCTGAACTGAGAGAAGCCGATTTCAGAATCAAAAACGGAAGTAAAAATTTGACAAATTGTACAGAATGTTCTATTTCATCATTACGATTATAAATGCAGAATGATATTAGGTCTCAAATAATTAAATAAACAATCATCATATTTAACAGTTTATGCATAAAGTATAACAGCGACAGCAAAGTTTCTTTGTTTAATGTTAAGTTTGTCAAATTCAGAAATATAATTTTTTTTTCATCAGCAGGAATGTCATTCCTCACCAAATAATTATGTATCATATATGTATCAATTTGACGCAGGCGCGTAGCGTGCCATACTCAATTACTCGTGATATACTTCAATCATGAATTCAATCACGAATCACGAATGATGAAGAGAGGTCGATTTGCATGATCTCATTGAGATTGTGTCCAAAAGATTGGTCGATAAATTTGCTCGGAGGAAGGAAAGGAGGCTCGCTCTGGTTTTCAGAGTTTGATTTATAGTGCAACAAATAGATCATTAGATTAAGACAGATTTTGTCTGAGCGATCTTTGCAAATAAATGCTCGAAATACACACCAGATCGCTCCATTTACCTTTCTTGTTTTCAAAATTTGCAGGGGTGGCCCCCCCGGACCCCCACCAGCAGATCCCCCTCCCGCACCCCACTACGAGTAAACTCAGAGTTAGTAACGCTACGCCCCTGTGACGTAATATTATTCATGGTGCAAATCCATAACCCTGTAACTCATGGTAACTGCAAAATGACAACTCTCAGGAAACAATAAAAACATCTGTCTCTGCTGTAGTTAGACCAAATTATATGGAACAACAATCTCTAGAATAATTCTTAAATTTAGTTTTATGTCCAACAGAGATTCACAGAATTCACTGCATTCAAATGGTAAACTGACGGAAAATTCATGTACTTACCAAGTTTTTGCTCTCAATAAATTTAATGCAAAATGGAAGAAAAAGAAGGAATGGTCAGGAAATCCGACAGCTCTACATAACTCCATGCAATGCTGATAAAAAAATGTGAATAACTTCAACATAATGCGAATGCTTTAAATTTATGAAAGCAAATTAAACACAATTGAAATTTTGTCAAAAAATTATTTTCTCTTAGTACTTAATATAATACCTTTGCTCCAGATGCATGAATAACATCTGCACAGCAAACCAGTTTTTCAAAGCGTTCAACCGGTGGACTTCCATCCATTGACACAGCATCCCGAATATGAATTACACATGGAATAGATTCCTGAACATTCAATAAGCAGTCTTTGCCTTTGACAGACACAAAGTACTCATTGATTTTATGATGACGTATCACATGTGCTTGAATAGTAATATTCTTCTCCAATGTCTGTATAATATCTACTCCACCTTTTATTGCATCTGATGTACCTAAGTAACAGGAATTGCAATAGTTTACTATCCAATAAACCAGAGTTATATGAGAGAGAATATGTTAGTACAGGGAACACCGCATACATAAGACAGTGCCTCCCCACACAGACCTCTGGGGAAAAACAACAATCCATAAAACATAAGGCACTCAGGAAGTTAAACGGTACATTTAGGGAACAGAGGTGCAAGGAATGGCCTGGCAGACCATAAGGAATAACTAGAAGAATCAAATAGGACAAACAGTGAAGGGGGGATACTTCTATATGTTTTCTAATCATGGTGGCTCTATATTACTCATCTTAACAGCTCTACAAAGTACATCAGTTATTTTAAAACATGAATTATTTTATGACGATTGTGAAACAAGTTATTATAACTTACACCAATTACTCTCAATGATGCCTGCTGGGTAACTAACCACATCTCAGACCGAATTTAGGGATTGTTTAGTTCATAATTGAACCCCACTGAACGAAGTAGATCAAAATGCATAGTGGTATGTTTAATAAGTTTGAACACCTCATTTAAACAAATATGCAAAACTAGAGCTATCACTGAAGGTGATTTACATCCCCACAACACCACTTTGTCATAAATATTTTTGAGAAAATACAAAATGGCAACCATCTTGAATGCAATTATAAAAATATGTAATGCACTACAACTCATCATGTAGATTATTTGCGTTTCATGAAAACCCTCAAAGAACTGTAGAAGAAGTTTGCTCCTCAAGTCTTACTTTAAAGACCAAACAACAGAATGGTTCCAGCTAGTATTAATATTAAACTTTGTTTGCGGGGTATAACAAAGTATGTTTTTTAGCTTCCACTCACCTTCTATTGTAACGACACCTTTGCCTTCATGTAGATCTATTGCGATCTTACGATCTCTTAACCTTCGAATTTCTTGGTCATACTCATTCCTAACAACCTTTTGTATATATTTGATAATGTGGGGAGAAACCTTCATATGTTTAGTGTACACAGCATTTTCTGAAAGAAATTCTTCTAGCTCTTCGACTATTTCATCCAGTAAATCTGCCACAGTGTACACTTTTACAAGTCCTCTTTCAATAGTCGTTACCAAACATCCTGCATGTTTCTGGGACAATGACTTTAAAAGCTTTTCCCATCTAGGTGATTGCAATATCTCTGCTTTCTTTGCATCAACTTGTATTTTCCCTTCAGAAATGATTTCCCAAAAAGCTGTTTCCATTTGTTCAAGATCATCCTCATCCATTGAAAAAAATGTGACTAATCTATCACATATGACATATCTGTCTGGCAAATACTGATCAGCAAATGTTTTTTTTAAGCAGTCCTGGAAATGGCTATTTTGTACAAGCTTGGCAATCAGGGATTTCACTTTTACCTCTCGATGTACGACTTTTCTAAGTTGTTTCAACAAATCTTTGACAGCATTTGTGACAGAATCTTTAGGACCAGCAAAGAGAACTCTCCCATCTCTTTTGTCCGATAAATCAATCTTCAAACCTTCAAATTTTGTTGTTATATCTTTTACAAGTCCTACTTTTTCGATATATAGAACTTTCCATGGAGACAAAACCTTTTCTTCGGTAACAAATGCCTTTTCTTGACGATGTCTTTCTTCCACTTCTTCAATGGTCCCATGTATGATGTCCCATGCAGTTTGAAACTTCAATTTGTGTGTGACCACTGTGATACGATTGCATTCTTTGTCAACATATGTCGCTACACCTTCATTATCTGGTATGACAATAGTTTCTAATGCTTCTCTTACGTCGCTCCTCAATGAGGCATCAACTTCTCTTATCTTGACGACAATGTCATTGAAATACTCATCCAATACCAGTCGTGTACTTTTCTCCCATGTATTCAATAACTTTCTGTCAGAAACATTTGACAGATCAAGTGAGCATTCCACTGAAGGTGGCGAGCGATCCCAGTTGATTCTGGCATGACATTTCCCCAACTTTTCTTCAAAATCAGACCCATTTTGTTTTACAAATTTTATTTTAATGGGATCTACGTTCTGCAGCAAAAGTGGATCAGGAAGTTTCATTGTAACAGGTTTGTAGATTTTTGATGGCTGAAGGATTTCAAGATAAGGTTCGACATCCACTTTCTCTCCATTGATTTTGTGATCTTTCTTACTACACACCTTTTGAACAACTGGAAATAAAATCACAAATTCATCAAACCACTGTTCCTGCAAAATTAGGATGAATTAATCATATTGGATAACATAAATATTTGAATAGATCTCTAAAACAATCATTGTATCATAGTTTTGTTATTTGTTTCTGGATGTTTGTAGTGCTACGAAAGTTTTGACTTAATTATGAAAGGACATAGTGCATTTACTAACAGTGCAGTAACTAGATACCCACATTGTTAGTTACCACACTGTTGACCAAAGCGACATTTCATGAATATCAATACTTGTCTAGGATTGGTTCAACATCAAACTGTTCACAATCATGGTGCAAGGTACGTTTATTCCATTGATTGGACTTCTGTGGGTTTTCAATTATTCAATCACAGTGCATCACACACCATAAAGAGAAAATCCTGTTTGTACACACACCTTTTGTGAGTGGACTATGATACAAAAGAATCATGCCCCGCGAGTAGATTATATACCATCCTGTTTTTATATCTATCTAGCACTTACAACATAGAACCAAGTTCCCTCATTGCAAAAACAAGTTAAAATTACCTTCTACATCTTTGAAGGACAAAAGGCAGTACCCCTGATCTGCATAGAATTTAACTTTCTGAAACTCTCCACCATTGCTGATATATCTTTCAAAGTAACACTCAACAGTTTCAGGTGCTACATCAGGTAAATTTGTAACCTTGATTGTATTTGTGACTGGTACATGGTGGGGAGTAATGTGTACTCCATTAACCCTATCCTTCTCACAAGCTCTCAATGCTTTGTCAAAATCTGAAAGAAACCTTCTAAGATGAAATTGTAAATTAAATATCACTTTAAATTAAATGAGAAGATGAAGGCACTAAGACATATGGCCACTAATATAAACAAAATCAGCTCCCCTCCATTTTTCAAGAGCGCAGCATATTCAGCAAATTATGTTTTTAATTGCCCATGTAAAATAAATTATATACAATATCAACTGGCAAATTGGTGCTTAAATTCAATTAATTAGACAATATATAAATATGTCTCAATAAAAACGGAATTTACACATTAACAACTAGGTACACATGATTGTATCATCCATGATACAGTTCATGTGATTGAAAGCCCTATTACAAAAAAAACAAAATATTACCTATTTGGTTAGAAAATTGTACTAAAGCCTTGTTGATTTCCCGATACATAAACAAGGCTTCCACGGGAACTGCAAGGCGTGCCTCCAAGAAATTGGTAAGGTTATCTTCAGATGTATCTTCAGGGACGTCTGAAAACACCATCGCCTTGGTATTGACTTCAATTTTCCGAAGAATAAGAGTGCAACTTTCAACCTCATGTTTATGCTGAAGAACTGCATCAAGCACTTGGAAAAACAAAACATGAAAAAATCAATAAGCGCTATTATTATATATATATTTATAGTGACAATAATGTGTACGTATAATGATTTTAGGGGTTTATTCAAGGGCACCTATCGAGGTGTGAAAGCAAAGCTAACCTATCTGGAAGTGACTAAAGCAACAGATGTACTGGTTTTGCTTTCACACTTCAGTATTGCAGGCGCGACACTAACTTTTCCAACCTCGTGAATTTCAAAATTCAGTAGTCCTGCAGTTTATAAGGTGGTCAAAGAAGACAATAGTGGCTCATACAGAAATAGCGTGTGGTATTAACAAAAATTAAATTAAGCAAAACAGAACCTGGAGTCTGAAACTAATTTTCCTAAAGAGCATTTCACTGTCAAGATATATGCGACATAATAAACACAATTTTGCTCCCAAATAACATTGAATGTTGATCATAAAGTCCGTAACAAATGGACTAATACAGTATACTAGCCAAGCTTTTCCTTTATGCACTTTTGACTTCAATTTCATTGAATAATGTCTTAAAATCTAGCCAGGCGGACTTTTCAACCTCCGTTGCAATGTAGCCCTGCTAATCCTTTATACACTGCTCAAAAGTGCTACCCATTGCCATTTTGTATTTTGAGAAATTTCACAACAATTTAACTAAATGATCTATGAACGCCACTTTCACATGATTACAGCGACTTATTTCAATATGTTTACTGCGACTTATTTCAATATGTTTACTGCGATTTATTTTAATATACTCCGATTTATTTGATTAATAACTATTATAGCTTATTGCAATTTATTTTAATATACTCCGATTTATTTGATTAATAACTATTATAGCTTACTGCAATCAAAATATCAACCTAATAACGTTTCAGAAACAATGTGAAATAGTAGTGGTGGGTTGGAACAGCCAAGTTATTTATAATAGATTTGAAAACAGTTTTGATATTTGCAGTCGTACTTAAGTGTATTACAATATACCTGACTGATCCTCAAATTGGAGAAGTAGGTATCCATTTTCCTTATCTAGTCTGCACATATGGACAGGACCCCCACCGGAGCGTCTTGTATTTTCAAAATAGAATTGCAACGATTGTTCTGTACTCACATCACTAAATCCTCTAACCTAATATAGAAATATACGCTATACAGAAACTTCGGATTTACATTTTATTAATTATAAATCAATGGGTTGACACAGAAATATCATACCTCAGCCGGGATTTTTATAGAAACTAAGGAAGTTCTAAGAAATGTTGGGAAATTCTAAGAAAGTAAGGGATATTTTCACTCTAGGAACACATTAAATGCATACTGGGGTATAATGAATGCATACTGGGGTATAATGAATGCATACTGGGGTATAATGAATGCATACTGGGGTATAATGAATGCATACTGGGGTATAATGAAAGCAGAAACATTAATACCTCGATCGTTTCAAACTTTACTGGTTTGTTTTTTGGAGGTGCAATTTGTCTTTTGTCTCCATCAAAAATCTCAATATCTAACGTCTGACCATCTAGTTGGCATGGCTTTTTCCTGTGGGTCTGAATAACTGTCTGTACATCTTAAACAGCAAAAAAAGAAATTTGTGCACTCTTAGAAATGTAAAATCCATTAGAAAAATGTAATACTATATCAATGTCACCGTTCTAAAAACCAGTAACTACATTTAGGTGCAAAATGGTTTCCTATGATTACTGGAAAATATCTTACTGGTTCTTGTGCCAAGGCACTTGATCTAATAAACAAGAGGGCCATGATCGCTCACCTGAGTACACTGCCATTCTGACTGAATTAGACTAATGTGTCAATATGTTGGTAAAGGTCCAATAAAATCCATTCAGCAGTTTTGGAGGAGATGTTGTTTATAGTTGCCACAATATACATATACCCATCCCCTTGTGGCCATTTTTTTGACGGAAATTAATAATTTATATGCAATCGTGTGAGAGGATCTCAAACTAAACACCAAATATCAAAGCTGTAGACCTTATTGTTCTGGACAAGAAGATTATCAAAGTTTACACTTATAAAATCTATTTTATTAAGCTTCTCTCCTACTTATACTAGCAGACCAGAACGTTTAATGCAACTTTGAAGATTGGAAAAATCCATTCAGTAGTATAGGATAAAATGTTGTTAAGAGAAAATGACGGACGGCGGACATCCAACGATCCTAATAGCTCACCATGAGAACTTCGTGCTCCCAATTGGAATCGGGTAATTTTGAAAGAAAAATAGACAGATTCCAGACCACCCTTTACAATGAATTACCACTATAAAAAATCTGTGATATTTTAAGAGATAGTAAAACTAGAAATATGGAATAACGGCCATTACATTTTTCCCGATGTTGACAACTTAGTATTTACTGCCGAAACAATCCCCAATTTAACCGGGGCTCTTTTATCAAGATCCCAGAAAATGTCCCGATACCCATATGCCTCCCTAAAAACATGAATTCATATGTACATGTCTCACCTGCAGAGTGTTCAAAGGTAATCACAGCCCAGTCTTCTGCAGCTTCAAGGTCAACATTTTCAACTGATAATTCTCTTCCAAATTGTCTCTTACTTTCAAAATGATACAAGAGTGTCTCATTCGATATGTCTTCCGGAAGATTCCGAACCAATAACCGTCTACGCTGATCTATTTATAGAGAAACTAACAAGATATTCATTCCATTTTAGTGCATACAACTTTATTTCAAGTCAATGGTGATATCAATTGCCAGATCTATATTATGTATCTGAGGGGTGGTAATACTATATGTATACCTTGTTTTATATGTTAGAAGATTAAATGTATATTTGTATGACCAAGTGGAGCAGATTTTGGTTTAGTAGCTGAAATGAATTAATGTGTGTTTAATGTGGCCATGTTCATCCTCGGTACTCAGACTATTCATAACATATATGATACTCTGGGCAAACTGACTCTCGTCTACTAGTCATGAACAATTAATGAGGTGAAATCCAGCAGCTTAATTGGACGCATGACACACACCTTCTGCGATACAGAAATTGCAGAGCAGTTACGGATAAAAGCGCGGTTCTGAGCGATCCAATGAGATTGGCGCTTTCAAATTGCAATGGTCGCTGCCATTTTGTCGAATTTGCTGATAGCTCTTCACAAAGGAGATTCCTTCTATTTTGTTACAGTCTGTTTCATTGGTGAGAAATGCTAACAGTGTAGAATCACCCCACCATTCACATGGAATAATCTTATATATACAATGGGCTCCAAACCCCAAAGGAACAAGAAACCCCAATGTGCAAGAAACTTCCAATGTGCAAGAAACTTCCAATGTGCAAGAAACTTCCAATGTGCAATGAACTCCAACAGTGCAAGAAACCTCCAATGTGCAAGAAACCTCCAATGTGCAGGAAACCTCCAATGTGCAAGAAACCCCCAATGTGCAAGAAACCCCGAATGTGCAAGAAACCCCGAATGTGCAAGAACCCCCCAATGTGCAAGAAACCCCCAATGTGCAAGAAACCCCCAATGTGCAAGAAACCCCCAATGTGCAAGAAACATCCAATGTGCAAGAACCCCCAATGTGCAAGACACTTCCAATGTGCAAGAACCCCCCAATGTGCAAGAAATCTCCTATGTGCAAGAAACCCCCAATGTGCAAGAAACCTCCAATGTGCAAGAAACCTCCAATGTGCAAGAACCCCCAATGTGCAAGAAACCCCCAATGTGCAAGAAACCTCCAATGTGCAGGAAACCTCCAATGTGCAAGAAACCCCCAATGTGCAAGAAACCCCGAATGTGCAAGAAACCCCGAATGTGCAAGAACCCCCCAATGTGCAAGAAACCCCCAATGTGCAAGAAACCCCCAATGTGCAAGAAACCCCCAATGTGCAAGAAACCCCCAATGTGCAAGAAACATCCAATGTGCAAGAACCCCCAATGTGCAAGACACTTCCAATGTGCAAGAACCCCCCAATGTGCAAGAAATCTCCTATGTGCAAGAAACCCCCAATGTGCAAGAAACCTCCAATGTGCAAGAAACCTCCAATGTGCAAGAACCCCCAATGTGCAAGAAACCCCCAATGTGCAAGAAACCTCCAATGTGCAAGAACCCCCCAATGTGCAAGAAATCTCCTATGTGCAAGAAACCCCCAATGTGCAAGAAACTTCCAATGTGCAAGAAACCTCCAATGTGCAAGAAACTTCCAATGTGCAAGAAACTTCCAATGTGCAAGAAACCCCCAATGTGCAAGAAACTTCCAATGTGCAAGAAACCCCCAATGTGCAAGAAACCCCCAATGTGCAAGAAACCCCCAATGTGCAAGAAATCCCCAATGTGCAAGAAATCTCCTATGTGCAAGAAATCTCCAATGTGCAAGGAATCATCAATGTGCAAGAAACCCCCAATGTGCAAGGAATCATCAATGTGCAATGAACTTCCAATGTGCAAGAAACCTCCAATGTGCAAGAAATCTCCTATGTGCAAGAAATCTCCAATATGCAAGAAATCTCCAATGTGCAAGGAATCTCCAATGTGCAAGGAATCTCCAATGTGCAAAGAATCTCCAATGTGCAAGGAATCTCCAAAGTGCAAGGAATCTCCATTGTGCAAGAAACCATTAATGTGCAATAATGTGCAGAAACCCCCAGAAACTACCAAATATGTACATGTATGTGATGGTATTCTATGATTTCCTGTTTGTCACATCACAATAAACCTCCAGTTTGCAAGCGATGAACATGACACATGGCACGCTGTGACATGACACGTGACAAGGCATCGAATATACCGGATGAATTGCACTCACATATTTCACCTACAATTGTAATGTATGAATTTTGTGATATTATGAATAAATAAAAAGAAAACATATATGTCTAAAATAATGATAGTATACTTAAATACTGCACCCCGAGTCCAAAGTTTACATGGAAATCACAACTCAATCGATCGAGCGTACAATACCCCCTCAATTGAAATAGTTACCTGTGCTTCTTCGAGCGGTTGGCACTGGTCGCCTGATTGACATGATGGTTGAATTGAAAGATAATTACTTCACTGAAACATAGAATATAAATCAGGTTATATCATAACGTGCTTTAAATAGTGTTTTATTGTCCTTTTTAAATGCACAAATGCCAACATTGTACCATGTACGGTTTCAAACTTCTGTGAAATCATTTTTTAACCAGACCATTCAAACCCGAGCATCACTTTGAATTTCTTACTTGGCTAGCCACAATGTGCTGTAAACATAACCTTTGGTACACCTTTGGGAAGAGGACCAGCCAATCTTAATTGATGATGTCGCACCGACAGACAGATGGATGGACTAGCAACAGACTGTGAGTGATCACAATAGCTAAACCAGAGCTCAGATTACCTAAAACATTAATAATATTCATTGAGAACCATTTCTGTCGCCACACATAACACTATTATTTCTATCCCAGACAATAACGAAACTGAAAGTAGATTTTCCTGAAATTCAATATCCTGACACAATTTGCTTATTCTTAGCAATTTTCAGGAATTAATGTAAGATTTTTCCTTCAATGGTTATCTGTTTTGATCATAATGAATTTGTATGTGACCTATTTCTTGAAAATGCTGCTTATAATATACCAAAATTCTACCAAATTTAAAAAAAAATAATTAAGTACTAGCTCGATTACAATTAGCATCCATAGCTTATAAAATAATGATACCTGCATAATCACCCGCATGTGAATGTAACGGCAGCATATATAACAATCTACAGAGAAACCTCAATAATAAGACCACCCTTGGAACCCTTGAAAACTGGTCTTAATATGATTGAGGTGGTATTTAAGTGAGGTTTGACTGTATATGGAGATGTTTTAAACGTTGTTATATTTATATGTGATATTCTGATCTTTGCTTCAGCAGTTATACACTTGTTATCATTATACTTTATAATGTTATTGTATAGTCGGTTGTAAAAGCTCTCATCTTTAGGAGCATATACATTTTTTCCATTGAAACTGTCTTGCTGACTCAAAATAAAAAATATGTTATCTTACATAGATCTACACGGTGACAAAGCACTTTTTCCTACACTTGGAGAAACTTCCTGAACGGATTCACCTTTCTTGTTTCTCGATCAGGAAGTGTGTTACTATAATTTGATTTTGAATTCCCGTTCAGGTAGCAAAACGTCACTTTTTTAATAGTTATATGAATCATACTATTTAATAAGTTGACTAGCATAGGATAATCTTACATTTCAAATTTACCAATATTGGTCATTTTTGTGAGAAAATGCAAAACGAAAGTAGACAAAAAGTAATAACAGAAGAATAATGGAATGGAATGTAGCCGGAATTGACGGAGAAAATTGTTATCTTAAACATCCTTAGATGCTATATATGTACTGAGATTAGAAAACAAATGTTTTCAAAACTGACTATTTCTCCTTATCGATCAAGGTTGCCAAAACAATGTAGTTTGAAATTCGAAAAAAGAAATATGACAAACCGAAAGTAGAAATCATTTTGCTTTATTTAAAATGGTGTTGTTTCACATATAGCAATACTAAACAGTACATTAATCACTTCGAATTTCACTGAATTAATGAATCAATATTATGTAGTATTTTTCTCTTTACGTAAGTCAGAATGTGTTGGAATGTAATACGCAAAAACGAAAGTAGAAAAATGTTACTGTTTAATTTAACCCTACGAAAGCCCAAGAACAATGCACGGAAAAATCTATAAATAATATCATAGTTGTCGAATTAATTATTAAAAGAGAACTTGTAAAAGAGAACAATCTTTAACCTCACTTAAATTGGTTTTCTATGTTCCCTTTTATTGATTCTTCAAATTCCCCACCACAATCGAAACTGTTATATTTACACACATCTATATATAATGGCAATCATAATCACGGACATATAAACCATGTATGTATGTGTCATAATTGAACAAAGTCGTAAACTTACCTTCAAGCGTATATCACATAGATAATTCTCAAGTTCTAACATTCAGTAAATACGTTTGGCATCTTAAAATGAAGTGGGACGTGCATATAGTAAGATCGTGCGATTCCGTCTTTGTTCGGAGCTAATCTGTTTAGCTCTATTTATTTCTGTACCTGCGTAATTTCGCGCGTTATTCAAATAAATTATAGTTTCCCTGTTTTGTGATTGAAAGTATTGAAACATTTAAATGTTTAAAAATAGCAGTTTCTTGGCATATGAAAACCGTTGTTAAAATACGTGCACCACCGTCATCAGCAGCAGTCACATGCATCATCATCAGTTACAACATTGCGTGCACTACCGTCATCACTAGCAGTTCCATCCATCATCATCAATAACAACAGTCTGCGCTCCACCGTCATCAGTAGCAGTTCCATCCATCATCATCAATAACAGCAGTCTGTGCTTCACCGTCATCAGTAGCAGTTCCATCCATCATCATCAATAACAGCAGGCTGTGCTTCACCGTCATCAGTAGCAGTTCCATCCATTATCATCAATAACAGCAGTCTGCACTCCACCGTCATCAGTAGCAGTTCCATCCATCATCATCAATAACAGCAGTCTGTGCTTCACCGTCATCAGTAGCAGTTCCATCCATCATCATCAATAACAGCAGTCTGTGCTTCACCGTCATCAGTAGCAGTTCCATCCATCATCATCAATAACAGCAGTCTGTGCATGCTCCACCGTCATCAGTAGCAGTTCCATCCATCATCATCAATAACAGCAGTCTTTACTCCACTGTCATCAGTAGCAGTTCCATCCATCGTCATCAGTAACAGCAGTCTGTGCACCACAGTCATCAGTAGCAGTTCCATCCATCATCATCAATAACAGCAGTCTGTGCATGCTCCACCGTCATCAGTAGCAGTTCCATCCATCATCATCAATAACAGCAGTCTTTACTCCACTGTCATCAGTAGCAGTTCCATCCATCGTCATCAGTAACAGCAGTCTGTGCACCACAGTCATCAGTAGCAGTTCCATCCATCATCATCAATAACATCAGTCTGTGCTCCACCGTCATCAGTAGCAGTTCCATCCATCATCATCAATAACATTAGTCTGTGCTCCACAGTCATCAGTAGCAGTTCCATCCATCATCATCAATAGCATCAGTCTGTGCTTCACCGTCACCAGTAGCAGTTCCATACATCATCATCATTAACAGCAGTCTGTTCTTCACCTTCGTCAGTAGCAGTATCATCCATCATCATCAATAACATCAGTCTGTGCTTCACCGTCATCAGTAGCAGTTCCATCCATCATCAATAATAACATCAGTTTGCGCTCCACCGTCATCAGTAGCAGTTCCATCCATCATCATCAATAACATCAGTCTGTGCATGCTCCACCGTCATCAGTAGCAGTTCCATCCATCATCATTAATAACAGCAGTCTGTGCTTCACCGTCATCGGTAGTAGCCATATCCATTATCATCAATAACAGCAGTCTGTGCTCCTTCGTCATCAGTAGCAGTTCCATCCATCATCATCAATAACAACAGTGTGCGCTCCACCGTCATCAGTAGCAGTTCCATCCATCATCATCAATAACAGCAGTCTGTGCACCACAGTCATCAGTAGCAGTTCCATCCATCATCATCAATAACAGCAGTCTGTGCACCACAGTCATCAGTAGCAGTTCCATCCATCGTCATCAATAACAGCAGTCTGTGCACCACAGTCATCAGTAGCAGTTCCATCCATCATCATCAATAGCAGCAGTCTTTGCTCCACTGTCATCAGTAGCAGTTCCATCCATCATCATCAATAACAGCAGTCTGCGCTTCACCGTCATCAGTAGCAGTTCCATCCATCATCATCAATAACAGCAGTCTGCACTCCACTGTCACCAGTAGCAGTTCCATCCATCATCATCAATAACAGCAGTCTGCGCTTCACCGTCATCAGTAGCAGTTCCATCCATCATCATCAATAACAGCAGTCTTTGCTCCACTGTCACCAGTAGCAGTTCCATCCATCATCATCAATAACAGCAGTCTGTGCACCACAGTCATCAGTAGCAGTTCCATCCATCATCATCAATAACAACAGTGTGCGCTCCACCGTCATCAGTAGCAGTTCCATCCATCATCATCAATAACAACAGTGTGCGCTCCACCGTCATCAGTAGCAGTTCCATCCATTATCATCAATAACAGCAGTCTTTGCTCCACCGTCATCAGTAGCAGTTCCATCCATCATCATCAATAACAACAGTGTGCGCTCCACCGTCATCAGTAGCAGTTCCATCCATCATCATCAATAACAACAGTGTGCGCTCCACCGTCATCAGTAGCAGTTCCATCCATCATCATCAATAACAACAGTGTGCGCTCCACCGTCATCAGTAGCAGTTCCATCCATCATCATCAATAACAGCAGTCTGTGCACCAAAGTCATCAGTAGCAGTTCCATCCATCATCATCAATAACGACAGTGTGCGCTCCACAGTCATCAGCAGTAGTACCATACATCATCATTAGTAAAATAGGCAATTCGCCTATCATCGGTATTAGTTATGGCTGCAACCGCATTGTTTGGTAATATGGGAAATAGAGTTTTCGCGACTTGTGGACATGTGTAATTAACGAGGTATAAAACGTACTCGGCACGTATTCGGCTTTTCCTCCATTTCCGACTTACATTAATTTTGTTTTATATTCTGGTCATCTCATAACTTTAAATGTCCAAGATTTTTTAAAACTAATTTTGCCTTCGTATTTTACAAGGTAAGCATGTAAGAGACTGTCCCAAATAAAGCTGGAGTTATCCCCCTTTGTATGTTTGTCGCTTCACAAATAATGTACTGTTTATTTCAGTGTCGAACCTCTTTAAAAGACCAGCCATTTCTGACTGCTTTTTTCATGACACATTTATTTCCATATTCCTATCCTTAAATGCCCGGCACCTGGCAGGTAGGCAAACGGTAGACATTATTTAACTTTCCGGTGGTTCACCGACTGGCCATATTGGAACAGACACCTAATGTGATTCGAACCTTCGACCTCCCGCTCTAAAGGTGGACGTCTTAACTACATGGCCATTTGAGACGACCACTGTTTATCTAGGTTCATCGGTGAGAACTCGACAACAGCAGCAGTAACATCAACAGTAACAGCAGTATTACTGTCCTTACTGCTATCAGCAACGTTAGCTGTGCGGTTGTATCTATCCTACGGCTGACAGTTGTTGGTATCATTGTACCATGCAGCCAAAGCTATTTACAGTAAAACCTCACATAATGACCACCTCACTAATAAGACCACCTCAAAATTGTGACCGCAATTTTCGAGTCCATTTTATACTGTTTTGCTATTTATTCAACCTCAATATTAAGAGCACCTCAATAATAATACCAGTTTTCAAGCGTCCCAATGGTTCAAGGGTCCCAATGGTGGTCTTATAATTGAGGTTTTACTGTATGTATTGAATGATAACGGTTTATATTACATACTTAACCATTTTTCTTACTCCACACATGGTTAAGCGTTGATATCTCTGTAAATGATAATTGGATAAAATATTAAAGAATCATCATTTATTAAAAAATGATAACAACAGTAACAACCGGACATAAAGTCACTAAACTGTAATATTTACAGTAAAGTAGTGAAAAGTCTTGAAAAAAAGGTCGAGAAGTTACGATTGCTGTTCACTCCAGATTCAAAATGGATTTCGGTAAATTCACCGAAATTCTTTGGATTTCGGTAGTGTAACGTACCCCTAATCGAAATGTTAACCAATCCGCTTCAAGGTTACAAACGTTGTTCGGTTGAAGAGAAATTGCATTGGAAGTTAACGTAAGATTTGATTGGTGTTTACACAACACTGAAATGCAAATAGCAAAACCAGGTTAGTACGGCTTAATGCATCGATGCCGAGTGTTGTCGTGTGGCCACTGGGGCATAAACACTTGACTATGAGGTCGGCTATGGTGTTTGGTTAATTGGATTTTACGCCATGTTGCAACATTTTCCAGTTATACATAGCGATCAGTTAACCTGACCAGATTTCCTGGAAATTTCTCAACCAGCACTAACTTTGTCCTGCCGCAAACACCGAATAAGAAGACCAGTCTTCAAGGGTCCTAACGGTGGTCTTATTATTGAGGTTTTACTGTAGTATATACAATGTAGATGAGTCCCTCAGATGGAGTCTTAAGTGTCGATACTAATTATGAATATGTACTTTAACATACAACTTATACTTTTAAATACAGTCTTCATTTTAATATTAATTTACTAATTGATTAAACAAATGTAATTTTTAAACGTTTCATATAGTTACGTGTCATTATGGCTTCAAAGTAAGTACCTGAATCGTTAGTTACCTAAACCAAATAATAGTTGTACAAACTTATACTCAGTATGTGTCGAATTAATTATTTATACGCGAATGACTCGTTTGATGTTGCAATTAAAACAAAGTGTTGAAACACGTGTATCGGACTTCGTCATTGATACAAAACGGCCTGGTTAATATAAATATAAAACGTTCTGTTTGTTCAAACATACGAATTATTGTATTTTTAAAACAAACTATTTATTTAATTCAAACTACAACATTTTGAAACATTGTTCCTGATATCGGTGTTTATTTACACGCACACACAAATTGTTGAATTTAAAAACCATCTATTTATTTAATTCAAACTTCAACGTTTTGAAATATTGCATCGGTTCAATTAGCTTTTATTTCCGTATTTAGACAAGAGTAATTCAATAGGTATTTCCTTAGAAAATACTGAATTTGTGAAGTAAGCTGAACAAAGAATAGGTCAATATATCAAACAATTCTTCTCCTTCAGCTAAAAGTCAATGTAATGACTAGGCATTTTTCGTTAGCTATAAAGCGCCATTACATTATGTTTGCATAATGTTTATTTCTCAATACGTTAGACTTTACCGTCTATGAGCATACAAAATAAGAAATATTTACAACAGTTGAACATTTACGATATAAGGTCAATGGCAACATTAATACTATCAGAATATATTTATATAGTTGTAACAGTTCTAGTACAATGTACATGTAAATACAAAATGTGATACAAATCTAAATATCGTTAATTTTACATGTACATGTAATGATAAAATCTAATGAACCTATATATGTATAAACATTGTACTGAAAAAGCAGTGTATCCAAGGAAACATAAATGTATCTATAAATATAGTAGGACATAGGACACGTGGAGTACTAAGCTGCATGAACCTATATATGTATAAACATTGTACTGAAAAAGCAGTGTATCCAAGGAAACATAAATGTATCCATAAATTAATGTAAATATAGTAGGACATAGGACACGTGGAGTACTAAGCTGCATGAACCTATATATGTATAAACATTGTACTGAAAAAGCAGTGTATCCAAGGAAACATAAATGTATCCATAAATTAATGTAAATATAGTAGGACATAGGACACGTGGAGTACTAAGCTGCATGAGAGTATATTATTAGTTATACAGGTTGTTGACAGGGTATATGGGGGAATATAACCAGTTTGTGTGCCATATAACCCGAGGCGTTAGCCGAGGGTTATATGAAACGCAGACTGGTTATATTCCCCCATATACCCTGTCAACAACCTGTATAACGAATTTATAATACTGCAATTCCGTGTTTTCATACGAATTTAGTTAAACAAGCAATGCTTCGATGCCTAGCTCTCTAGATCTTATAATTAGATCTGTGTATTTTTGGTGTTTTTGGTTCATAAAATTGTTTAGAGTGTTTTAGTTTTGTAAAATATCAGTTATTAAAACGTATTCCTTTAAAAATATATCGGGAATTACTTGTTGTAGATCAAAATATTTTTATTTCATTCACACGTTATATTGCCAGAAAATTAATTGCATTACCCCGTAAGGTACCTCAATACACATGGTTAAGCGCGCGCTTGCACTCTAATTTTTATTTTCAAACGTCTGATCTCATGGACTTTATCGAACTGAATTTTGCTCAAACCTTAAAAAAGCTATCGTTTTGAATATTAATACTAGCACACATGTAATCTGTTCAATATTTATTGAATCATGTGTGAAGATCAATTTTCAATTTCTAGTAACTTGCAGACATCAAGAGATAAAAGTTTTCGAGTCGAGTCGTCAACGAAAATGGTCACGAGGCGCATGAAGGGAAAAACGTCATATACCCTGTCAGCGCCGTGTATATAGAATCCTATACGCGAGCCTTTAACCAATGAAATTACTGGATTTTTCTTTGCAGTATTATAATAATTCATATAACATGTTTTGTTTCTCATTTCGAATGATTTGTAAGTATATATGGCAATATGAAATATTGCCAAGTCAATAACTTTAATGATAATTGCATTTTTCTTATAATATTTTTTGATATGAACTTGACAAATTTCGTGATACATATATGTGCGAAAGTTTTTTTGATATATTTTGATAAGGATTGACAAAATTGCCGATGGTACCAGTTTTCATTTCGCTGATTTCGACACAGTTTGCATGATATAAGATCGTGATTTAAATCTTAACTCGTCGATATCAAACTAATTATTTAGGCCTATTAAAATATGTTTATTTCAGGTTGTATGCCTCCAAAAATAGGATAGGTAGGTCGGATTGTTTTTGTTTGTGTGTTTATCTTTATTTTCAAACGAAGCAAATTAAACATAGAATTAAATGCATATATGATAAAAGACAAATCCACTTTCCCTTTTCACGTGGATAATGTTTCATCAAGGTGAATATATTGCTTTATAGCTGGAATACTCGTAAAGCATCTAAAAACTGGGCAGAAATATGAACGTTAAGAAAAATTCACATTGAAGAAATTTTACCAAAAAGAAGAAATTTTACACACACAAAAATGTGAACACGCGAAAAAATGTTCTAGGGTCGGGGCAAGAATACGGTAGATCGGGAAACCTGAAACAAACATATGTTTTACGCCATAGTGAAATGATGATGAAAAAAACATACAGCTACCGGAGAAGAAATAGGTTTTGAAAACCAAATCAACTAATTTAGAGTGTTTCGCTCAGTTAAGTAAAAGCTTAAGTATTTTCTTTTAATTCAACAATGTGAAATAATGGAATTGAGGAAAAGTAAGCGAAAACAAAATAATTTCTGACTTAAAACATAAACGGAAAACGTTTGAGATGTGATAATATCAATGTCATTTCAGGTTCGATAACGAAATGAACAATAAGAGAAATCAACTCAGATCTGTTAACATCCCTGCTTTCGTTTTGATTACTAACATAAGCTACTTCCGGTTAAACTAACGGAAGTTTTTTGTAAACCGCCATATAGCCATTTGGGGAGACAGACGAACATGTAATGCCGCTCAAATATTGACGCTAACAATGATCGTCTGATTGGGTAACAACCACAAACAAGGCTTGAATAATGTTTTGTTGCCGGTCGCGCATGTTACTGCGCAGCTGGTTACTTTCGGAATGTTCTGCAACGGTCTATTGACAATTAGCTCATTTTCTGGTCAATACTTTTTAAATATTCATGTGTATGTTTGGGTAAAGATCCTTAACTTGATGTCACAGTTTATTTGACTATAATCATTTTGTTATAAAAACCTAACGATTAACTATTGTTTGATTATTGTGCAAATATATAATCTACTGCGAATATATTAGCAAACAGTTACGTTTTGTTCTATCCCCATATCCGTGTTTGAACTTGACGGATATAAAATTGATTACACATGTTTGCAGGAAACTCGGTCACGGACTTTGGAATCTTACATAACTTGAAATACTGGCATAAAATCCTTGAAAGCATTTTCAAATTACACAGCCCGATAGCAGACTCGGTGTTGACCCATCGTGCGGTGTCCTGAATCTGCTGGTCCAGAAGGAAACAATTCTATCGGAGAATAAATGGATTTAAAATCAGTGAAGATTATGTTGAATATGAATAATATACAGATTTTGAACCAAATATTTTGTGTTCTAACAGTTATTTATTTCGGTAAGTTTGTTTAACGAAAGATCACTTGGTTAGTACGCATTTGATTATTATAGATTACAGTGGATATGTGTTCATATTATACTATTAAATATTTAAAAGCAGTTTTATCAAATTTGAGCGATGAGAATTGATTATAGTAATATATACGTTGCATTTTACTACAATTTTCAAATTTTCGTTCGCCCGCGGATGTTAGCCATGAGGTCCGGGCTAAATACCCGATCGGGACGGGTTACGTTTTGCCGTGAAATTTCACTACGGTCATTCGCTCTCCACCTGTTATCCATGTGGAGAGGTTGTCAGCTGCTGTCTGTTAGTAATGGTTGATATCTAATTCAATGAAAATTGGTTACAACTGAGAACAAAATTAAAAAAGGGCGTTATATCCGATAAAAACCAAAACGTAACCATCGGTCTATATATATGACCTAACTAACGTAAACATTAACGGAGGACGATAGTAGGATAGGCTTATCCGAGTAACCTAGCATAAACTGTGGTACTATATTGGATATAACACATGGTGAAGCATAGATCGTAAGTTAAGTGGGATTTCTGGGCTGAATGTCCGGCCGGGTTGGTTCGTAATTAATTTCTTGGAGTTTTCTTATGTAATTTGACATTCATTCGACCGAACAACATAACAATCAATATCTCAATAGACAGTTCCAAGCCTCTGAGCCCATTGTGCTCCTACAAATCTCTCTTTGTTTGTACGGTCCAGTGTGATTCCGAATCCCACCAAGTTGAGCATTGAACTGAAGATATCAAAGTGCAAGCCTTATGCGAAAAACGGTATATTCACATTTATTTAATTAGCCTACGTGTACGGAAAAGCACGGTAAACACGGCATTTAATGCAGTGTTTTTAAACAGAGAATGCAGTGTGTTTAGAAGACATGTTTATTTTTTTGTCATGCAATTATACTTACATAAAATACCGATGTAGCCATAACGAGCACCAGATCATTGCAGTTTCCCCTTGTGAAATATTCTGTCCTGTTATACTACGTCTTTTCCAGTCATTTGAGAAAAAAATGCACATTCTTAATTTTATCTGACCTAACCGTCGTTCTTCTTGAATGTTCGAAGAAACTGTAAAATTCTTGGCCACAATCGTATGACTGTAAGGAACTTCAATGTTATTGCGCCCGTCCTGGCTAGATAACTAACGTAATGTACAGCGTAATGTACAGCGCCATGTATAGAGTCATGTACAGAGTAATGTACAGCGTAATGTACAGCGCCATGTATAGAGTCATGTACAGAGTAATGTACAGCGTAATGTACAGCGCCATGTATAGAGCCATGTACAGAGTAATGTACAGCGTAATGTACAGCGCCATGTATAGAGTCATGTACAGAGTAATGTACAGCGTAATGTACAGCGCCATGTATAGAGTCATGTACAGAGTAATGTACAGCGTAATGTACAGCGCCATGTATAGAGTCATGTACAGAGTAATGTACAGCGTAATGTACAGCGCCATGTATAGAGTCATGTACAGAGTAATGTACAGCGTAATGTACAGCGCCATGTATAGAGTCATGTACAGAGTAATGTACAGCGTAATGTACAGCGCCATGTATAGAGTCATGTACAGAGTAATGTACAGCGTAATGTACAGCGCCATGTATAGAGTCATGTACAGAGTAATGTACAGCGTAATGTACAGCGCCATGTATAGAGTCATGTACAGAGTAATGTACAGCGTAATGTACAGCGCCATGTATAGAGTCATGTACAGAGTAATGTACAGCGTAATGTACAGCGTAATGTACAGTGCCATGTATAGAGTCATGTACAGAGTAATGTACAGCGTAATGTACAGCGCCATGTATAGACTCATGTACAGCGTAATGTACAGCGTAATGTACAGCGCCATGTATAGAGTCATGTACAGAGTAATGTACAGCGTAATGTACAGCGCCATGTATAGACTCATGTACAGCGTAATGTACAGCGTAATGTACAGTGCCATGTATAGAGTCATGTACAGAGTAATGTACAGCGTAATGTACAGCGCCATGTATAGACTCATGTACAGCATAATGTACAGCGTAATGTACAGTGCCATGTATAGAGTCATGTACAGAGTAATGTACAGCGTAATGTACAGTGCCATGTATAGACTCATGTACAGCGTAATGTACAGCGTAATGTACAGTGCCATGTATAGAGTCATGTACAGAGTAATGTACAGCGTAATGTACAGCGCCATGTATAGACTCATGTACAGCGTAATGTACAGCGTAATATACAGCGTAATGTACAGCGTAATGTACAGCGCCATGTATAGACTCATGTACAGCGTAATGTACAGCGTAATATACAGCGTAATGTACAGCGTAATGTATAGACTCATGTACAGCGTAATGTACAGCGTAATGTACAGTGCCATGTATAGACTCATGTAAAGCGTAATGTACTGAGTCATGTACAGTCATGTAGTGGTTTTTCCGATCCCATTATTTGCGGTACATGCGGACCACCGACCTTGGTAGCTTCCTCACATACTCATTCTACATCCCGAGTCGGATTCGAACCCGCAGCCGAGAGAAGGAAGTTCGTGTACTTTGAAGTCAGCGACCAGTAACACTCGACCACTGAGGCCAATTTGACTTTACAATGTTACATTTTATTAGGTATGCTGATACAACAGTGACCAGTTAAAACAAATTTGAGTGGACATACTAAAACACGCTTCTGTTTGGTCACTTTGTGTAACACTCGATAATTTATTTGTTTCATCAAACCCGATACTAGTTGATGACTTTTCGTAAAGAAGTATATAAATCGTAATATGTTTTTATGCGACTTGTAACAAATTTGCTACTTTTTATCATTCATTTTGACAAATACGGCGATATAATAGCGACGAATGATATCAGTCCTTTGAGCGTACATATACTCCTAAGTAAATGATATTTGTAAATCTGATTACTCTTCCGTATTTTTCAGGAGAAGTGTATGCGCTAAACTGTCCAGGAAACGAATATATTCATCAATTTAGTAATTATGCCCCGGATGGCGATGCCTGCAGAGATACTCAATATTTTACACCATCGTCTAGTTGTATAAATTTAGTTGATGGCGTATCTGTGTTGGCCGCAGCACCTTTTTGGGGGTCCTGCTTGACGTACACATGTCCAGTTTCATTGGTTCCTTACGATTGGGTGCACACATATATGCTTTTATGTCCGGCAGGTAATGCATCATTCTTTCAAGCCATTCATTTTGTTTGTCTCGTATATTTTGTGATCATGCAGTGACTTTTTCAGCTATTTTGGTGTCGGTAGACACCATGTGCCCCCTTCTAGCATCAGTTTGGGCATGGCGGGAACCACTGACCTTTTGTAAGTCAGCTGGATCGCCTTCTCACATACAACGTGTACATTGAGGCCGGGATTCGAAAACGCAGCGGTGAGGGGCAAGTGATTTGAAACTATGACCGTAAATTTTCTGCCATTTAGGCCCCACATTGAACAATATTGAACCGCGATATTTAATCAATCTTGACATAAAACATGACTTGTATATTTGAAACTTCCACATTAGTCACATTTTATCGTCATGAATGTTTTGATGCAGTATTATTGTAATTATATACGTTCAACCTTAAACAAGCCATCCAGTCTGTGAACCAGGCGCTGCTTGTAAGTGAAAGTCCCCATTAAACCATAACAGCATAACGATATTATCTCAGTTTAAAATGTCATTAACATGTAAGTATGTAACTCTTGCTCTGCATCGGTGTTTGCAGTCTCCGAGCATGTCACGTAGCACTAATATTATTGGGCATGTTTCTTTGTTATCGCAATCGAAACTACACAGCTATGCAAATACGTGTAACTATGACTATATTTTTTTCGTGTATAATATATATACATATCTCTTCAGTAAATGTTAGTTCGCCGGCGTCGTTATCTCATTTGCACTGCACGAGTATGATGTTTTAAGCTGCAATACATGTTTTGTTTTCTCCTCAGGTGGCTATATTGTAGTTTCAAACCACTCAAACTGCATTTCAGTTTACAAGAAGACCTATTGTTAGTTTGCTATTGACGTACTATTTTCGTCGGCAAGAATATAATTCCTCCAAATATGTACTAACGTTTTACATTCATCAACTGTATCAAGTATGCACAGTAAAATCTCATGTAAAGACCATCTGAATAATAATTGAACACAAATTTCAAGTTCGATTTCAATATTTTACTCCTTATTCAACCTAAATATTAAGACCACCTCAATATGACAAATGTTCAAGGGTCCAAAGGGTTGTCGCATTATTGAAGTTTTACTGTAATGCCGCTTTAACAAATTACTCACACAATTTTCTTTTAATTTCAGGTTGTAACACAACAAGTCGGGCGACAGAATTCCCGAATAACATGGTTTCTGTCTCTGAAATACCGACTTCTACCTCGACATCGACAGAAAATGAATGTGTGCACGAATGCGTCATGTCAACAGTGAATGGATTTTCGTGTACTATGAGTTACCATCACCAAACAAGTACTTGCACCTTGTATATGAATTGTGTAAACAATAACTGTGACCTCACAAAGACTGGCAACGATGACTATAGAACTTTGCGGTCAAAGTGTGAATTCACAGGTATGTTGGTATTGCTGTTAATACGTAGAGTGCAGCTTCTCTATAACAACACCCTTTAGTACAGTAAAACCTCACTTAAAGTCACCTCATTAATAATACCACCTCAAAATTAAGAACATTATTTTCAAATCCATTTTCACTGTTTTGCAATATATTCAACCTCAATATTAAGACCACCCTAATAAGAAGACTTTTCTAGGGTCCCAATGGTGGTTTTATTATTGAGGTTTTACTGTACTTAAGACATTAGGCTGTTGTTGAGAGGTAGTTGCCTCAGAGAGGTTTTACTGTACTTAAGACATTAGGCTGTTGTTGAGAGGTAGTTGCCTCAGAGAGGTTGTATTAATAATACCGTAAAACCTCACTCAAAGACCACTTCAATAATAAGACCACCTCCAAATTGAAAACAATATTTAAGTCCATTTTCCCTATTTTACTCTTTATTCAATCTCAATACTTTTACCAGTGTGGTTCTATAGTTCAATAAGAAGACCATTTTTCAAGGGTTTCCCTAAGGGTGGTCGTATACTTGAGGTTTTACTGTAAATAGACCGGACAGTTTGATTTAATTTTTAAGTAAGTTGTTGCTCAAGAAAGGCCCGCTTTTGAGACGATTTAATGCATTGTTTATTTATACGATGCATGTACTTTTTATAAATGCATTATAAGATAAACAAAACAAATAAACATTTATGAGTTATTCAGTTGTTTCTCTTTAGATTATTCTTGGTTAGAATGGCATGCAGGGTGATGCCACTTAATGACACTTGTTTGAATGTAACATCCCACTAATGAGACATTTTTTCGGAACGTCTGTGACGTCATTGTAATAAGTCTATCACGGGGCGTTATTACCATGACTTTAAACCAGTTCAAACACTTCCAAGAAAAGTTTACTTTTCGCCGGTAATTCGGTCATCTTTGTCAGAAAATATGGCAGCACTCCCACAAAGATGGTTGATATATTATAAATAAAAATATCTGTATCTATTTGAGTAAAGTTTGTTGAAATTATTTTTAGTTCATTAAACTATATCACCAGAAGGGGGGGGGGTCGTTTTATCAACGTTTGTCCAAAGGTGCCACACTCGACTTACGACACGATATTTTATTCATTTGACGTAGGTTCTTGTAGCTGCGACATGTTGATACCCCCTCCCTGGATATTAGATGCTTATGATGGCCTCTGCTGCACTATGATCCAATATGTTATTATTATACTATTTAGACAAAATTTGTCTTACTATTTCAGTCGTAGCGGCGAACACACAAAATGAAAATCAAGATGACGGTGAAAATGGAAGTGAAGCATGCGCGGGTGATGAAGTTTTACATAGATTTCACGGGTATGCGCCGGACAATGATACTTGCAAGACAATAGAAAACAATACGCCATTTGACGATTGCATAAATTCAGCTGATGGTGTGTCTGTGTTTGCTGCAATATCTAATTCATCTAGTCCGTCTATAGAATGCTTCAAATACACGTGTCCAGTCACTTTGGTTCCAGACGCTATGTTCGACACGTATATTCATACATGCTCCCCAGGTAACCGGTCTTGTTTTCGTATTTTCCTTCTATTCGGAGTAACAAATAGCCCACAATGAACATTTATATTACCTTGCGCCTGGGTCACATGAAGCTCCCGAGGAGTTAACGTCCCCGGTAAGGGCCAATACCCTGAGAGTTTTTGGACCGGAAGGGGTGTCGTATTGCCCGGGGCTGAACAAACACAACTGTCAAGCCCTGGACAGATTAGACCTACGGGTGGTCATGTGACCGAGGCATTACGGATATATAAGTGTTCAGATTCACAGTTTATATATTAAATACATTCCTGATTTATCGTACTGATAAATAACAAAAGTAGTATTTAATATCAACAAATCGAGAAAAATTACATGAAAAAATATAACACATTGAAGTTGTTATATTGTTTTGAAGAATATGCTCAATTTCCGCCTTAAATGTCTGCTTTTATTTTGTTAAGGGGAAAAAGATTTTCCTTTTCACTTGCAGTCATGTATTAGAGGTTCTTACCTAACATTGGTGCAGTTTTGTTTAAAATAACAGCTACATCATTTACTTTTATTTTTCTCAAAATTGACGTCTGTCCACGAGAAAATCCGTAGATCTATTCTTGACTAAAATTCCATTTTCATATCTTAACATTTTCTAATACACGTATGTTGCTAGTTTTCCTTAATACCACAAAATATTAAAATTGGGCATCTACTTTTCATTTATAGCTATTCTAATATTAACAACAATATAGAAGTTTAAAGTAAACTACAAAATGATCACGTCACCTCAGAAACTAAAATGACGATGTGATAGAGTTTTGATATGTTTTAATGGTATTTCATGTGCGATGGACAGTGGACCTTTCAGTGCTCCATGTTCTACCGCCATGGCCAATTTGTTTCAATGACATGCGTATGCGTCTTTTTCAGAATGTAGCACTTCAAGCCCGATGACCGAATTCCCGTATTATAACGTGTCTGATTCGGAAACACCGACTTCTAACTTGATATCGACAGAAAATGCATGTATGCACCAATGTGTCATGTCAACAGTGAATAGGACATCGTGTACTATGCGTTACCATCGCCCAACAAGTACTTGCACCTTGTATACGAATTGCACTGGTGGAATGTGCAATATGACAGTCACTAACGGCACAGACTATAGAACCACACGGTCAATGTGCACAGATCAAGGTTTGTATTTATTGTTGATAGTACACACTCGTACAGTCACTAACAGCACAGACTATAGAACCACACGGTCAATGTGCACAGATCAAGGTTTGTATTTATTGTTGATTGTACACACTCGTACAGTCACTACCAGCACAGACTATAGAACCACACGGTCAATGTGCACAGATCAAGGTTTGTATTTATTGTTGATAGTACACACTCGTACAGTCACTACCAGCACAGAGTATAGAACCACACGGTCAATGTGCGCAGATCAAGGTTTGTATTTATTGTTGATAGTACACACTCGTACAGTCACTACAAGCACAGAGTATAGAACCACACGGTCAATGTGCGCAGATCAAGGTTTGTATTTATTGTTGGTAGTACACACTCGTACAGTCACTAACATCACAGACTATAGAACCACACGGTCAATGTGCACAGATCAAGGTTTGTATTTATTGTTGATAGTACATACTCGTACAGTCACTACAAGCACAGACTATAGAACCACACGGTCAATGTGCGCAGATCAAGGTTTGTATTTATTGTTGATAGAACACACTCGTATAGTCACTACAAGCACAGAGTATAGAACCACACGGTCAATGTGCACAGATCAAGGTTTGTATTTATTGTTGGTAGTACACACTCGTACAGTCACTAACATCACAGACTATAGAACCACACGGTCAATATGCGCGGATCAAGGTTTGTATTTATTGTTGATAGTATACACTCGTACAGTCACTACCAGCACAGACTATAGAACTACACGGTCAATGTGCACAGATCAAGGTTTGTATTTATTGTTGATAGTATACACTCGTACAGTCACTACCAGCACAGACTATAGAACCACACGGTCCATGTGCGCGGATCAAGGTTTGTATTTATTGTTGATAGTACACACTCGTACAGTCACTACCAGCACAGACTATAGAACCACACGGTCAATGTGCACAGATCAAAGTTTGTATTTATTGTACACACTCGTACAGTCACTACAAGCACAGACTATAGAACCACACGGTCAATATGCATAGATCAAGGTGTGTATTTATTGTTGATAGTATACACTCGTACAGTCACTAACATCACAGACTATAGAACCACACGGTCAATGTGCACAGATCAAGGTTTGTATTTATTGTTGATAGTACACACTCGTACAGTCACTACCAGCACAGACTATAGAACCACACGGTCAATGTGCGTGGATCAAGGTTTGTATTTATTGTTGATAGTACACACTCGTACAGTCACTACCAGCACAGACTATAGAACCACACGGTCAATGTGCGCAGATCAAAGTTTGTATTTATTGTTGATAGTACACACTCGTACAGTCACTACAAGCACAGACTATAGAACCACACGGTCAATGTGCACAGATCAAGGTTTGTATTTATTGTTGATAGTACACACTCGTACAGTCACTAACATTACAGACTATAGAACTACACGGTCAATGTGCACAGATCAAGGTTTGTATTTATTGTTGATAGTACACACTCGTACAGTCACTACCAGCACAGACTATAGAACCACACGGTCAATGTGCACAGATCAAGGTTTGTATTTATTGTTGGTAGTACACACTCGTACAGTCACTACAAGCACAGACTATAGAACCACACGGTCAATGTGCATAGATCAAGGTTTGTATTTATTGTTGGTAGTACACACTCGTACAGTCACTACCAGCACAGACTATAGAACCACACGGTCAATGTGCACAGATCAAGGTTTGTATTTATTGTTGGTAGTACACACTCGTACAGTCACTAACATCACAGACTATAGAACCACACGGTCAATGTGCGCAGATCAAGGTTTGTATTTATTGTACACACTCGTACAGTCACTACCAGCACACAGACTATAGAACCACACGGTCAATGTGCACAGATCAAGGTTTGTATTTATTGTTGATTGTACACACGCATACAGTCACTACCAGCACAGACTATAGAACTACACGGTCAATGTGCACAGATCAAGGTTTGTATTTATTGTTGATAGTACATACTCGTACAGTCACTAACATCACAGACTATAGAACCACACGGTCAATGTGCGCAGATCAAGGTTTGTATTTATTGTTGATAGTACACACTCGTACAGTCACTAACATCACAGACTATAGAACTACACGGTCAATGTGCACAGATCAAGGTTTGTATTTATTGTTGATAGTACATACTCGTACAGTCACTACCAGCACAGACTATAGAACCACACGGTCAATGTGCGCAGATCAAGGTTTGTATTTATTGTTGGTAGTACACACTCGTACAGTCACTACCAGCACAGACTATAGAACCACACGGTCAATGTGCGCAGATCAAGGTTTGTATTTATTGTACACACTCGTACAGTCACTACCAGCACAGACTATAGAACCACACGGTCAATGTGCGCAGATCAAGGTTTGTATTTATTGTTGATAGTACACACTCGTACAGTCACTAACATCACAGACTATAGAACCACACGGTCAATGTGCGCGGATAAAAGTTTGTATTTATTGTTGATAGTACATACGCATACAGTCACTACCAGCACAGACTATAGAACCACACGGTCAATGTGCACAGATCAAGGTCTGTATTTATTGTTGATAGTACACACTCGTACAGTCACTAACATCACAGACTATAGAACCACACGGTCAATGTGCGCAGATCAAGGTTTGTATTTATTGTTGATAGTACACACTCGTACAGTCACTAACATCACAGACTATAGAACCACACGGTCAATGTGCGCGGATCAAAGTTTGTATTTATTGTACACACTCGTACAGTCACTACCAGCACAGACTATAGAACCACACGGTCAATGTGCGCAGATCAAGGTTTGTATTTATTGTTGATAGTACACACTCGTACAGTCACTACCAGCACAGACTATAGAACCACACGGTCAATGTGCACAGATCAAGGTTTGTATTTATTGTACACACTCGTACAGTCACTACCAGCACAGACTATAGAACCACACGGTCAATGTGCACAGATCAAGGTTTGTATTTATTGTTGATAGTACACACTCGTACAGTCACTACCAGCACAGACTATAGAACCACACGGTCAATGTGCACAGATCAAGGTTTGTATTTATTGTTGATAGAACACACTCGTACAGTCACTACCAGCACAGACTATAGAACCACACGGTCAATGTGCACAGATCAAGGTTTGTATTTATTGTTGGTAGTACACACTCGTACAGTCACTACCAGCACAGACTATAGAACCACACGGTCAATGTGCACAGATCAAGGTTTGTATTTATTGTTGGTAGTACACACTCGTACAGTCACTAACATCACAGACTATAGAACCACACGGTCAATGTGCACAGATCAAGGTTTGTATTTATTGTTGGTAGTACACACTCGTACAGTCACTAACATCACAGACTATAGAACCACACGGTCAATGTGCGCGGATAAAAGTTTGTATTTATTGTTGATAGTACACACTCGTACAGTCACTACCAGCACAGACTATAGAACCACACGGTCAATGTGCGCAGATCAAGGTTTGTATTTATTGTTGGTAGTACACACTCGTACAGTCACTACCAGCACAGACTATAGAACCACACGGTCAATGTGCGCAGATCAAGGTTTGTATTTATTGTACACACTCGTACAGTCACTACCAGCACAGACTATAGAACCACACGGTCAATGTGCACAGATCAAGGTTTGTATTTATTGTTGAAAGTATACACTCGTACAGTCACTACCAGCACAGACTATAGAACCACACGGTCAATGTGCGCGGATCAAGGTTTGTATTTATTGTTGATAGTATACACTCGTACAGTCACTACCAGCACAGACTATAGAACCACACGGTCAATGTGCGCAGATCAAGGTTTGTATTTATTGTACACACTCGTACAGTCACTACCAGCACAGACTATAGAACCACACGGTCAATGTGCACAGATCAAGGTTTGTATTTATTGTTGATAGTACACACTCGTACAGTCACTACCAGCACAGACTATAGAACCACACGGTCAATGTGCGCAGATCAAGGTTTGTATTTATTGTACACACTCGTACAGTCACTACCAGCACAGACTATAGAACCACACGGTCAATGTGCATAGATCAAGGTTTGTATTTATTGTTGATAGAACACACTCGTCTTATCACTACCAGCACAGACTATAGAACCACACGGTCAATGTGCGCAGATCAAGGTTTGTATTTATTGTACACACTCGTACAGTCACTACCAGCACAGACTATAGAACCACACGGTCAATGTGCGCAGATCAAAGTTTGTATTTATTGTTGATAGAACACACTCGTCTTATCACTACCAGCACAGACTATAGAACCACACGGTCAATATGCATAGATCAAGGTTTGTATTTATTGTTGATAGAACACACTCGTCTTATCACTACCAGCACAGACTATAGAACCACACGGTCAATGTGCGCAGATCAAAGTTTGTATTTATTGTTGATAGAACACACTCGTCTTATCACTACCAGCACAGACTATAGAACTACACGGTCAATGTGCACAGATCAAGGTTTGTATTTATTGTTGATAGTACACACTCGTACAGTCACTACCAGCACAGACTATAGAACCACACGGTCAATGTGCACAGATCAAGGTTTGTATTTATTGTTGATAGTACACACTCGTACAGTCACTAACATCACAGACTATAGAACCACACGGTCAATGTGCGCAGATCAAGGTTTGTATTTATTGTTGATAGTACACACTCGTACAGTCACTACCAGCACAGACTATAGAACCACACGGTCAATGTGCACAGATCAAGGTTTGTATTTATTGTTGATAGAACACACTCGTCTTATCACTACCAGCACAGACTATAGAACCACACGGTCAATGTGCACAGATCAAGGTTTGTATTTATTATTGATAGTATACACTCGTACAGTCACTACCAGCACAGACTATAGAACCACACGGTCAATGTGCACAGATCAAAGTTTGTATTTATTGTTGATAGTACACACTCGTACAGTCACTACCAGTACAGACTATAGAACCACACGGTCAATGTGCACGGATCAAGGTTTGTATTTATTGTTGATAGTACATACTCGTACAGTCACTACCAGCACAGACTATAGAACCACACGGTCAATGTGCACAGATCAAAGTTTGTATTTATTGTTGATAGTACACACTCGTACAGTCACTACCAGCACAGACTATAGAACCACACGGTCAATGTGCACGGATCAAGGTTTGTATTTATTGTTGATAGTACATACTCGTACAGTCACTACAAGCACAGAGTATAGAACCACACGGTCAATGTGCACAGATCAAGGTTTGTATTTATTGTTGATAGAACACACTCGTATAGTCACTACCAGCACAGACTATAGAACCACACGGTCAATGTGCGGAGATCAAGGTTTGTATTTATTGTTGATAGAACACACTCGTACAGTCACTAACATCACAGACTATAGAACCACACGGTCAATGTGCGGAGATCAAGGTTTGTATTTATTGTTGATAGTACACACTCGTACAGTCACTACCATCACAGACTATAGAACCACACGGTCAATGTGCACAGATCAAAGTTTGTATTTATTGTTGATAGTACACACTCGTACAGTCACTACCAGCACAGACTATAGAACCACACGGTCAATGTGTGCATATCAAAGTTTGTATTTATTGTTGGTAGTACACACTCGTACAGTCACTACCAGCACAGACTATAGAACCACACGGTCAATGTGCGCATATCAAAGTTTGTATTTATTGTTGGTAGTACACACTCGTACAGTCACTACCAGCACAGACTATAGAACCACACGGTCAATGTGCACAGATCAAAGTTTGTATTTATTGTACACACTCGTACAGTCACTAACATCACAGACTATAGAACCACACGGTCAATGTGCACAGATCAAGGTTTGTATTTATTGTTGATAGTACACACTCGTACAGTCACTACCAGCACAGACTATAGAACCACACGGTCAATGTGCATAGATCAAAGTTTGTATTTATTGTACACACTCGTACAGTCACTAACATCACAGACTATAGAACCACACGGTCAATGTGCACAGATCAAGGTTTGTATTTATTGTTGATAGTACACACTCGTACAGTCACTACCAGCACAGACTATAGAACCACACGGTCAATGTGCATATATCAAGGTTTGTATTTATTGTTGATAGTACACACTCGTACAGTCACTACCAGCACAGACTATAGAACCACACGGTCAATGTGCGCAGATCAAGGTTTGTATTTATTGTTGATAGTACACACTCGTACAGTCACTACCAGCACAGACTATAGAACCACACGGTCAATGTGCACAGATCAAAGTTTGTATTTATTGTACACACTCGTACAGTCACTAACATCACAGACTATAGAACCACACGGTCAATGTGCGCAGATCAAGGTTTGTATTTATTGTTGATAGTATACACTCGTACAGTCACTAACATCACAGACTATAGAACCACACGGTCAATGTGCACAGATCAAGGTTTGTATTTATTGTACACACTCGTACAGTCACTACCAGCACAGACTATTGAACCACACGGTCAATGTGCGCAGATCAAGGTTTGTATTTATTGTTGATAGTACACACTCGTACAGTCACTAACATCACAGACTATAGAACCACACGGTCAATGTGCGCAGATCAAGGTTTGTATTTATTGTTGGTAGTACACACTCGTACAGTCACTACCATCACAGACTATAGAACTACACGGTCAATGTGCACAGATCAAGGTTTGTATTTATTGTTGATAGTACACACTCGTACAGTCACTAACATCACAGACTATAGAACTACACGGTCAATGTGCGGAGATCAAGGTTTGTATTTATTGTTGATAGTACACACTCGTACAGTCACTACCAGCACAGACTATAGAACCACACGGTCAATGTGCGCAGATCAAGGTTTGTATTTATTGTTGATAGTACACACTCGTACAGTCACTACCAGCACAGACTATAGAACCACACGGTCAATGTGCACAGATCAAGGTTTGTATTTATTGTTGATAGTACACACTCGTACAGTCACTTCCAGCACAGACTATAGAACCACACGGTCAATGTGCGCAGATCAAGGTTTGTATTTATTGTTGATAGTACATACTCGTACAGTCACTAACATCACAGACTATAGAACCACACGGTCAATGTGCACAGATCAAGGTTTGTATTTATTGTTGATAGTACACACTCGTACAGTCACTACCAGCACAGACTATAGAACTACACGGTCAATGTGCATAGATCAAAGTTTGTATTTATTGTACACACTCGTACAGTCACTACCAGCACAGACTATAGAACCACACGGTCAATGTGCGCGGATCAAAGTTTGTATTTATTGTTGATAGTACACACTCGTACAGTCACTACCAGCACAGACTACAGAACCACACGGTCAATGTGCGCAGATCAAGGTTTGTATTTATTGTACACACTCGTACAGTCACTACCAGCACAGACTATAGAACCACACGGTCAATGTGCGCAGATCAAGGTTTGTATTTATTGTACACACTCTTACAGTCACTACCAGCACAGACTATAGAACCACACGGTCAATGTGCGCAGATCAAGGTTTGTATTTATTGTACACACTCGTACAGTCACTAACAGCACAGACTATAGAACCACACGGTCAATGTGCGCGGATCAAGGTTTGTATTTATTGTTGATAGTACACACTCTTACAGTCACTACCAGCACAGACTATAGAACCACACGGTCAATGTGCACAGATCAAGGTTTGTATTTATTGTTGATAGTACACACTCTTACAGTCACTACCAGCACAGACTATAGAACCACACGGTCAATGTGCACAGATCAAGGTTTGTATTTATTGTACACACTCGTACAGTCACTACCAGCACAGACTATAGAACCACACGGTCAATGTGCACGGATCAAGGTTTGTATTTATTGTTGATAGTATACACTCGTACAGTCACTACCAGCACAGACTATAGAACCACACGGTCAATGTGCGCAGATCAAGGTTTGTATTTATTGTACACACTCGTACAGTCACTACCAGCACAGACTATAGAACCACACGGTCAATGTGCGCGGATCAAGGTTTGTATTTATTGTTGATAGTATACACTCGTACAGTCACTACCAGCACAGACTATAGAACCACACGGTCAATGTGCATAGATCAAGGTTTGTATTTATTGTTGGTAGTACACACTCGTACAGTCACTACCAGCACAGACTATAGAACCACACGGTCAATGTGCACAGATCAAGGTTTGTATTTATTGTTGGTAGTACACACTCGTACAGTCACTACCAGCACAGACTATAGAACCACACGGTCAATGTGCGCGGATCAAGGTTTGTATTTATTGTTGATAGAACACACTCGTACAGTCACTACCAGCACAGACTATAGAACCACACGGTCAATGTGCATAGATCAAGGTTTGTATTTATTGTTGATAGAACACACTCGTCTTATCACTACCAGCACAGACTATAGAACTACACGGTCAATGTGCACAGATCAAGGTTTGTATTTATTGTTGATAGAACACACTCGTACAGTCACTACCAGCACAGACTATAGAACTACACGGTCAATGTGCACAGATCAAAGTTTGTATTTATTGTTGATAGAACACACTCGTACAGTCACTACCAGCACAGACTATTGAACCACACGGTCAATGTGCACAGATCAAGGTTTGTATTTATTGTTGATAGAACACACTCGTACAGTCACTACCAGCACAGACTATAGAACCACACGGTCAATGTGCACGGATCAAGGTTTGTATTTATTGTTGATTGTACACACGTATACAGTCACTACCAGCACAGACTATAGAACCACACGGTCAATGTGCACAGATCAAGGTTTGTATTTATTGTTGATTGTACACACGCATACAGTCACTACCAGCACAGACTATAGAACCACACGGTCAATGTGCACAGATCAAGGTTTGTATTTATTGTTGATAGAACACACTCGTATAATCACTACCAGCACAGACTATAGAACCACACGGTCAATGTGCGGAGAACAAGGTTTGTATTTATTGTTGATAGAACACACTCGTACAGTCACTAACATCACAGACTATAGAACCACACGGTCAATGTGCGGAGATCAAGGTTTGTATTTATTGTTGATAGTACACACTCGTACAGTCACTACCATCACAGACTATAGAACCACACGGTCAATGTGCACAGATCAAAGTTTGTATTTATTGTTGATAGTACACACTCGTACAGTCACTACCAGCACAGACTATAGAACCACACGGTCAATGTGTGCATATCAAAGTTTGTATTTATTGTTGGTAGTACACACTCGTACAGTCACTACCAGCACAGACTATAGAACCACACGGTCAATGTGCGCATATCAAAGTTTGTATTTATCGTTGGTAGTACACACTCGTACAGTCACTACCAGCACAGACTATAGAACCACACGGTCAATGTGCACAGATCAAAGTTTGTATTTATTGTACACACTCGTACAGTCACTAACATCACAGACTATAGAACCACACGGTCAATGTGCACAGATCAAGGTTTGTATTTATTGTTGATAGTACACACTCGTACAGTCACTACCAGCACAGACTATAGAACCACACGGTCAATGTGCATAGATCAAAGTTTGTATTTATTGTACACACTCGTACAGTCACTAACATCACAGACTATAGAACCACACGGTCAATGTGCACAGATCAAGGTTTGTATTTATTGTTGATAGTACACACTCGTACAGTCACTACCAGCACAGACTATAGAACCACACGGTCAATGTGCATATATCAAGGTTTGTATTTATTGTTGATAGTACACACTCGTACAGTCACTACCAGCACAGACTATAGAACCACACGGTCAATGTGCGCAGATCAAGGTTTGTATTTATTGTTGATAGTACACACTCGTACAGTCACTACCAGCACAGACTATAGAACCACACGGTCAATGTGCACAGATCAAAGTTTGTATTTATTGTACACACTCGTACAGTCACTAACATCACAGACTATAGAACCACACGGTCAATGTGCGCAGATCAAGGTTTGTATTTATTGTTGATAGTATACACTCGTACAGTCACTAACATCACAGACTATAGAACCACACGGTCAATGTGCACAGATCAAGGTTTGTATTTATTGTACACACTCGTACAGTCACTACCAGCACAGACTATTGAACCACACGGTCAATGTGCGCAGATCAAGGTTTGTATTTATTGTTGATAGTACACACTCGTACAGTCACTAACATCACAGACTATAGAACCACACGGTCAATGTGCGCAGATCAAGGTTTGTATTTATTGTTGGTAGTACACACTCGTACAGTCACTACCATCACAGACTATAGAACTACACGGTCAATGTGCACAGATCAAGGTTTGTATTTATTGTTGATAGTACACACTCGTACAGTCACTAACATCACAGACTATAGAACTACACGGTCAATGTGCGGAGATCAAGGTTTGTATTTATTGTTGATAGTACACACTCGTACAGTCACTACCAGCACAGACTATAGAACCACACGGTCAATGTGCGCAGATCAAGGTTTGTATTTATTGTTGATAGTACACACTCGTACAGTCACTACCAGCACAGACTATAGAACCACACGGTCAATGTGCACAGATCAAGGTTTGTATTTATTGTTGATAGTACACACTCGTACAGTCACTTCCAGCACAGACTATAGAACCACACGGTCAATGTGCGCAGATCAAGGTTTGTATTTATTGTTGATAGTACATACTCGTACAGTCACTAACATCACAGACTATAGAACCACACGGTCAATGTGCACAGATCAAGGTTTGTATTTATTGTTGATAGTACACACTCGTACAGTCACTACCAGCACAGACTATAGAACTACACGGTCAATGTGCATAGATCAAAGTTTGTATTTATTGTACACACTCGTACAGTCACTACCAGCACAGACTATAGAACCACACGGTCAATGTGCGCGGATCAAAGTTTGTATTTATTGTTGATAGTACACACTCGTACAGTCACTACCAGCACAGACTACAGAACCACACGGTCAATGTGCGCAGATCAAGGTTTGTATTTATTGTACACACTCGTACAGTCACTACCAGCACAGACTATAGAACCACACGGTCAATGTGCGCAGATCAAGGTTTGTATTTATTGTACACACTCTTACAGTCACTACCAGCACAGACTATAGAACCACACGGTCAATGTGCGCAGATCAAGGTTTGTATTTATTGTACACACTCGTACAGTCACTAACATCACAGACTATAGAACCACACGGTCAATGTGCGCGGATCAAGGTTTGTATTTATTGTTGATAGTACACACTCTTACAGTCACTACCAGCACAGACTATAGAACCACACGGTCAATGTGCACAGATCAAGGTTTGTATTTATTGTTGATAGTACACACTCTTACAGTCACTACCAGCACAGACTATAGAACCACACGGTCAATGTGCACAGATCAAGGTTTGTATTTATTGTACACACTCGTACAGTCACTACCAGCACAGACTATAGAACCACACGGTCAATGTGCACGGATCAAGGTTTGTATTTATTGTTGATAGTATACACTCGTACAGTCACTACCAGCACAGACTATAGAACCACACGGTCAATGTGCGCAGATCAAGGTTTGTATTTATTGTACACACTCGTACAGTCACTACCAGCACAGACTATAGAACCACACGGTCAATGTGCGCGGATCAAGGTTTGTATTTATTGTTGATAGTATACACTCGTACAGTCACTACCAGCACAGACTATAGAACCACACGGTCAATGTGCATAGATCAAGGTTTGTATTTATTGTTGGTAGTACACACTCGTACAGTCACTACCAGCACAGACTATAGAACCACACGGTCAATGTGCACAGATCAAGGTTTGTATTTATTGTTGGTAGTACACACTCGTACAGTCACTACCAGCACAGACTATAGAACCACACGGTCAATGTGCGCGGATCAAGGTTTGTATTTATTGTTGATAGAACACACTCGTACAGTCACTACCAGCACAGACTATAGAACCACACGGTCAATGTGCATAGATCAAGGTTTGTATTTATTGTTGATAGAACACACTCGTCTTATCACTACCAGCACAGACTATAGAACTACACGGTCAATGTGCACAGATCAAGGTTTGTATTTATTGTTGATAGAACACACTCGTACAGTCACTACCAGCACAGACTATAGAACTACACGGTCAATGTGCACAGATCAAAGTTTGTATTTATTGTTGATAGAACACACTCGTACAGTCACTACCAGCACAGACTATTGAACCACACGGTCAATGTGCACAGATCAAGGTTTGTATTTATTGTTGATAGAACACACTCGTACAGTCACTACCAGCACAGACTATAGAACCACACGGTCAATGTGCACGGATCAAGGTTTGTATTTATTGTTGATTGTACACACGTATACAGTCACTACCAGCACAGACTATAGAACCACACGGTCAATGTGCACAGATCAAGGTTTGTATTTATTGTTGATTGTACACACGCATACAGTCACTACCAGCACAGACTATAGAACCACACGGTCAATGTGCACAGATCAAGGTTTGTATTTATTGTTGATAGTACACACTCGTACAGTCACTACCAGCACAGACTATAGAACCACACGGTCAATGTGCACAGATCAAGGTTTGTATTTATTGTTGATAGTACACACTCGTACAGTCACTACCATCACAGACTATAGAACCACACGGTCAATGTGCACAGATCAAGGTTTGTATTTATTGTTGATAGTACACACTCGTACAGTCACTACCAGCACAGACTATAGAACCACACGGTCAATGTGCACAGATCAAGGTTTGTATTTATTGTTGATAGTACACACTCGTACAGTCACTACCAGCACAGACTATAGAACCACACGGTCAATGTGCACAGATCAAGGTTTGTATTTATTGTTGGTAGAACACACTCGTACAGTCACTACCATCACAGACTATAGAACCACACGGTCAATGTGCACAGATCAAGGTTTGTATTTATTGTTGGTAGTACACACTCGTACAGTCACTAACATCACAGACTATAGAACCACACGGTCAATGTGCACAGATCAAGGTTTGTATTTATTGTACACACTCGTACAGTCACTAACATCACAGACTATAGAACCACACGGTCAATGTGCGCAGATCAAGGTTTGTATTTATTGTTGGTAGTACACACTCGTACAGTCACTACCAGCACAGACTATAGAACCACACGGTCAATGTGCACAGATCAAGGTTTGTATTTATTGTTGATAGTACACACTCGTACAGTCACTACCATCACAGACTATAGAACCACACGGTCAATGTGCACAGATCAAGGTTTGTATTTATTGTTGATAGTACACACTCGTACAGTCACTAACATTATAGACTATAGAACCACACGGTCAATGTGCGCGGATAAAAGTTTGTATTTATTGTACACACTCGTATAATACTAAAGTTAAACAAAGCACACACTAGACCCAAGTATATATACGCACAATAGCGATATAAAGGATGCGTAGTCCAGGGGTCAAGGATTCAACCACATTAGGCGAGATTTTGCCGTCGTCTTGACAATCCCTGAACTAGTTGCGAGAAGGTGATTAACATACGAATACAAAAAATACGTAGGAGTTCAAAATCTAAATATAGAAACACACTTCCTGATCGGGAACCCCATAAATGGGAATCTCCTGATTTTCAGATCGAGGAGTTTCTCCCAGTAATGCACGTTGTAAGACATTGTTTAACGATATATATCAAATTCAATTCATGGGGATTTTTCACAAATACTCGATTTATGTAATTTTGTTAGTTACTGTACATAAGCATGTATTACATTCTTATCATATCTGACCGGGTAAATTGTAGTCAATGAAAAACAAATGCAAGTTATATAATCTGTGTTCACAATTTAATTAACTTGTTAGATTTTGATATGGTAGATTATAGTAATACATCTACGTCTTTGAGTAGTAATACAAAAATAATTATTCGAGTAGCATTAGAGCCGAGTTATATAATAACTGTGTATCAGATAACTCATTTCTTCTCATAGATCATCAATAATTCAAGTTAAAAAGACTTCTCACAAATGTTAAATATTGAGCTCAAATCCTGAATTCATTTTCCGTTTTAGAATGTGACTGCAGTCTTTTAAATGTACCTACGGGCGTCGAAGCACCACAGTGCAGTGTTGTTCTACCCGGTGAAATGCCAGAATACAATTGTTCCGAACATTATCTGGAATCTAGTCCTGCAACAACAATTTGTCAAGATGACGGTACCTGGTTGGAGAACCCACCAACATGTTATCAAGCCCAATGTGACGATCCTCCGCCACCAGTCTACGGAACAGTCAGCGCTGATGGTGAGAAAGCTAACTATACATGTGATGCATACTTCAAAAGAAATGGACCGCCTTTCAGGTCATGTCAGTGGACAGCAGCTAACGGTCCTGTTTGGAATGGTAACGACCCCACATGTAATCCAATTGAATGTCCAAGCGAAATTGACGTCTTAAACGGGGGAGCGGTCGTTAATCTAACGTCTGTTGATTCTGAGGCGTATTACTACTGCGATGAAGGGTTCATAATGAACGGAGCAAACATTACTGTATGTCTCATTTATGGTAATTGGAGCGAAAGTGCTCCATTTTGTCAACCTACGGTGTGCCCTACACCACCCAACCCTGCCAACGGTGTTGTGTCTGCTGCCGGCGGAACGGCGCCTGGCAATGTAGCAGAATATTCATGTAGTGCTGGATATATATTGTCGAATTCGACTTCAGTTGTGTGCACTAGCAATTTCACGTGGTACCCCGAGCCACCGGTGTGTGTAAGAGAAGGTATGTCTGAACCTTTGTCTCATAATCTATTTTCGCGTGTACGTTGTTTAAATTGTTTGATCTTCATCACGTCCGTAATTGTTTTGATAAGTAAATGTGTTGTCTCTTGGTTTGAATAGTGTTGACTTATTTAACTTAAACTTTGCTACCAGCCTGATGGTTATGTGGTTGGGCGTCAACCTGAAGGTCACGTGTTTGATTATGTGACTTACATCAGTCGTTTATAGTTGTACCGATCGCAACATATCGGCAATTTCCGTACAGTTCGGAAATAGACCTCGAAAGTACGTGTATGAACATACCTAAAATCTCGGTACGTAATGCTGATTTCCTACACTGTTAATTGGGTTCATCCCAATTTTTACCCACTATATTTACACCAATTTAACATATACAAGTATATGTCGTAACCCTTTTAGTTTCACATGTTTTTACATTCCTTGCGCGCTAAATGACCGAAGCTGTCGATGCGCCATAAAACCACATATAAATAAATAAATAGTTAATTGGGTTCAGTATGATCAGGGATACAAATTCCATTTTATCAAAATGTTTGTCATATTTAGAATATCTCTGTCATACTTCCGGTACACATACATTCACTTCGGAAGCCATTTTGGAACTACTTTTTCGCCACATTACTTCCGATGCATATGTTTTTTTAAAAAGCGGATGTGCTCCGATTGTGGTTGTACTAAAATAGCCAAGGTGATCCGATGTTGTTGTACTGATGGCTTCTTGTCCATCGTTAGTGTTAAATGACTAGTACTAGCACGGGTTTAAAACCCAACTCAAACTTGAATTTGCGGTAAAACTGGATCAAACTGCAATGAAATCAGTCCGAAAAAGTTATAGTAAATCTAAGATCGAAATAAAATACTAGTATACGCCTTTGAACATTCGAGTGGTTCAATCAATTTCCATTTTTTGTGTTTAAAATCATTTTGTGCTAATACATTTTCTTAACAACACAAGCTGAGAGCTATACAATTGGCATTTCTTTTGTTAATTTCACCTTTAAATGCTTAAGTGGCGTTTTGCAGCTTTCTATGTGAACGTATACGTTGTATGAATGAGTAAACATTACCCCATGTAAAGAACTGTTGGAACAATTCCGAAATATTATATAGTTATTGACTCATTGAATCATTAAATATAGTGTGATATTCACCAGAAGAACGTTATATTGACCGAAGCGACACATCCAGAGCAACACACTTTGGGGGACGGACATGCTGGCTGTTGTTGAGAGGTTGTTGCTCTAGAGAGGTTAAATAGACAGTAAAGTCTTACTACCAGAAACTTGATACTGTTGGATAGAGAGACTCGAGAACGTACCGCTGTAATGTTATCAACTGTATATGATTTTATTAACTACTCAACATAATACCACTATCCAGCCGATTCAGTTGAAAGACAAACAACAACTCCTGGATCATATAGATTTAATAATTGTTTTATCTTAACTATACTTATTTAGTAATTGTACAGTATACAAAAAAATCGTGATTTAAATGTCGCGTGGCGTTATTTTATCGACAATCGAAAGTTTAACGTTTTTAATCAAAATTCTGTTCTTATTCGTACTAACTTACAGACTTAAACCTAAACTAAAATCACTATGAAAACACTTCTTTTGACAATGAACAATTATTGTTTTGGCAACTAGGGGTGTCGAAATATATCCAATGGAGTTTCATTCTACAAAGTCTCTTAACCAGAGAAATAGCTCGTCTCATTCTCTGAGAAAAAATCTGCGTTTTATAATTTGAAAATTTCCGAAAATTCAATCAGAGTGCATAATATGTACAAATATTTAAGTGCATCATAAACAATTCTAAATACCACTGGGTACAAAACAGCTTCTGTCGCATTGACTTAAAATGTTAGAGACTTGTTTCACTGCCAGTATTCAATGTGAAATTACATCTGTTAAATTCAGCTTTTAAACTATACAAAATTCCAATGCATCTCTTTATCTAAAACTGTACTACACTGACCAATGATTAATAAATGAAATCATTATTAATCAAACAATTATTAATAACAGAAGTTAATTAACAGTCACAATTAATAGTACAAGACAGTCACTATGTTACTACGCTCAGTAAAGGTTTCTTTTATTCTAAACCATAATATAATTTTAAATGTATTTTCAGCACCACCATTGCTTTACATACGTTCCTGTTTATGTTCTACATCGAACGAGTTCGCCAATAAGACGCAGGATGAAATCATAGCACATTTAATTGCGGAAACTGCAATTAACACTCAAAATACGTCCTTGGCACGGAGCAAACTGGAAAGTAGCAACGACCCAAGAACATCTTCAAGGATCATCGGTTCAGTCGCCATTATATTTATGAGCGTCATAGGTGCGTTCATGGCCTTAATTGATTTACTTTCTGTCTGTCAAAAACTGGAACGCTGGAACAAAGTAAAAACTGTAGATACTGACGAATCATGAGGCAACGCGTTAGCTGTATTAGTTCACAGAAAAAAAGGATTTATTATAAATGCATAATTAAGTATTCAGTGTACAGTAAAACCTCACCGGACCTCTTATTGAATAAAGAGAAAAACAGTGAAAATTGTGGTCTTAATTTTGAGGTGGTTTTATTATCGAGGTGGTCTTTACATGAGGTTTACTGTATAATGTATTTAACAACTTAAAGTCGAAGACGGAACAGTCTGCAACTGATCAGGAGTTACATGGCAGTGGTGTGTTAGAAATACCTACTAGTATGTAGATGGTACTGATTTAGTGAGATAGTGGCAAGCGAATAGGGTTTGGAATTATGACTGATAATCAACACCAAGCCCTCAGATGTCAACATTTTCTCTGCTAAGACTGAGTTGGAAGATTTGAGTGAGGGACATGGATTACATTGTTTACTGAATTCCGAGTATTCTTATTTGATACATTTTTTGAGTTGAGTGTGAATTTTTCGGCGAAGCTGTATGCTATTGATTTTGACCTACATTTTAGACCAATCAAATGTTATAAATGTAGCGCGTTGTTAAAATATGCAACACATTAGTCGATGTGATTGGTTCGAATTTTAAGCGGAGAGGCACCAAACGGGGTGTCTCGAAAAGATAATTCACTTTTTACCAAGTCTTTATTAAAACTGATTGCAAGAAGAATCGTAACTATTAAGAAGATGGCATGTGTAAAAATGTTCTACCAAACATTTACAAGATTTCTTTCAGTTTCATAGTTTTCAGTAATTTTGTCTTTTTACTATATACTCCAATACATAGCAATAACTTAAGAATTTCTGTTTCTGTGTAAGTATGGCTGTCATTTTTATCTATAATATAAACAGACGACGGGTACCTGAAAATAACTTCAAGAAACTCTTTCTGCAACGGTTTAGGACATTCTTAAAACATTCTTAAATCGAAAATTTAAGATTAAGAAAAGAATGTTAATGAAACTGGACCAGGTTTCAAACTTGTAGCATGACAACGGATACACGCGCACAATAAGTAGGAACGCAGCGAGTTAATTTGCATTCAATAGTTGTGTTATTCGATCTATAATAATACTTTGTGTTACTAATATCTAGTCTACTTAACAAAGCACACATATTGTTTATTTTGTTGATATATAATCTACAATTAGATCAATAAAGTGTTGAAATCAGCAGGGTCTCGTTTAAGCAAATATTTACAATTGCATTAAAATTTCATAAAGTTCGACTTTGAAAAGGAAATGTAAATGTATCTTTATAAATACAATAGTTGGGCTATGCAACTTGAGTGGATTTACGTAAGCAAGTGACTGTTTTAAAATAATAACACAATGTAGGCCGATTATACGGTGGCATACTGATGTGACATGTGTGAAATAATTTTTATCTGGTGGCCACGATTTAGTATGTCGTGGGAATGAGTTAGTAAGTCGTGGCCACGAGATAAAAATAATTTCATCTCTATGCCACCGTACGATTATGTTTTACTTGTGGGGACTAACTTTGTATTTCAAAGAAATCATACTGCTATCTATAAGATCATAACTGTTCATGATAAAGTTAGAACGAGTAGTTGGACGTACAGTCGGACCTCGTTAATTCGACAATCTGTTATCCGACTACTTGGTATAATTCGAAATAAATATCAGGTCCCGATGTATCTTCTTATGCACGTCGAATTGAAATTGGCTATTCGAAACCATGTATTATTCGAAATAAAAATGTCGGACCCGATGAGTTCGAATTATCAATTACATACATTGCGTTGTCTGTGCATACATACGTTTACATACATGTACGAGGTGCAGTCAAAAAGTTTTATATTATAAATTTTGCTAACAAGATGTTATATTGTACTTAGAATATATTCGTGACAAGTTTCATCATAATCGGACGTCAAGATTATGCAATATATAATCAGTCCGGGAACTTTTTGACTGCACCTCGTACATTTATACAATCTACATTTCAACCGGCTTTAGTTTTAATTAATTTGTATACAGCAAATTTTTGTTCACTAGTAAAATTCTCTTTTTATATCTGTTATAGAATTTAATTTATGAAACAATTCCCGCTCGGTTAACTCGAGTGCCAATCTGGCCCCAAGAATATTACGGATGCTTACACTTGGCACTCCAGGCGCACAATTAAGACTTATTAGTGTGATATTGAAAGTTTGAGTGTGAAAATGCATGAAAATGTCATATGAGCGCTGAATATTCTTTTTGATTCATTTTCTTTGAGATTTGTTGTGTGATTATGTGTTAATGGAGATATTATTTGGTACACTCTAAACACTCAGACTTGCTCCCATATCTCACATTACACTCAAACTCCTAGGAAAATAGACCTCAAGATCGGATTACATTCGCCAAGGAACTATTTTTGTGACCCTTTTCTCACATAATATTAAAACTGGTTATTTCAAGCTCATCATCGATATATGTATGATATAATAACACTGAAAGAGTTGCTACAGGGAACACCACATACATAAGACAGTGCCTCTTCTTAAGTCAACTAAGGCTATAGCTTCAAAAACTGACCAGACATATACTATAGGCGAGATACAGGGATAGAACTATAGAAGGGGTAAAGGGAGACAACTCGTGACAATCTGTGTCAGAAACTATGAGCCACGCAAATGTTCACCTTTAATGTTCACCTAGATTTTCTTACCGTTAACAGTTATATGCTGGCTACTGATCAATAATTATAATTAACTATATACCATTGTGGCAAACTTAGGACCGTAATGTGTTATAAGTTGGTTTAGCCTCGGTAATGAAAACAGAAACGGTGCACAGTTTATTATACATATAATATTTTTCAAAGCATACAATATACAATCACAACAATGATATTCTCATTATAATGTAATATTCTGATAACAGTTCGCGTAATACGTAGACCCAACCTAGTACACACATAATGTATTTTGACAAACTGTTTGTTATTTCCTATGTCGAATACACCGTCACAAACATAGCGTTTTTTTCGGAGAAAATTTATTGTCATTTCAGTATTATTTTTAGAATGATTTGATCTACTTCCTTACATAGGGATGTGCTGAGTTTATGTCCGTTAACACTCGGGTATCTTCGGTCATCCGTATCAACTATTACACCTTATTGACTGCAGATGCGCGTGTTTTAGTGCATAGGCCTATCATCGAATACACGTTTTCCCAAATGAAATAATCCCATCGAAAATAAAACTGGCGGGTCCAAACATCTCCTTATACAAACAGTGAGTTTTGTTAAAAAAGACATATAACTGCGTAACATGAGCACTTCTCACTTGGGTGCCAAGAATTCGAATCATTCAATAGAAAACTGGCTGTCGGAAGTATGGAAGCGGCGGAAGTCCTGAAGTATGACCTCTCTGTTGCGCATGCGCGGCTGCTGCTACACTACTACACAGAAATGGAGATAAGAATATAGGCGCAGTTTCCTGACTCGAGGTAGATTTGTCGTCTGCTCCATTAATCTGAGCCTTCCATTTATTTCTTCGATTTTGGAACCAAACTTTGACTTGTGTTTCAGATAAGTTCAAAGATGTTGCGATTTCTGATCTCTCGGCGCTTGACAAGTATCGTTTGGCATCAAAGGCGGCTTCTAAATAAAATACTTGTTGTCTAGAAAATACTGTCCTAGTTTTCTTTTTAGATTTGCATTTAAGTTCAGGACTTGTTTCCGACTTGGGCGATTTAAAGATTGTGTTTGTATTGCTGTTACATTTTGATTCTGTTGTCGGTGAAGACATGTCATCGCTACTTGTGTCGTCTTCGTCTGCCGAATCACTGCCTGAAATAAAACAAGACATGAGTCTTAAAGAACGTCGCCAGAATCACATAAGTATACATGTTTGTGCATATGTTAGTCTATGAAGACAACTGTAAGAAGTTAAGTGAAGCTAAAGTATTATTATACTTTTGTCAACTTGTACTTGTACGTCTTATCTTTTATTGCGTCCACAAAACAGCGGGTAATTACATTATTAATAGTCTAATTGATCCTATATGGATTTCATATTTCATAAAATTAATCAAAGTATATTTCCTATCAAGAAAGGTTTAGTTAAGCGTGTATACATTTATGAAATTAGTACAACTTGTTTTTATATTTCATAAAAAGGATTCAGTCTACTTTTGTGGTATTTTGAAGTTTTAATGTAGCTATGTTTATTTCTGTTAAACATTTATCGTCGCCTTATTTCCAGAACCCTGTAACTCAATTTTAGCGGTATTGATTATTTGGTATTATTGAAACCGTATTTTCAAGCTCTTTCTATCTGTACTACCTATATTATACATGCAATTCCATAACCCCGTATGAAACAATTATCTCGAGAGGGTAAAACTTTAATGTTAAAGTTTAGGGGATTCTGGAAATAATGCGACGTTGTGTTATTGTAAAAATTGAATATACATCTAGATGAGAAGAAAATACAGAATATATAGATTAGTTGAATCCTGACACAGGACACTTTATTTCCTCCACTATCTGAAGACTTACATGAACACTACAATGTACATTTGTACGTAACTAGCTAAAGACCATAGCCATATACAAACATGGCAATATTTTTAATAAAAACCGCATTGAATAAATAACAAATTCACTATTATCGATCTATTTAAAGAAACTGGGGCCTTATTCACAATCATTTTAATACTGAAACTCAGAGTTTGGCTTAAAAAAATAAAATGTTCTATTTGCTCCAACGTTATTATTACAATATAGATTTTATTAAAAATTCCTAACTTGGGTAACAACAATTATTCTGACAAGATTTCATTTAATATATGAAAAGGAAAAGCTGGTAAATTGAAGTCTAATTCAGAGATTCAGTCTTAAGATGTTTGTGAATAAAATTCTGGTCCCGATCTCCCGAGGCATTTCAATTTGAGCTAAATTTCGAATAGCTCAAATATTGTCTCAAATTATTGAGATTGTTCTCATCTTAGACCAGACTCAAAATCGATATACCAAAACAAAAAGGTAAGATGATTTCTCAGAAAAACTTATGAGATCTAAAATGAGATTGTCTCAAACTCAAATTGAGCTGAGATTTCTATTTGAGATGTTTTGAGAGATCGGGCCCTGATCTCATCCACTGTGAGATGATTGTACGCAACTAGTAAACTATTTTATAATTGGCCAGACAGTGTTGTTGAAATCGAAAGAAGAATTGAACACCAAAGCTTATTTGACTGAGCCAAAAATATATCCTCTTAATGACGTGTATATTTATATTTCAAGGTAATTCCTTGACACTGCTTCATCTTTTTGCAGTTTTATACAATATTAATTTTGCTTTTCCCTAATAAAGCTTTAACTGTCTCTTACATGTATAAAATATACTTTAAATCTGAGTTTTGTATAAAAAATCTCATTCCAAGACGAAGAAGACCACACGATTACTTAAGGTTCTAAACTGATTGCCACATTGATATCATAATTATCTAGATATTACGAAGAGTGTTTAAAAAGTTCGCGGAAAATGCTTACACATCTATAAATGGAGTCCAAACGTTTTGAAATTTTATCGAGACAGTGGTTTATATATTATTCATTGATACACCAAACATTTAAACTGGAGACATTAACTAACACCATTTTCATCGTTACTACAGTACGTTCATCGACCGTCACCGGATCACTGTTTGTAATTTAAGAGATATTTGTTTAATTGCAACTTCTTTACAAGTTCTTAACATTTGGAAGCGCCGATGGATTTTCGTAAAAATGACGTCCCGTCCACCCTCAGTTCCCGTGCTTTTATACAATACATATACATATCTCAACACAATGGTTCATTCTAAACATTAAATCAATTAATGATTATTAAACTGTATATAGTTACCTAATGTTTCCCTCATCCTTGCGTCAAGTGCCGCCGTTCCAAAACTGGGTTGCGATGGCAACAAATATCTCTCGTCCGCATAAGGAGAATATTTCGGAGCTACAGGTCGGTTGTCTTTGTCACATGCTAAAATACTGTCTATTGAAAACGATAAATTCTTCCTTGGTTCCATGTTTTATAATTATCTTTTTCAGTCAGTGAATTTCAAATAAAGAAACTTCTCACTCAACAATATTAAAATCCGTATATCAAACTCAAGATGCGTTTAAATTTGAAAATGCTTAAATTCTTTTTCACATCGTCCGCTCAATTTTTAACAAATGAATCAGTCATACAATTTTTTTTTATAATGAAATGATTTGCAAATGATATATTTCTTTGAGACCAACTTTATTTATGCAAGTGAAGTGGGTTTGACTTCTGACCATTGGTCATTTCTGTTTTATACCCCAGGTTACAGGGGGCGTTGTGACTTATGAAACGAAACTCTCGCTTTTTGCATTGAAATCTTGATTTTATCTCTAGATAACCACAAATAGTCATTGACCATAATAGAACCGGCTCGTTTATGTCACTTCAACCCTCTTTGGTTCAATTATTATTTAAACGCCATGTTTTGTTCGGGGTGGCACGGACAAACACACGAGGGCTCGACCCTCGATACTCCAAATTACGCCCAATTCATATGGGAGATCATTTAATTGATAAGTTTTCATGTTAGTTAGTAATATACCTAGTTAAATTGCTTTGATCACAGCTTTGGCTAGATTTTTATCGGTCACTTTCGCCTCAGGATAAATGATGGTCAGCCGGACCCTGCACTTATTGCGCGCTGACTGAAACAACGTAATACGATCTTGGAAAGGGACGGGACGGCCCCTTTTCCCTTAAATTATAGTGAGAAGTTTGACTAAATGGGTGTAGATTGTCTTGCACGAGCAACAGCTTTGTGTTCTGTCCAACCAAGATATGTAATTATACTATGATCGAAAGTTTAGTATTGATATGCCTTCGCCAAGCAAGACGCACCCACCAGGCTTTGGTTAAATATCCCGCCACTTTGGCCCACACTCCCCTGATGGAATGCTAAGACTTATTTAGGGGCATATTATCAATGTTCCGTATGTTATTTGCAATACATATTTCCGAACATTTGGTATTATAGTAACCATCCCTTCTCATACAAATTATCAAACGTCAAAGATACGAATTGTTACTGAATATTATCTTATACGCTGCCGTGCTTTTGAACTGTACAATTTTTTTAACTCAAAATTAAATTATATGAAGAGTTGGTGTGAATAATATAACATCGGTTTATTTCATGTCCTAGGAACAATGTTGTAAGCCATTTATATAATATTGTCACATTTTCATATTTAATATATATTTATATTCATTAATTTTATTACTTTAATCATTTCGACATGATTGTATGCATATTTTTTTACATAATTGATTAAATTGATTAAAAATACCTTTAATTGTATGCTTCTATTTATTTCACTTCCTAAAATAGTCGATGAATATAAAGTCAGGTAGTTAAATGACTCACTAAACGAGACATCATATAAACAGGTATCGTTTTAATAAAATCTTTCACCGCAACTCAACCAAAATCTTCCATTTCTCAATTACTGATCAATGAAATAAAACAAATTTCTCAGCCGTAAAAATAGGATATGAAATCTAAGGAATGTTGTAAAATTGTCACCTCCGTTACCTAACATTACCCAAACTTATCGACAAATTAATTTCCGTTACCTCGACAGTCAGAATTCGTACAATCACAATTTTGTATCGCGCAGTACAAGGTATTTACGACAAATAAACGTCCACTTAAAGGCAAAAATTTGTGCAATGATATAACTATGCGTGTAACGACCTTTTCATTCTACGTACATGTACATCAATATTTAATTAAAAAGCTATACTTTCGATGTCTGGTATTTTAATGATGTGTAAACAATGTTACATTTAAGATATCCACGGTGATTCAGGAAGAAAGTTTAAACATTCCCACACGCTGTGGTTAGGGTTTTTGTTCTCAAGCATTTTAATGATATATTATGTTCATTTTTTTGTTCATTTGGTTACCTAAACAAACATGAAAAATATTTATCTAGAGAAAGCTTCAATAAATATGCATTACCATAGAATACATTTATAATGTATTTCTCTGTATTTGTCGAAAAAAGGCGTTTGTATTATCTTAACATTTTTTTGATAAGCGGGTGTTTTTTACTAGTTTTGTCTGTAAGTAAGATGAGTTAACAAGATTGTTTTAAACGGTTGTACATGGCAATGGTTCTTATTAATGATGCTTTATACTATATAACAAAAAAACTGGATGAAACCCATTAAAATATTTTAACTTTAAAAACGAGAAACGCTTGAAAAAAACCCATTGATTTATCGCTGTATGATTATGACTACTATTTGTGTTTTAGATGAATGTTATATTTTCCTTTCCCATGTGCAGTTCTTTAACTTTTTATAGTGTTTATGTTATTTCCTCCCCCTCCCCCTTTCGTCCTATTGTTTCCAGCTGTCTTGACTTGTCCTGTGATGTATTCCATCCATTACATCATCCCTGTTTGTCCTCATTTATTCTCCTTAGTTGTCCATTATGGTCGGTCAGGCCATTCCTTGCGTCCCTGTTTCCTTGCGTATTTACCCTTGCGCCTCCTCAAATGCCTGATTGTTGTATGGAGTGTTGTTTTCCCGGAGGTCTGTGTGGGGAGGCATTGTCTTTTGTATGTGGAATTCCCTGTAACAACATATTCTCTCCTGTATAAAACAATACGCACATTATGTTTAACTATTGTCGACTTGGTCCCTGGCAAAACTATACTGTAGTATTTCAAAGAGTTCAATGAAATTGCGAATGCAGCCCTGCGTTCAGTAAAGGTAGTTGCGGTTCCTCGTGTGCAGTCAATGTGGTACGGTGGGACAGGGATACAAAACAAAACGTGAGCGACTGTTAGCCGTAACTGTACGCAGGGCTGGTATATAACATTGAGTGAGGTTCTCGCTTATATAAGTAAGTAAGTAAATTATTTATTATAGTGACATTGAGAACCCGGACCAATGGCCTTAATTGTATATTTCTGTACCGTAATTCAAGGTGAAAATTATTTCAGAATAATTAACAAGTTAAAAAATTATATCCCGCGAGCCGGATTTGAACCAGCGACCTAAGGATGACAGTTAATGAACCACTACAGTCCTCCGCTCTACCAACTGAGCTATCACGGGAACATGAAAACTGACGTTACTTAACCAAATATAAACGTTACGAAAGTTAAGACATACTTGATGGATGATGATTGACAACACGCGCGATATTTTTCGGCGCTGTCGTACTAACATGGTTTTGCTATTTGCATATCAGTGTTGTGTAAACCAATCAAATCTTGCGTTAACCACCAAACAATTTCTCTTAAACCGAACAACGTTTGTAACCTTGACGCGCATTGTTTAACCTTTTGATGTAGGAGTTACCTTACCGAAATCCACTGAATTTCGAAGAATTTACCGAAATCCATTTTGGATCTGGAGTGACCTGCAAACGTAACATCTCGGCATTTTTATGTTGCACAACAAATCTTAACCTTCAAATGTATTTGTGTGTTTACTATATATAGGTATATACATTTTTCGACTGCATTATAGTGCTGTTAGATTGACCGCGAACAGGTATATGAACTTTCAGGACCGATCAATGCCAATTTAGGCAAGGAAATGCTCTCATGCTTAAAGCTATAACTGTTGTTTGGATTACGTTTCTATCAAAACAGAGCCGCGACTTTTTCTCCGTCAAGCTTACGGAAAAACACGAGCATTTCAATACACCTAATAGTGGACCAGGTAATATATTCATACATTCGCGGTTAATACAATCGCACTATATAAACGTAGATTTTCGTTAGAAGATTTCGTATATTATTTTATATTTCTGTACTGCAAATTCAAGGTGAAATCATAAATAAAAAAATCCCGCGAGCCGGATTTGAACCAGCGACCTAAGGATGACAATTATTGAACCATTACAGTCCTCCGCTCTACCAACTGAGCTATCACGGGCACATGATACCGTAGTCTTACTTATCTTGACATAAATGTGACGAAAGTTATTCCAACTTGATAGATGTTGATTGACGACAGGCGCGATATTTTACTATACATACACTGCCCTCCAAAAGTTTCTTTGACAATTTCCCAACCTAATTAATGGATTTTCATATCTGTTTCACATGCAATAAATTGAAAATGCTTTAAACACAGTAATAATTTTCTGTAGAATTATTTCTAAATTTGTACAGAAACAAATCATATTTTCTGATCAGACCAATCAGTTACACACGTACATTGGTTTCGGATGCAGGCCAATTGATGCTGCTGCCAAGATGGCAAATTGTTAATTCTTAACTATCCATCACAGAAGTGGGATGAACAATTTTACTTCATGGTCATACATGTTTTATTTGAAATTCTGTAAGAAAAAGTAACGAAATTCAAAATACCAAAGTCTGAAAAAACGTTTGGATGGCAATGTAGGTATAGACATTTTTCGACTGCACTTTATAGCATTATTTTCGTTATAAATGTAGATGTATTCAGCCCATCTAAACGTAAATTATCTGAACGGGCTTCATTCTTAACACACGGGGATTTTTACAAGTTTCGTCAGTGCCGAAAACGCAAAAGCATTGGGTGAAGTCAGATGGCTTACTTCAAATGGACCCAGCTATATCGTTAAAACGACTTTCATGTTAATTAATTTACAAAAATGTGAAATGATTCAGAGTTAGCAGGATTAAGCCCTTTGAAAACACAGAAAATAAGATATTAATTATATACAAGTTCATGAATTCTGATAATGACTTCCTTAAATGACGGAATATTGAAGAAAACATAGTTTTGTGGTTTGCGGCAATGTCTATTTTAGATTTTATTATATTTGATTAAACTTTGAAGGTATCGAGCTGTTCATGGAGAGTGACGTCGGTATCTAGCCGCTTTTGGAAATCAATATTTACGTTATGCATAAGCTATAGATAGTATTAAATCAACATTTTATTTTATTGATCTAAGCAATTGTGCATGGTTCTTCAGAAAGCAATAGTTTAAGTTGAATATACCAGGGTTACCAAACCTGTGACCGATATATTACCGTTCAAACTCACTTAAACTTATCAACCTAAATAATGAGGTGAATTAGACATGTAAGCCAAAATGATCAATTCATGACAAGACACAATCCGATTCCACTTAGAGCAGAGCAGAACAGAGCAGTATAGAACAGAACAGAACAGACATTTTATGTATTGCAATTTAAATGGGATGGAAGTACTCGCAATTTGTTGCAACGAGAATATAGTCTAGTTAACGCCTTACTACGTGACATTGTCGAATGCGTTCCAAGTTCATTTACATATTCTGCATAAGGCCCGAATTAAGGACAGCATTAGCAACATTACATTTGTAGATACATTGGAAACTGATTGTCACATGACAAACAGGAAACGACTAAACATATATATGTACATGTATATACGGGTGACAGCAGTAGCAACAATACAATCGATACAAACAAAAATAAACAAGACATATTCACATTGTTTTTCATTCAAAAATATACACATATTATAATGCCGAAGGACAAAAAAAACATCAATGTCTAAAATAGAAAATAAATGTGAATATGAGGCATTGAAGTGAAGTATCCAATCATTGTTTAATTATTTACAGTGGTGCGAACATACTCTAACAAGCCAGTTGCTTATCGTAATAAGCATTGGTAGCTTACACGAATATGTTTGCAAACCTTTGGTAGTTTCTAATGGCAGAAGTTTCTTGGTATAATTAATGGGATAAATCGTCAGTATGATTCGCGTTTCCTCGAAGTTTTTAGCGAATCCGGGGTCAAAAGTCATCGAGAGCTACAGGACGCGCCATTAAGCACATTGTGACGTCGCTTACTCCTTGAGTGGCGCAATGTTCCTTATACGAACTAAATTAAGTTGTATATTTAGTTCCTTATAGATCTACATGTTAACACAATAATCTAAGCCCTTCAATACGTCTAAATACATTTAGTTTTTCTTTAGTTGTACGTAGCAGGCGTTTAGTATTCGAAGCAGAAAGGAACGTTATGTGCGCCCCTCGTGAGAAAAAAATTGCTCAAATGAAATTAAAACGGTTTTAATGTCTTCATTTTAATTTTTCGCGGTAGCTGTATAATATTGAGTTTGACCTACAATTTTGACCAACAAAGTGTTGTCCTCGAAGCGGGCTTTTCTAAATCTGTTCAACATGTTCAACATGTTACAAACAAAGACCTAAAGACTGGTATTTAGGACTTTGTTACAAATTAACATACCGGAAGACATAATTCTATCTTTTTTTAAAGATATTCATTATTAACATTCTTCCTATAATTATATGACAATAATTAAACTCGCAGTAAGACTGCTAAATTTAATTACTCAATTACTTTCACCAACAATACGGCATCAATCATCATCCATCAAGAACATCTCGTAACATTAACCTTAAAACACAAACAAACTTTCACTTACCATGTGCCCGTGATAGCTCAGCTGGTAGAGCGGAGGACTGTAATGGTATGTAATTGTCATCCTTAGGTCGCTGGTTCAAATCCGGCTCGCGGGATTCTTTTTTTATTCTTTTTTGTATTCCTTGAGATGTTTAACACTGATTTAGAAAGCATTTTTGCACATCACACGTTGACGAACTTTTGGATAAAACAATATATGATTTATTAAATATTCTATTGATAAACTAATTATGCCCGAGACTGCGAAAATGAATGCAATTAATAACTTAGTTTATTTGTCATGCATAATAAATTCCCTAATTTTGCCACATCACTACGTTAGTTAATACTAACGCTGTACTAATATGTTACCGGGTGGTAGCAGTATGGTATGAACCATTTCGTAAACAAATATCACATGATTAAAAACGTCCATGAAACACGTAAATAATTTTAATGCATGAAGAAAAATGCTAAAAGTAATAGAACACACTATTTGATTTTTACGCAGAGCAGAGCAGAGCAGAGCAGAGCAGAGCAGAGCAGAGCAGAGCAGAGCAGAGCAGAGCAGAGCAGAGCAGAGCAGAGCAGAGCAGAGCAGAGCAGAGCAGAGCAGAGCAGAGCAGAGCAGAGCAGAGCAGAGCAGAGCAGAGCAGAGCAGAGCAGAGCAGAGCAGAGCAGAGCAGAGCAGAGCAGAGCAGAGCAGAGCAGAGCAGAGCAGAGCAGAGCAGAGCAGAGCAGAGCAGAGCAGAGCAGAGCAGAGCAGAGCAGAGCAGAGCAGAGCAGAGCAGAGCAGAGCAGAGCAGAGCAGAGCAGAGCAGAGCAGAGCAGAGCAGAGCAGAGCAGAGCAGAGCAGAGCAGAGCAGAGCAGAGCAGAGCAGAGCAGAGCAGAGCAGAGCAGAGCAGAGCAGAGCAGAGCAGAGCAGAGCAGAGCAGAGCAGAGCAGAGCAGAGCAGAGCAGAGCAGAGCAGAGCAGAGCAGAGCAGAGCAGAGCAGAGCAGAGCAGAGCAGAGCAGAGCAGAGCAGAGCAGAGCAGAGCAGAGCAGAGCAGAGCAGACTTTTTATATATTGCAATTTAACTGGGATGAAAATACTGGCAATTTGTTGCAACGAGAAATGCGTCATGTTAACGACTTACTAAGTGACATTGTCAAATTTTATGAGTTTCAAGTTTATTTACATATTCTGCATAACGCCCGAATAGGGCAGCATTAGCACCAATACATTTTTAGACACATAGGAAACAGAGTGTCACATGACAAACAGCAAACGACTTTATATACGGATGACATTAATGTTAAATCACATAAAATCCTCTTGCATGTCCCCGTGATAGCTCAGCTGGTAGAGCGGAGGACTGTAATGGTATGTAATTGTCATCCTTAGGTCGCTGGTTCAAATCCGGCTCGCGGGATTCTTTTTATACTATTTGAGATTTACAACACTGAATAAGAAAACGTTTTGCACATCACGGGTTGACTAACTTTTGGATAAGACGATATATGATTTATTTGATATGCTATTGATAAACTAATTATGCCCGGGACTCCGAAAAAGAATGCAATTAATAACTTAATGTATCTGTCACCCTAATTGTGCCACATCACTACGTTTGTTAATACTTACGCTGTACTAATATGTTACCGGGTGGAAGCAATATGGTATGAACCAATTTCTTTAAAAAAATATTACATGATTAAAATGTTCATGAAAATTGCTAAAATAATAGAACGCAATTTATAACTCGGCGAAATTTTTATTTATCGCGGTTTAAAGATATTTTCCTTCTATATTTCTATAGGAAGTTGGTCGGGCCACAGTGACACGAAAGTTGGGTGTTTATTTATTAAAGTCTCATCAATGTACATTCATATAATATATACAATACAAATTATAACAATAAAACAGAGAACATACAATATGTTTAGTATTGTATTTACAACCTGGTACATGCGTGTGTTGACAAACATTTTGTCAAAAATGAAAGATGCAATTAAATAAGTAGATTTATTTCAGTTTGTAACTTATTGTGAATTTATGTTATATTGCTGTTATAAATGGTGTCCAATAAATAAATTCGATTAATTTGCTTCTCATTGAAAATCACTTTAATGAAACTTATCTAAAAGATAAGATTTCAAATAAAGATACGTGTTTGAAAATGAAAAATACAGATATCTTTAATCTAATCGAATTTTCTACATAATAAAAGAATAAAACTACAAATTTGACTTATGGCACGTATTGTCTGATACCAAATGATATCCATAAACAATAATATATTTTGTTGTATGTATGAATTAAAATCTCACTGTACGTGTGAAGCAAGCGCGCCGTTAACACCGATATGGAACATATTCTCACGCTTCTCATAAAGGTTTGACCACTGTCTCCAGATTGTGCTTACAGATAAAATATGTCAATTGATTAAATTCGCAATCAGATATTTACATTAAACCCCAAAATTATTTGTTACACGTCTGCCTTATCTTATTTAAATCGCCATTATATCGCTAAAAGCATATAACTAGTCGTTAAAGATAGACGCATTGTCGCATTGGTTACGCGGCCGTCCGGTAATTGCGACCGGTCCGTACCTCGTACCGTACTGGACCGTACTCCTTCAGGAATTTAGCCACAAAACATTTATCACAAATAACTGTAGCAATATTGATACATCTATAAATTGACTTTTAAATAAACACCCTTCATCTGTTAACTATAAGTTTGAGTCAATGCGAAACTCGATTAATAGTAAATAATATAAATTCGGATAGTTCGCTATGCGTTTTGCTGGGTGATTTACATACTTGCGTAAACGTGGGAACAGTAACCACTCTTACAGGAGTCTGAAAGTTATCAATTTGAAAGTTTATCTGATTTAACCTCTTCAATTCAATTGAATTTTTCAACTCGTTATCATTACATTAAATCTTATGAGATGTTTAAATAGGTAATTTGCACCGACCGGTTGGTAATTGTAAAATTATATAGCTGTAATAGAGTCGTTTATACTTCATTTTCCGTGTAAATGACTCCGAATACTTTCAAATGAACATAAAACCAATTCAAACCGTTAAATTATTTACTTAACATTCGCTATCTCAAAACAAAATTAAAAGCATTTGAATTTGAATCGCGTTTAATGTCTGTGTATTGCCTTTTCTCCCATCATCCAGCCTAAATAAAAATCTAGCCATTAAAGACTTTATTACAAACATTTGTTAAGACATTATATGCAACTATTAAGAATAGTTAATATGTTACGCTTTTATTGCCTGTTCTCTTTCTTGCAGAAGCATAGCGTGCGCACTTTTGCTAGCCGTGCTGTCGTAATGATAATTCACTTCAAACATACACCATGCTGCATACCACGTTGTAAAAAAAAACCCGGACATTGTCTTTCTAGATTCTCTGAGAGTAGGATTACATCAAGTTACATGGAACTGAATCAATGGACAGTTTACGAAAGACCGGTGGTGCTATATACACTTCGTTATGTGTGTCAGTCTCTGAGATTTTTGGCCCGATGGCACTGAGCCTCGTTTCGGAGAAAAACGCAATAAAGATGACGCCATGCTTTCACATTAATAGGCCTTTCCCAAAACTAGGTAGTCTCCCTTGAAAAGTTGTCGTTCCTGAGGCCGTTATACGCATGCGCAAGTGTTTAGTAAACTTCCGGGGACTATCGATACGTTAATCCGTTAATCAATATATCAATAGCAACAGCGATTAAGAGATGAAATCAGCGAAGAAATCATTGAAATATTGTTGTGTTTGTAAGGGAATCTACCGTGGAAAAGTTATCGATGGAAGAACTGTTAATCTTCACTCGATTTCACGCCCTAATACCATCTCCATGATCACGCGTTTTCACTCAACTTGTTTTTAAACCACTATAAATCCATTTTTTTCGTAAAATTCGGACATTCTAATTTATTCTTATGAAAAGATCGCTCTTTCCTTAAGTTAAAGCATGTCCTTTCCCAAAACTAGGTAGTCTCCCTTAGTAAATCACCGCTTACTTCCCCAGCAACAGCAAATTGAAACATTTCAGTCTGAGATTTATGATTGAACGGCGAGCAGAAGCAAAACAATATCTGGTTATTTTATTCATCAAAAAAATATAAACATATATTTTTAAATTGTTATTGTATCTGAAAACATATTTGATATACATGTATTAACTTTTTGAAATTATTGCAGTCTTGATGATTATATTGAAAGTGCTGTAATTCCCTGACAAAATGTGGTATTGCAATATTGTTTATTTTGTAGTGACCCACATGTATCCCTGCATTCAGAAATGTTAATAACTTCATTTCGCCCAGATATGTCAATTTACCTAAAATCCAAGAGATTGGCACATAATATTGAATTCGGGAAGTTGAAATCGTAAATTCGTGAATTGTGAATGTCATCACCGATTTTTCGTTAGTATTCCTGTCTCTGCAAACATATTTACAGCGATGTGATCACCAAATAATCCCTTTTCACTTACTAATACATTTGCATTTTTATTTAACTATTGAATATGTGACCATATTAAATCTCATTTATATTTTGAAATAATATATACATTTGTAACATGCAAACCAAACCGTTGTTAGTTCTTTTACTAAATTGAAAACATTGTGTGGACGCATAAAACAGCTACCCTTTCGTCATTTTCTAGAGTTTACAACTTTTCCAAAATGGCAGTAGATATTGAACATTTCTTCCGTAAATCGCATAGCAAAGAGTGCAACATCCCATAGCAACACCTTTTCGGAAATGTAAATATCGACTGATGTTGATAAGTTGTAGATCTGGAGAGGTTAAATTGACAGCAAATATCACTACAGAAAAACGATAATGTCGTTGAAGAGAGGGCGTTACTCATGAGAGGGTCGCTTTGAAGAGCGCGTTACTCATGAGAGGGTCGCTTTGAAGATGGGACGTTACTCATGGGAGGGTCACTTTGAAGAGGGCGTTACTCATAAAAGTGTCGCTTTAAAGAGGGTGTTACTAATAAGATGGTCGTTTTAAAGAGGTTGTTACTCATGAGATCGTCGCTTTTAAGAGGTTGTTATTCATGACAGGATCGCTTTGTAGAGGTTGTTTCTCATGAGATCGTCGCTTTTAAGAGGTTGTTACTCATGAGATCGTCGCTTTTAAGAGGTTGTTATTCATGACAGGATCGCTTTGTAGAGGTTGTTACTCATAAAAGTGTCGCTTTAAAGAGGGTGTTACTAATAAGATGGTCGTTTTAAAGAGGTTGTTACTCATGAGATCGTCGCTTTTAAGAGGTTGTTATTCATGACAGGATCGCTTTGTAGAGGTTGTTTCTCATGAGATCGTCGCTTTTAAGAGGTTGTTACTCATGAGATCGTCGCTTTTAAGAGGTTGTTATTCATGACAGGATCGCTTTGTAGAGGTTGTTACTCATGAGATGGTCGCTTTGAAGAGGGTGTTTCTCGTGAGATGGTGACTTTGAAGTGGGTGGTTCTCACGAAAGTGTCGCTTTGAAGAGGGCGTTTCGCATGACATGGTCGCTTTGAAGAGAGTGTTTCTCATGAAAGGATCGCTTTTATAGAGGTTGCTACTCATGAGATGATCGCTTTGTAGAGAGTATTACTCATGAGATGGTCGCTTTGAAGAGGGTGTTTCTCATGAGAGGATCGCTCTGTAGAGGTTGTCACTCATGAGAGGATTTCTTTGTAAAAGGTTGTTACTCATGAGATGGTCGCTTTGCAGAGGGTGTAACTCATGAGATTATCGCTTTGAAGTGGGTGGTTCTCACGAAAGTGTCGCTTTGAAGAGGGCGTTTCGCATGACATGGTCGCTTTGAAGAGAGTGTTTCTCATGAAAGGATCGCTTTTATAGAGGTTGCTACTCATGAGATGATCGCTTTGTAGAGAGTATTACTCATGAGATGGTCGCTTTGAAGAGGGTGTTTCTCATGAGAGGATCGCTCTGTAGAGGTTGTCACTCATGAGAGGATTGCTTTGTAAAAGGTTGTTACTCATGAGATGGTCGCTTTGCAGAGGGTGTAACTCATGAGATTATCGCTTTGAAGTGGGTGGTTCTCACGAAAGTGTCGCTTTGAAGAGGGCGTTTCGCATGACATGGTCGCTTTGAAGAGAGTGTTTCTCATGAAAGGATCGCTTTTATAGAGGTTGCTACTCATGAGATGATCGCTTTGTAGAGAGTATTACTCATGAGATGGTCGCTTTGAAGAGGGTGTTTCTCATGAGAGGATCGATTTGACGCGGTTGTTACTCATTAGATTGTCGCTTTGAAGAGGGTGTTTCTCATGAGAGGATCGCTTTGTTAATGTTGCTTCTCATGTGAAGATCGCATTGTAGAGGTTGCTTATCATGAGATGATCGCTTTGTAGAGGTTGCTTCTCATGAGATGATCGCTTTGTGATAAGATTCTGGTTAGGCGTAAGACGTTATGATAAGGGAGTGCTTGATGTTTGCATTTTACAGTTAAAAGAATTTAAAATAAACACTGTTGGTTTTTTTCAGTTCACCGCAACATATTGTAAAAGTGCATTCTGATTTAAAGTTACATTGTCTTGACTTTTGTCATCATATGCTTATTCGTACAAATGAGAAATATAGTGGTAAATGACTTCCTACAGATGTACTCAACAACGCTGCATTGTCACTTTGCTTACATGTTTCCCAAAATAATGAATTCATACGAGTATGAACTGGTATTTTTCTATCCTGACCTACTCGCCGAATTAGCGCCAGCATAGGAAATATCCATATCGGACTCGTGTTCTGCAGTTCTAGGAAACCTTTAAAAAAGTTATATTGCAATGTCATAGGGTATGTTTGAATGAAGGCATTGGCGTGTCTTTTTCTCAAAATTAATTCTAGTATATTATGAAAAAATGTTAATATTCGGTTATTTTGCTAACAGGTTAACCGAACATGACATTCATTTCGTATTACGTATTTTTGCCATGGAACGGGAAAACTATACATATACTAAACTTCAGTTTTTCATAAAAATAAACGATAAACTGTTGAGTGATTTTACTCACCGATAACCGCATGTTCGAACGGTTAACCGATTAAACGTTTACATCCCTAATAAAAAATAAGACCATCTACCTTGAACAATTTTATCGGTGTGGTATGCCGATCCCGTACGTTACCCCGCCATTTCATGGGGTGAAAATAAAACCACCGCAATGTACGAGCAAATCTTGGGCTTAGCTACATCTGACAATATTTGATATGTTTAGAAAAAATATCTACCATGGTTGAACCTTAAAGTTATTGTTCAAGGGACCGATGTTCAGTTCTCCCAGCTTGCTTGGCACATTCAGTCATTCGTATCTTGTGAAATAAGGGCAGGTAACAGGGTTCTAGAATTGTTTCGGCACAGCCGTACTAACATGGTTTTGCTATTTGCATATCAGTGTTGTGTAAACCAATCAAATCTTGCGTTAAACACCAAGGCAATTTCTCTTCAACCGAACTATGTTTGTAACCTTGATGCGGATTGGTTAACCTTTCGATTAAGGGTACATTACCTTACCGAAATCAACTGAATTTCGGTGAATTTACCGACATCCAATTTGGATCTGGGATGACCAGCAATCAAAACATCTCGGCATTTTGTAATGTTGTTGTACAACAAAACTTAACTTACAAAATGCGCCGACCATCTTTTTTCAAAATATTTCTTGTTTCAAATACACTTGTCCCGGACTAGTGTAGATGTTAAATTAGACTTGTCCGACATGGGAGGATAGTTGTCCGGGAATAGAATGGGGTACGGAGTAACAGTAGTTTAATGTACATGAACTACTCTTGTTTATTTTCACATGACCAATGTTAATAAGCTAGCTTTATAAGGGATATATCTTGGCATTGTACCTTGCAAAGTTGGGGTCAATCACCATCATTATGTGGACGTAACAAACAGTGTCATTCATTATTAGAACAGTGATCAGGTTAAAGACCATGAACTTCCAAAATGCACTCACACAGAGTGCTCAATATAAGTTGTAACAACTTGTTGCACAATCGGTGTTAAATAAATAAATCCTGTATACAAGCTCTCAACCAGTTTATCAAACAAAGACAATAACTAAAACAAAACAGTATCATCAACATCCTGTATAAAAGGTTTGTTTATCAAGTTTACAAAATAAAGTTACCAATAAACAATTAGCCATGCACATTAAACTAAGAGGATGTGGTGTTTAAATTGAGCATTGTGAGGCTTTTCTTGAAAACAAAACAAAATGTTAACCCGGACGCGCATCTAAGCTAAAGTGACTTACCCATGTTGATCATTGTCGAAACCGAGACGCGAAACATTAAAGCAAAAGCCATGGGCATACTTTGAACTGCTGGAGAATTTGACGTATCAACGGTGTAAATACTTAATACACTTTCAGGTATTGTGCATAAAAGCACGTTTAGAATTTACGTCTATTAATGAAGTGGCGAACGAATAATCGTAAAATACGGTCGTGCATCTTTAGATAAACGCATCACAATTTTCGGCGAAAATTACTCATGCATATGACGTTACTACGCACGTTTTGTAAACACAGGTAGGAGTGACGTGACTTACGCTCGTACGTTATTCGGTACAATGTATGCTTATGCGCATGCGCAAGCGTTGGCGTTATGTTTATTGCAAAATCAAGAGCTCAGATGAGTATATATATACTTGCACTGCTCTAAGTCTGTCATTGAAACATAAACCATTTGATTTGAAGAGAAGTTAATGTGAGTATATTTGGTTTTCTTTGCCTGTAAGGTTTATTTCATCACTAATATGAACAATAGTTAATGTACGTGTGCACATTAATTATAATAAGCCGTTTTAATTACACTTTCTCATTAGTACATTGTATTTTTTTCCATTTATGCAAATATCTTTTATACCCAAATTATGTTTTATTGATTCATTTATTTCTACGGAAGTAAGAACGACGTTTTATACCAACTAATATGTTAAGTAATGTACAGTTGTTAATATTTTTGCAAATACGGGACAAACGTGACATGGCGGATTGGAGGTGCTATGTTGTTTCATGTAACATCGCCGCGATGAGACGATTTTTTTTCAAAAATAATATATTATTAACTTATAGCGTAGTTTTTATAGTTTACATAGCCTACAACTACAGAATTAAGTATTATTTGACTTGTATATGATATCGATATATTTCTGTCCACTCCTTTGCATGCATGAGTAAGGGTAAGTATTTTGACCGTGGGCTTCGAAATCCCTATAGTAGACGCGAATACTGGCTAGTAACCCAGAAAGCCGACATCGAGAGTGATAAATGTAAACTGTTTCACAATCGATGTAAAATAAGAAAGAAGTTTAAACTTATGTTTGATTGTCGGTCTGATATGGTGTATACACTATAACATAATGTCCGTTTGTCTTATAAATGTCTGCTTGTTATATTCACAGATCTCCAAACACTAAAGATGAAATTTACTGTTGCTCTGTTCACACTAGCTGTCGTTTGCTGTGCCCAGACACTAGCACAAGGGTTTGGTCGTCTAGGCAACGGTGATCGGCCAGGATTGGGTAGATGGGGAATATTCAGGGACCATCCACGTGTACCAACTTATCCAACTTTCCCTAGTTCAATTCCACCGTGGATATTCGACTTTCCATCTGTAACGACTCCACCTACCATCCCAGATACTGTAGGAGGTCCCGGAGGTTTGCCCTTTCCAGTTCCCGGGGGCCTTCAGGAAGTGACCGAAATTACCCAAGAACACAAGGATTTGGCTACGTTTGCTGCCACGGAAATTGGAAGAGAATATACTTTGAATAATGTTACTAGAGTTCAAACGCAGGTAAAGCATTTATGTGTTAAATTTTTATGTTCGTGAATTTACATCGGTGACCATAGTTACTTTCTGCGCATTATAGAACAAAGGAAAACATACTGCTGAAGGTCGAGTTTAATAAGGAAGTGCAAATTAAACACTTTGTCTTTCATGTCGTTTAAAGTGACAGATATTCAACGCTGTACGTCCCAGGAATATTTGGCATAATTTCCTCTACTAACTTATGCTTCTCAGGGCTCTATGATGATAATAATAATAATAATAATAATGTTGTTATTTTGCAGGTCGTAGCGGGCATAAACTATCACATGGACATCTCTGTCACAAAGACCAAGGGTTTGGTAAGCATATGCTATCTAATTAAATCTAGCTTTGATTTGAAAATGAATACTACATTTTAATAAATGGCGACTAAAAGTAATACGCTTTGAAATAAGTCAGACCTCGTTTATGCGACAACCGTCTCTCCGAAGACTTGGTATCATCCGAAATAAAGATCAGGTCCCGATATAGAGCTATCTTCTTAGGCACATCGAATTAAATGGGCTATTCGAAACAATGTATTATTCGAAATAAAAGTTCGTACCCGATGAGTTCGAATAAACGAGGTCCAATTGTAGTTATCTTTCTGTTTTATCTTCTGTGCCGAGTTGCTTTACAAATAAATTTATTCTGTAGCAGAGAAATAGAACAAAGAAAGTTTCAGATTACAAACAAAATATTAGCTTGCTATGATTATATACGATTACGGCAATATTTGCGTAAATCCTTGTGTATATAACACTGCAGTAAGGGAGACAACTCTACCAATTTGAATGCCAGAATGTTTGTGCAGTAACCAGTAAATTCCCCTTGAAAGATGATGTAAATGAAATAAAACACTGACATGTGTATATGTGTTGAAGTATAGGTTCGAACCTGGTTATGTCGTCTAATCTAAGGCAGGCTCGACACAGTGCCTAGGTACGAGCCAATTAATGCAAAGGATAATTATGCGAGATGTTTTATAGCACAGGAATAAGTGCTGTTTGATACGAAGTCGAAACTTACGATGCCATTCAAAAACTTGCGTTCTAGACATTTTCTTCACTGTATATGCTTGCTGTATCATTTTATTTGTTTTCGTTGGTGAATATCCCAGATAACAACAACATTTATAATAGCGCGAGTTTCTGATGACTCAGATGACGCCATAGTGCGAAACCGGTAGTAACGTTCAATGCTTTCTTATTTGCTAACGGAAACAACTATGACGTAGAACTGTTGTGACTTGTCGTTGTTGACGTCGATTAATAATCGTTTTTGCGCCAAAATACCTTATTTAGAAATTGTTCAAATTAACTGAAGTATTTTAATTTAAAGCGGAAAATGACACAGGCCCCGCTATAACGTCAATGGGTTGCATTAGTAACGCATAGAATGTCCATTGTGTTTCTTTGATTTTTTTTTCGGGTTTAGATCAAGCATAAATAGAGGTTTATTTTTTAGAGAATTTCTTCATTATATAAAATGAAAAAGATACGGCTGCAATCCGGGGTAATTTTTGGATCAACCCTCGTATACATACGTACATTTCTGGATCAACCCTCGTATACATACGTACATTTCTGGATCAACCCTCGTATACATACGTACATTTTTGGATCAACCCTCGTATACATACGTACATTTCTGGATCAACCCTCGTATACATACGTACATTTCTGGATCGACACTCGTATACATACGTAAATTTCTAGATCGACACTCGTATACATACGTACATTTCTGGATCAACCCTCGTATACATACGTACATTTTTGGATCAACCCTCGTATACATACGTAAATTTCTAGATCGACACTCGTATACATACGTAAATTTCTAGATCGACACTTGTATACATACGTAAATTTCTAGATCGACACTCGTATACATACGTAAATTTCTAGATCGACACTCGTATACATACGTAAATTTCTAGATCGACACTCGTATACATACGTAAATTTCTAGATCGACACTCGTATACATACGTAAATTTCTAGATCGACACTTGTATACATACGTAAATTTCTAGATCGACACTCGTATACATACGTAAATTTCTAGATCGACACTCGTATACATACGTAAATTTCTGGATCAACCCTCGTATACATACGTACATTTCTGGATCAACCCTCGTATACATACGTGAATTTCTAGATCGACACTCGTATACATACGTAAATTTCTAGATCGACACTCGTATACATACGTAAATTTCTGGATCAACCCTCGTATACATACGTTCATTTCTGGATCAACCCTTGTATACATACGTAAATTTCTGGATCAACCCTCGTATACATACGTACATTTCTGGATCAACCCTTGTATACATACGTAAATTTCTGGATCAACCCTCGTATAAATACGTACATTTCTGGATCAACCCTTGTATACATACGTTCATTTCTGGATCGACACTCGTATACATACGTAAATTTGACGGGTTTTAAAAATATCGAGACATAGCAAGGGATCTGACGACGGATTTTTTTTGTAAATGAATGATTTTGTTTCTATTTAATTTTTGCATATTTATGTTATATTTTCAAGGTACAGACCTACCTAAATTGTGAGGTGAAGATTTACCACATCGTATGGATGGATGAGATGACACTTGAAGAATTCAAATGTATAAGAGTAACCAGTGTTTAAATACAGAGACTGGTGCGAGTAGTTTACTGAAAACATTGTAAAACTTCAACGTTGTTCATATTTGTCGTTTTAAAGTTTCATACTGTCCGTCCTCGTTCATTTGATTTCTCCAGGTCCGAAATTTGTGTTCGTATAATTCCTGGTTTGGAATATCCAATATCTATTCTTCGTGTAAACCAAGGAAAATAATTAGGTATTCGGATGGAAGGTTATCGAATAAACGGGGCCGGACTGTATCTGTTTAGCCTACATTTGTTCAGTATGCCTGACTGGCGTGAAAGTTGACCCAACATAGACCTGTCGCTCTCATGTAGCAATATGCAACACATCTTATAGTACTTGTCGTTCTGTTTTATACTTTTACTAACTAATGCAGTTATTACCCACTTTATGTGAATTGTTTATAGATACATTTTTGTTCCAGTCCATGAAAATCCATATATATCCGTATATTTTGTTTTGTCATAGTTCCAAATCTTAAATGAATACTTTCGTATACACGGCGTCACGTGACAAATACACATCCTTGTGAAATCGAGTCATTGTAAACTTATGTAATGTAGCCTATAATTATGCTTACCAGTGAATATTACTGTCTTGACGGTGAATATTACTGGCGTCCCGGTGAATATGTCCTGCTTCTTTGTAATGAACTGTGCATCATCTCAAAAGCAATACCCTTTCATTGTTGTTGAGAGGTTGCTTCAAAGAAACTAATTTGGTAGTACGTGTAATTGTTTACCACGTGAAAAAGACAACAATGATGAAATGACGGGATCGTTCTAGTAATGGTTCAATATCTCGTTTGTTCGTATTTGTATCGCGTTAAGGTTGTTTATGTCCTGAAACGTTGTTTATGTCCTGATACGTTGTTTATGTCCTGATACGTTGTTTATGTCCTGATACGTTGTTTATGTCCTGATACGTTGTTTATGTCCTGATACGGTGTTTATGTCCTGATACGTTGTTTATGTCCTGATACGTTGTTTATGTCCTGATACGTTGTTTATGTCCTGTTACGTTGTTTATGTCCTGATACGGTGTTTATGTCCTGATACGTTGTTTATGTCCTGATACGTTGTTTATGTCCTGATACGTTGTTCATGTCCTGATACGTTGTTTATGTCCTGATAACGGAATATTGTATGACACGGGAGACAGTCGCTCTATCCAGTTGGCGAGTTATCCAGCAAATCTGTTTTTTTCATCATTTTTTGAAAACTGTTATGTAGTGTTTTATTGTACCAATTGTCCTGTGTCTTACCATTTGTAAATAATCAGAGATGTAATCATGTTTTTTTGTATCATGTGTTGAACTTTCAATAAAATTGATCACATAATACTTTCTTGAATTAACTAAGCCCACGAATGTGTTTCGGTACATATGTTACTGCACACTGTCGACTTTCATTGAAATGCCAGATGTGTGTTAGAAAATATGCTGATGTTGAGAGACAATCAAGGTATATACGAGACATTCTAGGCGCAATGAACACACGGTGCAATGTATGCTGTGTACGTGATGTTCTGAGTGCAAGGAACACACGATGCAATGTATGCTGTTTACGTGATGTTCTGAGTGCAAGGAACACACGGTGCAATGTATGCTGTTTACGTGATGTTCTGAGTGCAAGGAACACACGGTGCAATGTATTCTGTTGGTGCAATGCATGCTGTTTACGTGATGTTCTGAGTACAAGGAACACACGGTGCAATGTATGCTGCTTACGTGATGTTCTGGGTGCAAGGAACACACGGTGCAATGTATGCTGTTTACGTGATGTTCTGAGTGCAAGGAACACATGGTGCAATGTATGCTGTTTACGTGATGTTCTGGGTGCAAGGAACACACGGTGCAATGTATGCTGTTTACGTGATGTTCTGAGTGCAAGGAACACACGGTGCAATGTATTCTGTTTACGTGATGTTCTGAGTGCAAGGAACACACGGTGCAATGTATGCTGTTTACGTGATGTTCTGGGTGCAAGGAACACACGGTGCAATGTATGCTGTTTACGTGATGTTCTGAGTGCAAGGAACACACGGTGCAATGTATTCTGTTTACGTGATGTTCTGAGTGCAAGGAACACACGGTGCAATGTATGCTGTTTACGTGATGTTCTGAGTGCAAGGAACACACGGTGCAATTTATGCTGTTTACGTGATGTTCTGAGTGCAAGGAACACACGGTGCAATGTATTCTGTTTACGTGATGTTCTGAGTGCAAGGAACACACGGAGCAATGTATGGTGTTTACGTGATGTTCTGAATGCAAGGAACACACGATGCAATGTATTCTGTTTACGTGATGTTCTGAGTGCAATGAACACACGGTGCAATGTATGCTGTTTACGTGATGTCCTGAGTACAAGGAACACACGGTGCAATGTATGCTGTTTACGTGATGTTCTGAGTGCAAGGAACACACGGTGCAATGTATTCTGTTTACGTGATGTTCTGAGTGCAAGGAACACACGGTGCAATGTATGCTGTTTACGTGATGTTCTGGGTGCAAGGAACACACGGTGCAATGTATTCTGTTTACGTGATGTTCTGAGTGCAAGGAACACACGGTTCAATGTATTGTGTTTACGTGATGTTCTGGGTGCAAGGAGCTTATGGTACGAAATGTCCACGACCGAGACGAGAATGGGATGCTTACCTCCAACTACACCAGTCGTTAGCGGAACATGAACTGATAGTGTATTATATATATATAAGAGAACGTTGATACAAGGCATCAAAGTCGCCGGGAAAATATTTAGCAAAATAATTACGTAGAACAAATAAAACGAAAGTGACGTAATAACACGAACAGAATTTGGAAAATAATGACTACGCAATATTATTGTGTAAGAAATGCACATATACATTATTGATGTAAATAATGACAAAGGCAAATTCCTATTTTTCTTTGGAAAAAATGTCATAAACAACCTTTAATAAAAATACAATGCACATTAGATGAAAATACATTCATAGCTTTTGAAGTTAAGCTATGCGACTGTCGAAAAGTGCCATAGAACTAAATGTTCTACCGAACAACTAAAACAATTTGGGTTTTTTGTTGTCATTTATATCCTAATGGAGGTTTAGTAACCAGAGAATCCTCATATAATTGCAGGTATCAGTAAACCAAACACGCATTGTAGCCGATATTACGTCTGCTTATCAGAAAAAAAATAATTTCTAGTCAAAATATATTTTTTCCAGCTTTTAACTTTTTTGGTTTCAAGGGGGAAAACTGAACTGGAAAGGGGAAATAAATACTATTTTGATGGAGAAATGGGACCGATATTCGGTCATAATAACGAAGGATCGAGCGCCCTGATTAAATTGCTAATTTTGGTGAATATTCGAGCGGGCGGTTTATACCCACCAAACATTTTTGGATAATATATCATACGACGTGTAATATATACATTGTATACAAAATAAACAAAATATTATACATTGGTCAATAGTCATTTGACGTGCAATAGAATGATTGATGAACATAATATAAATTTTAATATAGTACTCATTACATTTTCATTGATACAATTTAAAAAAAAAGAATAGTGAGGAGAAAATAAAAAATAAAATTGAATTACTTATTTCTAATACAACTCATTTGTTAGGTTAAAAGCTTTATGTATAAATAATGACAGATTTTTAACATCAGTCTTATTTTCTGAGCTTAATGATATAGCAATATTTGGTATATTGTATTTTTTTCTGTTAATCTGTTTTATGTATTGTTTACAAATTTTACATGTATGTTTTGTATATCTTTTATCGTACATTTTAAACCTGTTGTATAAGAAGAATCTGAACATAATGATTATATACAAATATTGATAATTTAATACATATTAAGATGCACAGTTTGTAGTTAGATTAATGTAATTAGATCCTGTTTCGACGTAAGACGTTATGATTAGGGAGTGCTTGATGTTTGCATTTTACAGTTTAATAAATTTAAAATAAACGCTGGTGTTTTTTTTCAGTTCACCGCAACAGATTGTAAAAGTGCATTCTGATTTAAAGGTACATTGTCTAGACTTTTGTCATCATTTGCTTATTCGTACATATGAGAAATTTAGTGGTTAAATACTTCATACAGATGTACTCAACAACACTGCATTGTCATTTTGCTAACATGTTTCCCAAAATCATAAATATCATGAATATGAACTGGTATTTTTCTATCCTGACCTACTCGCCGAATTAGCGCTAGCAGAGGAAATATCCATATCAGACTCGTGTTCTGCAGTTCTAGGAAACCTTTAAAAAAGTTATATTGCAATGTTTTAGAGTATGTTGAATGAAGGCATGGCGTGTCTTTTTTCTCAAAATTAATATGTTAATATTCGGCTATTTTGCTAACAGGTTAACCGAACAAGATTGTGAGAAGAAACAACATCATTTAGAGCAGCATATACATCAAATCTAACTTATCAATTATATTCATACATGTGATATAGCAAACTACATACATGTAGCATGCCGCATTAAGGAAATACACAATGTGATTGTATATATATTGTTTTTCAAATACACTTGTCCCGGACTAGTGTAGATGTTAAACAAGACTTGTCCGACATGGGAGGATAGTAGTCCGGAAATTAGTATCAGTAATTTAATGTGCATGAACTACTCTTGTTTATTTTCACATGACCAATGTTAATAAACAAATCAATAAGGGATACATCTTGGCATTGTACCTTAATTTGCACAGTCGGGGTCAATCGCCATCTTTATGGGGACGTTACAAACATTGTCATCCATTATTAGAAAATTGGTAAGGTTCAAGACTACAGACATGTCGCCATGAACTTCCAAAATGCACTGACACAGAGTGCTCAATATAAGGTGTAACAGCTTGTTGCACAATCGGTGTTAAGTAAATAAAGTTTAAGCTAATATTTTTTCATATCAAGCTATCTATAAATAATTAGCCATGCACATTAAACCAAGAGGATGTGGTGTGTTAATTGAGCATTGTGAGGCTTTTCTTGAAAACAAAACATTAACCCGGACGCGCATCTAAGCTAAAGTGACTTACCCATGTTGATCATTGTCGAAACCGAGACGCGAAACATTAAAGCAAAAGCTATGGGCGTTCTTTGAACTGCTGGAGAATTTGACGTATCAACGGTGTAAATTCTTATTACACTTTCAGGTATTGTGCATAAAAGCACGTTTAAAATTTATGTCAGTGAATGAAGTGGCGAACGTAAAATCGTAAAATACGGACGTGCATCTTTAGATAAACACATCACAATTTTCGCCGAAAATTACTCATGCTTATGACGTTATTACGTACGTTTTGTAAACACAGGTAGGAGTGACGTGACTTACGCTCGCACGTTATTCGGTACAAGGTATGCGCATGCGCAAGCGTTGGCGTTATGTTTATTGCAAAATCAAGAGCTCAGATGAGTATATATATACTTGCACTGCTCTAAGTCTGTCATTGAAACATAAACCATCTGATTTGAAGAGAAGTTAGTGTGAGTATATTTAGTTTTCTTTGCCTATAAGGTTTATTTAATCATTAATATGAACAATATTTTTTTTACATTTACGCAAATATCTTTTATATTCAAATTTAGATGTTTTATTGGTTCGTTTGTTTCTACGGAATTGTGAACGAAGTTTTATACCGTTTTATACTAATATATTAAGTAAAGTACAGTTGTAAATATTGTTCAAATACGGGACAATCGTGACATGGCGGGTAGGAGGTGCTATGTTGTTTCATGTAACATTGCCGTGATGAGGCGATTTATTTTCTCCAAAAGAATGTATTATTTACTTATACAGTTTGTACGTTAGACCAGACGTTTGATACCGAATGTCAACATTGTAAACATGTATGATATGGATAAATAAGCGTAGTTTTTATAGTTAACATATTTAAACCTACAACTACAAAATTAAGTATTCTTTGAATTGTACATGATATCGATATATATCTGTCCGCTCCTTTTGATACACGAGCAAGAGCAAGTATTTGACCGTGGGCTCGAAATCCCTAAATTAGGCGCAAGTACTGGTTAGTAGCCCAGAAAGCCGACATCGAGAGCAATAAATGTAAACTGTAAACTTGTTTCATTATTTATGTCAAATAGAATAAAAAGTTTAAAGTTTAAACTTATATTTGACTGTTGGGTTGATATGGTGAATACAATATAACATAATGTCCATTTGTCTTATAAATGTCTGCTTGTTATATTCACAGATCTCCAATCACTAAAGATGAAATTGACTGTTGCTCTGTTCACCCTAGTTGTCGTCTGCTGTACCCAGACATTAGCACAAGGGTTTGGTCCCAACGGTGAATGGTTTGGTGAAATATATAGGCATCCTCGATTTCCACCTTTACCTTCACCTCGTACAATTCTACCGTTGACAATCGACTTTTCGCCTGTGACAGACAACGGCAGAGTCGACTTCCAAACGACTCCACCTACCATCCCAGGTGGTGTAGGAGGTCCCGGAGGTTTGCCCTTTCCGGTGCCCGGGGGCCTTCATGAAGTTGAAATTACCCAAGAGCACATGGGTTTGGCTACGTTTGCTGCCACGGAAATTGGAAGAGAATATACTTTGAATAATGTTACTAGAGTTCAAATGCAGGTAAAGCATTATGTGTTAAACTTTTATGTTTGTGAATTACATCGGTCTGCATAATTACTTTCTGCGCATTGTAGAACAACATAACAAATGCTGTTGAAAGCGGAGTTTAATAAGGAAGTGCAAATTAAACACTCTGTCTTTCATGTCGTTTAAAGTGACAGAAATTTAAAGTTGAATGTTCCGGAAATATTTCGGCATTATTGTCTCTACAAATTGTTAGGGCTCTATGATAACAATAATAATAATAATAATAATAATAATATAATAATTATATTAATTATAATAATAATAGTAAAGTCAAAACGCAGGTAAAGCATTCATGTGTTAAACAGTATTGTTGGTGAATTACATCGGGGAACACAATTACTTTCTGTGTATTGTAGAACAACAGAAAAAAGCGGAGTTAATAAGAAAGTGTAAATTGAACACTCTGTCTTTCATGTCGTTTAAAGTGACAGATACTTTAAGCTGAATGTCCCAGAAATATATCGGCATAATTTCCTCTACTAACTTACGCTTCTCAGGGCTCTATAATAATAATAATGATAATAATAATAATAATCATAATCATAATCATAAATAATGAAGATGATGATAATAATAAATTATTTTTTAATGATAGCATATATTGATAATAAACATCTACATATTTTAGACAATGAATTATCCTGGGTAAGAAATAAAACAATAAAACAATATATATATATAATAGAAAATAGAAAAATAGTATCCCTTGTAATATTGAATAAAAGTAGATAAATGCGCAAAGCGGCGAGTATTTCAAAAATACCATTTTTTTAACATTTTCGTATACAATGTATATCTTTAGCCCTCAGTAAAGGTCATTTGTTTCTTCAAGAGGATCGATAAGGATCATTATGTTAATTATTCGATGCTAAACCCAATATAGTGTTTTTTTATAATTTTAAAAGTATTTTTGTACAAATTCAACAACACTTTAGACGCCTACTTTGACAAATCATTTTTCTACTTAAATCACTTATCTTTAGTTGTGTTATTTTGCAGGTCGTAGCGGGAATAAACTACCACATGGAAATCTCTATCACAAAGACCAAGGGTTTGGTAAGTAAAGCTTTAAGTTGAAAATGAATATTACATTTTAATAAATGGCGTCTAGATGAAATAAGTCGGACCTCGTTTATGCGACAACCGTCTCTCCGAAGACTTGGTATCATCCGAAATAAAGATCATGTCCCAATAAAGAGCTATCTTCTTAGGCATATCGAATTGAAATGGGCTATTCGAAACTATGTATTATTCGAAATAAAAGTTCGTACCCGATGAGTTCGAATATACGAGGTCCGATTGTAGTTATCTTTCTGTTTTATCTTCTGTGCCGAGTTGCTTTACCAATACATTTATTCTGTAGCAGAGATATAGAAGAGAGAAAGCTTCAGATTACAAACAAAATATCAGCTCTCTATAATTATATATGATTACGGCAATATTTGCGTAAATCCTTGTGTATATAACACTGCAGTAAGGGAGACAACTCTACAGATTTGAATGCCAGAATGTTTGTACAGTAACCAGTAACTTCCCCTTGAAAGATGATGTAAATGAAATAAAATACTGACATGTGAATATCACAACATCGATAGGTATATGTGTTGAAGTATAGGTTCGAACCTTGTTATGTCGTCTAATCTAAGGCAGGCTCGACACAGTGCCTAGGTACGAGCCAATTAATGCAAAGGATAATTATGCGAGATGTTTTATAGCGCAGGAATAAGTGCTGTTTGATACGAAGTCGAAACTTACGATTCCATTCAAAAACTTGCGTTCTAGACATTTTCTTCACTGTATATGCGTGCTGTATCATTTCATTTGTTTTCGTTGGTGAATATCCCAGATAACAACAACATTTATAATAGCGCGAGTTTCTGGTGACTCAGATGACGCCATAGTGCGAAACCGGTAGTAACGTTCAATGCTTTGTTATTTGCTAACGGAAACAACAATTACATAGAAATATTGTGACATATCGTTGTTGACGTCGATCAATAATCAGACGTTTTGACGCCAATATACCTTATTCAAAAATTGTTCAAATTAACTGAAGTTTTTTAATTTAAAGTGGAAAATGACACCGGCCAAGCTATAACTTCAACGGGTTGCCTTAGTAACGCATAGAATGTATTTTGTGTTTCTCTGATATATTTTTTTCGGGTTAAGATCATTTTCAGAAAAATTTATTTCATCATTATTTAAAATAAAAAAGATACGGCTACAATCCGGGGTAATTTTGGATCAACCCTCGTATACATACGTACATTTCTGGATCAACCCTCGTATACATACGTACATTTTAATGCGTTTTAAAACATCGAGACATAGCGAGGGATATGTCGACGGTCTTTATTGTTTCGATTTAATGTTTGCATATATATGTTATATGTTCTAGGTACAGACCTCCCTAAATTGTGAGGTGAAGATTTACCACATCGTATGGAAGGATGAGATGACACTTGATGAATTCAAATGTATAAGAGTAACCAGTGTGAGAGCAGTTTACTGAAAACATTGTAAAACTTCAACGTTGTTCGTATTTGTATCGCGTTAACGTTGTTTATGTCCTGATACGTTGTTTATGTCCTGATAACGGAATATTGTATGTCACGGGAGACAGTCGCTCTATCCAGTTGGCGAGTTATCCAGCAAATCTGGGGTTTTTTCATCATTTTTATAAAACTGTTTTGTAGTGTTTTATTGTACCAATTGTCCTGTGGCGTCTTACTATTTGTAGATAATCAGAGATGTAATCATGTATTTTTTATCAGACGTTGAACTTTCAATAAAATTGATCACATATTCCTTTCTTGTTGTCAAACCATCATAAAATCAATATAATTATAACCATGGAAACAGAAAAATGCATAGTTTGATGAATTAACTAAGCCCACAAATGTGTTTCGGTAGATATTTTATTGCATCTGTCGACTTTCATTGAAATGCCAGATGCGTGTTAGGAAATATGCTGATGTTGAGAGACAATCAAGGTAAATATGAGACATTCGAGGCGCAAGGAACACACGGTGCGATGTATGCTGTTTACATGATGTTCTGGTGCAATGAACACACGGTGCAATGTATGTTGTTTACGTGATGTTCTGGGTGCAAGGAACACACGGAGCAATGTGTGCTGTTTACGTGATGTTCTGTGTGCAAGGAACACACGATGCAATGTATGTTGATTACGTGATGTTCTGGGTGCAAGGAACACACAATGCAATGTATGCTGTTTACGTGATGTTCTGAGTGCAAGGAACACACGATGCAATGTATTCTGTTTACGTGATGTTCTGGGTGCAAGGAACACACGGTGCAATGTATGTTGTTTACGTAATGTTCTGGGTGCAAGGAACACACAATGTAATGTATGCTGTTTACGTGATGTTCTGAGTGCATGGAACACACGGTGCAATGTATGCTGTTTACGTGATTATCTGGGTGCAAGGAACACACGGTGCAATGTATGCTGTTTACGTGATGTTCTGGGTGCAAGGAACACACAATGCAATGTATGCTGTTTACGTGATGTTCTGAGTGCATGGAACACACGGTGCAATGTATGCTGTTTACGTGATGTTCTAGGTGCAAGGAACACACGGTGCAATGTATTCTGTTTACGTGATGTTCTGGGTGCAAGGAACACACGGTGCAATGTATTCTGTTTACGTGATGTTCTGGGTGCAAGGAGCTTATGGTACGAAATATCCAAGACCGAGACGAGAATGGGATGCTTACCTCCAACTTCACCAGTCGTTAGCAGATAAGGCGGAACTTGAACTGATAGTGTATTATATATTTTAGAGAACGTTGATACAAGGCATCAAAGTCGCCGGGAAAATGTTTAGCAAAATAATTACGTAGAACAAATAAAACGAAAGTGACGTAATAACACGAACAGAATTTGGAAAATAATGACTACGCAATATTATTGTTTAAGAAATGCACATATACATTATTGATGTAAATAACAACAAAGGCAAATTCCTATTTTTCTTTGGAAAAAATGCCATAAATAGCCTTTAATAAAAATACAATGCACATTAGATGAAAAAACATTCATAGCTCTCGAAGTTAAGCTATGCGACTGTCGAAAAGTGCCATAGAACTAAATGTTCTACCGAACAACTAAAACAATTTGTTTGTTTGTTGTCATTTATATCCTAATGGAGGTTTAGTAACCAGAGAATCCTCATATAATTGCAGGTATCAGTAAACCAAACACGCATTGTAGCCGATATTACGTCTGCTTATCAAAAACTCTTTTTTTTTCTAGTCAAAATATATTTTTTCCAATGTTTTGGTTTCAAGGGGGAAAACTGAACTGGAAAGGGGAAATAAATACTATTTTGATGGAGAAATGGGACCGATATTCGGTCATAATAACGAAGGATCGAGCGCCCTGATTAAATTGCTAATTGTGGTGAATATTCGAGCAGGCGGTCTATACCCACCAAACATTCGTGGATAATATGTCATACAACGATTAGAATAAGGCAAAATGCAAGAGAAAATCATTTTTATTTAAAATATAAAAATCAACGTATACATGTAAATATAATATATAGTTTATGAAACATAGATCTATTGATGACATGGAGGCCAGCTCCAACAATGACATAAATACACAATTAAGAGACAGCTTTAATATCGTAACATCCTTAGCGTCTTAAGAATAATACATGCAGTCGGGTTACTTTAGGCCCATTGATTGACGGCTCAAATAGGGTGACGTCATCGTAGTCCCGCCACTTTTGCGCAGAGGTGCGTTTTATAGAGGTAGGGCAAGTAAGCGAGAAAAGTTAGCCTATGTAGAAAATGTAGCTGTCTAAAAAACACTTCGCTAGCTACAAAATGGCGATCGACAGACCAGTCGACACTGTTCCGCATGGACGCCATTTTTTTTAGAAAAGCTAGCTCTGTCAGATCACGCTACCTATCTAAAGATAGGGGCTACTTTCCGTACGTAGCGCTAGGTAGAATTCTATTTTTCCTACCATTCAATGCGCGCCTCAGATGAGTCATTAATGTAACTCGCCCGTGAGTGATCGGAATTCAACCCCTTAGTTCCTCAAGCTCATGTGACCGTGAATCATTGGGATCGTCATAAATTACATATATTGTAATAAATAAATTTGAAATTATACGTAAGTTGCTTGGAGAAAATCTTCTGTACGATGACGTCGGTACTTCATACCATGACTTGCTGCAATGACGTCAGTACCTCATACCATGACTTGCTGCAATGACGTCAGTACCTCATACCATGACTTGCTGCAATGACGTCAGTACCTCATACCATGACTTGCTGCAATGACGTCAGTACCTCATACCATGACTTGCTGCAATGACGTCAGTACCTCATATAATGACTTGCTGCATTGACGTCAGTACTTCATACCATGACTTGTTGCTATGACGTCAGTACCTTATACCATGACTTGTTGCTATGACGTCAGTACCTCATACCAAGGCTTGCTGCAATGACGCCAGTACCTCATACCATGACTTGTTGCTATGACGTCAGTACCTCATACCATGACTTGTTGCTATGACGTCAGTACCTCATACCAAGGCTTGCTGCAATGACGCAAGTACCTCATACCATGACTTGTTGCTATGACGTCAGTACCTCATACCATGACTTGCTGCAATGACGTCAGTACCTCATATCATGGCTTGCTGCAATGACGTCAGTACCTCATATCATGGCTTGCTTCAATGACGTCAGTACCTCATACCATGACTTGCTGCATCTTGAGTCTTTGATGAAGCCGACGATGACGAAATCTTCCTTTTTCTCAATTTTGCTATCCGACGTCGATTGTACAGAATCAGAGCAATGAGCGGGAAAGATATCAGAGGACTCACAGTAAGCACAATTCCAACCACCATCACCTCCATGTCGTCATTCGAAGATGCATAGGTGCATAAGAGTATTCCTGAAATCATACATTTCTACATATATAAGTGATATTTCGCAATGTGGAAATGACCCAGGCTGTTTATGTGACTTAAATGTGTATTTCATTTGTTTAATATCTTTTACTTTGTCTTATTTGACCCAATCAATACTATATGCTATCATCATGATATATATATCATCAAAGTCACTGAACAAACACTCACTGCTTACTTAATGAAGTATACACGAAGGCTTATATGTATATCAAATAGCGAATTTATACATTAAATAAATAATGCGTAAATCGGTTTGTATCATCTAATAGAGCGAACTGGATTCGGTGACATATGTTTTGGTGAATACAACAATGAAGGTTGAAACACGAAGTATACTTGAGTTATCAATCAATTGGCTTTATTGTCGACCTTATAAGTTTTATTCGGGTTGATTTTTTCATACGTTTTTCATAACCAGCACGAACTTGGCCTTCGCAATCAGCTGACAACTTCTGCAGCTGACTCAGGCGTGGAGAACAAGTGAACGTAATCATATACGAGTATATCGGGAGAACATGACATGCCTCGTCCAGGAATCGAATCCAGACAACTCGAGTGACAGCCGAGTACTCTAAACACCGAGCTAACCGCTAACAATATTTTATGGTACTTTTATGGAGTTTTCTAGGGACATATTGAACCGTTATGTTCTAATTGTATAATAGTTCAGTAAGATTTCTTTGAAGTCTGTAGTGCTACATCGTGAGAGGTGGAACTAAATTTGATGTTAACTGGGGGGGGGGGCATTATTATCAAAGGACAGTGTGCATTAACTAACAGTGCGGGTGTTAGTGAACGCACTGATGTAGAAAGCGACGTGTGACTAGACTATGAAACAGAACAGATTGAGTGAAAACACTCGGATATTTCCTGAAGTCTCAGGACTACGCCAATCGACTAAATTACATACCCTCATATTTTCAATCACTATCTTTTCCTTACGCCGTAACTTTATTATACTCTAAGTACAGATCAACCTCTCCTGGGTAAGCCCCTTTAGGAAATTCAAATTTCGACTGTTGAAGAGAGGTTGTAGCTCACGAAGGGGCCGCTTTTGAGAGGGGGTTATTGCACATAAAGTATCTAGCTAATGCACTATAAATCAATAAACATGACATTTCTACAGAAATACTTCCACTGTACCAGCGAGAATATTGCAGTGAACTTATTGATGAAAGTAACAATACAAATATTTGTTTGATTGATTAGTTGAAATCTTTCCTGTCTTAATGTCATACTGCGAATTTAAATTCCATTATTGATAATGCCACTGGCGGGTAAAGTAGAAGCGGAGAATGACTAGAAAGATGTTATGATTCTATCACTCATGCGTTATTTAGATTTTAAATCGATACTTAATCATTCTTACTATATTACCACTAGTTCATAAGAGGCTAAATACAATCGTGCATGCGTAGATCCGTCTGTCCGTCCTTCTGTCTGATCATCTTGCTTCCCTCAGATCGAAAATAAACTAAATACGGTGTTAGGTAGAATAAAACAAAATCTCGTCGCCTTATTTCCAGAAGACCGTAACTCAATTGTTGGCGGTTTTGGGTATTTGATATCGATGAAAACGTCTTTCCAAACTCTTTCTATCTGTACTACCTATATTGTTCTGGAATGAACATAACTTAAATGAAATACAATTATATAACCCCGTAAGTAACAATTATCTCAGGAGGGTAAAACTTTAAAGTTGTTTTTCTCAAAGAGACGGGGGAAAAATTACGAGGTTCTGGAAATAATGCGTCGATCGGATAAATCTAGTGTTAGAATATTGTGAGACCAACCTGCAGGTAGAGCCAGGAACACAAGAATCCCAACACTGATCATTGTCAGACAGCCACTTAAACAACAAAAATCTACTTTCTCTTCTTCATCTTCGTCATCTGCGTCTGAAAAAGAGATAATAACTTCACTGACGATTGCATGTGCTGCTGGCGCTCAAGGTTAAGTTTAACCAAAGAAGATTGTCACGAGTTCTTTCCCTTTATTCCATCTGGAGTTATCTCCCTTTATTGACGGCGGCCTTCAGGCCGTCGTCTATTTGAATAATTTTTAATCTAGGTACATGGAGTTGCATAATCGAAATGGGAGAAGCCATTGGTATTATGCTTTTTTAAATTGTTCTTACAAAACGTGATTCTAATTATACAGATAAAAAAAGTGTAGTAATTGATAATAAAAAAATGTCAAAATATTTAAAATGTATTTTTACCGTTAATAAAAAGCTTTAAAAAATGTTTTACGTATGCTTATAAGAATTTACAACAGCTAGTCACGAAAACGGTTAGGCATCGTGTATTACATAGCTTCGTTTCACAACTACGCTCAATTCATCATCAAAGTTCAGGAAATGGTTCCTAATGCTGTGCACGCAAATTGAAATTGTACTTATAAAAAAGCAAATTGTTAAACAAAAAATGTTAATCCATATTAATAAGTTCATGAATGCAGTTTATAATGTACAAATATAAATACAGTGACCAAACTATGCAATATACATTGCCTTAACTTGACCCATATAAGTTATGTACTGATGGTAATATGTAAACAAAATTCAGCCAATGAAAATTGTCGTTGAAAACGTCATAGCATTTGTTGTTCAAATAACGCATTGGCAGTAAAACGGATTCAGTACATTCGAGATCAAATGCTGATGGTTGAACTGAACTTTTAATTACGTTGTTTTGACATTTTTAGTGGATATTTTTCCCTTTTGATATCCCAATAGTTCTTTTAGATCTGTAAAACTAGAAGTTATAATCATGTATATTTTTAGATCCGTTTCGTTCTATCTACGTTTCGTGTAATCGTTTTTTTTCTTCGTTTCGTGCCACATAAACTAAAAATTACACATTGTTATTGTATTGTCTCACTGTCTGTTTAGATAAATGCATGTCACAAACTGGTCGGTTTGTTTTACATAAACAAGTCATATTCCAATTAAACTACAAATGATTGATTGGTACCAAGACTATTTAGGCAATTGTCATGAATTGTGGATGATTCTTACCAGAATTATGGCTTGGTGATGATCATACTTTCTTATTTATTGATAAACAAAATAATAAATCTTCAATATCATGCTTCCTAAAACTTGTGCCGCCGTTTTGATGCTTTGCATCAAAATTAGTCTTGTCCCTTCTTGAGTATATGTGTGTATTGTACCTAGTATACTATAGGCAGGATGAAGGGAGATTAATTGTGACGGGATAAAAGGAGATAACTCGTGACAATCTCCTGCGAGTAAAATAATGTGTCTTAATGGCGTTTATCGCCACTTTTCTACAATTGTTCTGATATATGGCGGTCAGTTGTTAAACCATTTTTTCTGGCATAAATTAACAACGGGTACAAACTCACCCCCCCCCCCCCCCCCCCGAAAGCAGCTGACAACTTCTCCACATGAATCAGAGGTGGAGGACACACGATCGACAATTGAACACAGGAATGTCGCGTTATCGCGCTGTCGTGTTTCGCGAATGAAGCACGATATATCACGGTAAATAACGTGTGTCGCTTCGCATGTCGTATCGTGTGTCGTGTCGGAATGTCATGTGTCATGTATAGCGTCGCTTCGCATGTCGTGTGTCGTATCGTGCGTCGCTTCGTATGACGTGTGTCGCGGTCCATTTATTGTGCTACTAACCGGATTCCGTACCAAAAGGTAAACAAAAATAAATATTTCACCACGATAAACTGTCAGGATGTTATCTTCATTTTATCAGTTATGAACTTATTGCATCGAGTCCTTTGATAATCATTCCTTCATACCACAAGGACATAACGGCACTAAATGTTATGAGGTTACGCAAGACAAAAATCAAACCACATGTACCTCTGAAATCAGGGTAACAGCTAATTGGATCTCGGTCTATAAATTAGACAATTTGTATTTAATCGGGTAGACATTTATGTTTCCTTAAACAACGTTATTGATAGATAGAAAATGTCCACTGACCGTGTATAAAGTGAAGTGGACTATTTACCCGATAGTCAAATATGCGCATAAGTAGTCATATACATGTATACATATTATAATGAGCCTGCAAATGAGGTGTACAGATAACTGTAAAGTCGTGATCATGAATTTAAAATGGCTTGAATATTTCTTCTTTTGAAATATCTCACTGATATCTAACATAGTTCATCGCTTGATGATTAAATCCACTTATCTTTAAAAAAATCGGTTACCTAGCAACATAATCATTTCTATCTGTGGTAAAATTGAGTTTATTATGTACAATTTGTAGCTATCAGTTACACGAAGTAGAGTACTTAGCTAATAGAACAATGACTAGGAGCTATGTTACATAAAGTTAAAGTTACAAATTAGATACCTAAGGTCGTAGTAGTCAATAACATTTAAGCGTGTTTACAATCTGTGTATGTTCTTATATATACTGCTTAAAAGTGTTAACCCGCCAGTACTGTTTCTCATATTTTCAAAAAAGCTTGGGAGAAAAAACCCCGTACAGATCGTATCAGACTTCACCGGGATTAAAGGTTAAAAGTCACTAAAACTGAACCCTGTCACAAAACCTCGATAATACGACCACCCTTGTGTACCTTGAAAACTGATCTTAATATTGAGGAGGTCTTAATAATGAGGTTGAATAAAGAGCAAAACAGTGTAAATATAATAATTTTAAGGTGATCTTATTATTGAGGAGGTCTTTAAATGAGGTTTTACTGTACATGTGTACATTGTCTTCCGTTCACTTTTTTTGCAGTAAGCTATTACATTAATCGTCCGAGTTGAAAAACGCTGATGTAAACTTGTTAATTTTACTGTATCAGATCAGAAAATGCAGTAAATATGTTTAAACACAAAATTGTCTGGTTATCTTTTTCGACCAGTATACATTGGCATAGAGTACAGTAAAACCTCAATAATGAGACCTCCCTTGTGACCCTTGAAAGTTGGTCTTAATATTGAAGAGGTCTAAATATTGAGGTGGAATAAAAAGCAAAAACAGTGAAAATACCCACTGTCTGACGCTAACTGTTTATGATACTTAGAGCCCCTATACAAAGTATTCTACATATATACACAATTAGAATATAATTTATTTAGATCGACGAATCAGTAAGAAATTACACCATAAAACAAGACAGAAATATACAAAACTACAATTACAACTCTACTAAACATTCCCTCACCTTCTATATTTATATCCGTCACGCCAGAGACAACTCCATAGTCTTTATATACAATAGTTCCTTGAACTGTTGACAGCCCCGGGACCTTTTCGGCCCCTTGTTCTTCCATGACGTCATGTCCTCCAATATGACGGACACATTTTAGCATTCTCGTTCACTAGAGAACATTCGCTAGGGCTGTTTATTATACTCGTTAGAAATGAATTAATTATTGAGCATTTATTAAGAACACACTCGTTTCCGATCAATATTAGGAAATAAATCCATGTACTTTCTTTACACGCAAACCTTCAGGTGAGATTTCGTGACACTGAACCGCCGTGTATTTATATTGGAAACACTATTTTACACGTAGAAAATGTTATAACTCATTCGCTATAAATTAAGTTCTTTTACCACTCAAATAAAATTCAGTTTATCACTTTAAAACCTTTAAACCGCTATCTTAAGATCAACTACCTGTATGTTATATGTACACGTTGAACGATATAACTGTTTGTTTTCTATACCTCATCCTGTCTCTAGTGATAAATCTTTCATTATGATTAAACAATAATTCCGTATCCGTATATACAAAAGTGACGTCCGTGATTTTTTTCGTTCACAACCGGAACTAAATTATTGTATCGTATTTACGTAAACACTGAATCCGTGTTCTATTTAACATCGGAAACGTGGCAAATATCGAACTTAAAAATCCTTGAGCACTTCAGTGGCGGATAGGGTATATATTTGTTGTCCAATACAATACTGGTTTATTTGTAGTATAGCCACCGGCTCAAATTACAATCAGTTTCAGACATCGTTGTTGTTCATGTATTATAATATATTAAAGCGATAACTTGATCGGAAATTAATAAACGATGTTTACGAAGGACTCTCCCTAGGATTTTTCAGCTAAGGGTCATTGGACCCTCGTTTTTGACAAATTTGGAATACTTAGTAAATTTGTAGGGTCCCAGGTATGCAGTTTATACTTGACAAAACATTATTTTAGAGGTCCCAGGGATGCTCGGTTAGTGGAAAATGGGATTCACATGAATTAAAAAGGAGTTTCTGCGTCAGGGAAATCCCTGTTTACGTGTTTACATATTTACAACCAAGCATGTGAGTTTGTCTGAATGTCAATTAGCTGTATTCATTTAGATCAAATGAAAAATATACGCCTATATTTACACAGAATATAAATGGAAATATTGCAAATCAATACGAATTGAAACATACAAATATAATATAAGCTTTCGTGAAGTCTTAATTAAATGCTATACTGTCATGCTAGGGAGAAGGGGTATGTCATTTAATGATTCTCCTCTTCAACGCGTGACTCATCGTGTTGTTTCATTTGGTTATTTAATCATTTATGAGTGGACGGCTGAATAAAAAGGCACATATGTAGGGCTACCTGTATAAGATGAAATACAAATTTAAATTGATGTGTGTAATAGACTAGGTGATATTCAACTTCAATCAGTCCGCGGGCTTGGTGGTAGAGTGGTCGCCTGGGTGGAGGCAATGTCGCGGCCTTGGTGGTAGAGTGGTCGCCTGGGGTGGAGGCAATGTCGCGGGCTTGGTGGTAGAGTGGTCGCCTGGGTGGAGGCAATGTCGCGGCCTTGGTGGTAGAGCGGTCGCCTGGGGTGGAGGCAATGTCGCGGGCTTGGTGGTAGAGTGGTCGCCTAGGGTGGAGGCAATGTCGCGGGCTTGGTGGTAGAGTGGTCGCCTGGGTGGAGGCAATGTCGCGGCCTTGGTGGTAGAGTGGTCGCCTGGGTGGAGGCAATGTCGCGGGCTTGGTGGTAGAGTGGTCGCCTGGGTGGAGGCAATGTCGCGGCCTTGGTGGTAGAGTGGTCGCCTGGGTGGAGGCAATGTCGCGGCCTTGGTGGTAGAGTGGTCGCCTGGGTGGAGGCAATGTCGCGGGCTTGGTGGTAGAGTGGTCGCCTGGGTGGAGGCAATGTCGCGGGGTTGGTGGTAGAGTGGTCGCCTGGGTGGAGGCAATGTCGCGGGGTTGGTGGTAGAGTGGTCGCCTGGGTGGAGGCAATGTCGCGGGCTTGGTGGTAGAGTGGTCGCCTGGGTGGAGGCAATGTCGCGGGGTTGGTGGTAGAGTGGTCGCCTGGGTGGAGGCAATGTCGCGGGCTTGGTGGTAGAGTTGTCGCCTGGGTGGAGGCAATGTCGCGGGGTTGGTATAGAGTGGTCGCCTGGGTGGAGGCAATGTCGCGGGCTTGGTGGTAGAGTGGTCGCCTGGGTGGAGGCAATGTCGCGGGCTTGGTGGTAGAGCGGTCGCCTGGGGTGGAGGCAATGTCGCGGGTTTGGTGGTAGAGTGGTCGCCTGGGGTGGAGGCAATGTCGCGGGTTTGGTGGTAGAGTGGTCGCCTGGGGTGGAGGCAATGTCGCGGGCTTGGTGGTAGAGTGGTCGCCTGGGTGGAGGCAATGTCGCGGCCTTGGTGGTAGAGTGGTCGCCTGGGTGGAGGCAATGTCGCGGGGTTGGTGGTAGAGTGGTCGCCTGGGTGGAGGCAATGTCGCGGGCTTGGTGGTAGAGTGGTCGCCTGGGTGGAGGCAATGTCGCGGGCTTGGTGGTAGAGTGGTCGCCTGGGTGGAGGCAATGTCGCGGGCTTGGTGGTAGAGTGGTCGCCTGGGTGGAGGCAATGTCGCGGGGTTGGTGGTAGAGTGGTCGCCTGGGTGGAGGCAATGTCGCGGGCTTGGTGGTAGAGTGGTCGCCTGGGTGGAGGCAATGTCGCGGGCTTGGTGGTAGAGTGGTCGTCTGGGTGGAGGCAATGTCGCGGGCTTGGTGGTAGAGTGGTCGCCTGGGTGGAGGCAATGTCGCGGGGTTGATCCACATTCGTGACACACAATTGTTAAAATCATGCTCATTGCTTAGACAACGAATTATTCTGCACGAGTTTGTTCAATTGTGAACTAGTTAAGATGTTTATTTGTATTTTTATATCATGACAGATATACGAGGGACGGTAAAACAGTTCAAGGAAATGCATTTTGTTGTATTCATTGGCGATAAATGTTTAATTTTTTATAGTATCAACATCATTTAATATGAATATCAGTTGTAAATGATAAGTCACTCTTTCGAACCAATCGTGATTTACGGTTTCCATGGAAACACCACGTTTCATCCGGCGAGCCTACTTAATTAACATCGTTAGTAATTTCCTGCACAGTAAGTTTTACCAACGCAATAAAGTTAAATGTTTGAAAAGACATAAACATTGTTCATTTCCAAAAGTAATGTAATTCTGTATAACGAAAGCCTGGTGGTGATATTCCAGCTTCAAGACTTCGCGAATTAAACTTCACGAATTCATGAAGATGAAATCGCGAATTCGTGATGTTGAAATCGTCGATTCGTGAAGTTGAAATCGTGGAATCATGAAGTTGAATTTGAGAATTCTTGAAGCAGAAATGTAAACAACCAGACTGTCGTACTGTATTCTTCAAACACGACATTCTTCAAACACGACATTCTTTACGTACCGGAAAGATGGATAGGATTTTCTTGCCATATTTTTTACGTATGCCAATCAAATTATATAACCGGTGTAACTGGTTGACCAACTGGTGTATTAACTGTCTTGTCACTTTATGTATATTTTGTTACAAAAAACAAATCCAAGGCGAAAACAAGCGCCTGGTTGATATAAATCATCAACAAGCAGTTATTGACCGAGATCGCCCACGGTTCCATAAAGTAACACATAACTGGCAAGTCGGGAGTGCAAATCAACATTACCAGAATAAAATCGTTTTCTACTTTTAATGTTGATAGTTATTTAATATTCAATATTTTTACAGCATTTATAAATGCATATAAAGAAACACTTTTGCCAATATTGTACTACTGTAATGCCTCACTATAAGACCACCTCCATAATAAGACCAACTCAAAATTAAGAACGCAGTTTTCAAGTCCATTTTTGTCCACCGTTTTGTTTTTTATTCAACCACAATAGTTAGACCACCTCGATAAGAAGCCCAGCTTTAAGGGTCCCAAGGGTGGTCTTATTATTGAGGTTTTACTGTACGTGTATATGTAATATGTACCAGAAAATAGCTCTATAATGACGTTAAACATTTATTTCGGCTTAAAGATAAAACTAGTGAAAACAATAGAAACACACTTGTAATCGGAAGTTTAGGGAACAAAAAGGGCTGTACTACAACTGAACGCCAAAAATAAATTAGCAAAACAGGCCTCACTGTCTTGTAAAACTGTTAGTGTCAGTTTGTAGCCAAACCCATCCTCGGTACCCAGGCTAACATAACATACATGATGTTATGAATAGCCTGGGTACCGAGGATGAGCCAAACCATGTCTTCAACGATTAATCAAAGTTCGACTAGTTTCCGTTCTTTTTTCTCAAGGTTCGGTTCGATCCGTCAGTTGACTGTTTTATTCCTAGAGAGCACCATACTCATAAGTTTTTAGGTACACAACTATTGGAACTGATGTCGTTTATTAGGGGACGTGAAGTTCTATTTCTATTTATTGCTCGACTTTATTTTATATTATAACACATTGTTTTAATTCTACCAACCTAGTCATGTGTTCACGTCTGGTCATTATAAGTCAATAAAGTATCAGTAATTGAGAACCGGCAGTAATCTAAACGGAATGTACAGAGCGACACCTGTATCGTTGCAGCTCTACGGCATACCTGATAAATGTTTCAACTAGACGTCAAGGTTACAACCACTCCCTGTTTTTCACGAGGCTATTGTTGCAGACATTCAGAAGGTAAGCGAGTTTACATTTCTGCGTAGAAAACAACATATCTGTTTTGTAACACCTTAAATTTACAAGGTTTATTATCCACTAAGAAATCACCGACAAATGTACACTACCGACGTCTCAATACTTATGTGTCGATAGTAGTTGAGATTTAGTCACAAGCAAGAGGTAAGGTCAGTACAGATATTATGTAGGCTACTTTTGGTGAACTTTACAGCGTTAACGCTTCTCTTAAGGCGCGAACAAATTTTTTACCGGATTATAAGTTGCAATTTGTGATATAAATAGAGCATTGAAGTATAACATTCATGATAAAAATTATTGAATTTATGAAGCACATTATATAAATACCGTCATGTATGGCTTATGCATATCTAATTACAAATATTTATTATAAGTAAAGGGACAGTACTCAAAGCAAAGCAAGTGTCTATTCCGTATGATTAGTCTCCCTTAGTATGCCCAGTGCGTCAGTCGACCATTTCATGCTTTTTAATGATAGATTTAAAGTAGTCATCGTTATTACAACCTGTGGTATTTTTTTTCGACAAAAGTTCTGGAAATGAAACACAACTGGGGTATTATATAATCAGTTGCGTCTATTTCGGGGTAATATCGTGTCGTATATGTCTGAAACGTTGGTAACACAAGTATTTCGGCGTAGCTATAAGCATTGACTAGTACAGCTAGTTGGGGGTAGGTAGCAGTAATACTGCTGATATTGCTACTACTGCTTGTTTCACTCCAAAGAATAAATGTCGCGGAGATGAAATCAAGGAATGACCGAACAACACGTAGTTGAAATTAAAAACAAACTGTTAATGTGCATGACATGAACGGTGCACCCAACGGAGACACTTATCAAACAACTGTTAAGTTTTCCGACCCAGTTTTCATGATATTCATTATGTATTGGTCGCACAGGAGTGTAACCTGTGAATACAAACACACGCAGGAGTGTAACCTGTGAATACAAACACAAGCACAGGAGAGTAACCTGTGAATACAAACACACGCACAGGAGAGTAACCTGTGAATACAAACACACGCACAGGAGAGTAACCTGTGAATACAAACACAAGCACAGGAGAGTAACCTGTGAATACAAACACACGCACAGGAGAGTAACCTGTGAATACAAACACACGCACAGGAGAGTAACCTGTGAATACAAACACACGCACAGGAGAGTAACCTGTGAATACAAACACACGCACAGGAGAGTAACCTGTGAATACAAACACACGCACAGGAGAGTAACCTGTGAATACAAACACAAGCACAGGAGAGTAACCTGTGAATACAAACACACGCACAGGAGAGTAACCTGTGAATACAAACACACGCACAGGAGAGTAACCTGTGAATACAAACACAAGCACAGGAGAGTAACCTGTGAATACAAACACACGCACAGGAGAGTAACCTGTGAATACAAACACAAGCACAGGAGAGTAACCTGTGAATACAAACACACGCACAGGAGAGTAACCTGTGAATACAAACACACGCACAGGAGAGTAACCTGTGAATACAAACACAAGCACAGGAGAGTAACCTGTGAATACAAACACACGCACAGGAGAGTAACCTGTGAATACAAACACAAGCACAGGAGAGTAACCTGTGAATACAAACACAAGCACAGGAGAGTAACCTGTGAATACAAACACACGCACAGGAGAGTAACCTGTGAATACAAACACACGCACAGGAGAGTAACCTGTGAATACAAACACAAGCACAGGAGAGTAACCTGTGAATACAAACACACGCAGGAGTGTAACCTGTGAATACAAACACACGCACAGGAGAGTAACCTGTGAATACAAACACAAGCACATGAGTGTAACCTGTGAATACAAACACAAGCAGGAGTGTAACCTGTGAATACAAACACACGCACAGGAGAGTAACTTGTGAATACAAACACAAGCACAGGAGAGTAACCTGTGAATACAAACACAAGCACAGGAGAGTAACCTGTGAATACAAACACACGCACAGGAGTGTAACCTGTGAATACAAACACAAGCACAGGAGAGTAACCTGTGAATACAAACACAAGCACAGGAGAGTAACCTGTGAATACAAACACAAGCACAGGAGTGTAACCTGTGAATACAAACACACGCACAGGAGTGTAACCTGTGAATACAAACACAAGCACAGGAGAGTAACCTGTGAATACAAACACACGCACAGGAGAGTAACCTGTGAATACAAACACAAGCACAGGAGTGTAACCTGTGAATACAAACACACGCACAGGAGTGTAACCTGTGAATACAAACACACGCACAGGAGTGTAACCTGTGAATACAAACACACGCACAGGAGTGTAACCTGTGAATACAAACACACGCACAGGAGTGTAACCTGTGAATACAAACACACGCATTTTTACATTGAGGTTTTACTTAACATTTTTCGACGTATCTGTATAACATTTAGAACAAAAGAGAAAGACAAAATTGCTACAGGGAACGTCACATAAATTAGACAGTGCCTACCCACACAGAACCCCGGAAAACAAGAATCCATTAAACAAAAGGCACTTAAGGAGGTTAAAGGATACATTACGTTAAGGAATAGAGGCACAAGGAATGGCCTGGCAGACCATAAGGAATAACTTGAAGAATCAACGAGGACAGTGAAGGAGGGGGGGGGGGATTAATGGATAGAAAAGATCACAGGACAAATCAAGACAGCTGGTAACAATAGGTCGAAACTGGGCAGGAAATAAGCTGAACACTATATAAAGTGAAAGAACTGCACAAGGGAAAGGGAAATACAACATTCATTCAAAACACGAAAAGAGATAATAACCATACAGCGAATTACAGCCTTGGAACTGTCAGTAAAAATACTTGGTAAGTACCCTCGTACATCCACATAATTAGTATCAACGTGATATGAACTCGAAGCTTTCAGGCCTTTCGTTCTTGTACTTCATGTTTTATTTTTGTCTGCCTTCGTTTTCAACCTCGTATATAACATAATATAAGACAACCTTCATTGTTTTAGTACATGCGACCTCTTGAATGATTCATTCTTAAAGTACAAATTGTATATTTTATAGGAGTGTCGCCAGTCTTTCTGCGAGGGTGCGTTCGATAAAAACATTCTGGTGAAATTACTTCTAATATGGAGTATAAGGGCTTTGATTATATTTACGTTGTCTTTTAACTCATGTTTCTATTTCAAGGCCAGGCCAATATTTCGCAGAAGGATATCAGTCAATTAACATCGGCATTGAGCTTAGAGTTGAAACTGTTTATTAGTTTGAGTAATGGATTTTTAGTGGATTCAATAATCAGAAATGTAAATTTGTAAATAAGATCTGTCAGTTGATGATGCTGTTTTATAACTTTCATTACATAAGAAATATAAAGCAGTCGTACCTCGTTCAATATAATTTTATTTCGAATAATACATGGTTTCGAATAACCCATTTCAATTTCGATATGCCTTAGAAGATCAATACCTGATATTTTTTTCTGATGACACCAAGTATGTACCTCCTGATCCGTTTGGTATTTTTTGTGTCCCTTCCCAGTGTATACCACATGTACGATTGGTATTGTGTATGTCCCCTCCCAGTGTGTACCTCCTGGTACGTTTGGTATTGTGTATGTCCCCTCCCAGTGTGTACCTCCTGGTCCGTTTGGTATTGTGTATGTCCCCTCCCAGTGTGTACCTCATGTACGATTGGTATTGTGTATGTCCCCTCCCAGTGTGTACCTCATGGTACGTTTGGTATTGTGTATGTCCCCTCCCAGTGTGTACCTCCTGGTACGTTTGGTATTGTGTATGTCCCCTCCCAGTGTGTACCTCATGGTACGTTTGGTATTGTGTATGTCCCCTCCCAGTGTGTACCTCCTGGTCTGTTTGGTATTGTGTATGTCCCTTCCCAGTGTGTACCTCATGGTACGTTTGGTATTGTGTATGTCCCCTCCCAGTGTGTACCTCATGGTACGTTTGGTATTGTGTATGTCCCTTCCCAGTGTGTACCTCCTGGTCCGTTTGGTATTGTGTATGTCCCTTCCCAGTGTGTACCTCCTGGTCCGTTTGGTATTGTTTGTGTCTCCTCCAAGTGTATACCTCCTGGTCCGTTTGGTATTGTGTATGTCCACTCCCAGTGTGTACCTCATGGTCTGTTTGGTATTATGTATGTCCCTTCCCAGTGTGTACCTCATGGTCTGTTTGAGATTGTGTATGTCCACTCCCAGTGTGTACCTCATGGTACGTTTGGTATTGTGTATGTCCACTCCCAGTGTATACCTCATGGTCTGTTTGGTATTGTGTATGTCCACTCCCAGTGTGTACCTCATGGTACGTTTGGTATTGTGTATGTCCACTTCCAGTGTGTACCTCCTGGTCTGTTTGGTATTATGTATGTCCACTCCCAGTGTATACCTCCTGGTCCGTTTGGTATTGTGTATGTCCACTCCCAGTGTGTACCTCCTGGTCTGTTTGGTATTATGTATGTCCACTCCCAGTGTGTACCTCCTGGTCTGTTTGGTATTGTGCATGTCCCCTCCCAGTGTATACCTCCTGGTCCGTTTGGTATTGTGTATGTCCACTACCAGTGTATACCCCTCATTGTACGTTTGGTATTGTGTATGTCCACTCCCAGTGTTTACCTCCTGGTCCGATTGGTATTGTGTATGTCCCCTCCCAGTGTATACCTCATGTACGATTGGTATTGTGTTTGTCCACTCCCAGTGTGTACCTCCTGGTACGATTGGTATTGTCTATGTCCCCTCCCAGTGTGTACCTCCTGGTCCGTTTGGTATTGTTTGTGTCTCCTCCCAGTGTGTACCTCCTGGTCCGTTTGGTATTGTGTATGTCCCCTCCCAGTGTGTACCTTATGGTACGTTTGGTATTGTGTATGTCCCCTCCCAGTGTGTACCTCCTGGTACGTTTGGTATTGTGTATGTCCCCTCCCAGTGTGTACCTCCTGGTACGTTTGGTATTGTGTATGTCCCCTCCCAGTGTGTACCTCATGGTACGTTTGGTATTGTGTATGTCCCCTCCCAGTGTGTACCTCCTGGTCTGTTTGGTATTGTGTATGTCCCTTCCCAGTGTGTACCTCATGGTACGTTTGGTATTGTGTATGTCCCCTCCCAGTGTGTACCTCATGGTACGTTTGGTATTGTGTATGTCCCTTCCCAGTGTGTACCTCCTGGTCCGTTTGGTATTGTGTATGTCCCTTCCCAGTGTGTACCTCCTGGTCCGTTTGGTATTGTTTGTGTCTCCTCCAAGTGTATACCTCCTGGTCCGTTTGGTATTGTGTATGTCCACTCCCAGTGTATACCTCCTGGTCTGTTTGGTATTATGTATGTCCCCTCCCAGTGTATACCTCCTGGTCCGTTTGGTATTGTGTATGTCCCCTTTCAGTGTATACCTCATGTACGTTTGGTATTATGTATGTCCCCTCCCAGTGTGTACCTCCTGGTCCGTTTGGTAGTGTTTGTGTCCCCTCCCAGTGTGTACCTCCTGGTCCGTTTGGTATTGTTTGTGTCTCCTCCCAGTGTGTACCTCCTGGTCCGTTTGGTATTGTTTATGTCCCCTCCCAGTGTGTACCTCCTGGTCCGTTTGGTATTGTTTGTGTCTCCTCCCAGTGTGTACCTCCTGGTCCGTTTGGTAGTGTTTGTGTCCCCTCCCAGTGTGTACCTCCTGGTCCGTTTGGTAGTGTTTGTGTCCCCTCCCAGTGTGTACCTCCTGGTCCGTTTGGTATTGTTTATGTCCACTCCCAGTGTATACCTCCTGTTTTTGTGTCCTATCCCTGCGTTTGTCTCCTGCTTCGGCTTTGTCATCTGTGAATATGGCTTTCCCTTTTCTGCATGATTTCATTTCTTTGAAAGTAAAGAAATTATCATCAACATCCAGACAGATGCCGTACTACCAATCAGAGGTGATAACCAGTCGTCAGGAACACGAAGCGGGAGACTAATGACAGTAATTTATCAATTCTACGCACCCACCCCTGACAGATAGATTCGATGTTTTATTCAGAATCGATAAGAAGACGCAGAAATAATGAAAACTTTAAGGCGTGAATCATCAGCTCTCATTCGTCAATTCACTTGAGTTGCCTTTGCTATGCATTTGTAAATGCTATTCCATTCTTTTGCCGCGCTACCGAATAGATTATATTTGTTTACCAACTTGGTATGGTTTTTGGGAAGCGCAGCTTCTCCATAGATACAACAGACATTTATGAGTTACTAGAACAAGTACGCCTCTTGTCGATACATCCCCATTGAAAGTAGTTCAGTGCAAATAGAATTATTGATAGAAATCATACGGATATTTATTGCAACTATACAACTATATAAAGTGCATAGCTGTATAAATAATAATAATACTGTTCGATCGTACCTACTTCTTCTTTACTATTTTATTGTTTACATGTTTGTTTTTACGTTGTCCTACGCGTCAAAATACTTTATATTTTCATGCGCAATCATGTGACCTAGTATTTTAAATGAACGGCAAACTATATCAATTCGCTAAAAATAGACCGATGTCGCAAAAACATCGTATATGTTTTTATTAATATTTGTGTTGCAACCACGGGTAGGTATTTAAAGGTTCGTCAATTTAAGATGTTGAAGAGTACGATATGCAAGTATTTGGGTATATGTATATTGATTTTGTTCCGCGGTCACGTGACCACGCTTTCATAACAGACGCCATATTGTGAAGAAACAACAACATCAAATTGTAAGCAGCAAAAACCCTGTATTATTGTGCATTTGCTATTGAAAAAGAAGTATTTATGAACTCGGCAAAAGGAGATTTGCAGTGGTCCATAGCTAGTAGAATTTGTGTTGGTTCAGTAGCAATTTATACTCCTTGTATTTAGTTACATTGTATAATTTGAGTTATTTTGGACCAGTGATTGAAAGGTTCATTCAAGGGCGTTGCTTGCATGCTGATTGACTTTTGTATTTTGTTCTACTTGACGTGCATTGGGTCTAGTTTCAGTGATTCGCTTTTAGGAACTGAAAGTGTATCGTTCTTTTGAATGCTTGATTTAGTCCGCCCATTATTGAGCATGACTTTAAGATGTATGTGTGTATGAATCTTTTGGCAGAAAACGGACGGCATTCATTCATATAAACGCAACTTCTAGAGCTTGAGAAAATAGTATAAAGTAATAGGACTCTCCTGTACGGGTTTTCAAAGAGAGAGAGACTAAGTTGCTACAGGGAACGGCATGGAAATAAGACAGTGTCTCCCCAAAAAGACCTCATTTGTACATTTTTCAAAATATAGAGTCGATGGATACATTACATTATTAGTTAAGATATTTCGTATTACACAATAGTTTTGATATTTCGTATTACACAATAGTTTAGACATTTCGTATTACACAATAGTTTAGGCATTTCGTATTACACACTAGTTTAGGCATTTCGTATTACACAATAGTTTAGACATTTCGTATTACACAATAGTTTAGACATTTCGTATTACACAATAGTTTAGACATTTCATATTACACAATAGTTTAGACATTTCGTATAACACAATAGTTTAGACATTTCGTATAACACAATAGTTTAGACATCCCGTATTACACAATAGTTTAGACATTTCGTATTACACAATAGTTTAGACATTTCGTATTACACACTAGTTTAGACATTTCGTATTACACAATAGTTTAGACATTCCATATTACACAATAGTTTAGACATTCCGTATTACACAATAGTTTAGACATTTCGTATTACACAACAGTTTAGACATTTCGTATTACACAATAGTTTTGATATTTCATTATATACATATGTTTGTGTTTTACATTATGTTATAAATAAAATGTTTTTACTTTTTAGCCTTGTGGTTGCCACTTTACTATTTACAGCTATTATATAGAGAGGCAAAACCGATTTTGATCATGGTTTACATCTGAATGTATATAATTTACATGGATTTTAAATCAGGAATACCCTTTATTGTGGAGTTGAAATCAGCATATAGCTTTTATCGTGGAGATGAAGTTTCATGGAGTTTTAATCGTGATAATTTCCCTGGTGCTGATATCATGCTTGAATTGGTTTTCGTGGTGTTGAAATTAGGCTTAAGCTTATTTTGTAGAGTTGAAATCTGGAGCGAACTGTTCTGAGTAAAAAACAATAACGCTGCTTGTGATCACTTCAACCATTTAACAATTCTTAATGTTACGAAATTATTCATCAAATTTGTTAAATGTGTTGTAGAAGCTTGTGGTCCGAATAAAGATTAAAATTTGTAGATGACTTATATTATTTGAGATTTATTAAACTAGGTATCATTTATTATATTGATACAAGTAATTATATTTTCAGTGTTCAGCTGACTTCCATCAGGGCTCAGACATACCTCCAACTAATGCTACAGGTAGACAATGTGTCACTACTTGTGCAAGCTTTGTGATTCAATTTGGGATTGTGGTAAAAAATCCCAGTTTGACCTTTGATGGTTTCTCATTTGAAGTGTCAAGCGAATGAGAAAAAAATCAGATAATCAGCAGGATGAAGAAAAAAAAGAGACAAAAGACTTTTAAAGAATCTGTAGATGATCGACATATAAACGATGCAAAAAGCAATGTAAACAGGTAAGTAGGCCTAATTATGTTTGTACCTGTTGTACTCAAACCTTCCACAATATTGAGATATGTGCATAAGAAGCTGTTTATCTTGTTTAACAAAGGCCTATTATAATTGTTTTCAAGAGGTGTTATTTTTGTTGATACAAATAGAGAAACAAATAGTACATCACTCATCAAGCCTTTCGTTGAATTGAATGATCTGCCATAAGGTTCACAAAATGTTGAAATGGATAATGTTCTTACACGAAAGAAGAGAAGGTCGAAGAGTCTGGAATATTTCTGTTATGCTGATTTTGCATCTTGGTACGAATTATGTAAAAGGGCAGCTAGCGCAAATAGAGATAATGAAAATAGCGCTGACCAAGAATTACCAGAGCTTGAATACGACCATCACCTTGTTCACGATGTAACACATATGCTGTTGAAAAAAAATAAGGAAAATGTGATAAAGTTTGCAGGTGGTACTGAAGTCAAGAGTAAAAAGCAAATAGTCAAATATAGTTATTTGCCTCCAATAACTCAGAATCGTGAAAAGCATTTCCGTGCAATTATAATGCTTTATAGTCACTAGCGTGATGAAGACAAAGATTTGCTTCGTGGCAATGGAACATATGAATATAAAATCATGTTTTGAGGTACACGAAAAATCGGTAAATGGCGCCACCGGGATACGAACCCGGGTCTCCGGATTGTCGGTCCATTATGCTAACCACTACATCACAGCGACCTAACACCTTTTTCATGTTAATTTAACTTATAAATAGAGAGAATGTTAAACACATTTTGGACGAAGTACGGGGCGAATGTTTACATTCAACTCACAGCACTTAACGCCAGATGTAGTAATATTGATATAAAATCATGTTTTGAGGAACACAAACAATCGCCACCGGGATGCTACTTCCTATGCTAGAGCATGAAACGGAAATAAGAAACAATCAGTAGATTTATGAAAGAATAAAGGAAGATTTATTAGAAAACAGTTAGCAAAGTATTGATGCAGATAACTTATTAAAGCTACTTATCAGGTCCTGTTAATATTTTAGACACACCATGTTTCTATTAAAGTATTATTGCGTGCCCCAAGTGGGAAAGACGCCCACAGTATTGGTGAAAGCACAATTCATTCAGCCTCTTGTATACAATCCAGCCAGGGGTTCCATTTCAAACCACTTGATATGCCACAGCTCAACACAATGCATGCTCGATTTCATGTTTGAAAATAGCAATTATAGATGAAATTTCAATGGTTGAGCGTGGCATATTGAATTTCATAAGTTTGTGTTTGCAGGAAATAAAGGGTTTTGTTCGAAATTTTGGTAATGTGAGTGTTTTAGCAGTAGGTGATTTGTATCCGCTGATGTCAGCGTTTGATTCATGTGTGTTCTCTAATGTCTTTAGAAAGGTTAATCTCCTATGTATTTGTAGCAGACTGTGGTCAGACCTTTTTGAATTTTCTGAATTAGAAGAAATCATGAGGCAAAAGGATGGCCATGTATTTGTATTACTTTTGAATAGACTGCGAGAAGGTTTTCGCACAGGAAGACTCGTCTATGTAGGAAGGTGGATTCTGCTATTGATGATTGTAGACATACGCAAAAAATGCCACATTGTTTATGTCGTACAGCTGATGTCCATGCCCACAATGCTCATGTTCTTTCTTCAACTAAATCTACAGAAAGGAATGAACTAAATGCTATTGACTCTGTTTCTGGTAAATATTAGTCATAATTTGGTTAATACTCTTTTGTCAAAATTACATTGAGATGAAAGTAAAGCAATGGGATTACTTAAACATTTTGTGTTTGGGTCTGGTCTTTCTGTTGAGCTTTGAGTGAATTTAGATACAGAAGTTGATTTGACAAATGGTGGTTCCTGTATTGTAAGAGTGTTTGACTTTCGAGTAATAAAAAGGTTTAGCATTGTTCGGGTTGAATTTGATGATTCAAATATAGGGGTTATGTGGCGTTCGAAATGCAGACATTTATACAAGAAGGGGCTCTCCCTTCATGGACTCGAACTCGAGAAACATGTAGAAAAGTCATCGTACAGCATCATAAGTCATATTCGATTAATCGCCGTCAGTTTCCTCTGTGTCTGTCATCAGGTAAAATAATCCACAAGTCTCAAGGCACTACACTTATGGAAGCAGTGTTGCATTTTGGACAGCGAAAATTTACCACATTCAATGAATGGAGTCACAAATCTATCAACAAGAGTTGAACTTAAAACAAAAGAGTATTATTGATGTTACAGATGAAATGGTAATACTAATAACTCATTAAAGATGTTGTACCAGATTTGTCAGGTTATTGTCCTGATTGTGTAAAAGTTGTATTTCAGGCCTTTTGTTGCCAGCCGTCTTGACCTTTTTCATCCATTAATCCCCCCCAGTTTGTCCACTTTGATTATACTAGTTATCCCTTATGGTCGGTCGGGCCATTTCTTGCACCAATGTTCCCTTACCTATGTACCCTTGAACCTCATCAAATGCTTTAAGCTTTATGAACTGATGTTTTCCCGGATGTCAGTGTTGAGAGGAACTGTCTAATGTCCCTGGGTTTAAAACTGACCCCGCCCTGGCGGTCCTATGCCAGTATATTGTGACAATTTTCAAACTCTTCTCGTCTTAACATCAGGCTTATATATCGGGTGTGTCATGCCCCTCGGGTCAGATCTGACCCTGTACTGGGGATCACTTTTGATAGATAGTCTTTTGTAAGAAAAATTCAAATATTATTGTCCAAAATCATAAGGCATAGAGCTTAGATATTTTGTATGTTGACTTGTCTAGTTAGGTTTTACCAAGGTCGTTCAAGCCCAGGGGTCATAATTAGGCCTGTTTTGGAGTCCTCTGTGTGTATTGTGAAGGCTTTGAACATATTTTTGTCTTGAATGTGTTTTGTAATTCTCTTTCCCCCGTGCAATTCTGTCACTTTATATAGTGTTCAGGTTATTTCCTGCATAGTTTCGGCCTATCGTTGCCAGCTGTCTTGACTTGTCCTGTGATCTTTTCCATGCATTAATCCCCCCTCCTCCTTCATTGTCCACTTTGATTCTCCTAGTTATTCTGTATGGTCTGCCAGGTCATTCCTTGTGACTCTGTATCTTAACTTATGTACCCTTTAACCTCCATAAGTGCCTTAAGTTTTGTGGATTTTTGTTTTTTTCTAGTGGACCCCACTACCATTTTTTTTCAAATCATGCCCTTGTAGTGAGAATGTCAGAATGTATCCCTCTCTGAAGATCATGCATGTCAGAATGTATCCCTCTCTGAAGATCATGAATGTCAGAATGTATCCCTCTCTGAAGATCATTTTTACAGAGTCTTGTAGTTGTCTTCTTGTCCAAAACATTAAGGCATAGAACTTAGATATTTGTCATATACATAGTTTTGTCTAGTGAGGTTTTACCTAGTGTTTTAAAACTATTCTCAATGTCCTGCGTGTTTATATCATTTAAATAGACATGGGACTGTATAATTGGCGCATTCTTCTTGAAACTGTTCAAAATGGTTTCTTCAATTAAATTTCGAATTAGTTTGATACTAGGTCATGCTTTTTTTTAAACTAGGTCTCTCGGTCAAATCTCTTAAAAATCTTGTGATTGATCTAACTTTTATGAAACGTTGTCAGAACCCCCCCCCCCCCCCCCCCCCGTTATAAAGTCGAGTACGATTTCGAAACTGGGTAATGTAGGGTCAAAAGCAAGGTCATTAGGTCAAATCTCAGAAACACATCGTAAGTAAGTTCCGAACAAGGTAATGTGAGGACAAAAACTAGGTCAGAAGTCCAATCTCTGAAAAAACTGCATCTCAAATATCTTTTAACTCGGGTGAGCGATATAGGGCCATCATGACCCTTTTTGTTTTGATAAGCAGTTTATTTTGATAAAAAGCAGTTAGTTAACATTGTTGTTCTCTTACACATAGTTTATTCTAATGAAAACAGTTATGTCAGAAGTGTTTCTCTTACTTTATGTGAAAGCATTGCAAAAACTAGGCAAAATGTTAACCCTAGTCTTACTCTGACATTGTCTTGTTGTCCAAAACATGAAATCTAAACGATTACGTTATGAAAAGCTGCGCTTCCTCTGTGTTCTCTCAGCGGTTTGATTGCTTTCTAGATCTAATTTAGATCTAATTTTTGGGCTCTTATTACGTATATTTGATAAGATAAGAATTCGTGGGAAATTTAGTATAGAAAATTCATGTCCTCCAACTGATTGTTATGGGGAAGTTGTCAGTCGCTAAAGGAATAGCAACGTGAGAATTGTTGGTAACTCAGCAACACTAGACAGGTCATCTGTCGACCATACAGAGTTAAATACTGTTAAATAACGACACGTTGCACCACCACAGTTTTGCGTGACTTGCATTGAACAAGCCCTTATAATTATGTAACTAATGAAATCTAGAACTGATTTTCTTCACCATGGGTAATTTGTTAATCGAATTCAAAATACCAAACATCACGTTGCAAAGACTGCTTAAACATTGTCAAATTACTCTGTAATATTATAGTAATTACCATTAATTACACACTGGGATATTATTCTTGACAATCACCATGTCTTTGATGACACGTTTTCCATTTTTATGATTTGCATTGCCTGAGAAGATAATTATGCTGTAGCAAAGAGAGCAAGGAGCGGCATAGAACGTGTCTCAAAACATTCTGAAAGCTGATTGTCTTCAATGTTTCGCCTTTGTTTAAAAGATTGGACGCGTATTGCGTGGCATTACAGGAGTGTCAGGTAAATCTTTGATGAACATAAGAGGATTGTTGAAACAATCTAATATCAAGACTGTCGTAAATTATTTTTGCGTGTCTGCACAAAATTATGCGATGGTTTAATATGTACGCAAACGACAAATTGGGAAAAAGTTTAAAATATCGTCATGGTGGAATGTTTTAAACTGAAATGTTATATACAATTACAAAACTACGATAAGGGACCGCCTGATTAGCTCAGTAGGTAAAGTACCCGACTATCAATCTAACGCTAGTAGGTTGCAACCTCGAGCGAGGAGTATGTTGGACGTGACCATTCGACTAAAGATAATACGTCCAATGTGATTTGACATCTGCCTATGATTCATGCGGGGGAAGTTGTTTGTTTCTTGTGGAGCGGGGAGGGGGGTAATTTCTGGCCGATTCATGTGGGGATGTTGTTTGTTTCATGCGGAAGGGGATGTAACTTCTGGCTGATTCATGTGGGGAAGTTGCTTGCTTCTTGTGGAATGGGAGGTAACTTCTGACTGATTCATGTGCGGAAGTTGCTTGCTTCTTGTGGAAGGGGAGGTAACTTCTGACTGATTCATGTGGATAAGTTGAATGTTTCTTGTGGAAGGGGAGGTAACTTTTGACTGATTTATGTGGGAAAGTTGTTTGTTTCTTGTGGAAGGGGAGGTTACTTCTGACTGATTCACGTGGGGAAGTTGCTTGTTTCCTGTGGAAAGGGAGGTAACATATGCCTATGATTCATGTGGGGAGGGAAGTTGTTTGTTTCTTGTGGAGGGGGGGGGGGGGGGGGGGGGGGTAATTTCTGGCCGATTCATGTGAGGATAATGTTTGTTTCATGCGGAAGGGGATGTAACTTCTGGCTGATTCATGTGGGGAAGTCGTTTGTTTCTTGCAGAAGGGGAGGTAATTTCTGGCTGATTAATGTGGAGAAGTTGCTTGTTTCTTGTTGAAGGGCAGGTAACTTCTAACTGATAATCTTCGAAAACTGCTTAGATCAACTATCCGCCATGCACAACTGAAATGTTGTTATTAACGGCGCAAAGATCCAACACGCAAATATACTTCAAAACGAAATTCTAATTCAAAGGAGACTACAGTATAACCTCAATAATAAGACCATCATTTGAGACTCTGAAAACTGGTATTATTATTGAGGTGGGTTACGTGAGGTTTTATTGTAATTTAAAATATAACCGTTGCTTACTTAAGTGGACGCGCATGTTAGATAATGTTTACTGAACGAATACTGATAGTAAAACAAATAGCAGACGAGGAAAGCGTGGCAAGATTTCTTATACTAGTTTTGTAGTACATATAAAAGTACAATCAATTTGTTTAGACTTCTACTATCCCGTTTCGTACTTTAACAATGGAATTGCTATTTAAAAATCAGTAATGATTCCGCCCAGTCTGTCATGAAGCTAGGGAGTGTATAGAGTATGACCGTACGCCCTTGTTTTCACAGTCTCATATTTGAATAGATAAACTTGTTTTTAATGATATCTGTGTATATCTAACCGTTCTTGTAACTGCCAATAACACAATAAAATAACCTTTTACAATCAACTGTTATTGCAATAAACGCTCCGAACATAGATGTATAAAATGATTATGTTTATAGACAACGATCGCCATTCTTCGACATATCGTTATTTTTGGACAGGCCCGACCACCATTAGAAAGGCATGGAATAGTCAAATTGTCGCCGTGTATGAAATATAGAATACGTTGCTACAGGGAACGCAACATACATAAGACAAGGCCTCTCCACAGTGACCATGGAGAAAACAACAGTCCAGAAACATCAGGCTTTGAGGAGTGGCAAGGGAAAATACGCAAGGGACCAGGGGGCGCAAGGAATGACCACAAAGGACAAAGGGGAATTAATGATGTCAACCGTTGGGGTTAATGGATAGAATACATCACAGGACAAGTGAAGACAATAGGCCGAAGGGGGGGGGGCAGAACATACACGAACACTATAAAAAACAGAAAACAGAAACATTGCTCTCTCTATACTTTGTCATAGGAGTCTATGCAATACAATGTGTATTTATAAACTCGGCTTATATAACATGTACACATGTTAGCAGTTGTTACATAAACTTGAAACGTGTCAGCGATTGAAAATAACTGCATGAAACGAAAGAATAGAATATAGACCCGGCGTCACCCTGATAAATGATTACGTTCCGATATTCGATCCCACCACGATCCCACCACGATCCCACCACGCACGCAGGTGTCGTATTTAAACACCAAACCCTGTTATGACGTACGAAATTTAACACATTTTCCGGTGCAGCCGTACTAACATGGTTTTGCTATTTGCATTATGAGTGTTGTGTAAACTTATCTAATCTTATGTTAACCACCAAGGTGAATTTACCAAAATACATTTTGGATTTGGCGTGGCCAGCAATCGTAACATCCGGGCTTTTTTGGCGCACAACAAATCTTAACCTTCAAATTGCTTGTTTGTATTTAACGCTCGCTGTTCATTTGTCGTGACATTGTTGAAAGAATGATGATGTTTTTACTAATTTAGCGTATGATAAATGAAGGTTGTAATTATAAATAATAATGTATTATAAGCTAAATTTTAATAAATGTTTAATATTTATATTTGCTCAAATGTGACAAGTCCATGTTTTATTATGTGCCATAGTTGTCATTGTAAAGGAACGTTCGCCATCGATTAATAAGTGGCCTTCTAATCAGTTTGAAATAAATAATATCAATACTGTATGAACCTATTTCTATAATCATACAATTTTACAAGTAAACAAGTGTATTTAACTAAGCTCAGTTCATGTATACATGAAAGCATGAGTATGAAAATCTTACAGTATGTGGAAATTAATACAACAAGACATATTCTATATAATATCAGTGAGGTACAAGAAATTAATACAACAAGACATATACTATAAATAACATAAAAAACAAGGTTACAAAAGCCACAGAGAAAATAGCCGATATCAATAAACACACCTATATGATGTTACAAAGTTTGTATATATTACTATAATCTATAAAATAGATATTATAATTATAACCGTGTTATGAATGTATAGCAGGTACAATGTGTATGTATAGAGTGGTTTGACCATTGTTACGTTTAGCTTTTTGACTCATTTATGGATTAGGTTTGCTCAGTTGATTGCCAGTAGGCTATCACCCAGGACCCCAGTTAGGTCAGGTCATGTCCGTATTTTGCATTAGGCTACAGTCATTTGGAAGGGCAAGTTAGTACTGGTTGATAATTAGTTCCAGTAAAACTGGTTTCGTCCACTGACCGCCATGTATAGTCAGATTTTATTAACCGCCAACGCATGAATATATAACCGGGACCATTACATTCACATCAGACTTGTTGATATGTTCATGTTTGTCCGTAAGCTTCGGGGAGAAAAAGCCGCTGTTCTGTTTTGATAGAAAAGTAAACTAAACAGCAGTTATAGTTTTACGCACGAGAGCTTTTCCGTACCTAAATTGACATGGAACGGTTCTGAACGTGCATACACCTGATCGAGGTCAATCTAACAGCCCTATATACATGAAATTATTTTGAAAACTGGCGTTGACCCAGTGAAAACAAACAAAACCACGTTACGAGCTTGTAGATGCATTATGGGGGAACGAGTAGGCGAGCGTGGTAAGGTCCATTTATCGTTTTAATGTTCACAACGTCATGTATCATGAAAGCAAAACTAACCTAAGAAGCAAACATACTAGATTTTTTAAAGTTACAATTAGACTTTTTATACGATAGATCCAAATAAACTTGACTTTTACATGCAAAGCGGAGATGAAATTGAGGAATCATTGCTAGATTTAGACAGAATGGGTGTTTAAAATAACTGCTCCCGTTTAATTGGACGCTCCCGTAAATGTTACAGTTGAAATATTTAGCGAGAGAGACAAACATTACGAATTCTATTTAATATCTCTTCACATCATGCAACCAACCAGGACAAGTGATATTGGAGCGGGTGATATTCACTGCGTAGGTGTGGCATGAGAAGCGATAATCAATAACACTGAATGGAAATATTTCCCAGTTGCTGACAAAGCGCTTCTCAGACGGATTCATGTTGTTTTTTTCTCCTGTGTAATCAATAAAGTGTTTGTTGTCTAATGTCATGTGAATTCTACGTAAACCTTGTGTTTCTGACTAGTTTACGGTGGGGGAGAAAAACGTGGGGTGATCAGTTCCCTCTGCCTATCGGTTGTTGACTGAATTATAGCATATTACGTACAAGTGAATGCAATGAATAGTGTAATGTTTCATTTGTTTGTTCTACATTGCAACCTCTCAAGTGTAACTCACTCTTGGAGACGCAAATTGTTACTGTTATGGAGAGGTTGTTGTTATGAAGAGATCCAGTTTAAAGTGAAGTATTACCAGTTGTTGATGAAAGGTTGTTGCAAAAGAGCGAGGCGCTTTTGAGAGGTTGTTGCTTAAGAGGGCCACTCTGGACAGACTGTTGCACAAGAGAGGGCCGCTCTGGAGGAGTTGTGGTACAGGAGAGGGTCGCTCTGGAGAGGTTGTTGCACAGGGGAGGACGCTCTGGAGAGGGTGTTGCACAGGAGAGGACGCTCTGGAGAGGGTGTTGCACAGAAGAGGACGCTCTGGAGGAGTTGTGGTAAAAGAGAGGGCCGCTCTGTATAGGTTGTTGCACAGGAGAGGACGCTCTGGAGGAGTTGTGGTACAAGAGAGGGCCGCTCTGGAGAGGGTGTTGCACAGGAGAGGACGCTCTGGAGAAGTTGTTGCACAGGAGAGGACGCTCTGGAGAGGTTGTTGCACAGGAGAGGACGCTCTGGAGGAGTTGTGGTACAAGAGAGGGCCGCTCTGGAGAGGTTGTCGTACAATATAGGGCCACTCTGGAGGGGTTGTTGCAAAGGAGAGGACCGCTCAGGAGGAGTGGTGGTACAAGAGAGGGCCGCTCTAGGGGAGTGGTGGTACAAGAGAGGGCCGCTCTGGGGGAGAGGTGGTACAAGAGAGGGCCGCTCTGGGGGAGTGGTGGTACAAGAGAGGGCCGCTCTGGAGAGGTTGCACAATAGAGGGCTGCTCTTGAGGGATTGTTGCACAATAGAGGGCTGCTCTTGATTGATTGTTGCACAATAGAGGGCTGCTCTTGATGGAGTGTTGCACAGTAGAGGACTGCTCTTGAGGGATTGTTGCACAAGAAATGTACGATAGTCTAGTGCTTTACCAGTTGAACTAGCCGGACTGGTTTCATCTAACTATGTACTTGTTGTTTTCTGTGAAGTGACACATTGAGCCTTCAGATTAATGAAAAGGTAGAGAACTTATCTTCTAATTCAAACGTTTGGCGTTTGATTTCCGGGTTAAAACACCCAGTTTGTCCTGAAATATCTCTTGAGCTTTGTATGGTTGTTTTTCCTGTGATATGTCTGAGCCTTGTGTGTGATATTTCCTGTGATATCTCCGAGCCTTGTGTGTGATATTTCCTGTGATATCTCCGAGCCTTGTGTGTGATATTTCCTATGATATCTCTTGAGATTTGTATGTGATATTTCCTGTGATATCTCCCAGACTTGTATGTGATATTTCCTATGATATCTCTTGAGATTTGTATGTGATATTTCCTGTGATATCTCCCAGACTTGTATGTGATATTTCCTATTACATCTCCCAGACTTGTATGTGATATTTCCTATGATATCTCTTGAGACTTGTTTGTGATATTTCCTGTGATATCTCCCAGACTTGTATGTGATATTTCCTATGATATCTCTTGAGACTTGTATGTGATATTTCCTATGATATCTCTTGAGACTTGTATGTGATATTTCCTATGATATATCTTGAGACTTGTATGTGATATTTTCTGTGATATCTTCGAGACTTGTATGTGATATTTCCTATGATATCTCTTGAGACTTGTATGTGATATTTCCTATGATATCTCTTGAGACTTGTATGTGATATTGCCTGTGATATCTCCGAGTCTTGTATGTGATATTTCCTGTGATATCTCTTGATTTGTATGTTATATATCCTGTGATATCTCCGAGTCTTGTATGTGATATTTCCTGTGATATCTCCTGATTTGTATGTAATATATCCTGTGATATCTCTGAAGGGTGTATGTGATATATCCTGTGATATCTCCTGATTTGTATGTAATATATCCTGTGATATCTCCGAAGGGTGTATGTGATATTTCCTGTGATATCTCCGAGCCATGTATGTAATATATCCTGTGATATCTCCGAGCCATGTATATGATCTTTTCCGTGATATCTCCGAGCCTTGTTTATGATATTTCCTGTGATGCGTTATTTCTAAAAGCCGCGAAAAGTGACGATTGAATATGTTTTATTGGATATATAATATTCAGAAGATTCTCGATGAGAGAAATATAACATGATTTACTGGTCAAAATTACTGACCCGCCAGTAAACATAGTTTCTAAACAGCTACAGCCATACTTCATTAATAGATTTTGATTGCCGAAACCATAAACATTCATGCTTCAAATTAATAGAAGTATCAAAAATCGACGTAATCCCTTTGTGGTAGTGTAGTTATGATTTTCAAGAAGTAAAATGGCGGGTTAACGCTCTCGACCAGTATACATGTATATCGTTATTCCAAGACTATTTATGTACATGTTTATTGTTGGTAACTTTATATTTTTTTCATATTCTCAAGTAATGACTCGTAATATGATAGGAAAGTACTACCTCGTAACAACAAGACGATCAATCACCGGTACTAAAGGTCATGAACGTTCAAGGTAACGTGAACTTATATAACATTGAATGTAACAGTGTATCCACAGAGGGAGGTAATTGACGACTGTATCTCGCTGACACATTGTATCCACAGGGGGAGGTAATTGACGACTGTATCTCGCTGACACATTGTATCCACAGGGGGAGGTACTTGACGACTGTATCTCGCTGACACATTGTATCCACAGGGGGAGGTAATTGACGACTGTATCTCGCTGACACATTGTATCCGAAGGGGGAGGTAATTGACGACTGTATCTCGCTGACACATTGTATCCACAGGGGGAGGTAATTGACGACTGTATCTCGCTGACACATTGTATCCACAGGGGGAGGTAATTGACGACTGTATCTCGCTGACACATTGTATCCACAGGGGGAGGTAATTGACGACTGTATCTCGCTGACACAATATTTGATTTGACTAAAGATACAATCTTGATATTCAGAGGCACATGAGGTTTGTATCGAGTTATCTCCCTTTATCCCTTCTAGAGTTATCTCACTTTATCCCTTCTAGGGTTCTCTTCCTTTATCCCTTCTAGAGTTCTCTTCCTTTATCCCTTCTAGAGTTTTCTCCCTTTATCCATTCTAGGGTTCTCTCCCTTTATCCCTTCTAGAGTTATCTTCCTTTATCCCTTCTAGAGTTATCTCACTTTATCCCTTCTAGGGTTCTCTACCTGTACCCCTTCTATATTATATAGCGCGAGGAGTCAAACTCTTTTTACATCTGACCTCTTTCCATGGCCGAAATTGCGCTTCAAACACCAAACTGACTTGTATATTGTTTACACCTGAACTAGATGTGTGTGTTTTGATACAGAACATGCATTGTATTTGTGAATTTCGTTATAACCGAGTACGTTTGCGTTAAAATATGCCGTCTGGGACCAACAAGTTACTACGTTTTATACAAAATGACGCTTTATCCAAATTCGTTATATCCGTGTAGTTATACAATGAAATATAGAAGAGCTTGGTCGGGGAATAATAACTACTACGTACTATCCGATTATTCTTTATAACCGAGTACGTTATAAGTGTTATATTATTTCCTATTTTTTATTCAGTGACAATTTGATATCGAATTATACAGTTATATTATAGCCCGTTCACACATAGCTACGATCTTACTACGATGATGCCGATCTACCCCGACCTGAAAAATGTATCAAAAACTTGAAAGTTGGTGAATACCTTCGCGGAATGCCTGTTTGAGGCTTGTACTACGATTTCTACACGACTATAGCGTTTCCCGTACGTTTCTATTACGCTTACATCACGATTACACCGCGACCATTGCCGCTCATGCGCCTTTTCTACAACGTTGTCACTACGATGTACGATACCTTACTACGTTGGTAAACAGACCTGAAAGACTGTAACACGATGTGTCTTCGCTCATGCCGACAATACTACGATCTTGACACGATCATGGTACGATTAAATGTGATGCGTATATAAATTATGTAAGTTTCGAATACTTTTTTAATTCACTCATATACTGAAAGATGAACAGACCCGAATTGCTTCAGCTTGCAATTCTACAACAAGAACAGATGCTGGCGGAAGTCAAGATGGAAGAAGTCATTCGTCGGAGGAGAAGAAGGAGAGCAAGAACATACTAGGTTCGACCGTGGCTTGCTGCAGATAGGAGGCTCCAGTTGGGCATTACGATAGACTGCTCAGGGAGCTCAGAATGGAAGACACGACATCTTTCTTCAATTTTAGTAGAAAGCGTAGTATTAACACAGTCAAATTTGATGACGATTGTACTAAGATGCCATTACGACCATGCAAATCTCATCACGATGATACCTCGATGTTTCTACAATTACGCCGTTTTTATTACGTTCGTACACCGCTTTTACTGCGACTCTTTTCAGCCACGATCATGCTACGCTTATTTTGAACATGTTCACAATAAGCGTGGCGAGGTCGTGAAACTTCCCGACCTACGCGATTTCACAACGACCCAACCACGTTTATGAAGATCCCCTTCCGATTGGCCACGACTGCTCCACGACTGGTCACGATTTGGGACCAATTTTAGATCGTAGTAGAAGCGGTGCCTATGTGTTAACGGGCCATTACTAAAGATACCACACTGAAAATTTGACAGTACACGAAATTTCTTGGCGTGGTTAAATATATGGAAAACAGTCATCACCATTGCTAGTGATTATTCATCGATCCACCTACGCGAAAAAAAATCATTCGTCCACGGGTTGACAGACCAAATCGATGAATTAATTTCTGGCGTATGATATGCGAATTCCTTGCCTGTTTCTGTTGTATACGCAAATGATTTAGGACGTATGTTGTATTCATAATGAGATTTCAGCCATCCAGTTTTTGCTTTCATGACAATCTAAAACAATACCGTTCTATTACGGATTATTGGGGAATGCATTGGTGTGGGTGTGCCCCCCCCCCCCCCTAAATATTTGTGCAAGCTTGTTTAAGTATTATGTACCTGAAGTGAAAAAAACATGCTCCTTACTATTGACATATACTATATGTGACGTCTAGATGGCGTTGCCCCGAGACAACGGAACAAGGGAGAGCATCGCTTGTAGCCCCATCTATAATTTACGCCCCAATCGAAAATCTTAAATCCGATTCTTATTCCGCCATATATTTTCCCGTATGGAACGACTTGTAAATAGTTTGATGCGGCTTTAGAAGTGCTTAATCTGGTATTAAAAAGTATGATCTTCGTTTATTCACCCCATATCATTTTTAATATTTATAACTATTGTTCGCACAGGACGTTTCGTGACACCTTAGTGATCACTACTTGTAGGCCGATATTAAAGACATTTCCTCGAGTAGTTTGCTATTTTCTTTTATGATGCAAATATTTTTACTGAACTTTAGAGTCACTAAGACCGATACAAATATTGATATTATAATGCTTAATTCAAGGAATTAATTGTATTTTTGCCGTTTTCCTTCTACTTTCTTTTTCCATGATATTATAATTTCCTATTAACAAAAAGAAAAGTCATTGATATTTAATTTGGAACACAATAAATCAATCTTTATCTTAAAATCAAGCATGGTTATCTATTATTGTTGTTTCATATTTCATTCAGACAGTGACTCTCATATAATATACCAAGTCGTAAGAAAATCTCTGGAACAAATATAGTAAAATGGTACGATTTTTCTATATATTCATACGAAATATTTACGTTTTAATCTTCGAGAAAGGTGACCAGTCATTTTGAATCTACGACTGCCAAAACAGAATCCAATTAAATCACATTTGAAAACATTTTCGTTATATTGGATATCGGTTGTATCATATTTCAATCTTTGTTATGTTGTTTTCCATATAGACGCTCGTTTGAAAATTTCAATAAATGACCAATAAGCAAGACAAATGGTTCATATTTTAAGGAAACAAAACGCTAAAGTTGCAAATCTGCGAAAATATTAAAAATGAGAACCTCGTATGACGTCACGGAAGTATGTGACGTCACGACAAATTAAAATGAATTAAAATCTAATTTAGTGTTTGTCTAGTGACTACTATCTGACAATGTCAAGTATATGCCGTGTGATGTCACTAAAGTATGTGACATCACAACAAATTAAAAGGAAATAAAAATAAAATATCAAGTACAAACCATCAAGAAGTGAAATTTCATTTGGTTTCGATTCAACACACAAAAGGAGTCGCATTGGAGTATTTCAGAAAAAAACATATAAGTCACTATAAGTTGTATTACTACTTTCAGTATAACGTTACTTCGTGGTAGATACAAACAAGCAGACTACAAGCACTATATGATTGTGAAATTTAAACCCATATAAATTTAACTGATAAAATAAGCGCAGCATTCACCGGGCTTGTGAAGACCAGGAAAGTGAACCAATCCGGGTAAAGTATTGTCGCTCTTTGAAATAGTGCGTTAATTAACACCCGCATTGTTAGCTTGTACATGTTTGCCTTTAATAAATGAGACCCTTCCTTATAGTTAACATTGATTTTAGCTCCACCTTCAAGATGAAGCACTGCAAATTTCAAAGTAAACTTACGAAACTATAATACAATGATGCGTTAGTCTTTCGGGGCAATACTCCGATCAGATTAGCATCAACACAAATGGGCGGTCTGATGCCAAAGTGAACTAAATCACATGTTCATGAAGATTGAGTTATCTACTCCCTGTTACTGAGGGATTTTTATTTTGGTCTAGTTTCCAGCTTTCTAAAACGTCTGTAGCGTAAGATCTTGAATAGATGTACTAACCCACATCTACTATAGGTTCTTCCGTGTTACTAGTCTGACTGAACTAGGAACCAGTAGTTCACTTTGGCATTATTTCAAGTTTTGAAGTGAAGTATGCATGCCAAAATGAACTATCCCACATAGTCCTTAAAAAACTGCAAATAAATATCATTTGGAACTAATAACAATTTATTGCTATATCACCAAATAACAGCATGAATACTTCATACATTGTCTAGAAATTATCGTCTTTTATGGGGAATTCAAAATACTTTAAAGTCAATTTTCCCATAATGACCTTTGTGAGGCTTATTTCACGTTGGAATAAGACCGCCCAAATATATATTATACGTTATATGCGACACACCCAATAAATCGTTGTCTTCATCAATGATGTCCATCCTACATGCTAAAGTCAGGATTAGACCTTGTACATGTTCGTTAATTTAACAATTGTCATTATCGGAAACGGCTTCTACGTAGTTGATTGACAGCTGGTTATGTCTTCTATAAGCGCAACGTGAACCTGATATTCTCATTATATATATAATCACTACTAATGACTGTGATAATACTAGTATTAATATGACATGGGATGGTGACTGATATAGAATCAATTCACAACTAGCATTGTATAGGCTTCTCATTCTTATAACTATTCTTCAAGACCACGACACTGACATTTTCCGCCCTTCACATTTTACAATTTACGCCTCATTTATCTATTTTGTACACTTATTAACAAGGCAAATCTCGATAAAGCATTGCTGGAGTATATTACGCGACCTTCATGTTGTCAACAGTCTCCTTTGCAGGTTCGGTCCGTGGAGCACTCGACCGTCTATCCGGAAGTCATCAGCGCGATCCCGGGCGAGGCATATGTACTCCGTGACTTATGATGAAACATCATAAATAAATTCCTCTGAATAATAATTTTTAAGGGGTAGATATGTGCACTTGGCACCAAAATCGGACCAGTGTCAAATGAATTTAAAGTTTCACATATATTATACAATTTTATGAGTTTTTAATTTTTTAAGATTTTGATTATCAAAAAAATGTGGCACCTGGTTTATTCTGTGTAAGTTGTAAACGTTCGGTTCGCTAAAATAGTGTAATTTATGTGACATTTTCCTTCTAATATGAACTGTTTCTGTTGCCATGGCAACTTCTTTAGATACATCACAAAATGTACCATATATTTGAATGATACAAAGTCATTATTCATCGTTTTAAAATGTCATCGTATTTTGACACAGAACCAATTTAGGCCTAAGCGCATCTTCATCTTTCTGTGGACTCATATACACAGTACACATTTCTGACAACAAAACATCAAGCAATTGATTTCTCTTTATAAATTAAATTTGTTTCGAATTTTATGACGATTGTAAACTTCAAACTTTTTTTATTTCAAATCAAGGCTAACGTCAATAGGCGTTCAATGTACTCATAAAACAGAGATAAATATTGTATCAATGTAACAGACTACGATATGCGATATTTCCAAGAACGCCTACGCATGTTAAATCAATACACGCTAGAAGCGGCGACGGTTTACCATAAATGGAGAATTTAACTAGATAGAAAATGAATTAATTTACAGTGTTCGCTTGCTTGAGGCAACATCGGTAATCCGATGACTCATGGTTATAAAAAACGTAAATATACAATCCCGTTTATATTTACATTTTGTTTCGTTTACTCTAAACAAAAGAGAGAGAGAGAATAAGTTGCTACAGGGTTAACGCCACATACAGACAGTGCCTTTCCACACAGACCTCCGGGAAAACAACAATCCATAAAACATAAGGCATTTGATGAGGCTCAATGGTACATACGTAAGGGAACAGAGGCGCAAGGAATGGCCTGGTCGACCATGTGGGATAACTAGGATAATCGACGAATGAAATAAAGATAATCGATCTGCACAAATTAACAAAACATATCTTGGTAGGCGCAATTTGCAGGTCAATATTTGTTGTGCAACATAAATAATTGCCGAGATGTTACGATTGCTGGACAATCCCTATCTGAAATGGATTTCGGTAAGGTAACGTACCCCTTATCGAAAGGTTAACCAATCCGCGTCAAGGTTACAAACGTTATTCCGTTGAAGAGAATGTAGTTCAGTGGTTAACGTAAGACTTGATGGGAATACACAACACTGATATGCAAACAGCAAAGTCATGTTCGTACGGCTGCCCCGAAACAAATGTATCGTGCACCAGACACGTGTTGTTGTCATAGCTTGTCAAGCATTTAATAGTATTTGGATTTATTTCTCAAATCGCTGTTGTTTCTTGTAGTGATGTACCAATGGAACCGCATTCACATAACTATGCTTTGTTACAACTATAAGCAAAACGGCAAAAATGTGTAACCGGAAAATCGTACTGATTCCGGTTTTTTAAAGCTGAGACATTTTTCAACCAAGTATTCAAATTATTTCATGCATGTATTTGGAATTTTATAAAAACTAGAAATCTCACTGTTCCGAGAATATGTCGTCTTATTTAAATACCAATCACTGTGACCGGATATGCTTTCTGAACACAAACTAGGTGTTCCTTAAAACTAGAATCTGAGAAAGATCATAGTATTAAATTTGTGTCATTCTCTAAGTTTTTTGGCCCAAATTTGGGCGAAATTGAGTTATTAACATGTTTTGAATGCAGGGATATTTGTAGATTACTACAAAACAATTAATTTTGCAAAACAACATTTTTAGGGAATTACAAAAAAATCTGAGTTTCACATGTTTAATACAACAAATATGTCAGAAACAATATTATTTTACAAATTAATGTGTATTATTATTTTCCTTAAGAAAAAGGGGCCGTCTCAATGTTTATACCGATAATTATTTTGCTTCTGCTCGTCGCTGAATCATAAATATTTTACTGAAGATTTTCAACTATCTGTTACAATTATTGTGAAAACATGACGTCATCTATATTGCGCTTTTCTAAGAAACGAGGATCAGTGCATTTAGGCCAAAAGTCTCAGAGACTGAGTTTTTTTGTGAAATTGGGTCGTGGTTGCTTAGCATCCAAGGGTAGGACACCTCTCAATTACGTAGGTGGGGTAAACTCACAACTCTGATAATTCGAGCACATTTCCTTGAAAGACTAATATATAAATATGAATCACCAAGGCAAAACAAATGTATTAACATATTATTTTATTCACTCTAAAATACATATTCATGCAAATAACATGAGAGTCGCACAAACACGATAAACGGTCGGCAATATTAACATAAATACTTCTTCTTAGTTTGCATAAGAAATAGTCGTTTAACAAGTGCCCTGATCTATATAAATATATACACTCAATATTTGCAAACTATTTCTAATCTATAATTCTGTAACAGTATAATATTATGTTGTGCAATTATTACTTAAAATAAAATACAACCGTAGACAAAACATTTTCAGGGTGGGTGAAAAGCTGGCGACAGATCACAAAATGGTACGTATTTTGGCAATTTTTGTTTGTTAGAAATAGCTGCATCGATGCCCATATCGACTCTTAGATCTCTGTAGATTTGCCGGATTGCGTGCCACAAAAAAATCGGAGAATATTTCGCCTCGCTTAAATTTTGCGGCAATTCTAAAGAGATCTATTTTCGTGCCGCGTAGTAAACAAAAAGTCACGTGTTCACCCACCCTGAGACAAATTTAAATACATGTATCTGTATTCCCCTCTTGCGATCATGACAACAATACTTAGGTTTGTAGGTAGTGTGATATTTAAAAAAAACATTTTTCGTAATTTCAAATCAAATTTATTCGTGTAATATTAATAAATTTAGCCTGCGCCTCCCACACAACCAATATTTTCAGCCGTTAGCAACATTGTAATAAATCTATTTTTTTCTGAAACGTCAGTTTGATTTACGTAAAAGCGACAAAACTCTCGAGGCAGGATTTGTTGAGAATTACAAATAAATTCCATAGAGAAATATATACCTCAGTATTGGTACTTTTGGTAAGGAGATATTTTGGACGTGGGAAGCAATAAAAGAAACAAATACAATTTTATCATAAACGAAACTAAACGAACAGTCCGTGTATAATGAAATGTAATTGACAAAATGAAAAAAACATCATACTTTATTAAAAGTTTGTAAATTGGCATCATTGTTTGTAAAACTACGTGACTAATTGGTCTGTAATTTTCGGTTACTATGACAACTAAATGTACACTACGTGTGTATACATAAGAGTGCATTTGTTTTGTCAGAACATACGATACATGTAAGTTACTGTCACAACATACGATACATGTAAGTGACTGTCACAACATACGATACATGTAAGTGACTGTCACAACATACGATACATGTAAGTGACTGTCACAACATACGATACATGTAAGTGACTGTCATGACACATAAATACGATTCAGAATTTAAAAGAACTCTACTTTGTATTAAGAAATAAAATCGATAACGTAGCATGCATAAACCTAGGGGAATTTAATACAACGTACTTTGAAGTCCACTTCCCCTATATCTGTGACACAGCACACATGTTGAAACTGAAACAATTTGTCCCAATTCCCGGTGACTTTTCAGTTGTTTGTGCGCATGTTAATGGTGAAAGTTCATTCACGGACGGAAATACGAAACTGCGCATGCGTGACACCAACAACTTCCGCTCATATTCGAATAATTGTTGCATGAAGTTCATATTCGGTGAAATGATAACCCTCCGTGTACGAACATATTCAAATGCTTGGTCGAGAGTGAAAGATTTGTATGACATAAGATATGCAATACAGATGGTTGCGGATCGGCTGATCCCTGCCTTGCAGTGAACAAGAATTTTACCGTCCTTTAATCGTACCGATTCTGAAAGATAAAATATTGTGAATTAGTTCTGTTCAGTTTAAACATACTCGATCCCAGAATTATTCCATGTATTTATATAGAATTGAGATTTTGATAACACACTGTAGTAAAGTGTTGGCGTTAGTGTTCCATTTAGCTTGACAAATCTGTGATGGTTTTTTAATTGTCAATTATTGATTGATAATTATATAATTGCCTTAACAAAGGCATTTAGATACAATATACACCACTGGGAATCAACAATCACTGCATCTGAGACGCTACCGTAAATCGGACGTATGCGCATCCTATGAAGAATAAGATACGTCATGACTCCACTTCCTAAGAATGAGGCATCGGGGCGTAAGTGAAGAGTGCGGTAACTAGACCTTTTACTTGAACATATTAGAGGACAGCGGACTTTACATTTATTTTAAACTAATATCAAAATCATTTTGATGTTAACAGGAGAGAGTTGTAATGAAATCATGTTTAGAGGAACACGAACAATCGGGTAAATGGCGCCACCGGGACTCGAACCCGATTGTAACAATGTTTTTATGCTCGTGTATTGCAAAATAAGAGAACTTACCTATGAATTGTAATGCTTCGTTAAACCAAGATGATATATTTTCTGATCCGTTGTCTCGGACAGGTATACATTTGTATTCGAACGTCTGGGTCACGTGATCTGCTCGCGTGATATTTGACACATTCAATATGGCGGTTATGCCCAACTTGCGTAGAAGAGTGGTATTCGTGGAGTGATGTTCATCCCCGATAAAAAGGTGCGGCATGAGTTGGGTTGGAACATTCTTCAAAGATAAAAACAAGTAATTATGTGCGAGATAAAAAACAATTGCGTCGATAGTGTAGAATGATTTACATTGGTTTAAATAGTATGCCTTACATATACGGTGAACATCACCATACAGACCACCTCAATAATAAGACCACCTCGAAATTAAGTACACAATGTTCAAGTCCTTTTCTCTGTTTTGCTTATTATTCAACTACAATATTAAGACTAAGTATTATAACTACAGTTGCTTTCCGGTATGTTAAAACGCAGATTTACCTACTTAAATATTGACATGGCCTTATTAAGAAATGTCAATCATGTGACCTTCAACCTGGCGAAGACAAAACTTAACGGATAGCAGTTCATTGACATCGCGCTTAAAAGTTCATCTGCCTATAAATATGAATAATCGGATTATATGACTTGATACTTAGAACGGTGTTTTTTTATAAACTTCTCTGGTCAAAAATTAATTATCTGAATCTCCATAAACTGCTTATATAATATCATATTTATAGGTAGGCGTATTGTTAAGAGGAATGTCAATGAACTTTACTCTGTAACAATTGTAGAACGCTCTTACTACAATCAGCTAACACTCAGGCAGTAATGTTGCGCTATGCAGTCATAGCCATTCCGTGAGATAATGAAAATATAATACTAATCTTGTATCGTGTCTAAATATTTTTGAGAATTTAGAAACCAACATATTGTAAACAGTTTGTCCATGTTTCCTGTAATTTCATAATTTGAGATATCAGAAATTTATCAAATTCAAAATTATGTTTGCTGCTGACACAATATAACAGCAGTACTGCTAGTACAGCTAGGTGGAGCAGGTAGTAGTAATATTGCTGTTATTGCCACAAATGCAAATTTCACTCCTAATATTAATTGTTGCGGAGATGAAATCAAGGAATGGCCGAACAGCATGTAGTTTGAAATTAAAAACAAACTGTGAATTTGTATCAACTGAAGGGTACACCCCACAGAGACAATTATCAACAAACTGTTAAGTTTTCCAACCCAGTTTTAATGATATTCAACACGTACTGAGGCCACAGGAGTGTCACATTTCATTCACATACACACGCATTTTTTTCATTGAGGTTTTACTTAACATTTTTCGGCGTAGCTGTGTAATATTGATTTTGACCTACATTTTTGACCAACCAAATGTTGTCCTCGAAGCTGGCTTTTTAAAAATATGACACAAGAGGTACCAAACGGGGACAACAAATAGTAATGTTAGACCAAAATGTTGTTAACACATGTTTACATCATCATATATATGTACCTTTGCCTCATTCGTTGTGGGCGAACAGTGTTTTGTAGGTGTGGTTTTTGAAGCCTCAGATAACGTTGTTTCCATTGCCGTTCGTTGTCTCACACAATAATGCGGGTATTTGACTTTAAAGGCATGAAATCCACCTAGAAATGAAATACAATTTCTGTATAGAAAATATGGTATTGATATTCACCGAAACACTTTTCTAATTGGTCACCCTACGTTTCTATTGTGTATAAATTTAGACAGAAATCTCTGTAAGCAGATAATCTTATACAATCGTGTTAATTTTGGGTTTGAAAAGATTCAGACATGGGTAAGTATTAAGTAAAACAAAATTAGTTTACTCATATTTCACCATATTTACTTTTTTAAAATATAACACCATATTGAAATAACCAATTAGAAAAGCAGTAGTGTGTTTATGTTATATGTGCAGCGTTAAGGACTTCGTCGAATGTTTCGAAAAAAACACTGTACATAATTACATACAATTCTATTACATGATTTACAGACAGACACAAGGGGCGGTTGTCATACTGTTATTAACTTACTTTTTTGGCGCAATCTATTATGAAATTCGGTACATTGCTGTTGTTTTGGCTTTGTTACATGGAGGCATTAATGAAATTAAGTTCGCACAAATATAGTTAGATGTTTGCGCTTACATACATTTTTGTAGTAAGGTATAGTGTGCACTTTGTGCTCTCTTCAATAAATTATTATTATTCCAAGTACATAATAATTAATATATCGGGTCGATGCGTTGAAAATGAATAGTAAAAAAAATAATATAAACAGAAATAAAATATAATTATCTTTGATACATTTTCATTGTCAGATTTTTAAGCGTGTTATGTTATGCTCGGAAAAAGTTGGAAAAAATACTTGTGAAGAATAGATTTTTTTATTTGCATGTATTAAGAAGACTCATAAGAAAATATACACTTTACGAAAAAGTGTGAAAATGGAATTAATATGTCGATAAATAATTAAGGAACCAAACCGTAACAATTGTTTTTCCTGAAGTTATTTTGAGCACGGCACTATTAAACCCAAGTAATGTTTACCTTTGAGAATTTGGACCGATTTGAAGTAACAGCTGTCCCTTTTGAGTCCCTGAATTATACTGGCAATTTCAGAATTGTCCTTGATAGTTTCATCATTGTCATAAAGCACCATTTTAGTAAAATCTCCGTTGCGAACCTTCGTCCTTATTTCGGGAGTTAACAATTTTTCTAGCAACAAGCATCCCGATACAGCAATTCTCCGTTTCAAAATGGATGGGAAGAAAACATGAACAGCTCCTTCGATCCTCTCAGTGTTAAAGGCAATGAAAGATCTGCAGTCAAGAAGCAAGATCTTTGATGCAGATTGCGCATCTATCATTTGTTTCAAACTAGTAGCCGTCACTTTATGTACATCCATTTCTGATGAAGTACCCATATATGCAATTAATTTTAAATAAGATAATATTTGACTTCAAAGATAACTTTGCTATGCTGGGTTTCAGGTTTACATCAAGCTATATATTTACCACTGAATGTCAAAACAATAATTCAATTATCACATAATTTTCCATATAATATTCCTTATACAGAGTCGATGACGTCTAAAGGAGGGTCTGTTAATAAGAGCACATTAACACATTGAACACAGTCCCAAAACGCCTCGACAGAAACACACAATATCTAAATATTAATGAAACACGTCTTTAACGTTTGTATTCGTCTACCACAGAACAAACTCTTTTCCCAATTCATCATTGTATGTCCATTCACAATTCTCGTCTTTTGTTGTATTCATGGTTCATTCATAAATGTACATAACGATATATTCACAAAAGCTAGTATCTCTCCTTCCCTCTCTCTCTCTCTCTGCCTCTGAAGATCGCGAGTTTAGAGCCTGTATTCCAATATTGGCACTACATAACATGGCTTTGAAACTGACGAGAGACAAAAAATCAATGAACAAGAAAAAATACTAAGACGGTGGTAGAACGCGATCAATTCTTAATTTCGTTGTCATTCAAGGAAAACCATTTGTTTGTATTGACATTTTGTCTTCGTTCAGTCAATGACGACTTTAGGGCAAATAAGAATCCATTCATTCTCTCAGAGACAATAAACAAACGAAGAATTCCTCCTGCAATCTACGGTAGTATTGACTCTAGTTACCCAAATAAACATTGTACCAACTACTTGAAGAAAACAATTGCATAAGACCAAAGTATAGATGCTACAGTATCGGGAATGTACCAGTCATGAAAAACATGACATTCTTTTATTTATCCAACAAACTGTGGAAATCGATGAAGATGTTGTATTTTTCCTTTATGTGCAGTTTGGATCACGTTGAGTCATTCATTGCAGAACACAATGGCTTCTCATCTGATAGTGTTAATGTATATCTTACGTTGATTAATAAACAAATAATTAGGGCAGCAACGATACAGGGTTATTTTGGTAAATAAAATTCTCAATAACTTATATTTTATTCTCTTCTAATGACCAGACATGAGCATTTGACACGGTAAGGCATAACCGAACCGATCTGTGAGAAAAAATAACCGAATATAATCGAACTTCGGTCAATCGTTGCCGACCTACCATATATCATATACACTATATAATTACACCTTGATGACTCATGATGTAAGCTTCCTGGAGTGTCACTAATCAGTACACGCTTCAAATTTATGAAATGAGAAATTGACAGGTTCAACCTATCCCAGAACGGGACTCTTACTTAAAGTCTTCGGATTAGGAGTCGAGCGCTTTAACCCTAGCCTACAATGCCATAAGTGTTAATGTAATCGTTAAACGCTTACCCGTATTTTAGTTTATGAAATGTTGTTCTTGATTACACAGACTTTCATTTGAAAACTTTATCTTGTGTTCATCAGACTGTTTCAACCTAAAATTAGCAAGTTGCTAAAGGAAATTTCCGCTTGCCCCTATTTATTTGATATGCATGTAATCACATTGATGTGCACGTGACGTGCTGGTGCACCTTCAATACAGTGACTTTGTCGGGTGCGGTTGATCTTTTCCATCTTTGATTCTCCAAGTTATTCCTTATGGTATGCCAGACCATTCCTTGCACCTCTGTTTCCTTACGTATGCACCCTTTATCCTCGTCAAGTGCCTTATGTTGTATGGATTGTTGTTTTCCCGGAGTTCTGTGTGGGGAGGCACTGTTTTATGTACATGTATGTGACGTTCCTTGTTACAACTTATTCTCTCTCTTTTAACATTTTAATTGAGCTTTTATAATAGATGATAAAACCTGTACTATTGACATTGGTTATGATGTCGAATATTTTCCTATCAAAGTTATGACGTAACAAACTAAGCGCTTGTCTGAAGTGTTTTGGATGCTTAATCGCGATTTACAAAATTACATAAACGTGCAAATGTTTATAAGTATTGCATTTTTGTTAAATTTGAAGAGAACAGAATATGTTTTTAGAATTAAATTACATTAAGTAAAGCTTTTCTGAGGCGACGTCATGATTTTGTAATTGACTTTTGCATTTCGTTCTTTATATTGAAAAAGAAAGGAAAATAGATTTTGGTCACTTACACAGGTTTTGGCGTGAAACATCTCAATAGTTTAAACATTCTGTATTTTACAAGGCATTATAACTTACACTAATCATACTAGTTGAGTTTCTCCTTGGTTACTAACCAGTACTCGCGCCTAAAATTAGGGACTTTGAAGTGTTTGTCCTCTTGGATTCACCTAGTTATTAATTATGGTTTGCCAGGTCATTCATTGCGCATCTGTTCCCTAACATAATTATTTACCCTTTAACCTTCTCAAGTGCGTTATGTTTTATGGATTGTTGTTTTCCCGGAGGTCAGTGTGGGGAGGCAATGTCTTATGTACTGTGGCGTTCCCAGTAGCAACTTATTCTCTCTCTTTTAGATCAAACTCCGCCTAGCGGGGCTCGAACTCACGAACATCGGACCTGTAGTCAGGCAATCTAAACCTCGACCATAAGGCTTCCATACCGTCTAAAAAATTAACAAAAACTTTTATTATGAAAAAACATCTATACAGTATGTATACTAATTACAACTTCTTGGTGTTAAATGCCATACTTTTTTGCTGAACACCTGACAGTTACGTAAGCACACATACGGACACACTCAATTCTATGTCACTAGATAATGAGATGACACTCAGTGGATAACAATTATAAGCAACAAACCAACATATCATTTTAGTTGCCTTACAACACTGAAACATTTTCTCTAACCCAACCCTCAACAATACGAAACCACAAGCTTATGGAATATTTCAATTATTTCATGGTTTAGCTAGACACAAGACAATTAGTCACATTAGACAATTAGTGCTACCATTGTCGATCACGTGATGGACTGCCGCAGATATTAATTGCGTGAACGCTGGGCACACATTTGTAATCATGGTAAGATGATGATCTCTCGCTGTTCACATGGTAACACAACGCTTAACCCCAAACCTTCAAAACACGTACCACATTGCCCGATTGGTTTTAAACATGTGATTGCCTTTAAACAGAAATGCTTACCCAACATAAACTGGCCAAAGGAAGTAACCTCCATTTTGTATTTTGGAAATCTTCACTATATTACGACAAAGCGTTTCAAAACACGTGAATTTGACAATTTTTGATATTCCATTAATAATTGGTCGAGCTTACTACGTTTGTATATGTGTATGCGTTTGTTTACCAAAAACCGAATTACACACGTCATATTTTGCTAGCATTTAAGAGGTCAAGTTAATGTTGCGAACATCAGCTGTTTCTACTGTTATGTCATAAATCGAATTCTAACATTCGGCAAATCGATTTTAGGAGACTCGTTTATAAACACAATAAAAAATGACCACACGTGTAAGTTCCTCTATTTACTGCATTTCAGCAAAAACCAAATAAATGTATACAATTGAAAGTCATTGTTTAGTTTAATCATATTTTATTGTATTTATACATAATTATAACTATCATATTTACACAAACATACAAGTAACTTGTACATACATACAAAAGGGTTGGGCTAAAAGTTTTAACAACATTATCTAGGGCCCTTCCCTAGAATGTCATTGTTTACAAGAACATGACACACTCACAGATTTGTGCACTGTATAAACAAAAATAATCTTCAAAAAGATGGTCGGTACAATTTGAAGGTTACGATTTGTTGTGCAACATAAAAAAATGCCGAGATGTTACGATGGCTGGTCACTCAAGATCCAAAAGGAATTTCGGTAAATTCACCGAAATTCGGTGGATTTCTGTAAGGTTACGTACCCTTTATCGAAAGGTTAACCAATCCGCGTCAAGGTTATAAACGGTGTTCGACTGAAGAGAAATTGCCTTGGAGTTAACGTAACATTCGATTGGTTTACAACACAGACATTCAAATAGAAAAAATATGTAAGTACGGCTGCGCCGAAAAAGAAAAGGGGTATATTGCGTCAAATATTGCGCAGAAAGTCCAACCTTGAATTGTCAGATATTCTGTAGTTGTGAATTATGCACATTGGTCGTTGTTGGAAACCTGTTTTGTCATACGTCACTTACATATGGCTCAGATTTCGCACATACGTAAGGGGGTGCGTTTAGGAGGCGCAAGTGTCAATACGTAAGGGAACTGTACCCTTCCCATAAGTGAGTTAATGTGGGTTTTTTAACACACTTCTCCAGAAGTTTGTTTTTTGTTGGCATAAAAACCTACTCTTTCCAGAGAAGCGAGTTAAAAATCCGCTTAAAACTTTTAACTCCAAAAATACTCGCTTAAAACCCACATTGTAGTCCAAAAAAACAGAAAAAAATCACTTTTTAGTAAAAACACAGAAAAACCCACTTTTGATTTGAGGGGCGCAAGTAATGACATGGCCGACAATAAGGTATAATTCAAAGATGACACAAATGGGGAGAATTTAAGGATAGAATACATCACAGGGCAACTGAAGACAGCTGGCAACAATAGGCTGAAAGTGGAGAGAATATAACATGAACACTAAACAAGTGAAAAAACCGAGGTGGAAGACAACTGACCGTAACAAAAGGCCACATAATGACTTGCCCACACCGGGAATTGAACCAGGACCCCCAGAGTGAAAGCCTGAATATACATTTAGTTTAAACATTGATTTGAAGACCATGTTATTAATTGGATCTGATTCAGTTCTCGCGTAATACATGGATTATAACATCAGCGTCTCGACATCGCCTCAATTAGAATTCGAAAGCATAACTTACGGATCATGGCGCAACGCTTCATCCCTCGACGTCCGTGTCTGAGGGGAATGGGATTATGGGCAAATTCGCCCGAATATATTAGTTGACACTGTAATTTAAGTAGTATGCTAATGACAAAGAAAATGCCATATTAACATTGAAATATAGCATGGATACGCGCCATTTGCCTCCTATTTTTCAAACTTTTATTGCGGGAGACCCCCAAACCACCACCGGCGGAGGTGGGCCCTTCCACACCTACCCCCATTCGCAGCATTGCTGCTCGTTTCGTTCATACGATGATAACATCTCACATTTCGCGTACACTTCCAAACCGTCCAGGTACGCCCCTGACAGTGGATGTCTAAAGAAATTAATGGCATATTGAGAATATTACAAGCGTTAACTGCCGAGTCTGGAATGAGCTATACTCAGGGTAAGTTAATGCTTACATGAAAAATAAAATTATCTGAACAGGAAATTAAAATGAAATAGAAAAACAAAACAATAATATGAAAGGTAACATCAACATGATATTCTAATTTGATTTAAATAAGGACAGAAATATGAGTATATATGATATGGTAAAACCATCAATAAATAAATAATACCATTATGGATCATTAGCTCCGTTAGGTGATAACAATATATTAGCGCAACTCTTTCAACACCCTTAATTAACGAACATTATACATGTAACTTGATATCAAGTTACCTGCGTTATTGTCATGACTTTAAGAAAGATGTGGATAACAAAACGACAGAATATTAAGAGAAATAAAGATCACGACTTGAATGTTATATTATATTTCGATAATGAGGAAAAATAACGAATATGGCAAAAATGTGGGAAAAACACAACGTTATCAGTGGACATTTAATAATATATGGCATGCCGATCGTATTTTGTTATCGACACTTTGTTTGTTCCTGCCCGGAAATCTGACGCGAAACATAGATAGAATGTTCTTCTGATTTATGAGCGCATGATTGTTTATCGAATTGTGGTAAAGTGAAGCCTCTTGAGCTGTCCTCCTTAGGCGCGGAAGGTAGCGTGTTCAACACATGGCAGCGTCATACCCATTTACAGATTCTTCAACATTAGATGGTACACCGCCTTTGTATGAATAAACACTAGATGGTACACCGTCTTTGTTTGAATAGACATTAGATGGTGCACCGTCTTTGTATGAATAAACCTTAGATGGTGCACCGTCTTTATATAAATAAACATTAGATGGTGCACCGTCTTTATATAAATAAACATTAGATGGTGCGGTAACCTAACCGAAACGTTTTTTAAATACACTTGCCCCGGACAAATAAACATGCTTCATTGGACTTGTCCGACATGGGAGGCTAGTTGTCTGAGAAAATTTGTTGACAGTTTGAATTGTCACCAATTTCAAGGTATCAGCAATTAGAATTGTCTCGGACGTCGGGCTAGTTGATGTCTAGAGCCCTATTTGTCTTAAATAAATAATTGGACAGTTGTAGCGAAACTTGCGTGTTTAACCGTTGTTGTTTATATGGGCCGCTTAAATCAATGAGGCAATCGAGGAAACGTTTAACCAAGCACGTACACAATTTCTTTGAGTGACGTGATACTAGTTAGTGTGTATTTCATGTTTGAACTTGAATTTTAGCAGTATCAACAACAGCGAAACATCAATATGGTATATAAAAGGAAGTTATATAAATAGAAACCCACCATACGCATTAAACAAACTCTCGATTGTCTATCTGTGCATTGTGCTATTGTCTATCTGTACACTGTGCTATTGCGCAAATGTTTATATTTGTGTTTGTTAGTATTGGACTTGACGCCATTTTCAACATGTTTACAGTTATGTACCATGGTCAGTTGACTAGTTTTCCTAAATTGTATTTCGCAAGCACCTGACAGCTGCACCTCTTGCATCAAAGGTGGGGGACAAATGACCGGAGAGGGAATAAGTTGCTACAGGGAACGCCACATACATAAGTCAGTGCCTACCCACACACAGACCGCCGGGATTTAAAAAAATAAAACTTCAGGTATTTGAGGAGGTTCAATGGTACATTCGTTAGGGAACAGGGGTACAAGGAATGACATGACCGACCATAATTGCTAACTAGGAGAATCAAAGAGGACAAACGGGGGGGGGGGGGCTTAATGAATGCGAAAGGTCAAGACAACTGACAACAATAGGCCGAAACTAGAGAGAAAATAAGATGAACAATATATAAAGGGAAAGAAATGTACTGGGGGAAGGGAAATTCAGCATACATTTAAACACAAAAAAGGATAGTAACGAAACAACGTTATACAGCCTTGGAACTGTCAGTAAAATACTGGGGGTTTAAATCGATTTAACAGCTAGCACTTAATCGCTATATGAGCGCTGCTATATGATTTACAACCTCTTCCGTAAATGTCGTATTTTCAAGAAATCGCAGCATGCGGGGTCACATTGGCAAGCAGACAACACTATTTACTCCAAATGGTCACATAGTTTTCATATTGCAGTATGGGGCAACCATTGTTTACTGTCGGTGCATGCTGATGTCACATGTGACGTTTTCTGCAAATGACGTCACTTAAAGAAGAGGTTGGAAATCGTACAGCGGCGCTCATATGGTCATTGATTACCAACAGGCGAGCGATCAGTTGACAAAATATCGCCAGCAAGTTGTTTCTACAAGAAAAACAATTTCATACTTGAATTAGAACAGAACGCACTCCTCATCCTGTGTTCGAACATTCGACCTTTAAATCGGCAAGCGATGTTACTTCCTATCGATTGATATGCAATAAACAGTTATGCAAAAAAGTATTCAATCTTATTCTTAAAAAAGTGGAATAGCTACTTATACTGAACATTTAAAACGTATACTAGTAGTTCGTATTTGGGCGTATTCCTTTCGCAGACACGCCCTTTGTCTGCATTGTTCCTTATAAAAATGCATAAACTGTATTGAAAATACAAAACCTTGTATTTACACTTTTTAAAGCAATTGGTCACACTTGACTTGTAATATGCTGCAAACTGGTTTTATTGGGAAGCCCAGTTTCTGAAAATAGCTCGATAACATATCGAAACACTGAGGTACTTGTACAGTACAAAATAAATCTTATGGTAACATTCCTGCGATTCTGTCAGAAATTTATTTTTCCAAAAACCATTAATTAGCTTTTTTAACCATCAACTCCCTTAAAATATATAATTATTTAAATGCAATGTACAATGTACAAAGTATAACTTATATACATGTAAATGGCATTTGGTATAACTGCTAGTTGAGCGCATTCATTTCTCTTAAACACAGACATGTCGTCAAAAAGACGACTACGCGTTTCACATTGAAATAATGTATGTCTACTGCCAGCCATGTTTAAGCTCATGACTTCTCCTACTGCACCCACTCCAGTCCGCACACTTTCCGAACAAGATATAACACTGTTCCAAGTTGTTCCTTTGACATTAACATTGTTCGGAGTACTCCCGCACACCGAATGGAATAGGCCCTTTGTTTCATCGGGAACACACGTCCACAAAGGGCGTATTCACAAATCATGAAGTGGTAAGCCTATTAAAGCAGGTTTATGTAGATAGTGGAACTAGTATGTAAACGCAAGAATGAATTATGAATCTACAAAGGTTTACGTGCTGTATGTTTCATCTTCTTTGGATCGTTCTGTATGTCACGTACGACCGTTTTCTAGACACTTTTATTAGCTGCAACGTTTGGCGATAATTATCTCGAGGTTTCTTAGTTCTTACAATGTACTTAGGCGCAATACGATCAACCTTGTTTTGACTAAGAATGTTTTACGGCAGTGCAAAACTAATTTGAACCATAAAGACAGAATATTATACACATTTTGATGTACCAATCACCAGTTAATCTCAATCAACGTTCAATACAGTTACATATCCTTAGTACCGTGAAAATGTCTGACTTGTTATTACTAAGTGCGTTTACTAAAATAACTGAAAACAAATTATAATAATAATATCTTTATTTACAGATGGTACCATGTAAAGATGTGCATTGTATACAAAAACTGCCATACAATTCTTAAATAAAACATTGGCGTCTGACAGAAAACAACATAAATTAAAACACAATGATTTGCCCTTGAGAACAAATACACAACACTACGTAACATTATTTATTAGATATTGTCATTCGTGTTTACAACGATTGTGTTTATTTCGTAACTGCACTGATATGAAACTGTTAACTTTTTTAATTTAGTGGAATCAAACTTTCTTCCTAGGCTAACGTCTGGACTGATGTCTCAAACAGTTAGGCAATGACTTTGGTAATGTTCAAACCAACGACTTCCGAAATAGAGCGGTCCATACTTTATCCAACAGTGATCCTGTCCACCATCTTCATTGAAGCTTCGTCTTCTCATTTAGTAACAACGTTATACTACATATATACTTGTTATTTTAAAAATATATTATGCTAATTTTTGGTTCAATTTTGAACATGAAAACTATATTTCCTATAGTTAAAACATCAATAAATATGCATTAACAAAGATTTAACTCATAGTGTATTCATCCGTGTTTGGTGAAAAAAGAAGTTTGTAAATCATAACATTATAAAAAACAGATTTTTAACAATTAGGCTATTTTACCAATTTTGTATACTAGTAATATGGTAAAAAAGATATTTTCAATCGGTTATACATTGCAATTCAAACATTTTATGTTCAGATGAGCCAGATACATCTTAACTAAACTGTCCACTGTTTGCTAACATGAGATGTCGGCCATCTACACAAGACACGTGACGAACAGGACACAATAGCAACAAAAAGATATGTCAACCATCTACACAAGACACGTGACGAACAGACACACTAGCAACAACAAGATTTGGCTTATAAGAATAGGGCTAATCAAACATTGAGTTCAGACTACATTCGCAAAACAGCGCCCCCATTTTGGGTTTAAGGGCATACAAACTAAAGAGGATGGGATTGGAGAACAATAATATTAGTAAGCAGAGGGGGTATACATTACTAATATAAGTAAAGCGACGGGGAAAGGGGGGCAATAAGTCAAGCATGGAAAGCGGGAATACTATCAAATAAATTGCACGAGAACGGGGAATACAATTGAATGATGAAATGGAGCATTCGAACAAATAGGGCATCATTACCCTTCAACTGCTTCACGATTGTTGATTACGGGCCCACCGTATTTATACCAATCGGTCTTTGGATGTTTCTTTTGGGGTATAATGAAAGCAACAAACAATGGAAATGAAGATTTATAATAAATGAAGTAATGAACTAATAACTACATGCTACAATACGCGACCTTAAATTTCAATTCACACAGAACAATACACAAAATGAAAGAACCGCAAAACATGACGCCACAAACAGCTGTGTTACTCTGTATCATGTTCTTTAATTCATTATGAGACATACGCAAGCCAGCGAATATACAGGGCCAACTCTTTGAGAGGTATATTATGGCAAATCGCTCTGTCATATTTTTGAGCCGATCTCTCAAGCGACAGAACTATCTCCTTATGAAATCATGTTTTGAGAAACACGAAAAATCGGTCGATGGCGCTACCGGGATTCAAACCCGGGTCTCCGGATTGCCGGAATCATTACATTACATTAGAAACATATTGCATTCTGTACCACAATATGAGTTTTTATTAACCTAAGATATTAATATAGATTGCTTTTTTATATTTATCTGCAAACTAATCAAAGTCGTGGGACGATACAGCTGAAGATTTCAATATACCGGTATATCGTGACATCCCTAATTATAACAACCTTCATTCAATATCCACTATGCTATTATAAATGAATAGGGATTGCAGGCACACAAAAGTAATTAAGTAACATCACGAAACTCATAGATCATAAAACGATGAACAAGAATATAAGCGCCCTATACTACGGCAATATACTAGCCCACGCGTCGTTAAATCACACGCTCATATTTCTTCTATTATTCCAAAAATAATTTTTATACACCATGATGATGATTTAACACCAAATATGGAAAATATCAGTAAGTAAAAATGTCTTAATTTTTGATGAAGTTCATAAAACGTCCTGTATATCTAAATGATCCGGATCAAAGTCTATTAGCAACTCCCCATTCATGAAATAATAGTTATAGATTTAACCATCGACTATAATAATGCGCATCTCGTCTTGTCTATCTCCTTTTAAGCGTATTAAAATATAATACTTCAAAAAGCATAAAAAAGATCTTGAAAAAAAGATGTTAGGCGCAATTTGAAGGTAACGTTTTTTGTGCAACTTAGAAATTGCCGAGATGTTACGATTGCTGGTCAGATCCAAAAAGGATTTTGGTTAATTCCAGTGGATTTCGGTATGGTAACGTACCCTTTATCGAAAGATTAACCAATCCGCGTCAAGGTTACAGACGTTGTTCGGTCGAAGAGAGTTAGTGGTTAACGTAAGATTTGACTGGTTTACACAACACTGATGTGCACATACCAAAACCTTGTTAGTACGGCTGTGCCGAAAATAGTTTTTGTTTAGGCTTGCTTAGTGTAACATTTTAACCATGATTGTATCGTTATTTGTACCATGCGATTACTTGCTTCACTTCATTTTTCCCGTCGTAGGGACACATTTTATGACTTGTGTCAATTCTTGGTGTTGTCCTGCCATCTTTTCTTCTGCCACTTCTAGACGCCTTTTTCTCTCATCTAAGATGGATGGATATATGGTAATTTCAAACAACCCAAATTGCAATTCGTGTTTCATAAACATCCTTTGTTTGTTAGCTATCGACATGTTTCCGAACTGAATGTGGCCGATTTCTGGCATCAAAACGAATGTCCCCCTTGTGTTTTTGGAGTGGCTGTGTACTATGGGACATTTCTTGGAGTGGCTGTGTACTATGGGACATTTCTTGGAGTGGCTGTGTACTATGGGACATTTCTTGGAGTGGCTGTGTACTATGGGACATTTCTTGGAGTGGCCGTGTACTATGGGACATTTCTTGGAGTGGCCGTGTACTATGGGACATTTCTTGGAGTGGCCGTGTACTATGGGACATTTCTTGGAGTGGCCGTGTACTATGGGACATTTCTTGGAGTGGCCGTGTACTATGGGACATTTCTTGGAGTGGCTGTGTACTATGGGACATTTCTTGGAGTGGCCGTGTACTATGGGACATTTCTTGGAGTGGCTGTGTACTATGGGACATTTCTTGGAGTGGCTGTGTACTATGGGACATTTCTTGGAGTGGCTGTGTACTATGGGACATTTCTTGGAGTGGCTGTGTACTATGGGACATTTCTTGGAGTGGCTGTGTACTATGGGACATTTCTTGGAGTGGCTGTGTACTATGGGACATTTCTTGGAGTGGCTGTGTACTATGGGACATTTCTTGGAGTGGCCGTGTACTATGGGACATTTCTTGGAGTGGCCGTGTACTATGGGACATTTCTTGGAGTGGCCGTGTACTATGGGACATTTCTTGGAGTGGCTGTGTACTATGGGACATTTCTTGGAGTGGCCGTGTACTATGGGACATTTCTTGGAGTGGCTGTGTACTATGGGACATTTCTTGGAGTGGCTGTGTACTATGGGACATTTCTTGGAGTGGCTGTGTACTATGGGACATTTCTTGGAGTGGCTGTGTACTATGGGACATTTCTTGGAGTGGCTGTGTATTATGGGACATTTCTTGGAGTGGCTGTGTACTATGGGACATTTCTTGGAGTGGCTGTGTACTATGGGACATGGCAGTTTTCATTAAGGTCATTGTACAGTAAAAGCAATGTTCCCTGAATGGTTGATTTAATAAATATTCCGTATTTGTGACTAATGAACGTTTTTTTTTGCTTGTATTGAAGAGAGATTCTAGCTAAAATAATAACGATCTAATCCGAACAGTAGCAGTGCAAAGTACAACCACTTCGGTCGTAGTATGACAACATTCACGGACATACAATGTCTGTTCAGCTCAAAGGAAAACAAAACCCATAGCATTGTAAACAAACTCTATAATGAACACTATAAAATATTATTAAAATCTACTAAAAGCCAATTTTATCAAGTGTCTATTGCGTCAGACTGGAACGACCTCATATTTATATTATAAATGAGTTGTAGCACCCTCTTTTACAAGAAATTGCTATAATTGCTTCTGTAGATTTTGAATAATTCCAAAATACTTCTCATACTTATAATCATTGACACGAAAATGTTTTACTTGTAGAAAAACGTCTACAAATGAAATCACCGACGGATACAACCATGCATTTAACAAGGATTGGCTCATTTAATATTCATGTGAATTTTTCATTATTCCCGAAGACGAGAAGCTTAATTATATTATCAGGGATTTACAATACTCAGTAAGGACAATTAGCGTCAGTCGCACCTCTATGCCGGTATAGAATAATTATTTGCCTGAAATCTAATCTGAAAGAGAGATTATGTTGTTACAGGGAACGCCAGAAATATATGACAATGCTTCCAAAGACAGTCAACAGTGAAATCACAACCTACAAAACCATAGGGACTTGGTAAGTACAACGGAATAGGTGTGCAAGGAATGTTCTGGTCGACCAGCAAATTAGAAAAAATTGAGGTTAAGATTTGTTGTGAAAATGAAAACGATTCCGAGATATAACGATTGCTGGTAAACCAAGATCCAAAAAGAATTTCAGTAAATTCACCGAAATTCAGTGGATTTCGGTAAGGTAACGCACCCTTTAGCGCAAGATTAACCAATCCGCGTTAAGGTTACAAACGTTGCTCGGTTATATAATAGTTTCCCGTAGCGTACCCCTGTTGCGAAATCGGAGTTCCAAACTAGGGCTGTTCTTTAGACATCATTCTATCTACGCCCTTCATTGTTTAAAAGATAGTTCTTGATCTTAACTGTTTTTTACTTTCGACGTATTATTTATGTCTTAGTACTTAGAACTCAAGTACAGTAAACCCTCACTTACGTACCACCTCAATAGTTAGACCACCTGAATAGTAAGACCACCTCAATAGTTAGACCACCTCAATAGTTAGACCACCTCAATAGTAAGACCACCTCAATAGTAAGACCACCTCAATAGTAAGACCACCTCAATAGTTAGACCACCTCAATAGTAAGACCACCTCAATAGTAAGACCACCTTTATAGTAAGACCACCTCAATAGTTAGACCACTTCAATAGTAAGACCACCTCAATAGTTAGACCACCTCAATAGTAAGACCACCTCAACATTAACAACTGCATTTTAAGTCCATTTGCACGGTTCTGCTCTTTAATCAACCTCGATATTGAGACCACATTAATAAGAAGACCAGTGTTAAGGGTCCCGACGGTGGTCTTATTATTGAGGTTTTACTGTACGCTGCCATAATTATTACCCTTCAGACAAAATAGTTTACATGCTTGTCTTCAGTATTGTGAAATGTTGTACCTCCAATGTATATGCAGTGATTTCGGCATGTGTCCCAATGCCCGGAACAATACAATACAATACAATACATTATCATATTGCATAAACTGGCCTCCGTCCCATACACAAAGATACACAGCATTGATGTATTTACAATGTGAAGCATAGGTTCAATTCTAACACATGCGTACATAGCACAGATCAAAGTCATACTTTAACTTCATGATAACAGACAAATATTAATTTAAATTCTATTTCAGTTAAATATAGACATGTATTGTACCCTTTCTTTCAATGCATAGTATAAATACTAGCTAATCAACGAATTATACTCTCATTTTCTTCCGACATTAGGTTGTTAAAATTATCTACTGTAGCATTATTAACATAGTGAATTTGTATATACTTGGATCGACTATGGTTATACAACGGGCATACAAGAACAGGAGTATGACTCTTACAAATAGAACTGATACAGACGTAGTAACATAACAACACAATATATTGTTGAACAAATTATTTATTTCATCATCAAATAAACAAAGCAAAAGTATACATGAAACGTATTTTTCATCTTGGGCCATGTTTGCAAGCAGTCTCAGATAGTGTCCCTGTTTCAGAGCCTATATGGTCAATTGCCAGCTAATGCCTATTTGCAAATTTGGACAGTCTTAACATCTGACCCATTTCTAATGGTATAAAAATGTAACGAGAGCACGCAAGCTGAGACAAACTGGTAAGTGTTTATAAGGCATAACTCCAACGTTTTATGTCCAATAGGATTGGTTCAAGAAAGGGAAGAATATATTTCACCCATCTATCATCTTATTTAGTTTGATGCAGATCCAAACGCAAATTATTGCATTAGAGTATAAACAAGTCTAAAATAATTCGAAATATTCGCGAAAGGTTCTCCTAGTTATTCCTTATGGTCTGCCAGGCCATTCATTGTGCCTCTGTTCCCTAACGTATGTACCCTTTAACCTCATCATGCCATATGTTTTACGGATTGTTGTTTTTCCGGAGGTCTGTGTTGGGAGGCACTGTCTTATGAATGTGGCGTTCCCGGTAGCAACTTATGCCGTCTCTTTAATTAAAATTAACCCTTTTCTGCAAGCGTCTAGCGATTTTTGCTATAATCAAAATCACACAGATCGCAATTTTGGAGAAATATTTGTTTAAGTTAGACCAAAAGATTCCAAAAGTACATTCAAAATATAAGTTAGATCTGAGAATTGAAAAGTTTCTACTTTTTGAAAATGTGTGTTACTGTTAAGAACAGAGCCATACCAATATAAACCAATATAAATATATGTTAAGACTCGTCAGACGGTAGGTTTTCGGTAGTGTGATCGCTATCAAAATATTTTGAAAAATGTAAAAAATCCAAAACGATTGAATTAAAACATTGACCCGATTAGCTGATAACATTGCAGCACGGTGCAATGGTGGTCTTATTATCGAGGTTTTACTGTACATGTTCAATGCTTCGGGCATTTCATGGTAACATTGAAAATATAATGTTGAACTGGCATTTTTTTTAAATTAAGCTGTTAATGTATTGATATATTTATTCATACAATTACTTTTCCTTTGTATGATACAAAAATGCATTACGTGTTTTGCATGTGAAACAAAAGTAAAACATATACTCAAAATACAGTACCAAGTCATCTATGTTGAATTTGTACGCCGGCTTTCAACTATAATTCAATTATTTACAGGGTCGTTCGACCAACAGTGTTCTTTGGTTACCTTCAGAAAAAACATGAGAACTCATCAACCGAACCATAGAAATCACATGCTTTTGAATAATATTTTTTTCGGTGAAACGGTCCCAGAGCATAACACATCATCCGGGATTCCAACTTAAAGATATACATATTCAGACAACGTGAAAGTGCAAAACCTTTCAAGAATTTCAGATGAAACCCATTACCTAGTAGTCCACACATACTTCATGACTAAATTCATCTTGTGGAAAGTAATTTGAGGATACCAACGCTTGTTTACCCTTTATGCCTATATAAATGCTTGTGATTTGAGGTAAATTATTATTTTATAATAGTAAATACGAGGGTGAGTGAGAAATAACTGAGCACATCACATTAACCGTTTAGCTAGTTGACGTATCAGCTTGATATTTTGAAGAATATTTAGTTCATTTTGTATTGCACATTTTACACGGGAATAGCAATCATGAGATGACGTCGTATAAGTTCGTCTGAACAAACATAACAGATATCTGAATGTTTGTGTCAAATATTAATGGTACATTCACACTTCTATTAATGGTCTCACCAAAGTGCATTCAGTAAAAAAACGAATAAAAAACATTAATTATACACCTACATATAACACCTTGCAATTTACTTTTCCGCGCAAAAATACTTCAACTGTTATGTATGCCATAGAATTGCCAAAAGCTTGTATACATGTCACATATAGCACCACACACAACATAAGGATTGCTAATGGTCGCGTGAAACTGTTATTAAGACGAATATATTGTGAAGTTTGAGTAAAGGAACATAACTAGGAAATGGTGAAAACTTACAACATCCGCGGTTAACTCCCTTCAATCCAAGGAGGGTCGATGGTCGTTTATTCTACCGAGGTATTTGTTTCCACCCTAATAGCTGGAATAGTCACTATATGATCTCCTGATAGCTGGAATAGTCACTGCATGACCTCCTGATAGCTGGAATAGTCACTGCATGACCTCCTGATAGCTGAAATAGTCACTGCATGACCTCCTGATAGCTGGAATAGTCACTGCATGACCTCCTGATAGCTGAAATAGTCACTGCATGATCTCATGATAGCTGGAATAGTCACTGCATGACCTCCTGATAGCTGGAATAGTCACTGCATGACCTCCTGATAGCTGAAATTGTCAGTACATGACCTCGGTTGTTTATGTGACTTAAGGCCATATAAGACAAAACTCTACCTGTGTATAATTCAATAGTTATGGCAATAACAGTATACAAGGACATAACCACTGCCCTCCAAAAGTTCCTTCACACTTTAACAATTTACCATTGCAATTAATGTATGTTCATATTTGTACTAACATGGTTTTGCTATTTGCATATCAGTGTGTTGAAAACCAATCAAATCTTACGTTAACCAACAAGGCAATTTCGCGCAATTTTTCTTCATCCGAAAAATATTTGTAACCTTGAAGCAGATTGGTTAACATTGTGTATAGTATAATTGTCCGGTGTTGGAATTAAGAAGACTTTCTTGGTGTTATGTACCAGTCGCGAACATTTATATTGTTTTAATCAGATAAGTCGCTATGTAACAAGTTTATTAACATGGATGTGTGAGTTCACGACTTATGCGATAAGTAATGATGAACTATATTGAAACAGACTATACTCTGTCTATGACTAATCACACTACGGAGTTATTTGTATCCAGTCTCCTACGCAGTGATCTTGGGGTTTCTGTAGTATAGCGTAATTGAATGACCGGCAGTCGTAACAAGTATTGTTTATGTTGCTCAACAAATTTTAACCTTCAGATAGCAACCAATTAGCAAACTTCAAGTTGCACCGACCATCTTTTTTAAAGATATTTCTTGTTAACACAATAATAATTTCTGTAGAAGTACTTATAAATCTGTACTTTTTGTGTCAGATCAATCAGTTACGCACATGCATTGGTTTCGGATGCAGCCCGAATAATGCTGCTGCTGAGATGTGCAATTTGTTGATTCTTAACTATTCATCACAGAAGTGGAATCAATAATGTTACTTCATGGTCACACATGTTTTATTTGAAAAAGTAACGAAATTCGAAATATTCATCAAGAAATATTCAAGTCTGAAGAAACTTTTGGATGGCATAGTATATAAGATTTAAAGAAAATCAGTAAAGTAACGTATTTAAATCGCATCTGTAATCGTGGTTCTAACCAAGCATGTAACACACTCTGTGCAATGTGGTGCATGAGTTGCGCGGGTAATGTTTTATGTTGTCACATCTCCAATCAAACGAGTTCAACGGTTATTGTGATGGTGTGGAAGAGACACGGGGGCAAACATGCATGTTGATATTGCCTGGTGCTGAATCTGCTGCCATTCATTATAACTTTATCAGCTGAGCCGTTATTGGTGAATCCGCCCCTTGATTGTCTTAAACGTTCTTGTCGTCACCAGTACCTACCATCCATGTCAAATACATTAAACCAGTATTCATAGGTGAACTGACCGTGTGCGCAGTTTGACGTTATATCTTACAAACCAATGGCCCGTCGCATTCTCTCGCGTACAGTTATGGCTATCAGAGAGCAAACTCAGCACTTAATTTGGTTGGTAACATTTTATCGCTCGTAGATCGACGTTGTGAGCCAAGAAATTAGTAATATTCGAGGAATTAAGTTTCGCTTATATGCGAGATAGTTATAGTCGCAAAAATAAATGCTCATCTAATATTGCTGGGTTAATTTTACGACAAAATTGAATATAAAAACTCATTAACCTTTAATCTCGCGAAGTATATGCAGTACATTGTGTACTCTATTAGGGATGAAGGGAGAAAACTCGTCACAAAATACTGTGCTTAAGACAGACATTCCGCATGATCGACACTTGTAGAGGATAAAAACAGGGTAATTATGTGAGCAATGAACAGGACAAACAGCATTTGATTTTAAATATTGTCTTCAATTACAGCATCTGAAAATCGATAGACGTAATTTCAGTATTGCCTTTTTGCATTGAATTTTTTATGGAAATAAACATATCCATGAAAACTCAATTGGAACAAAATGACATCAGGACAACTTCGAACATTACTTCGCATCAAAACATGTTTTGATTTATTTTCTCATTTCAAAAACAATAATTGTCTTTCATTAAAACTGAAATTATTCTCTCCTGCGTAGATTCATAAAAAAACACCTCCAAATCAGTTTCCTCAGTGACGAAATTAACGGTTTCCTGTTTCACAGACATCATGACAAGAATTTATATTTGCTACGCAAATCATTGCAATCATTGCGTGTGGTAAGATGGCTATATGAGCGTAATTTACCAAGGACGAACACCGATTGCTACCATGTAAACAGCATGTCATTCATCTCGGCCGTAGAGTCTTCCACTGTGAAAACAAGAATTCACGTTTTGCTTCCCGAATATGTATGCATATATGAATGATATATTTCAGTTGTCGAAAAATGAAAGTTATTCTCTTCGATCAGTTTCTAGCAAAAACATCTTGCATCCTATTTGTTAATCTTACTACACAACATTGACTTTCCAATACAAAGCCATGTCAGTATGGAACATCATTCCATCTAATACAAAGCCATGTCAGTATGGAACATCATTCCATCTAATACAAAGCCATGTCAGTATGGAACATCATTCCATCTAATATAATAAGTATCAGTTCTGAGAAACATTTCCGCTCATTGTTAGATACCTACCATCTATCTTGCATTTGGTAAGTAATGCATGTTGTAATGAAACTGTTCTATGATGTTTTAATTAGCGTTGTATGCATGCTTTGTATTGTCTATACATTGTATATATGAACTACTTGTTATTGCTGTTTATGTTGTTTGATAGATGGCCTCGAATAAGATAAGCCTAATAGGCTTATCGAGCGTCCATCTTTAAATAAAACATTATTATTATATTATTATTATTCAAATTCAAAAAATTTAGTAAGTTAATCATACTTCATTATCGGAAAGGACTAAACGAGAATCCCCCGATTTTCCAGTGCAATTTATCACTAGCTGACAAATCATTATTTTGTGGAGTCTTGATAGAGGGCGCATGTTCTATGATGTGATCAATTTGTGTCGACCATGACACTGCTGGCATGGTGAAAGACCAGCACCGGATGTTGGTTTTTCTGAAAGAAAAGTTGACGTCTTTGACAATAGCATGCTGTTTTTATCAGTTTCTTAATGTAGCATTTTGAATTATGAGACATAGTAATAAAGTCAAGTCACGAAAACGCCCAAAAACGAGTGCCAACAAGCCGCAAACACATCTCCTACTTGAAACAACAGTCCGAGTCAGTTTAGACCCAATCCAATCCAGTGCGTTTAGTACTCAATGTAGTATGTACCTGTTGCTTTCGGAGATCAACCATGTCAAAATTGAATAAGTATTTTTTGCTACAAATGCGAAAAGTAATTGTTTTGGCAAGCGGGTATTCCGACAAGAAGTCGTCAGAAAACATGTTGTTACTGTTCCAAATGTCCAACTTTATAGGTTTATTTTTGCAAGCATGCATGTTAATATATTATATTCTGTGTAGACACCAGTATTCTAAGTGTGACATTCCCTCACTATAAACTGACTGTTTGCAGATCACTAGATATTGAATCGAGTGAACTCTTAATAACATATAACTTATTTGTCTTGCAGCGTCTGTTAAACTATTTACAATATTGTGCATAAAGTATAGGCTAACTCGGTATTACTTCCACAAATTGAGTCTCAAAACTGTCGAGTTCAGATATGTATGGCAATATATTCGACAAGACATTGCCTCAAAGGCTTGTCTGATAATCGTTCCAACAAACATTCATCAGAACACGTTTTCGAGTTACGAGGCTACGATGATAAGATGTAATCTGAAGACGATACATCAGACAATAATTAAGTGCATGTTATTTAATCTCGGTTGTCTACGAAACTCGCTGACGGAGAAACATTGATCATGCTGATGTAATTGGATATTGTCAATAATTAATATCAAGTTTAAATGTCCAATAAAAGTAATTTCAACCATGCAACCGCAACAATCTAACATTTACTTGTATAACATTTACTTGTATAAGAGACAATTCTATGCTCATTGGCTGTTAGTTATCAATAATTGAGCGCTGCTATGGGATGTACAACCTCTTCTGTAAGTGACGTCATTTCAAGAAAACTCAACATGTGGTGTCACTATTTGCAAGCAGGAAACAATAGTTACTCCATATGGTCATTACGTTTTTATACTCTAACATGGGGCAAATATTGCTTACTGTCAGTACATGGTGACCTCACATTTGACGTTTTCTGGAAATGACGTCACTTAAAGATGAGGTTGGAAATCGGCAGCGCTCAATTTATCTTTCCATTTCGTCAGGAATTTACGAAAGACATGATGTCTTGTTTACAAACTACGTATGTTTGACGCGATTTCCGTAAATTGCCGATGCACTTCGGTGACATTTCGTTTGCGATTTAAATATTCATCCGAAAACAAGTATTAATGACGTCAAACTCAACAACAACATCAACTAATTATATTTTAAATTGCCATAACGTGATGAGACGTCACAGATGTATGTGCACCTGTCTTACGTAATCAAGAATATCGGCATACAGCGAGTGTAAACGTAATCGGTTGACAAGATAATAATTAACTTCTTTTTTCATCCATATTGAATCTTCTGTTATATGATTGGACACTGGTAGTGAATAACTATATCACATATTCCATTGTTGTCTCTAATTCTTCCTGGTTGTTCGTTGTGGTCGGTCAGAGCATTCCTTACACCCCTATCCCCGTACATGTTTATGTTGTTCGGTAGGCTGTTGTTTTCTTTGGGGGTCTGTGTGGGGAGGCTTTGTCTTTTGCATGAGGCGTTCAGTGGAACAATTTAGTCTCCCTACCTTTGAACCTCCTTAGTGCTGATGTCTTGTGGACTGTTGTTTTCCCGGGGGTCTGTGTGGGGTGGCATTGTCATATGAATGTGGTGTTCCCTGTAACAAGCTAATCTCTATTTTAATACAACTTGTAAGCTTTACTGTCGGTATACGTAAACTCGATATTCACCCTTCATTTCTCAGTTTTGTATCAGTTCAAACTCAAATTATTGACATTTTGTTCCTGTTCAAGAGTATTTGCAAATTACAAAACATGGCTAACACAAAATCAGACACTCAGACATGTTTAGTACGTCACGCTTCAACAAACTGTTTACAGGAATATATTTAAAGAATTTCAAATGTTATTGGTACGTCGCGAGAACAAAAGTTTCTGAAGAAATGAAGCTTGCTACTGTAATGACTTCGTAGTCTGAGGAAGATACAGATATAAAATGATGTCGCTTTGTATTAGTGATGGCGTGATTATCGAAAATAATCGAAAAATCGTCGCTACACATCCGACATCGGCGACAATCGATTATGAACCACAATAATCGATTATACTAGTAATCGGATATTTTGACTTTTTGACATTTGTAAATTTTGTCTATATATTTCTTCAAGCTATAGATCAAATCTTTACTAACATCCATACTAGTACAGAGAAAATAAAATATAATTGTTTTCAAAAACAAATAAAGCATACAAAATATATTTATTAAATGATAATGTTCTTATGAGTCATAATATAAAAGTAATTTAATACCCCATAGATGTTAAATGTAATTACAAAGAGATACATAAACTTGTTTAAATGAACTTAACTGTCAGCATTTTACATTTACTAAAAAAGCTAAATATTTCGATTATTTCCGATTCGTTTTATCGATTATGTTTTTTATTTAAACCAATCCAATAATCGATTATGAAATTTGTCCGATTATCGATCACTAATCTGTATACGATATGAAATCTATAAACCCATGTAATATCATGCATTGAAATGTATTTCATCAAAACATAAATATTTGGAAGAAGAACCATCAAGGCCGATAAAAGATTTTTGAAGATTGCCACTGTATACATATAGTTCAGTAAAGACTAACAGTCGCTCACGTTACGAAACTGCGCACACGTTTTGCTACTGAACGCACTGTTGGCCGAAGAGTGTGCGCGCACTGTACACCCACTCACTAACGCACATCCGGGCTAGTTAGCGAATTTGTGAGCCGAAAACTGCGTTCCGTTACGGCTGAGAGTCGCTCACGTTTTGTTTTGTATCCCTGGCCCACCGTATCACATTGACTGCCCACGGTGAACCAAATTGCAAACTTTACGAAACGCAGGGCTAGTTTTACTGTACTACTATTAGGATATTGAGGCAAGAAATCAGAATAATAACGGGGTGGTCAATACATGTGTTACCGTTAGCCGTAACTGAACGCACGGCATGACCTAGGCTATTTTGAGCGCGGCATACAATCTAGTATTTTTGGGGTCATTGGTAACAGTATACCCTGATATCACACACCCACATTACTTGTTGTTGTAAACAAGCACAACTCATTCTAAACTGATAATTTCAATCAACAGTTTATCCTTAATTGCTTTTGTAATGAGAGAAACTACCCATTGATGCAACATTTGTAAGTGCTGTACCAACATCGGACTCGATAATGAACTGTTTCAAAATATTACATTTCCACCCCCAACTATCTTTTTATAGCTGTTGTTTTGTTCACCGCCTTCAGTATATGTTTCGATCTATATAACACGGCATTTCTGTATTTCCTTCTCGACTCCTGTATTCATTTTTACAGCTCTTCATACCTCACCTCTTAAATTTTACTTTGTCCTCCAGATTTTGCACCAAGTTCTGTGATTCAGTTTTGTTGATATTCCTATACTACCTCGACTTTTTATAAATGAGGATAGTTCGAGCCTTTCAAAAACATTCCAGTATACTGCATTTCGCATATCTGACAATGCTTAGTCGTTCCGGTTGTTGTCCCCCTAAATTCTCCATAGTTGTTGATGATGTTCGACCAGAAAGATCGACCATTCCTTGTCCCCAGCCCCCATTATCCCATACTGCGAAGAGTCCATATATTCGGTCAGTTTGCAAGCAATACATTTGATCAAAAGAAGCCATCAAAACAAGCCTGGTTTTGATTTTCTCAGGTTAACGCAACAGATACAGATCGAAATAACTTAACTATAGCAAATAATGAAATATGCCACAATTGAACCTTAAGAACTACAATAATAGATAACTATGCTGTCGTAAGGACTTTGGAGGTGCAATGGTAATCATGTACGACAATAGAGTTGCAAAGAATGCTCCGACCGATCATCAAACAATTTTGGTGAATTTAGGAGAATAGGTTTAATGAATTGATTACATCATTGCAAAGAATACTCCGACCGATCATCAAACAATTTTGGTGAATTTAGGGGAATAGGTTTAATGAATGGATTACATCATTGCAAAGAATGCTCTGACCGATCATCAAACAACTTTGGTGGATTTAGGGGAATAGGTTTAATGAATGGATTACATCATTGCAAAGAATGCTCTGACCGATCATCAAACAACTTTGGTGAATTGAGAGGAATAGGTTTAATGAATGGATTACATCATTGCAAAGAATGCTCCGACCGATCATCAAACAATTTTGGTGAATTTAGGGAAATAGGTTTAATGAATGGATTACATCATTGCAAAGAATGCTCCGACCGATCATCAAACAACTTTGGTGGATTTAGGGGAATAGGTTTAATGAATGGATTACATCATTGCAAAGAATGCTCTGACCGATCATCAAACAACTTTGGTGGATTTAGGGGAATAGGTTTAATGAATGGATTACATCATTGCAAAGAATTCTCTGACCGATCATCAAACAACTTTGGTGAATTAAGGGGAATAGGTTTAATGAATGGATTACATCATTGCAAAGAATGCTTTGACCGATCATCAAACAACTATGGTGAATTTAGGGGAATAGGTTTAATGAATTGATTACATCATTGCAATGAATGCTCCGACCGATCATCAAACAACTTTGGCGAATTTAGGGGAATAGGTTTAATGAATGGATTATATCATTGCAAAGAATGCTCTGACCGATCATCAAACAACTTTGGTGAATTTAGGGGAATAGGTTTAATGAATGGATTACATCATTGCAAAGAGTGCTCCGACCGATCATCAAACAACTTTGGTGAATTTAGGGGAATAGGTTTAATGAATGGATTACATCATTGCAAAGAATGCTCCGACCGATCATCAAACAACTTTGGTGAATTTAGGGGAATATGTTTAATGAATGGATTACATCATTGCAAAGAATGCTCCGACCGATTATCAAACAACTTTGGTGAATTTAGGGGAATAGGTTTAATGAATGGATTACATCACGATGCAAGAAATCACGACGGTCGGAATTGCGGAATGTCAAATCCGAGGAAAGGTTGCAACCGTTCCCCAAAATAAAACTTGATACCCCCCCCCCCCTTTTTACAAATTATCTCTGTGACGAATCCGTTAATTCCGTTTAACATTCAAAACTTGTCATGAACCTTGAGTCCAACGCTATTGAAATACAATATATTTTATTGCTAATAAAGTACCAACAAAATGTCATTAACTGCTAGTAGCGGAAAAATATTTAGCAGGAAACATAATTGCACAAAACAACATGAAAGAAGTAATTTAATTTGCATAAAATTTTCAATCCAGATTACCGAGGGATCGTTATATCAAACACTTTTATGAGCATTTAAACAAAACACGATTGAATGAAAAATGAAGCGATGTTGTGTTCAGTTCATTTAAGAATAAGTTGCTACATGGTTAATGCCACATACAAAATACAGTGCTCCCCACACGGACCTTCGGGAAAACAACAATTCATAAAACATTTGAGGAGGCTAAAGTGTACTTACATTGAGGAACGGAGGAGCAAGGAATGGTCTGGTAGACCATAAGGAAAAATTCAAAGAGAATAAAAGAGGACAAACAGTGAAAGGGGGAATTAATGGATGAAACACGATTTTATGATAAATTAAATGGTCGTTTTCATTGTTCAAATATTCGACTAACATGCTTTTGGTACATAAGGAAATGTTCAGTTTATGGACGTTCGTGATATTAATCGTATAAAAACTCCAGACTTAATTATGACCTGTTTTTGCAAGCTTCCTTGTCGAGTAAGAGGAAACCAAATTTTCATTTGTAAAATTGTGATGGTCAATTAGTTCTATGTTCGAGTCCACAACATGCTTTTAAGAAGAAAGCGCAAAGCGGCAGTGCGTACTCGAGCTGGCCCTTACAGACGTTGAAGTTAAGTGCACAACCTTTTGTCTGAATGATTCGGCAATGTTGTGCTCAAGTTTTCGTCAATATCTTTGCTTGATAACAAACTTTAGATTATCTGTAACAGTTGTTTTTCAGAAGAGAAAACAATCTGTTTTAACTGTTTACATAAGAAGGACTAAACACAATGCATACCACTATACATACTGATTACATTTGTTTTCATACATGGAAACAAAAGATTCCTTAGTTTTATTATCATACGTGATTAGTTTGGAAAAGTGATATTGGTCGTAAAGCTTGATTGCATCTTCCCTATGGAAATAATTCGTATTTTATAATTACTTATTACACAAATTAGGCTGTATGATTACTGATTCATTATTACTGGAGTACTCACTTCAAAAACAAAAATAATACAAATTGCACTAAAATTAAACAATACACTCCAGAGAAAACTGTATAAATATTTTGTTCTGGTTAGTCAAAAATAGAAGCAATCTCTTCCAAAGCAGATCCATCAGTCAGCGACAATACTATACCCCAGATGTACATAGTATATACATCAAAGGACTGAAGGTCCTGAGAGGCGCTTCCAGGGCACGTTTTCTATAATATTTGAAGGTGATTATTTTCAATAATCATCTTCCTATGCCATCCATCCGCTCTCTTCTTGGAATTAACCCCATCACACACTCATGCTTGATCGATATATATTTCCAGAAAATTCTATAAAGGAATTAGACTCGAAAACCTTCTAAACTGTTTTCGGTAATCAGTTTAATATGGACATCTGGGTTTTTGGTATATAATTGAGAAATATTCTGTACTTTCAAGAATTAACATGATGAACTCAAGTAACCTGACCCATTCCAGATGGAATATAGTGCAGTAATAAATCTCAATGAAATGATTCAGTCTTCAACTTTAAAAACATATTGTTACTTTACAATTGTAAAAAAACAATACGTTTGTATATAGCTGTAGTATATCACTATATGACTAGCAATATAGGAGTCTGGACTTTCATATTGAAATACATTTGTAATTATGCATACATAACCATCAACTTGCTTTTGTGAGGGCTAAATGGGATTAACAAATAATACCAAGAATGACAATTTTATGTATACAACGCAAAGTTTACGCTGTTAATTGTTCCAGCATCAAGACTCCCATTCATGCAGTGTATAAACTTGTTCAAGCCGTATAGACAGTATATACTACTATGTTTAATTGACGTACAGTGTCTTGCATACTTTTTGTTTTCAATGAGTGTCTAGCAACACAGGTAGTAACATATTAATTATTACTTTCCCTCATTAACTCAGACTGACATAACATTTTACTTCCAACTTTCTTGATATCAAAAACCAATATAAAGATCTAATATTGTAATTTTATTTCCTTCATTCCATTGTAGTTATTTTGGTACACATTTATAGAAAAGCAATGAATAACAAGTACAAATACAGTAATATTTCTTCTCAATAATACTCATCTACAAATTCAAAAGTTTTTTATCTTCCGACAATCCAGTATAACCATTGTCTGTCTGAATGTATACAACATCTCGAATCAAGTCACATTTTATCACAGATCTATGCTTTCTGTATTCATTTAACGTCTTTTCGCATGGTCACATGTTGTATGTTCTAGTCTCTCGAAAAGACGACTTTTACAACTGTCATAAATATCTGAGGCAAAAACAGTGGACAGGGTATACCAGTCATCTTGGTATGCAACATCAACATAGGAGTCAGGGTTCTCATTTGGATTTGGATTTGCGTCCCTGGGAAGAAATATGAGTCCAAAAATCATAGGAGTCTAGTATAATTCAATTTGGGGCAGTAAGTGGTTGACTTGATTGTGGATGAAATTCATCAATTATCCCTTTATCTACTTCACTGGATTTAAACCGCTGTCGTCTAAAATAGACAAATTTGAAACATTGTCATAAAATTATCCGAAAATTGTGACTTCCGAAGTTGGTACAATCGAACAAATCTGGGTCATGATCAATCAGTGTTACTCGTTTAAAATTGCACTTTGATAATAATAATTAATAATAATATTAATGACAATCACAAAGGGAAATAACTCAAATTGCTGTGCCATCGTCTCTCTCGATTTGGCGTAAACTGCGATATAGAATATTGACAACTGTTGTATCATGTCAACTCATATTATTCAGATTTCTATCTAGCTGTAGCGGCCCTATCCGTCCAACACCAATAAACGAGAACCGATATTCTAACTTCTCAGGAAATGGCCAATTTGAGATCGCTGTGCTGTTGACGCAATTTTGCAGAATCTCGCTCAAATAATCAATCTTACCGGTACACAACATTGCCAACTCATTACGAAAACACATCGTTATCATTATATACACGAGTTACAAGCTGAAAACATAGAAATTTAAACTTACCTTGATCAAATGTCGAGAAGTCCAGTAGCCGTAAACGACGCAAAATAAAAAAATTCACACGTCCCCACAAGTTGCCCAGATGTTATAGTGTGTCCGATTCCACAGGGACTTGAAACATACCATTTAAATGTTGACCATACAGATAAGGTCATACAGATATAAAAAAGTATTTTTCAACAACCTGTGGGTCGGATTAACGACGCAGAATATAAATTTGCACACGATCCCACAAGTTGCCCGATGTTCTGGTGTCGATTCCAGAGGAACTTGAAACATACCATTTAAACGTTGACCATACAGATAAGGTCATACAGATAACTAAACAAATAGTTTTCAACAACCTGTGGGTCGGATTGATAACGCACTCGCAGAACTTTCATACAAATTAATACGCGACTATTCGAGAAATCTCGCTCATTCGAAAATAATCAAGGAAAGCCGTCAGTATATCAAAGCTGCCGCCATTCCACTAATTATTTATTCCTGACAAATCATAAAATACACTCTTCAAATCTATAATAAAATCATAAGACTTTACGTGTACTATTTTTCATGAGGAGGAATATGATTGTGGCGGTACTTCGAGTATACTTCCGGTTGAGACGATGATAGCAAAGAGACGCTAAAGCGCCTCAAAAAGCACGATTTATATTTCGTGAATGGAAAAGATCAACAGGAAAACACCATACTGTAAATTTTAACTATGGCATTCTATTGAAAATCATTGAATCGCTTACGGAATTAACCAGTAAACAACTGAATAGCCTAACATTCATTGAGAGTCCTATATTGTATGTTTGCATGGGAACTACAGCAACGAATGCACCAATGAAATCATGTTGTGAGTGTAATTAACCAGTAGATTTTCGCTAAATTTCTGAATACAAATATACCAGTTTAATTCCCACAGATAAGCATGTACATGTAATATGATAACACCCTGAAATAAGTAATTGCAATTATCTAAACATAATAGCTGATTCCTCGAGACCGTTTCGAAGTAGTGTCCTTTTCGAAATCTCTATTCGTACTTGTGATTTCTTTGGTATTGTCTATATTATTTTGTGGTACTTTACTTTTCCGATGTTTGGTGGGTTTGACAGTCTACTTCGTAAGATCGAATTCACATTACGTGGGTTTGCTTTTATTTTTAGAAAGGGGCTCGTCAGAGCCAGTTGCTATAGTATGCGAAATCCGCGGACAGTCGTCGGATGAGTCATCCCAACTATTTCATTCTGAACCGCAAAAGGCTATTCATACTCCTGAAGAAAGTAGTCCGTCCTTGTCTAACAAAAAATAGCGGTGTCTGCCTACGCCGCAGCCGTATCACGCGTGAAGTGCACTGAAAACAAGCTAGCGGATGATAGTATAAGATAGTGTACAGTAGGCAGCGAACGAAAGCAGTAGGCAGATATACGTATACAAGAAAACGGTGCCACATTTAATATATCCAACGAACAATTATACGTATATTGAAATCATTGGAAATTCAATTTCCGTCATCGTTCCGTTGAATATCGACGATTAGCGGAAACATACTTTTTATTTTATTGTCATCCTGTCTGAAGGTCGGTCGATTGGTTGTCCTGTCCAATATACAACGTATGTTGTTTGTGTTGCACCTTATTCTCTCTCTTTTTGTAACTACTTTCAGTTTTCAAGGTATTACAATGCATTTTGATAATATAAGTACCATGATACATGCTTTGTAGATGTGGAAGACATAAATTTGCTTTGCATCCATCAAAATATTTTAGAATTCTGGCCCTTTGAACTGAAGTCTCCTTTTAGAACACATGTAGCAACATACTTAAGTTTATATATGTTGGCATATAATCAACATTAAGGTACTGTTTACTTCTTCTCTATCCATCCTTCTGACTGTCTATACCAATTCTTTGTATACAATCTTGCGTGTTTATTATTTTATAGCATGACGTAAATAATGACTTTCTTCAAGAGGTTCACATTCTTTATTTCAAAAGCCAGATTGTACTTGAATCTGGACGTCATCTTTGCTTGCATTCATAAATGCTCACATCAATAATTGCAAATCGTATCCTGTGGTTCCTGTAAGCTGGAAATTGAAGTTCTCTCTGTGATAAAAGGTGAGACACATCATGCATGTAGCTGTCATCGGCACACCTTTTATCACATACATAATGGCAGTTGTCTGTATTGTAAGGTAAATGTGCTGAGGACCAATAACTATAGTGTGACTTATGGTTTATCACGTGTCGCATCGTCGTCAAGTTTGTATGGTACATTTACTAGGCCATATTAGTGGCGACTGTATTCCTAGCACATATATATCCATACATGTTTACTCTTGCACCTCCTCGGTGACAGGTGTTTTGTAGACTGTTGCTTTTTTTGTTTTTCGGCTTTGCTAGTTGCATATCAGGGTTTGTAATCCAATCAAATCTTACGTTAACCACTAACCCAACTTCTCTTCAACCAAACAATGCTTGTAACCTTGACTGGATTGGTTAACCTTTCGATCAGGGGTAATTTTTAATGCCGTGATTTACGATAGCTGGTCACTCCCGATCCAAAATGGATTTCGGTAAATTCGTACCCTTTATCGACAGGTTAACCAATCCCAGTCAAGGTTACAAACAGTTGATGAGAAATTGCCTTGGTGGTTAACGTAAGATTTGAATGGTTTACACAACATGATATGCAAATAGCAAAACCATGTTAGTAAGACTGCGCCGAAAAAAGACCACTGTCATTAATATGGAATTACAGTGGATAATGCGAGCATTTGTTTTTACACAAGTCACACGATCTATACGGATAAAGTAAATTAACAACCCAGAGATCAGCAGTCAATAAATTCAGCGCTCACACGGCTTATATTTATTTTTAGATACTACAGTAGAAATATATTATAAGTCAATCGTTTCTGTCAGTTTACAAACATTCAATTGTTTTTAATAAAACCATCACGTCAAGCCTGGTAGATGTTCTCAGATTCACGCGACAGTTATAAATAAATCTTGTGCACATTGTTTTGTTCATATGAACAGTTTTATATAAATATATAACTATATCAAAATGTATAATTATTGATTCAATGTCAGAACATAAACCACGTGGTATCTTCAATCTGAGGTACGGTTGTTAAGCATAATTTCACGAATAATTTCAATAATTGTCAGATAACATCATAGTCAGGTTGCAAAATGATTATGATAGGTTATATTCTGATATGGAAGAAATCTTTCAATATACGACATGCTTTTGACACCCTTTGAATGTTTGGTACCGATGGCTCCAAACGTCACGATAGCATTACCACCCTAATGAGGCAGTCACACTACACCGTATAGCGTTAACGGACGTCTAACGTATAACAAAATTTTCAATCCGATCGCGTCCGTTCGCATGCGTTTCTTTTCCGTTTCTCATGCGGCGCCTACGCTCCTCGTCCGGCGATGTTCGTTCCATCCGGTGGAAGGTTTTGAACATGTTCAAAATTTGGAACGTACACCACCGGACAAAGTTGTCCGTTATATGTACGGTAGCAATGCGTTTCTATGCGTTTTGTTCGTTACTCGTGCGTTCCTTATTCTGTACTTGTCCGGTTCGTATCTGTTCTTGTCCGGTGGCCCTGATTCACGGCCGGACTACTACCGGACATGCAACGGATGTAACGTATGATTAACGGACGACAACTGACGAGGAACGCATAGGAACTGATAAATAACGACGTGAAACGATGGTCCACCGGACAAAACTATGATGAATAATGATATAAAACGTTGTTTACCTGGCTGTTGGGGTTCTCTGCTTTCATTGGATATTTTGACTACAGGTCATCGTGCGAGAAGTAAATATTGCCCCTATACACAAATACAGTTTCTTTAACTTTATATCTGATACACTTTTTGAGTTATCAAAATACATTAAATGCACAGAACATGAAATGTAGATAAAAGTAATAATACCCATTTATGATATTTTTGTTAACTGTTACGCATTATACTGTGTGGAAAGTGATCTTGGAGCCTTCCTCCGTCCCCTGGCCTTACCCTTCCCAGTATTCGTAGACTTGGCTTTTGGCATTTAGGAATTACTTTAGCACTTGTGATGTCTGAGCGAGCGGAAACCATTGTGCCGGAACAAAAAAAATATCGAACTCTTTATACCCGTTTTGTCCGTCACGTGACCGGTAGAAATACGTTCGTCAAACGTTCGAAGAACGTTTTGTCAGTTTCCCATGCGTTGCGCTTACGTTTTACGCGGTACAAGTCCGTTACTAGTACGGTGATGTCCGTTAATTGAACGTTGTTCGTCCTGTATATGTGCGTTGATCGTGCGGTCATTGTGCGTTTTGTCCGATCGCGAGAGCACCGAGCAGCAGCGGGGGATGCCTTTCGTCACCGGATAACTTTCTGCCGCAATTTTATATACGTTGGGCGTCCGTTAACGTTATACGGTGTAGTGTGACAGCTACATTAACCAGCAAACTCCCTATCAATCTCAACACAAACCAGTATAATCGTTCTAAGAACGATACAAATGTTCAACACATCCGTTTCATTACACGGCATCACCAAACATTATGTAGATGTTTGATGATTTTGGTAATTTAGATAAATGAGTCGCTTACTCCTGTGCAATTCACCGAACAATGATGGATTATCACAATATTAGATTATTTGATTATAATGACACTTGCGATGGGATACAATTGATAAATGCTCATGAAGTAATGAAAATTAATCCATTCTTGTATTTTGATAAAAGAGGAGGTATAGTTATTTCTGTTCAACATGCACCATTTACATATTGTTTATATCAGATTGTAGTGTTAAAACTTATATTTTAACCGACGATTACTAAAATGAGATTTAGTTGTCACACCGAACGCTAAATACACAATGCATTGCAACCACACATAGACATACACCACGGAGGAGGTGCGAGGAGTGGTCTGGCCGACCATAAACAACAACAAATGAGAATCTAGGGGAACAACAAGGGGAGGAACGTCTAGAGGATGTAATAAATCAGTAGGCAGTAACTAATCATTAGAAGCAATTAACAGTTACGTATACAATAACATATACAGTGTGTATAATTATTAAGTACGAAGAAACAAGCAGCCTTATAATGAAATTGCTCACAGTAACTAAAATATTTACATTTGAATGCGAAATAACCACAACATCGTAAATAAAAGACCTTATGTAATTAGACACAAACTTGAATAATGGTAACAGGAAAAGGGACAAATAGCAATAAAATGATATTTGTATAGAAAACGAAACAATTTTACGACTGTAGTGTAATAAGGGATGATTATTTCGTGTTATAAAGCAGTCGAACAGAGAGAACATATTATTATATTATTCATCCAGTGATTTCGAATTGGCCTCGTTGTTTTGCCAAGGACTGTTGTATTGGGCATTTGGCACAAGGCCGAAGGCCAATACGACCTCCGAGGCCAAATAAAGCCCAATACAAAATCACTCAATTAATGACAAGTTTATCAATAAACTATACAATATTGTACATTTTGATCAACACTATATACAGTTAAAAATCACTGTAAGACGATCTCAATAATGAGACTAGATAAATACTACGACCATACTTTTCAAGTCCATTTTGACTATTCCGTTCTCAATTCAACCTGAATATTAAAACCACCTCAATATTAAAACCAGTTTTCAATGGTCCCAAGGGTGGTCATATTATTGAGGTGTAACTGTAATAATTATTATCTAAATAGTGCCTCCAATGGAAGTAAGTCGTCCAAAATTAGCGCAAACATTTCTTCCCCCAGGTCTATTTTGTCGAGTTTTATTGTCGTATTATTTGCCAGATGTGTTCACTGTGACAGTTTTAAGTCGTTAAAATTGCATTAGATTACACCACACCAACACTGATAACACAGTTGGGAAAGCACTATCTGCATTCGACAAGCAAGAAAGAATAAACAGAATGTCCGAATCAGCACATATTTTCGAGACGGCGATAAGATAGCAAAACGTCATTCACGTAGTGGCCCTGCTTTCTCAGGCAATCATACGGCTTGAACTCATATAGGCCCTGATTTTCCGTATTGGCCCTAGTTTTGACATGTTTTATCATAGTTTATTAAATAACTATTAATTATTAGCCCTTAAACACAGCATTTGCCTCGTCCAATAATACAAAGGCCTCCTCTATAACAGTGCCAATATCTATATCACTTTTCGGCCCGGGACCGCTAACTGATATTGATATTGGCCCGCATTTTAAAGAATTTGATTGGCTAATTAAACAGGGCCAAAAAATGATATAGATTCGCAGCTGGAAATTCGGAAATGGCAGCCATTTTATTTTAAGAGTTGTTCTTTGTTATATGTTAATAATTTTTTTAATAAATTTAGTGTTTAAACTTTGAATCCTTTATTTATAAGTACACGAAGTTATTTAATAAAATTGTCAATAAATAAGTGATTTGACATTGGCCCTGTTATTTGTCCTCGGGACAGTCGTATTGGCCCTCGGCCTTCGGCCTCGTGCCAATACGACTGCCCTCGGACAAATAACAGGGCCAATATCAAATCACTTATTTATTAACATATAATCTAATTATTGCCCAATTTTGTCTCAAATGAGCTGGGAGAATTTTTAAATATTAAAGCCAATATTGAATAATCCTTGATACAGCCAAATGACTATGATAAATATTGGCACACCTGAAGACACGACGAGAGAGACACAGTAACTGTTCAACTCAGGATTACAATGTCAGACCAGTGTTATCTTACCTAATCCTGGGTTCATTTGTATGCAAAATTACTTCAAAGAAAAAACTACCTTTGAATTTAAGAAGCTTAAGAAGGACAAAGGAAAGTCAATGTCATTAGTGTGCAGTAATGGTATCACCATTTTAAAAGCATTTTTCGGACGACAATTATTGTCATGACAGCAATGTTTAGATGTGTCTGTCTGATGATGTGTTTGGTTCTGTTAACATTGATCATTTAGAAGTAAACTGATTTTAGAAGAAAATAAAACGTGTTTCCTCTGAATAGAATGTGGGAGAGAAGGATGAGATAATAAAGACAGAATAAGTAGCTTCAAGATCCTCTCTACACAGACCTCGGAGAAACAACACTCCATAAAACATAAGGCATTTGAGGAGACACAAGGGCACATACGTATTGGAACAGGGGCGTATAAGGAATGACCAGCTGTCCAGTGAATCAAAGAGGACAAAGAGGGGGGGATTTTATATTGTAATTTGCATACATGTTGCGACAGAGACAAATGTAATTTTCTTCGTTTGAAGATATGAATTGTACGAAAATGTATTTCCCTTGATAAGAATTCTCCGTTAGGTGTCTTTCTTGTATTTGCACGAGATTTTGAGTTAGTATAAGTAAGTTTTGGCGCTAATTGTCCATTCAGTTCTGGGAAAGACCGACAGTTTTACGTCTTTTCTTTTTTGCTGAACCATGAATAATTCGCCACACACGGAAACCGGTATTAGTGATAATGCAAATTCTTCAGCTAATCTCAATGATAATTTAAGTGAGTAGACCGAAAACTGAATTATATGCATTGTGAGGAAAAAGGCGTGGACATTAATTGTCAGAAGTAAAGTATATTAAAACGGAGAAGAACTTCATTGGAAATGTGAAGGACATGTAATTCAACACTTTGGGACAGTTTGAAACAAAGCATATGCCAACGATTCCAGATATGGTTCCTTTCGTTGCTTCACGACTACACAAGGAAACAGAAACGTATCCAATATTGGACCATGCTTTGGTTGCATTTATTCACAAACATTCAATCGGTCGGCGGTTCCCACGGCTCATACCAAAACACAATTTGTTTGTTTGTTGTCAATTATATCCTAACGGAGGTGTAGTAATAAGGGAAATACATTTACAAGGAATGTATTTATATATTTCATTTTAGCTTAGTTTTCAGCAATGTATGATTCCTGAAAGTAAAATAGGTAACCTTGTGCAACAACCATTTGAAGTACATTGTACAGAAGGCGTTCCAAATCATAATGACGTTACGACGTTATATCACAGTTTGTCCTTCGTGTAGACATATAAGTATTTATCCATCGCAACTTCATTTCTGATGAAAGTTTAATGTCCTTTTCCCGTTGTGTCCTATATGTCTCGCACAGTTTCATTCATCGTAAATCATAACTAACAATGTCAATTATAGATTGTTGTTTTCCCGGAGGTCTGCGTGGGAGGCACTGTCTTATGTATGTAGCGTTTCCTGTAGCAACCTATTATCTCTCTTTTTCAACTCTTTATCATTTCAAATATGTTTACACTATTCCATTACATAGTTGCCAACAGAGTTTGATGTTTCGAAGAGGACATGTGTGAAGTCAGTCTAATTTACAACGAAACGACGAATTATACCGCCGATCTATCATTTACAAGATATTGCTGCAATTGCGTGATACTGAAACTTATATTGTTACAAATGTTCCGGTGCTTTAAACGGAATAATTTGATGTTATCTAATATAAAAAATGGGGCGACGACTGCTATCAGAACACTCATTTTCACATGAAACTACACCTACCAACCCTGTGGACTGAAGTGCCATAAAAGAGAAGCGGAAATAAACAAACGTTAACTCACGATCATTCAAATCAACTTCCCCGTGTTAATGCTCACAGTAAACCCATCTAGTTCCAATTAGATTGAGAGAACGTGGATTGTATTTGCATTACGTGCGCCATAACCTTTAGGCGTATTTACATCGTTTCCAACCGTAGTCTACTGCTGTAGCTAAGGTTTGACATTGCACAAAACGCTGTCACAGTGTGTTATTGACTTTCCCCCTAAATCCTCCACATTTGTTTTTTGATTGTCGGCCAGACCATTCCTAGCTCCCGTATTCCCATACATTTTACACTTGCATCTCTTCAGTCTCTAATACTTTGTATATAGACTGTCTCCCTGAGGTCTGTGTGGGGAGGCATAGTATTGTGTATGTGGCGTTCCATTTAACATTTTAATCTCTCTTACAACCTTGTCAGTTTTTTAATTGTTGTACCCCATTGTCATGTTCATTTCATACGCGGCCTAATTCTGTCCCGGATATTACTGATGTACTCCCTTCCTGAAAATGCTCTATCCTCTTCTGTTTTTGTTTATTACACTCCCTTTTTTCATTTCGTACCATAAAGGTCCAATCATAGCCTCTGCTAGGGGAATGTTGCCTTCCCTGCGATACTCTTTGACATATTTGTAAGATATAGCCATGTCTACATTGTGTATGTTACCCAAACAATTAGCAATTATTTACGTAGGATATTTTCCCTGCTAGTAATCACAATCATGCTGCTCATTGCATTCTAAGACACCCACGTTTTCTGCTATACAGCATGGAAGTAATCAGAATAGTATAAAGTACTCGGAAAATAACCTTGCCTTTGAACCTACGCAGGATAGGATATATTACATGCAAGATAATTAGCAATTTGTGGTAGATATTACATTTTCACAACCGGTATTCAGACAAGTGTGATCTGTATAATCTACTACAATCAAGGCATATTAGTATGACAGTGTTCACTTACCGATCGATTTAATAAAGTACAAGCAATCGTAGCTGAGGGAAATCGTTTTATTCATGACTGTTTATATGACATTATACAATCCGACTCATTTCTATGGCCACAAGATGATTTATCCATCTAAGTTGTGAGTTGAATTTGATCGCCATAACAATACAGTTGTAATTACTAAGCATTTGACAAGTTGAACGATCATATTTGTGTACGCTTATTATTCATTAGTACCTGTTGACAGTCAAACAAACAACATTCACAGGTCAGGGTATGTGTATTCACTAAATTGATTGTGCCTTTTATCCCAATAATAACTAGTAATATATAATTTGATTACAAGGGACATGAACATTAGGATACGCAACGTTTCTTTAAGCAGCCTAACAAATTTTATGCAATTCATGTAATACTTTGTAAAAACATTTTACATACTTGGAAAGGAATGCCATTCTTGCCGACGACAATACTTTTATTGACATAATTTACATTTAAAAAGACATTTAACTCCTGACTTTCTTCTAAGATATTGCACTGGCACTGTAGAACTCTTGAAGGTGACTTTTTCTGACACTGTAGAACTCTTGAAGGTGACTATTTCTGACACTGTAGAACTCTTGAAGGTGACTATTTCTGGCACTGTAGAATTCTTGAAGGTGACTATTTCTGGCACTGTAGAACTCTTGAAGGTGACTATTTCTGCTGGCACTGTAGAATTCTTGAAGGTGACTATTTCTGGCACTGTAAAACTCTTGAAGGTGACTATTTCTGGCACTGTAGAACTCTTGAAGGTGACTATTTCTGACACTGTAGAACTCTTGAAGGTGACTGTTTCTGACACTGTAGAACTCTTGAAGGTGACTATTTCTGGCACTGTAGAAAGGTGACTATTTCTGGCACTGTAGAACTCTTGAAGGTGACTATTTCTGGCACTGTAGAACTCTTGAAGGTGACTATTTCTGACACTGTAGAATTCTTGAAGGTGACTATTTCTGGCGCTGTAGAACTCTTGAAGGTGACTATTTCTGGCACTGTAGAACTCTTGAAGGTGACTATTTCTGACACTGTAGAACTCTTGAAGGTGACTATTTCTGGCACTGTAGAACTCTTGGAGGTGACTATTTCTGACGATGTAACGAAACATAATGTCATTCTATGTTCGTTATCAAAACTAGAAAATCCTCTTCAATTTGTCAAAAGCCCTGCTTTCGTTTAGAAATAAAGTCATGTTTTGAGGAACACGAACAATCTTGCAATCGCGCTAGCAGGATTCGAACCCGAGTCTACGGATTGCTGGTCAGTTATTCTAACCACTACACAACAGCGACCTAACGTCATTTACGTGTAAATTTAACTTATAAATATTTATTAAGGTTAAGTTGACTTAATCAACTACGTTCGGGTTAAAAACATGTCAATTTCAAACTAACAGGATGTCTTTTTGTAAGAATTGTTTTTGATATGAAATGCAATTTGGGTGGTTTGAAACTAACATGTAGCCTTCACAGTTGAGAGAATAACATGTAATGCCGCTTTAAAATAAATGGTTTTCAATAAAAATGATATTGTTTTGATCTTCTTTTCAGGTACCGGCATATCACTTATTAACATACTTGTGTAAAGTACTACAGTAATACACATACACTTGTATACCATCGATGCCTCGAACAATAGATGGCTCGAACTAATCGCTAGATCCGACGGCAGTTTCGACGTTTTACTATACTAACTGTTTGTGTAGGAAAAAACGTTATCGTAGACAATCTATACAATTGGAATATGCTAAACTAAACCAAATTATATCTGCTGAAGTGGATGATCTACGGCGGATAATGAACATAGAGATGATGTAGGTTTGTTTTCTAGCAATACAGGATACATAATTGAATAAAGTAACACTATAGCAGGTTGCGAACAAGACTTTGTGATAAAAAACATAATTCATAAAAAGATGCAATTAAGCATGACTTCAATCAAGGTACAACAGTAATTCCATACCTAGGAATCGATATATGAACGAACAATTCGTATGTTGTACTTACTGCATTGACTTCTTGTGATATTACACTGCTTGTTACTTGTTTGAGATGTTATGGTTTGATGTCACCAATGAAATGTAATCCCTCCCGTCTCAGATGCCACTCTTTGTGCTATTTGTTAGATAAACTTTTTATTGTACCTAACAAGTTAGAACATATCGTGCTAGGTTCAATAACAAGTCATTAGGTTAGGTCAGGAAGGGGTAATGTTGCACGTTTCAACACAATCCAGTTGTTTACATGGACTGACGCTGCTCACTGTCTACAATTTGCTGAAACTATTTAATCTAAATTTCCTCGAGTAAAAACTAGGGATGGAATCGATCGAAACGATGTCGATTCATTACGCACTTTGAAATATCGACACATTTGAAAGTAAAACTTGCTAACCAAATGATAGTTGGAAACAAAAAGTGTTTCCCATTGCTACATTTGGAGAGTGTTTTGTGTAGTTTCAAACAGTAGTTGTTTGGCATGTCTTTGATATACACCAGTAAAAACCTTTAAAATCTTACTTTTATATTCCTTTGGTACACATATCGATATATCGTCGATATATTTGACTAATATGTCGACACAGACTCAGCGATCAATTACACCCTTAATATGAACCGTACTATATCACCCAAGTCGATCACCTGTGTTATTTTGTTTTAAATATACATCGGAAGTAACATGGCGAATGTTCCAAAATGGCTACCGAAGAGAATGAATGTAGTCGCGGTAGAAATTATGATAAAGATCGTTTACATATCAGGAATGTGGGGCACACAAAATATGTTGATAATGTTGAATTGTGTTACCGTGGTCATATTCCTTATAGTTGACAGTATAGGAAAACCGCATCACTTACCGAGAATTTAGGTAAAAGTCATACACGTACCGTAAAATCAATGTTGTAAGACAGTACATAGAGACTATATTTTTGTCATCAAATAACACCGTTTTGAGTCGGTGTATTTTGTTATTATTAGTATATTCATGAACTGCATCCCTGTAACTTCTCTGTTATATATTGCATTAAAGTTGATTAATTGTATATAAATGTAGTTGTTTTTACCTGTTTCTAATTTCTTCACATCATTTCCACTAATTTTACAAAACTCACGATGTCATAACTCAAGATTTTCAGCCAACAGAATAAAGATCTCAAAGGCCAAGAGGCCTAGACATAACTTCATTTTCATCACTTTTTAAAAAATCTCTCAGAAACCCCAACCCCATCGCCGCTCCAATGTTCAGGACCGGGCGACGCGCTGGTACGTTCGAACTGTACGGAAGTTGCCGAGATATATACGATACAGTATACGTAAATCCCCGACTGGTTGACACACAATGATTTTGTTATGCGTCGTTTACTGAACATTTTTAACACGCTTTTTCATATGCTCTTACCTGATGATTGCGTGTAAGTTACTTTAACATAAAATGGTATGTCCAACCTATGTTTGTTGCAAAACCACATGAGATTCATTGGCATGGCGTGTCAAGACGTAATACAGTATATAAAGCACATCAGAGATATAGCCAAGTCGTGAGATTTTGTACTGAAATTATGTTTAAGTGAATGATTTCAGCTAATTGAGACGTTTATGTGACGTCAGAAATTCAGCTAAATTTATATAATTGACTTGGTTATTGTCGCGTATTTTTATCTTTAAAGTCTACTGTTGTAACACGCACGATGTAAACTGCTTGTTGACGAAATTCTAACACATTTCTTTGTTCAAAAATTCGTTATGTGGTCTGAATGCTGTATCTATTTGTTAAATGGAGGTATTTTATCTGTTCCTGGTTTGCAGTAATAAATACGATTCATGATTCACTCTTTGTAGCCGTTACCAAACCAAACCAAACCAAAACACTTAAAAGTACTGTTACGAAAAATGTTCACCTTTGTATTATTTAGCATGCAGCAAACTGAAGGCGCCGTTATCTTTTCGCCACGCATATGGTTCCTCCTTGTCGCCACGTCAAGTCGACAACACGAAAACTCGAAATCCCGCCAATGTAGTTGTTAGTCGTGTGTTCGACTTGTTGATATTTGTTATGACGCCCAACATCACGACATGACACAAATCAGCCACCATTTCATTTGATTGATTTCTATTTACACAATAGTAATCTAAAAAATCTAAAAATGAAAATTGATCAAAGTACGGATAATGTCTGTCTGTTTAAATTGTTTTTTTTCTGTTCGCGTTGCACTGATGTCTTATGTTTTTGTTTTCATGAACATTCGTATATTTTCATGTCTCAATGTTCATTTGAGGTACCTGTGCCAGTGGCATTTCTATGACTATAACATACCGTAAGGAAACCAAACTTGTCAACGTTATTAGGGAATGCAGAAATATCAGTGCATTCATCAAGATTTTAACTTACAAAAATTGAATTATTTCACTTCTTGTACGTTACATGATATTATATCCTTGAATAAAGCAATTTGATACTAAACAACTTGCTAAATACCATTAAATACAAGTCTTATTTTGTGTAGTAGACATCATTATGGATCAATATTAACAGGCACAATTTCGATTGCATGAAATTTCCATACAAGGAATGGTTAGGATCAATATACCGATCCCAGCATCCAATAACAAGGAACAATGTACCAAAAACATGATTTCTTGAGAAAAAGTCTGACGTAGTTTTTTTTCTTTTTGAATAATCGAAACGACCTGTCTTGGTAATAGTGCATAAACGGTTCGTTATACATCGGACAAACATCACACGATTGATGCCGCATTTCAACAGAAATTTAGTCACTTTGAGGTAAAAGAGAGATAAGTTGTTATAGGGAACGCCACATACGTAAGACATTGGACGAGCCATGGGGAAAACAACAGGCTACAAAACTTTGGCACTGTAGAGGTGCAAGGGTAAATATGTATGGGAACAGGGGTGCAAGGTATGGTATGTTCGGCCATAATAAGAACTAAGGATAATTTAGGGGGACAACGAGGGAGGAAAGTTCAACGGATGCACTTGTTAGTGCAAACTCTAATAACGTAGGAGGGTATATGATAACAAGAACGACCTTGAAAAGAGATGGTCGGCGCAATCTGAAGGTTAAAATTAATTGTACAACATAAACAATGCTTAATGTTACGACTGCCGGTCATTCAATTACGCTATACTACAGAAACCCCGAGATACCTGCGTAGTACGCTCCCACACAGCGTTTTGATTCCCCTACCTTAACATTCGCACGCTGCTGTATTACCCAGTATATTTTGATGGTTGACCTTACGAAATAGTTTATAATAGTTGGGTATTTTCCAGTGCTATAACCAATCAAATGTGTATGCAATGTAATACCTTTCGTGACGAAGGAAATTTTGACTATCTAGGCTATTCGTTTTTAGCATTTACAGAAGATAGTGTTTCGTTCTTTTATCGAGGATCGCACCGATACGTATTACTAACAAGAAAATCATTGATGCAAAGCATCAAAGGTCGCCGCTAAAGAATTGAACAAGAGCAAAGCAAATGTAGAATGATATTTTGTTATTTACATTCTTTTGTACAAAAAACATGTAACTAAATCATTACACTCCATTTTAGTAGTATCAAACACGTAAACAAAAAATATTAATCAGTTTACAGACCCAGTTCCAACTTCTGTGTATATAGCAAGGTCTTGTTCACAAAAGTAATAATATTTAAAATTGCATTCTTTGAATCTTTATTGCTTTATGCAGAGAAGTTGGAACTGGGTCTATAAACAGATTAACTACTGTAATTGAATTTTACTTGATTGGTCCACTAAAGTGTCATGGTCACTACTAAACATGCTACATAGTCAATAATCAAATAACAACCTCTAATTATAGGTACATGGTGACTAGAGTTCGACTGTTTATGTGTGTTCATTTAGTAATGTTAATATCGCTAGTTCTGTCATGTGATTGAAGAAATCCGGATTTTATTGTTTACATCACGTGAGAACTATTTTCAACTTTCTAAAAATAAACTTTCCGTAGACTGGTTTCAAATATATTATCAGTCAAAATAGACATTGACCATTTGAAATCGTGCACCACACGAGAGAAAGAAATTAATTCACGTGCCCCTTCACGTACAATTAAGTCACGTGCCCCTCCACGTACAAAAACAAATCCCATTCCAGACAGTACGCCGCACTTCAGTGCGGCGACAATAAAATATGGCGAATTTGAAATTTAAAATATACGTGGCAGAATATAAATCACTACACATGTACAGGCATCGGTATAATTTTGGCATTTCGACAAAACAATAGTCACTAACGTTAGATTTATTTAGTTGGTCTAGCAATTTTCATTGTCACAGCGCCATTTCTATGACGGGGAAAGCTGTCTATTCAATGCACACTGGCATAAGTTTTATTTACACAGTAAGTCCTACTTTTGGGACATTAGCGAGTCGTTGCAAGCGGCTCGCTGAATGGCTGTGGACGCATGTTGATTCGCCTGACTAAAAATAGACAATATAAGTTTTTCGGGAGTTATAAAGCAGAGGAGACTGGATACAAATAACTCCGTAGTGTGGTCAGTCATAGACACAGTATGGTCTATTTCAATATAGTTCATCATTATGTATTGCGTAAGTCGTGAACTCACACATCCATGGATGTTAATAAACTTGTAACATAGCGATTAATCAGATTAAAACAATATAAATGCTCGCGACTGGTACATAAAATGAAGCAAGTCTGTTTAATTCCAACACCGGACAATTCCCCGTGGTGATGAATAACAACACTACTTACTGGATAAATCTTGAAATACACTATAAACAATGTTTACCAATCTGCTTCAAGGTTACAAATATTTTTAAATTGAAGAGAAATTGCGCGAAATTGCCTTGGTGGTTAACGTAAGATTTGATTGGTTTACAAAACACTGAATATGCAAATAGCAAAGCCATGTAAGTACGAACAAATACGAATGACTGAACTTTCTTCTCGTTGCTTCAGTTTGGTTTACTGGTAAGAATGTTTTGCAAGTAGAAATGTTCGCTATTTTATTTACTATCTATATCACCAACTCCGATATCAATGTCATGTTTAACCGCATCTGAAGTGGTAGCATTTTCAGACAATTCTTTAACTTATACACACTTTGTATTTTGTTCGAAACAGGAACCTTTATATTTCTACCTTATTGCATTGTTCATTGCTAAGATAAATACTGAAACCGTATACTCACAACAAAATGTCTTTTGTAACAAATGCTCCTGAAAAGTTTAGACTTTTTATACATTTCAGTATAAAGTCTTGACATCCATTACACTGACATCAAAGCCATTCGGTTAAGTAGATCCTTCATAAAAGCTTAATCAATGCTGATTTCATTTTACCAATCTCATTTCAAGGTTGATAATTTGAATCATAGCGTGTAAATAGATGCCGTGCATGTGCATAAACCACAAATCAAATTTCATGCAATTCACAAGTTAATTTGAAAAACATGTTTTTTATTTGCAATTTAAGAAATATCGGTCGGCTGCGTTAAATGCGCATGCTGTGGTAAATTTTGAGCGGCATCAAGTATTTGACAGGAGTTATCTACTTATAAGGACAATTTCAGGACATCGCAGCATTCGAATTGACTAATCCGAGGCGTTCACACACACCAAATGTTATTTATCACGGACTATTTTGGACCTAAATCTAAGGTCAACAATATGATTAACAAGTTGGGTAAAATATTTTCTCAAACAACAAACGTTTTATGTATTTATTTGCAAATTCGTCACATATTTTAGAAACAAGTTTAGATCTATGTACTATTAGTTACATCATTATTTCTTGAAAAATGAATCACATTACAGACGACGTTATCAAGAGTGGTCCAGAAATAGAACCAATGATAATAGAATTCCAGTCCATTCCTCCTAGTCATACATGTACTTTGATTCGTCCGTTCAGTATCGAAGCTAGCGGCAACACGTGAAGTTTATTCTTGGCCTTATTTACAAGAAGACAATCAAATATAATTAAGCTCGCATTTAGTCTAATCTTAGCCATATGATTTCGAGACCATGACAGTCGGTTCCACGTGTCATCAATAGCATTTAATATTCTCTTAAAAGCACGTATTCCTTTTTGTTACGAAATTCGGTCTGCTAACCAGTTTGTATATTCTAAGTTCGTATTAATTGCCCCGTTCATCGACATTTAACGTGGGAAATTCAAATTCATCTGATACGCGGCCACCTGACATGTTTATCTTCCAGGGCGACCTTGAACTACAGTAGCCTACTGTTTACATGGAGTAAAAGAATGATGTGGAATAATAACTGTTATGACTTGTCCTGTGACATTTTCCATCCATTAATCCCCCCCTTCACTGTTTGTCCTCTTTGGTTCTCCTAGTTATTCCTTATGGTCTACCAGGCCATTCCATGTGCCTCTGTTCCCTAACGTATGTACCCTTTAACCTCCTCAAGTGCCTTTTGTTTTATGGATTGTTGTTTTTCCCAGAGGTCTGTGTGGGGAGGCACTGTCTTATGTATGCGGCGTTCCCTGTAGCAACTTAACTTCCCTCCTCTAAGTTTCCTTGTTCGTTATGTTGAGGAGATGCCACGCGGGGTTTTCTTACATACCCTGCTCCTTTAATCTTCGCGCAGAACGATAGCTGTGAGATTGAATGCGCTCTTAACGAAGGTAGTAAACTCAGTGGTGTTTTTCCCATGACCATTCCTAGATGGTACTCCTATTTTTACTTCCACTTTACGCTTCAATTACCCCTATAATTCAAAGTATTAGTGCGGCAGTTAGTATGACTGTCCTAGCTGTTGCTCGTTAATAAATCACGATAGTTTGTTGAAACTGCCAGCTCCAATTAAATGTATTACCGACATGTACGTTCTTGGTAAAGTTGGTCAGTCCTTAATCTATTAATTGCAGTAACAAAGTAACATTCTATAGTAGCAAAGTTTGTCTTACTTTCTATATAATCTTCTTCCCGTTTGACTGGTAGAGACACAATTCAGTATTCAGATTAGTAATCTGGTTATATTTACCTTGAAATAACAAAAACTGTATTGATCTACTAGTAATTTAAACAAACCAATAGCCTTCTACATTTCTTCGGCTTTCGTGTCTGGCTTTTATTTTTACTGAAACGGCGATGCAGGGAACCATTCGCTAAGCTCATTTAGATTGTGACGACTTTTGCAGATTTCTTGGGAAATTCCATCATGTGCATGGTCGCTCGTGGGCGGTCCAGGATGTATAATTGCGTGTACAATTCCTCTAGAAGAAATCGTATTGTCAGTGGTATCCAGGATTTAATGTCTTGTAAAAATGACATTATCTTACAGAATGCTTGACGCGTATCTAGCATATTACTGATCAACTGAGAAAGCGGCCCGGATATTTGCTCGATAGTTTATTTATTGTCTCCACAAACTGGTTGAGACATATTGATTTGGTCCCGCCCGCCTGATAGACTGCCTGTCACCGCCTGTCAGCATGCCTGCCACAATCTTTGACTTCCCTTTGCCGCACACTTTACACCAAGTATAAGCGCCAATCCTACTTGTGCATATTGTTCGTTTTTTCACGTCCGGTGATTTTGTCGGAGTAACAGCCCTTTGAATTTTGATGATTATAGATTTTCCGGTCTAGCAATGCCAAACTGAAGGGTGTGTTTAACTATAGGTCAAGGCACCTGTCAGCTGGCATACGTGTTTAACAAACATCTCTTGTTTCTATTGATTGGTGAATTTTAATAAAACATGTCGTAGATTTCCAAAATCAGCAGAACAAGCCAGTAGACTTTGAGCAACTATGTGAAATAGTAATAGCGAGCTGGCATTGTTTGACATGTATATTTCACATGTCAAATAAAGCTTGATTTTCGCGCACAGTTGATTGAAAGGGCTGAATTAGGAAAGACCGTTGGTGACATTCACATTTCATTATTTCTCTCTTAGGAAATATTTATTCGTGAAATTGAAACCTTGAAAACGTTATGTCAAAATATAGAAAATCGTGAACGAATTCAACTTCTTGAATTCAATATTTCGTACGTGATAGCTGCACTTTTGAGAAGTTCGTAAATATGGTGCTTAATGTTCGACATGGTCTTTGCCGCTCAAATAAATGGATAATACCATTTGACCTCGTAAATTCGGCTACCGACTATTTACTTCAGAGACACTCGAATTGTGTAGACATACTTATACTTATCCCGATGATTACGTGATTCCTAGATAAAGAGTGGGGATTGCCCAGACAAGACAACATTTTACACGAGTCTCATTTTACCAGTAAACACATTGAAAATGGATAGCTTGTACAGCGATATACTGGCTTACCACTTCATCCCGATTTCGATCTTCTGAAGGAGCCACGGACTACTTTTTATTGAAACATGTTTATCGCCAAGAACTATTGTTCACCGTAAGTAAGAAATACATGGCTCGTCAAATTTTTTTTGAAATAACACATAATCGTCAGAACAATATTTCAGCAATAAAAGATGGGCGTCAATGAAATTGTACGAAATAATCACTAAATTAGAAATTTTAATTTATCACAGTGCGTTGATATTTATTCGAGCTGTGCCACGACAAAGCCTGTGTGAGTAATCAAAAAGACCATTTTCGGGTTTAACAATTTTAGCAGATATATCTTTCAACTTTCATTTAGTACCTAAAGTATTTAAATCGAACGTCCATTCCAATATTAGGAAAAAAAGCAAAAGTAAGCTTAAATGATCACATCGCGTCACAATGTATATAATTCTTAAAAAATATTCTGATTTTCAAATGGAAAAAGAAAATTATGCAATACTTACAAATATTTCCTCGTTCGTCTATTTAATTTTCTATACATGTATCACAATTCGGCCTCCAAACATCTTTAGACAAAGCGCTTAGGTCGTTACGTCAGAACTGTGATTGGGTAATATTCAACGTCATTACTAACGTAACATCATTACCGTTCAGTTTAAACGTTCAACGGCGAATCTGTTTATTTAAAACAAGCATTCGTGATTCTGTGTGGAAAGATATGCACCCACTAAAGGCCATGGCCACATTTGAATATATTTCATATATTGCAAATACCGGAGCACATGTCAGGAAAATGTTGTTTGAATCCGCAGTTGTGTTAAATGGGCGACGCGAAATATTGTATCGTATCGGAAGTTGAAATACCATATCTGTAGCGTGTGGGCTGTGTACTTTTTGTAATTAACTGCATGAATCATACATATTTTCTATAGTGCCTACGATTAAAAACACAAATGCATCTCCATAGATTTAACCACATGCAAAAAGGGATAATCTGTTATCAATGCTTTGAATTAGAAACGTCCATGTCTTGGCATTTTTTAATTCTTTGCCTTCAAATTGCGCCGACCATATTTTTTCATGACATTTCTTGTTATTATAGCGGCATAACATAATTTATTCGAACAATGCATGAATATCTTTTTTTAGATATTTTAGAATCGCTGAATTTAACATAAAAATATGACATTTAACTCCTGACGAAATTTCAATATCATTGAAAAACTCGCTGACAGTTTTTGAGGCAATGAGCCCTTATGTCATTCCAAGTTTGTTATCGTGGCCACGAGATACAAATAATTTCACACATCTGTGCCACCGAACCGCTCTTTGAAAATTCCTATTTTTGGTTTGATGACTGAAATCTGCCTCTCTTGTTTAAGAAACATGTAAATATCAGACATATCGACGGTGTGAAATGAAATGCAAATTAGCTGGTTTGAAACTAACATGTAGCCATCTGTGAAGAGAGATAAAATATAATGCCGCTTTACGTACAGCGGAAATATTTACGTCACTAAATTATACTCGCCGGCGATCAATACGGACACAAATCGTATTGTAACTAAATGGCAAAAGTCAATAAAGAAGCATCCTCGGTACCCAGGACATATACCCTGGGCAAACTGACTGTAAAAATACGATACGGAAATTGCCGAAGAGTTACGGATGAAAGCGCGGTTCTGAGCGATCCAATGAGATCGTGAATTTCAAATCGCCAATAGGCTGCCATTTTTGTCAAATTTGGTGAAAGCTCTTCTGATAGGAGATTTTTCTTGTTCACAAATACAAGGAAGTGCGCCCTGGCTTTCCTTCACTATAATAGCTTGAAAAGTCACTACATGACCCTGTAAGTTCATGTGACTTCGTGTCCCAAATGTAACAAAATATAACTCCTGTAGCTTAGAAAAGAACACGACTCGCCTAAGCAAATTATTACATGGCCCGCAACATTTTCCATGTTTATGGAGAATTTCATTACAAATAAATTTGATCGATAATACGAAACTGCACAATTACCTCAACGTCCCTGACATGGATCACTTCGAGCAAAATACACCCAATACACCGTACAGTTAATAGAGCGATGATTGAGCATTAGTCTTTACAGAACCGATTACGGAAATGCCAGAGGGAAATCATTTGATTAAATGCGAGTCATCCAATAGCATTATGTAAATTGAAAACTGTAGATTTTATTTGACATTGGCGATAAATCTGAAAGACAATTCTAAGTATGAACGTCTGGGAATTGATCTGTCGTTACACCAGCCGCACTGCTGCACAACCTTACCAATGAGCGTCCGGTACAGTGTGAGATAGTCCGGTACGGTGTGAGATAGTCGAGTACGGTGTGGGATAGTCTGGTACGGTGTGGAATAGTCCGGTACGGTGTGAGATAGTCCGGTACGGTGTGGGATAGTCCGGTACGGTGTGAGATAGTCCGGTACGGTGTGAGATAGTCCGGTACGGTGTGGGATAGTCCGGTACGGTGTGGAATAGTCCGGTACGGTGTAAGATAGTTCGGTACGGTGTGGGATAGTCCGGTACGGTGTGAAATAGTCCGGTACGGTGTGAGTACGGTATGAACTAGTCCGGTACGGTGTGAGATAGAACCGAAATGGAAAAAAGATGATTCCGGTGGTCTAAATAAGGTGGACTATCTCCGTTTGATGGTATTAGGTTTTACGACATTTTTCAACACCTTTTCAAGTATCTATGGCGGTCAGTTGATCAATAAATATTTCCAGGAATTAATAATAAAATAGTACTTATCATTCATTCCGCAACCAGCTGACAACAAAAATGTTGAGGACAAATGAGCATAGCCAAAATGTCAAAGAATGACATGACCATACCCGACTGGGAATCGCCCCGCATACCTCAACACTTTACCTACTGAGATTACCAGCCTAGATGGACTAATCTATATACTTACCAATACGTACATTAAACTTGTCGACACTTTTGTTGGTTGGACGTTTTATCTTATCTGATCGCTGGCGGAAACAAATGTGCATAATATCATACCATACGAATGAAATTGAATCATAAGTGTTCTTCGAAGTTTGTAGTGTTACATCTTGAGAGATGGAGCTAAATTTTGAGGCGGTTTAGCGTCTCATTGCTATCCTCGTCAACCAGATGGTCTACTCGAAGTTCTGCCATATTCATCGTCTCAAGAATATTGTACATTCAAATTCCTTCGAGTTTCTTATAGGTTTGATAATTAGTATGGCTAATTTTCATGGATATACCAATTGTGGAATGGCGGGAGTCTTGATATAAACGGCTTTCCTTGTTTATTTGTGTCATCTTTAGCGAATGAGTTTACCCAAATAGTCGCGTATTAATTTCTAATACGGTAATATGAAAAATGTACAGTATTGGAAGAGTCTCTCAGGAACTTCAGTCCTTTGGTTACTATAGGGGTTGGACTTATTTATCCACTACCAGTGCCAACATTATATATCCTTATGTTACCTACCGCACTGTTGCAAAAAGCGACATTATATAATAATACTCGACCAGGATTGGTTCCACAGACTGAAATTTACAATCGAGGAGCAAGCTTTGTTTATTTGATTTGTTAAATTTTCTTCTACGGTGCATGCTACGTTGATTTGATTGGTACAATTTATGGTATTTTTTATTTCTCAATCACAGTGCATGCCATGTACGCTTGTTTAAAAACGTTAAATGATAAAAAGAAACACCTGTTGGTTCACGATATTTTTGTAATTGTACTATGATACAAACAGAGACAGAGTAAAAACACCATCTTATTTAGTCTTGGGACAACTCTCCGACGACTAAGTCGGGTACCCTCGTGTCTTTACGTTCTTTCTATTACTTCAAAGACCTACCTTTATATACAAATGAATCCTCAAATATCGACATACTTCCTCTAGCACCAGAAAAACAACATAAACTTCAACAGCAATTGTCCACTCTACAAAGTATCATGTTTTTTCCACATAATACAATGTACATCTTTTGATGTTTAGTTATGTTCTGCTTTTGTACAATACAATGTATATTTAAAATCATGGTTTTAAAAAGACCAACCTACTCACTCATACCATTATTTGTGAATAATTCACTCGATCTTTGAACATTGTTTCAACCGATGCATCGCGTGTGTTTCATGTTTGAACATTTTCACACTTTGTCATGTTCAACTAAATAAAATGTCAACAACCAAACAAGGCTAAGGTCAAATAAAAAATGCTTGTTTGGTATTAAACCATCCTAGGTCATAATTTAAATATCATTGATTAGCAAATTTAAATACGACTTAAAATTGCAAAAATCTTGAAGAACCCATAATGCTAACCATTAATTGGCAAAAACATGATTTAAAGAAATAATGAAAAAAGGTAATATGCAAATATTGTATTCTTATGGCGTCTGGAAGTCTTGAAGAAAAGATGACACAAATTCTTGTGAAGAGTGTTCATGTGGACGTTATAAAAGCAGCTGTCGTGCTTGCTCCTAGTACGTACGATAAACTAGGAAAATGTGTGCTGGGTTTTACGACAGACCAGCAATTTTCATGTGGAGACTATTTCCACACATGGCAGAACTAATTATGTCATTGTGTGTTACCACACCAAGTCACAGTAATATATCACCCGGTCAGACATCTAACACAACATATTCATTTTGTCGCTTCAATTCACATGATAGACTAAAGCCAATTAAATGCCCGAATTTCAATTAAATGCTTTTGTTTTGTAGCACAAAGATTCTGTAACCAAAACGAATGTCTATTGGTGTTTCACATGGCGAATTATTCATTGTTTTCTTTAAAAAGTAATTGAAAATATCCATCAAAATCATACATACATAATAAAATTTGGAGACTCCCATAATATATATTTTTTTAGGTGGAGAGAGTTTTATTTTCCTCGTCTACATGTATGAGTGGGTCGAGGGCATCCCTCTACATACCGTACAATGAAAACATTAGTATGAACTGGTTGTTAGTATGTAATATGAGCATATATAACATATATATTTCTCATGTAATTATGTACTACATTGTAATATAGTATGAAATAAAGTTATACATTTTGATTAATTTTTTATAATGCTAAGCTTTTTTCAAAATTTTAAAAGTATTCTCTCCTAAGGGTTTTATTTCACACTCACATAAAATTGTAATGTCAATTACTGAATGTATTGAGATAAGCCGTTTAAATTATTATTTAATTATATAACCTGCACACACGTGGTGAATCCAATGTGACTACATTTGTTGGCATTTCATGTCAAAAACATGATTAGTCTGGCTATGTAATATAAGTCCGTACATACACGTGGTATAGTGCGTCCCATATGTAATCATTGTCATACGTATACTATGATATTAATGCGAACAAGTTTTTTGGCGTAGCTGTATAACATTGATGTTGACTTACATTTTGACCGGCCAAATGTTTTCCTCGGTGCGCGCTTTTTAAAATAATATTTTCACCCAAGAGGCACCAACGGGGGTTTTCGTTCACCCAGGAGGCACCAAATGGGTTTTTTGTAAGATGTGCGTTCGTTTGCTGTTCGAATTTTGTCGGATATAGTTAATACGTTTAAGCATAATGGCTCTGATAAGAAATGTCCATGATTAAAGTATATATAGATCCGAGTTAATGTTTTGTAAGAATTTATTTTTCAACATGTTGCTAAAACATTATTTCATTTAACAAACTGGAAGACATCATTCTATCTTTGCCGTTTATCTTTTTTTAAAGATATCTCTTGTTAAACGTAGACGTAATTAGGGTTAAATACCTTTGATGGAAACAAATACTGAAGTTGTTATTGGAGATGTAGTAACGTGAGAAACTTCATGGATTTCTTACATTTTTGTATAATTTTCTTCAACCAAACTTCTATTCAATGGAGATAATTATCGTTGTTGTTGATCAGTACACCGTCGTAAGAATAACAACTTTTTTTCTTGAATCTATACCGCAATGTGCAGCATCTTAGCTCTTTGATTCAGAATTCTAAATCATAACAAGAGCTATCTCGGAATGTGATAAATAACCGCGCATTCCTATTGGTCAGACATATTTTGAGAATGTGATCGAATGCGTTTGTCACGCACTAAACTCACCATGTAGGTTTCATCAAAATCATCCAAAGTAGTATTTCGCTTCCCAAGTCCTTAAGCATACCAATAAACAAACCAACCGAGTCACTTCAGTATTTTTTGCGGGGAGTTAATGATGAGGTCGTCGGTATTAGTGAAAACCAACAAAGGATATACCAAGGCATGTAGACAAGATAATATCGATGTACTGTCACCATAAAGTATGTGGTCTGATCGAGCATACTGGTAGTGTTGTTGGAAGAAAATGTAGTAATATATTGTTGGAGTTTACGATTTGTCTGAATATGGTGTTTGGAATAGTAGTGATGGTAAACAATGATTGCCTTCAAAATGATAACGTGACCTTCAAAATGGATCTCCAACCCGAAATTTTTAGTGTGACAATTGACGCATTGAAGAGGAACATAACATTAGACAAGTTAAAGATATATGTGGATCATATGAACATTAAATGTTCGAATATTGTTGTTACATTGGCTGAGACATCTCTAATAAGAACCATTGCAATAACTAAATTTTATAATGTACAAACATCTTTATTCAACAAATACTCATCGATATATTATGAGTTCATTCTTTGTTAATGCATTTTTATTGATGTTTGAACTAAAAGAAATATATTTTTCATTTTTGTTTACGTAAATAAATGAACACAATATTGAGCATAATAGTACTTTAAATATTAAAGGGTTTTATCACTTAAAAGAAATATAACTTTGCACTGACTTTAGTGTCATTAGAAATCGGTGTTAGTGTCCACGAAATCAGACATAATGGATACTAAGCTTACATGCTAGATTTCATGTGATAAACACAATAATCACATTCATTAGTTGATAGAATGTTGTTGACATAAAGCGGATATTAGATTGAGAATCATGTGAAGAATCAAGACCTTCAAGGTTGTCTATGATATACTGGTTAAACCTATTCTTAAAATGAATCAATAAACTAAGATAAGTGTTTAAGACAGTATTTCACTCCAATAAGATGATGAGCAGAAAGGTTTGTAAGAAAATATTCGGTTGGTACAGTAAATACCTTGTACATAAGACATTGTCTCCCTACACTGGGCCCAGGGAAACATCAACATACGAAAGAAGGTGTAATGACAAAAATCATTTCCGGAAATGTGGTAATAAGGAATTGTTTAGCCAACTATAAAGGCAATAATGGAAAATTTAAGGGGACAGCAAGGGGAAATACACCACTAGAGAAGCTAAGGAAGCAAGTGGCTACGAGTTGAAGGGGAGGTCATTCAAAATTGATATTATATCAAGACAAGGAACTTTTCATTCATTCAAAACATAAGTAGAAACAATAACCATAGCTCGATTCATAGCCTTGGAACTGACAGTAAAAGCACTCTTGATGCACATTGTAGTCTCAGGAAATCGTTTCCTTTCCACAGACAAGTAAAATATTACCACAGTTTAAACAACCTTGTCTGAACCGTTACATGATTTCTTTTTCGGATTTTGCAAGACAAATTTTCAGAAATTTGAAACAATTTGGTCCCATCCGTATGATCATCATTGTCACACCAGCTGTAATCGATCTGCTCCCCAGCGAATTAAATAGAGGATCAATGTACCACTGGTGGCGTGATGAGGCTTTATGGTGCATTTTGGGATACCATCAATTTTGTCTGGAATTGTTTCTCTGCATTCAAAAGACGATTTATACAAGCAAGACAAATAGACTGATATTTGATATAGGTAATTACAATCGATCCAAGGACAGACGACACCGTGACAAGCATATTACTCACGACAATTCCTATTCAAATAACAAAACAACAACAGATAAATAAATGTGATATATGTGAATGTCAAAATGCAACAATGATACTTCTATGGTTTCTACTGAAGTCTGGGATTCTGTTTACTTAAGTCAAATATAGGCAAGCGAATGGTAGGACTGATAAAGGGATCAGTGGACGTTAAAAATGGTCTGTATGGGGTACATATGTGGGAACAATAGACGATTAAACTTATGTCACATTAGCTGTGATTTTGCAGACACGATAACGAGAATCGTCTGGGAAAACTTATGCTGTTGTGTTGGACGTTTTCATCGTTTATACAGTAATTCAGTTATGCACAATGACGTAACCATGGTTCATCCCAAGCGCAAGATACTTTATTCACACGAATCAGAGGAGGATAAATGACATTGGATGTATGTACATTTTCAGTCAATATGTCATGAAGAACATACTCCCCAACCAATGATTCAACATACGACCTTCAATTTGGCAGTGTAGTGCGGTTTGATTGCTATCAGGCAGTCACGAAAATTAATAAAACTGCTAACTATAGCATGAACATATAATGCTGTTCAGTAAGTTAAGTACTTTCAATTATTGCTGTACAACTTGTTAACAACTACCGAAAGGTGCACCCCACAGTGATACGGAAATAATGGCCGCTTCATGAATGTTTTGTCGGAAGAGAGAGATATAGTTGCTCCAGGGAACACCACACACATAAGACAGTGCCTCCCCCATACAGACGTCCGGGAAAACAACACTCCACAAAACATAAGACATTTGATGAGGTTCAAAGGTACATACGTAAGGGAACAGGGGAGCAACTAATGGGCTGGTCGACCTTAAGGGATAACGGAAGAATCAAAGAGGACAAACAGGGGGATTAATGGATGGAAAAGATCACAGGACAAGTCACGACTGCTGGCAACAATGTGTCGAAACTGGGGAGAAAATAACGTGAACAATGTATAAAGTGAAAGAATTGTACAGGGGGGAGGGAATTGTAACATACACAAAAAGAAATAATAACCATACAGCGATATATAGCCTTGGAACTGTCAGTAAAAGTCACGAAAAAAGTGAATTCAATAAAGGATTCAACTAAATATCAGACTTACAAGGTTATGTGATGGGAAACATGAAATACCATATGAATATTGACTAAAAAGTCACACAAAGTGTTCTTTTCTTGACTATGAAATGGAAGGTAAAGTTCACTACGTGGCAATGTTGGCAAAGCTCGCGACTTCACGGAAGTCTCAAAGATATCAGCCAGGGGAAAGTACCTGTTCACAGAAAAATAGTATATATTTTGTTAAATGTAGCTATACACATTTCAGTTATTCGCAAAACTTGTCCGCCAGCGAAATGTCTGAAATCCCCAATTCAAGATCTTCTTGACTTTTGAAATTATCACGTAAACGAGTAAAGTATATAAAATGTTTATCACCATAAATCAACGTAATAATAAAGGATCTCTGAAGTAGGAAGGAGATAGCATCATGTTTTTTATGTGTATGTGGTAAAATATTCATAATATTATTAACCTTTCTGTTTATTACTTATCGTCAAACAACGATCCATTCTTTACGTGCAACTATCAGTTTTGTGTCAGACGTAAGCGGCTTATAGAATCATCTCGATAAACGACCATGAAACATTTCCAAGTTCATGGCACATTTTGTTATGTGTAGATTAGTCAATGACTTAGCCTTAAAAGAACTTATCTATTTAGGAAATCGTCATGCCGTACGTCAAGTACAGTCGGACCTCATTCATTCGAATTCAACGGGTTCGAATTTTTATTTCGAATAACACTTGCTATTTCGAAAGATACCGAGTATTCGGATAGAATGTAGTCGAATAAAAGAGGTCCGACTGTATTCCTGATAAAAAAATTGATTCCACGGAACACATATTCATATAATTTGAGAAAGGTGACCGTTATTGGACCTAGATGGTAAAAGAGTGTAAATGTTTTCTATAGTTATATAGGGAATACTTTCGAACATAGGCTTGTTCAGAAAAATGAAAAAAGGTCCATGTGGACAATGTAGCTATTCGAGTCCTCATGTGCCGCTTGTTCTTACAATTGTCCCCAAACCACAAATACAAATGTGACATACCGGTATTTTCAATCCTGACCTACGTGCGGAGTTAGTGCTAGCAAAGGAAATACCTGTATCGTATTTCTTTTTTCATGTTCACGAATATTTTGAGAAAAGTCAAAATGCAATGTTTGAGAGTGCGTCTGTAGAAGACATTAACTTGCCTTTTTCTTAAAAGTGTTACTTGTAATATTTTGATAGAAAATAAGACAAATACCTTTAAACTAGCAATGGACAATTCAAGAGAAACGCCAGTTTGGTATCACTTGCTGGTTACATTTCCTCTTTATCAGAAATGTGAGACCTTAAGCAGATACTTCACACGTAAAAGAGACAGAAGGATACTCCATTGAAACAACAATCATATCAACAATAATGGTATCTAGAAAATACAAGTCATAGTTTGATAAAAACAGAAGATACATAAAATGTCCAAAACGTGTATACCTGTTTAGCACATTGAGCAACTTATTATTTTCTCTTTTAGATAATACAATAGAAATAAAAGAGAAGGAATAAGTTGCTACAGGGAACGCCACATACATAAGACAGTGCCTCTCCACACTGGCCTCCGGGAAAACAACTATCCATAAAACATAAGGCATTTGATCAGGTTAAAAGGTGCATATATTAGGGAACCGAGACGCAAGAAATGGCCTATCAGACCATAAGGAATAACTAGGCGAATCTTGGTTTTGTAGCGTTAAAGATAAGGTAACGTCCACCTGCGTACTGTATCATTTAATTGAATCGAATACACTCGCTACTAGTATCATGATCGCTTTGTTTTCATTGCAAGTTACATTTTTTCCCAATTCTTCTTTTTGATGTAGTATAAAATTTAAGCCACAGCGCAGCCGCCTTTAATGCCATTTGGAATATAGAGTTCCGCAAAATAACGATCTGAAAGAGATTTATAATTGCAACTAAAGCACTTAAGCACTGTCGCTTCAGATGTATTCACTTATTAGCCATTAAATGTTTTTTAGCGTGAAGTCATAAATATTATTATTCAGATTTAAGAATTTCAAGCTTTTTTGATGAAATCATCAGGTCATCGTAAAGGCGAATTCCGACATTCCGAGGACATTACAAAAATCGCATGAATACTGACCACTACATGAACGATATGCATATTCATTGAAACAAATTAACCATTAACGGAGCAACTTGAAATTTACAAAGTAATGAAGACCGAAGTCGAACGAGAAATGTCACATACAAAGTGCGCATCCTACCCAAAAGCAAAATGAGACATAAAAATACACATTAATTACAAAATACAATGAACACGAGACACAAACGCACATGAAGAGAGTAGGAGAACCCCTTCAAGTCAAGACATACTGTTCCGCTATTAAAGCCATATCCCGCAGTTTTTTTTCTATTTCTTCATTGGTGCAAAGAATTTTACTGCAAATTATACAGTCACTAAGACCAATACACATAATGATATTATTATGTTTAATTTATGTTGCTGTTTTCCTTCTACTTTCGTTTTCCTCATACTTTACTTTTAAAAAAGAAAAGTCATACAGCTCTTCAAATTGTAAAACGATTTTCAGTAAATATCTACAATTATGAAAATGTTAAATAGTAGTGTTTTGGATATGCCAATAAGTTCTGGTTATGATTGGTATTACAAGCGATAGTTTTAAAGGTAGACATAATTTAATCATACTGACCATTACATCATGGGGCCAATACCCACATGTATCAGTTGCATAACCGATTGTCCTGAAGGATGAATTAACGAAGGTTTTGGCTGTTGGTAGAATGAAACTACTCGGTACGTAGCGTGTCATCTGTGTACTCACGAACGAAGGCGTCAGAACCTGAAGCAAACATAAAGACAAAACAGGGTACAAATCACTGCTAAAAATTGAACAAAAATGACCTGAATATTGCATTAGATAAATATTAAAAACACCATTATCAACCGATTTCAACAAATAATCCACGTGCACTACGAAATACATAAAGTAAGTGAACTATTCAGTGACTAGTCGGTCTTTTTCAAAAACCGAAAGCTGTTCGCTTACCTGAATGTCTACCATATTTTGGTAATGTGAAAAATATGGGTTTGACTTGTCGACATATTTTAAAGACACAATAAGGATCTTTTTTATCCATTTGAATTTTAAAATATGCAACACATTCTTGTGAAAGGTACATTTATGTTCGCGACTTCCGTAAATTGCCGATGAGCCTTCGTCACTTCTTGTGTGCATTTTGAATATTTATCTGAGCATAATCTTTCATGACATCAAACACAATAGAATTAAAACTAATCGTATTCAAAAGTGCAATCACGTGAGACGTCACATATTATACGCACCTTTCGAATGAAATCAGGACGATCGACAGTCAACAAATATAAACAAATACGCGACAAACTAGATTAAACTAACCGGTCGACATGATACGAATTTACTATATTTTGCGTCCATATTGAATCTTTGAAATGTAATGGGACAGTATTAATACGTGAAAAATGGACTTTCAGCGTATATTTCAACATTGGAATATTCTGGATAATGCAGATGTTTCGAAAAAAGGTATTTACTACCCTTATAAAAATCGTCATAGGAAGCAAAGAGAATGACATATTGACAGTTTGTGGTTGTGCATTTGCCAAGTCAAGCATCATTCCTCCTCACAAATATAGTTTGTCCCCTAGAGCAGACTCAGAAGTAAATCTCCAATCGAGTTCGTTTTGATGGACTTTATGTAACCCTATCTAGATTTGTCGTTCATATTTCTTATGTCCTCCATCACTGATTCATGTGGGAAAGTATGGCCATATGATGACTGAAATATGTGAGTTTTTAACTAGAAATGATAACGATAAACATTTTCTTATGTGAATTTATCGAAGTTATTTTGAAGTTAAATATGTTTTACGAGAACTATTGTTTTGCTCCATAGTGCTCCACCTGCCATACACTACAGGATGTTCGTTGAGTAACAAAGTGGTACGGACATATCCGAGATTTGTCGAGACTGTACTGGTTGGTACACAGGACCGCTGGTTTGGTCAACAAAACACAGCAGAAAACTCAGCACAACAAAACGAACATATTCGGTTGCGACTGAAGCATCATTTTTGTTTTGTCATTTTATTGGATTGAACGCCATTTATTCAGCACCTTTTCAATTATCCACGACGGTCAATTGACCAAACTAGTGTTGCTTAATTATCAAACATTGTACCCTAACCCTTCAGCAAGCAGCTGATTATTTCTCCACATTTTTGTGGAAGACAAATGACTGCAACTAAACGACACCGAATTTGCCCTGAATATAAATCGAACTCAGGTGACAATCCAGCGCTCAACCAACTGAGCTAACAGGTTAGTAAAACAACAGATATATCACAACTTAATGACATGTTATGGTCATCTCTGGATTTTAATGCATGGAATATCCATGCATGTTATTAGCTACGGTGACCTATACAGGGTGTTAAAAAATTTCGTTCACAAAGTTTACGTTTGAAGATATAATTATTAATTCATTAGAATAATAAGAAACGTTAACACATGCTAAAACAGGTCCACCAATATTCTATATAACACTTTTTAATCTGTCTAACATTGCATGAATAAGTATATATTAGATCAAGCGTTGTGCAGCCGATGTCGCAATGACGGCATGGCTTTAGGAACATAATCTTTATAAACATCTGCATCCATGATTCTCTACAAATCTTCTATTGGATTCATGTCAGGTGAGTTCCCTGGCCATTCTTCTTTTTAATTTGGAACATTTTCTTGTAACCATTGTTGTGCACATTTGGCTGTGTGAAGAAATGCAGTTCTTTTCAAAATGGTGCGTTTCTTCATACAGCCAAATGGGGGCGAGGGCGAGACGTGTTTGAGTCACTTTAGCTGTGTATTTATTGCGTTTCAAGGTTGGTTTTAGTTCCTTTTCAAGTATATTATCAATATCGTATTTCGAGGTAACAGTGTGTCCGGATGATAGTTTGAAGGTTGCAGAATGAAGTTTAGTAAGATCGTATGCGTCCATAGCTATGTGCTGTTTTTGCAGTGCTCACTGACGGGACGGATTCTGGTTGTGATCCCAAAACCACATCATGATGTTTATTGGGGGATGTAAACACATATTTAGAACACTAACGCGCGAAGACAAAATACTCACAATCATCAGCTAATAGCTTTACATATTTTTTAGCAAAAGCAAGTCTTTTGGTCATATGTTTGTCTTTGAGGAAAGACTGGCTTTGATGTTTAAAATCAGGTCATTTATTTTCTTTACGAAGATAATTCCACATTGTGTCATGATTCTCATTGTTTCCTTAATCCTTTTTATAAATAATGGAAACCTTTCTCGTATATTTACCACGTTAATATGTTTATGTTATTGATCATACATTTACCCCTCGAGCGAATGACTCCAGAACGTCCAGATCGCTTCGCATCATTGAAAGAACAGTTTAACCGCGATCTTGCCTTCCACTTTGAACCCCATCTGCAAGATTTAAAGTTACAGCTTTTATCCTCAGCTGCGAATATAAAGGTTTTCTAAACCTATCCCTTCCGCAAGAACACATGGCAAATGTTTACTGTGTTGCTATAGTCACTCACTGTGTCTCTGCGGGGAAGAGTTCCTAAGAACAGTAACTCATGATACTAGTATAGCTTTCTAAAAACCTGTAGCTATCAGTGTGTGAAATAAGAACTGTGTGCGTAGCTAATATAAAATGTTATATCAATTTAAACTTTGTGAACGAATTTTTTTAACACCCTGCATGTGGTGTCAAATGGTCTAAGTACGTATATGGTGTTAACTAATTAACATATACACAGGGGAGTGGGATCACAGTTTGCGGCATTGATAGATATGCCGACTTATTCAGATTGTTGTGCTTAATTAGTATCTTTGAGTTTGTCTTCATCCATTTAATATTTGTGAGTGAGAACTTATTTAGTCCAATTGATTTGACATAAATGTGTAATGCGCTTAAATCGTTGAACAATCTTCTCAAATCCGTCCTTCTAGGAAGCTGGAGGTCATTACTGATAAACTTCATAATCGACTTATTAACACGCGAACCGCATTTCTATGATCCGCTTACAGGCCGGTACTGATAATATAGTTCGATATTACATGAGTTAACTTCAACATATCAATTGTTTTCTTCGAAGATACGGCTGTTCTATTATTAAGACACGCCTTTTGATTGTAGGATATCGTGAGCGAATTTTATCCTTTGAAAATGACAATGACGAGTGACATAAAGTAACAACTATTAATTTTGTTTTCTAATGCATGTGATCCTAATCGGGTACAATGTAATTGGAAATACTTTTAATCGGGTGTAACGGTGTGCAGTTTATCTAACTAGTTTCCTGGAATTAATTAACAACCTATACTAAATGCCCATTAGCGCAAGCAGCTGACAACTTCCCCACATGACTCAGAGGTGGAGGACAAATGAATACAGATTGATATGATCTGCCCAGCCCGGTGATTGAACCAGGACCTCCCGGGTGACAGCATTTTGCTCTAACCACTGAGCTAGCCTAAAAAACAAAGTAATTATCCAGACACTCCCATCGTTTTTGTTCAATTTTAAAATATCTAGCGAGAAGTAAATGTACGTTGTTAGCTAAACACAGAAGAATAAACCTTAAACATATTATATATGTCACTACCTAAAATACGATACCATCGTCAGCGTACTTTTTCTCTAACCAATCATTGATGACGTCAAACGCAACTACAACAGCTTCCATCCTCTTCTTTAAATGAAGTCATTTCCAGAAAACGTCACATGTGACGTCACAATGAACTGACAGTAAGCAATATTTGCCCCATATGGCAATATGAAAACGAAGTGAACATATGGAGTAAATATCGGATCCTGCTTGCAAACAGTGACATCACACGTTGCGTGTCACTTACAGAAGAGGTTGTCAATCCCATAGAAACTTCACCGATTTCTATGCAGGTGTATGATGCAATCAAGAACATCGGCAGACAATGTGTGTGTAAACAAACACTAAAAACTTACCTGAAATATGATACCATCGTCCGCGTACTCTTTCTGTAATATGTAGGTAAAAAAGGACACAAACGCCTACAAAAGATAGAAACATGATATATAATGTCGAAATAAAACGAATAAATAACTCAAATATTCATTTTAGTATTTTACATTCATGCTAATTCCGAGCTATATTTGAAAAAATGTACACTGTAAATCATCTCATGACTATAATACACTTATCAATGCCTTGCCCCATGGATGGGGGGGATACACAGGACATTAGATAAAAATACGATTCCCGTCAGTTGGGAATTTGACACGCTGCATAAATAGAAGAATTTGGTCAGAATTCGCATCGATCCCGGTAGTGTGGAATAAGCATTTCTCATTGTGGGGATTTGACTAAATGCTTGAAAGTAGACCCCAAGAAAGACAAAATCCCCCGGGTCAGCCCGTCTCCCTCCATATGGCTAAATATTGATAGGTACATAATTGGGAAGCTTGCAATAGTTCGTACATTAATATGGGTTTACTAATTGAACTTTTAGTTGCAAGGGCATGAGACACCTGTGTAAGCAAGTTTCTCTTTATTTGTAATTGATGTACAGCCATGCAGTGCAACCAGTTTCCTTCTCTTTTAGGTTTATTGTATATTCCCTCCGTAATTTCAGATTTTATTTTCATCATTGTAGTTGTTTTAGTTGTATGTCATATTGCCACCCACTCTTTATTATATTTCGTTCCCTTTATATATGTGTAGGGATGCCTTGTTTGGTGAATGAGGACTTCTTTATGCAACTAAACTGGTAAAAACAGCAAGTTTTGATTTAGTTTCTAAAAAGCTACAAGAGGCGTCTTCTCTTGATTTGATTGCACTAACATTCAAATGAACTCAACTGTTGAACAAAACTGTTTAAACCCTTTCAAAATCACGTTCATCATTTCAGATCAGTTTGTTGTAATGTAGTGAAGAAATAACCGGTAAGCACTTTTTTATCAAAAGAGAGAGAATAAGTTGCTACAGGTTAATGCCACATACAAAAGACAGTGCCTCCCCACACAGACCTCTGGGCAAAAACAATTCATAAAAACATAAGGCACTTGAGGAGGTCAAAGGGCATACACATCAGGAAACAGAGGCGCAAGGAACGGCCCGGCAGACCATAAGGAAACACTAGGATACTCAAATAGGACAAACAGTGATGGGGGGAATTAATGGATGGAAAAGATCACAGGACAAGTCAAGACAGCAGGCAACAATAGGCCAAAACTGGGAAATTATAATATGAGCACTATACTCATTGGTTTGAGAGTATAAAATGTAATGCTATTTTTAGAACAAAATTGGCAGGCAAATTGGTCTTGTACTACCGAAAAATTAATTACAGTGACGTAACAAAATTTAGAACTGCAGTACCTCATACATTATGTATTGTTTTGTATTCTTACCTTGGAAGCTCCATAAACACTTCTTCGCCTACATGGAAATCTTGCCGCAAATGAAGATATATTGATGATGACACCTTTCTTCTTCATGCGCATGCGTGGTAATACAATATTGGTCATCTGCAAGAAACATTCGTATTCAGTTATTGTACTGGATAGCAATTGTCCGCAACCTCCCCAGATAAACACCCTTTGGGATATCCAAATTCTCACTGTTGTTGAGAGGTTGTATCACCGTAGAGGTAAAATTGGTTTATTACAGGAAAATCAATTACTGATGTTGAAAAGAGGTTGTTGTTCAATAGAAGGCCGCTCTGGAGAGATTGTATTACAATGGTTTTATATCTTATTATATGCCAAATAATGCAACTTATTGTATCTAGCGAGAAGTCAATGTAGGTTGTTGGCTATTCATTAATCCCCCCCGCCAGTCCATTCCTTGTGCCTCTGTTCCTTAACCTCCTCAAGTGCCTTATGTTTTATAGATTGTTGTTTTCCCGGAGGTCTGTGTGGGGAGGCACTGTCTTATGTATGTGGCGTTCCCTCTTGCTACTTATTCTCTCTCTTTTACACACAATGGAATAAACTCTAAACATATAAATGTCAGTACGTGAGGCCTCAACTTACCTGATATATGATACCGTCGCCAACGTACTATTTCTCTAAACAATCATTTATGACGTCAAACGAAACTATTACAACTGCAACGTATTGTATCTAAAACTGTCATCAAGATGTATGTGCAGTCAAGAACACCAGCAGACACTGAGTGTAAACAAACACTCTAGAAACAATGTTTAACTAACCGGTCGACAATATATTACTGCCTTTGCTTCGATATTGAATCGTCTGAAATTTGATGGGACAACCTAGGTACGTGAATAACTAATGAGTGATTAAATTGTTACAGGGAATGCCACATGCACAATACAATGTATCCCAACACAGACCCCCAAGAAAACACCAGTCTACAGAACACTATGTATCGAGGAGGTGTAAATATGTATGAAGGTATGGGTGCAAAGGTAAACATGTACGGGCATAGGGGTAAAAAGAATGGTCAGTCCGACAATAAAGAACAATGTTTTAAAAAAGAACTGTGTTAGTCATTTTAGAAATACTGGCGAATTAAATCTAAAACTCATGATCAGCATAACTTGATGATATGGAATGCACGATTTATGTTTGATAACAGGCCCAGTGGTGAAGTGTTTCCTTAGATCCGAGATGCCGCGGATTCGTGTCCCAGTAGCTACATTACTAAATGTCGTTAATATGGCAGCACAATATCTACTGCTAAGAGTCATCGACGCTGTGTTACTATAGCCTTTTGTTAGACGTTTATCTCAAAACGCAATATGGTTTATAATTTATTTTCGGAAGATTACCATTGGCACAGATAAACAATTCACTTTCAATGTGTCTGCCGTCACCTGAAATTTGAAAGTAAATGATTTACATGGTCGTGCATACAATAACATGTTAGTTGGTGACCAGTTTTAATTCATGTTTCTAACTAAGATTATAATACTGTTTTTAAACGGATTTCTTCAATTTGATTAAATCTTGATAACCATATGAAATAGTTCATGCAATTTGAGTCAGTATATGAGTGGTTTTCATATAGTAGTATAAATCAACATTTTATTGATATACTCTAGCTTTCAATCTTATGTGTTTTACAAATTTTATTCAATCAACTTATCATGATTTTGAATCGTTGAAATGCTTCACTATGGCTCAGTCAGCGATGAGGTAATCTGAACTGCGCATAGGGGTGACATAAAATCGGGTTTATGTTACCCCGGGGGTAATATGTAATCAATTTCAGACTACCGGAGGGGGGGGGTAACTGGACTGTGGTTTAAACTGGTCTTGTGTTTAGATCCTTGAAATTTGATTTCATAACAGATCAGTCACAAACAAAACGTATGAAGCACTTTGCTCGATTTGCATGTGCATATACATGTAGTTGCGGAACACCATTCTGTGGACACATATCCGATAAAATGTACGACAAAATTGTGCAATATGTTCGCAAGTATGTGTCGCTTATTTGGAAAATTTAATTCAATTATTTCGAGTAGTTAATACAGCAGTAAAGTTCAATCTTCCCGATGTGGAAACCAGACTTCCCAATCAGGAAACAAAACAAACACAATGTCTTGTCTTACTTCCAGTTCATGAAGTCTTTTAAGTTAGTTCACAATCCGTATAAAACAAATTAGAGACACTAAAGTATAATATTACATTAAATAAAAAGGGGATATTCTGACATCAAGGTAACTGGTCAACTCGTAACTTGGTCAACTCGCACCTTGGTCAACTCGTTCCTTGGTCAACTCGTACCGAATTTGGTCAACTTGTACCCTTTCTTTGGTCAACTCGTACCTACCCAAGTCAACTCGTACCGAAGTTGGTCAAGTCGTACCCTTTCATTGGTCAACTCGTACCCTTTTTAACTCGTACCCTTTCTTTGGTCAACTCGTACCCTTTCTTTGGTCAACTCGTATCCTTCATTATAATTCATACATGCAATGCTTATTAAATGTGATACAACATTCAAAATGACCTTCAATAGATATCAATGAATTCAATCCAGTCAGTCCCTGTGGTAAATATAGCAAAGGATATATAAACGTCTACTGTGAACAATGTCTCCAAGAACAGTACCACTATACGCCAGGTTCAAATTGTCACGAACTGTTGGTGTTAGTCAACAATACATGTTTAAAATGCTTTGGCAATCATGTATAAATCAATGAATACCACGTTTTGAGACAAAATATATATTTGTCAAGTACATGTATATTATTTCCCCTTTCCACTCATCATCACGTTGTTTTTTCTCAAAGGTGTTGTCCCCATTTCCTATCATGAAAAACTTCTTTGTTTTTGGTTTTATTTAACGTCAATGGAGAGTAACTTAAAATAACAATTTTGCTTGTTGTTGTTTCCTGATGCGGCGGTATGGTTTCTTAATCTGGAAGAAGTTTGAAATCTGTACACTTTTTCTTAACTTTACCAGAATGAAGACATTTAAAAAAGAATGAACGATGAAAATTTATATATGCCTTTCGAAAGTAGATACTTAATTGTAAATCATTCTAGTGCAACATATATCTTTATCCGAACACTTCTAAAACCACCAAAAAAGTTTTTGTTTCCGAATAGGAGATAAAAATCTAAATATAGTAACACACTTTCTGATCGGGAAATAGGATAGCTCTTTTGATCAGTATGTAATGACGTGTGGAATGTTACGAACATTTGTGCAAAGAAGAGAAAAACGTCAGGTAACAATGTAAGATTTTCTTAATGCTGCATTTCGAAGACAGCATAGAACGCGAATCCGTATAAAGGTTGTTGATATATTTTGTATTTAATTACCTTTCCTCGATCAGGGATATCAAGAAAGCAAGACAATCCTGGTGAGCTTATTCCAACATTATTAACTGAGGAGGAAAAAGTTATGTATTTACTGATTAATATCAGTGATAAAGGTGTTTGGAAAACTGGAAGCAATTCATACACTCCAATGATATATAATTCATTCAGTACAGCTTTACGAGGAGTAGCTAAACTACAGTTGATTCTTGCTGTAGCTTTCGAAATAAAGAAATGAAAACAATCCCACAAATTTGGAATGCATTACGCTATAACAATAATGAATCAAATTAATTATCTCGTAATCCTGTATTAAATCACATTTTCATCATGTAATAAACGTTCTTAACATACAAAATGGACCACTCGCTCTTTTGAGCATTTTAAATGTTTAAGGCATTAAATTGTCTGACGGGGGAAAATGCGATATCTACTCAATAAGGGCTTAATAAAAACTGAAGACATTTTGTAGCCGTAGATATATGTTTGTGTCAAATTTATTATTTTGCTACATTGTTTTATATCATTTTCCCTTGCTGTGATGGTAAAGTTACAAACGTATGGAAATATATGAGTGAATACTGATCCAGATGTCGCTGGTTTGAATAACTCAATGAGCATAATTCCTCCGCAAGTCCCTGTATAAGCCACGTGTTCAAGTCAAAACGCAAGAAGCAGTCATCGAGAGCGAGTAGAATGCGCTACTCAATCAATGATACAGAATGCGCTACTCAATCAATGATACAGAATGCGCTACTCAATCAATGATACAGAATGCGCTACTCAATCAATGATACAGAGTCCGAGTAGAATGCTCTACTCAATCAATGATACAGAGTCATTTACTATCAACAGTATTGTTTTACTCGTGTAACTTGCTTCGAATTCATTTACTATTATACAATAGATCATGCGCAACGGAAACTCACTTTAACACAACACATAAAATCCCTTCATTCCCTTTGCCTATGGAAAACATGATCTACACACATGAGTTACTGTATTCACTTACCAAGAATTCCAATATCCAGCTGTGATAATTTGTCTCTTATATCGTCATAAATACTATCACTATCTAGAAAGTTGGCTACAATAATCCTTGTGTCTACATCGTAAGTTTCCTCTGTGGATTAAGAAACTCATTTTTGTTTTGACAACACACAAAATCAGCGCTGCTATGATATTTGCAACATCTTTTGTAAGTGACGTCATTTCAAGAAAACCCAAAATGTGATGTCACTATTTGCAAACAGGAAACAATATTTAATCCATATGATCATTTCGTTTTCATATTACCATATGGGGCAAATATTGCTTACTGTCAGTACATGGTGACGTCACGTGTGACGTTTTCTGGAAATGACGTCACTTAAAGAAGAGGTTGCAAATCGTACAGCGGCGTTCAAATATAGATTATACATGTATGATGATCATGTGAAACATTTTCGTTTTGACCCGTAATGGTGTATCAAGGTATTTTCTTGATACAAATACCGCATTTTGTTTAGTTCGCAGCTATGACAGGCTTAAATCATATGTTTATTTTAACGTTGTCTGGTTAGGTGCTTGCAGTTCAGTAAATATCATAAACACACTTTATTTTCGAAATGTTATCAAAATACAACGATATTATCTCAGAAATAGATGCGTATTAAAGTGGTTTTTAAATATTGAAATAAAAAGTCCTTATTCTTTGCTTTGTCGTAAAATTGGAATACATACGCAAAATTGTCAAGAAAGAATTTAAATCACTTAATCATATTGGTATATACAGTAGGGTCTCGTTTATTCGAAAACCTTCTATCCGAATACTCGTTATCATAATATATAATGATCAGGTCCCGATGTATATCCGTACGCACGTCGAATTGAAAGGGGCTGTTCGTAAAAATGTATTATTCGAAATTTCGGACCCGATTATTTCGAATTAACGAGGTTTGACTGCAGTTTCAACCAAACGGCAAAATAAACTAAACACATTAAGAACGGACCAGATAAAATAAAGATTTATAGAATATTTCGCCTGAGATAAATGTGTACCTATATCATGTACATTTAGTAGTAAGGGATTAGAAACAACAACACGTTATACAAAGTGTGGCTTTGAACTTTAAATAAACATTGCCTGCTCGACTTATAAATCCGTTTCTTTACAATTTGCTATGATTTATGTAAAATAGTAGACAAACAAGGAGGCAAGAGTGAAGATGAATTTAGAGATGACTGAGGTATGCATTGGGTTTTTGTTTAAAGAAAAGTTAGACAAAAGAACTGAAATATTGTCTAAATAGCAGAGGTTGTTTGCACAAGTCTTCACAATACTAAGTTCGTACTAACCGATAAGCCCTGCACACGGGTAAATATATTATTGTTATCCTGATCAGAAACAGCTGACCTTGACATTTGTACGGATAGTCAGGGGCTAATGATACAGTAATTTGTATCCTAAGAACATTAATCATTTACTGAAAACAGGAACAACAGTGTGGAGAAATATTGATTACCTAATTCAGCAGCTACTTGCTTCAGTTTGTCTTCCGAGCGACTGATTAGGACAATATTTATTCCACATTCCGCCAATTTCAACGCGTATTCCTTACCAATGCCGGTGGTTGCTCCCGTAATTACTGCAGAAAACAAATGATCTATCATTTATTAGAAGAAACAACGTTATCAAATTGTGTAACTGTGTATTTTATTGTTTAAACCTACGATCGAATTTTTTAATTTGCAAATTCGGAGAAGGAATAAGTTGCTACAGGGAACGCCACATCATACATAAGACCCACATCCCCACACAGACGTCCGGGGAAACAACAACCCATTAAACATAAGGAACTTATTGAGGTTAAAGGGTACATACGTTAGGCAACAGAGGCGCAAGGAATGGCCTGGCAGACCATAAGGAATAACAAAGAGAATCAAACAGGGCAAACAGTGAAGGGGGATTAATGGATGGAAAAGATAAGTTTAGATAAGTAAGTGATATTGCAACCGGTCGTGAATAGGCAGTTTATAATACTGTTTCATTTTTGTTATTGTTTGGGTTTTTCAACAATATTACTTCAGTCATATACAATATTCAGTACACATAAATGGCAAAACCAAACTACTCCGTCCATTGGTAGTTCTTATATAAATGATATTTGAATATTTTCGACTCTAATGCTCATGTTCATTCAACTTTGACAAACAATTGTACCTGCCCATTTCCCCATAGAACGAATATAAGGTCCATTGTCCACAAGTCGAGGTACTACATATGTGTACATTGCTCTCCATATTACATGTCCAATGTTTATAGCAACATAAAACACCGCCACAACCTCAACAAGCGCAAGCAGCATGTCTGTTACTCTTCCTTGATTTACAAAGAGAGAGGATAAGTTGCTACAGGGGAAGTCACATACATAAGACAATGCCTCTCCACACAGTCTTCCGGGAAAACAACAGTCCATAAAACATAAGACAATATATAACCGATTAAATAAATATCGTTGTATCATATTTATCATGGATAAAACTAAAACAAAGGCCGGCTTGTTATAAAACTGGAAGTGTCTGAAACATAAATTCATCAAAGATGATCTGATAAATTATGACGTTTTTCTAACCTTTCTCTCTCCTTTCCTTTCTTTCTCTCTCTATCTATCTATCTATCTATAAATAAATCAAGGAAAGAAAAACATCATGGGATACATCATGGGATAGCCAATTCCTTTCATTGTGAGGTATTAACGACAATAAACAACCAGTCAGATTTTCTCTTTATTTTACTGTAGATTTATTAAAAGATTAATTTACGTATGCATTTGTAATACGGCAGAAGAATTATGCTACAAATGTCACGAAATGTCAATCTTGTATCTTAAATGATTTATCAATACAATTCAAAGAAACAAATCGTTTGAGTAATAAAGGAAAGATTAAAGGAAACATTAAACAAACCTGACTTTCCTGATGCAGCCTGTCTGTGTATAGATCTAGATTTATCCTCAGTTGTTCTACGGTCGTATTCGTATAAAATGTGAGCATACAATGTTTATAGTTGTATAAAAGAGAGAGAATACGTAACTACAGGGAAATACTCTTCAGGGGTAAAGTTGATGAATAATGCATTTTGCCTGAAGTCTATATATTGTTATTTAAATAATATCAATTCACTGAATACTGAATACAATGAATGTTCACTAAAATGACAATCATGCATCTTTAGTGATGTTAGAAATAAAGAAAACGTTGACAAAATAGCCATGTAATTATGGTCATATTGGTCATGTGGTCTTTTGCTGACGGTATTTTTTGCTGACAGTTCCAAGGCTGTAATTCGCTATACGAATGTTATGAATGTGTTTTATATTTCCCTTTCCCCTGTGCAATTCTGTCACTTGATACAGTGTTCAGATTGTTTTCTGCCCATTTTTGGCCTATTGCGGCCAGTTGTCTTGACTTGTCCTGTGATCTTGTCCATCCATTAATTCCCCCGTCCCCCTCCCTTTACTGTCCACTTTGATTCTCCTAGTTATTCCTTATGGTCTGCCGGGCTATTCCTTGTGCCTCCGTTCCTTAATATGTGTACCGTTTGGCCTCCTTAAGTGCCTTATGTTTTGTGGATTGTTGTTTTTCCGGAGGTCTGCGTGGGGAGGTATTGTCTTGTGTATGTGTCGTTCCCTGTAGTTGCGTATTCTCTCTGTTTTAAATGAGGTTGTACTGCACAGTTGACAAAAACTTTGTGGTAACTTCAAACTTAGGTAGTTGATCTTTCGTAAACATAACCACGAGGCAAATATATGGACAGGTATTGATTCAATCTGCATAATATTAAGATCACTATCTGCATTGATATCGTATATACAGCAGTTTTACACTCGGCTCAAAAGCATAATGTTCATGTAAACCTTAAAGCAGTATAACTTTTTTGTGTAATTAAACTATTTCTACACATTTTGTCAATCGCAATATTTTGGTAACTTCCGTACAGTTTGGAAAGAGACATCGAATGAACTAGTATGAATATACTTAAAATCTCGGTACGTGATGCGGTTTTCCTACAAGACATCTGACCAGGGAAACACAACATAAATTTTGGAACTACTTTCTCCATCGTTTATTCCGATGCCTATTTTTTTTAAATAGCCGAGATGCACCGATAGTTATTTTTGTTAAGAATGACATTCTGGACTACGAATATGTTTCTTATTTCACTAGACATACTTTTAAATAAATCAGACATTTAACTCTTTTCGGACTTAGCTGTCATTGAACAACTCTAGACTTCTAAACTGTTGAATACGATGACAAACGTTTTAAAGGCGTTTTTAATGTTATGAAACCTAGAGGCATTCTCAGTTCGTCATTCAAACGATAGATTAGAACGCGTTTTGACTAAGTTCCTACGGTCGTTTCTTATCAGTCGTGTATATCATTAGCTAATGTCGGTTTAAAACACGTCAGTATTACATACTACTTGAAACAATCATATAGCATTCTGAGAAGAGAGGACAATGTCTTGCCACTTTCACTTGAATACATTCATATGTTTTAGGTCAAAGTTGAATGATCTTTAGCAGTAAGATCGAATATTACATATCGTCGCATTTTAGAAAACGACTTTAACGTTTTACCTTCTTGAGATTTTTGTTACAATCGATGTTAAGGCATTGCATTGTTTTAAATTACTTGCATTCCAGAACAATATAGGTAGTACATACAGTAAGAGCTTGGAAAGACGTGTTCAACGATACCAAATACTCAAAACCGCCAAACATTTGGTTACGGGGTTCTGGAAATAAGGCGACGGTATTTAAAATACCATTCATCAAGAAATACCAATTGATGGAGTAGTTTGGCTTGTCAGGTTGTTAACATTTGTAAAAAATCAAACGACAGTTATAAAAATAGAAGTCGTCTTTCCGCGGGCTATTGAACTATGAAGGACTATTGGTGCGTGAAGCATAAACACACGACTTTATATGTAAACTATTTGAATATTTCGTGTCCATGTAATAAAAAAAACTAACAATGAATTAGTTCAATATTGAACGATCCGTACATCTTTAGAGATGTTCTGAGCTTTTTTCTTATAAATAATATATTATTATATTACGGATAAAAATAAGTATGCAGACTTTGATGAGATGCTTGTCTAATATCTTAATGTAAATGCAAAACTAGTCCCTGAATATTTTACCATTTTTATGTAAAATTATATCGTTACAGGCATTTATTTTATGCTTTCCAGTGAAATAAATCTCGTATTCCAACAGTGAAAATATCATTTTGATATTTCTCACTGTTCCGATGTTTGGGTCTATTTTTTACCCCACTAGTAACCCCAAAAGGGAAATCACTGTGTAGAAACTAAATTGAATTGCCTACCTTTGTATTGAAATGAGAGTAAATCACAACATGACCTCTCTTTTGTAAATGTACTAAAAAACCATGACGTCATCATCCGGTATATTTGTTGACATTTCGAAGTAAGATGCGGTTGTTTTCCGCTTGTATTTCACATAATTTCGAACAAATGAATGTTTTTTATATATATTTATTTACATAGCGATATCTTGCCATGCGAGTATTTTGATTTAAGTGCCTTACCGTCCAAAACTAAAGCTACTTTATTTTTCGTCTGCAACATTTAACAATATAGCTCTAGTTAACATGGAACAGCTATTTTCACGGAAACGTCAATTTCAACCACAAGATCAATGGGACTCTCCCAAATAGTAGTCTGTATCTGATGAAGCGTAGCCACGCGAAGAAACCCCTCTCGCCAAACCATTCAAGAGAGTTCGTGTCATCTCTGACAGTGACAGAGGGGGCTATTCATGTGCAAAACTCGTCAGTTACTACAGACTGTTTAAAAGCGTTCTCCAAACAAAGTTCTTTGTTAACAAGTTATGTCCATCTTTACGTGTTGTCAATTTCATTTCCAACATGGCGTCGCGCTTTTATCATTTATCGATGTGCCATAATAATTGCTACACCATAATTTGATGAATAATTTCAAAACAAAATTGTTTATTTATAGTTTCATGTGAAAAATTTATTAAATTGTCACAATATTTCATATCAAATTGTTGTTTTATCAATTTTTCATTGCTGTGTAGTTGAATAAATTGGTAAAAGTTCGCACTATTTTGTCAGCGGTTGATAAAAAATCGATACTGTGTTAACGGCTACTTAGAGGCACCGCACAGGGTAGTACTCGTGGCGTAAATCAACAAATATCCTCTATGTATTTCGACTCTCATACATGCCAGATGATGATGAATGTATAGTAAAATGCAAAGCTCATATCAGTTTTCTATTCTTTTCACAGTGATTTGAATTGTTTTAACTTTTGAATTATTTGTAAAATACTAAAGTTTGAGACTTTCAATACATATTTATCGGTTCAGACGGAATGGAAATACATACACTGAAAATTGGAGATTGCCATCGTAAATACTGGCTCAGCAATAAAGGTTATTTTCATGTTGCATGTTGTTTTCATTCTTAACTATACCACAAAACAAAAATAGATTTAGTTATTGGAAAACAAACAAACAACATGTATCGCTTTTCATAGCTGGTCATGCTTTTTAAACGTTGTCAGACGTATTTAATTGAATGGCAGACAAACAGTTTTGAGTATGGAAACAATTTCAAGACAAATGTAAGTTTTGTCTGAGGAGTTTAACACAATATGTTTCTGATAATTAGATTGTTTGATTGATAAAATTCGTAACAAAGAAACTTCACCTTGTTAATGTTTTATGTTTTTAAGTCATAACTGTGATTGCTGAACTCTTTCGTCAACTAATGACATAAATGTTGTTCGAGTGTTTACGTATGTTTTTCCTCCTGTCGAAGCGGAGTGAGACTTTATTACATACCAGCAACTCATCTGCTGAATGTTATCACAAGAAGTGTTCGTCAATTTGATAATCATTTTCTAGATAACACTGTGAGGAGTGAATTACACAAAATTCGGTACCAAAACATCTTAGTGATAACAGGTGGGTGATGCTGGCAGTTGTACAATGATGATAGGTGGATGATGCTGGCAGTTGTACAATTTTGACAGGTGGGTGATGCTGGCAGTTGTACAATTTTGACAGGTGGGTGATGCTGGCAGTTGTACAATGATGACAGGTGGGTGATGCTGGCAGTTGAACAATGATGACAGGTGGGTGATGCTGGCAGTTGAACAATGATGACAGGTGGGTGATGCTGGCAGTTGTACAATGATGACAGGTGGGTGATGCTGGCAGTTGAACAATGATGACAGGTGGGTGATGCTGGCAGTTGTACAATTTTGACAGGTGGGTGATGCTGGCAGTTGTACAATGATGACAGGTGGGTGATGCTGGCAGTTGTACAATGATGACAGGTGGGTGATGCTGGCAGTTGTACAATGATGACAGGTGGGTGATGCTGGCAGTTGTACAATGATGACAGGTGGGTGATGCTGGCAGTTGTACAATGATGACAGGTGGGTGATGCTGGCAGTTGAACAATGATGACAGGTGGGTGATGCTGGCAGTTGTACAATTTTGACAGGTGGGTGATGCTGGCAGTTGTACAATGATGATAGGTGGGTGATGCTGGCAGTTGTACAATGATGAAAGGTGGGTGATGCTGGCAGTTGAACAATGATGATAGGTGGGTGATGCTGGCAGTTGTACAATTTTGACAGGTGGGTGATGCTGGCAGTTGTACAATTTTGACAGGTGGGTGATGCTGGCAGTTGTACAATTTTGACAGGTGGGTGATGCTGGCAGTTGTACAATGATGCTAGGTGGGTGATGCTGGCAGTTGTACAATGATAACAGGTGGGTGATGCTGGCAGTTGTACAATTTTGACAGGTGGGAGATGCTGGCAGTTGCACAATGATGACAGGTGGGTGATGCTGGCAGTTGCACAATGATGATAGGTGGGTGATGCTGGCAGTTGTAAAATGATGATAGGTGGGTGATGCTGGCAGTTGTACAATGATGATAGGTGGGTGATTCTGGCAGTTGCACAATGATGATAGGTGGGTGATGCTGGCAGTTGCACAATGATGATAGGTGGATGATGCTGGCAGTTGTACAATGATGACAGGTGGATGATGCTGGCAGTTGTACAATGATGACAGGTGGGTGATGCTGGCAGTTGCACAATGATGATAGGTGGATGATGCTGGCAGTTGTACAATGATGATAGGTGGATGATGCTGGCAGTTGTACAATGATGACAGGTGGGTGATGCTGGCAGTTGCACAATGATGATAGGTGGGTGATGCTGGCAGTTGCACAATGATGATAGGTGGGTGATGCTGGCAGTTGTACAATGATAACAGGTGGGTGATGCTGGCAGTTGTACAATGATAGCCGGTGGGTGATGCTGGCAGTTGTACAATGATGACAGGTGGGTGATGCTGGCAGTTGAACAATGATGATAGGTGGGTGATGCTGGCAGTTGTACAATGATGAGAGGTGGATGATGCTGGCAGTTGTACAATGATGATAGGTGGGTGATGCTGGCAAGTGTACAATGATGATAGGTGGATGATGCTGGCAGTTGTACAATGATGACAGGTGGGTGATGCTGGCAGTTGAACAATGATGATAGGTGGGTGCTGCTGGCAGTTGTACAATGATGACAGGTGGGTGATGCTGGCAGTTGCACAATGATGACAGGTGGGTGATGCTGGCAGTTGCACAATGATGATAGGTGGGTGATGCTGGCAGTTGAACAATGATGATAGGTGGGTGATGCTGGCAGTTGCACAATGATAACAGGTGGGTGATGCTGGCAGTTGCACAATGATAACAGGTGGGTGATGCTGGCAGTTGCACAATGATGATAGGTGGGTGATGCTGGCAGTTGAACAATGATGATAGGTGGGTGATGCTGGCAGTTGAACAATGATGACAGGTGGGTGATGCTGGCAGTTGTACAATGATGATAGGTGGATGATGCTGGCAGTTGTACAATGATGATAGGTGGGTGATGCTGGCAGTTGTACAATGATGACAGGTGGGTGATGCTGGCAGTTGTACAATGATGATAGGTGGATGATGCTGGCAGTTGAACAATGATGATAGGTGGGTGATGCTGGCAGTTGAACAATGATGATAGGTGGGTGATGCTGGCAGTTGTACAATGATGACAGGTGGGTGATGCTGGCAGTTGTACAATGATGACAGGTGGGTGATGCTGGCAGTTGTACAATTTTGACAGGTGGGTGATGCTGGCAGTTGTACAATGATGACAGGTGGGTGATGCTGGCAGTTGGACAATGATGATAGGTGGGTGATGCTGGCAGTTGTACAATGATGACAGGTGGTTGATGCTGGCAGTTGCACAATGATGATAGGTGGGTGATGCTGGCAGTTGTACAATGATGACAGGTGGGTGATGCTGGCAGTTGCACAATGATGACAGGTGGGTGATGCTGGTAGTTGCACAATGATGACAGGTGGGTGATGCTGGCAGTTGCACAATTTTGACAGGTGGGTGATGCTGGCAGTTGTACAATTTTGACAGGTGGGTGATGCTGGCAGTTGTACAATGATGATAGGTGGGTGATGCTGGCAGTTGCACAATGATGATAGGTGGGTGATGCTGGCAGTTGCAAAATGATGATAGGTGGTTGATGCTGGCAGTTGCACAATGATGATAGGTGGATGATGCTGGCAGTTGCACAATGATGATAGGTGGGTGATGCTGGCAGTTGCACAATGATGATAGGTGGGTGATGCTGGCAGTTGCACAATGATGATAGGTGGGTGATGCTGGCAGTTGCACAATGATGATAGGTGGGTGATGCTGGCAGTTGTACAATGATGATAGGTGGATGATGCTGGCAGTTGTACAATGATGACAGGTGGGTGATGCTGGCAGTTGCACAATGATGATAGGTGGGTGATGCTGGCAGTTGTACAATGATGACAGGTGGATGATGCTGGCAGTTGTACAATGATGATAGGTGGGTGATGCTGGCAGTTGTACAATGATGATAGGTGGGTGATGCTGGCAGTTGAACAATGATGACAGGTGGGTGATGCTGGCAGTTGTACAATGATGATAGGTGGGTGATGCTGGCAGTTGAACAATGATGATAGGTGGGTGATGCTGGCAGTTGAACAATGATGACAGGTGGGTGATGCTGGCAGTTGTACAATGATGATAGGTGGGTGATGCTGGCAGTTGTACAATGATGATAGGTGGGTGATGCTGGCAGTTGAACAATGATGACAGGTGGGTGATGCTGGCAGTTGTACAATGATGACAGGTGGGTGATGCTGGCAGTTGCACAATGATGACAGGTGGGTGATGCTGGTAGTTGCACAATGATGACAGGTGGGTGATGCTGGCAGTTGCACAATTTTGACAGGTGGGTGATGCTGGCAGTTGTACAATTTTGACAGGTGGGTGATGCTGGCAGTTGTACAATGATGATAGGTGGGTGATGCTGGCAGTTGCACAATGATGATAGGTGGGTGATGCTGGCAGTTGCAAAATGATGATAGGTGGTTGATGCTGGCAGTTGCACAATGATGATAGGTGGATGATGCTGGCAGTTGCACAATGATGATAGGTGGGTGATGCTGGCAGTTGCACAATGATGATAGGTGGGTGATGCTGGCAGTTGCACAATGATGATAGGTGGGTGATGCTGGCAGTTGCACAATGATGATAGGTGGGTGATGCTGGCAGTTGTACAATGATGATAGGTGGATGATGCTGGCAGTTGTACAATGATGACAGGTGGGTGATGCTGGCAGTTGCACAATGATGATAGGTGGGTGATGCTGGCAGTTGTACAATGATGACAGGTGGATGATGCTGGCAGTTGTACAATGATGATAGGTGGGTGATGCTGGCAGTTGTACAATGATGATAGGTGGGTGATGCTGGCAGTTGAACAATGATGACAGGTGGGTGATGCTGGCAGTTGTACAATGATGATAGGTGGGTGATGCTGGCAGTTGAACAATGATGATAGGTGGGTGATGCTGGCAGTTGAACAATGATGACAGGTGGGTGATGCTGGCAGTTGTACAATGATGATAGGTGGGTGATGCTGGCAGTTGTACAATGATGATAGGTGGGTGATGCTGGCAGTTGAACAATGATGACAGGTGGGTGATGCTGGCAGTTGTACAATGATGATAGGTGGATGATGCTGGCAGTTGAACAATGATGATAGGTGGGTGATGCTGGCAGTTGAACAATGATGATAGGTGGGTGATGCTGGCAGTTGAACAATGATGAAAGGTGGGTGATGCTGGCAGTTGAACAATGATGATAGGTGGGTGATGCTGGCAGTTGAACAATGATGATAGGTGGGTGATGCTGGCAGTTGTACAATGATGATAGGTGGATGATGCTGGCAGTTGAACAATGATGATAGGTGGGTGATGCTGGCAGTTGTACAATGATGATAGGTGGGTGATGCTGGCAGTTGAACAATGATGACAGGTGGGTGATGCTGGCAGTTGTACAATGATGACAGGTGGGTGATGCTGGCAGTTGAACAATGATGACAGGTGGGTGATGCTGGCAGTTGTACAATGATGATAGGTGGATGATGCTGGCAGTTGAACAATGATGACAGGTGGGTGATGCTGGCAGTTGAACAATGATGATAGGTGGGTGTTGCTGGCAGTTGAACAATGATGATAGGTGGGTGATGCTGGCAGTTGAACAATGATGACAGGTGGGTGATGCTGGCAGTTGTACAATGATGACAGGTGGGTGATGCTGGCAGTTGTACAATGATGACAGGTGGGTGATGCTGGCAGTTGTACAATTTTGACAGGTGGGTGATGCTGGCAGTTGTACAATGATGACAGGTGGGTGATGCTGGCAGTTGTACAATGATGATAGGTGGGTGATGCTGGCAGTTGTACAATGATGACAGGTGGTTGATGCTGGCAGTTGCACAATGATGATAGGTGGGTGATGCTGGCAGTTGTACAATGATGACAGGTGGGTGATGCTGGCAGTTGCACAATGATGACAGGTGGGTGATGCTGGTAGTTGCACAATGATGACAGGTGGGTGATGCTGGCAGTTGCACAATTTTGACAGGTGGGTGATGCTGGCAGTTGTACAATTTTGACAGGTGGGTGATGCTGGCAGTTGTACAATGATGATAGGTGGGTGATGCTGGCAGTTGCACAATGATGATAGGTGGGTGATGCTGGCAGTTGCAAAATGATGATAGGTGGTTGATGCTGGCAGTTGCACAATGATGATAGGTGGATGATGCTGGCAGTTGCACAATGATGATAGGTGGGTGATGCTGGCAGTTGCACAATGATGATAGGTGGGTGATGCTGGCAGTTGCACAATGATGATAGGTGGGTGATGCTGGCAGTTGCACAATGATGATAGGTGGGTGATGCTGGCAGTTGTACAATGATGATAGGTGGATGATGCTGGCAGTTGTACAATGATGACAGGTGGGTGATGCTGGCAGTTGCACAATGATGATAGGTGGGTGATGCTGGCAGTTGTACAATGATGACAGGTGGATGATGCTGGCAGTTGTACAATGATGATAGGTGGGTGATGCTGGCAGTTGTACAATGATGATAGGTGGGTGATGCTGGCAGTTGAACAATGATGACAGGTGGGTGATGCTGGCAGTTGTACAATGATGATAGGTGGGTGATGCTGGCAGTTGAACAATGATGATAGGTGGGTGATGCTGGCAGTTGAACAATGATGACAGGTGGGTGATGCTGGCAGTTGTACAATGATGATAGGTGGGTGATGCTGGCAGTTGTACAATGATGATAGGTGGGTGATGCTGGCAGTTGAACAATGATGACAGGTGGGTGATGCTGGCAGTTGTACAATGATGACAGGTGGGTGATGCTGGCAGTTGCACAATGATGACAGGTGGGTGATGCTGGTAGTTGCACAATGATGACAGGTGGGTGATGCTGGCAGTTGCACAATTTTGACAGGTGGGTGATGCTGGCAGTTGTACAATTTTGACAGGTGGGTGATGCTGGCAGTTGTACAATGATGATAGGTGGGTGATGCTGGCAGTTGCACAATGATGATAGGTGGGTGATGCTGGCAGTTGCAAAATGATGATAGGTGGTTGATGCTGGCAGTTGCACAATGATGATAGGTGGATGATGCTGGCAGTTGCACAATGATGATAGGTGGGTGATGCTGGCAGTTGCACAATGATGATAGGTGGGTGATGCTGGCAGTTGCACAATGATGATAGGTGGGTGATGCTGGCAGTTGCACAATGATGATAGGTGGGTGATGCTGGCAGTTGTACAATGATGATAGGTGGATGATGCTGGCAGTTGTACAATGATGACAGGTGGGTGATGCTGGCAGTTGCACAATGATGATAGGTGGGTGATGCTGGCAGTTGTACAATGATGACAGGTGGATGATGCTGGCAGTTGTACAATGATGATAGGTGGGTGATGCTGGCAGTTGTACAATGATGATAGGTGGGTGATGCTGGCAGTTGAACAATGATGACAGGTGGGTGATGCTGGCAGTTGTACAATGATGATAGGTGGGTGATGCTGGCAGTTGAACAATGATGATAGGTGGGTGATGCTGGCAGTTGAACAATGATGACAGGTGGGTGATGCTGGCAGTTGTACAATGATGATAGGTGGGTGATGCTGGCAGTTGTACAATGATGATAGGTGGGTGATGCTGGCAGTTGAACAATGATGACAGGTGGGTGATGCTGGCAGTTGTACAATGATGATAGGTGGATGATGCTGGCAGTTGAACAATGATGATAGGTGGGTGATGCTGGCAGTTGAACAATGATGATAGGTGGGTGATGCTGGCAGTTGAACAATGATGAAAGGTGGGTGATGCTGGCAGTTGAACAATGATGATAGGTGGGTGATGCTGGCAGTTGAACAATGATGATAGGTGGGTGATGCTGGCAGTTGTACAATGATGATAGGTGGATGATGCTGGCAGTTGAACAATGATGATAGGTGGGTGATGCTGGCAGTTGTACAATGATGATAGGTGGGTGATGCTGGCAGTTGAACAATGATGACAGGTGGGTGATGCTGGCAGTTGTACAATGATGACAGGTGGGTGATGCTGGCAGTTGAACAATGATGACAGGTGGGTGATGCTGGCAGTTGTACAATGATGATAGGTGGATGATGCTGGCAGTTGAACAATGATGACAGGTGGGTGATGCTGGCAGTTGAACAATGATGATAGGTGGGTGTTGCTGGCAGTTGAACAATGATGATAGGTGGGTGATGCTGGCAGTTGAACAATGATGACAGGTGGGTGATGCTGGCAGTTGTACAATGATGACAGGTGGGTGATGCTGGCAGTTGTACAATGATGACAGGTGGGTGATGCTGGCAGTTGTACAATTTTGACAGGTGGGTGATGCTGGCAGTTGTACAATGATAACAGGTGGGTGATGCAGGCAGTTGTACAATGATGACAGGTGGTTGATGCTGGCAGTTGCACAATGATGATAGGTGGGTGATGCTGGCAGTTGTACAATGATGACAGGTGGGTGATGCTGGCAGTTGCACAATGATGACAGGTGGTTGATGCTGGCAGTTGCACAATGATGATAGGTGGGTGATGCTGGCAGTTGCACAATTTTGACAGGTGGGTGATGCTGGCAGTTGTACAATTTTGACAGGTGGGTGATGCTGGCAGTTGTACAATGATGATAGGTGGGTAATGCTGGCAGTTGCACAATGATGAAAGGTGGGTGATGCTGGCAGTTGCACAATGATGATAGGTGGTTGATGCTGGCAGTTGCACAATGATGATAGGTGGATGATGCTGGCAGTTGCACAATGATGATAGGTGGATGATGCTGGCAGTTGTACAATGATGATAGGTGGATGATGCTGGCAGTTGCACAATGATGATAGGTGGGTGATGCTGGCAGTTGTACAATGATGATAGGTGGTTGATGCTGGCAGTTGAACAATGATGATAGGTGGGTGATGCTGGCAGTTGTACAATGATAATAGGTGGGTGATGCTGGCAGTTGCACAATGATGACAGGTGGGTGATGCTGGCAGTTGAACAATGATGATAGGTGGGTGATGCTGGCAGTTGTACAATGATGACAGGTGGGTGATGCTGGCAGTTGAACAATGATGATAGGTGGATGATGCTGGCAGTTGAACAATGATGACAGGTGGATGATGCTGGCAGTTGAACAATGATGACAGGTGGGTGATGCTGGCAGTTGTACAATGATGACAGGTGGATGATGCTGGCAGTTGAACAATGATGACAGGTGGGTGATGCTGGCAGTTGAACAATGATGACAGGTGGGTGATGCTGGCAGTTGAACAATGATGACAGGTGGATGATGCTGGCAGTTGTACAATGATGATAGGTGGATGATGCTGGCAGTTGTACAATGATGACAGGTGGGTGATGCTGGCAGTTGAACAATGATGATAGGTGGATGATGCTGGCAGTTGTACAATGATGATAGGTGGATGATGCTGGCAGTTGTACAATGATGACAGGTGGGTGATGCTGGCAGTTGTACAATGATGATAGGTGGATGATGCTGGCAGTTGTACAATGATAACAGGTGGGTGATGCTGGCAGTTGTACAATGATGACAGGTGGGTGATGCTGGCAGTTGTACAATGATAGCCGGTGGGTGATGCTGGCAGGTGTATAATGATAACCGGTGGGTGATGCTGGCAGTTGTACAATGATGACAGGTGGGTGATGCTGGCAGTTGTACAATGATAGCCGGTGGGTGATGCTGGCAGTTGTATAATGATAGCCGGTGGGTGATGCTGGCAGTTGAACAATGATAACAGGTGGGTGATGCTGGCAGTTGTACAATGATAACAGGTGGGTGATGCTGGCATTTGGACAATGATAACAGGATGGTGATGCTTGTATTTGGACAATGATGATAGATGAATGATTCTGGCAGCTCGACATTGATGAAAGGAAGGTGACATTGGCAGTTTGACACTGATGACTGATGGATAGTTCTGGCTGTTGGACAGTGAAGAATGACATTTGATTCTGGCAGTTTGATTTGCAGGTTGATACTGGCAGTTGGGCAATGTTGACAATTGGCAAATTCTGGCAATTGAACAATTATGGCTGGAGGATAAACACGTTATGTTTACGCACGGATAAATCGTCCAGTTGAATAACGTTTGCAAATAGATTATACAGGAACATGCTCAACGTTTACATGTTGTTAACGTCTTGCCAGATTGTGTATGTCAAATTGATGATTCAGGTTGTATTTAAAGTGCTGACTTTGCCCAATGTCGTGAATACTTGACCATTATTACTGTCACTCTGTCGTCGTCGAGATGGAGACAATCCTAAATTTGTCTGAAAGTAATGTCTGGTCGAAAATTGATCAAAACGGAATTAACATTTCTTTAGGCGGAATGATAGCATGCTTGATAAACGAACAATTTCCATATAAAGTAATATATTTCTAGAAGGAATATGTAGCTCTGTCTAGGTTGTGATTCACATAAAACGTTCAATTAGACCAAAGCTGGAGGATGGGGTTTTGTAGTCGTGACTACATAGTTTGTAGCCTGACGAATTTATAGACATGTGCCCATCTGTATGCAGAATTTTATGAAAGGGAATCTGGTAAGATTAGAAATAATTTGATGTTGACACCAGGATCGCAAAGAATCTTTTGATTTTATATTGCAGTATTGATTCTATATCATATAAAACATAAGGTATTTACTGCTAAAGCGACAACTTTTGAATTGCGAGAAACAAACGTTTTAAAATATTGGATGTTACAGGGAACGCCACGAACATGAAGACAGTGTCTCTCCACACAGAAGGGAAAACAACAATCCATAAAACATCAGATATTCGATAAGGCTCAAGGGTACATACGTAAGGGAACAGGATAATGGATTGGGTAGGTACATTATATTCGGGTGGAATTCACATGTTTGCGCAAATGTCATGATCATATATTGATAGTTAGTTGTAATCTCGATGTATAATTATATTAATTTCGTAGCAATTTCGCTACACGGCAACAAACATGTCCAACATTTAGAGCCAGTTTGTGCGATTGCATTATTGTAATGGATTGTGGTGAGATTGTCTCTCCTATTTCTCTTCTACTTTAGCACTCAGAGAAGGGAAACGAAATGATTCCTTGTGGATTGTAAATAAGGGAAAGACTCTTCAACAAATTAATCACTTAATATAGATGACTTATCAACATTACCTACGTGATAATAAATTGTATCCGTGTCTTGAACCTTATCAATGGCATGTAAACACAGTGCCCCCCCCACCCCCACTAAGTGCAGATAAACATATATATATATATGTTATACCCCAGTCACAATTAGCTTGCGATGAGTTTGCGAGTAGTTTGCGACTGATTTCTTGGCATTTTCGGCCGGGCTCCCACGGGACTCCTTGCGGCTTCCGGGTAATTTTTTGGAATCGGGCGGGCATCGAGTTACTTTTAACTCGGACTTAAAACCCGGTGCGGCGTTTCGCATCGCAAACTGATCGCCAATAAATCAGTCGATGCCTGGCCGATATCCGTCAGGGCATCGCACACATCGCCGGACCGCGGCCGTTCATCACTGGCCACTTAACAGGCACACTACATATGCCCGCCCGGCCACCGTACGGCATGTAAGAATTGGCCGGCACCCAGCCAGATACCGCAGGGGTATCGCAAAGGAGATAGACAGGACATCGGACTAGCGTCTTTGGACACCGGCCGATAAACAGGCCAATAATTCGACCCCATTTTCTGAAAGGTCGGCCGTGGATCCCCGGTTCCCTTCATGACAGCGTGCGGGGCACTTTTAAATGTGACTGTGACTGCCCTTTCGCACGATTTTTCACCGACCTCTACACGCCGACCGATGCCTAGAAATCGCAGACGCCGCCAGGCCACGGCTTTAATTGTGACTTAGATATCATATGACATTATACCGGGTATTTTAATTAGAAATAAGGCTGGTTTAGAAGGTTGAATAGAAATGTCACAACACATTCAAGGTAACAACACGTAACATTCATGAAGCCAGTGATTAATGTACTGCTAGGAGAGATGAGCGCTGTGAGGATTGTGACACCTTGTATCGGTAGATAGAGAGGAAGGGCAGTATAATACGTTTCACGATAAATGTATACAGAACTATAAAGGCAATCGAAATGTCAATATGTGTGCAAAATTGTAAATTAGGTAAGAACACTAATTCAGTCTGTTTTTATTTCTATTTGTTTTACATTTATGTTTAGTTCCCTTTCCTCATGTGCCGTTCATAGACTTGGTATGAATTTCGTGTTATTTTCTCCCCCCCCCCCCATATTCGAAACATGTTTAATGGCTTTCATAGCTCATGTTCTGCGTGCATACCATCTATCCAATCACTTTCTTTTCTTTGTGTCCCCCTAAAATTCTCCCTGGTTGTTTTAATAGTCAGCCAGACAATTCCTTACATCCTCATTCCTATGCATGTTGCCCTTGCACCTCCTCGTTGTTTTATGTTTTGCAGTCTGGTGTTTCCCTGGAATTTGTATGGGGAAGTGTTGTCTTGTGTATGTGGTTTTCCCAGTAATATCAAAATCTCTCTTACTCAAAATGTGCATAAAATTGGTTTAATTGTAGGGCATTTCATAGATGCATTTACGGAATGAACCATGGACAGAAGCTGTGGTCCTTCGCTTTTAGTTATCTATTATTTTGTCTGTCCATATGCACGGATCGTATGTACAAAAAACCTATAATAACTATCAACATAGAACATCAGTCAGTATCAGCCATATTCCAACAAAGCTAACATGCCAAAAATTTGCTGTCAATACTAGAAAACGAACGTCAAAATGAAATGAATGTAGGAACTAAATAGTATTTTAAAGTATGCCCATGGTACTGAAAAGTACACTGTCTCTGAACTGCATGACGGCCACCCATCATAAATGCACCACGTCATTTTACTATGACATTCTAATGACAATTTGGCAGTTATGGCGGCAATCGAGTAATGGCTCGTGTGCTTTCTCGTATATTGTTACGTCCTCGGTAGTTGGTAATGTTCGAGATATTGAAGTGTGTGCGTCGATATACTTATGTGTGCCGCTTTTGAGTACTGGTTGGAAATCCGATAGTGATATATACAAAGTACCTATTTACTACTCAAATTACAAGAAAGAAAACTAAGACTACATGATTCGTTTCGCTATGATTTCGTTTTAATCGCTCAACAGTGTGGCACCGACAATCTATAGTGTCGCACTCACAGCCCGCAGCGTGGCACCAACAATAAACATGGTGGCAATCACAGCCCACAGTGTTGCACCAACAATCTACAGTGTGGCACTCATAGTCCACAGTGTGGCACCGACAATCTACAGAGTGGCACTCACAGCCCACAGTGTTGCACCAACAATCTACAGTGTGGCACTCACATTCCACAGTGTTGCATCAACAGTGTGGCACTCACAGTCCGCAGTGTTGCACCAACAATCTACAGTGTGGCACTCACAGCCCACAGTGTTGCACCAACAATCTACAGTGTGGCACTCACAGCCCACAGTGTTGCACCAACAATCAACAGTGTGGCACTCACAGCCCACAGTGTTGCACCAACAATCTACAGTGTGGCACTCACAGTCCACAGTGTTGCACAAACAATCAACAGTGTGGCACTCACAGCCCACAGTGTTGCACCAACAATCTACAGTGTGGCACTCACAACCCACAGTGTTGCACCAACAATCTACAGTGTGGCACTCACAGTCCACAGTGTTGCACCAGCAATCTACAGTGTGGCAATCACAGTCCACAGTGTTGCACCAACAATCTACAGTGTGGCACTCACAACCCACAGTGTTGCACCAACACTCTACAGTGAGGCACTCACAGCCCACAGTGTTGCACCAACAATATACAGTGTGGCAATCACAGTCCACAGTGTTGCACAAACAATCGACAGTGTGGCACTCCGATCAACAGTGTTGCACCAACAATCTACAGTGTGGCACTCACAGCCTACAGTGTTGCACCAACAATCTGCAGTGTGGCAATCACAGTCCACAGTGTTGCACAAACAATCAACAGTGTGGCACTCACAGCCCACAGTGTTGCACCAACAATCTACAGTGTGGCACTCACATTCCACAGTGTTGCACCAACAATCTACAGTGTGGCACTCACAACCCACAGTGTTGCACCAACAATCCACAGTGTGGCACTCACAGCCCACAGTGGTGTTGCACCAACAATCCACAGTGTGGCACTTACAGCCCACAGTGTTGCACCAACAATCCACAGTGTGGCACTCACAGCCCACAGTGTTGCACCAACAATCCACAGTGTGGCACTCACAGCCCACAGTGTTGCACCAACAATCTATAGTGTGGCACTCACAGCCCACAGTGTTGCACCAACAATCCATAGTGTGGCATTCAAAGCCCACAGTGTTGTACCAATAATCTACAGTGTGGCACTCACATTCCAGTGTTGCACCAACAATCCACAGTGTGGCACTCACATTCCACAGTGTTGCACCAACAATCTACACTGTTGCACCAACAATCTACAGTGTGGCACTCACATTCCACAGTGTTGCACCAACAATCTGCAATCGTTCATGAACGCTTACCAACATCGATTAAATTATTTCAAGAGGAGTTTATTAACCGATGATTGCTTACTGTCATCTTGAATAACAGCCTGAATAGATACAAACGGGGGCTCCTTACACGGTTAAATTTACATGAAAATAATAACCAACCCTTAGCTTTCTGAATGCGCCTAATGTGTAATTTCTTTATGATGTTTGCTTCTAGAACATACTGTTTTTTATGTAACATTATTGACTGGCGATAATTTATCTGCACCAGGAAAGTCCTTCAAATCTCCGTTCGAGTTTAGGTGTGATCTTTTATAACTGGGACATTCTTCAGTGTTGTTATACGCATAACCGACTTCACGGCCAAGGCACATGCGAATGTGTGTGAGTTTTGTAGACTGGAATGTCGATGAAAGATATGCCCCTGAGATACAGCCAAGATACAAACCCCATTCCATTGATCAATGATGTAAGCTCCTATAACATTCGAAACAATGTTCTAATAAAGCGCATGGTTGTCCGTTGCACTGAGAAGTCCTGGGACAGGAACGTTTAACATCATCAAGCAAGTGCTTTGAACAGGAGCTCATTAGCTGCGAAAATTGCATACAGTCAACTAGGATTAGGATGAATCGAGACAAGTCGCCGAAACATTTAACAGAATTACGTCGTAGAAAACGTAACGAAACAGTCTTAATTGATGACATATATAACAAGAAATATCCTTTAAACAAGATACTAATCAAGACGGGAGCAAGTGAAGGTTGAATACCTTTTCCTGAAAGTTTGTAAAGTCTCTCGCACACCACAAAATCATAACCTCTCGGCTAGATATAGTATGCCAAAGTTTGGCAAGGGCCCCACTTATTGTTGCATATGCCTTTGGAACAGCGATTTTGTATTAGTTTGTTTTGTATTATTATTATTGTTTGTGAAAATATGATATATTTATGTTTATAAAAAATTAAATACTATTAAACTAATGCGTCATGGCGTTTTTTATATACAATATCTCTAATTAAATTTTAAATCAAGCTTTAATATTTATGTTTAAATGATTGTTATTGTCAGCATAAAAGAAACATACATTTCGTACTTTACAAAGGAAGAAAGATGAGTCACGATTCGTTCAACTTTATTTCCTTGTCGCATTTGTTCCGCAACAGTCACGTGATTTACCGCGAAAATCTGAAATTGTATACGGAGATAAAAGCCGATTCGAACTTTATTTTGATAGATAGGACCATAAAGCTGTCTGTCATGATTAAGTCCCTGCCATTACCTGGATTTGTTAAAAATAATTTCAAATTAAATGTTGAATAAAACATAGTTACCGGCGAAAGCAATCAATGGAAAAACAACAAAGTGATGATTAGTGTGTAATGACCCAATGCTACGTTTGTTTAATGAATTGTAATCAATGTTTGTTATTACGCTCTCTAAAATGCAGGATGATATGAATAATATATAATAATTGCGCAGCGTTCCTAGTTTTTCCTGTAAAACCATTTCAAACAATCGTGTCTGTTAGATTATTGATGGTGATAAATGTGATGATCGAATGAAATAGTGTATGGTATGAAAGATTAAACTGTTACTTGGAACGCCATATAAACAAGACAATGTCTAACCCACACAATTCCAGGCAATGACTATCCTGTGGGTAAATATGTATGGGAATGGAGATGTAAGGAATTGTCTGGCTGACTGTCAAAACAACATGGAGAATTTAAGGGGTAAACAAGGGAGAGGATTGAATGGATGGAATACACATCAGGACAAATTATGAATTCCAGTGACACGCGATAGCAATGCTCAATGGAATTTAACTGAATGATTTTATAATTATCAAGGATTTACGCGGCCTTTAACTACTGTAAATTTCAAACGAGCCCAGTAAGTTTCAGTCCAAAATGTAAGAACAAAAAATGTTATCCAAGTCCGTTGGTCACTCGATTGCCAAACTGTAGATTGTGGGTTCGATACCCGGATGAGACGTGCGTTCTCCATGCCAAATTGACAGACATAATACACACAGAGTCGTTCCCCCTTCTCTGATTCGTGCGGGAGAATTTGTCAGTTGCTTTGTCAAGAACGACTGGTGGGTAAACGAGCAACACTAGACATGTCAAATGAACAACTTGTAGGACATATTCAATGTTGTAACAAAGGCGTAAATTCCAACACATCAAGAAATATCTTTAAAAAAGACAGCGTATATAGAATGATGTCGTCCGGTGTGCTAAATGAAATAATGATTTTGCAACATGTTGAAAAATAAATCCTTACAAAAAGTTAACTCGGATCTATATTTACTATAACCATGGACCTGTCTTATCAAGGTCATTTTATATATGTTGTTATCCCGAAGAGTCGTGCCCCTAAGTAGAAAAGTCATTGCAAGTACATTCAATACACAATTCATTATTGTAAACCACTACAAAGTCTGAAGCAACATTTGTTAATGCTTTACAAGTAAACAAGTCCATTAAAACAGAAGGTCAGGGATCATGATCGTCTGCTAGCTTTCTCATTAGATTCGTGCCCCTGGGAAATCGTCATTCTTTTGGTTTGTAAACAATTTGATATCTTGATGTAATATCTAACTGATAATGTTCGCACATCTTATGAAGACTCCGTTTGTTGTCTCTTAGGTGAAAATATTATTGGTCAGATTTTAAAAAGCCCCCCTCGAGGACAACATTTGGTTGGTCATAAATTTATGAATAAAAAGGATTGCCAAACGGTGTATGCTTTATATGAACTCATAGAAAGAACATACACTGGAGTCCAATAAAACACATTTGGTTTTCAATATGTCGACGAATCCCAGAGGATCATACATCCGTGACTGTAGACAGGCGATATTGCTTTATTATTCTAAAAATGTTCACATCACATACTCCATTCAATTAGAAAAAGTTCATTACGCGTTCAGTATGCAATGTGGTTTTAATTAACGTTCAGTCTTCCTAATAATTCGTGTATTCGTTGTATATATAGTATAGTGAAGATTTAATGCATATCGTCATGAAATGTGATATCATTTCGAGAGTTCAGCACAAGACTATACTAACTACCATTTTTGTTAACATAGTCTGTGTACATTTCATATCTATATGATGAATCATTCCATATAAGATATTTTATAAATGCTATACTGTAGTAACTCAAAATACTAAAACATTTCCCTGCACGACTTTCTAACTTGAGTTAATACAGTCTTGCGATAAACAAAATGCGATGTGTATTTGTATTTCAATGCAAGACTGTACTTCCCACAAACCTAAATTGTCCAAAAAAATGTGGAAATCCAGAACAGAGTCATACTTTTCGGATAGTTTGAACATTGCCTTGTCCAGAAAAAGGACCAATAAAAGTTTGTAAAACAATCTATTTACATACCCTCTGTGTGTCCCAAACCATGGTTTCTACAGCTTATAACAAGCAGGTTGCAACAAATGTTTGTGCAGATGATAATAGAGGTAAACATAACTCTTGAACAAATAAATACCTGACCACATGTTGAATACAGTCAGATCCCATATTGAATCCTTCAAATGCATTGAAAGTCACTACTGTCGTATAGACTCTTGTAAGTCATATTTACCACCAGGTCTCAATGTTATCAAAATGTATACTTTGTATGAACAAAAATGCAGTAGCGAGGGTGCTATGTCAGTTACGTTAAATATTAAGTATTTGATGCTGATCATAATATTGCCTTTCACACACCTATAAAAGATAGATGTGATTTTTGTGTTTCTTTTAACAATGCTTCACCCAATGTTCAACTGGAAATGAAAAATCAGTTTTGGCGGCCTCTTTTTAACAATCAGAAAGCCAAGGAATACAACATTTCTGACAAAGAATTAGCTATGTCTTCTGACGATTTGGTAGTGGCATGTGTTGATCTAGAAGAGGTATTGCCAACACCCCATAGCTTCGAGTCAGCTTATATTACAAGTGGCGTCTGTTTACCTTTAATTTTACTATATATGAATTTGGGTCAAAACAGGGTCATTGTTATGTGTGGAATGAGGCCACGGCTAGTAGGGGTGCATGTGAGTTGGCTTCTTGTTTTTTTTACTTTACACTGGAACCCCTTTAAACCGGAACCCCTTTAATCCGGAAACCCCTTTAAACAGGACAAATCGCCCGGTCCCATCTTTTTTTACAATATAAATCACCCCTTTACTCCGGAAACCCCATAATTCAGGAAACGATACAAGAATTTTGGCCCAATATGGATATTTCCATTATAAATTACCCCTTCAAACCGGACAAGAATAGATAGATAGATTTATTTTGGCACAAGATCACTTACAATAGTCTACACAGTACATACAATGCAATTTAAAGCACAATGATTATTATAAAAATATATCAAAGCTTAGGTAAAAATAAAGGAAACAATACTAACAATTGGCAACACTTTGTAATAACATAGCTATTTTAAGAATTCAATATATGGATCTTATACCAAGGATAACCCATTTAAGTTGCTGAACAGTACTTATTTCCAATGGGGTCCTTTAAAACTTTATGCCAATTCAATATAAAGATATAACGTGGCTACAAATATAGTAATGCAACTTTTAAGTTATATAAAAGTAATTATACATTTAAGAATAAGGTTTGTGTCTTGCTCAAGACCTTAATTTCGATGGAAAAAATGATCCAAGGCACTGTGTTATTCAGAAGAAATGATTTTCGGATGCATATTCGATTAAACAACTGGAATCATAAGTTTAAAATATACATCTGATATACAGTAAATAAAGTTAATTTATATATTTTTGTAGAATGGATTTTTTCACACCTAATCAGTGTTTGGCTAGCGCATCTGTCTATCATGATTGGATCTTAATTGCTGTAACAACAGATTGGTGGAACTGCATTTTCACAGGTTCTTTGTTTAATTCATGACCCCTGTGGTACGTGACCATGTACTAGTGTTCTTCAGGGGTTCTCATCCAACCAATCAATTGTTGTAAATTATCTGAGTCATTGATAATTGCAATTATTTTTAATTTTGAAATCATGTCTTGAAGAGAAAAATGTTTACATTTACTTGTATTGTAAAACAACAATGTCTACAGAACCCGCAACAAGCAAACGTACTGAACTGTAATTAGATGATTAAGTTCAACTCATCAAGGTGGTTTAATACAGATTACCTAAATGATCAATTTATTCTGCAATGTTGATATTAAAAGGATGTTTTTAAATCAATACAGTACTAAACAACATATCCTACCAATTGTTATGTCACTAATGTCCATAACTCCGCTCTTCCCTTTCCGACAACATGTGTATTCAACCAGCATTAGTTTGTAGTTGGCTGTATCTGAACATCTACATATGCAGTCAGTATTACATTGATGTCGACTCTATCTGTGCACCTATATATTCAACCAGTGTTATAATTATTGTAGTCGACTCTTTCTGTGCACCAGTGTTATATTGTAATCGACTCTCTCTATATTTCATTGTAGACTTTTTCTTTAGAACTATATCTTCAATCATCATTAATATGTGTTAATTATTTCCATGAATCTGGGTAGGTAAAAAGACCCCCGTTTATTACTAAACAACTGTGAAGATTTTTGCCAATCATTATTTTGCCTACAAAACTGTATGATTAGTTATCATGTTTGATTCTCTGGTAATACATTAGATATTCCAATAATGGAAATAATGGTGGAAACAAAGAAATAATCGTAAAAGATAACGACAGCAAAGATCTTCGAAACGAATTTACAAGCATTGTCCTACAGTTTTATATTTATTGTTCAACGTGTGTTAAAATATATAGCGACTGACGTAGAAATATATAATACGTGTTTTAAGCATTATTTTCAACGCTGTATACTTAAAGGAATGACTGCGTGGTTGAATGAGTATATGTGCATGGACAGTCCCAGTGTCGGCCTATTGTTGCCAGCTGTCTTGACTTTTCCTGTGATCTTTTCCATCCATTAATTACCCCCCTCTGTTCGTCCTCTTTGATTTTCCTAGTTATCCCTTGCGGTCGACCAGTCCATTCCTTGGGCCTCTGTTCCCTTACGTATGTTCCCATGTGCCTCCTAAAATGACATGTTTTATGGATTGTTGTTTTCCCGGATGTCTGTGTGGGGGCACAGTCTTGTGTATGTGGCGTTCCCTGTAGCAACTTATTTTCTCTCTTTGACAAGTATACGCATGACGTCGCCAAGACGACGACATAGATTTCTATGTTTGGCGGACTGGTGCACATCCGACAGATCTTTACTACAAGTTGGTGATGTCAACACATCCATTCTTTGCATTTAGAGATCAGTAACATATAAAGTTTCCGAGACGTTATATGAAGTCCGTATCTGAATCATTGCTCAAACAATGTATATTATCTAAATACGTTTCGAACAAGGCTTGTTTATAAAGGACGAAGTTGTAACAACATTTATGAAAACAGTCTCACAGAACTTACGCAAAAAATACGCTTTCTGTCCGCAGGGAAAATATACTTTCACTTCAATGAATCTGAATAAATCTATTATGCATCTTCATGAGCGTACGTCTATATTTTCTTTCTCAGAATAAATGCATGAGCAAGCAGAATAAATAAAGCTTCTGTTCTTCGTATAATATGTATATCAAATAACCGTATAACAACAATACTGGTTCGTTTATCACGGCAAACAGGATTATATATTCTAATTTACTTGCCAACGACAGTATTTCATCAAGTATATGTTGTGAATGAGGAATAAACATTGCAGTTGTTTGAGACAGAATACTGTACAGAAGTTCGTATATCACTTTTACGTATAACCAACTGAGACATGTTGGTTGTCTTCTTGCCTCGTCTTGTAGCATTTCGTTTCATCCAAAGTATGTACATGTATACTGACAGTTCCAATGTTGCCCGTATATTGTGGTACCAAGTTTCTCTTAACGTCTTTTTTCTATCAAAATTGTGGATAGTGATAATTGTGGAAATATGCCATGTTAATACCTTCATACAGGCGTACTCTAAATCTTACGGAAGAATTTCCTGAGTCCGATACAGGTGTTACCTGGGCTAGCATTAAATCAGTGCATAGTTCAGGATCGAACAATACCTGTATCGGCCTCCTGTATTAGTGATTGTGGGAAACCTGTAAGAAAAGTGACCTAGCAGTTGCTGAAGCACATCTGTATTAAGGCATTTGTCACAAAATTTCTCATATTTATAATTCAGCATATTTAGAAAAAAATCAAGATCATGTACATTGTACCTTCATGTGTAAATGATTATGCCATCTTATGATGATCCCAACCCCCCCTCATGTTCTGTTTAAATTTGTATTTAATAGGGATGTCAATATTCGGTTATTTTGCTAACCGGTTAACCGTTTAATCTTCCGAACGGTTAACCGGTTAACCGAACATGACATTTGTTACGTGTTTCGTATTTTGCCGTGTATATTTATACCATGACACGGGTAAACTAGACCTATTTACTGACGTTACGGTTAGTACTAGTTCGGATAATGTTTTATTTCTGCTGAACATAATTCATAAAAAAAAAGAAATATCAATAATTTTAATCATTTTTAAGAAAATATCATTTTTTATTTCAAACATTATTATATGATATTTGATAAAATGACGTATTCCATTAAATTTAAAATACTAAGTTCAGTACAATAACAACATCATTTATCTATTCAAATATGTCTAAATTCTCGAACACCCAAAGAGTTTTCCGACTGTCATTTGAAACAAACGACAATTTGTTTGTATTTGCGTTTATTTATCGTCGCCACCGGTTTCCCATATGGGCGATACCTCCGGAAGAATGTTTTAGTCATTTTAGATTTTACGAGGATAGTGCATGATACAGGAGATTCCCCAGTTCCAGAAGCACACCTGGTTCTTTTACGGGACATAGGTTTTTAAAGACTCGTCCGAAAGACTGTTAGTACTGTCAGTGATGGAGCGGGGAATCGAACCTGCGATCCCTGGATCCGCTACCAAAAAACGACAATTAACTGACCTTTTCATTAAATATGTGTAGCAAATACATACGTGTCAAACTGTTAGTTGCGGATTATCGATTGTGTCCCCCTTACACCCCGGCTTCACACCTTTCAGGGATAAAGTATTGAGAGTGTTACTACGACTTGCAATATTATTTTCGTTTTTTTCCAAAATGAAAAGTACATGTTTTTATAAAAGTAACGATTAACCGGTTAGTGATTTTACTAACCGATAACCGCATGTTCGAACGGTTAACCGGCTAATCGTTTACTTCCCTAGTATTTAACGATGTGTTCAAGAGTACACCTGTATGTGCGAGGAATCCCTGTGTGTGCGGGGAATCCTTGTATGTGCGAGGAGTTCCCGTATGTGCGGAGGGTTCTTGTACGTGCGTGAAGTTCCTGTATGTGCGGGGAATACCTGTGTGTGCGGGGTGTTCCTGTATGTGCGGGAAGTCACTGTATGGGCGGGGAGTCACTGTATGTGCGGAGAGTCTCTGTATGTGCGGGGAGTCTCTGTATGAGTGTTGAATTTCTGTATAAGCGGGGAGTCACTGTATGGGCGGGGAGTCTCGGTATGAGCGGGGAGTCTCTGTATGAGCGGGGAGTCTCTGTATGTGCAGGGAGTCTCTGTATGAGCGGGCAGTCTCTGTACGTGCAGGGAGTCTCTGTATGTGCAGGGAGTCTCTGTATGAGCGGGGAGTCTCTGTATGTGCAGGGAGTCTCTGTATGTGCAGGGAGTCTCTGTATGAGCGGGGAGTCTCTGTATGTGCAGGGAGTCTCTGTATGAGCGGGGAGTCTCTGTATGAGTGGGGAGTTTCTGTATGTGCGGGGAGTCTCTGTATGTGCGAGGAGTCTCTGTATGTGAGGGGAGTCTCTGTATGAGCGGGGAGTCTCTGTATGAGCGAGGAGTCTCTGTATGAGCGGGGAGTCTCTGTATGAGCGGGGAGTCTCTGTATGAGCGAGGGAGTCTCTGTATGAGCGGGGAGTCTCGGTATGAGCGGGGAGTCTCTGTATGAGCGGGGAGTCTCTGTATGTGCAGGGAGTCTCTGTATGAGCGGGAAGTCTCTGTATGTGCAGGGAGTCTCTGTATGAGCGGGGAGTCTCTGTATGTGCAGGGAGTCTCTGTATGAGCGGGGAGTCTCTGTATGTGCAGGGAGTCTCTGTATGTGCAGGGAGTCTCTGTATGAGCGGGGAGTCTCTGTATGTGCAGGGAGTCTCTGTATGTGCAGGGAGTCTCTGTATGAGCGGGGAGTCTCTGTATGTGCAGGGAGTCTCTGTATGAGCGAGGAGTCTCTGTATGAGTGGGGAGTTTCTGTATGTGCGGGGAGTCTCTGTATGTGCGAGGAGTCTCTGTATGTGAGGGGAGTCTCTGTATGAGCGGGGAGTCTCTGTATGAGCGAGGAGTCTCTGTATGAGCGGGGAGTCTCTGTATGAGCGGGGAGTCTCTGTATGAGCGAGGAGTCTCTGTATGAGCGAGGAGTCTCTGTATGAGCGGGGAGTCTCTGTATGAGCGGGGAGTCTCTGTATGAGCGGGGAGTCTCAGTATGAGTGGGGAGTTTCTGTATGAGCGGGGAGTCTCAGTATGAGTGGGGAGTTTCTGTATGTGCGGATAGTCTCTGTATGAGCGGTGAGTCTCTGTATGTGCGGGGAGTCTCAGTATGAGTGGGGAGTTTCTGTATGTGCGGATAGTCTCTGTATGAGCGGGGAGTCTCTGTATGTGCGGGGAGTCTCAGTATGAGTGGGGAGTTTCTGTATGTGCGGATAGTCTCTGTATGAGCGGGGAGTCTCTGTATGTGCGGGGAGTCTCAGTATGAGTGGGGAGTCTCTGTATGTGCGGATAGTCTCTGTATGAGCGGGGAGTCTCTGTATGTGCGGGGAGTCTCAGTATGAGTGGGGAGTCTCTGTATGTGCGGATAGTATCTGTATGAGCGGGGAGTCTCTGTATGTGCGGGGAGTCTCAGTATGAGTGGGGAGTCTCTGTATGTGCGGATAGTCTCTGTATGAGTGTGGAGTTTCTGTATAAGCGGAAAGTCACTGTATGTGTGGGGAGTTCCTGTACGTGCGGGAAGTCTCTGCATGAGCGGGGAGTCTCTGTATGAGCGGGGAGTCTCTGTATGAGTGGGTAGTCTCTGTATGAGTGGGTAGTCTCTGTATGAGCGAGGAATCTCTGTATGAGCGGGGAGTCTCTGTATGAGTGGGGAGTCTCTGTATGAGCGGGGAGTCTCTGTATGAGCGGGGAGTCTCTGTATGAGTGGGTAGTCTCTGTATGAGCGGGGAGTCTCTGTATGAGTGGGTAGTCTCTGGCTGAGCGAGGAATCTCTGTATGAGCGGGGAGTCTCTGTATGAGCGGAGAGTCTCTGTATGAGTGGGGAGTCTCTGTATGAGCGGGGAGTCACTGTATGAGCGGGGAGTCTCTGTATGAGCGGGGAGTCTCTGTATGAGCGGGGAGTCTCTGTATGAGCAGGGAATCTCTGTATGAGCGGAGAGTCTCTGTATGAGCGGGGAGTCTCTGTATGAGCGAGGAGTCTCTGTATGAGCGGGGAGTCTCTGTATGAGCGGGGAGTCTCTGTATGAGCGGGGAGTCTCTGTATGCGCAGGGAGTGTCTGTATGTGCGGATAGTCTCTGTATGAGTGTGGAGTTTCTGTATAAGCGGAAAGTCACTGTATGTGCGGGGAGTTCCTGTACGTGCGGGAAGTCTCTGCATGAGCGGGGAGTCTCTGTATGTACAGGGAGTCTCTGTATGAGCGGGGAATTTCTGTATGAGCGGGGAGTCTCTGTAAGAGTGGGGAGTCTCTGTATGTGCAGGGAGTGTCTGTATGAGCGGGGAGTCTCTGTAAGAGTGGGGAGTCTCTGTATGTGCAGGGAGTCTCTGTATGAGCGAGGAATCTCTGTATGAGCGGGGAGTCTCTGTATGAGTGGGGAGTCTCTGTATGTGCAGGGAGTCTATGTATGAGCTGGGAGTCTCTGTATAAGCAGGGAGCCTCTGCATGAGCGGGGAGTCTCTGTATGAGCGAGGAGTCTCTGTATGAACGGGGAGTCTCTGTATGAGCGGGGAGTCTCTGTATGCGCGGGGAGTCTCTGTATGTGCGGATAGTCTCTGTATGAGTGTGGAGTTTCTGTATAAGCTGAAAGTCGCTGTATGTGCGGGGAGTCTCTGTATGAGCGGGGAGTCTCTGTATGAGTGGGGAGTTTCTGTATGTGCGGGGAGTCTCTGTATGTGCGAGGAGTCTCTGTATGAGCGAGGAGTCTCTGTATGAGCGGAGAGTCTCTGTATGAGCGGGGAGTCTCTGTATGAGCGAGGAGTCTCTGTATGAGCGGGGAGTCTCTGTATAAGCAGGGATCCTCTGCATGAGCGGGGAGTCTCTGTATGAGCGAGGAGTCTCTGTATGAACGGGGAGTCTCTGTATGAGTGGGGAGTTTCTGTATGTGCGGGGAGTCTCTGTATGTGCGAGGAGTCTCTGTATGTGCGGGGAGTCTCTGTATGAGCGGGGAGTCTCTGTATGTGCGGGGAGTCTCTGTATGAGCGGGGAGTCTCAGTATGAGTGGGGATCCTCTGCATGAGCGGGGAGTCTCTGTATGAGCGAGGAGTCTCTGTATGAACGGGGAGTCTCTGTATGAGTGGGGAGTTTCTGTATGTGCGGGGAGTCTCTGTATGTGCGAGGAGTCTCTGTATGTGCGGGGAGTCTCTGTATGAGCGGGGAGTCTCTGTATGTGCGGGGAGTCTCTGTATGAGCGGAGAGTCTCTGTATGAGCGAGGAGTCTCTGTATGAGCGGAGAGTCTCTGTATGAGCGGGGAGTCTCTGTATGAGCGAGGAGTCTCTGTATGAGCGGGGAGTCTCTGTATGAGCGGGGAGTCTCTGTATAAGCAGGGAGTCTCTGAATGAGCGGGGAAACTATGTATGTGCGTGGAGTCCTTGTTAGTGCGGACAGTCTCTGTATGAGTGGGGAGTTTCTGTATAAGCGGGGAGTCACTGTATGTGCGGGGATTTCCTGTACTAGCGGGAAGTCTCTGAATGAGCGGGGAAACTATGTATGTGCGTGGAGTCCTTGTTAGTGCGGGCAGTCTCTGTATGTGCGTGGAAACCCCATTAGGGCAATGAGTCCCTGTATTTGCGGGGAGTCCATGTGTTGTGAATGTGACTCCCATGAGCTTCTCATTCTCATTTATTGCATAAGTACTTATAAAAATAATTTAGCATTAATTTTATACAGTCATTATTGTATGTACTAAGTAGTTGGTAGTTGGTCACCAAAAGAGGAGCGAAAGTGGCTTATGAATCGGTTTTTATCTTGTAGGCTCTGGTCTAACCCACATCGCTAACAGCCACGTGTCCTTAAGGAATATCAGTGCTGTTGTTCCCGAACCAGATTTGAATAAGCATACTTATCTTATTACAATTGAGCTTAAATCGATACGTCTTTATTCAACTAAGTGTCGCAATATACAGTAACTGCTTAATCTACGATATGTGTGGGGAAGCATTTTATTGCGAATGTGGTATTCCCTGTAACCATTTAATCCTTCCTCCTTCCATTAACACGCAAAACGTGATTGAAAAGAAAGTATGGGATGGTATGTTTTCTACAAGACACTATATCTAATTAAATGCAGTCAAACGCTTAAAGTGACTTAACCTGTATTTTTTATGTCAAAGTTGAATGTATTCGTATTCGACAAGTGATCAATTAAAAATACCATTCACGAAAGTAACCAATGGATCGAGCAGTTTGGCTGTGTCAGGTTCATCAACATTTGTAAACCAGACGATGGTAATCAAAACAGTTGTCGTCTTTACATGGATCATGAAGACTAAGAAGGATTCACTGTGCCTGAAGCGTACACACATACACCTTTAGATGCAAACTAACTAATATTTCATGCCCACGTTCAATACTGGACGATCAGTACATCTTTTAAGGTCAGTGAGTTGTTTTCGGCGTAGCTGTATAACATTGATTATTGACATACATTTTTGACCAACCAAATGTTGTTCTCGAATCGGGCTTTTCAAAATCTGACCAATCATATTTTCACCAAAGACGCACCAAACGAGGTTTTCGTAAGATATGCGTTTGTTAGAAGTTGGCGGAAGTAGTTAATATGTTTAAGCATATATGCATTGACCCTTATGAGGCGGATCCATGGTTATAGTATATACATTGTAAAGTTCCGAGTTAATGTTTCGTTAGGATTGATTGTTGCAAAAACATTATTTCATTTAACATGCCGGAAGACATCATTCTATCTTCGCTGTTTATCTTTTCTTTAAGATATTTCTTGTTCCGTATAAGGTGTTTGATTAGGGGTCTAAAATCACAATAAAATAATTATGAGAGGTTAGTGGTTGAGATAACAAACTATTATCCTTAATACCTTGAAGCAATATACTGTATACAGTGGAACACGCTTATAACGAATTTCTGGGGACCTGGAAATTTACTTCGTTATATCCAAACTTTGTTATATCCATACAAATAAATTTCGTTATAATTGTACGGACATAACACATTACGTTATAACATCCCTTACTGTTGACTTGTTTCTTGTTTACACCTTAATTAGGTGTGTGTGTAATGATACAGAACATGCCTGTATTTGTGAATTACGTTATAACTGATTACGTTTGCGTTAAAATACTCGCATACCTTACGCTTTATCATAATTCGTTATAACCATGGAGTTATTCAATAAAACATAGAAGAACTTGGTCGGGGAATAACAATTATTACGCACTATCCAATTATTCGTTATAACCGAGTACGTTATAAGTGTGTTCCATAAAAACGAGTTGAGACTATAGACAATATATTTATATCTTTAATGTTTAGAATACAAAATGTAATACATACAAAACAATGAAAGCACAATGTCACTCAAAAAGCAATAAAAATAAGATTATTTGATCAAAAATACAATTTTTAATAAAATATATCATTTTTTAAATAACAATGGTTTGGAAGATATACATATTATAAATGCTTCGTAAGTAATAGGTCAGCATTGGTGTTTGAGCTTGCTTGTTGTCCCTTATACCTGTGTTTGTTTACTTGTGTGTATGTATTTGCATGTCTCTATGTGCACTTGGAGTAGCTGTGTATTTTGTATGTGACATGTCAAGCATTATGTATTCATTTTACTATAGTTGACGTTGTATTCTGATCTTATGTTATTTACACTATTTTGAAATACATTTATTACATATTTGTCGAGCCCGCAGGCGATGAGCTCGACATAGTCGACACAATGGCGGTTCAGTGTATGTGCGTTCGTGCGTCCGGATTCGGTTTGTCCGGATTATTTATGTGTCATTAGTTTGGGGGAATTTTCACGTTGATTGGCACGAATGTTCATCATATTGAGACGAAGTGTTGCGCTCAAGACACATGTCCGTACCACAAAGGTAAATGTCACAGTTGGAGGTCAAACGTCAACTTTTGGTAAAAAACATCTTTATATAACATTGTCATTTATTTGGGGATTTCAAATTACTTGGCACAAAGGTTCACCAAGATAACCAGGCTTCTTTCGTGACATACCCTTGTCCATAGCAAAAACGTCTAGGTCACACTTACGGTCAAAGATAAAAAACGGATCTAGTAAACAATTTGTCCACAATATGACACTGTCATTTATCGCGGTATTATTTAAATTACTTGACACAAATGTTCACCATGTTGAAACAGTGTGTCACATGCAAGACCCGTCGCCACAACTCAAAGGTCAAAATCACACTGAGAGGTCACAGGTAAAAATTGGTGTAATAGATATACACTGAATAGCATTATACATAACCGTATTCTCTTCATCTCTTGACGTTCGGTGGGCTTGACATCTTGCCATTCGGTATCTAGTTTCTTTATTAGCAATACAATATGTCAAGGAGCAATCAAAGTCATAGATAAAACAACAAAAACTATCTCGGTTTTGGTACATTTCAACTGCGCACTTGATTCCATATTCCATATACAAGATGCAATGTGTCTCTATTATGAACAGTGGCAACCACCCGGTTTAAAAAGTTATATACTCGTCGGACACACAGAATAAGGTGCGCCAAATTGAACGGATATTTGATGATAAATAAAATCTAATGAATAGGTCATCGGTGCAATAGATCCTATTACATTACTGTAAGAGCAAAGAACTGCCTAATACAAGCAATCATGATTCTGTTTGAGATATTAATTCATTTATTCAATTATTGACTAACAGGCCAGATTTCAGTAATATACGGAGCTCCTGTATAACATACAGTGACACATGTGTACCTCATCACTCAAACAGTGACTCTTTTTAGACTGTTGTAGGTTAAATCGTCATGGATTACGTACACCTAGCCCAGGGTTCAAACATACGACCTGCAACTCGGCAACCATAGTCTGAGTTGTATAGATTTACGTCTTTTATCTATGGATGCGTATATAATGTGTGAACTTCGTGTTTTATAACATTGTTGTTAGATTGCAACTGTCTGTTAAATTAAATGTGATTTGGAATAATTCAATTTATCATATATCATATTATAATGTTTGAAAATACAAAATGATATTTTCTTTAAAAAAAATCAGTGAAATGATTGATATTTCTTTTTGTTTATATGATTCATGCTCTGTACTTAGCAGAAATAAAACATTATCCGAACTAAAACTACCATCAGAACATAGATAGGTCTAGCTTACCGGTGTCATGGTAAAAATATACACGGCAAAATATGACACACGTAACGAATTTCATGTTCGATTAACCGGTTAACCGGTTAGCAAAATAACCGAATACTGACATACCTATTATATATTAATCAAATAACAAACATTTATCACTTACAAATATACAATATCGTCAGAATTTGAGCAGGTGAATATGCGTTTCAATGCATTTCTAAAGTCTTTGTTAAAGAAGGTATAAATGAACGGATTACATGCTGAGTTAAAATAACCAAGCCATGAAAATATTTTAATTACAATTGGATGGATATAGCAGCCCGTACAAAATGCTCTCGTTAAAGTAACAATAAAAAATGGAAGCCAACAAATAACGAAGCATCCTAGAACAATGGCTAATGTCTTTGCAGCCCTCTTTTCCTGGGAAACAGCCAGCTTTTTACTCTTCCTTGAATTTCTATGTCTTAATCTTGATGTCTTTGGTTTTCGGACAAGTTGAACTTTAGTTTTTTCAACGTCATCCCAATCGGATTTCATGTCCACGGCTTCGCTTTGTCTCATTTCAATTTCTTGACGATTGAATATAGAATCAGGCAATTTGCCAAACTGTTCTGCCTGTGTGCTCGCTATCTCATGAATGACTTCGGTATGTAGACCACTTTGTCTAGCGTTAGACAGTCTTTGTCCTCTTAAAGCACTGTATCGTCTCATATTATCACTTCCAGAGCTGAAACTTCGGCTAGACGTTGTGCAAGTACTTGAGCTACGATCTCTTCCACCCGAACTGATACTAAAACTCCTATCACTGCTTTCGGAAAATGAAGTAGTGGCAGTATTTGATGAGTCAGTCGATGAATAGATCATCGACCCTAGACTTGATACTGTTGCATTGGACAGAATTCTTGCTGAACGTTGACGCATTTGGAATATAGCCATTAACTCGGGTTCAATGCTTTCTCTTCTGTTCTCAATTTCAATGTCGGTTTTAAGTGATTCTTCACGCATTTCACATTTGGGTGTCTGTGTTGCTTGTTCACGCGTAACAGGAGGGTCAGGCTCAGAATAGAGACAAGTATACATTCGTGCACATACAGATTTTGCATTCGATTCTTCCCTTACTGTCTCTGATATATATTTACAATATCCTCTGCCCTTTTTCCAACTTCGCTTCCGCACACGAGTCGCAGCATATATTTTGTAATAGAAAAACATCATCACAAAAAGTGGAATAAAAAAAGCACCCAGCGTTGAAAAGAAAGTATACCCAACATTTCTGCTTATAAAACAGTCACTTGTACCATTAATATATTCATCTGCATTACGCCAGCCGAAATATCTTGGCAGTGCAATGAGAAATGAATAGGTCCAAACAGCACCAACAATAGCCCAAGCCCGGGCGAACGTTCTTTTCCTCGCATATTTCATTGGTTGAACAATAGCGTTATACCGGTCGTATCCAATTGCACATAAATTGAGAATACTGGCAGTACAACTTATCACGTCGATCGAGATCCACAAATCACATACAGTATTTCCAAGTGTCCACATACCTTCGGCATCATACACGATTGCCAAAGGAGCAACGGCGATGCCAACAAGGAAATCACTAACGGCAAGGTTTACTATAAAAACATTACCCACCTTGCGCAACCGCTTTTCTTTAATAACTGCCACTATGACCAGAATGTTGCCGACGATTGTCAGAGCAGTAACGATTATTGCTGTCACGCACATAAAATAAAACAGTATTGACCCCGCGGTCGTCCATTGACTCACTAAATCGCTGTTGTTTCCTTGTTGATAGAGGTAACTATCGTGGTATAATGTCTTATTTCGGCCAAGTTTACTCACCGCCACGTAGTCCATTTTAAGTTTAGGTAATATTTCCAATATCAATATACAATATGACTTAGTCAGCACTTTTCATTGTAAATGTTAGATCGTATGTTTTATCGTTTCTAAATACAAATGTAATTGTCACAAGAATATTTTTACCGATTCTTTCCGCTTTAAGGAATATCGTTCTAATAATTAATTTCCCACGAGAATTTCTTAACGAAACCTTTATTCTAGGCAAGTCCCTATTGGTAAAACACAAATCAATTACAACCATCTTACTTTCAGTTAGTATTTAAATTAAATGGTTGAAACAAATTAGGATTTTCCATAAACGTCAACATTCCTTGTTAATCATAACATAGCATTATACTTCACTATATTCTAGAAAATACGTAAACAGATATGTTTCACGATGTCAAACTATTGGAATTCACTGTTTTATCAATATAAATAACACGGTCTCGTAATGTTGCGTCTCCAGTGAGAACTAACGTAGTGGAGTAAAGTTTCATTGAGAAAAGATATCACTGCTCTATCTTCCCACGTAAAACGATACGTCATCATCACGTGATACAAACGCCAAAACTGATCGTCTGATGGACAAATCAATATGGGCGGGAAAGAGATTCTCGATCGAATATTATTCTCGTACGAGTATTTACGATATAATACTGCGTAGGTGTATGGTATAAACTGTTACATGTTTGTTTTCGGCAAATGTTTTATATTGTTTGTTTGTTTCTCAGTCTTTTGGAAAGTAATGTTTGGTAGAAAGGGAAATATAATATCGTAATAAAAAGCACACATACCAAAGTATCTTGTTCTCTGAACGGAATAGTATAAATGTACAGTAAATAAATGTAATAGATACATATAATAAATATATTATAAATAAAAAAGTACATAGTATATAGCCATTATAAAAGAGAGAGAATAAGTTGCCACAGGGTTAACGCTACATACATAAGACAGTGCCTCCCCACACAGAACTCCGGGAAAACAACAATCCATAAAACATAAGGCACTTGATGAGACTAAAAGGTACATTCATTAGGGAACAGAGGCGCAAGGAATTGCCTGGTAGACCATAAGGAAAAACTAGGACAATCGAAGAGGCAAATTAGAAAGCCACAATTAGATATGGGCTAAAACAATATAATACAAAGATAAACGGGAAAAGGCACACACATAAGTGAAAAATGAAAATGAAAGTAGGGACTACTGTCCTAAAACGGGCAGTGACATAAACACCGCTGGGTGTATAAACCTGAGTTAGGGATGCAATCAATCTCACACATATCCTACACGTACAATCACCGGAATATAACGACCTTGTGTGTTTAAGTTAAACGAACATGAGATGTGTGTTTGCTATATAAAACATGCCATACACAATATAACATGAAGTCATGACCATAACTATGTACAGTTCCCATACGATTACATATCCAAAAGTAATGTGTAATACATTGTTTCATTGTTATTGCTGTTTTAAGCAAAACTGTCAAATGTCTCGAGTCAAAGTATGACCATTAGGAGCGCTCAACCTATTGTTTTCTCTGTTTCTTAATAATAAAAGAGAGAGACTGAGTTGCTACAAGGAACGCCACATACATAAGACAGTGCCTCCCCACACAGACCTCCGGGGAAAAACAACCCATGAAACATAAGGCAATTGGGGAGATTCAAGCGTACATACGTAAGGGAACAGGGGCGCCAGGAATGGCCTAGCCGAACATAAGGGATAACTAGGAGAATAAAAAAGGATAACACATTTATCTGTAAATAACATGAAAATTTTAACATGGAGCAAGTGAGATTGAATCAAACCAATCATGTATCACTGTCACACGGTGCATCCATTATATTTACAACAATTCAACGCGAAATAAACCTCTAATTTTCGGGGAGGTCAAATTACATTTTTTCAATACCGAAATGCCAGGCAATCGTTTAAATGGTAATTTGGTTTTCATTTGGGCAAGAAGTAAGGACGGAAAGTCTGGAGAAACAACTGTTCAATTAACAATGGCCTAATGAAATGCTCGTACTATGAATACAAGTGTAGTATTTATGTGTCTGCTTGTAAGGAAACACAAGAGGAAGGAAGACGGAATGATACGATATATTAAATCTTACCCCGTAGAGATCATATCTATCTTGGTATTACGTTGCGATATGTCAAAGAAATGAAAAATACAGATTGGGGGCGTACTCGTTTTAAAGCACCGATCCTACAAATTTAGTGCATCCACAAAATATTGGGAGTACAATTTGACTTTGACCTTCAGGTGTTTAGCTGAAGAATACACTATTGTGGTAAAGGCGTACAGTATTGTGTTATGTAAACATTTCTTGTCAAAATGGCTCCAGTTGTATTTAGAAATCCAACTATAACTGGTAACTGTAGCTACGCATAATTCGGTCACAAGGCACAAAGAAGCCTGATATTTGTCACCTTACTAATTATTCAATGCTCTCCGGAACGCCAGTTTAGTATAAAATCATGTTTTGAGGAAAACGAAAAATCGGTCCATTGCGCCGGTCCGTTTTGTTAACCACTACACCATAGCGACCTAACGTCGTTTTCATCTCCGATACTACTTGGTGAAACTCTTTTGAACGTTGCCAACATGTACCATACGAGTAGAGTTTTCATATGTTCTGAGCATTTGTTCACGATCACGTCAGTTTTTTTGTTTGTTGAGGGTTAATAATGAGTGTTTAGCTGCCATATACACACGACAACATCTCCCCACACAGACCCCAGGGAAACAACAGCCTACGAAACATTAGGGACTTTGGAAGAGTAAACACTTTTGGGAACGGGGGAAAAAGGAATGGTGTGGCCGACCATGAACAACTTAGAAGAATTTAGTGAAACCACAGGGGTGGAAGGATTGAATGGACGGAATACATTACAAGACAAAGCAAGCCCGAAAATGGGGGGGGGGAGAAAGTTGTATGAATATTTAATCAAGTCAAGGAACTCACATTTGTATGTTGATATCTAGATGTAAATATTAGTCGATGAGCTACTTATGACAATATGTAAAACACAAATAAAACTCATGGAAGTAAAATAACATGAATTATCCCTAAAATATTGCACACATTGTTGCCCCTAGCTGTGACTTAAAGTCCAAGCCTATGGGTTCCTATATTGCTGATGTTTCATTTATTTAATGTTCGCCGACCCCCTTTTCAGTTATTTACAGCGGTCATTTGACTATACGTGTGTTCATGAACTACAATCCAGTCCAACGGTCATTTGACTATACCCGTGTTCATGAACTACAATCTAGTCCACAGTCATTTGACTATACGTGTGTTCATGAACTACAATCCAGACCAACGGTCATTTGACTATACCCGTGTTCATGAACTACCATCCAGTCCAACGGTCATTTGACTATACCCGTGTTCATGAACTACCATCCAGTCAAACGGTCACTTGACTGTACCCGTGTTCATCAACTACCATCCAGTCCAACGGTCACTTGACTATACCCGTGTTCATCAACAACCATCCGGTCCAACGGTCATTTGACTATACCCGTGTTCATCAACTGACATCCGGTCCAACGGTCATTTGACTATACCCGTGTTCATCAACTACCATCCGGTCCAACGGTCACTTGACTATACCTGTGTTCATCAACTACCATCCGTTCCAACGGTCACTTGACTATACCCGTGTTCATCAACCACCATCCGGTCCAACGGTCACTTGACTATACCCGTGTTCATCAACCACCATCCGGTCCAACGGTCACTTGACTATACCCGTGTTCATCAACTACCATCCGTTCCAACGGTCACTTGACTATACCCGTGTTCATCAACTACCATCCAGTCCAACGGTCACTTGACTATACCCGTGTTCATCAACTACCATCCAGTCCAACGGTCACTTGACTATACCCGTGTTCATCCACTACCATCCAGTCCAACGGTCACTTGACTATACCCGTGTTCATCCACTACCATCCAGTCCAACGGTCACTTGACTATACCCGTGTTCATCAACTACCATCCGTTCCAACGGTCACTTGAATATACCCGTGTTCATCCACTACCATCCGTTCCAACGGTCACTTGAATATACCCGTGTTCATCAACTACCATCCAGTCCAACGGTCATTTGACTATACCCGTGTTCATCAACTACCATCCGTTCCAACGGTCACTTGACTATACCCGTGTTCATCCACTACCATCCGGTCCAACGGTCATTTGAATATACCCTTGTTCATCAACTACCATCCGGTCCAACGGTCACTTGAATATACCCGTGTTCATCCACTACCATCCGGTCCAACGGTCACTTGACTATACCCGTGTTCATCAACTACCATCCGGTCCAACGGTCACTTGGCTATACCCGTGTTCATCCACTACCATCCGGTCCAACGGTCATTTGAATATACCCGTGTTCATCAACTACCATCCAGTCCTACGGTCATTTGAATATACCCGTGTTCATCAACTACCATCCAGTCCAACGGTCACTTGACTATACCCGTGTTCAGCAACTACCATCCAGTCCAACGGTCACTTGACTATACCCGTGTTCATCAACTACCATCCGGTCCAACGGTCATTTGACTATACCCGTGTTCATGAACTATCATCCAGTCCTACTACGATCTTCAAGAAGTAATTGCAAGTTAACCATTTCAGTCAGATGTTGAGGGGAAACGAATATGAACGTATATACTTCAGTCAAACTGTTGTATCAAATATACGTCTCACATTGGGTTCAAGACAATGATCTCCTTAGGGCATTAATTCTGAAACTTCGACTTTATATTTGCGAAACATATTTACAAGCATTTTGATTTCATTTAATCTTAAAAATGAAAAGATGTTTGAATAATTGTTCTTTTCCAATTAACATTTTGTGTATTAAAATATATATTGTTATAGCAACATAGGAGCCAAAAGAACGTTTAACATCTAAGTTCAAGTCTGAGTTTCAGACTTAAAATGTTTATGAATAAGGCCTAGTTGCGGGTTAAACATGAGACATATAAACTTGATTTGTACTGCATTGTATGCTGTTTTATTAAAATGACCTTTTCATCTGTGAACGTTAGACGACTGAGTAGCGCTTGTAATGCCACGTTCACTAAACCTGGCTTCCCACAAAGCCCTTGGTGAACAACAAGATAATGGGGAGGGTATACATTGCAGTGAAATACTCTCATGCACAAGGGTAACCCAATATAGGCTGATAACTGCCATTTACTCTTTTTCAGAACACGAGTAATTACATAGTTTCTCTCACGACTTTGTTATTCCTATGTTCGCTATTTAATTACACGTATTTTGTTTGTCTGCGATAGTTTCAGTAGAACAAAGACATTCGAAGATGTGATTTACAGTATTTAATAATACTAATTGAACAGGAAAAATCAGGAGTTTGTGACTTGAATATAGAATGTATGCTTTTAGACTCCGAGTCGAATATAGTTAAATTTAACGAAAATACTACAAATGAAATTTGAGTAATTTCCAATGCTCAAAGAACTATAATATACTCGAATTGCTTGTGTGGCACGATCTGCATTAAACTTTGAACGTATAAAATACTACGCACAATTCTCCGTGACTTTATAGTCATTACGATCACGTAAATAGGCAGTCCACTGGGAGCAATGCAGCTGGCATGTTCAGATAAGTTACACGTCATGACAATATCGTGTTAGCGATTGGCAAAATGCACGCGACTTGCGAGGTGAAAATTATAATATCATTTTACACCACGATTCAGTAACTTCGCAATCACAAATTGTAAAACAGAAAATCACGAAGGGTCGTACGTTAGCGTACAAGTATTCTATGAACTTTTCGAAGATGTAATTACTACTCATATCTTTGTTAGTCGAGTGTAAAATAATTATAGACTATGTCATGTAAATGTGATTACGAGATAAAAAGTAAGTCATGCTTTTGATGCTGAATCATTTACACGTAGGCGCTTCGTACATACAAACATCGTCGCATTATTTCCAGAACCCCATAACTTGTTTTTCGTCTTTTTGAGAAAAACAACTTAAAAAATGTATCCTCTTGAGATAATTGTTACATACGTGATTATGGAATTGCACTTTCTTTGAGTTATGTGCATTCCAAAACAATATAGGTAGTACAGAAAGAAAGAGCTCGGAAATTTGGTGTCAACGATACCAAATACTCAAAACCGCTAAAACTTTAGTTACGGGGTTCTGGAAATAATGCGACGACATGTTTGTCCATTTATATTTTAAAAATAATCAAAAAGAAATCAAACTATGGCCCCGTATTCATATTTCATAATATATTAAGTTTAGGAAATTATGTTTGAGAATTAAATTATAATTATTTCTTCATAATATCACTGTGTTGACTTGGAGACTTTTAAGTTGCGTTTATAATTGCGTGGAGTATATTTAAGATTTAACTGGCTTTGTATTGTTCGACAAATACAAAGACTGGATTGCATGTTCTGGAATAATTTGTCTGTTTCCAGCAGTAACAACTAAACAACAATATAATTACGAATCTCGCAAGACATTGACATAAATTGTTGGCATTAAATGTCCACTGTGTCAGTCGAAGTGTCTGTACAGAATGCCATGCCGCTCGTTTCAACAATACACTTTACATTAAAATAAAATGAAATGTTCTGTGTTTCCTTCCTCTGCCCCTAACCGTAAAAGTTCATTCATAGAAAACACGGACACATAAATGGTTTATATGTCCGTGATAGAAAAGGATATTTTATCCTTGAAGAATCCAATCACTTTCAATTTCATTCCTTCGAAATAACTGGAAATTCGCAGATACATTTTGAGAACAAATACAGATCAATACATTATGAGTTCAGTCTTTGTTAATGCAAGTTTATTGATGTTATAACTACAGGAAATATATGTTTTATGTTTGTTTAAGTAAACAAATGAACAAAAATTGAGCATGATGTTACTTTAAATCGCACCGAACTTAGGAAATAAAATGTTTGTTATCTCGGTATAGACCATGCATGCAGTGAAACATTCTGTGTAATTGATACATTGTGAGCCTTCATGTCTGTGTTCAAGGGTGTTGGGGATCATAATACGTAATTACTGTGTCCCCAAATTAGGATTCAAAGCGTACAAGCTGACATTTTGTGATCCTTTAACGTACGACTAGAATAGATATTCTGACAAAGTAAGTGAAACTGTACATAACATAAAATACCGGAAAACAAACGTTGCAATTACAAGTAAATGATGGCATTTAGTCTCTATCGAAATACATAACCCGAAAGTAAACTGTCCTGGTGGCATTCTACAATGTTCATCAAGCTGACAATGAAGCTTCTAGAACCATTTTAACGATATATCCGTTGACATTTGAGCATCGTAGCATTAAAGTTTGACCCCTGTAATGTTTGAAATTGACCACAACAATGCCAACTGGCTACACAAAATGGAAATATCAGTAAAAGAATTCTAACCTATGGCCTTCAGGGTCAGGGTCCCGTTTCATTATCATTTTCTGAAATATTTTCTTATCTTAAACATTAGATCCAAATCATTCAAATATTTCGTTTTTTTATTCCGCTAGTATATACAAAAATGGCAGCCATATTTACACAAGAAGGCAAAAAAAATCTAAAGTAACAAAGTTTACTGAAACGCGTTTCTTAGCAAGGAATTTCTTAAGAACTTTCTTAAGCTAAGCATTTCCCGAAGAAGGTTAAGGAAACGGCACCCAGTTTTCGACAAATTCCCTTTCCAGCGATAACGCCTCCGTGATCTAGTGGTTGAATGCGTTCAATTGTAAGTACAAAACCTATCACCACTTTAGGGCCACGGGGTCTGGTCAAAGCACCGACTTGTCTCTTTATGTGAGAAAGTTGGCCTTTTCGTACGGAGAATCAGAGCCGTGTACTGGATTCTTAGGAACGCTGTTAATGTGAAATTTCTGCATTGGAATGCGACATTATTGAACATATTGTCAGGGTACATTTTCAATGAAATCAATGAAATGGGATAATTTTTAACGTTTAAATTAACCCCAGTAGTAATTTTTCATCGGTGTCAAAATGTATATGTTACACCGCCGTATATAACTGTACTAATGTTGTACCATTAACATTACATTAAAGTCTCCTGTTGCCATTTTAAAGAGTTTAAATACGTATACAGCTTTTTTGTATAACATATTGTGCTTCGAGGTGTACATTGATAATGTCAAACAACAAGCAACATTCCATAAAAGGTTGCATACCCTTAAAATCGTCCAAGTTAAATGTTGGAAACACCTTCCAGGGATACACCAGAAGGCTACATAGTCTTAAGCAACACTCCTTATATGTTAACGTCTTAAAACAAGAAGAATATCAAATTTAATTCATGTTATTTAATGTGGTGTAATGTTAAAGTTCATCGGGGAAAAATATAAAAATGCAAATAGTTCAATTGATCAATATGAAGCCGTTGTTGATTTTCTTCCTGGCTCTAAGACAAGCAAGGAAATTGTATTCTCAGAATTGCAGTGTGAGCATTACATAGTTTTATAAAATACACTATTTAAAGGATTGTGGAATTGACAAAGGTAAAATGGTTTCACTAAAACATTCGATGTACTTGTGTGCGTCTGATTTCTGTCGACATTTATAGATACAAGAAGTATATCATCCATTCAATCCTATTTAAACTTTTGATATAACTGAAATTTTAATGTATACGCCTTCAAAACATTAATCAGGCACATTGCAACTATTATTCATTGTAACAATTTATAACATAATCAATTATAACAAACATAATAAAAAAGTGATTATAACATAATTCGAACAGTATAATGAAACAAACAATTTGAAACAACTTTCCCCATGCCCACCGTCCGGCGTCCGTCAACAACATCTCCTCCTCATGTGCTAGGCCAATTTTGATGAAACTTCACTGGGATGTTCCTTTTGTGGTGCCCTTTCAAAGTTGTTCAAAGAAATAAACTCTATGGCTGCCTTGGCAACGGAAAGGAAAATATTCTTGACCAAAACCGTTTGGTGTAGAGTTTGGGCGTGTGGCATTGTCTATTACTATCATCATTACTATTTGCTAATACAAACTCCTCACTTGCAGATAATAATAGACAGGCGTCTCTACAAAATCAGCACAATTAAATTAAACCGTAATTTTATAACACGGTGTTTGATTAAATACAGTTCAAGAACAAAACTCTTACGAGCTAGTCTCGAAAATGTACGTAACTATTGATATAAAAAACGTTGTCAGTTCTTTATTTACATGGACACGAAATATTAATATCGCGGATGTCAATTTCTAATTCAATGCTCTTTTTATTTGATACTTAATCACCGGTTTATGTTTGTATATGTGATAATGTTTACACTGTTCATGGTGTTTCAATTGTATTTTAGATTTAATGCTAAGATTGTATGTGTACATGATAAGACTCTCGAAGTTCTAACAACATTTATATGGTTTCCATCAATAATTGACTTATTCTTCCACCGCCAAGTCATGACTTCCTAAAATGGAACAGGAGTCGGCGTTTATCATCACTCAGATTAACTCGGGTCAGATGATCACACAAAACAAAGGACTTGAGTGACAGTCACTTTTGACAACGTAGGTGGCGCGCAAACCCACAACGAGTAAAGCGAGCGATAATCGATGCCTGCTTAATTGGAAGATTATGGCGCGAGGATTTTTTCAATTCCAATGTTATTGGGTTAGTGAGGTTTTTCAGTATTTTATCAGTCAATTGACCTTACCAGTTTTCCTGGAATTAATTATCAAAGGATACAAACATGTCCTGCCACATTAATCAGAGGTGGGGGACAAAATGAACGTAGGCAATAATCATCTAAGGACCTCCCCTATCCAGATATTGAACCCAGACAGCGCTTTACACAATGTGCTAACCTTATGAGTCTACATGTAGGCATAACCCAGGATTTAAAACGACAAGGCTTGTCAACAGCTCACTATCCATAACAGCATTATCAGTTTATACAACCTAAATATTCGAACGCTTTTTGTACTGCACAACAACGCCGGTGACATTTACACGTAAATATTATTATGTTTAATAGTATTCAATTAATAGAACTTCCTGTAACGGATGTAAGCCGAATCTTGATATTCAAAATGTTATTAAAATATCAGCTTTTAGTGAAGTTCTGTGAATTGTTGGTTAATTGGAGATAATGACTTCCATTAGCTGGACTTTGTTAAATTGCAATATTATGAGATGGTTCTCGATTGTCTCGTTCTAATCCATGATAATTCACCAAGTCATCGTCGGACAATGTAATACAACTGTAATGAAATGTCAGTATTATCTAACAAGCACACTGAACACGACATCCAATAATAATTGGCGGCACGAATTACGTTAGATTTTATCTATGAAATATGCGGAAAAAACCCGAGGTGCTGAGTGTATTGCACTCGGTACACGTCGCCGAGGGACCTATTTTCTCGATAATTGTGATTAGTAAAATGCTGACAATCTTACAGTTTGCTGAACCAGTCTTCGACGGTACTACTAAACACTACAAAGTCAAGCAAAGTCACCTAAAGTCTAGCAAAGACAATGAATAGAATAGCAGTTAAATTCTCTATAGTCGAGGATATTAAACATAGTATATACAAACTTATATAAATAGTATAAAATACATCTGAAAATATAAAAGGCAAAGTTCAGGATTATCATACATATAGTAGCAGTCAGTCAAAAATATGGAACAAAGTCAGGTTATATTGTCTTTAAAAACTAGTAAAACTCATAATTACTATGACAAAAAAAACGACATAGCTTCTACTTAGAAGCCTAATACCCCAATCACATTTCCACCGAGTAGGGGATAGATGCTCTAGCGATAAGGTTACGGGCTGACATCATATGACATCTACCGGTACCCGGCCGATGCCCGTCCATCACCACCCGGTCGTAAACTTTTCACTAATTTTGGCCGGACATCGTCCGACCACCGGTGGGGCACCGGGAGTGGGGTGACCAATACAAGGATTTGTCACCGGTCTCTTGAAGTTTCTCAACCATGCCAAGACATAGGTGAAACCCTCCGATCTTCTTCAAAACATCCTCCGGCGACCTTTGGAAAGGTGACTGAGGCATTAGACAGAGTGCCCGCCTGATTTGCTTTCGCGTGTGTTTCTTTTAATAAAGCATACAAAAAACAAATCATACTTTCTTCTCTTAACCCTTAACTCTTAACTCCCAAACTTCGCTTCTAACCGGCTGCTGATTAGCGGTTGAAAAAGCTTACCTTGTTGCACCTAGGACAACGCGTCTCTGTCGATTGCTTTCAGAAATGTAATCGCCCTTTCGATCATAAAGATGATCATGTGTTCAAAATCACTCCTAAATCTTTACAACTTCACCTAAAAAAGACTGTATATGAATATAAAGTCTCAAAATCGACTGATTTCAAGCAACAAAACGAACGCTATGATATATAAGTAAATATCTAAATGGTAAAATATTTGGTGACAAGACTTCATCCGACGTCAAGGTTTTGTTATTGTGGGATTGTATCCCTTTTGACTTGTAGATTTGTTTTACAGAAATATTCTTGATATTGATGCGGCGGAAGTGTCAATTCAACTCTGCCATCATGTGTTTTTGTGTCGTCGTATGCCCCTTTTGCCTTTGGTATTGTTTACTATATTGTCAGGCCTCGTTGTGCTTTTTGGATGGATGTGTTTTTTCTATAGGCATTTTCTGGTCAATGAGCAATCAAAATAATGCGTTCAAGTAAACAAGTGCAAAGACAAAGTGACAAAGTTGTGTCAGGAAACGCCAAATACATCAGACAATATCTCCTAACACGCCCAGGGAATCACGACCCTATGAAACATCAAGGATTAAAGAGGTGTAAGGGCAAATATCTACGGTAATGGGTAATTGGATAATCATCTGACTAACTATCAACAAAAGCCATGGATAATTTTAGGGAGCCAAAAGGGGATGGAAGGGATTGGATGGAAGGCATACACCACATGACAATCAAAGAAAACCAGTGGTCATAGGCCAAAATGGGTTAGTAGAGAACGAACATATTACATCAAGTCAAAGAACTCCACATGGGGAAAGGAAAACATACATCTAAAGCATAATAGAAATAATAAGCACACGAATATACATGATGGGTGAAAATACCATAACCGCTTTGTCCAGTGGCAAGAACACCGGTCGGGTGACATAGTTAACGGGTGCACCCAACATCACATATATCCTACTATCACCGAAATAAGACGATCACTGTGTTACGGGGTACGATTCCCGGGTTTCGCAGTTTGTGTTCTTGGCTTTGGTCATGTCTTCTATATTTTGAGAAGCTATCAGTTGCTTGCTATGGAAACCAATAAACAATGACGAACAGTGTTAAAAGAAAGTTTCTGCTGCACAACATCCCATCATATGAGACGAAGAGTTCAGGATAATTAATGTAGAACACATAACTATAAACAAACAGACACATGATACAGAAAATGTACAAACATGTACCCAATGACTCATCTGCAGCCATGGTATCGGATATTAGATACGCAGTAGCTTTAATGGTTTTATCAGATCTTTTAAACAAAATATGACATAAACGATAAACATAAATGTGGATAAAACCTTAGAAAAGATAAGCTTAACAGTCACCATATTATTTGTGAACCGTTAGATGTTAAATAAGCATGTTGGTTAAGAGCTCATTACTATTTTAATGACCGGCTATTGTTGAATGTGTCTATCACTGATAATTAAATGCACATAAAGTACCATGCTTTAGTGCAGTGTAATGATTAATAATTACCCGGTCTTTGGAAGTATTAAATAATGCAGTCTTCTCAGAACACATTTTACGAGGACATTAAATATATGTGCATTCTCAATACCGTAAGAAGCATGATAATAAACATTTCAGACACATACTTATACACAGTTCACACTATATATACGTTCATTTCCACTATCAGTTATTGAATTATGGTTAAAACATAGTCTAATCAATAGGTAATAATCTCCCTGTAATGCTTGTTACATTAAACATCTTAGATTGTCCACAATTCATGCCTCAACAGCACGAATGGTCGACATCTTGGTTAATATTGCATGCTGTATCTCAGTTATTAAGCTGGCTTATAGCGCGCAAGTATGTCATTTGACTACCGGTATTGAATTAGGTAGAACTTTAACCATGTTCTACAATAATGGTAAGGTCATATTGAGACGTTCAGTCAGAAAATGACAAATTGAATACAATTATCAATGTTTGCAGGTGCTGGTTTTAATATTATCTTGGAGATGTAGAGGGTGTATCTATTCGATGTATTGGAAGCCAAAGTGCGTACACATCATTTATGATTTCTTTAACAACAACAAGTAATTAAGGACTTGTATGTTGGCTGTGAATATAACTTGACTTTCATAACGGCCAAATACACAGTCACTTTAGTGTCACCGACCATACTTAAGTGTTTAGATATTTGAAACATTTAGTCCTTGTGACATGAACTAATCTCTTAAATAAATTAATCGAATAACGAAGCTGAGCTGTTGTAAACGTACATCACAAAAGAAGATAATCCAAAGTCCTGAATTTCAAAACGAATAATTCACTGTTTGAGAGAAAGACATACCGATATATACCATTATATAAACACAAAATAAACATAATAATAACACTTTGTTTGTCACAATCGTCACAAAAAGCAGACACTTTTTACGAAGGTCAGGAAATAATTAATAATAATTATGTTTGCGACTGTTCGTTGCATGTTGTGAAAAAAATGTGTTTACTGCACCTTGTATCAAATCCTATTATGAATCTAGAGACGTGCTTTCTTGGAATTGAATAAGATTCCGTGTTGAACTGGGATATAGTGTCTTCCTTACTTTCAGTTTCTTCTACAAGCACGTGACTAACTGCTGAAGAGATTGAGAAACACTGCTTGATGTTCATTTATCAACAATAGTTCAATAATAGTTCAGTTATATAAGACGTGAGTTCTTCGTCCAAACCAGTATAAATGAAATTCTCATTTGATGAGGTGCATGGGCAAATACGCAAATTCAGAAGAATTATGTCCAGTCAGTCGTGACGTTTTGTGGACTTCCAAGACTTCAAACATGTTTCAATCTTATCTTTTAATCCTACCTGACCTGGAAGTCTTCCAAATAGAGAACCTGTTGGAACATACCTCAAATGTGACTAGATTTGACTGAGGACATGTTCTTAAATGGCGTTTGTTCATGCTGAAAGATCGCAGTGTTTCACAAAATCAAATGAGTGCAGACAAAACAAACATTCTTTGAATATATTTTGACTTCTATCTAGTAATTTGGAATTTAATGAAAGACTTGTATCACAGATGTTCAGTTTACATTTTCACATATCTAAGTATTTTAATCTTTCAGTATTGTGTTGAAATTATCCTAATAAACATAATGCCATCTTAGTGCAATAGTTTGTGTTCATTGTGTTTACTCAGTGTGATGTTATTGAGTACGTTTCTGAAAAAAGTTATATGAACAATATTGACCTGAATAACTGTTTGTTAAGATGGACTTATCATTCGATCTCAAACAATTTGTCAGTTTCAAAACACATAATGGTTCAGCGCAGCGTGTAACATCCGGAGAACATTTGTAATAAGGACAAAACTACTGCTTATTTTCATTAGTACGATTAATCGCACAAGTTAGCATTGATCAATGTGTACCAGGAACCGTATACACCCAGACTCTGTAGTGTTTTTGATACCACATGTTTGTCTTCTTTCTACAAATTGACACGTAAGCATAATAAGGTAAGGGTTCGAAGACATTATATCCATGTCAGAGCTCTGGCTGCTATGGCAACGTTAAGGAAAAACTTCGGGAAAACTTCATGACCAAAACCACAAGGTGTAGAGCTTCGATATTTGGTGTGTAACATTGTCTAAATATCTTCCACCAGGAATGTTAAAATTATGCCCATGGGGTAAAAAATTACCACGCTCTGGGGGTCGCTTGTTTTTACAAAGAGTAATATAGAGAATATTTTGGAGTTCTTCTCGTCTGAAACCGAAAGGCATGGAGCCTAGATATTTGGTGTGTAACATTGCCTAGAGGTCCACTTCCAAGAATGTTCAAATTATGTCCATGGTGTCATTATTGACCACGCCAACGGGGTCACCTGTTTTACATAGAGATATATAGGAAAGACTTTGAAAGGCTTCTTGTTGACTTGATTTATACGGGACAAGGTCAAAATGTGAACCTTAATGAAATCTAGGCAAAGTTCGAAACTGGGTTATCTGGGGTCAACAACTAGGTCACTAGGTTTAATTATAGTAAAACAATGTTAACACTTCAGAGTTCATATTTTTGACTTGATTCATATGAGACATGTTCAAAATGTTTGCCTTAATAAAATCTAGGCTAAGTAAGAAACTGGGTCATCTGGGGTCAAAAACAAGGTCACTATGTCCGATTATAGTAAAACCTTGTCAACACTCCAGGGGTCACATTTCTTTCTTTATCTATGTAATGTTTAATTGATGTATAATATTAGTTCATATGGTTGAGACCACCAAATATCTGGCAATATGTTCCTGGCAATATGTTCCTGGTACCGCTATGGTTTTTGTCCTGTAAAAGCACAATTCTGTTTAACTGCGATTCCAGAAATTTGACTGAATTATTTAGAAGTAAAAGTTGCATCCTGATGATTCAATGTGCCAGTAAACTTGTACAGTAAAAGTGTATGCTAGTGTACCAATGTTTTCTTCTGAGATTTACAGTCCACATGTTGTCAACGTATTTTACGACAGTCATCTGGAATAGATGGAGTCGCATCGATAACAGTATAAACAATTCAACTCGAAGAAGGGCAGATACAAGACTTATACGTCCTTATTAGCAGATTTATTAGGCGCCCTTATATTGTCTACGTACTTATCTAACAAGTTTAGCATTCATTCTAATGTATAATATTGTTTACCGAAACTCATTGATACGTGATTCCAGATTCCAAATGTACTGGTATTGATTAAAACTATCAGTTTACAGCAGGATTTGTATCTTCGATATATTGTTAGCCATCTGAAGAAAATATTATTGGATTTTGAGTAATTAAATTAAAACATCGGTGCAGTTCTGCAATGAATCGCAAAATGAACAAATGTTTTATATAATCAGTATAAAATAGGGCATAAGGTATAAGTTGATTCACATTTCGTTGTTATGTATATATATTGCAAGCGTAAGGAGAATAGTCTCAATATCTTACTTATTTACACTATCGAAATAAATATTAAGCATGTTTTCAGGGCTTTCAAGGAAAGGAAGAATTAAAGTTGTTGCAAGGAACGCGTGTATACGTCATTGCCTCCCTACATAGATGCCAGGGCAACAGCCGACAGAACATTTGTGATCAAGGAGTTACAGCGGTATACAGGTATTTTGAATAGGGGACCAAGGAATGGCCCGGCCGACCATAAGAAAACACTCAGACAACAATGGAGGAAAGTATGAGACATCACATGACAAGATCAGAAAGTCAGTGACCCTGGGAAAAAATTAGGAAGAAAAGAACGAGAATATTATATCAAGGAAAGGAATATACTTCCACACAGCGCTTTGATTCCATTACCGTTACAATCACACGCTGCTGAGTAACGCATAATATTTCGATATTTGACCTGTTTAACTTTTCTGATATAGCAAATAGATAAGTTGCAGTGACTACTGAGTTTACAACGCACCGGCAATCTGGAGACCCGGGTTCGAATCCCGGTAGCGCCGTGATTTTTCGTGTTCCTCCAAACATGATTTTATATATACAAATGTGTACACAATATTCGGGCGTTTCCTGTCGAGGGAAATTTTGTCGATGTAGCTAAGCCTTTTATTTTCATGTCATTTAAAATTTGGAGAAGGCAGCGTATTGTTTCTTCATCCAGGATTGTACAGATACGTATTACAAATATTGTGGCGACTTTCAGTAACGAGATGCAGAGTAACGAGATGACGCGCAGAGTTGTATACTTGTACTATAAATTTAAAGGCATCGGAATAACTTTGGCATGCCGACGAAACGATAGTCACTTACGTTGCATTTAGAACTGTCTATTCTCCATACTCTTTATTTACACATGTTTACTGTCCTACTTTTAGGACATTAGCGAGACGTTGCAAGCGGCTCGCTGAATGTATGTAGATGCATGTCGATTCGCCGGACTAAATGTTGTGCGGGAGTTATATAGCATATGATAATTATGAAGGTATCGGAATAAAGTCCCGATGCTAAAGGAGAGTAGTAAAGGAACTGCACATTGGGACAGGGGAACTTAACAAACATCTAGAACAAACATAGAAGTAATAACCACATAGAGATGTATAATCTTGAAACTGTCTGTAAAATATTGGGGCGTTTAAATCGATGTAACAGCTTGCTAACCTCACAAATAAACGCTATGTTGGCACACTTCCCAGTTAAGTACAAACACAGTAAATTGTAAGAAGCTGCCGAGGGAAAGATAAATACATTGACGAGGATACAGTAATACCGTAGTCATTGATAATTTTGAGTTCATGAATATATAGGACTTTCATGACGAGTGTGCCGATCAGTTTCAACATTAAATATCTATGAACACGAAGGCGATGTCGTTCGAGAAATCAAAAGCATAAATGAGCGCTGTTATGCGATTTACAGCCTCTTCTGTAAATGACGTTATTTCAAGGAAACGCAACATGTGATGGCACTATATGCAAACAGGAAACAAAATTTACCCTATATGGACATTTCGTTTTCATATTGACATATGGGGCAAATATTGCTTACTGTCAGTACCATTCGGAAATCCTCGGCCAACTACGTCAAGTGCTATCCGAGTAACGAAGTGGTACGGAAATGCCCGAGAGTTGTCGAGAATGCTGTCAGTACATGGTGACGCCACATGCGACGTTTTCTTGAAATGACGTCAATTAAAGAAGAGGTTGGAAATCGTATAGCGGCGCTCAAATATGATTAACACAATTAAAATGCAACTATATCACACTGGCCTTCATTTTGTTCCAAGTGTTAAAAGCGTTTTATTGTTACAAATGAGTAAATCGTTCTTCAAAACAATATTAAACTATGGCCCCTGTATTGATATTTAATTTGATTAAGTTTGAGAAAAGTAGAGAAGAAGAATATAATTATTTCTTTATAAACTTACCGTGCTGACGCTGACATATTTAGTTGCGTTATTGATGGCGTGGGAAAAAAACTACAACGCTTACTTCAATTCTTACAAACCGTTCCTGAATTGAGGAACTTTGAAAGTTTATATAATTATATATGGTCGTAATGTTTGACAATATTTAGTTTATTGACTGCTGTAAATTCTTGGCAACTCAGAGAATGCAAGGTTTGTCGAAACGCAGTGAATCAATATTTATTGTTATATAGATAGACAGAATATACAGCTTATGTTATTTCTCCAATTTTCTCCATTTTTTGGTGGTTACTGTTATCGAGTTTTTACATTTAAAACATAAAGGAATGATAGAAATGCTTCGTTCCTATCATATTCGCAACATCTCATTTCATGACAACTCGTATGTGCACCTGATGCTCTTTCTCAGACACATTTTCCTGTACACGGGGGCTAGTCGATCAAACCAGCACACACTGATACCAATCAGGACTAGAAACTTCTCCGAAGCAGAGGACAGACGGTGCTAAGAGATACTCTCACGGAGAGCAAACGACTCAGTCAGGTTTAGAGCTCGGCACTTCCACATCTGCATTCTAATGCTGTAGTGACAGGGCTGATTGTGAGCACGTACAACGATATCATGCTTCCAAAATGTGTTAAAGTACCGTAGCAGAAATGATAACCACAACTATCCCAGTCTCAAAGTATTCTTAACATGATGGTAATGAGCATGAGTTTCCATTCTTTGAATTCCTAACGAGAATAAGAAAAGTAATGTGACTGTCAGTCGAGACAATTGAGATGTCAATTAAAATGGATTTGTGGGAGACACGATTGATCGATTATGAATATAGCAGAATGCTTGGTGAATTTAAAGCTTTAAAGTTATAACAGAGATTGTTGTTTTGGAAATAATCCGCTTGTATTGCAGTATTCGTTTCACTTGGAGAAGGCGTAATTATTACATCATCTTCATTTTGGCTGCATTTCTTTGTAATGGTTTTATTGAATGAAAAATGCGCCACATTCACAAACAAGAACATCCGTTGACAGAACTTGGCAAAGAGACAAGTACAAGGAAGGACAGAAAAACAAAAAAGGACCCAGGTCTAATACAGGGCAATACCAAAACGACAAATATATATATTTATGTTATGCTTTTCAGTGATTTATAGAGATTTATCAGTGAAATAAAAATGGCATTTTTATTGTTTCAAACAGTGAAAATATAATTTTGATATTTTTCACTGTTTCGATTTTGGGACTATTTTTACCCCACTGGTAACCACAAAAGTGTGAAAGCTAAATTAACTTGCCCCCTCTGTATTGAAATGAGAATAGAAACACAAAATTACCTCCCTTTTGTACATGTACGTTGAAAACCATGACGTCATCATTCGGAAGGCAGGAATAGGGTAAGGGTATACATGTTGACATTTCGAAGTAAGATTCGATTGTTTTCCGCTTGTATGTCACATTATTTCGAACATATGAATGTTCTTTATAAATATTTATTTACATAGCGATATCACGCCCTCCAAACAAGCGCTTTTCCTCCAAATTGAGAACAGCGTAAGCGAAGCGAACGAGTTTTCCGATATGCAGCGCGGGAGTAGTTTCGGTTTGTCAAAGGTGAGTGTTGTCGTATTATTATTTTTGTACAAAAATCGGTAATTGTTTTTCAAAAATCAGACAATGAAGTACCCTTTTTACATGTTTGTTCTCAGTTTGTCAATTTATTCCTGTGTGGCGCTAGAACTTTACAACTTTCGCAGGTCAGTGGCAGAAATTTAGAAAATGTCATATTCGGTGCATATTTTATAAATTTCCACCAAAATAGCCAAAGATACGGTGTCTATAACTCAACACATGTCGCTTCGGTACTCTTATACTAAATTTGTTGGATAAGTCGGTAAGAGAGATGAGTTTTGCTCAAATATTTTGTTATGTGAAAAAGCTCGAGGGCATGAGAACGAGCTATCGAAGGGAGGTGCAGCGTACGCATTAGCAAAATGATCTCTGTTATTCAAATTCAAATAAGCATACTTTTGCAGATTTTATACTCTTGAGCTCCGTTATTAAATTATTCATTCTAAATTCAACGTGATAACATTTAGTAAATTATTCACGCCTGCGTCTCCTTGGAACAACAACATTATGTTATGCGTTGAAAATTGTCGAATGGTTCACCCGTTGTCGCGCCAATGAATCCAAAATTGACGTGAACGGTGAGTGTGGTCTTATTGTTTTCCCTTTTAGAGGTTTATACGCGTTAAATTCATAAATCGCTGAATGTAGTTCCACATAGGATTGCTTATGTCTTATGTTAAATATAAAAGTTGGAAACAAAAACCAAAACCCTATCGTTTAGAACTTGCACAGCTTTCCAGACATTGGCGAAATCTCGTTTGTTATGAAAAATGGTATCACTCCCTGTATTTTACCACTTCAACATTTATTAATATAGTTAACATGGAACAGCCATTTTCACGAAAACGTCAGTTTCAACTTCAACTGCGCAGAATCTAGATCAATGGGACTCTCCCAAACGGTCAAACATTCAAATGTACGAGACCTGTGGCAATCTGATGAAGCGTAGCCAAGCGAAGAAATCCCTCTCGCCAGACCATTTCAAGAGTTCGTGTCATCTCTGACAGTGACTGTTATTCCTGTGCAAAACTCGTCCGTTACTACAGACTTTTTTAAAGCGTTCTCCAATTTTAAAGTTCTTTGTTAAGAAGTCATTTCCATCTTTTTACGTGTTGGCCGTTTCATTCCCAACATGAGGTCGCGCTTTGATCAATTATTGATGAACATATGAAAATGGCTACGCCATAATTCGTTGAATATTTTTTTTTTAAATTATAATTTCATGTGAAAAATGATTTGATTGCCACAATATTTCATATCGAATTGTTGTTTTATCGACTTTTCATTGCTGTGTACTTGAATAAATTGGTTAAAGTTCGCACTATTTTGTCAGCGGTTGATGACAAATCGATATGGTGTTAAACGGTCACGGAGATGCACCACACAGTGTAGTAAATGAGACGTTCGAGTAGTTATTCACAACAGTGTATAACCCGATGTGTATTCCGCCAAGTGATGCGTCTGCAACAACATGGAAATGTTTAAAAAATCACCGGTAATGATATTAAAACGTGGCCATATTTGCCGATTTAGCCGATGACAATGATACCAGGCCACCAATGCAATTTTGTTAATTTGTATGCTGATTTGCTTTAACTGGACAACAAGTTGAGTACCAATTTTTAAGAGAGACTTTTTGATATTATGACGCGTATCAAATGAGGGATGAAACTACATCGAAATATCTTAATAAATCATCGTAGGTTAACCGAACCTCTTTAGATATTTTATATGGAAAAGATCTAGAAGAAATTCGACGTATAAATTCACTTCTTAAGTACTCATGACATGTTTGGTTTCATCGAAAGACGATTAAGAATGAATATCAATGAATCGCAAACGTGCATTACCTCGAGAACATCTTTTATTACTCGTTGGTGATTAATATACATCCTACTAAACATGCAAGGCTTTACCGGGTATAAAAACGATTACGAAAGCAAAAATCCGTCATTTTATAAAATGTTTTCCTCGGTTGTAAACGACACCGGTAATCTCCTCAGTCGGCAACGTCATCTTTGCAAAATACTCTCTGTGGTAAACGTCATCAAATTTTGCATACCAGGGTCCCTTTGGAATGACCAAAATGCCGTTTAAGAGCACCGACAAACTCGAAGGCGATTTTTTTCTCTTTATCTCAAATTTAAACGGACGATACAAGCTTTATTTATCGAAGATATCGATTTGTATTGTAAGAATACGTTTTATTTAAGTAAACATTGTGTTGGTCAGGTTTGCTTGTCCACAATCTTAATGAGAATACAAGTTTTGTACTTTATACTGTAATGTTTTAGTTACTGTTGTATACAGACAATGTATTGTAAAAAGTCATCTTCCCGGAAGTCTGTGTCGGAAGGCACTGTCTTCTGTATGTGACGTTACCTGTATCAACTTATTATCTCTCTTTTATTTACGGCTGATGTAATGGAAACGTTCGTGAACATTGACTGAAGGAAAACATTCCCTTTACTGCCTTGAACATTTAGTCGCTGTTTGACGCCTGTGTGTTTAACATTATGTATGGATTAAAATATCAAAGACGCAGCGTAGTGTATGTACTACGAAAAGCTGAGAAATGTCAAGGCAAAACATATGGATCACCTGCGCCTCATTTTGTTTCTTTAGTATAGTTACTATTATATTTGATATCACGGTAAACATCTGGATAATGGTGTTTGGTTGGTACATATATACAGTAGACCTTAAAAGTGACTGATTTATCAGAAACATAATCACACTGTGTCCATTCTTTGTTGCCATTTCAGACATTTCACCTGTTGGCTCAATAATATTTAATTGTTAAAATTGACACTAACTATTACCAGTGTGAGCTCTATCAATGATACGTGTACATATATTTGTTTCTTCACGCTATGGGAGTTCAAAAGTTCAATACAAAATATTTAAAGTCATAACTATCATTTTGTTGGAAGAGTGATAATTAATTCAGTGTATAAACTATACTAATTAATTATACAATTGGTGTGTGGCGTGTACCATCTTCTGTATGTGACTTACATAGTCACACATATAGCAAATTGCTCCTATATTACCGTTCCCTAAAGCAATTCGAGCACTATGCTTTCTATTTGCTATTAACGTCACTGTTATCTATTACATTCCACTGGACAACAAGTTGAGTACCAAATTTTAAGAGAGACTACAAAAGCACAGAAAAACTACCCCAAGCACTCCCTCATTTTTTCATTTCTGTTGGAGTATGTGCGGGGAAAGCCTGTTTTGTATTTTCTTTTATGTTATGCCCCCTACTCGTTCTTGTATTCATTTGTATTTCATTTCTCAACTTCAAGCCCAGGATTCAGTGGCCCTTTTTGTGAATGTTGGCTATCGTATGTCACACCTCCTCACCGTTCCGAAGAGGTACACCTAATTGTTCCCATCATTTATGTTTGTGAGGTGTGTAAGCTGGCAAATATAGAAAAGACTCGAACTACTCCCTATCATCCCCAGGGTAATGGTATGCCCGAACGGTTCACTCAAACTCTTTTGAACATGTTGGGTACATTGGATGATCAACAAAAGACCTCCTGGAAATCTCATGTAGCAGCTCTGGTGCATGCATATAACTCCACTAGACATGAAAGTACGGGCGTTACTCCTCATTATTTAATGTTTGGGAGACACCCACGCCTAGCTATTGATGCATTTTAGGTATCACACCAGACAAATCAGTAAGGTCCACAAGTAAGTCAAATTACATTTCAGACTTAAAGAAACGCCTTGAGTTTGCTTATCGGGTTGCTAGCCGTGAAGCCAACAGGCAAGCGCGACGTCACAAGAAGCATTATGACATTCGGGTACGTGAGGCTAAACTGGAACCGGGAGACAAAGTTTTGATTAGGAATGTGGGCCTTAAAGGTAAACATAAATTGGCTGATAAATGGGATAAAGATAATTATGTTATTATTGACCAACCGAATGAAGACATCCCAGTATACAGGGTTAGGAAGGAGTATGGACGGAGTGGTATAAAAACCCTCCATCGTAATCTTCTTTTGCCATTTATGGGACTACCCATCCGACAGCCTCCAGCGCTGGCAACCAATTGTAATGAGGCCCCGCCCACTGTTGAATGTGGTTACGCGCAGTAAATCTCAAAGTTATGTCATCCCGGCTCTTAGAGACAGACCTCCTTCTTTTGAACCCATTGCTTCGATAGAACCATTTAGACAGAGGCAGTCTCAGCGACATAGAAGTCAGCCTAAATGGTTCTATCGAAGAAGATAATAAATGAAATAATGAAGAAACAACATGAGGAAAATAATGAAAAGTATATACCTGCAGCTATACCTGCAAATAGACAACGAACATACACAAATGTAGACTTTCACAACCTCCCCAGTGCGACGTTTAATGTGTGACTGAAGAAGCGTGCAAAATGGTTCGTTACAGCGGGAAACCCAGTCCGTGCATCATGAATGTAAATGGTGTGATGTGAGGCCCGTACCAATGGTTTTGTGTGTACATGGTTATACTGTTACAGGATTTAATGAAGTAAATGAAAAATGGAATGATATATATATAAGAAGTATTGGACAATGAGGCCCGACACTAAAGACCCTGTGACACCAAGATGGAGCTATATTAAGCGTCCTCGGGCGTATAGGTTTTCGGCAGTCTGACCGCAAAAACAACAACATGGAAATGTTAAAGAAATCACCGGTAATGATATTAAAACGTGGCCATATTTGCCGATTTAGCCGATGACAATGTGACCAGGCAACCAATGCAATGTTGTTAATTTGTATGCTGATTTGCTTTAACTGGACAACAAGTTGAGTACCAAATTTTAAGAGAGACATTTTGATTTTATGACGTGTATCAAATAAGGGATGAAACTATATCGAAATATCTTAAATAAATCATCGTATGTTAACCGACCCACTTTAAATATTTTATATGGAAAAGATCTAGAAGAAATTCGACGTATAAATTCACTTCTTAAGTACTCATGACATGTTTGATTTCACCGAAAGACGATTAAGAATGAATATCAATGAATCGCAAACGTGCATCACCTCGAGAACACCTTTTATTACTCGTTGGTGATTAATATACATCCTACTAAAATGCAAGGCTTTACTGGGTATAAAAACGATTACCAAAGCAAAAATCCATCATTTTATAAATGTTTTCCTCGGCTGTAAACGTCACCGGTATTTTTCTCTCCTCAGTCGGCAACGTCATCTTTGCAAAATACCCTGCATACCAGGGTCCCTTTGGAATGACCAAAACGTTGGTTTAAGAGCACCGACAAACTCGAAGGCGATTTTTTACATTTTTGTCTCTTTATCTCAAATTTAAACGGACAATACAAGCTTTATTCACCGAAGATATCGATTTGTATTGTAAGAATACGTTTTATTTAAGTAAACATTTTGTTGGTCAGGTTTGCTTGTCCACAATCTTAATGAGAATACAAGTTTTGTACTTTATACTGTAATGTTTTAGTTACTGTTGTATACAGACAATGTATTGTAAAAAGTCATCTTCCCGGAAGTCTGTGTCGGAAGGCACTGTCATATGTATGTGACGTTACCTGTATCAACTTATTATCTCTCTTTTATTTACGGCTGATGTAATGGAAACGTTCGTGAACATTGACTGAAGGAAAACATTCCCTTTACTGCCTTGAACATTTAGTCGCTGTTTGGCGCCTGTGTGTTTAACATTATGTATGGATTAAAATATCAAAGACGCAGCGTAGTGTATGTACTACGAAAAGCTGAGAAATGTCAAGGCAAAACATATGGATCACCTGCGCCTCATTTTGTTTCTTTAATATAGTTACTATTATATTTGATATCACGGTAAACATCTGGATAATGGTGTTTGGTTGGTACATATATACAGTAGACCTTAAAAGTGACTGATTTATCAGAAACATAATCACACTGTGTCCGTTCTTTGTTGTCATTACAGACATTTCACCTGTTGGCTCAATAATATTTAATTGTAAAAATTGACACTAACTATTACCAGTGTGAGCTCTATCAATGATACGTGTACATATATTTGTTTCTTCACGCTATGGGAGTTCAAAAGTTCAATACAAAATATTTAAAGTCATAATTATCATTTTGTTGAAAGGGTGATAATTAATTCAGTGTATAAACTATACTAATTAATTATACAATTGGTGTGTGGCGTGTACCATCTTCTGTATGTGACTTACATAGTCACACATATAGCAAATTGCTCCTATATTACCGTTCCCTAAAGCAATTCGAGTACTATGCTTTCTATTTGCTATTAACGTCACTGTTATCTATTACATTCCACCACAAAAGCACAGAAAAACTACCCCAAGCACTCTCTCGTTTTTTCATTTCTGTTTGAGTATGTGCGGGGAAAGCCTGTTTTGTTTTTTCTTTTATGTTATGCCCCCTACTCGTTTTTGTATTCATTTGTATTTCATTTCTCAACATCCAGGATTCAGTGGCCCTTTTTGTGAATGTTGGTTATCGAGTGTCACACCTCCTCACCGTTCCGAAGAGGTACACCTAATTGTTCCCATCATTTATGTTTGTGACTTGTGTTCTTTTTGCCGTCCGTAATCATTGTTTACATATATGTACTTGTACGAGCACGTGTATGCCTCCTGTGCTTTAAGGTGGGCGGTATGTGACATTTCCTGTTTATTAATTGTTTTTGTTATATTAATAACACTTTTTCTTTTACACTGGATTCAGCACAACAATTCCAGATAGAACTCCCTTCTTTGTATGTTTAATAACTGATCTGTATTCAGTTGTTTGTGTTATCGGTGGCGTCTAGGCGCATGATCTATTTCCTCATTTCGCCTAATAAGTGTCTTCTGAAAGCTAATAATGGAATTATAAGCAACTTTGTTTTGCCATGATTAATCATTACTGAAGTCATTGACTTCGTTCGTCATGAACGTGTTGAGTGTAGAAACTTAACTTCTATATAGTAGGAATACAGGGGAAATGTACAAGAACTTCTAAGTATACATTTAATTGTAACAATAAGACTATCAAACATGTTTTATACTTATAAAGAGAACACATTTATGTTGGCACCGATGAGACTTGTCACGCAACTGAGTGGTTTTGGTCCAATTTACCAGAAAAAATGGCATTACGAAGTCACGCAAAATAATGTTTTTCAATAAGTCTCTCGATACACATGAGCACTTTATCGCCATAATTTAATTTTCTTAGTTCGCGTTTTACCTCATTCTCGCACGTGATACTGTCTACATCAGATTTTCTTATCAATTAGCAATGATAACCCAGAGGAAAGCCATATATATTACAGAGCTTCCTCGTACCGAGGCTTATTCTTACAGTTCTTACAACTTATACTAATCAATCTCATTGACTGTTTTCTGGTTTACTAACAAAAACCCGCAAATAAATTATGGATTATGAAATTCTTGAATAAAATCCACCCAGCGGGACTCGAACTAACGCCCCTCGGATGAAGAGAAAGGCACTCTAACCCTCGACCACTACGCCACCCTTACAATTTAGACCATCCCCCTCCAAACCGGAGGTTTGAGTAGGGATGTTTTGGCGTTGTCCGTCTTTCCGTTCGTCCTTCTGTCCGTTCCACTGTTTTCCGTCCGGAGCGATATTTGGGTACTGGTTGGACATATTTTTTTTTAAAACTTATTTAACTATGAATATAATACATGGGAATGGTGCACATCAAAAGGGGTCACACTCCACCAATCTATGACATAGTAATGAGCCTTTGTTACTTTCAATTAGCCAAATTGTTTCCGTCCGGAGCCATATCTTGGTACTTGGTGGACATATTTCATTTTGAACTTTCTATGAATATATAGATGGGCATGGGAATGATCATATCATATCAAATGCCCTAACCTTACGAAAACAAGTGTACTAGACTCGGTCTTGTTTGCTACAAAGCATATTCCCTTGAGGAAATTGTTACAAGAAATTTATCTATTTTCAGCGCCTCACCGATCACTCATTCATACGTTATGTTATCATCATAATTTCACAAAACCTAATTACATAATTAAATTTACATCGACATTGACAGCAGCTGTATACATTGATTCATAATTGGATGATTCTGTGGTTTATGTCCTTGTTTCTCTTCACATAAGTATTTCAAAGGAATTAAGATGTAACAGGGAACGCCACAAGATTATGCCTCACCACACAGACAGGGAAACAAATGTCTACAAAAAATAGAGACTGAGGAGGTGCAAGCGCAAACATGTTTGGGAATGAGGAAGCAAGGAATGGTCCGTCTATCAAAACAACCATGGAGAATTTAAGGTGATAACGAGGGGAGATGCGATTGAAAGGATGGAATACAGAACAGAACAAGCGAAGACAATGGACTTGACTTGCACATAGAAAAATCTGCAGTTCAGTATCTCATCATTGACTCATAAATCAAAAATACATAATAAGGGGTCTAGATGTCCCTATATTAAAGTTAAGAAGAGATGATGTTGAAGTTTCTTATATAAATATTAACAATTAAGGCCCAACCCCTGGTGGCCATGTCATTTGATGGATCAAACTTATATAATAAAATAGTGTTACTGTCCTTACTGCACTCCCCTTGCATATATTATGGGCCGGGTGCATAAGAGTGAACAATAGGCAGAATAAAATTCTTAAAGGCTGTGATAGTATGTGCATGACAGGGATGATATACTTGTTCAAAGAATAAAGAGTAAACAATAGTAAATACCAATAACAGGGCTGGATGACCGTCTGTTGGGATAACTCAAGGTCAGACAGAGTTATTGTTAGGTAAGGTTTTTCACAAAACTGTTGTATGTGGAATGAAACTATACTGGACATAATCGGAGTTAGCAGGAACTATGTTTATATTTAATCTGGTATGGTTGGGAAGAGCAAACAAATAGTTCGAAACAAAGATAATTGCAAGACATGAGTTTGGAATCTAGAAATATATTCTAAAGGGTGTGCCAGTGCAAATTGTTTTCCAGTAATAGTTGAGGCTGGATTTGATTTAACAATGCTGGACAGTCTCATTCTTGCTTATATTGACGAGTGTATAAGGAGTTCACACATGCATTGGAATTTCAGGTTGGACCTGGCAAGTGTATGGTAGCATTTCAATGTTATGGTTTGGTGTTCTGTGTGAGGAAATCTGAAGCTCTGATGGCCTTTGGTAATTCTTGGCATTACCGGGATTAATTGACATATCCCTTTTGTCATATTTTTCGAATTTCGAAGACTATATTTTGTAAGCTCTGGCAATCTATGTGGGAAGTTACCGAGAGGTAAATTTATAGCTGGGTATTCTGTAAACAGACAAACCTCAGAGGTGACTGAGTCAGGAAGGTCATGAATATAAAGTAAGAAGAAAAGGGGCCCTGGACCATTATGGATTTAATACCTTAATCCTGATTGTGATCAGTGTGCTTTTCACCTTATGGTAGAGTTCTGGTTGCCTCTCTTATTAACTATTTGTGTATCTTGAGTAACCGTAATTCTTAATTAGGACAAATCTGGAAAATGTCTTTCTGATTTAAGTGTATCAAATTCAATCTTCTCCACAGTTCTTCTACCAAAAGGCCTTTGCATCTTTTAAGATTTTGGCATTTGAGCTGTTTATAAAATTCTTGATGCTGTCCTGTCTAGCTTTTCTGAATACTAAAATATCTCTGGTGAACCTGTCTGTGGTTTGAGGCTGTCTTGGGAAAGACTACACTGTTGTCTGCAATACTAGCTTGGAGAGTAACATTGCTAGTTTGCTACAGAAAGTTGGATTGGTTGTTAAGAATAATTAAATCAAGAGCATAATCATTATGGGTGGGCAAGTCTACCATTTGAGACTGTGGTCATTGAAGACATAAAGTAACTTGTTATAAGTTGGAGGGTAGTTCCGGACCGGCTTCATTACAAGTATATGGTTGACATCCCAGTATAACTTAGGATTTTTAAAGACTTTTCCAGCCTGAGTACCTGGTCTTTACTCTGCAAAGCACACCACCTCTATTACCACTATTTCCCTCCCTAATGATGAAGGAAAGATTCCACTAGTTGGCCTGAGGAGATGGGTGGTAAGCCAAGACTCTGTTCCCAATACTATAATTGTATTATAATATCTGGTTTGTGAATGTCCAGGACCTAAACTCATGTTTTGTACTGACAATGGACTTGGCATGAGGGGGTAGTATTAGTCCCAGTGGTTTTATTTAACCTGCTTGAGTATGTGTGCTTGAGTCTAGATCTGTTAGAGAGTGGGCTATCATTAGACAGGACTGAACATGTATTGGAGTGACAATTGGGTGAGTTATGTGTGCTTGATAAAACAGAGAGAATACGTAACTACGGAGAACGCCACATACACAAGACAATACCTCCCTATGCAGACCTCAGGAAAAACAACAATCCACAAAACATAACGCACCTAAGGAGGTCAAACGGTACACGTATTAAGGAACAGGGGCACAAGGAACGGCCCAACAGACCATAAGGAATAATTAGGAGAATCAAAGTGGACAGTAAAAGGAGGGGGAGGGGGGAATTAATGGATGGAAAAGCTCACAGGACAATTCAAGACAACTGGCCACAATAGGCCAAAATTGGGCAGGAAACACTCTGAACATTGTATAAAGTGACAGAATTGCATATGGGAAAGGGAAACATAAAACATTCATAACACAAACAGAAACAACAATCATATAGCGAATTACAGCCTTGGAACTGTCAGTAAAAAATAAGTTTGAAATGTTTAAGCAGACTGCAGTTGCTGGAGCATCATACGAATCAGATTACCAAAACTAATTACATTCAAACATTTAGTAACAAAGTTAATATTTTATCAAAGTTCTATTTCTATTGTATGTTTTTTTTCACATTTATGGTTCAGAATTTTAATTAAAATGTTGTAATTACAAACAATGTCAAGTAAATACATTTAAATATATATCTGGCATTTACTTTGTCATGAAAAAATAACTAATAAGTAGGCAGTAATTAATCGTAAAAAGCGATTAAGCATACAATAACATATACACAGTATATTATCTAGCACGAAAAGAGAAGGAATAAGTCGCGACAGGGAACTCAGCAACCATAAGACAGTGCCTCTCCACAAAGACACAAACCGCTATATACTGATCTTGCTCTCAGTAACTGATTGTTTTACATCGGAACACGATAGAACTCATGTAACCGAATAAATAAAACATATACAAAGGCTAGCCTGATACTCAATCGGTGAATAACTAGACTGCAGAACTTGTGAAGCGTATGTTCTTCATTGCAATTTGAACGGGATTAGTACATAAAAATCTCTGATTCATGTGGGAAAGTTGTCAGTTGCTTGCTGAGTGCTTGGTTATTGTTGAAAACTATGGAATACGAGTTAGCCTGTGTACATGACTGTGGTATCGTTGCAAGACGACGTAAAACCATAATTTATAAGTGCAAAATTATAAAGTAGTTTATATTTGCTGTGCGACTACTTGATTGTTTATACATCCTAGCTGAGGAGGCAGGTAGTAGCTACTTTGCTTAACTTATTTGTCTTTGGACCCTTACTGTAGTTTTTCTCACTTTTGGCCAAATCTTTCCTTCTATTATATCAGTCTGGATCTTATTATATTCTTTTTGTTGTCATTAATTTCATATTGCACTTTATATGTCTTAAGTTTAAGTTCATCGGAATACTAAAGTTACATTCTGATCATCATATTGATCAAAAACTGAATATGCAGTAAACTGAAAATGTAAACAAAGACAACGCGGTTGACCTACTTTTGTTTAAGTTCAGCGTGAGTGTTATAGTTAGATTGTTATTACTTTACGGTATCATTTTAGCATAGTCATCCATCCTGGTTTCGCTTAATTATTTGTGCGTACATATTTGGGTTTAAAGTTGAAGTGTGAACAGTAAGTGCTTAATTAAATACTTGATCACATGAATTGCGTCATTGTCCTAGTTTCTTAGAGCTCCACAGTGGGTGGAAATTGTATTATAGTCATAATAGACGGGTAGATGGGTTTTGAACATGGCTTGTTCAACAAATAGTATTATATTAGGTCAGTATTTCACCAAGAGGTCACAGAAATAGTGTGGATAAACATAAATTTCACATGCATTTGGATTCTGACAGGTCACAGATTTTTGGGCGTGGAATCAGTGGTGGGAATATGATTCACCAACATCAATCAAAGTGGTTTGTGCCCCTTATGAAAACAGAAAGTTTGCAGCAAATTTGCTGCAACTTTGCAGCAAATTAGCCGCAAACTTTTTTAGTCACAGTAAGGTTTGCAAGAAGTTCGCAGGACTTCGCGGCTAGCGGTGAAGTTACTGCGACTTTGCTGCAAATTCGCAGAAAGTTCGCGGCTAGCCGCAACTTTGCAAGAAGTTTGCGGCAAACTTGAATAAAATAATTTGTGTTGCAAGAAGTTCGCAAGAATCTTTAATGCAAAAAATCATGTTGCAAGAAGTTTGCGGGAAACATTGGCATTTCAACTATTTTTTTATGTGTGCAAATACAGTAGTGTTTAATATTACATCTTTGTAACAATTATAACATGAAAACTAGTTTTTATTTTTGTGGAAAAAATATATATGTTATCATCAGTCCAATGTTGGCCAGAGTTAAATCAAAACAAATGTCAGCCCAATATCTGCTCTTCCATTATTTGTTTGACATTTTTTCTTTTGTTAGTTTGACACTTTGTAGCAATGTTATTTTAATGCCAAACTAATCCATTTGCCAAGTCTAATTGCAATGTAATGGAAAAATATTGATACACGTTTTTTAACATCTAAGCACGTATATATGTTTAACTTATCCGCACTGTAAACGTGCTTAAATTGTATCCGTGAGATAAACGCGCCAATTAAGCGTCATGCAAGCGTCTGCCAGGAACGAGGGCGCCAAGGGAAAGGAAAGTCGCTTTTAGCAAGAATTTGAAGGTAATATTTTTAATATATGTTTCCTTATCACGATTTATGCTAGTTTACATTTTTTTCCTTCCTATTCATGTATTTTTTGGTTGTATATATGACTTGGTGTGAATTTCGTTGTAAAATGGGTGGGTGGGGAGTGGTGATCGAATATTTAGAATTGCTAAATTGCATTAACATGCTTAAAGGCATAGTTTAATCTTCCTATAAGGTCTCTTCTACAAAATAACCCATCCATAATAAATCCAAATTCATTATTACTGACGTTGTTTCACTGTGCTGACCCGTATACGGATGGCACTAAATACCGGTGCACACTGTCACTGAACCGGTGGAAACCGAAAATGTCCGATTACTATGCTAGTTTGGTCGCACATTTTTTACATCATATAGTATTAAGCATTTTTTAGTTTGTCCAGTCGAAAATTGGTTGTATTTGAAAACAAGATAAAAGTTCAGTAGACCTTTACCTCTTTTTCTGTGGTATGTGTAAGTTTTTTAAGCACCTTCGCTTATATTGCGATTTTGAATCATACAGTTTCACACGGTCACAAAGTAACTTGATCATGATTTTACATACTTCTTTCATGTGGTTAAATCCTTAACAACATCTATGTATGTCAAATTTCATTGCTTACTTGTTGCAGCTCAGAGGAGGATATTATGGGAGCAGCGAACATACATCAGGTCTGATGCAGATGTGGGTTTTTCCAACATTATCGAAAAAAAAACCTTTCATGGGCAACAAGAAGTTTGTAAGTATGACAGCCTAATGGGATACATACATTGATTGTCAAACACTGGTTTTGTCTGAGATTCTGTTAATAAATTAATGTTCTTAATATAAAATATCACTTGTATAACTTATACTAACTGAGTATCATTGTGAAATAATATTCTGTACAGAAAAAGGAAAGTTTTAATACTGCTATCATTACTAGTTACCCGAGTCCCATGATTACTTACATACAAGTTGGTTTCTTAGCATAATCGATCTGTATACATATTTATATTTAAAGAAAGTTCTTAAAAAGGTTTAAAATTCCTTTAGTGATTTATATTGGATTTAAGTCATAGATATATTGGAGAGAAATAATTTTTTGAGACAAGTCGTGACATAGTCTTGAAAAGTTGATCTTTGAGACCTGTGGGTTGTGGTTGCTACTGTCAAGGTCCACTATGAACCTTCACTATTTTTCAGACTGAGAAAGAGTTCTTCCTTATGAGGCCTTCGCTGTCCAGTGCCTTTATCTCAGGCAACTGGGCCAGTTCCCTGGACAAACTTTGTGAACTATTGGAGTTCTCACTCTCACCCTGTCTCCCAACCTGTCACACCCCACTCTGACCATCTCCCTACCTGTCACACCCACTCTCAACTGTCTCACACCACTCTCACTGTCTCCCTACCTGTAACACCCCTGTCTCACTACCTGTAAGTTGTAACTACCCACTCTAACCCTGTCTCCCTACCTGTCACACTCCACCCTCAGCCTGTCTCCCTACCTGTCACACCCCACTCTAACCCTGTCTCCCAACCTGTCACATCCCAACCTCATCCTGTCTCCCTACCTTACACAACTCACTGTCTCCCTACCCGTCACACCCCACTCTCACGTCTCACTGTAACACCCCACTCTAACCCTGTCTCCCAACCTGTCACATACCACTCTCACCCTGTCTCCCTACCTGTCCCAATCTACTCTCACAGTCTCCCTACCTGTCACACCCCACTCTGACCATCTCCCTACCTGTCACACCCACTCTCAACTGTCACACTCCACTCTCCTTGTCTCCCTACCTGTCACACCCCACTCTCGGTCTCTCTACCTGTCACACCCCACTCTCACTGTCTCTAACCTGTCACACCCCACTCTGACTGTCTCCTACCTGTCACACCCCACTCTGACTGTCTCCTACCTGTCTCACCCCACTCTGACTGTCTCCTACCTGTCTTTCCCCACTCTCATCCTCTCCCAATCTGTCACAACGCACTCTTACCGTCTTCAAACATGTCACACGCCACTCTCACTGTCTACCAACCTGTCACACCCCACCCTCAGCCTCTCCCAACCTGTCACACCCCACTCTCACACTGTCACTCACTCATTAACCCAATTCCTGTATTTACCATAGACATTTAAAAGGCATTTTGCTCACTTAGTCTTTAAATAAAAGATGTTAAAGGTTTTCTTGTAATTGTTACAGCGGTCAGCCTATGCAGTGGAAGTACTTAAGATGGACAAAAGCTGAATTGTGAAGGCGTTCACACCCTCCTGAGAGCAAAGAAAAAAATGGAACAGCTGATCTACCATTCCAAGACACAATGTCAAAACTTTAGTAGTCATACAATAATGGACTTATTCAGAACTGATCCAGAGGTGGAGAAAGTTATTATGGACCTGAGACCAAGTCAGACAATGATCTTTCAAGTAAAGGGTGACATGATTTACATGTAATAGTGCAGATCATGAGACTGAGTCTGGGGTGCAGCAGACAATCAAAATGGTCGTGTTAGTGCCCTCTGAGACCATCTCCATTATTCTGAACAACCAGTAGATTATTGCCATTATTCTGTATGATACAGGATCATTGATTTATAGACAGACTGAAGAAGATATTTGTTGTTGGTTTAATCTTAGTGTTTTGAATTTATTGTAAAATATAAGTTTTGTGTAATTGCTGTTTTATTCTTTTAAGGAGTACAGGCGTTTATGCAGTATTGTCAAATTAAGTTATTAAGATAAACCAAGATGGACATAGGTAAAAAAGTAGTATTTTATTAATAAATTGCAAAGACAGATGAATAAATAACAAGGCTAGTGTTGAAATTAAAATTATCAAGTACAGTCAATCCACATGTCTTATGCGGCCATATGCAGTAAACGTCATCTTTGAAAAATTCCCGACAATTTTCACTATATCTTTATGTTTTGCTAAGCGACTTTTGTTTAACGTAACTGGTCGTCACTCAAAGTTTTTTCAGTCATTTTTATTACAAATAAAAGAATAAAACTGTTTGTTTTGTACATTGTATTTTTAACATGTTGAAGCACATTTTAAGTACAAATGTATGTTTAGTAGCAGACTAGAAAATATTGAAACCTGATATCTTATCTGGATCCAAGCTTTGTATTAAAAGTCTGTTTCATTAAGAGACCACTTTTTGTCTGACCCTTTGGTAGTCTCTTAATACAAGATTGACTGTATCTAATATAACGTCTTTTAAATGTTTAAAGAAATAATTATTCACATATTACTAAAAATGCAAATATATTATTTTTCAATGCATATTATGTGTTCTCTTTGTGCACATTGTTTTTTTAGCTCACGAGAGCTAAAGTCGTGCTATTGAGATCGCCCTGTGTCCGTCATGTGTTATGAACAATATGTTTCAAACAACTTCTCCTAAACCTCTGGATGGATTTTGACTAAATTTCCTTAGCAGTAACATAGATGTCCTTTTGAAGAAAGTGTTTTACATTTTGCAGGAAGGATACTTCATAATGGATGTGGTATTGTGGTGGTTTCTAAAGCTTTTATCAGTAATCATGATTATTCTTGTCCGAAAATACCCCTTAACGGTCGGGGCTTACATTATATTTGCATTTCATAAATTCGTAGGAAAACCTCAAAGAAACATCATTTAAAATTAAGGGTACTAAGGTGACCGAGATATTTTTTCCACAAATATCTGATATAATTCCACAATTATGCGCAATACTTCCTCATTTGCAAGTAAACATATTGTTTATTTCAGTAAGTAAAGATACGAACGTGGGCGATGCTTCATGATCTTTCTGTATCGGAATTATTTTCTGCTAATGGGTTACTATTTCTGTTCTATTCAAGAGTGTGATTGAGCTTGCCGAGGGCATAAGTGGTTGTCAGTATTCTTTCATTTCATGGCAGAGACAGTAATTACACTGACATTTATCATGAGTCGATTTTTATTCAAACACCATTTCACGGCATACATATCGTTTGGAACGCCCTGTCGTCATCTAAGGATATGAATTTACTAGAAATAAAATGCCATCTAAAACCCTTCTGAATAATAGTTCAACAAGTCCATCAATCTATGTTCCATTGAACATCTACGAAAACGTAATGGATTTATCATAATCTGACCATTTTGAAAGTTTGCTAATCCGCCAGTACTATGTCGCTGAAAAAAGCTAATGGATACATATTATGTTGATTTTCCAGTAAGCTGTAATAATTATTATTCAAATGAATCAAACTGTCGAACGAAGGCGATGTTAACATGGCTCAATATCGCTTAATAATGTTGTGAAGCTCCACTTGACATGTATACCATTTCTTCACGATTTTAATGATATGAATACAGAAAAACCTCACTTAAGGTCCATGTCAAAACTAAGACCAGCACATTGATAAGACCGTGTTTCATATACGAGTTTTTAAGTCTTATTCCATATTTCAACTCGATACTAAGACCATCTCATAATCATGCATATCAAATAGTTTCGGACATGAATATTTTACAGTTTTAAAATCTATTTTTAGCTCCTGTGAAATACTTATGCATCATACCGGAACGATTTAACTTTGAAGAGGCCCACCCAAAGACCATGTTAAGTTTGGACAAAATTCATTCAGTGATATAGGATAAGACACTCGCCAACATACATCAAACGCTTCTAAAAGCTCACCATGAGCAATGTGTGCTCAGGTGAGCTACAAATGCGAAGTCCTCAAATGATTTGCGTGTTACAGTAAAACACTCTGTATGATGCCATTCACAAACCCTGTGATGTATGGCTTCTCTGTTTGTAGAATCTGTCAGACATTAATGCCATTGTGAAATATGCAAAGCGCTCTAAACGATGACATTGCAAAACAAAGGCTGGTTGACGTAAATTAAAATGTGTTGTTTACATTAGATTAGTAAAAAAACTACAAGCAATGATGCATATAATGTCATAGAACTGGGAGTTCCATCGCATATAGTATTATATTATATATTATATAGCAGGCAATAATGTTCCAAAATAAATAAATATATGAATTATATTTTCTTTTTTTGAAAACGGTTGTAAACCAACAGTAAGCCAATGAAAACATACTTTACAAATATCGAACGACTTATTTTACTTTTCAGATATTATCATGTGATAACGGAAGGATCAAGTTGCTGCAGAGAACGCTACATACACAATACAATGCCATAGACCCTACAGCCTATTAAACATTATGGATTTATCAGGTACAAGAGCAAACATCCATGAGAATAGGGAAACAATGAATTATCTGGCTATCAATAACAACGAAATTGAATGGAATACACCACATGACAAATTAAGAAAGCCAGTGACAACGAGCCGAAAAGGAGTAAAATACATGAATATTATATCAAGTCAAGGAACAGCACATGGGAAAAGGAGAACTTAACATACAACTAAAAAAGATGTTTTTGTGCGGATCAGTTACTGTTAATGTCCTATTACTCCCTTGATTTTATCATAGTGGTGGGTCTTCGTTTTTTGATCCGTCTGAGATCCTCCTAAATCGTCTTTAAACCTACTTGAATATCCGTTAATAAAGTGTACTTTACAAATTTTCAACGTCAGCATTACCGTATTGAACAGTCTGTTCAAGCCATAACAGGTCTAGAACATTGCTAATCAATGCCATTACAAGATTCAGTAAATTGACAAACCTGTTATCGCTAAAGATTCGCACGAGTTGAACAACTTCTGGTTAAACGAACAATTATAAATATATATATACACATGGAAAAAATGAAAGTGATTCAATTCAAAATAAAGGGTACACGGACATTAGCCCCTATGACATTAGCCCCATAGCTCAAAGTTGTAACCGGGAATGCCACATACATATGACAATGCCTCCCACATGCCCTAGGGAAACAACAGTCTACAAAACATTAGAGTCTGAGGAGGTCCAATGGTAAACATGTATGGTAATATGGGAGCGATGAATGGTCTGGTCGACAATAAAAAAACAACCATATATAACAAATATGTGTGACAACAAAGGGGGGATAGAATGAATGGACGGTACAAGTCAATATAGTCAGTAAACATTGGCTGAAAGGAAGAGATGGAGAAAGAACATGAATATGTTATCATGTCAAAGAACTACAAGACCTAACGTACGTTGTACAAGAGATAAATCGTGCTTTTCACCATTTATACTATTTTCGGCTTTTGGTCGGCAAAATCTAATTTGTTTTATCGGATTTATCGCCAGTTGGCAACATTGTTGCACTAATAGATGGTGGTGTGTTGATCTCACCAGTTTTCCTGTAAAAAAATATCAACCAATACTTACTTGCCCTCTGCAAGCTGCTGGCAACTTCACCGCATATCTTGGAGTGGAAAATGGCATGACAATACATGATCTGAAGTCTAACCCAGACGTCCCGCGTGAAAGCCCAGAGCTATACCAACTGAGCTGAGAGAAAGTGCACCAAATTCTAAATAAGAAGTGACATGGTTGCCTTTTCGATTACGGAAATTGGTTAATAAGTAAATTTTATATTTGGTAATATTATGTTAAATTCTAAATACATCTGGACCAATATGAATTACCATTGTTCAGACACCAATGCCGGCATTCATCATTTTCATCGTTTCAAAAACTCAGTGGTTGTTACGGATGTGACATCGAATAGCGGACGTTCCGTTAGCTCCAACAATATTAAATCCATTAATAGTAACATATACTCAAACGCAAAAGAAAGTGTGCACTTTTAATTTTCTGATAATCCGATCATGGAATATTATCATGTGTGGTATCGTTTTTTAGCTTATTCAATTACCCTTCTAACCAATGTGTTTATTTATATTGTTGTATTTTTTATTTAAACGTACGACGCATCTACATGCAGTAGGCGTCAAAATCAAAAATACACAAATAGCCAAAGGGATGTTTTCTTGCGTAGATTAACTTTAATTTGTTTCAAAATGATTTTAATGTTGCATTAATATCTGGTTGGACCGATGTTCCGTCTAAAAACTCTGTAGCAAAGCGTTTGGTACCGACGTCTCATGTGCGTCAACTCAATGTAACAGCCCAGTCTGACGCTAGTCCCGCGAGGACTGCCGGATCGGGGACGGTCGGCAACAGTACCCGTTTGCATAAACCTATCACGTAACTTGACTATAGCGTTTCTACAGCAGTTAATTGCCCAAGAACATGAAGCGACTGATACGCCTCTGACCAGCATGATTCAGGCGTCAATACGCTGACGTTCTGATAGTCATGGCATATTCTCTGTTATAAATTTTCTAAATATACAGTGATATTCGCACTATACATGAGTTAAAGAATGTAGAGAAAACAAGTTTAGCCACTTCAACTTGTGTATACATGTTCCACTTGGAAATCCTGCAAAATCGCAATTCGGGCTATTACGTAATAACTAGCCAAAGTTTGACTGATTTTTAGTTGTTGCTATAAATCATAACGACCGATATTCGTATGTTTCAAAAGTTAAAAACTTTATACCTTGTTGAAATAATATAATAAAAAAATCAAAAGTGCACACATTCTTTTGCGTTTGAGTATATTTGTTTTCTTCATATTAAATGGTTCTTGGGCCGAACTGTCTGTTGCGAGTGAATTTTGTCGATTTTTAGCGACTTTTACAAATTGTGTATGTTACATCTTATATCATTTGTTGTTATCAGGGTTAAGGTACGCATTCCCTTGTCCCCCCCCCCGGATTCTACAAGGTTACTTTTGATTATCAGCCAGACGATTCCTTACTATCCCTTGGATCTATGCGGGGAGACATTGTCTTGTAAAAGTGGCGTTCCCAGCAATAACTTTAATTCTCCATTTACCTTATAAGCCCATGTAACTTTCTACTTCAAGAAAATCAATCAGCTTTTGCAAACGAAAGCATAGTTACGGGATTAATTCTGGCAAACAACATCAGTGATTCATTACAAAAACACAATCCTAACGATGGCAAAACAGTGCTAATGGTGCAGTTTGGAACTCCTAGAAGAACTGCTTAAATGAGAGTGCAGACAACCTAAATCACGAGAAGCCAGACTAACCAAAGTGCAAATGCCGTGAGAAAATGGTATTTTCTTTAATTCATTTTCAGTCTAACCGACAGTTATTTCACCTCCATGATTTCATCTTGAAACCAGAAACGTGAAGAATCATCTAAGATGAAGATAATCACTGAACTTCTTATAGATTAAAGCCATCTTCATTTCCTGGCATTTCCTCTCCATTTTCTGGGGTCGATGATATGTCAAAATCTAAATTTCCGTGTTGTATATCAGAGAGAGAATGAGTTGCTACAGGGAACGCCACACATAAGACTGCCTTTCCACACAGATCTCCGGGAAAACAAAAATTCATAAAACATAAGGCATTTGAGAAGGTTAAAATGTACATACGTAAGGGAACAGGGGCGCAAGGAATGACCTGGCCGACCATAAGGGATAACTAGGAGAATGAAAGTGGACAAACAGTTAAGCATATTGTCTAACAAATTTGCAGTAATCATTATTGTAAAGAATCCTACAGAGCGGTGCGTGATTTAATTTGTTTCTGTCGTGCTTCTAAATGACACATACTATAATATTTAGCCGAGCTGGCAAAAGCGTACGGTAATGAAATTACTTTATATAAAAGACCCAGTGCTATTTACGGTAGTTCTGATATATCAATATATGGTTTCCATCACCAAATTTTCCTACGGAAGCGGGTATGGGCCAAAACAATTGGCAAACTTGGAAGAAATTTGGAAAATGCAGTCTTTCGATGTATGTTTATCTGAACCATGATATCATTTCTTTATAATTTAATATTATGTAATAAAATATTGATGTATTTTTCAGCGAAACAGAACAAAGCAAGATATGCTGTTTGTAAAAAAACTCCGAGCCAATGGAAGTTCTGGTGTAAATGAAGCAAGTAAACCGAAATGACACTGCAACTACAAAACCAGGGCAAATTGTACATAAAGAATGTAAACGCATTTATTCTGCAATACGAATGAAATAAAGAAGACAATTGCAAAAAAACTAACATGTCAGTATCCATTATCTCTACGTTCAAGTGTAATCCCATTTCAACTAACACATTGTTTGTTTTGTGATAAGAATGCTTAAAGTGCATTTGTTAAAAGAGAACATGATGTAATTCCAGTGAGAACCATTTCATTTCAAGAAAATATCGAAAACACATATAGGGACAGACATAACTCATGGGCTGATCAGGTGTTGTAAAGGTTGAAATGTGTTCATGATCTTCCCAAGGCTGATGCAGTTTACCGTCAGCAATGTAGTGTAAACTTTAGAACAAATAAAGACATTCCAGTAGCATTTAAAATGAAGATATAAAACCTAAAAATTGTGGTCGTCCTATCAATTCTGATCAGACTTCCCTAGTAACACTGGATCTTTTAATTACTAATGCTTCATAGATGTAAAAATACAGTTTTATATAATGTGCAAAGCTTCTGGTCAGTTGATGTTTTACATTTATCCATGATATGAAGTAAGTTAGCATGTTTCTAGTTTCAATACAATAGTGTGCTTACTATACTCCTTGGTTTTAGTCATGTGATTATGTGTATTATTTGTATTGATAATCTATCAAAAGTGAGAGAAGTCTCGAAAGTAAATAAAAAACCTTTAATCTTATGACCCATTTATAGTGCGGCCAAGATCTGAAGGCACAGTAACATTGACAAAACGTCATTGGTTGGATCAACCCATATCAAATTGCAGGTTAGAGTATGACCATATAGGCGCATGTACAGATATCAAAGCAGCGTAATTATTACATAGCGTAATGGATCCGCATCCGAATCTCAACGCAGACTATCTAGGTTCGAATTCAGACAATCATACATTTTTATTATTTTTGTAGCGCAAAAGTATCATGCTTTTCACGAAATATGTGTGGGTGTAACGCAGCAAACTAGATAAATATGTGTAAACATAGAACTATTTTGACAAAAAATATTTAAAATGTTCATGTTGTCCCAGCAAGACCGAGACATTGAATCAAAAGTTCAAGACTTTTGTGTACAAGAGTCTTCTATGATGCAGCCTGTTATTCCGTTTTCTTGCCCAAGAAAAAGAACTACAATGCATTTTATATGACAGGGGTGTCAGAGAGGACGATGCCGCGAATTAAAAGGATAGCAGCGAAATACGTTTCAAGAAGTAACAAGTAACATATCATTCGATTGCTTTGATCTCCCTATGGTTCGCAAGACAAAAATGCCATGACTTAAATCAAGATTCATCAGCCTTTTTAACAAGCCCAGCACAGACACTGCTGATAAGCCATGCTAAACTGTAAATACATGCCAAAGCTATATTTTATACGAATTTGTTCAATATAGCTATGCTTAAGTCATTGGTTTAATCGTTCAACTAGAAATGCATCCATAGGACACAGATGCTCCCACTTGCAGCCTTTGTCACAAAAGCAAATGCTATTATTCTGCTGATAGTTTGTGAATGGGTATCAAATTTACCAAGTGAACAACTGTACTGATTATGGTGATAAGTCAAGGGCCATAACTTTACACTTACTGGGCGTAACCATGCATGACACCCCAGGTGCACAACAACACATGCTGGTGAACATTCCTGTAAAGTGTTATGACTCTGGCTCATACACTTTTGCAGATATGATTAACACACGATTGCATACTCTGTAGGCTATATTTTAACTAAGTCAAGGGCTATAACTTCGCACTTACTAGGCACAGCCAAACATGAAACCCCAGGTGCACAACTACACATGGTGGTGAACATTCCTGTAAAGTGTTATGCCTCTGGCTCATATACTTTTGGAAATATGCGTGACACAAGATTGCATACTCTGTAGGCTATATTTTAACAAATCAAAGGCCATAAGTTCGCACTTACTGTGCACAGCCAAACATGAAACCCCAGGTGCACAATTTCACATGCTGGTGAACATTCCTATAAATTTTTATGACTCTGGCTCATTAATTTTGGGAGGTTTGAGTGACACAAGATTTGTGACGGACGGAAGGACGGACGTACAGACGGACAAGGGCAAATCTATTTGCCCCCCCCCCTTTCAGAGTGGGGGCATAAAAAGTATATATATATATTATGATGATAACAAAGAACAGAATATGAATGGACATAAAATATAACTTAATATTTTACCTACAGAAGGATAAATAAAGAAAAAAAAGTATACAAGTATGAAATATTGTATCACTGTGAATAAAAATAAAACATGTATAGGAGGCTTGAACCAGTAACCTCTAGATTGCTAAGTGACAGCTCACCTAATTGAGCTACAGCGGCACACATGAGTACATACTTGAATAATTGTTCATATTTCGAAAAATTTGTACGACACGAGTGTTTATAGACCGAGACTCTAAATGATCACCCCTTTTTATGCAAAGTGAAACAGTCGGCTAATTAGCATAAGTAAATATTATTGTGCCATTAGATCTTTGCCGTACTATACCAACAGTAACCTTGCAAGAAACTGACCTGACACGTTAATGTTACACTAAAATATCGTCAAATTATGCAATAATGATAAATTTGTACCTATGAAATTTATGCAAAATCAAATATTTTACCGGAATTTTAGAATCAATATCAAGTATGAGTATACATCGTATGACGCGACCGTCGTAAACGAAAATATCCGCAAGTCAATATTGAAACCGAAATGAGAAATATTCAATAAATTTCTAGACAGCGTTCATTGTGAAAAATATCAACGAAATCGCCGTAACTGCGCAATTCAAAGTACTCATCCTTAAAATATTGCATCTTTCATTGGTCGTCCGTTTGATCAATTTTGGACAGTCTTTAATTGTCATCTATGTCACCTCACGTAGAAATACATTACAAAACTAAGCGCTCATTGGTAAGCAGCAGTAGCCGATTATCCATTCAGATATCGCTTTACAAAATATAGCGATAGACGGATCTTAACTTCCGACAACTGTTTTGTGTGGCTGTTAGTCTGTCAAAAATGTTTATCAGCTTGGGGATAACCCGATAATAGGTATGTTTATACAATGAATGCCTTTCGTACGTCTCGCTTGGTTACTCGAAGGCACAATGAGTTTAATGACATGCCAAAGAAATTTACGTCGATTTGTTTTCGCCCAACTTTCAAAAATTGGCAAAACTAATGAACGGACGACGACTTTTTTGCCCAATTCGTCTGGAAGCTTGTTCCCTGGTCCGTAATTCACACTGGTACACGTATTATAAAAAATGTGGACGATCGAAATCACAATTTTTTTATTTTTGTTCAACTCAAATCTTGAGGTCGGCGGATATAAAATAGTAAAAGGAACTCAGAACTATTTTATTTTGTTTTTGGTAAAACTCGGGTCGGCGCTCCCGTAAAACAGAACTTTAAAAAAAGCTGGTCTTAGATCAAGTACCATTTGAAATAGGGAGAGAGCAGGGGCAATACTTTCAGCACAACATTCTGCAAGTTCCCTTTTTTCTCAAATGAAAAGTGTATTGCCATCTGAGAAGAAAACAATAATGTCATGTCGCTTTAACTGTAGAATACTACAATTGCACAATCGTTAAAGTAAATGTATGGAACAAGGATGTAATTTCTTGTCGGAGTTCATTGGCCAATACGGCGGTTTTGACCATAAGTCTGTGGCCATGTTTTATAGGGATAATTCAATGAATTGGCTAGACGTATGACGTATGTTTATGACTTTCATGAGATTCGCCTTTTAGTGCTTTATTACTGATAATGGATTCATCAAATGTTTTCTCTTCTTATATACGAATTTTGTCTTACCAGCACTTAAGCCACAGAGACGAATTGTGCTTATTATCTACCTACATATATCGTAGACGACGAAGATAAAAATACCTATAATATTTGATTAGCAATTAATCACGTACGCACAGGACTTTCTAAGGATGTATATGGATAATGATACAGTGCTAGTTGCGGTTGCTTTCAGAAAGTCTAAAGCTGACTAATCGCGATTGATAACACATATGAAATATTGTCTTTGCGGATTCTCCACCAAACGCCATAAGTTGCGCTAGCTTGTGCAGGAGACGTGTTCAAGTTGTTTTTGTCTGTTCATGGTTCTGTGTCTGGCTCGGTCAACAAAATATTTCAAAAAGACATCTTCCCTGTCACAAGCGGACCAATAATGCAATAACGAAATATGACTACAATGAACATATTGTAATAATTGATTTTCAAATGTTTAACGCCACATACATAAGACAGTGCCTCTCCACACAGACCTCCGGAAAGACAACAATCCATAAAACATAAGGCATTTGTGGAGTTTCAATAGAACATACATAAAGGAAAAGGGGCACAAGGAATGGCATGGTCGACCACAAGGGATAACTATGAGAATCAAAGAGGACAAACAGGGGGAGATTCATGGATGGAAAAGAACACAGGAAAAGTCAAGACCGCTGGCAACAATAGGCCAAAACTGAAGAGAAAATAACATGAACACTATATAAAGTGAAAGAGTTACACAGGGGGGATGAATTTAACATACATTTAAAACACAAGTAGAAATAATAACCATCCATTACAACACACGCATACATTGGTAAGTTATAATAAGCCTTTCTTATGCAATAAATATGTCATTTAAATCATACACTGAACACTATAATACACAGGCTATAATGAACAAGTGTATGTAGGTATTTATCATTGTTCCATATAAATATGCTAGAACACTCAGTGTTCAATAATAGATCTACTCATTCATAATATCTGAATTTGAGACGTTAATGGACAACATATCTGCAGGCAAACCAACCCACTCGCTCGAGTGTTTCTATTTATAAGTAAAAATAAGATTCATTATTATATATTTTTGTTGCAATTCAAGCTTCTTAATATGACCTTTAAGCCCATACACTGTATTGGCTGTATTGACAATAGTGCTAAAAACATCTTAAAACATTCAATGCCATTGGTTCTCATGTTATGAAGCATATGTAAATATGGAATAAACTATATGAAGATAATGTTTTAGTCGCAATATGGTAATGTCCGCATTATGACCACAATGAATATAATGATGCACATCGGGCGATCAGTTGGACACAACGATAAATAGATCATTTAAAACTAGAATGCGTCCATAGGACACAGATGCCCCCACTTGCAGCCTTTGTCACAAAAGCAAATGCTATTATTCTGCTCATAGTTTGTGAATGGATATCAAAATTACCAAGTGAACAACTGTACTGATTATGGTTATAAGCCATAACCTTGCACTTACTGGACACAGTCAACACGAAACCCCAGGTGCACAACTACACAGGTTGGTGAACATTCCTGTACAGTTTGGTTAGTGTAGCTGATATACTGTTGGAGATATGCGTGACACAAAATTGCACGCTCTGTATGCTATATTTTCAATAAATCAAGGGCCATAACTTTGCACATACTTGGCTCACCGAATTATGAATCCCCAGGTGCAATATAATACATGCATGTGAACATTTCTGTAAATTTCTTATAACTCTGGGCTCATATACTTTTGGAGATATGTGCGACACAATATTGCATACTCTGTAGGCTATATTTTAACTAAGTCAATGGCCATAACTTTGCAATTACTGGGCACAGCCAAACATGAAACCCCAGGTGCACAACTTCACATGCTGGTGAACATTCCTGTAATGTTTAATGGCAGCTTTCGACTGGCACTTTTCGTTGAGTAACTTAGAACTGTTGAGTACGTTTTCCATCCGACTGGGTCTGCTTTATTTTAACGTTGAGTAACTTTAGTATACGTACTTAACGAATCGAATCCGCCGTTAAATCAGTCACGTGGTTAAATCAAAGTACTGAAAGTACTGGCAGCCGGGCTAATTTGATTGATTGAAGATGTAAATAAGACAAGATTTTTAATGCATATTGAACAGATAAGGTTAGATTATTTTGAAACTTCATTAAGTGTTCAATAAAAAATAAATCGGACCAGTGACTTAGGTAAACAGGCAAAGTATTTTATATAATGTAATATGGTCAAGTCCCACCATTGATAACAAGACAAACTGAAAGCTGAACTAGATTGTAATCAATGAGACTTGATATTTCTTCTATATTTAAATTGTTCACAAGGGCTGGATGTTTTAGCACTCATAGGCTTTGTGCAAATACCTCGGACAATCATAAACTGATAAAGTACTACATAGTTTATTAGAAAGGATGTCAGGTAGAACATCTCATCCTGTTGGTAGATGTACTGTGCATGTTGTTATTGTGTTATAACGTTTGACAACAAACGGTCTAGATAGACAGGTGAGGTTTGAGCCCTTGTAAAATCGAGTAAACCCACCACATTTCGTGTCTGTACCAAGTCAGGCGATCTGGACCATGTGTTGTTCTTTGTTGTTTCTTAGTTTCCTTTAGCCAATGGTGGTACTTGTATTTATTGAACTACAAGAACGAGCCATGGACAAGTATGTTACACTTAGTTAAGTTTTGACATACTCGTGCAGCTATGACTTAAGTGCAAGATCAACATACCATATCCTGGGTTAAAGAGCAATTTACAGAACCAGTTACAAACATAAATCTTACTGAAGTGTTCATGAAGTTTGAGTCCCAGTGATATTTGATATGAAGTGATCAGAACATTGCTCATGTTGAAATGACAAGATGAACATATATAATAATAACAATCCCGCTTCATAACTTTTATTTAGTGTTCAACAGTTCAACATATGTACATTTCAAGTACATGTATTACCAGAAATTAACTAGAATTGTCTTTTAAAAACATATATGTCTCCCAAATCTGTTGTTAAGAAGGAGAACTCATCTTCTTCCTGACATACACTTTCCACCTCATCAATTACTTCTTCTACTGGAGATTCTGTTTTCTATTAAAATACAATAGTATAGATATAGTGTTAGGGTATTAATGAAACATATTTAAGATATATCTGAACAATGTCTGCTATATTTAGGTGTTGAACCTTTCACCTAGTGTTAAAGCTCTTTCTGGTGAAGACTTAGTGTGAGGATGAGTGACCGAATCATGTTTATGATATAAAAAATGTATTACTTTGATCTTGCTGCTGCATATCGATCCTTTGACGGTTTGTCGTTCTTTAATTGTGCATTTCCTCACTTTTCTGCTTTGACAATGGATACTGAAGTTAGTGACTAACTAAAATGGACTACATACGAGAGCTTGTACAAATAGAAGAGGTTGACGTTCCTAATATAATTGGTTGCGATAGAAACAATTCATTAAAAAACATGTACAGTGCTTAATTCTTAGAAACATTTAAAATTTGTAAAGAAAATGTAATAATTATATGGAATGGTTGCGCCATAAATGTTTTGTACCACCACTTATTGGCAACTTTACGATTCTATGCTACCGGATCAAATCTGGAAGTTATTGGTGAATTACTACTCATAGCACAGCCAACTATTAGTCGACGTATTAAACGGGTACGATTACTTAAACTTCGAAGCAGATGGACTTCATGAAATTTCAAGAGAGATAATCAAGCATTATTAACCAAAGAATGTTTAGAGATATTGCTGGGTTGCCTGATGTCGAAGATCCGCTCTCGAATATGCGAACTTCTGTAAATTATCATGGAATTTTTGGACCGAACCATCTCTAAAATGTTATTCATACTATGGTAAAGATAACTAATGAAATTCAATCGAAAAAGCGTTCATGCATCTTTTGTTTCCGAACGGATGGGCCACTTCCCCAATTATATTTACATCCACTTTCAGACTTTTCACTTTCTCAACAGTGAAAAATCAAGGCCGGCGTGGAAAATGAAAAGTACTTATAGGGCTGAAACAAGGAAACAAACTATGGTAACCTCCGAAAGAATGCCGGGTTTGTTCACGGTACGTGCTTTTGAGCATTATATCAATTAACGTGGCAGATTCTTTACAAACAAAACAGTTCACAATCAACATGTTCATCTCTATCTAGCGTTCTGGCACGACTGGCCACTCGTTGGAACACACTGGCAGTGATGCACCCCTTTCCTTAATAGTGCCACAATTCAGAGGAGGCCCGTTCTACAGTTTCATTGCAGAGTTTTCCTTTGTTACAATGAAGGCCTTTAACACTGACTCTAACGTGTAGATGTGCAATTGGCTAAAATAGAAGTCGCCCACATCAGCTTATAAAAGATTGAATAGATAATTTCTCATGAAGCCCTCATTATGCACCACCTTTGTCTGCTCTTTATTCAGAGGCGTACATTGTTTTGTGTGTGTGCTTCACTACTTCATTCCTTATCATAGGATGATTAAGTCCAAGTCACATCCTCTGTTTTAATTAGTTTGGAACTGGTTTGGAACTGGGTACATTCCATGTTGCTGAAAGATTGGTCTTGAACTTTTAGGTGATACCTCTTTTCACAGCATCTTTAATGCGAAAAAGCACACCAGCAACCAAGTTTCTGTACAGCAATAGTGCCTCTGTTTATTATTTGTGATGGTGTCATTTTCATTAAAAAATAAAAGTTGTCACTTTTTTCACTGTTTTTGTGGATGTGCACTTCTTTAACCCAATCATATTTAATATATTTGAATGCTTCGCCCTCCTTGTATTCATTTAATAAGCGATTAACAATTTCTCTAGATGCCATGTCAGCTGAGTAATGGAAAATGTCTGTTATGTTCACTAAGGGCCAGCTAGATAAGCCATCCATTCTTCTCGCCTTTCCATCCGGATGATAATGAAAAGGGGTCTGGGTGGAGTTCGCCTCCGATGTTCAGCTTTGCCTTGTATTCCTGCCTGCTGGATGCGCTGTCCTGCAAACTGCATTAACGTCCACGTGCAGGTTTTCTTCCCATAAGGAAAGCTAAGTTTTCACTGTGTACATATAAGTAAACTTAAACCGGCCCCTGGCGACCATGTTTTAAACAGATCCTCATATTTTGAAAAATCTTTGTTTAACTATAGACATACATGTATTAGGAAATCTAACCCTAGACACTTAAATACATCTGATTAAAATTGTATTTAGGCATGGGTTGGATGGGCTGTTGTAGTGCTTTTTCAAAAATTGTTTTATATGATCTTGTTATCACATTTATTTCAAAGCCATATCTTAGACACTCACAGCTATATAAAACACCAATATTTACACAACGTAACAACCACGTACTAAAAATAAACAGAAATGTACTCCACTCCTCGCAGCCAGCTCATCAAGCTTCCCATTTACTGGCTCGTTTCTTTTCGACAAATGTACTTTTAAAACATTTAATAACCGAATTCTAAATTTCTCAACTGCCATTTCACTACGCTCATCCATTTTAAAATAAATGTTGCATTCTTTTACTGATAATAGACACAATTAGTTGAAATACTTGATAGTCAGAGCTCGACGTGAAAGTAGACTATCAAAATGGCCGATTTTTACTCGTTAAAGCATGTATTTGCGTGTTTGAGCATTGGACGGAGAGTTAAGGAAGAGACTGCAATTATTATCATTGTTGCAACTGTAACTCTTTGATGATGATCAAATTTAAGATGATGATGATGATGACGATAACAACCAACACATCAACGATGCGCAAGGGAGTGGTCGACGAATAATACATAGACTTGGTGCAGCTATAAGAAACACTATTATACTACAGCATTTTTCATAAAATTTGTTAAATGCTTTGTAAAATAATACATACTCCTCAATTCAGCTTCCAATTGTATTTGCTTCAAGTTTCATTTTTATATTATGTTCCTCTCTGTTAAGATCAATCTGCTGTTGTATCATTTTCATTGTAATAGAATGTTATTCTTTCTGTCTTGAAAGTATCTCTAACAGTATCATACAAATTTGTTCCAATACAGTATCGTTCATTCCGTAAACAAGTTAGTAACTCAACAATGTACAACGATGCACAACATAAATGATGACCATTACAAGCTGTATGTGTATATTCGAGTGTTTTGCGGCATTGAGAAAATGCATGACATTGTTTTTCTCTAATTTATTGTGTCATATAAAATGTACCAACATTATAACAGCTTATTGTATAGTACATAGTAACTTCTCCAAAGCAAAACACTTTGGATCATGCAACTACTTGTTGTGGAAAGGTTGTTGCCTCAAGGAGGTAAAATTTGAGTGCAGCTCTGGTGAAGTTGCACTGCACATAATTGTAAATATTGTAACGAAATATTGCTATTAAAATCATTCTTACCATATTAAGCACGGACGAAGAACACGTATTTGATCGTTTATTAATGTTGTCCTTCTTATGTCTACCATCGTCAAAACAGGACGCAATGCGACAGGCTGGACATTCTTCTACACAAACACCGCCTTTAACTGCTGCTGCAACCTCACATGTAACAATGTCTGAAAGGTATACATATATCTGTAACATTTCTTATAACAATTGAACACATAACAAGCATACAACATTCTTGCGACACTTAAGTTACATTTATACACTTCTAATATACTACTTAAATTACTATAATTGTGACTTAAATCAACTAATCTGGTCTGAATGTATACGGTGAATTGTATATGATAGGATGTTGAATATTTATAATGAGTGTTTCATGTCAACTTAGTGGTAACAGGAATAATAATAATGTAGCTATCTACCATTATCGGAATCGTCATCTGTTCTAGCATCGTAGTTGAATTGTTTTTAAGGACTTTATTTAAGACGATAATAAATCTTTCATCTTGGTCTCCACCGTTTTTAACAAAAATATAATCAGTTTTCCTGGAATTAGTAATCACCCAGTACTAACTTGCTCTCACGCAAGCTACTGAAAACTCCACATGTCGAGGACATGACCGTGACCAATGTCACGGATAATGTCCTACTCGGTTGTCAGTAATCTGCTGAAGAGCAGGTAAAGTATGACTGATAAACTAGAAACGCTGGTTAAGTCATTAGGCCAATGTACATAAGTGAAACTGCAACACAAATGAAGCTCCATTAACCAATGTACTTCTTCACTCAACCATCCTTAGACAGACATTGGCGTATTACGCAGCAATTTATGCTTTTACAAAGCACCGTCGCAATGATACTTGGTGACCTACAAATTATGAACGTGTATGAATTGATCAGACAATGACGCAAGTATACGACTTTCATGAGATTCATTTATTACCAATAATGGATTTATCTAAGGATTCTTCGTCTTATCGACATTTTCTTTTGCTAGCATCATAGTCATTAACTGGTCAGCGATGTCTAAATGTTTAAGAATTAGGTGGAAACAATGTGATGATTTTTCTCTAGTAAATAGTAGTAGATCTAGATAAGGTTCGCATGAACAGCTTGGTATTCGGAAAAAACTAACAAGAGACGTGAAAACCCCATGACAACCTGTTTATGAGCCATGTGCGCAAGCTACCATGAATTATCTTGGTCAGACGGGGGATCATCACGTGTAATTTCCTGAGACAACCACGTAAAGTCTGGGAAGGCTGGGAGGAAGAAATTAGAAAGAATGACACAGGGAAGGGCAGAGACATAAAACTAGACATCCGGACTCGGGTAGTTAGACTAAAAAAGGGAATGAAAACATTGGAGGAGGTATACATATTTATACATAAACACGAAACATTATTCTTTGTTATGACGGACAAATGCGACAAAGTGATGACGTCAACATGTCGCGTGATAAACCAATTGAATATATAATTGCTATCTAAATTTTGCGATAACGAACCTTACTCAGACGAGTTCAATATGAGAATCATGGTCCTGATTCACAAGATGTCTGAGCTGAAACATGAACATAGTTTAAGTTAAAATGGTAATAATTTCATTTTTAGTGATCAAATCAGTATAGGCATTTGTTTATAACTTTTACATTAGATTCATTCAAACACATTTGTATTTACTTCGGTAACAAACCTTACATGTTGAACTCGGCGCACACAAAAGTGAAACAAATGTCGAAACAACCATTCTGGTCTATTTTTCGTGTTACAAATAATAATAAGAGTAGTAAGGACATATTGTTTTAATATTCATGTTTTAAAACGGTTTAAAGTGGTGTTTATTCCCGCACTGAAAGCAAGCAGTTAACTTTATAGTGTATTCGGCGACAAACGATCAGCGCCTGTCTGCTTTTTATCAAAGCAATAAAAGAGTTAAAAACAACGTTTTCTTGACGTACAGACCTAAAGAGAATTATATTAACAATAGCAGAACTTTGAAAAGTAGATGAGTTGGAAACAAATGATTTTAAAACCGTAAAATCGACTGCCGACAGTCTCGAACCTTACAAATACGCACATTCATTGCGCCATCACATACATGTAGAACGTATATATGTTTATCTTATATCGACATTGACTCCTCTACTTAAACCGTACGTAATTTACTGTTGAACACCTGATAAGCGCTTTCATGACATGACGACAAACGAAAATACCAATTGCACCGTTTTATTGAGAATGCGTGAATGGTCCACACATGCTCAGTAGAGCACATACCGCCGTATTATTGAAGCATCTTAAGTGAATCTTAAATACGTTCACTTAAGTTCGAAACTTCAAATGGATGTAATTCCAAAACCACATTAAACTGTTATGCTTTTTAATGGTAATGACAACAACGTATTAAAACTATTCATTTATCGCTCTTGATTTGACCATAAAGAAAGTAGCCTGTATGTTAAATAAACTAGTTAAGGAAAATGTAATGTTAAGGATAATGATGAAATTTTACTTAAGATGTTTCTGCACCAGGAAGGTATTTTCAAGAAGTTCAAGGAAAAGATTTTTCAATGACAATTATGCAGCAGTATTTCTAGGGAAATGGACAACATCGAAATACCATAATTTACTCTTAATGGTGTTTTTTTTACTGATACTTAGTTGCCTCAATTGCACAGACTACAGACTGATGTGGGCCTCTTTGCTGAGTGTCTTTGTATGAATAAGTATTGTTGTTCAGTACGTTATTTCAGGTTCCTTTCTCTTATATTAGCCAGTATCATGCCGTTACGGATCTGTGTGAAGTGGTCCCTTTTTTGCAGAAACGTGGTATTCCCTGTGTCCCCCTTTCGGTGTGGTTTGACGGAACTGTCTATTACTCATTTAAATCAGGTTAGCGATAATTTAATCTATATGTTCATTTCAATTATCAGTTATGCTGGAAGTTTGGTAGAATTCCATTAATAGGTTTAAGTTCTAAATGCTAAATGAAATATAAATAAAGATATTTCCTGTTAAAGTTACGTTTTATTCTTTAAAACTGAATTTAATTTACATCCCTGTTCTAAAATTTCGAATGGGTGGTCTCAGTGAGGTTGCATCACCTTCGTGAATTTGTTAGTTTTCTTCAAATATAAAAACATTAGTAATTCCCGCTAGAGTTGTTTCCCTCTAACCGTAAATGTATATGTATATATCGTCTTTTAAAACTTTAAGCGCTTGGCATGATAAACTTACGTATTAATGTCGTTTATTTATACTGTCTTGACGAGGAATGATTAGGTCAGAAGGTGTAGGGGTACACGTACCAGTCACTCAAACTAACGTATCAGTCTTGTTTATTTGCACTTGGCGAGCATTTGTCAGTAAAAATAATTGCTTCAATTCCATCTTGGTTTTCGAAAGGCTTGGTTATTGCATTTGGTTAGATATACTGAAAGGAAAAGGAAACGCAGGGTAACATTATATGCAACAAATATTTAAATGCTTGGCCTAAAATTATGAAAACCGGTCAGACGTCTATCTTGGTCACTGTGCACTCAAACCGGTGCCTAAAGTTACTCAACCGTGTAATGCTCCGTGCCACAAAATGATAAATAGCAAAAAACACATGCAGATTAATGATGACAAGTTCGTCAAAACACCTTGTCATACCAATTGATACTTGAGGTATACACATTGTTTTCCGCTATTTACATTGAATTTGAAGCTCTTGCAATCATGGTATAGCTGACGGAAGTTCAAAGGGGTCAGGCTATTGGATTACTAATGCAAGGTCAAAGACAACAACAGGTTGCTATGCAGTTCGGTGTGAATGTTTCCACCATAGAACATCTTGTCCGTTGTCTGAGTGAAACCGGAAGGGTTGCCGACCGACCGCGATAGGGACGTCCGCGCGTAACGTCGCGACATCAAGACAGGACGTTTCGACTTGCCCAACTGCGTAATCGCCACGTTACTGCCACTGAAACCGCTATTAATACGGTAGGCAATCATAATCGCCACATTCACCCCAAAACTGTAAGGAATCGATTGCGCGAGGCTGTTTTGCGAGCACGTCGTCCTAAAGTTGGTCTGCCTCTCACTCGTGCACGTCGCGCGCATCCTATGGCTTGGTTAGCGGCACATGCTCCCAGACGTCTTCCAATGGTGCATTTGAGACGGGTCTTTTTCACAGAGGAGTCTCGGCTCCCTCTTTCTCGTCCGGACGGTCGACGTCGTGTATACCGACGTCGTGGGGAATGTTTCGCCGCCGCTTGCGTTTTTTAAAAGGGATAGGTTTGGGATGGCTCGGTTATAGTCTTGGGAGGGATATCTCAGGGGGTAAAGTCACCGTTGATTTTGGTAGCCGGAAATTTAAGGGCCGTAGATATAGGGATGAAATCCTCCGCCCAGTTGTAGTTCCATTTGTGCAACCGCGTCACCACATTTTCCAGCATGATAATGCCCGGCCCCATGTAGCCAGAGTTAGTCAAAAAACTTTCACGCAAATCATAACATTAACCCACTCAACTGGCCGCCGTACAGTCTAGATCTGTGGGACGAACTTGACATGAGGATAAGTGGGCGTCGGAATACCCCCTCTGCTCTCGACCAAATAAGGTCTGCATTGTTGGAAGAGTGGAACAATATCCCTATGAGAAGGATAAATGCACTGATGAAATCCATGCAAAGGAGAATCAGGGTTGTGACAGATACGCGAGGAGGGCATACGAGATACTGACGAGTCAGTCGATTTCACTTTGCGATATTTGGGGGTACCGACCAATCTGCTTCAATTACTAATGAATTATCGGTCAAAATCTAATTACATTTTGATAATCTGTTGAGTAAAGGAGGTTTTTCATACTCATATAAAAATTGCGTATATATAACACCAAACACATCAATTTAATTCACCTCAAGTGTTTATCCTATCAGTATACATGTAGTGTGTCGGGCGGATGGTGTCAAACAATGGATGTCCGTTCGATAAATTTAGTTCTTATTGACATATTCTTACCAAACTTGGTACAAAGCAATATTATTTGGCGACCTAGCTTGGAATTCTGCATTTAGTATTTCTAGAAGTCAAGGCTGTTATCACTTACGATAAGAACTAACTCAGTGGCGGTTGAAATTTGGCGGGGGGGCATTATGTGATGTAAACATATATAAACATAGCTTGGTCTATAGCAGGTTCATTGGAAAATACGAGATACGGAACATCCTGTCAGGAAACTTCTGCTTGTCGTAATATACATGCCAAGCTTGCTTTCGAATTATGTAAGGGAGAGTTATCTTATGCCCTTTGTTTTGACGCATATGAGCGCCGCTGTACGATTTCCCACCTCTTCATTAAATGACGTCATTTCCAGAATGTGACATCACCGTGTACTAAATTGATCATTATGGGATAAATTTTAGGGGCGTCAGAGATCGCCGGGACTGTATCGACAAATCGAGTCAAGTACATCAATGATATGAGCGCCGCTGTACGATTTCCAAGCTCTTCTTTAAGTGACATCATTTCTAGAAAGCGACACATGTGACGTCACCATGTACTGACAGAAAGCAATATTTGCCGCATATGGCAATATGAAACCAAAATGACCATATGGAGTAAATATTGTTTCCTGCTTGCAAATATTGACATCACATGTTGCGTTTCCTTGAAATAACGTCACTTACCGAAGACGTTGTAAATCCCATAGCGCGTATATAGTGTCGTGCTTGGTCATCGCAGTGGGACACAACGCTTGTTTACATTTCAATGGTAACGCATTTTTCGAGGGATATCTCGTTAGTATACCCCAAAGGAACTTAACTGTGTAAATAGTTTCCATTGGACGTATATATTTTGTACAATACATTTATATCACTGGATCTGTAGTTTGTTATGCAGTATATTTTTCCAATTCTAGAAAAGTTGCAGAGCTCGGGTAGTATTACAATGTGACGAAATTCACCATAAGTGTTCACCAATATCATTGAAATCGGCCCCTGACGTTAGCTCCATTACTTTCCGTTGTTAACGAATAGTATAGGAGCGTGCGACTGGAGCTGCTTTTAATAAGATTGTAGTGTACACTTCACTCAGTTAATATAATGTTTTGTAAATTTATTAGAAGTCCACAAGGACTTGTCTGAAAGCTTAGTCTCTGGTATTACTGCATATAATGTCTGAAAGCTTAGTCTCTGGTATTACTGCATGTAATGTCTGAAAACTTAAAACATAGTCTCTGGTATTACTGCATATATTGTCTGAAAACTTAGTCTCTGGTATTACTGCATATAATGTCTGAACGCTTAGTCTCTGGTATTACTGCATATAATGTCTGAAAGCTCAAAACTTAGTCTCTGGTATTACTGCATATAATGTCTGAAAACTTAAAACTTAGTCTCTGGTATTACTGCATATAATGTCTGAAAGCTCAAAACTTAGTCTCTGGTATTACTGCATATAATGTCTGAAAGCTCAAAACTTAGTCTCTGGTATTACTGCATATAATGTCTGAAAACTAAAAACTTAGTCTCTGGTATTACTGCATATAATGTCTGAAAGCTTAGTCTCTGGTATTACTGCATATAATGTCTGAACGCTTAGTCTCTGGTATTACTGCATATAGTGTCTGAAAGCTTAGTCTCTGATATTACTGCATATAATGTCTGAAAGCTTAGTCTCTGGTATTACTGCATATATTGTCTGAAAACTTAGTCTCTGATATTACTGCATATAATGTCTGAAAACTTAAAACTTAGTCTCTGGTATTACTGCATATAATGTCTGAAAGCTCAAAGCTTAGTCTCTGGTATTACTGCATATAATGTCTGAAAGCTCAAAACTTAGTCTCTGGTATTACTGCATATAATGTCTGAAAGCTCAAAGCTTAGTCTCTGGTATTACTGCATATAGTGTCTGAAAGCTTAGTCTCTGATATTACTGCATATAATGTCTGAAAGCTTAGTCTCTGGTATTACTGCATATATTGTCTGAAAACTTAGTCTCTGATATTACTGCATATAATGTCTGAAAACTTAAAACTTAGTCTCTGGTATTACTGCATATAATGTCTGAAAGCTCAAAGCTTAGTCTCTGGTATTACTGCATATAATGTCTGAAAGCTCAAAACTTAGTCTCTGGTATTACTGCATATAATGTCTGAAAGCTCAAAGCTTAGTCTCTGGTATTACTGCATATAATGTCTGAAAGCTCAAAGCTTAGTCTCTGGTATTACTGCATATAATGTCTGAAAGCTCAAAACTTAGTCTCTGGTATTACTGCATATAATGTCTGAAAGCTCAAAGCTTAGTCTCTGGTATTACTGCATATAATGTCTGAAAGCTCAAAACTTAGTCTCTGGTATTACTGCATATAATGTCTGAAAGCTCAAAACTTAGTCTCTGGTATTACTGCATATAATGTCTGAAAGCTCAAAACTTAGTCTCTGGTATTACTGCATATAATGTCTGAAAACTTAAAACTTAGTCTCTGGTATTACTGCATATAATGTCTGAAAGCTCAAAACTTAGTCTCTGGTATTACTGCATATAATGTCTGAAAACTTAAAACTTAGTCTCTGGTATTACTGCATATAATGTCTGAAAGCTTAGTCTCTGGTATTACTGCATATAATGTCTGAACGCTTAGTCTCTGGTATTACTGCATATAGTGTCTGAAAGCTTAGTCTCTGATATTACTGCATATAATGTCTGAATGCTTAGTCTCTGGTATTACTGCATATATTGTCTGAAAACTTAGTCTCTGATATTACTGCATATAATGTCTGAAAGCTTAGTCTCTGGTATTACTGCATATAATGTCTGAAAGCTTAGTCTCTGATATTACTGCATATAATGTCTGAAAGCTTAGTCTCTGGTATTACTGCATATATTGTCTGAAAGCTTAGTCTCTAGTATTACTGCATATAGTGTCTGAAAGCTTAGTCTCTGGTATTACTGCATATAATGTCTATCGCTTTGTCTCTAAAGCTTTACTCTTTTATCATTCGCCTAACAAAGTACGATAGGCTACTCAACTCATGAAATATCCTGTTAATTGCATATAATAACGTGGGCGGCCAATTATTTATTTATCAAAAGTTAATTTCTTTTTCATGCACATTCGCGGTTTTCAGTCACTGAAGCTCTTATAAAAACGTCTCACGGGTTAATATCTATATATGACTCGACCAGATTAATTAACTTACTAAAACATTCGTGATAGAACCGTCTGAATAAAACCACCGTAGATGGTTCATATTTCGAGTTTATTGGTATGTAATGTGTTTGTTGGACGTACTCTTTCTAAAACTTGAATATAATTACCTTATTATGTAGATTCTTAATTCATCTTGTAGCTGTAAGATAATGTTTCAATTTTTAGTCACCGTAAGGGCGTTTTATAAATGACTAAACTGGATGGTTTACAAATGAAAGCATTAGCTGGAGTTTCGTGTTCTTTGATGTTTGTTTCCATGTCGCTTGCATCGGTTTTGTACATATCAGTACCACATACTATTTTGACGTTATTCAAAAACACTTCGTATCGTCAACAATATATCGATGATAGTGTAAAACAGTTGTTTAATCACAGGTTTGGGTATATAATATTGGAAGCGACTAACATTACACCTTCATTGTTACAAATCATGTTGATTCAGAAATTCCTCTAATGAAACAACTCAACTGGCATTACACAAATCTGGATCGTCTGTTCAATAGACATAACGAACCGTGATATTCAATATACGTAACAAGTAGGCTTTCTCCGCATAATGTCGACTGTTATTAATGTGGCGGAATTTCTGTATTGTACTGTTGGTGAAAACTCACGTGAAGTAATTTTTAATTCATAAGATTCTTAAGCCATATACTAAAAATTACGTTTGCCCGAATGACAATACATACAGCCATACCTTGTTTATTCGACCTTTTATCCGAAACTTGGTATTATCCGGAAAAAAAATCTGATCTATCTTCAGAATGTCTAATTGAAATGGGCTATTTGAATCCATGTATAATTCGAAATAAAATTTCGGACCCGATGAATTCGAATGAACCAGATCCTACTGTAATTCGAAAACAATGTAACAGAAAAAAAATGTATTTAACGTGTTGCTGAAAATCCATGCGGACAAGACAGCATTGGAACATTGGTAACAAAGGCGGCACACACGGGGAGGGATACGTAAACACGAACCAGGGGGTGGGGACAAATATTGACAAGTCCGTTCTGAGTTGCCATGTCACAGACCTACAGAAAAATGGTCTTGAAAATAATGGTCTTCAATAAAAAAAAATGTGCGAAGCTGACCGAAGAATAATAGTGTCGTTATCTACATTCAACTACAAATCGAAAACAATAGATATAAAAGTAAATAATAATGGCAAGTATTTAGTGTCTAGTCTGTCTTGTTAAAATAACCGTAGAATGTCAATTGCTGATAAGAAATGTTGTTTGCTTTTAAAATGCAGATTCGTTGTTAATTTGCTATTATACTTTTTCTTAAATTCTGAACCATGTTATGTATATCTTCAAACACATAAAAGTAAGTATGTTATTAGATATTCGTAAAAAGTATTCAATTATTTCTTGTCAGAGCAACTTGATCGGAAGAGCAACAGTAAGAGTAGATTTCTTCGAAACAAAACCAAGTTACTACATTGTATCAGGGTAATGGGAAACAATACCAAGTTACTACATTGTATCAGGGTAATGGGAAACAATACCAAGTTACTACATTGTATCAGGGTAATGGGAAACAATACCAAGTTACTACATTGTATCAGGGTAATGGGAAACAATACCAAGTTACTACATTGTATCAGAGTAATGGGAAACAATACCAAGTTACTACATTGTATCAGAGTAATGGGAAACAATACCAAGTTACTACATTGTATCAGAGTAATGGGAAACAATACCAAGTTACTACATTGTATCAGAGTAATGGGAAACAATACCAAGTTACTACATTGTATCAGGGTACTGGGAAACAATACCAAGTTACTACATTGTATCAGGGTAATGGTAAAACAATACCAAGTTACTACATTGTATCAGAGTAATGGGAAACAATACCAAGTTACTACATTGTATCAGAGTAATGGGAAACAATACCAAGTTACTACATTGTATCAGGGTACTGGGAAACAATACCAAGTTACTACATTGTATCAGGGTAATGGTAAAACAATACCAAGTTACTACATTGTATCAGAGTAATGGGAAACAATACCAAGTTACTACATTGTATCAGGGTAATGGTAAAACAATACCAAGTTACTACATTGTATCAGAGTAATGGGAAACAATACCAAGTTACTACATTGTATCAGAGTAATGGGAAACAATACCAAGTTACTACATTGTATCAGGGTACTGGGAAACAATACCAAGTTACTACATTGTATCAGAGTAATGGGAAACAATACCAAGTTACTACATTGTATCAGAGTAATGGGAAACAATACCAAGTTACTACATTGTATCAGAGTAATGGGAAACAATACCAAGTTACTACATTGTATCAGGGTAATGGGAAACAATACCAAGTTACTACATTGTATCAGGGTAATGGGAAACAATACCAAGTTACTACATTGTATCAGGGTAATGGGAAACAATACCAAGTTACTACATTGTATCAGGGTAATGGGAAACAATACCAAGTTACTACATTGTATCAGGGTACTGGGAAACAATACCAAGTTACTACATTGTATCAGGGTAATGGGAAACAATACCAAGTTACTACATTGTATCAGGGTACTGGGAAACAATACCAAGTTACTACATTGTATCAGGGTAATGGGAAACAATACCAAGTTACTACATTGTATCAGGGTACTGGGAAACAATACCAAGTTACTACATTGTATCAGGGTAATGGGAAACAATACCAAGTTACTACATTGTATCAGGGTAATGGGAAACAATACCAAGTTACTACATTGTATCAGGGTAATGGGAAACAATACCAAGTTACTACATTGTATCAGGGTACTGGGAAACAATACCAAGTTACTACATTGTATCAGAGTAATGGGAAACAATACCAAGTTACTACATTGTATCAGGGTAATGGGAAACAATACCAAGTTACTACATTGTATCAGGGTACTGGGAAACAATACCAAGTTACTACATTGTATCAGGGTACTGGGAAACAATACCAAGTTACTACATTGTATCAGGGTACTGGGAAACAATACCAAGTTACTGAATTGTATCAGGGTAATGGGAAACAATACCAAGTTACTGCATTGTATCAGGGTACTGGGAAACAATACCAAGTTACTACATTGTATCAGAGTAATGGGAAACAATACCAAGTTACTACATTGTATCAGGGTACTGGGAAACAATACCAAGTTACTACATTGTATCAGGGTACTGGGAAACAATACCAAGTTACTGCATTGTATCAGGGTACTGGGAAACAATACCAAGTTACTACATTGTATCAGGGTACTGGGAAACAATACCAAGTTACTGCATTGTATCAGGGTAATGGGAAACAATACCAAGTTACTACATTGTATCAGGGTACTGGGAAACAATACCAAGTTACTACATTGTATCAGGGTAATGGTAAAACAATACCAAGTTACTGCATTGTATCAGAGTAATGGGAAACAATACCAAGTTACTACATTGTATCAGGGTAATGGGAAAACACTAAGTCATTAGATACTGAAAGTTCGTTCATATTTTATTATGCTAGAGTTGCAATAGTATCAAGACGAACTAAATTGCTGTGAAGGTTTCCTCGACTTTTGCAACGGTGTTACCCGAACAAATTCGCTGTACATTTCCCTAAAATTTGCAGCACTTGAGCCGATGTTTTAGTTGTCTCCATAACAAAGCTTGACTTCACGATCCACGTAATGCGTAACCAGTCAGAAAATGGCAAATCGCAAAATGATGGTGACCCGACTGGAGGATCGCTATAGCAATGCGCATGCGAACTGAAAGCGAATGCTTGTATTTCCGGACACGACATCGGTGAAGACGCAGACAGAACGGGTGTTAATTGTTTCTGAAATAAATGGAGTGTGTAAATGTTAAAATTTTAATAGATTTTCCCTATAACACAGCTTTTGAGATAGGAAATACAAAATACTTCGCCTTGTACATGTATATTCTACTAATTCAATCCATTCAGAACCTCACGCTATGAGAAACCGACAATATGCATGTATTGTCCAGTTTTATTGACCTATCAAAATTTGCATATCTTCATGGTGAATGCACATGATAAATAAGTCTTTATCGAAAGTGGCCCGATTACTAATTTATAGCGTGCATTGACCATGAAGATATGCAAATTTTGACAGGTCAATAAAACTGGACAATATAGCTGTGTTAGTCTAGTGTAATCGATAATTTACTTTGTTAGTTAAATAAAAAAAATGTGTAAGTTTTTTTCTGGCTAACTTTAGTGGATATTAGTTCAGTATATAACGTGTGTAACAGAAACTCTGAACAATTTGCTCGTGAGATGTTAAAGCGAATTTAAGAAAATCCGCTTCACACCATACGTATTGGTGGTAACTCTACATAATCAAATGTAAAAATGAAGGCAAATGTGTCGTATGTTACCTGAAGACAAGCTTTTGTTGTGTCTATCCATTGTTGTCCCGTTGCAGAAAAGTGTAGTCGCTGGCTTGTGAATTCATTACAGATTCTATCTCCAAAATTTATTGCGTATGAATCATTGCTGGCCTCGCATGGGTATTGCCGCTGAAGGATAGCAACATCAGTTCAAATATTAACGTGATATTCAATGTACATGTACGTAGCAAGTATACAGGGTTTTCAAAAATTTCGTTCACAAAGTTTGAATGTTCAGGCTTTTTTAATTGCTCGACCCATCTATGTCGCTGTATACCTGTAGTTAAAATCTGTGTGAGAGTATATTATAAAACAAATTTGCATGAAAAAGGCAGCAGATTTTCTTTGGCCGAAATAAAGCCAGTGTACACAGCATTGTTTTCATTTTCTCGATATTCAAACTTTGTGAACAAACTGTTTTCACACCCTGTACTTTCTCCGAATAGTGTCGAAGATTATTGGCGGTACCGAGAGTTCTGTATTTTACTAATGTAGAACATGTTAAGGAAACGCTTTATCATGCAAAGTGTTGAAATTAGTACCATATAGATTTGATAGTGTAAAAACTTTATATACCATATATCATTATAAGTCCAAATTCCAAGAACCATATCAGGCAGAACTCTAGATTTGTTTTTGATTTTTAAATACAGTTGTCCCGGAGTAGTGTACATATTAATTATGACTTGTCCGATATGGGAGGATAATTGTACGAGCATAGAATTTGGTACGGAGGCATGCAAAACAGACTTGTCCCGGACTAAGTCCAACGCAACTGTTGGTAGTCCGAATCTGCAAGTAGACTTTCCGGGACGTCAGGCTAGTGGGTTTCTAGATCCCTGCATATAATTATACTAAAGTCATGGAAGTAGGTTGTATTATACAGAACACATGTACTGTATCAGATTACTTATCTTTAAATTTATTACCTGAAGCGCTATCTGAATGTTAATCTTTAATATTCAAAGATATGCCGTCTCTAAATACGTAAATCCATGTCGTTTATATTTTTGTTTAGCGTCCGCCTGCACCTATGTCCGTACGTAAGTTTAAAAAATCGCCTAGGGAAGTAACAGCTGTGTCGTATTTACATATGTTTTGGTAGATATTTTGATGAATTGCATGTTTGAAAATAGTGAGAGAAAACAAGTCAGTGTTTTCTATTATACTTCTAATGTTTAATAAAGAACCAAATTGTTTAGTTTATTTTTATCATGTTCACCACATCAAAACATGGGGAAAGATACACCTTCTATCATCTGGCGTTGCGATTTCCGAAACAACCTTGTGTGTTTTTATTTCGAATGTGTAGCTAGGTTTCGCAAACCGAAGTTGACGCTTAACAAAATTAAAAACAGAATGACCTAATGACCTAATGTTCAGTGAAATACACGTGTCACTGTAACACTGGTCTACAAAAGTAGGATATAATGGAATGAAACATATCAAGCTGCTGTTACAATAGTGTTAATATGTTCCCGGAACTATTGCATAATCTTAATAATATCTCGATTTAATTGATAATTGAAATGTCATTTCAACTGTCACGGAAAATAATCAGGCGGAACCTACTGTTTGTCGATATACAAATAGTTAGTAAAACATACTCACAACCAAACAATCTTTGTACCATGAACAGTCATTGCCAGGCGGGTCGTAGCACCACGCCGGAAGTTCAGAACAATGAGCAAACTGGAAGACACAAAAAAGCAGCACAGTCTGGAGAATCATGTCGAAGTTAACGTTAGATATTTAATGGATGACTTCTCATGTTATCTTGCTATATAAAGCTGCTAGAACACTCTGTTGATAAGAAATAGATAAACATATATAGCAACATAATTGGAGGCACTAATGGACAGAAGGACTACAGGCAAACCTACAACCCACCAACTCTCGTTTGTCTAATCATAAGCCGAATTAAAGGTTTATTTATAGATTTAAGGCGGCATTACGTGTTTATTTAATTCATGTAAGTAAAGAGCTTTCTACACACCGGTATTTGGTAAGAAATGACATTCTTGCCGTCGGCAATATTTTATTTCACTGAATTGACCTTCTTCTATGAAATTTCGCTGTCAATGAAGGTCGCTAGTCGTAAACCAGTGAATGAAACATTTCAGAAATAAAAAAGTCGTAGGCAAAGCTTTTTTGATGAAATAAAACCTAATGTCATCCCAAGTTATCATCAAAATGATCATTCAATGAAAAACCTCGTCCATATGTCGAAACGGACGACAAAATTTAGTCACTTTATGTTCAAACACATGTCAATTTCAGAGGGTCTCATTGTAACGTAAATGAACGCAGCTGTACGATTTCAAACATCTTCTTTAAGTGACGTCATTTCCAGAAAACGTAACATGTGATGACAACATGTAAAGACAGTAAGTAAAATTTGCCTCATATGTTAAAAAGGAAAACTATTGTTTCCTGCCATGTGGGGGCAAATATTGCTTACTTTCGGTACATGGTGACGTCACATGTGACGTTGTCTGGAAATGACGTCAGATTGAAAATAGTACAGCGGCGCTAATATTATATTATACATGTATAAGAATAGTTTATATATTACGACACATCTCACATATAAGGAACATTCCTTATTCCGTTTTGTCGACAAGGAGTGATAAGGTAAATGTCAATACAAATAGGTGAATACATACTTAAATGACCTATCTTAAGAGCTGTAGAACTCCTACCACGCGGGAACACAATCATGATAACATGTCTGCCGTTTCTAAAATCAAAACCCTGAGTGAACCATTCGTGGCTTGTCGTTGTACGTGTAGCATGAATGCTTTAATCTTATACAATGTTTTACATCATTTAATTGTATTAAAAAAACAATAATGTTATGGCCTTGTATGATTTAATCTCCAACGTTCCTAGTTATCTTAACATAACAATTAATGCATGCTTTAGTCAGTCTTTATATGAAGTAATACCAGTTTTTCCAGTTCTCCAAGGTCTGCATATCAGTATTTGCATGTAGTTTCGTAGTATTTAGTGTATTGCATGGAACATGATCAAAATCCAGTATTTGGCGGGAAGTTTTCCTATTAAAGAAATTGAATCTGACCAATCTTTGCCATTGTCTCCAGACTATTAAGGTAACTTTTACCTATTTGTCGTTTGACTGGTCACTTCATGTGTTTTAGCTGTAATGTTTGAACATTGTATTTTATTATAGCTTGAGTTGCATGTTAGCACCATTTTGAAAATTGATACTATTAAATATAAAATCCATTTCTTAGTATTTTATAACTAAATGATACATGTAATAATTTATATATAACATAATAAACATCCATCAAATAACCGTTATCACTTCCTTACTCTTACTTGTTATTTATTTAGACAGAAGACAAACAAATTATTAGATCGAAAACACGACTGAACCTGGCCCTTTACAGGTAAATGAAATACCTGGGGTGGTATTCACAAAGCATCTTAGATTTTTTCGTAAGAAATTTCGTAAACTCTAAGAAATTTCTTAGCTAAGAGTAAAATATTTTTTACTCGTAAGTACTATTCAAGAAGCCTCGTAGGAAATATCTTAGATAAAATATTATCCTAAGTTTGAGAAATATCTTACGTTACAATTTTGTCCCAAGAAATTTCTAAACGTTGTTGCTATGTAAAAGTGGAATTTCCCAACCTTAAAATAGTAACGGAAGTAAACACAACAGTACATATATGACAATCTCTATCCAGAGTTGTCGTTCCTGCATGTTTTAATTATACACATTAAAGAACAAGATACTTACAATTTGCATAGATGTACCATGCATTACATGGTCTTGAAGCAGCATTTTACTTAATTTACTCAACATGTTGTATAATAATGATGTCATCAATATGTTATCAATAACAAAATTGATAGCGATACTTCAATACTTGCGATAATTTGACATAAATGAGATTTCCGGAGTCTGTGTTTCACACACTCTCAATTTTTAATTTATCTATTTGTATAGCAGTGTAATTTTATTCAGATTGTGAATAGAATGTCTATAATGAGTGTGCCATAGTCTCTTATAATTATTGTAGAAGAGTCTTGCATGAGTATGTATGCATTGTGTTACTGAAATATTGTGTTATATATGCAAGAATGAGACTTTAATAAAAGATATATATAAACATACATTGAGGCAAGTACATGCTGATCCATTTTAGAATGCACTTATCAATTACTTGGTTTTGTGTTGCTGTCAATTTATTGGCATTTGTACACTATAAATGTGTTGCCTGCTGTAATATAACACAACAAAATGTACTGTTACTAGGGTGTACTAGGGAAAGTCCTTCAATTATAACTTAAATAACAATTACCCAAGCATTGTTTACAGGACACATGTTGTCTTAATAATTAATCAGACAGACAAAATTGAAATAATGTTCTACTTAAATGTTTGACATTCAGTTAATACTTATTAACTGTGCATAAATATACAGCAATTAAATAATGTTAATGTATCAAACCTATTTTTTTGACTCATGTGTAGTTTCCATTAAAATGAATAATATTTGCATTATCCCTAGCTGAGTAAGTGTTCATGCAAAATGATTTGCAATAAAATAATTACACCATTGCACAATTACATGAAATGGAATTAGAATTACATCATTTTCAGGATGGAATATGAAAACATTGTACCAAATAGAATATGTTAAACAGAAATGTTTAGCACTCTTGTAAATGAAGATTTGGGATAAAATTATGCAGCATACATTTAAAGTGGTAGAGAGTGCATGATTCATTTCATGTATCTAAATAAATGTGTTTTCTGTACTTTTTAAACACCCAAAGTAATATGTTTGTTTGAAAGTAGTCAGGCTAGTCATGAATATTTATTTAATGTATACTAAACTGTAACTGAAGGGACATTTAATACACATATATACAGCTAATATGTGACTGAAGTGACTCACAAAGTTGTGATTTTAAACAGGATCCACAGTGACACTTCCATGGTTGATGGATGTGTAAATAAACAACCTTGCAACAAACATTTAAAGGATTATTTCAATACACACATTAAAGTTTACTGTTATTATATTCTTCAAGTGGTCAATATATTGCTGATATTATAGTCTGGTACTTTGTACAATTATGTCCATCTCAAATGCAAATGGGCATTTTTTATTATGATAACTATTCCTAGTTTTAAGTGATTACAGAACAAATATAATATTGTTCATTTGCTAGTATATATGGAGTGCTTAAATAATAATACCATTTTAAGATATGATATACATGTTGTATAATTTTGGTGTGGGTTATAAGAAGACTATAATACTTATGTGTGTGCAAAGATCTCCAGGACTAATAAAATCAAAAACAAATCAATTCAGGATCCACATTTTTTATTCAGGTTACATACAACAATAAATCATGAACTAATGACATACAAGCTCTGCTTGTCATACAACTGATTTTTCATAGGTTTATGTTGTTTTTCCACAATAACTACCAAAATGTCATGTGTGTTATCAGCATCCAGATGATATGAGCTGATCAGAAAATAATGACACTGTATTTTCCACATGTGCTAATAAATTGCTGACAAAACTAAATATGTATTACACAAACTTCCAAGGTTTTTTGTCTTTTAGTACACATCTTTGTTTCAAATAATGATGTTTCAGTAACGTTTTGTAATATATTGGATCTTCATATCTTCATTGTGGCACTGCACAGTCAGGGCCGTAAATTACATGGAGGCATGTAGGCAGTTGCCTCCTATTGCGGGCTGAAAAAAAAATCATTTTTGTCTAAAAAGGGTCCAAAAAATTGTTCGTCTCGCTCCGCTCGGCGGGGTGCCTCCCCTTCCAGGGGAGGCAATTTACGGCCCTGACAGTGAATCTCCTGTTACAGTCAACTGTTGCACCATGAATAGTTCTATATATCTCATACCATAACATCAAAATGATTCAAGTAATAAGATGATGTTTTTCCTGAAAAGATATTTAAACAAATAGATTTGTAAGGCCGAAAAAGATTTAACAAAATTATAAAACATGTACATTACACATACTAAAAGTTACCTATTAACTAAAACAATTGAATGTGGTTCATAAAACATCTTATCACAGCTCTAAATAAATTACTGTTTTCTGACAAAACAGAGAGCGATTTTATTCCTGTGCCCCAGGTAGGAATGATCATAATCATTACAACAGCGTCCATTCAAAGAACTCATATCAACAAACAGAAACTAATATGTATGCAAAATACATAAATAAGTAAGCAAAAGATTACTTCCGCGTCGCGAATTCATGTGACAAACACACAGTTTATGACATTTAGTAAACGCTTCCTGTAGACAAAGCATATGGTAAAACGACCAACTATGATTAATGTCAGTTCAAAAACGAAGTTTACTAGTACCTGTATTCAGTAATACACTTTTACAAGACAACAAACTAGACATCATTTCACCCTCTCGATTCGATTTTTTGACAGCTGATTTCCGTGCGTGTAATAAAGTAAAATATACAGATTTAATCTAAACGGAATCTTTGCATAAATATGTTTGTAAAATATGATAAACTTACCTTGTATACGTTGAGGAAGCCGGAAATAACCGTGTTTAAAATCACAGAATGTACCGTCGCCATTTTTAAGAAATTTTTCAAGTAGATAAGATACCTATAGACGTATTTTATTTATTGAAAAAATTCTTAGATGAAACACGAATATTTAAGACTAAAATGGGCTATTTAAGACCAAAATAATTCTGAGATGTTTTGTGAATAGCTTTTAAGAAATATTTTAATTTTAAGTCAAATTTTGTCAAATTTGAGAATTTTCTAGCAGATAAGAGAAATATTTTTATCTTAGATGCTTTGTGAATACCACCCCTGGGGCCGTATTCATGAAGCTTCTTAGAATTTTTTTTGTCTAAGAAAATTGATATAAATAGAATTTTCTTAGTTTTTTCCATTTTTTTCTTAGTTTTTCACTAAAAAATAATAAAAAATATCTAAGACAGATTTTTTTCTAAAATTTTCACTTAGAAAAAAAATTGTCTTAGAAAAGGCAAAAATATCTAAGAAAATGGTCAATTTTGTCTATAACTTTAAGATACCTATCACCCTGTCTTAAACTTATAGAAATTTCTTTACAATTCTCATATTGCAAACAAAATGGCGTCCTTCGACCAAACGACATTGTGAAAAATCAATAAAAGGTTTGTATTATGTGCATATAAAATGTATTTTATTGTTTTTATCGTTATTGCGTGAACTTTTCGCGATTTTAGAAACTTTTCGCTTTTAAATCCAGTGAAAGGGGAGTAATCGTGAATAAACTTCCGGCTTGAAGATGTCAACAACGGACGCTAAATTACCAGCCAATTTGACGAGGAAATACTTGAAATTGCTGATATGCTAGCTGTCAAACCAAGCTATGTTACAGCATATCTTTATGGATACAGTTTGAAATGCTCATGATTATAGCCTTTATGGTATGTATTGGCAACTGCTGTTGAAATAAGATGATACTCAAGAGTCATGGCATTTTTGTGGATTCAAAACAAATACACAATAATGTTATTGTGAATTTTGGTTTGTAGTATTTTCCTTCATTTACATTTATGTCTTACAAGCTTTTAGCTTCATTTTAAGAAAAGTAATTAGTATAAATAAAAAACAAAACCGATGCAAAGGCTGTGTAAATTACTGTGAAACTTAACAACAACTCCTGCCATCATCAGTAATTGTTATCAAACAAGGGAAATAACTTTTTTAATTCATACTTATATACCTTTTGAAATGTTATCTTTAGCTTGTTAAACTTAGCTTTTCCCAACAAAAAATGTTGAGAAATGTGAAGCATACTATCTTGTGCATAGTGTAAATAAAATTTTGTAATTTGTACATATTGCAAATGTAAATGAGCAAGGCCATGCCATGAAACATACATAGTACATTTCTGAATACATGGATGTGCTGCACATTATTGGAAATGGTATAAGATGAGGTTTAATTTGAAAGAGGGCGTAGTGTAAATTTTTGTCTGAATCTTAATCTATGATCATCATTAAAAAAAAATATGTTAGTAACTTACACAAGATTTTTTTCATTTGTGCAGATAATATGGCTAGACGTGGTGTAGATTTGGATAATCTTCGAAATATAGAGATAATGGAACGGTACCGGTTTGACCGAGCTGGTATTGAATACCTAGATTTTCATCTTGGACCAAAGATCCAACCAGAAACTAGACGCAATAACAGTTTATCATTGGTGGAGAAAATTTTAATAACTCTACGTTATTTGGCCACTGGAGGGATACAGTTGAATGATGGCGACATACACGCTGTATCTCAGCCAACTGTGTCCAGGTGTGTTACCGAGGTTGTTGATGCCATTAGGCATGATGATTTTGCAAGCCGTCACCTCAACTTCCCTATTGAGCCTGAACGCCTCCAAAGTATCAATGAGGGTTTCTTTGGGATTGCTGGCATGCCACATGTGATTGGACTTATTGATGGCACTCATATCCAGATTCAGGCTCCATCTGTGGACGAACCAGCCTATGTAAATAGAATGTCATATCATTCTATTAATACACAGGTAAATATTAACAATAATCTGTTTCCTCACAAACATAACTATCTATCTAGTCACTTTTGGTAAAATTGACCTGATGATATGGTGCCTGATAAATCTTGTGTAAGTTGGTCATATGACTTCTGATAATCCATCCATTGACTAGTTCTGCTTAGTCTAGATTTCCAGGCAGAAATTCTGATCCGAGGACTATAATCCACGGGAAAGAATATACTATATTATTTCAAACTTCAATGGACACTATATGCTGCATGCTTGTTTAATGCTGCCTCAATGTACTGTCTGCGTCTTGTAATTCTTAATGTTTTTTCAACAAAATGATATTGAACAACATGGACAATCAAATATGCTGTACAGTGTTACTTGTGTGTATAGACCCCAAATATGGACAGCCTATAGTTTCAATTGCTGTCAACTTGGTCTCTGTTTTTTTAGAGAAAATGTTAATGTCCTTGTGATTTTTTTTTCCAGATTGTTATTGACTGCGATGATAATATAATAGACTGTGTTGCCCGTTGGCCAGGGAGTGCTCATGACTCAAGAATTTTAAGGTGTAGTGGGCTCCATCAGCTGTTAGAGGAAGGCCGTATTCCAGGGGCGGATAATTTCCTGCTCGGTGACTCGGGATATCCTTGTAAGAAGTGGCTTCTGACGCCTTTTATGAACCCGCAAGGTGTACATCAAGTAGACTACAACAGGTAATTATTTCAGCATTTTGGTTAATTTCTTTCAACTTTTACCAAAGCCATGTCTAGTCTGATAATTACCAATGTAGCTCATTTAAGATTTTTTATCACACAGGACTGTTTTGACCAGGTAACTAGATGTAAATGAGATTAAAACAAATGCCAAAATGCTCGCGTTATAACTTATATAAGTGTAAGAAAAAAATTAATTGTTTTACTATCCTGCAGATAAGCAAAGTCATGTGATATTTAAATATTTCATAAAAATTTTCAGAGCTCATAAGAAGACCCGTTCAAAGGTAGAACGTGCTATCGGTCAGTTGAAGAGGAGATGGGGGATAATGCGTGGGGAGATGCGCCTTAAACCAGAGAAGGCTTGCAAGTTAGTAACTTTTGTCAACTATTACTAGTATGCCCCTTACAACTGTTAGCGGTTTCAATTGAACAAAGTTGCGATATATTTCATCAGCTTTGTTATTGCTCATGACATAGTCAAATGAAATGTTATGGCCATGATACTTCTGTAGGGTTACTTTAATTCATTATAAACTTAGTTCATAATTTTCATTTACCATGTCCATGTATCTACTAAATTTTCTGTACAACACATTTTCCTGCCTACCAGCCTACATTTTTTATGGACAAAACACCCTAATCATTAACAATTGGCAATACAGAAATAAGTTAATTTATCATGTCCACCGTCAAGTAAAATAGTGTGAAAAAAAACTACACTTGCTATGGTCGCCAAGTGTACAATAAAGAATGATGAGGAGCAAAACTGAGCACATAATCTAACCTGGCATAGATGTTATTTCTGTTCCATCTTGTCAGTAATATTTGAGAAAATCAACTGAAAACTGCTATAATTAGACAGCTGACACTTCAAAGCTATTGTCTGTACATACTTGACTTTATAAAGTATAGGATATGAAGTATTGAATGTTAGAACATAGTATTTTATAATTCCAGAGTAATAACAGCTTGTGCTGTTCTGCACAATGTGTGCAAGACACGCAACATACCGATTGTGGACGGTGTACCACCTCAAGATGGTGGACAAAATGCCCTAAACAATAATAGACAATACAACGGGCCTCAGAATGGGCTGCAGTACAGACTGAATATTGCCAACAGATATTTCTGATGTAATCATTGTGTTAATTTTGAAACACTGGTTTGTCAATGTGTATGATTTAACTGTTAGGAAATGTATTTTATCGCATAAGTACCTGTATATTTTACGTTATAGAATATATGTCTGTTGTTGGATATGAGTCTGTTATTGGATATTGGTCAGTTAGAGGATATTGGTGTGTTGTAAGATATGGGTCTAGTGTAGGATAGTGGTGTGTTGTAAGATATGAGTCTGGTGTAGGATATTGGTGTGTTGTAAGATATGGGTCTAGTGTAGGATAGTGGTGTGTTGTAAGATATGAGTCTGGTGTGGGATAGTGGTGTGTTGTAAGATATGAGTCTGGTGTAGGATATTGGTGTGTTGTAAGATATGAGTCTGGTGTGGGATATTGGTGTGTTGTAAGATATGAGTCTGGTGTAGGATATTGGTGTGTTGTAAGATATGAGTCTGGTGTAGGATATTGGTGTGTTGTAAGATATGAATCTGGTGTGGGATATTGGTGTGTTGTAAGATATGAGTCTGGTGTAGGATATGAGTCTGGTGTGGGATAGGCCATTGGTATGTGATAGGACATTGGTATGTTGATAGGACATTGGTATGTTGATAGGACATTGGTATGTTGATAGGACATTGGTATGTAGATAGGACATTGGTATGTTGATAATACATTGGTATCATCATGTTGATAGGACATTGGTCTGTGATAGGACATTGGTATGTTGATAATACATTGGTATGTTGATAGGACATTGGTATGTTGATAGGACATTGGTATGTTGATAGGAAATTGGTATGTGATAGGACATTGGTATGTTGATAGGACATTGGTATGTTGATAATACATTGGTCTGTGATAGGACATCCATTTGTCATAGGTTATCAGTCTGTCATAATTTGTTCAATACTTTGAAGCATTTTATCACACTAAATATGCCAGGTAATAGGAAGTAACTAACCATTGTTGTTCATTGAATGATTTATGTCACTAATTTAATTTAATGTATAACAGCATAAACAAATAACAACATATTACATTCACATTAATTTCAGCTTTTTCTTATACATTTCAATTTGTAAGAGCATCTTTTGCTTCTTCAGCTGCTCTAGTGTGTGGCTATGGCAACAGCAAGTACATACACTGGTAACACTGAAATGTGCAGAGAATAGATGAAATAACCGTATCAGGCATAGAGATAAAAATTATTTCCGCTGCCATCATCCAAAAAATTACGTTTATTTTGTTAAATGTCAATGCTACAACAACGAAAATTTATATGCTAACTTTCTATCATTAATAGACATTACTAGACAACTGGCATATCTCGATGATATTTTAATTAAGTTTGACCCTTTTTAACTTAGACATAATGGTAGACATTTTTCATAAAGTTCAGTATTAGGTTTACTTTTGATGCTATTGCTTTGATCTTTGATAACCTGCTTTGTTTAAAGCACAAGAAGTGCAGTTTTTAATGTTGGAAAAATTCTATAAGGCAATAAAGCATTTAGTGTAGAACCAAATATTTTGAATACAGGAAACAAACAATGTTGTTTACGGTTGAGTGTGAATAAGTCTGATTATTCCTATTACATAAATGTGTTTTCATTACGAAAGAAATATTAAAAGATATTTGTTTAATATTGTGTAAGAGCGAATTTTATTTCACCGAATGAGCATTATTTATAAGTGTAAATTTAGTCAGGTGCTATTGTATTGACTAAATTATGGCAATTTCCAAGATCAATTAAATCATATGGTAAAAAGTTTTAAAATGAATTTTTAAAAAGATAATACATTGACATTACCTAGGTTCAACTGCATCAGGTGAAGCTGTTGCTACATCTACAGTTGCTGTAAGCAAATGTTTAGGCCTAGGCATTTCACTGTCTAAAACCCTTGTCTCATCTTCTGCGCTAATATTGAATAAAACATAAATTAATCAAAAGTGACATACTGAAGAACAATGCTGTGGTTGTTAATTGTACAACTAGAAAAGATTTGAAGGAAATGTGATAGACGAAGTCTTTGAGCACAACTATTAGTTCTGCTTTGATTGAATTTTGTTTTTCTTACCTGAACCATGTGACAAATAAGAGCTACTGTAATTTTTTTGTTACTTGCTTTAAAATTGTTACTCAGTTTATATATATGAATAATTCCAAACTCGGCAAATCCCTGCATAAAGTGACGTTTATACTTGTGTAAACATCATTTTTGGATGCTGTTCCAGCGAAGATTAACCGCCCCTGGAATATTTTTTTAAAATGTGTATTTATATCCGTAAGACAAAGATACTTGTCGAGCTGTAGATTTCCATCCGCTAATTTAATGTAAAATTAAGACAGATCGACAACTTTACCGCAAATCTGGCTTGTTTACAAATATAAAGTTAACCAAAACGTGACGTACGTTTTGATGACGTCATCTATATTTTGCGCAGGGCCGTATCCGGAGACAACAAATGGGGTTGTTTTTATGTCGTTTCTAATGCTAATTGGAATTATAAGTATTAAAGGACGATTTTTAGACGTTCATCGACGTGTAAGCACCCGATATGAAGGCACACATTTAACATAAAGCCCTTCCGGGCTTTATTCAATGTGTTCCTTCATATCGGGTGTTTACACGTCGATGAACGTCAAAAAATCGTCCTTTAATCCTATAATGTTGTGTTTTTAATTTTAAGCCATTGCGCTTTATTTCTAAAGCTTACATAGCTGTGACAAGCAATATCTTTGGGGATATTCATGTTCTTCAGTGTTAGCCATTGTTTCATTTAACTATATTATATTTTTTCAATGGAATCATAGTAAACTAATTAACAAGGTGTAATCAATAGATACCACTTACTCTCTCAACCGTTTCAACATCTTTACGGTTGAATCACATGATTCATCTCCGGCCCCTAATACTGACACAGAGTCCACCCCCAGTACAGCCATCACACCCATGGTGATGAAGCTTGGCCCTTTGTTCAGAGCTGATCCTCCTCCTTTTGAAATAAATAATTCAATCTCAAACTTTATTAATTGATTATTGTAGTTTTTCAATCTAAAATGTGCAATAGTTGCATAAAATCCTAAGCCACAAGAAATTTAACTTTGTCAATTGTGTTTTTTTTTCCAACAATGAACTTATCTTATTTAGGACACATTAGGAAAATTCACTGATGTATTTCATGTTAATTGCATACTGTAAAATCATTCACAATTTCAGGTCTTGCTTTGGTAAAAAGACTATTAAGTGTGGCCATAAATGTTTGGATTTACACTTCCTTAAATACACATATATTATGATTCAGTATTTCGACAAAATCCACAAAATTAAATCCCCCACATAAAAATAATGAATTTACAGCAGGGGTTTCACTGGACCTGAAAACACAAGAGTCCCAGGACCCTTCACTCAAAATTTTGGAGGGTCCTTTTCTTAAGTCCAAGAGTCCTCCAATATGTCAATACCATTTATTTAAACCCTTTACGGTAATATATGCAACTCTTGTATGCTAACATTTACTCATGATATGTTGTCAATGCTGGCTGTACTGTAGGCCTTATAGGTCAATAATGTTTATTAACCATGATGCAACTTCATAACACGAGCCATACTATATAATCTTCATTTATTGGGGCTCTTTTTAGTGTATGTAAGTCATGCGTTACCTGTCATCTTTGAGTCTTTTAGGTAGTCCATGTACATCATACGATGTTTGGAGGACAGATTCAGCCACTTCTTTTCCAGTTTATCACTTGTTCTTCCCTTTTCGGCCGATGCATTGTATTTGTCAGCTACCAATTTCCATGTGGATTTCTTTGTTTGGCTACTTACACCTGAAATATTTAGAGAATTAGTCAGCCAGTGTTGCATTGGACCATAATCATTTCAGCATGACATATGTATGTTCTCTCTCTGTATTTATGTTTATGTGAACTTGACAAACTTATGAAAGATAATGTGTCAGTACATATTCAAGTTTTGTCCTAAAATTTTAATTGTTTTCTTTTTAAATAAATGAATGTGTAATAATTTGATGCATTTCCATAATTATACTTACAGGCAATTATTGTTTGTGTTGAATTAATATTGAATAAATCAATATTTATATGACTACTTACTATTATTGTTTTTTTAGCTCACCTATCCCAAAGAGTCAAGGTCAGCTTTTTTTACCAATCTCTGTCTGTCGTTCGTCAACAAATAGCTTGTCTCGACACTAGATGTCACAGTATTGCCCTGTATCTTTACAAAACTTGGTCACATTGATCATCTCTAAGAAATCTTGGCCAACCTCGATATTGGGGTATCGTAGGTCAAGAACTATGTCACAAGGTCAAAACAGAGGCTAAACAAGGTCAAATCAGAGGCTAAACTTGTCTACTGTACCGTAGACTGTCAGTTAATAGATAGTTAGATACACATACTATTTGAACGAGTTCTGAGAGATGAAGACCAAATATATGTAGACACTTTTTATTTCCGAGACGCTTTTTAGTATCACATTAATATACACAGGGTTTTTCACTCTGTTTTTGGAAGATAGCCCATGGCATTGAAATTGGGAATTTTAGCGGCATTTCAGTGGAAATTGGGAAAAATGACAACTTGGAATATTTCTTAGAGCAGTGTTTCACAACCAAGTAGAGATTAACTGGTTGGTATCCCAGACCGGCATGAGGTAGTCTCTATCTACCTACATGCAGCTTAGGCTAATGGAAGTCCCAGTAAAATTTCTCTTTAATCTGTTTGTCTGCCTTTCTCACATGTATAAATGCATTACTGTACACCAGTCGCTACAAAGGACCAAGGGAAAGGGGGGCTATTACGAAATGGAGCTAGTGTATCGCAAACAGATTCCTTGTATAATTAATAATTATATCATATAATAACCCGAACAAATGCAGTCATGTCACAGTAAAATAACTCATTAAAAAAACTAAATTTATGGCCTTACCTTGACCAAACCTAACTTTAATCAACTGGTGATTAGTATACTTGGGGAATTGCTGATTTTTCTCCCCCATAACGCTGCAGAGTAGCAGCGACTCCTCGTCAGAAAACTTGTCTTCCCTCTTGACGGGAGTCACTGTCTCCTTCACCGGTTCTAAAATCACTTGGTTGATTGCACCTTCCATGTTTGTATACATGCAGACGATGTTATTACTCTTCCGGTGTATACGCTATTTTTACCCCTGTTAAATTTCCATTATCGGCAACTGCATTTGTTGAATTAAATGATCTACAGCCACGGCATAAGAATAAAACGACGGATCAAATACACATCGCTTCAAACTATATCGTGAATGCAACCATTCTCCACACCAGACATATTCTGGCACGCACGATTTACTCCATAAAACGTTCAATTTCCCTGTCTCGACGTATCCACCCTTTCATGTGTCAGCCATTTTGTTTCGAAAGAGAGGGACATGATCTGAAACGTCATAGTTGCTATTTTTAGTATGGAATCTCCACGGAAAACACCTTGGCTACGCTTTAGAAAAAATCTTAGATTTTTTTTCCTCTTAGACTAAATTTCTCTTAGAAATGATTTAGAAATATTCTTAGATGAAAGTTATAGATTTTTCTTAATTCTAAGAGGAAAAAAATGTTCTAAGACAAATCTATAGAAAATTTCTAAGAAGCTCCATGAATACCAACCCAGGGGTGGTATTCACAAAGCATCTTAGATTTTTTCGTAAGAAATTTCGTAAACTCTAAGAAATTTCTTAGCTAAGAGTAAAATATTTTTTACTCGTAAGTACTATTCAAGTAGCCTCGTAGGAAATATCTTAGATAAAATATTATCCTAAGTTTGAGAAATATCTTACGTTACAATTTTGTCCCAAGAAATTTCTTAACGTTGTTGCTATGTAAAATTGGAATTTCCCAACCTTAAAATAGTAACGGAAGTAAACACAGCAGTACATATATGACAATCTCTATCCAGAGTTGTCGTTCCTGCATGTTTTAATTATACACATTAAAGAACAAGATACTTACAATGTGCATAGATGTACCATACATTACATGGTCTTGAAGCAGCATTTTACTTAATTTACTCAACATGTTGTATAATAATGATGTCATCAATATGTTATCAGTAACACAATTGATAGCGATACTTCAATACTTGCGATAATTTGACATAAATGAGATTTCCGGAATCTGTGTTTCACACACTCTCAATTTTTAATTTATCTATTTGTATAGCAGTGTAATTCTATTCAGATTGTGAATAGAATGTCTATAATGAGTGTGCCATAGTCTCTTATAATTCTTATAGAAGAGTCTTGCATGAGTATGTATGCATTGTGTTACTGAAATATTGTGTTATTATGCAAGAATGAGACTTTAATAAAAGATATATATAAACATACATTTAGGCAAGTACATGATGATCCATTTTAGAATGCACTTATCAATTACTTGGTTTTGTGTTGCTGTCAATTTATTGGCATTTGTACACTATAAATGTGTTGCCTGCTGTAATATTACACAATAAAATGTACTGTTACTAGGGTGTACTAGGGAAAGTCCTTCAATTATAACTTAAATAACAATTACCCAAGCATTGTTTACAGGACACATGTTGTCTTAATAATTAATCAGACAGACAAAATTGAAATAATGTTCTACTTAAATGTTTGATTTAAATGTTTGATATTCAGTTAATACTTATTAACTGTGCATAAATATACAGCAATTAAATAATGTTAATGTATCAAACCTATTTTTTTTACTCTTGTGTAGTTTCCATTAAAATGAATAATATTTACATTATCCCTAGCTGAGTAAGTGTTCATGCAAAATGATTTGCAATATAATAATTACACCATTGCACAATTACATGAAATTGAATTAGAATTACATCATTTTCAGGATGGAATATGAAAACATTGTACCAAATGATTCAAGTAATAAGAGGATGTTTTTCCTGAAAAGATATTTAAACAAATAGATTTGTAAGGCCGAAAAAGATTTAACAAAATTATAAAACATGTACATTACACATACTAAAAGTTACCTATTTAACTAAAACAATTGAATGTGGTTCATAAAACATCTTATCACAGCTCTAAAGAAATTACTGTTTTCTGACAAAACAGAGAGCGATTTTATTCCTGTGCCTCAGGTAGGAATGATCATAATCATTACAACAGCGTCCATTCAAAGAACTCATATCAACAAACAGAAACTAATATGTATGCAAAATACATAAATAAGTAAGCAAAAGATTACTTCCGCGTCGCGAATTCATGTGACAAACACACAGTTTATGACATTTAGTAAACGCTTCCTGTAGACAAAGCATATGGTAAAACGACCAACTATGATTAATGTCAGTTCAAAAACGAAGTTTACTAGTACCTGTATTCAGTAATACACTTTTACAAGACAACAAACTAGACATCATTTCACCCTCTCGATTCGATTTTTTGACAGCTGATTTCCGTGCGTGTAATAAAGTAAAATATACAGATTTAATCTAAACGGAATCTTTGCATAAATATGTTTGTAAAATATGATAAACTTACCTTGTATACGTTGAGAGAGCCGGAAATAACCGTGTTTAAAATCACAGAATGTACCGTCGCCATTTTTAAGAAATTTCTCAAGTAGATAAGATACCTATAGACGTATTTTATTTATTGAAAAAAATCTTAGATGAAACACGAATATTTAAGACTAAAATGGGCTATTTAAGACCAAAATAATTCTAAGATGTTTTGTGAATAGCTTTTAAGAAATATTTTAATTTTAAGTCAAATTTTGTCAAATTTGAGAATTTTCTAGCAGATAAGAGAAATATTTTTATCTTAGATGCTTTGTGAATACCACCCCAGTTGAGTTTTGTTTTGTGCCTTATCAATTTCAGCTCAATGTTGTTATATTGTAGTCCGTTGGTTAAAGGTTTTGGTAGAAATGATCAGTATGTAAAGTCTTACAAATTAAAGCTCATTGACATATTTATTCATTTTTACCTAAAACATGAAAATATATATACTATAACATCTATAAATATCCATTATCATAGAATACACAGTTATAATATTTTCTTCTGTATTTGCCGGGAAAAAAAGAAGTTGTCTTGTTAGAATGGGTAATGAAATTTCATAAGAATATTGACATTGAATTCCACCAATAGAGCTTGTATGGTGGATAGCCACCGATTGAAGGTTCTTGCCACCTGAAATAAGTTGAAAACGGAAATAACCACCACTATAATGGCTACAAACAAATAATGTCAATATTCTTATGAAATCTCAAAAAATAAAACCCACCTGTCGTAAATGAGTTCCGGCCTGTATCATTCCGACGGCTCGGGCGCGTTCTTCTTCAGTCATTCTCACCATGTTTTGTGTTTTTCAAAAAGGATTTTCATCAGCAATGACAAAAGTGTACACGAACACGTGCAAATATGTGTCCATGCCACGCACGTGCAAAACGTGCTATAAACGTCAATACGCCTAATACGATTAATTTCATACCGAGCCGGCTAAAAAATCAATAATTCGCTGCATTACCTGATCAAATATCGGTATGTGAAATTTTGTGTGAATACATGCATTATAAGAAAAATAATAATACAATATAAACTGACCGATTAGGAATTTTGTTGAGTGTACACTTATTTCATCATGATCTCATGATTCTCACATTAATGCGCTGGTAATGTCCAATATTTTCCATATCGTAAACTCATATCAAGAGGTTTGGTAAAGTTGTTGTGTGAAAGTGAGAGAATAAGTAGCTACAGGGAACGCCACATACATAAGACAGTGCCTCCCCTCACAGATCTCCGGGAAAACAACAATCCATAAAACTTAAGGCACTTGAGGAGGTTAAAGGGTACAAACGTTAAGAAGTCGGTCCGTGCATCGTGACACGAAGTTTGGTATTTTATTACCGTTAATTATAGTGTTGCACATAAAGTATAACTGTCGATTAACGAGGTAAAAACATACAATATTTTTGTGAGAAATATGGAACTGGCATCATTAATAATATTTTACATGGAACTGCTGTCAAAAGCCCTGCAAATCAGTTCGCACAGTAAATAGCAATTTTCATTTCTCTTAGAACTGGGGCATGTATATCGGTACCAGAAACATACAGATATATGCTAAAAGCCCCTTGTACTTCCAACTTGTCAGACTGCGAATAAAACCAGATTACAATATGTGTTTAATTATTTTATTCTCACAATTGGCCGGGCATTAATACATTTTGTTCACTAACCGTGTCAGTTATGTACATTTGACATACAGTTTAATCTGATGTCCGGGAAACAACTTTATAGGAAGCGTCGACCGTGGAAACTCGAATGTTTTACAGCTTATGTCATATAGTTTAACGGGTAGATATTTACTTTTGTGATACATTTCGCGTTAAAATGATAAATCGTTTATAGCAATCATGTGTGTGTTGCTAATCAGTACTCCCACAAAATGCAGGGATTGTGAAGTATGTGATAAAACCCCGCTTAAAGCGGGGCTCGATCTCGGGGACTCGGAATTCGGACCAGGAGTCAAACACTCTACCATCAACCACTTCCCATCCCTTGATTAATCAGATGTGGAAGATATTGTCGGTGATTTGGATGGAGAAAGTAAACCGGTCAAGGCGGAAGAATTTCGTTGGGTGTGCCAACCTGTTATATTATTTATCCTCTCACTTCTTGTGTTAAGTAATGGGAGATACCTCTTATTTAGAACTAATAATACCAAGTTAAATCCTCTAAATTGTTACGTAAGTAATCTTAGTTTAAACATATTTATTTTACATCGATTGTGAAACAATTTCTTATAACTCTCGATGACGGCTTCCTGGTTACGAACCAGTACCCGTGCCAAAGTTAGGGATTGTGAACGAAAGAGAATAAGTTGCTACAGGAAACTCCACATACATAAGACCGCGTCATTTCCTGATCGACTTCTTCATTCATTTTATATGTACGTACACACGGTATATCACAAACAATGTATGTGATATTAACACCATCACAAATTGGAGAAACATAATGTGCAATTTGTAAAATGTGTGTTGAATAAAGAGAATTTAATTTCTTACATTGAAGGACACATACATAAGACAATACCTTCCCTTCCAACACAGACCCCGCGGAAACTACAGTCAACAAAACGTTAGTGACTGAGAAGGTGCAAGGGAAAACTTGTATGGGATATGGGGTGTATATGGAATGGTAGGGGAATACAGTTGGGAAAACTTTAATGTATAGAAAAGCCAAGACAGTCAGCAGTCACTAAACAAGAGACAAAAAACCATATAAACGTTTCTGATTGCGTCGGCTGATCTAGCGTTGATGATCACGATGAGGATCATAATGTTGATGAAAGTGTAGGATAAACATAATGAAAATAATAATTATAATGAAAACAATGAAAACAAATACAAATATGATATAAAATAATAAGAATAATAAAAGAGATATTAGGTTGTTACAGAGAACGCCACATACATAAGACAATGCCTCCCTCCAGAGACCCAAGAATAAAACACATTCTGCAAAATTACGGACTGAGGAGGTGCAATGGTAAATGTGTATAAGACGAACACAAAGGAGATATAAATACAACGGCTGCAAGATACCAGTAAGCAACTACATCTGTAATAATAAATAAAATAGTTTTATTTATATTTAATGAGGATTAATAGCAACAATAGTCGTCTATATGCGATCAAATTATTGGAGTTCTTCCAATCGACAAATAATGTTCACAAATGATGTTATCTTTTCGGAGACGATCGTTTGTCAATGTTTGGGCAAAATGCAGACAAGGTAATTGCATATTGTGATGATAATAATTACGTTAATCTACTGAAGCGACAACTTACAATTGATATCCTCTATCATCTAACCATTAAATGTTTGGCAAATAATTATTGACTCACAATTAAAAGGTCGTGTCTTAGATCTTTTGCATCCGAATCATTGTCATTATAAATCATTGTCATTATAAATCATTGTCATTATAAATCATTGTCATTATTTTATTTGTAGCACTGTCAACATTTACGTACTTCGAGTTTAATATTCATGTTGGATAACAGTCATCATTTTAATCGATTTTCGTTTAGGGCATAAGTGGTTTGATTTGTTGAAGATACTATATTACCGACTTTTGTTATTGAAATCTTCTCAAAATAAAGAACTCTATTGTACATAGAAGTCATATAGAAAAGGGATTGTTTAGCATTTTCCACATTAACTTTTATTTACAAAAACAACATAGGAGTTATGATTATTGATAAAAGGATACTAATGGTCTATGCCACTTTACATTAGTTTTGTTTAAATAGTTTATTCGCTATCAGCATACCGGTACATCTGTCTAAACCGAACACAGTCTACTTTTAGAAATCACAACGAAAGTCGGAAATATCTGTGACCTTAATTAGAAAGTCTGTCAAACCGGAAATAAATTTTCTACAAACGGGGAATAACATTAGGGGTCATTTATCAAACATGTACATCCATCAAAAAAAGTTGTTCGTGCGTATTTCCTGTTAAAGGGAGTAAATATTCAGTAACATATGCCTAGAGCAATTTATATCCGAAGAATATAAGCAGTTAGATGTCTTCTTTCTTGCAAAAATGTCCAGTTTGTGAAATAAAAATATTTTTCGTCAGCATTGTCATTTCTTATGAATTATGTAGATTATTCAATATGCGGTTGTTTTATATATACCTGGTCCAAATGAACGTAATATATTTGAAATAGCTTCATCCATTATTGTTGTTACATCGGCTAAGACCTCTTTTAACCGAACAATTGCAATGTATTACCAATTCAAAAAAGCTTGTAAAACCCACGTTTGTTGCATAATACGTACTTCTGTTCGACAAATACAGAGGAATATATCATTAGTTTATTCTTTGGTCACGCATATTAATTGATGTTTTAACTATACGAAATATATTTTTTAATGTTTCTTTAGGTAAAATATGACCAAATAATTGAGCATAATATAACTTTAAATCTTTTGAAATTAATAAATTTTAAAAATTATATAATGTTAGTTGTGTTCCAGTTTCGTTGAATGTATTCACCACGATCAATACCTTGCTCGTAGGCGTCGGATGTAGGAAGATATTGTCGATCAGATATTGATTTCGCAGAAATAACAGTTTTGACTGTTTTTATTGTCAACTTCAAGACAAACCTATTTACATCAATAATACAGTAACTAGTGTTGAAGCTTCCCAACTAATATTTTCCGAGTGTTTACGATGTTTAAAGCAATATTGATACAATACACCGATCTACATAAACGATGGTCGTGGTTGAAAAGTTTATTGAATTAAGTAGCTTGTCCATTCCGTTTCTATAGACACTTCTGTTAATTACTAAATCTCGAACAACAGAGAGTCAGTTTGCATCGGAATCATTGGAGAACTATTGTTGATTGGTGTCTTGTAATGATATTTGTTCATCATGGCTTAATTATACCAGTGATATTAGATAATATTAACTAAAAACTTTTAAAGATGTCTAGATGGTTATTTATCACTGCAGAGATTCTGACAAGTAAGTTGTTTTATTTGCACAAATGCACTTTTATTTTAATCATAGTAAGTGCATAGTAAGTGCAGATTTTAGAATCTTAAAAAAGTGATAAATGTTAATTTAGTTCTGAGTTTTCATGGACCTTATTTCGAGACAAAATAATTGAAACCTTTACGCAAGGCATGTCACGTTAATTGTCTTTTTAATTTACAATTAAAACAAGTTTTCCCTGTTGCTATTCTCTCTCTTTTCTGTTTCCTTTGTTTTTTGTTTTCACTTTGTATATGATATAAATCAGTTACACGAAATCAATCGAATGGGGTTCGGTTGCACCTTGATTTCAATCTTGTGCTTTTATGCGTGCTTTTCCACACGAGCAAATTTACGATCTTCAAGCTTTTCACCATGAGAATGCAAACGCTTTCGGGGTAATGTTTTACATGCGCATTTGTGTACTCCCGATTAGACATCATATGGTTTTTTTTATTTCGTGTTTTTTCTTCATGAGCTTGTATATTGTCTGAATTCGCTGTATCAAATATTTTTGTTGAAGCTGCACTGCTTTTGATTTCGTATATGAAGATGTATCTTTCCCATTTGAACGTAAAATATCGCACGAGCTTCATCCTGTGTTGTTGCTTCATTGGCTGAGACATATTTAATAAAAGAGAGAGCATAAGTTGCTATAGGGAACGCCACATACATAAGACCAACATAGACCTCCGGGGAAAAAAACAATCCATAAAACATAAGGCGCTGAAGGTGGTTCAAGAGTACATACGTTAGGGAACATATGCGCAAGGAATGGCCGACCATAGAGAATAACTAGGAGGGAGAATCAAAGAGGACAAACAGTGGGGGAATTAATGGATGGAAAATATCACAGGACAAGTCAAGTCAGCTGGCAACAATAGGTCGAAACTGGGCATAAAATAACATAAACACTATATAAAGTGAAAGAATTGCACAGGTGAAAGGAAAATATAACATACATATTTGAAACACAAAAAGAAATAATTATCATGCAGCGAATTACAGCCTTGGAACTGTTTAATACTCGATGTATACTTTTTGATACAAACAAATAGTCTAGCAGTATTTCTGATGCCCAAAATACAGCGACAACCGTTCCATTTCAAGGTGAACCTGACTAGTCTGTTCGTAAAATCTTTAAACGAGCTTCAGCCAGTATTATTTGTAAATTTACTGAAGCATCTTTAAAAAGAATATTCGCATTGGATTAAAAACTTGTCTTTTCACATTAAAAGCAGGCAGAACTCGTAAAAAAATGACCCCGCTTATTAAAAAACATGATTTTGTTTTAATATTAGATATTTCAAACTTTTTTCTATAAATACACATGAATGAAGTCTTTTCTTTGTTAACGCATATGTATTGATATTTTGTTTAGTTGATATTTTGTCCGTCCGTCCGTTTCCGATCAATAACTCAAGAACCGCTTGACCTATCATTTCAAACTTGGACCACACATTCATCTTGTGTAGTAGAGAAACCCTATTGATCTTGGGATCACGGGGTCAAGGTCACAGGTGTCAATTGTTCACCAACCGTTTTCTATCAATAACTCAAGAATCCCTTGACCTTTCATCCTCTAACGTGGTCCACACATTCATCTAGGGTAGCAGAGGAACTCTTTTGATATTGGGGTCATGGGGTCAAAGATCAAGGTCACAGGGGTCAATTGTTCACAAACAGTTTCCGATCAATAACTGGAGAACCCGTTGACCTATTATCCTCAAACTTAAACCACACATTCATCTGTGGTAGCAGAGGAACACTAATTTTGGGATCACATGTCAAGGTCATATGTGAATTGTATTTAAAACACCTCCCTTTAATCGGAATGTTCAGTATGACAGAATTGTGGACTTCTATTATACATGACTTTCTATATAAATTTAAGGTCAATTCATCGCAAACATAAGATGAGCTCTTTCATTACCTACAGTTAACAAACAACATGTGGTTACTGTTACTGTTTCCAATATGGCACTTATCAAACTATTCATCCATGAAACCCTTTTGCCATTTTAAAAAATGTTTAATTTCACAATATATATCCAGTTAATCTGCTTGAGATTTTTTGATTTTATCAAGTATTGAGTCAAAAGTATGTGACAAAAAAACATGAGGGGGCATAATGTTTTACAATATATAGCAATATGTAATGTTTACATTCAATTAATGTTGTTTTCTTTGATACACCTAGTTTGCTTTCTCCAACCATTGAAGACTCCGGACTATGACAGTTCCTGGCTACCACTCAAATCAGGTGTAGTTGGAAGCAATGTTATCACAGTGAGCCACGAACTTGGAGAAGTACCGCTAATTGTTGATGTTCAAGTGAAATCCATAGACGATCCTAACAACGGTTATATTTTCCAAGGTGTAGGCAAGTATAACACTGTTATGCTTTTTAAATAAATAGCTGTGCCCAGGAATATAACCAATACTCAGAACTCTGCATTCAACACTCAATATTCATAATTTGATCTCCAATGTAAGGATATTTTGTGAGAACAGAATGGGTTAAAATGCTAGATATTCTGCGTGAGCCACTTGCTTTGAGATCTGAGTGCGTAATAGAGATTGAGTGTAAGAGAGATCAAGCTGTTACAGTGAACGCCAAACATATGACAATGCCTCACCACTCTGACCCCTGGGAATCAGTAGTCAACTAAACACAAGGAGGAGGTGCAAGGGTGAATATGTATGACAATAGGTCAGCAAGTAATGGTCTGGCCGATCATCAAAAATAAGTATGGAGAATTTAGGGGCACAACAACTGGACATGGAAGTGTTTAGTATAAAAGAGCATTTAAAAAGAAAATAAGCATGTTAAAACCATGGTTAATGGAGTAATTATCTATGGAAAAGGTATTTTGACTTCAAAACCTAGCAAACATTTGTACATAAAATTTCTTCGAACATTTACACGTCAACGAGCGATTTTGTCGGCGATATGAAAACGACGATGTCTCGTGCCCATGAAAATAAAAAACCGACAATGGTTTCATTCAAATATGTAACCATCTGTATATTTTAGAGAGAATTTCTTCGGAGATTTGTATTTTATCAAACATAAGCACTAAAATTACGGTAAAAAACATTTTTCCTGATTGTGTTGAGATGCCAGTCTGTTATCTTTAAATGCAGAGTTGTGTGTAAAACTGCTATATTCAATACTTATCCCTAAAGAAGAAGGAATTTACACTAAACCTTCAAACAAAGTGAAGCACAGAGAATACAAAATCCTGACAGCATTTTAATCCACATCTCTCTCTCTCTCAAACCCTGATACTAAGCAGACTGATGTTTGATTTCTGAGTGCAGAGTTCTGATTAACGGTTATATTTCGGGGCCTAGTATACAGTCACTGCTTAGTAAGTCCGAAATATACTATTATACGACTGGTAGCTTTTCAGCTATTATACATACATGTAGTATGATATGCACCGGATGATAACGCTTTTTGGTGAAATCAACATTATGTACAACAGCTAAAACGTTGATAATTGTTTACTTGTATAAATGTCATTTCTACCTACACAACTTAACAATATATTAAACCAATAAAACCAGTTTTTCTAGTCACGTAAATGGGCGAACCCATATTATCCATCGTTTATACTGTAACTTGAATGCACCAATCATGGTCATCATAACGCGCTTCGGCAATTTCTGTAGCTTTCCGAAGAAACCGACTGTCATACATGTTTTTTTGGGGGGGGGATTCGCCTGTAAATGTTTATCAATCAGTAGATATCAGTGAACATTGGTATATAATTGCATATTATAGACTCGAAAAAATTACTCCTGGACCGATCAGAAAACGTTTATCAATTATAAAATAAAGTATGAAATGCAACGAAATAAAATCATTATTGGCCGAGAAGATTTAAACTCTCCGAAGCAAAACCTAAAACATTTGCATTTCCAAAAGTGCGCTGAGGTAGTTGCAAACGAATTGTATTGATGATAAACATATTGTTCATGTTAGAAGGTGGGCTTCAATACTTATTCAATAAGTATTACATTGTAATTCATGTATATATAGCAACAGTAGTTTGTTTTTGGAACTGAGCGATATATGTCTTCTTCTGTCAGCTAACAACAAATGTGGATGTCCTAAATTTTGAGCCACGCGTTATGCTGTAGTCTCCGCGACAGTTCGATGTCGGCAATGCACCCGCAGTGATTGGTCCTCCATGTCTGAGTTATGGGGGAAGTTTTCAGTTGCTTGTGGCAGGACAGTTGAACGCCAACCCACGAGTACTGGTAACGTTATCTGACAGCAGTACGTAACTGAAATACATTTACTGAAAATCTGAGTAAATTACAGGTTCGGTTAATTCAGTATTGAGAGCACTTGCCTGTCAAATAGGAGGTTGTTGGTTCGAACCCCTTGTAAGACGTAGCTTCTTCGTGACAATTTGACAGCGGATAGTACATTCAAAGATATGTATTCTGCATCTATGAGTTCTGTGAGAGAGTTGCAATTTGCTTGCGGAGTTAAAGGTTTGTACGGGTTACATGAACAAGTAAATTGCCACAATCACTTCTATCAACATTTTAGTTGTTTATCAAAACTGGTCATAACACCCAATCACTTTCAAGATATTGATTGAAATCGAGTTTGTTGAATGTTGTAGCAAATGATGACTATTATGTTGGATGTAATACACAGTCCAGTGATGACGTACTGGTCCGTATCAGGGCGTGGAGGAAATCTTCCGTACCGATACCTAACTTCCAGAAAACGAACATATATGTAGAAACTGGATCCAGTAATGGTGAGATTTATACATTACTACAGTCGTACATCATTCTATGGTCTGAACTTGTATTTCGCATAATGCATATTTTCGAATAGCCCATTTCGACGTGCCTAAGAATATACATCGGGACCTTATCTTCAATTCGGATAAATATACCAAGTATTCGGATAGAAGGTTGTCGAATAAAAGGGTCCTACAGCATGTATCCTTTTGTTCCGATCTCTAACTACTCTACAGCAGACGTCCTACTGTTACATTACTGTTACATTTATCTCGTGTGATAATGAGAGTAAAATTGGCGTATTCTATTAGTTTCTAACCGTTGTTTGAAAATACATCTAAGACAGAAGACACAATCTCTGTATTTAAGACAGAATGTACCCATTCACTTTCATATTGCCTGTCATAATGCCACAATCTCTGTATTTAAGACAGAATGTACCCATTCACTTTCATATTGCCTGTCATGTTGCCACAATTTCTGTATTTAAGACAGAATGTACCCATTCACTTTCATATTGCCTGTCATAATGCCACAATCTCTGTATTTAAGACAGAATGTACATATTCACTTTCATATTGCCTGTCATGTTGCCAAAATCTCTGTATTTAAGACAGAATGTACCCATTCACTTTCATATTGCCTGTCATAATGCCACAATCTCTGTATTTAAGACAGAAGGTACATATTCACTTTCATATTGCCTGTCATGTTGCCACAATCTCTGTATTTAAGACAGAATGTACCCATTCACTTTCATATTGCCTGTCATAATGCCACAATCTCTGTATTTAAGACAGAAGGTACATATTCACTTTCATATTGCCTGTCATGTTGCCACAATCTCTGTATTTAAGACAGAATGTACCCATTCACTTTCATATTGCCTGTCATGTTGCCACAATCTCTGTATTTAAGACAGAAGGTACCCATTCACTTTCATATTGCCTGTCATGTTGCCACAATCTCTGTATTTAAGACAGAATGTACCCATTCACTTTCATATTGCCTGTCATGTTGCCACAATTTCTGTATTTAAGACAGAAGGTACCCATTCACTTTCATATTGCCTGTCATGTTGCCACAATCTCAGTATTTCAGACAGAATGTACCCATTCACTTTCATATTGCCTGTCATGTTGCCACAATCTCTGTATTTCAGACAGAATGTACCCATTCACTTTCATATTGCCTGACATGTTGCCACAATCTCTGTATTTAAGACTGAAGATACCCATTCACTTTCATATTGCCTGTCATGTTGCCACAATATCTGTATTTAAGACAGAAGGTGCCCATTCACTTTCATATTGCCTGTCATGTTGCCACAATCTCTGTATTTCAGACAGAATGTACCCATTCACTTTCATATTGCCTGTCATGTTGCCACAATCTCTGTATTTCAGACAGAAGGTGCCCATTCACTTTCATATTGCCTGTCATGTTGCCACAATTTCTGTATTTAAGACAGAAGGTACATATTCACTTTCATATTGCCTGTCATGTTGCCACAATCTCTGTATTTAAGACAGAATGTACCCATTCACTTTCATATTGCCTGTCATGTTGCCACAATCTCTGTATTTCAGACAGAATGTACCCATTCATTTTCATATTGCCTGTCATGTTGCCACAATCTCTGTATTTAAGACAGAATGTACCCATTCACTTTCATATTGCCTGTCATGTTGCCACAATCTCTGTATTTAAGACAGAAGATACATATTCACTTTCATAATGCCTGTCATGTTGCGACAATCTCTGTATTTAAGACAGAAGATACATATTCACTTTCATATTGCCTGTCATGTTGCCACAATCTCTTTATTTCAGACAGAATGTACCCATTCACTTTCATATTGCCTGTCATGTTGCCACAATCTCTGTATTTAAGACAGAATGTACCCATTCACTTTCATATTGCCTGTCATGTTGCCACAATCTCTGTATTTAAGACAGAATGTACCCATTCACTTTCATATTGCCTGTCATGTTGCCACAATCTCTGTATTTAAGACAGAAGGTACCCATTCACTTTCATATTGCCTGTCATGTTGCCACAATCTCTGTATTTAAGACAGAATGTACCCATTCACTTTCATATTGCCTGTCATGTTGCCACAATTTCTGTATTTAAGACAGAAGGTACCCATTCACTTTCATATTGCCTGTCATGTTGCCACAATCTCTGTATTTAAGACAGAAGATACATATTCACTTTCATAATGCCTGTCATGTTGCGACAATCTCTGTATTTAAGACAGAAGATACATATTCACTTTCATATTGCCTGTCATGTTGCCACAATCTCTGTATTTCAGACAGAATGTACCCATTCATTTTCATATTGCCTGTCATGTTGCCACAATCTCTGTATTTAAGACAGAATGTACCCATTCACTTTCATATTGCCTGTCATGTTGCCACAATCTCTGTATTTAAGACAGAAGATACATATTCACTTTCATAATGCCTGTCATGTTGCGACAATCTCTGTATTTAAGACAGAAGATACATATTCACTTTCATATTGCCTGTCATGTTGCCACAATCTCTTTATTTCAGACAGAATGTACCCATTCACTTTCATATTGCCTGTCATGTTGCCACAATCTCTGTATTTAAGACAGAATGTACCCATTCACTTTCATATTGCCTGTCATGTTGCCACAATCTCTGTATTTAAGACAGAATGTACCCATTCACTTTCATATTGCCTGTCATGTTGCCACAATCTCTGTATTTAAGACAGAAGGTACCCATTCACTTTCATATTGCCTGTCATGTTGCCACAATCTCTGTATTTAAGACAGAATGTACCCATTCACTTTCATATTGCCTGTCATGTTGCCACAATTTCTGTATTTAAGACAGAAGGTACCCATTCACTTTCATATTGCCTGTCATGTTGCCACAATCTCTGTATTTAAGACAGAAGATACATATTCACTTTCATAATGCCTGTCATGTTGCGACAATCTCTGTATTTAAGACAGAAGATACATATTCACTTTCATATTGCCTGTCATGTTGCCACAATCTCTTTATTTCAGACAGAATGTACCCATTCACTTTCATATTGCCTGTCATGTTGCCACAATCTCTGTATTTAAGACAGAATGTACCCATTCACTTTCATATTGCCTGTCATGTTGCCACAATCTCTGTATTTAAGACAGAATGTACCCATTCACTTTCATATTGCCTGTCATGTTGCCACAATCTCTGTATTTAAGACAGAATGTACCCATTCACTTTCATATTGCCTGTCATGTTGCCACAATCTCGTTATTTAAGACTGAATGTACCCATTCACTTTCATATTGCCTGTCATGTTGCCACAATCTCTGTATTTCAGACAGAATGTACCCATTCACTTTCATATTGCCTGTCATGTTGCCACAATTTCTGTATTTAAGACAGAATGTACATATTCACTTTCATATTGCCTGTCATGTTGCCACAATTTCTGTATTTAAGACAGAAGGTACATATTCACTTTCATATTGCCTGTCATGTTGCCTCAATTTCTGTATTTAAGACAGAAGGTACCCATTCACTTTCATATTGCCTGTCATGTTGCCACAATTTCTGTATTTAAGACAGAAGGTACATATTCACTTTCATATTGCCTGTCATGTTGCCACAATTTCTGTATTTAAGACAGAAGGTACCCATTCACTTTCATATTGCCTGTCATGTTGCCACAATCTCTGTATTTAAGACAGAATGTACCCATTCACTTTCATATTGCCTGTCATGTTGCCACAATTTCTGTATTTAAGACAGAAGGTACATATTCACTTTCATATTGCCTGTCATGTTGCCACAATTTCTTTATTTAAGACAGAAGGTACATATTCACTTTCATATTGCCCGTTATGTTGCCACAATTTCTGTATTTAAGACAGAAGGTACATATTCACTTTCATATTGCCTGTCATGTTGCCACAATTTCTGTATTTAAGACAGAAGGTACATATTCACTTTCATATTGCCTGTCATGTTGCCACAATTTCTGTATTTAAGACAGAAGGTACCCATTCACTTTCATATTGCCTGTCATGTTGCCACAATCTCTGTATTTAAGACAGAAGGTACCCATTCACTTTCATATTGCCTGTCATGTTGCCACAATTTCTGTATCTAAGACAGAATGTACCCATTCACTTTCATATTGCCTGTCATGTTGCCACAATTTCTGTATTTAAGACAGAAGGTACCCATTCACTTTCATATTGCCTGTCATGTTGCCACAATTTCTGTATTTAAGACAGAAGGTACCCATTCACTTTCATATTGCCTGTCATGTTGCCACAATTTCTGTATTAAAGACAGAAGACACCCATTCACTTTCATATTGCCTGTCATGTTGCCACAATTTCTGTATTTAAGACAGAAGGTACATATTCACTTTCATATTGCCTGTCATGTTGCCACAATCTCTGTATTTAAGACAGAAGGTACATATTCACTTTCATATTGCCCATTATGTTGCCACAATCTCTGTATTTAAGACAGAAGGTACATATTCACTTTCATATTGCCTGTCATGTTGCCACAATCTCTGTATTTAAGACAGAAGGTACATATTCACTTTCATATTGCCCGTTATGTTGCCACAATTTCTGTATTTAAGACTGAATGTACCCATTCACTTTAATATTGTTGTTGCCACAATTACTGTATTTGAGGTATTATAGAGTTAGCAATATTGCAGGTAATATGAATTGATATGCATGCTGATTGACAGAAACTACTGACAGTAGTAACACTTGTTAATGAAAGTATCGCTCTAATGGGTTAATTCAGACTGATACGAATTTGGAGATGAAATCAAAACAGTAGATTATTTCTTTGTGAAGTGCAATGAATCTAAAAGTACATGTATACGGTTTTTTAACCTTTGCAAAACATTTTTGTAAATTTTGGATTTCAATTACAGTCTACATCGAAGAGGAACATGGACTTGGAAGTTATCCGGCTTTTGTTCTTGTTAGAACCAAACTGATTGATGGAACTTTGGTTGGAGCAATGTCTGATGCAGTTGGTACGTGATGAAAGCAGCCGTAATCGTTCATATAAAAGTGTACAAACAAAACAAGCCATACCCCACCCACTACGAAAACATAATATTTCTATCAAATAAATTAACATTGCCTCTAGTTGGTATATGTGATAAAAATATACTAAGCAAATGTTCTAACTCTATATCCATGAAATAGTCGTTACCTTTATTGCAAATAGGGCCAATGAAAGGGTATGAAACAAACAAATCCAAATTGGCTTTTTTAATGTTGCATTATCGGCTTTGCTGTTCACGTGAGGGTTCTAGATAATGTTGCGAAAACATTTGGTCCAACCATTGTGCATATATTTATAAGGTCTTATCTGTATGTTAGTGTCAATATGATGATTGTGTTTAATGGTTAAATTAAGATTGTTAAATTAAAACTGCGTCGTAGGTTTTATGTAGAGCAGTTTTATAAAGGTTCGTGTTGTAGGCTATTGGCCAAGAAGATTAAACACGTACGATGGTTGTTTAAAATAATCGCGGAAAATGTATAAACTCATTATATGAATTATATACGTTTCAAATTTAATCGAGACAGAGGTTTAGATATTCGCCATTGATTGACAAAAATGTAGCACTGTAGTCGAACTAATAATATTTTTATCGTAAGTTCAGAAATGTCCATCGACCGCCTCCTGGTCAATTTACGTAATTAAGGAGATGTTTTTTCTAAATGAATATATCTTAACAAGGTCGTAACTGTTATATACGGTTACCAATAACCAATACGTCCCGTTCACCCACACCTCCCGGGCTTCCTTTCACACTGTGTTGTCTGTGGAAAGATTTAACGTTATGTGTGACGTCATTACGTCCTCACAGTCCGCACCATTATTATACGACTTTCAGGAGCCAGTATGACCTCCTACAATAACATAAAGCCAACGAAGAATGGTTACTTTATACATGGATACAACGAACAGAATGTACGAGTGTGGATCACATCAGACTCGAAAGGTAAAGTTTTATACTTGTTTTATATAAAATACAATGGTCAAATGTGCTAGACTGTCTGTACTATTCCACACTGGGCGTAGGTCTATCTTTTGTTGATTCGATATTTTCCATTGCGAGACATACATATAATGGGATTCATCACCAAAACGGTGAAAAAAGAGAAGAGAAAATGCTACAAAGAACGCCTTTGGAGTTATTTTTTTTATTAAATAATAAGTTTCATGTAAAACTCTTCAACCGGTTTACCAATTTGGTTCGTCTAGAATTAATCATTCATGTATACTAATATGTACACACTCATGTAACATTTCTGTTTTTGTATGTGTATATGTTAATTACTGATGTTTGGGCTTGTTGACTGAATCATCGAAATCAAGAATTGGAATTGGTATTGCTATATACTAGTCTAAAGTGCTATCCCTACTAAAACTACTTCATATAGTCTCGAAAGAGCTTCTGAATACATCGTTTAAGTTAGACTGCTGTTAGCTATATTATTAAATAATGATAAAAATAAATCAAAGTATCTAAACAATAGATGTATACCAGTCAAAATGACTTTTATCATTTCCGATCACTTTTTCATATAATGTAGTGAAGATTTTAGAATCACGAAAGCACGGGTTAGCTCTTTAGACAAGTCAATATACGTATATCTTAACTAACATTCATGTTTCCAAGGTGGACTCTTCTTGGGCGGCGATGGGTACACTATTGCCGATGCTGAAGCATACAAAGGTGATGTCGAAATATATGTATGGTCTGACAAGATATTTCAAGCAACCAGAGTTCTCACTACAGAATTGGGTCCCAACATCGCGAATGAAGTATTGGAAATGTCGTTACCAAGACTACAAGAAGAAGATATCGTCCGAGCATGGGTAAAAAATGGGGCTATTTATTTGGATTTATATTTGAGCTATTCCACGACAAAATCTGTATTGGTGTCAAACACGTTTATGTTCAGGTTTTTTTTCTATTTTCTAGCAGATACTGTTTCTAGTTTCATTTAATACCAAATATATCAAAATCGCAAAATATTCCGTTTTTAAATGGATAATTACAACTTATGTAACAAGTGTTGACGCTTTCAAGTTCATTTAATTATATAAATCAAATTTCAGTAACAGATTTTTTTTTACATTTTCTGAAATATATGTTTTCTAGTTTTATTTTCTACCAAATATATAAAAACCGGACGTCTATTTTTATGGCAATTCAAAGATTAGGAACAAACTGTAAAAGTGATAATTGACGTCACGTCAGAAATGCTTTACTCCAATGTACATTGCTTCTTGCAAAATCTTTTGTTTTCCAAACGGGTAAAAAAAATTATGTGACGCAAGATCAGTCTGCACGACTGTTTGTTAAAGCTGCATTGCATGTTAGTACGTACTTTCTACTTTCGATTTGATGATTAATGACAAAAACTTACTTTCGGTTCCCTAACGTACTAGAATGTTGTTTTGTGAAATGAAATGCAATTAAGTGGTTTGAAACTAATATAGCTTTCAGTGAACAGAATAAAAAAGTTTTGACGCTTTAAGAAGTCCTGAGTATGAGCACGTATGAAAATACAGTTTTCTAAAAACCGTATTATCTGTAATTAATGTTTCTCTTGCATGGAATCTATATGTTGTGTTGTTATGTCAACGATGTATGTTTATTTTCTATGTTTACAAATTGCTGTTTGTCTCATTTCATTTGTTCCTACAAAATGTTATATCAAGCAATTCACTATTATATTGCACACCTTCTCCGCCCTTGCCGAACGATTTCGCTTTCTTCTTTTTGTCGTCTTCTCGTAATCTTTAATGCGACTTTCAATGATTCATATATCTAAAACATGTAACTTTCGTTTCACTTATTTCGTACATTAAGATACATGTATACGTTTTCTTGATATTGACTAGTTGCCACTTGTTACGTCCGTAATGTGAAATTGTATGTACATGTATTTATGTTCACATGCGCCTTTGGCTTACTGAATTTGCAATAAATTATCTATCTATCTATCTATCTATCTATCTATCTATCTATCTATCTATCTATCTATCTATCTATCTATCTATCTATCTATCTATCTATCTATCTATCTATCTATCTATCTATCTATCTATCTATCTATCTATCTATCTATCTATCTATCTATCTATCTATCTATCTATCTATCTATCTATCTATCTATCTATCTATCTATCTATCTATCTATCTATCTATCTATCTATCTATCTATCTATCTATCTATCTATCTATCTATCTATCTATCTATCTATCTATCTATCTATCTATCTATCTATCTATCTATCTATCTATCTATCTATCTATCTATCTATCTATCTATCTATCTATCTATCTATCTATCTATCTATCTATCTATCTATCTATCTATCTATCTATCTATCTATCTATCTATCTATCTATCTATCTATCTATCTATCTATCTATCTATCTATCTATCTATCTATCTATCTATCTATCTATCTATCTATCTATCTATCTATCTATCTATCTATCTATCTATCTATCTATCTATCTATCTATCTATCTATCTATCTATCTATCTATCTATCTATCTATCTATCTATCTATCTATCTATCTATCTATCTATCTATCTATCTATCTATCTATCTATCTATCTATCTATCTATCTATCTATCTATCTATCTATCTATCTATCTATCTATCTATCTATCTATCTATCTATCTATCTATCTATCTATCTATCTATCTATCTATCTATCTATCTATCTATCTATCTATCTATCTATCTATCTATCTATCTATCTATCTATCTATCTATCTATCTATCTATCTATCTATCTATCTATCTATCTATCTATCTATCTATCTATCTATCTATCTATCTATCTATCTATCTATCTATCTATCTATCTATCTATCTATCTATCTATCTATCTATCTATCTATCTATCTATCTATCTATCTATCTATCTATCTATCTATCTATCTATCTATCTATCTATCTATCTATCTATCTATCTATCTATCTATCTATCTATCTATCTATCTATCTATCTATCTATCTATCTATCTATCTATCTATCTATCTATCTATCTATCTATCTATCTATCTATCTATCTATCTATCTATCTATCTATCTATCTATCTATCTATCTATCTATCTATCTATCTATCTATCTATCTATCTATCTATCTATCTATCAATTGAACAAAACAGAATTAATCTTCAAAAGCAGACAGATTTCAAACTCCAGTCACATATACTCACACATAACATATACTCACACATTACGTATACTCACACATTACATATACTCACACATAACATATACTCACACATTACATATTCTCACACATTACATATTCTCACACATTACATATACTCACACATAACATATACTCACACATTACATATACTCACACATCACATATACTCACACATAACATATACTCACACATAACATATACTCACACATAACATATACTCACACATAACATATACTCACACATTACATATACTCACACATAACATATACTCACACATAACATATACTCACACATAACATATACTCACACATCACATATACTGACACATTTCATATACTCACACATCACATATACTCACACATTACATATACTCACACATCACATATACTCACACATTTCATATACTCACACATCACATATACTCACACATTACATATACTCACACATCACATATACTCACACATTTCATATACTCACACATCACATATACTCACACATCACATATACTCACACATCACATATACTCACACATAACATATACTCACACATTTCATATACTCACACATCACATATACTCACACACTACATATACTCACACAAAACATATACTCACACATTACATATACTCACACATTACATATACTCACACATAACATATACTCACACATTACATATACTCACACATTACATGTACTCACACATAACATATACTCACACATTACATATACTCACACATTGCATATACTCACACATAACATATACTACTCAACGTTTAGCCGGAGAAACTTTGACAAGCAGTTGAGCAAGCGTTTCTTTAATATGTTTCACATATTGTTCCTTTATCACTAGGTCAGTACATGTTATTTCGATACTTCATTACAAGTTCTGTAACAAGTGTCCATTTTGTGGGCCATTTTAAGAAATTGCTTTATTACCGCTTCCTGAATGGCAGGTGTCATTACTTATGTATCATACGTGTCGATGGATAAACTGTATGCATAAATGCGCCATAGTCGAACCATAACTTCATTTCTTGACATGGCGGCTCAATTCACATTTTGCCTAAATGTTGTTGTCCTTGCAAGTCCCCAGCCCACTGTGATGGAAAGTCATCCGTCAGTTCTTTGTATGCAAATAATCTAGTTTCGCATTCAACTTCGATAAGTTTGAAATTCCAGCAGAGTCGCAATTGAGCAGTGTTCACCACTGGTCACGTGTTCTTACGTACGTATTATAAATTCAAGGTTGAGAGTAAATCTGGAAATAATGCAGGGTACAGATTTCTCGGCAGTGGTGCACTCGCGTACTCACAATCACAGATAGACTCAGTATGTTCCTACGGGGGACTGGTATATGGTTACGGCAATAAGAAAATGCGATTCTGGCGACCAACAGAGAAAACGTCAAACGCTGGGTTAGTGTGTATAGGAGAAGGATTCGGAGACGGTAGTACGTCGGATATGCAAGTTGATGGCAAAATTGTGGTGAAAGTATGGGTAGATATGCAGGAAATGAATGTCACAGGTACGTTAGTTTTGTTTTGTAACATCGTATATATATTTGGCCTCCGGTATGTTGGTTTGAGATATTAATGAAGAACACCGTATATAAGATGGACTTCCTCAAGTCCGTTTAGCGCGGGGGTACAACCACGTCGGAATTTTTATACCCAAGATACCCAAGCGCTTGAGTACACCGAGCGCACTTATATTTTCAACCACGGCGTCTGCAAAAGAACCCTAAGGTGTCCCATATATGATAAAGGAATTTAGTAACAATTTACCACGTTTGATATTGTAAATTATAGAAATATTACGGAAATATTTCCTTCCTATAATAGATCACTAATCATCAAGACCCCTATGCATATAGGTAGCAAAGTGCAGACAGACATATGACACTAATGTACCGCCAGGGGAGGTAAGCGCAGACAGACATATGACACTAATGTACCGCCAGGGGAGGTAAGTGCAGATAGGCATATGACACTAATGTACCGCCAGGGGAGGTAAGTGCAGATAGACATATGACACTAATGTACCGCCAGGGGAGGTAAGTGCAGATAGGCATATGACACTAATGTACCGCCAGGGGAGGTAAGTGCAGATAGACATATGACACTAATGCACCGCCAGGGGAGGTAAGTACAGATAGACATATGACACTAATGTACCGCCAGGGGAGGTAAGTGCAGACAGACATATGACACTAATGTACCGCCAGGGGAGGTAAGTGCAGACAGACATATGACACTAATGTACCGCCAGGGGAGGTAAGCGCTGTAAGGAGTTAGGTCCTACTGGAACACACAATAACGGTACCTGGTTCTTACAACATTTTAAACTGCATTAAAAAAAATAGTTATTAATGTTCTAATGTATTATACATTCCAGATGCTGATTCGTCTGCTGTGTTAAACCAATGCACTTCTCACGAAGGACAGACAACTACATAAGTTATATTGAATGTGTAAATCTATGTTATTTATACTATTTTGATCTGCGTTTTCGCGGGCATAATTTATTTAAAAATAACTAACGGATAAAGTAGAGAAGGACTGGAGACATAAATGAAATTTGCAGGTGTGCAATAAATTATCTGGCAGTATATAACTATATAGTTTGCTGAACATTTATCTGGAGTTAACAATTATTTAGGGACATTTTGAGACTTTGACAATATCTTCGCTGAAGCATTTGTTTGTGAAAGGTGACCAAAAAGAGAAAACACTGCTAGAAATCCACTAGCCTGTCGTTCCGGACAAATCTCGTTGAGTTGAGTTGGAGTTAGTCCGGGACAAGTCAGTTTTTAAAGGCCTAGACGTAGTGCTCTGTTATGTGACCTCCACCAAATGAAATGAACTACTCTTGTTTTATCAACCATTGTGTAATAATTGTGAACTCTTTGGGAATTAACACAGCAGGACATCTGTTCAATTAGATCATAGTGACATACTGTATCTGAAAGGTTGAAACGGACCAATTATCCATTTATAAATAACCCTGTTTATTGGGTACATACTGTGAAGGTGATGCAAATTATGAAACGAATTCCTTGGACTGCTGCCAGATCTACCCCTTATCAAACGCCTTAAAGTAAGTCTATATATGCTGTGCAGGTTATATATGCTGTGCAGGTTATATATGCTGTGCAGGTTATATATGCTGTGCAGGTTATATATACTTTGCAGGTTATATATGCTGTGCAGTTTATTTGTCAAAATAATTGTAACATCTGTTTTACTATATTAATAACATTCTTATCATAAATTTCCGTTTTAAGTATAAAATTAAACAATAGTGTCGCAAAAATTATATTTTTCAAGTTTTTTGGTTTTAATTTTTATAGATTAAAAGTCAATTTATTGTCACCACATAATAAACCATACAAATATTTTTATCTCGAGGCTATTCTATAAAACGCCCCCCCCCCCCAAATAGTCCCTATAAGAGCACTCGATGTTAACAGCTGGTATACTCGCTGCATCCGGATTTAACACTTTAATCGCAGGCGAGTGCGCTTTTAGATACCGATGAAGCGAACACTATTTTATAGAAAAAAAAACATTATGTTAACAAAAATCGTAAAAAAGGCTAGATAAACCACATTAAGACTAATGAGTGCGTTCGAAAGTACACATTTTGAACCGTAATATATCTCTCGACACTGAATCTACTTAATGGAAAGTGTTTAAACTCAGATATATTGTTTCGCCCCTTCTTATGCCAATGTAAAAAGGTAAATTTAAAAACCTTAAAAAGACTAGTGAAGTAGAAATTACAGAACCATGATATTTGCATCATCAGAAAGTAGAAGGCTTGATCTCTAACACGTGTTTGCTCATGAAAGATACCGCTAACAGATTTTGATTTATAGCGGTTTGAAGATATTTTCCTTCTATGATTCAATATGAAATAAAATCATGTTTTGAGGAACACGAAAAAATCGGTCAATGTAGCAACCGGGATTCAAACCCCGGGTCTACGGATTGCCGGTCCGTTGTGTTGAAATCGGTCCGTGCACCGTGACATGAAAGGTGGGTATGAGTGCGCTAGATATGTTGTTGGATATATCTTGTTCACTAACCGTGCAATTTATGTACATTTGACAGACAGTTCAATCTTATTTCCGGGAAACAAACTTTATAAGAAGCTTCGACCGTGAGAACTCCAATGTTTTACTAATTATGTCATACAGGTTTACGGGTAGACATTTACCTTTGTGATACATTTCGCGTTATACTGATAAATCATTTATAGTAATCATTGTGTTACTAATCAGTACTCCGACAAGATGTAGGGATTGTAAAGTTGGTGATCAAACCCCTCTCGAACTCGCGACCTGCGGACCAGGAGTGAAGCAATCTACCGTCATCCACTACTCATTCCTTGATAAATCGGATGTGGAAGCTACTGTCGGTCATTTATGTCCAAATGAACGCCACTGTACGAGTTCCAACCTCTTCTATATGTGACGTCATTTCCAGAAAACGTCACATGTGACGTCACCATGTACTGACAATAAGCAACACTTGCCCCATATGAAGTAAATAGTGCTTCCTGCTTGCAAAAAGTGACATCACATGTTGCGTTTTCATAAAAGGCCGTCACTAAAAGAAGAGGTTGTAAATCCCATAGCAGCGCTCAAGTAGACATTATGGATTCCAGTTTATAATAAAAATTGACTATATAGTCTGTGGAGAGCTTTTTTTGTATGAACGGGTTTACTTAAGTCAGGATTGTAATTTATTCTTAACAGCTGCTACTATCACTGTACACAATCTTTACAGACGTTTTGCCGTCTATCAGGACATTAGTTTTCCCTTAGCTAAAATTATTCAAAGCTGTTGTTGTATTCCTGCGTATTTACTATGTTTATAAACGTACTATGTATAATGTATCGACAAGATACTTTATGCTTTCAATGGGAATTACTAGGGATTATACTCAAATGATACAGGTTCCAGGATTACTCCCCTTCATATGACCTTAGTAAGCTTCAACATCAACTGCATTAACAAGTTGTCGCCTCACTCTGAAGTTAACATTGCTAGAAATCGGAACGTGGGTTTGGGCTGGGTGGGGGAAAGCGGAAACAGTGTCAGTTATTCTCACCGAATGTAATGTAAGTTAAAACACTTTGCCTTTCAAATGTCCTATAAGTTATACTGAAGAAATACCGGATCCAATTACAATCATTGACGCTCATGGCTCTTGTCGATCTAAACACCTGTGAATTTGCACATGCAGTATAACTGTGGTTTTAGAGGGTACGATGTTCAAAGACACTGTATGGGGTATGAACACTACATGTACTTTACTTCCTGTAAGTAAGGGCATTATAAAGTTGCTTCTTTTGTGCTGGATTATGTACAGTGTGTATGTTGTTATGTACGTGCATTTTAATAGTTAATTGCTATAATGATTAGTTACTGCCTACTTAGTCAATATATGTGCATGTGTTGAAAATCAATGACCATATAGCGATTATAGTTCCAATGCTGTAATTCGCTGTGTCGTTATAACGTCTTTTTGTGTTTTGAATGTATGTTAAATTACCCGTTCCCTTGTTCCACTCTTTCACTTTGTATAATGTACATGTGTTCTTGTTTCCCCCATTTCGGCCTATTGTTGTCAACTGTCTCGACTTGTCCTGTGAGGTATTCTATTCACTACCCCCCCCCCCCCCCCCCTGGTTATACCTGATGGTCGGCCAGGCCGTTCCTTGCGTCCCTGTTCCCTTATGTATGTACCATTGAGACTCCTAAAACGCCTTATGTTTTATGGATTATTGTTGTTGTGTGGCGAGGCACTGTCTTATGTATGTGGCGTTCCCTATAGCAACTTATTCTCTCTCTTATGGAATTCATACTAGAATGTATTACAATGATGTGTACTATACGATGCTTTTTTATTTGAGTCTATAGTGTCTACACTTAAATCAATTCACACGTTTCTGCGTCCGGTCATCTCAGTCTTCAAAATCATCATTACGCGAATAATTCTTTGAAATCCTGGAACAAAAAACATACGCGTGATAAGCAAGTTTTGTGCACTTTGTGGATTATCGCAATGTGAACATCTGTAAGTAACATATCTGCGACTCAAGTCATCATTGTGTAATCAAGGAATGAAGATGTTCATAAAAGGCCTTAAGAAAGTAAACTTGTCAAGTTTGAAAAATGGGATAGGTCGGCTGATATGTTTAAGGAAGAATTATATATGAAGCGAAAATATGCCGGACATGCAAAGTAATATAGATTTAACGCTAACAAAATCCTAGACAATGTCAAACACTTCGGGTCTTGCTATCATTAGACTACATTGTGCTACACCCCAGTCTATTTTACAACTTGCATATTTCGAACAAATCAGCGTCCACTTTACAAACACAGTTCGACTGATCAACTTAGAACTTTATATTTGATTGGCTGACGAATCAATGAATATATTCGTCTGCTCAAAGACTAAATTTGAATGCAGACATACATATCTATGATTGTGCTACACACCCATACAGAATGAAACTAGACACTTAATAACTGACGAATTATTGCAGTTTATGTTGATCTACTTTATACATCGAACTAAAAAACAATGTTATATTAATCAAAATACAATAAAGCTATGTTAAACAGACAAAGTCAGAACAGACATTAATACGATGTGATAGTCGTCAAGATTGAATGCAAATGACTCTTCACTCTACTCTCATCACTCTACTCTCACCACTCTACTCTCATCACTCTACTCTCATCACTCCGCACTCATCACTCTACTCTTATCACTCTACTCTCATCACTCTACTCTCATCACTCTACTCTCATCACTCTACTCTCATCACTCTACTCTCATCACTCTACTCTTATCAATCCGCACTCATCACTCTACTCTTATCAATCCGCACTCATCACTCTACTCTCATCACTCTACTCTCATCACTCTACTCTCATCACTCTACTCTCATCACTCTACTCTTATCAATCCGCACTCATCACTCCGTACTCATTACTCTACTCTCATCACTCCACACTCATCACTCTACTCTCATCACTCTACTCTTATCAATCCGCATTCAAGTATATTTCCCGGGACCCGAAATCATTCGGACACATACACAATATAATGCATTTCGTAACTGTCAGTTGTTTTACTTACAATTATTCAGCGCATCTTGCCACATCACATATTTCCCATCTATGTTCACCGTCAGTCGTGTAACACCAAGGATGTCCCCAATTACCAGGGTCCCTACAGTAATTCGAGGCTCCGTACACGCTGCCTTCTGGGAACATAAAATCGTCCGTGTATTCATGTTCATTGGGAAATTGGGAGCCCCAACGCTGGCATGTCCTTCCGTTTATTGTCTCGTTCAAATGTCCCTTATAAGCACTCGCTTGCTCGTGAAAATGGTAGCACTGTTCCGTGACAAATTCTAAAATAATTGATATTTTTTGAATGACTTAATTCTACGAGGCGTACAGTTTACATTTAGCTTAAATCCTAACCCCGGTGCAGCGATTTCAGAACACAGGGACGTAGGATCCCTTATTGATGTTTATCAATATACATTTTCTGAAAAACTGAAAGAACAACAGCAACTGATATAAATAAAAATGGAAATCATAAAAACACCAAGAAAACAACATCAGCAGCAGGAACAGCAATGGTAGCAGCAACACCAACAATCATAACAACGATGTAATCAACATTTTAATGATTTGCAATATAAGACTAGCTTTACATTTTGTGTACTTCTTACATACATATTGAATTGACTTACCACGAATTCAAATAATGAAAACTATCTTATTATGTTAATCAACGAGGGAGTAATCTAAACAGAGCGGGGATAATATGAAATCGGGTTCCGGTTTCCGGGGTGCAACTTGAATAGGTGGTAACTAGAACTATTTATATACATTTCTTATGATGCACCGGCAAGCGCTTCGTTCGTAGGATGGAATGTAGTCATTTAGATGCATAGAAAAAGTATTTTTCATTTAACACAATCAACTACTCTGCTGACTTAGCTCGACACACTTACGATGTATACTTACGAGTATAGTCCTTGTTTTAATATACAATGTGACCTTTTCCGGAGCAACAAACTCTTTTCAACCTTTATTCAATGTTCACGTAGTAAATCCTATCAATAGTAAACCTTTCCAGTACAACACTTCTCGATGTCATTTGCATTTCCGAAGTGTGTTGCTCTAGAATGGTTACACTATACCAGTTCATTTGAAACGTATAATAAAGGTACATGCACTCGAGATTGTCACGAGCTCTCTGATGCTGATTCTAAGACGCGATCAACAGGGTGGGTGAACACGATCACAAAACGGTACGAATTTTGGCAGTTTTTGTTTGTTAGAAATAGTTTATAGTTGTAACATAGCGCCTAAAACCTGGTCATCCAAAATCCGGTTGCATCGATGCCTATACCGACACATAGATCTCTGTACATTTGCCGGAATGCGTGCCACAAAATTTTAAGCGAGGCGAAATGTTCTCCGATTTTTTTTGTGAACGGCTGCCGGCTTTTCCCTATATCCCCTATAAACGTTAAGGAAATGCAATCAATATGGCCGACAATTCAGAACAAGGGAGGTAAAAATTGTAAATGTGTGAACTATTTATAGCGTAAAAGTTTCCTTACCCGTCATACACCTGGTTACTTCGCAAGGCTCCCATCGTTCATTCGGGTCGGTTGTAAAACACCAAGTGTATCCGGAGTTACTTGGATCACGGCAGTAATGTTCAGCATCGAACAGCGAGTCTTCCGGATATGTGCTGATGTTCGTGTATTCATGCTCATGTGGATACTGCTGGTTCCATCGCTGACATGTCTTGCCGTTCACTGTTGTGGCGATTGTACCAGCGTATTCATTTGGCCTTACGCCCTGGTAACATTGTCCGGACCTGTACGCTGTAATTACAATGTAAAGTTCTCTCTAATTTCACTTGCAGAATACACAAAGTATAAACAAATGACAATGATGACCTATATTCATCCACCTATACATACGTACATACTGCAAAACCTCACTTACAAACCATCTCAATAATGAGACCACCTCAAATTTAAAATCAAATTCGACCTTAATATTACGATCACCTCAAGGTCAAGTTTTCAAGGGTCCCAATGGTGGTCTGTTTATTGAGGTCTTACTGCACACTCTACATGTAATTAATTATTAGAACTTATGCGAAGTAGAATACGTTGACGTATAGTGACGTACAAAAACACTTGTATTTAGGAGATATCATCTACAACCGAATGTCATATGAGAGTCAATAGTACATGCTTGTTACTTATAAACTCTGTCCGACTGATTGCTTTCGGGGGTGATTAAGTTATTAGGGCTGAGTTAGTTGGATCATGTCAGTAATTTCCGAATAGGAAAGGATCTTCCGTTATATGCATCGAACTTGATTTAGGTTAAATAAATATCTCAATAAATGTGGCATAAATCTCTGTGGCATATGATATGGTCATTAAAATTGTGTTCGTTGACTTTCAGGAACTCTTTTATGCCCCCGGTCCGCCATTCGAAGAACGGTGAAGGGGCATAAAGTGTTACCCATGTCCGTCCGTCCGTCCGTGGAAAAATTGGTTTCCGATCAATAACTCTTGAAAGGATTTGTAGATTCAATATATTGGGCCCTTACGTAATAAAATACAGGTCAAGATTATCCAAATTTTTTGAGGAGTTATGGCCCTTTCTCGACGTAAAAAAAGGTTTCCGATCAATAACTCATGAAAGGATGGATGTATTCAATTCATATTAGGCATGTTACTATCAGATACTAAAATACAGGTCAAGTTCGATTTCGGTTACATTCCGCCAAATCTGGAGTAGTTCTGTCCCTTTTTCGATACAAAAATGGTTTCTGATCAATAACTTTTGTAAGGATGTATAGATGCAATTCATATTCGGCACTTGAGTATAAGATAATACAATACAAGTCAAGTTCAATTTTGGTTACTATCCGCCAATTTTATGAAGGAGTAAAGGCCCTTTTTCGACTTAAAAATTGGTTTCCGTTCAATAACTCTTGAAAGGATGGATGTATTAAATGCATATTGGGCCATATAAACATTTTGAATTTTTACTGAAAAGCCTTAAGATGGACGCATCTAGTTTTATTAGTAATTTCAAATGGTGAGGAGTGCCTTTAAATCTAGATGAGGGCAGATCTGGTTTATTCTAGATATTATATTGTAAGAAACACACTCTAAAAGACAAACTTCGTAATTCACTTGCAAAATGATTTGGAAAATCTTCAAGGCCTACTTATGCGGTCAGTGTGATGTTTACTTACGTATTCACACGTATACAAAAGTACATTAATATCACATTTCTGAACGGGGACACTTTTTGTGAGGATAAAATAAAACAGATGTCGGCATGAAATATGCCTGCTTATCTTCCATTTTCATATTTTTTAAAGTAGTTTTATCACGAAAATATGCTCTCTTGCTGTTAAGCACTTTAAAAAAAGTGCAAGCATTATTTATGATAAATTTGTTAAGACGCAAACACTGATGTTTATCATACTTTTGGACTGAGCTCCAAACTGACGCAATTTAGTTGAATTAAGAATAACATTTTTTGAGTCTTTTAGCACCTTACTGTCGTCTTGTATGTCGAAATGTCAGGGACAAAGTAACACAATGATCTGTAGTTACAAGTATGATTTCATATAAACAAATAACAGACGATGTTTTGTTCTGAAAGTAAGGAAATAAAACTCTCACGGTGATAAAACCGTTTTAACGACGAGCAGATTACGTATGTCCCGAAGAATCAAGCCGTCAGTGGAAAACAGTAATTCGATTCAAAATGTCATAAAATGTCAAACATGTTTATACACTAACTGCATACGTGATGATATGTAAAAAAGTATTATTATATGTTGTTATACATGTATTATGATAGCATAGGCTATCAAAATTGGACTTTTCACCTTTCACTAGTGCACGTGCCTGTGACAAATGTTTTAAACTCCCACCAAGGGTATCTGTACATATCTTGATCAAGTATTTCAACTGATCATTACAGCTCATCAGTTTGTAAGTAATTGTATGTATATATATGTTCATTGCTGATGTATGGGCTGGTGGCCTGAATCATCGAAATAAAGAATTAAATTGATGAAAACATTGCTCTAGTTAGAATCACTGTACGTAACGATCCGATATAGAGTCAGCGACACGCCTTTAAGCCATTGTGTTAAGCGTCCGCGTGCGCCTAGGTTTTGCGCTCATTGAGCCAAAAAAAACAACATTTTTTCTAAGCTAATATTCTCAAATATTTTCGACGTCCATGATTCGACAACGGCAATTTTAGCTGAGATCAGACAACGATGTGATTATTGTGTGAAAACTAGTCAATTTGTGTGAAAACGAGTCAGTGTTAAATTAGATGTATTCATGTATAGATCTAGTTTGGAAACAAACCATTTTTAACCTTCACTTAGTATCTGAGGATATTTGTTTTTTCGTTATGAGTTTGTGTTTTTTACTGTATTGCTAGCTAGGTTTCGCAAACTTGGGTTGACGCTCAACAAAATTCCAATTTGGCATGGCCTTATTTTACGTCTAGATATCTAGGACCATGGGAAAAGTTATACGTGCTTTCTAAATAATGCATGTGATATAACATAAAAACGGATTTTAGTTTTTACGTATTTTAAAACATTTCTGTAAATTTCAGTGCATAATTTTAGTTCTATTGCTTAAGCGCCTTTTACCGTGACGAGCGCGTTATGCCGCGCAGAAAAAAACACACATATGTATTTCACTCATTTACATTTACAGAAAAAAGTAAGAGAATTACGTTTGAAAGGAAACTCTAATGCAAATGTATATATTGATCAGTGTAATGCAGTTGCCTCGTTAAAAACTTTTGCACAGCTTTTTGCGTGCAAATACTATCATAACCTTCGCAATATGCGTATAAAAGAATGATGAATATATGAAAGAAATAAACGTGTTAAATATGGCTCACTGCCTTGTGTGTATTCGATGATATATCAGATAATTTTCAGAGTTTCGCGGTAGGCTTTTTAGTCTTACTGCACCAAAAGACCGGAAACAAAGGATTTAACTTAAGTGTAGCACAAAATTAATGATGTATTGAATCGGAACAAAATTGATCATTAGTTCGTTGTAAACTGAGATAAAAAAATAAAATCCACCTCGCATACAATTTTAAAAAGTTTAGAGCGAACAACAATGACACCAGAAACGCATCAATTAAAAGATCATTTCACTGCTAAAGATTTCAGTTGAATTTTTGGATTAACCTGTTGCATTTATTATAGATTCTATAAATGAGGGTTTATGAAATGTGCAACTGAAACCCCAGGCAGAATTCGAACTCGCCACCCTCGAACCAGACGCTCACTCCCTTAACCGAGATGTCTTTTCTTTCGCTTTAGAAATCATATCATTATGTTCAGAAAGCCATTTTAACAGCAAAGATTAGAGCAATTAACAAATTATGCGAGACTTTTTTTCGCTGAGGAAAATAGCTTAACACCTTCATACAGCCCTTTGAAATAGTTCAATGGCAATTATATGTAATGCATTATAGATGGCATTTAATTTGGACAACGCTTGAAAGATAACATTATATATTCGTATCGCAAATGCATTTCAAAGAGGAAAAAACGTCTACCTTGGAAAAAGCCTCGATTCTTCGTCATGTTGGTCATCAAATTCACGAGTTCCCAAAGTTCAGCATTGTCTGCTTCCAAATGTTCTGTTTGTTGGTGATTATTGTCCATTTCTTGGAGAGCATTTTGCAGCATCCTCTCCAGATAATTAATCCTCAAGTCCATCTTTCCTTGCTTTAAGATAAGTTCTTCCTCAACAGACAACTTACACTCATCTCCTTTACTTTCAAACGGGATAAATACAAGACAAATCGCTAAAATAGCAATTTTGTATTTAAGAGACAGGAAAGCCATGTTTATCGTTAGCGAGTTGTGTCGAAAATGAGAATGTGGGTTACGAACGAAATGTTTCAATAGACAACATCGGCAATGTTCGGCAATATTAAGATTCCGTAAAAATGTGTCGGAAATATTCGAGTTTTGCTGGGAATGTATTTTAATACAAGACTGGCAAAGAATACCAACTTAGTGTCGGATTTCAGAATGGTTGCGGTGATTCTGATGAAATGAGAAATGTATTTACGAAACCTCTTAAAAATGAAGATAACGCCATCTGGATGTATTAATAACAAAAATGTGTGTACCAATACGTCGATGTATAGCATATACAGAAACCATCCGTGCAGCAGGAATGTAAGATACCGGAAAACCTCACACAGAGACCACCACCTCAATATTAGGCCATGCCGTTTTATATTGTTTGACCTAGGGCTTTAGCCATAGTATCTTTGTTAAGCGTCCGCGTGCGCCTAGGTTTTAGCTCTTTGACCCAAAACCTTTAAAAAATCGGCAAAGGAAGTAACCGCTGTGTCATAATTACGTATGTTTTGGTAAATATTTGATAACCTGCATGTTCGAAGATAGTGAGCGAAAACTAGTCAATAAACCAAAATAAAAAAACTGAATGACCTTATCGCATTTTTAAAAAACAGTATATATTTTCTTTGAACACTATTTAACTCGATAATCAGACTACCACACAAATAAGCGACGCTCTTTGTTAAGAAATACAAATGTAGCTGAATTATCTCTACCTGAATTGTGGGCGACTTTACTTTGGTGTGGTTTGGTTTGTAGGTCTACCATCGTACAACTGGCTTCTGGTTTGTTGTGTTCAGATAATAACAACGAATACCTTTATATGTCATAGCCTTTCCCAGGCCTGTTTCGAGATGGGGTACAATAGCGCCGGACTTTACATTATGAGGGATACCCTGAAGCGCTTGAATGTACCAAGAGTCCTTATATTTGGCAACCACAGCGTCTTCAAAAGAGCCATTTGGTGTCCCATATATGATAAAGGAATTTAGTAGCAATTTACCCGGTTTGATGTTGTAAATAATAGACAAATAACGGATTATATCCTTCCTTAAACCGATCACTATATCATCTAGAGACCATCATACATAGATGTTCATAAAAAATGAAGTTAAAATAGACACTCTACAAGGCGTGTGTTGCCCGCCGCCTCCCGTAAAGCCTCGGTCACAAGGAAACCCACGATAATTTTGTCGTACGAAATATACATTTTTCTGTCGTAGTTAAATTTCGTAGGGCATGAACAATGTTGTGGAAGTGGTCAAATGACATTATAGATGCTTTCACGACAGGAACAGACAGAGAAAGCAGACATTTCGTGGTTATGTGCGACACTCGTACTATCTTCGCAGGAATTAGTTGATTTCGTACGAATTTCGCACGACTATCTCACGAATGTCGTACGATTGTCGTGAAATTGTCGCAAGAATTACATCAAACTTGTGTCATCCACGATGTGTCATGTCGTAAGATTATCTTACAATATTTCCCGACATCAGTAAGACAAAATGTCGACGAATTTGTCGTGGCATAAAATAGAATAGTCCGAATTTCAAGCCACGACCTATTTTTCTCCACAAGACACCAATATATACTGTCGTACTAACCTGGATTACCTGCCCTTACAATTTCATTATCGGTACTCTTATGAGCAGACGGTACGCTGGGTACCAGACTAATGTTGTACAACATCACAAGACAAGCCACGAAATCCCCTAAATTCGTCGTGATCCTGCATATTCCTGTCGTGGTTCCATTGTGTACAAGGCTTAACAGGCCCTCGACTCGCGCGCTCATTCCAGAGCTTGAAATAAAGTTTGGGAAATACCTCCTACATAGTGATGGCAACTTCAATACTAGCGGATTTAACAGTTACAAGACTACAGAGTGTATGCAGTAGGCGTGGCTTATCATTCTTGAGAATGTTATCAATTCGATAAATCAATTATTGTGTAATGAAAACTAGTGAACAGTTTGACATTGTGATGTCTAAATTAATACAACCATTATATCAGATATGACGATGTTCACTCATTTGTTCACGGTGTATAACCCGATGTGTACCCCGCCGAGTATTACATTTAAGAAAATGATTCATCTTTGCTGTTTTCCTTGGCAGCCGTAATTTTTCTCTCCTTACCTGATAACATCATTATTGTACAATGCAGTCTGCGGTAAACGTCATCATATTTGTGCATACCATGGTCCTTTTGGAACGACCAAACGTCGTTTTAAGATCACTGATAGGGGCTTGCAACTTATCAGATTTTTTCAAAGATGATATTTCGTTTAATCTGTGGCGTGAAACTCTTCAAATCTATCCAAAACAACCTAAACTCGAGCAGCTGAATGCGATTTTTTTCGTTTTTCTGTATGTCAAATATAAACAGACGATTTCAGCGATATCGCTTTGTATTGTTTTGATAGAAATTTAGACATTCATAGTCGTTCAGACGATAACAGATGCTACAGGAACATCGATATCGCGACTTTTGGTGAGAAGTTAACACCACTACTCACCTGTCTAGAATGCTTCACTCTGTTGTAAACGCATCACTCGGCCGAATACACATCGAATAGTTTAATTGTTTAAATGCAAATATAAAGCTTCTTCATGCTTGGTTTTTTCACACCTTTGTTTGACTTTTTATCTTATTGTGCGGTTATTTTCTTTATATTACATGATGTATACATTTATTGGGCTGTTTTGTAAACTCATAGTGTATCTAAATAATGACTGATCGTGTTAACAATGCTGATATGTATGCTGGTGATGATTACAAGTATGTAAGCTTAGACAGTTGCTTCAATTATATTACACTTGGCAATCGTAGTACATGCATGTATCAATATACATGTATGGTGTTCTATATGAGAGCGTAGTCGTACTGTTGAAGTAGTATTTTATATCTGATCTGTGCAACGACAAAACCTGTATAAGTCACCAAAAAGTCCATTTTCACGTCTTGACATTTTCTAACAGATATATATGTATGTTTATCAATGTACCAAAATTCCAATCATAAAAAAAACATGATGCAAAAGGAAGCTACTAAATTATGACATCGCTTTAAAACGTACATATATTGTATTTCTTAAAATATCGTCCGTTCTTCAAATGACAAAAATAACAATTAATGCAAAACTTATAAATACTCCATGTTCATTTAATTCTATAAATGACAATTAAGACTCAAAAACGTTTTCGGACAAAGCGCTTTGTTTGTGACGTCAAAACTTTGACTGGGAAATACTCGACGTCATAACCAGCGTCACTAATACAGGTGTTGTCATGGCAGCGCTCAGTCGCTTTTGTAGTGCCCAACTTTCTTTCCAAATAAAATAACCACACATCAATCTTATGTTTTCTTTCTTTCAATATCATGTTCCTTGCCATATAAAACATTTAACAACATGTCCATCGCATCACAAAGAACAAACACTCGGCAGTATATTTATGAGTATGTTATTGTCCAACTAAACACCTATGAGTTAGGCTAATCGATATAGCAGACCCAATTTTATAGTATGGGTACGTTTTGCTTTTGTTACATAAATGTGCTCAATGTATATGCCTTGTTGTTTTATTGTCCAAGCAAACACAACTGGATTCATTGCATACACTAATGGTAATAAAGTCATGTTTTTAGGAACACGAACAATCTGTCAATGGCGCTACCGGGATTCGAACCCGGGTCTACGGATTGCCAGTCCGTAAGTTAACGACTACACCATAGCGACCTAACGTCATTTTCGTGTAAATCTAACTTATATAAAATTGATTAAGGATAACTACAGTGTGGACGAAGTACGGGGCGAATTTTTACAACCACCACACAGCACTTAACGCCAGCTGTAGTAATATGAAAATAAAGTCATGTTTGAGGAACACGAAAAGTCTGTCAATGTCGCTACCGCGTAAGATTGAAACACAATACATCACAATTAGGTTCGATGTTTATATTAGGTGTGTGAACTTGCGCTGCTCGAAGCCATAATACATAACGATCGTCTGCAGCTGAGTAAATATTCTATAATTCTTACACACAGCAGAATAACTAATACACCGACCATACGAAAGACCAGTGGAGACATTCACACTTCATTATTTCTATCCTACGAAATATTGAATATCTGTAACGCAGGTGAAGATAGACGATATATCGGTAACGCCGGTGATGTTAGACGATATATTGGTAATGCAGGTAAAGATAAACGATATATCTGTAACGCAGGTAAAGTTAGACGATATATCGGTAACGCAGGTAAAGATAAACAATATATCGGTAACGCAGGTGAAGGTAGACGATATATCTGAAACGCAGGTGAAGGTAGACGATATATCGGTAACGCAGACGATATATCTGTAACGCAGGTAAAGATAATCGATATATCTGTAACGCAGGTAAAGTTAGACGATATATCGGTAACGCATGTAAAGATAAACAATATATCGGTAACGCAGGTGAAGGTAGACGATATATCTGAAACGCAGGTGAAGGTAGACGATATATCGGTAACGCAGACGATATATCTGTAACGCAGGTAAAGATAATCGATATATCGGTAACGCAGGTGAAGGTAGACGATATATCTGTAACGCAGGTAAAGATAAACGATATACCGGTAACGCCAGTGAAAGAGGAAAACACGTAGCTGCACAGACATGTTAAGTGTTCTACTTATACAAAATATTAAATTGCAAATAGCGAACAATCTTCAAATAAAGGTAAAATTTATACCAATCCGATGCATCGATTTCATCAGACTTTACCACATTGGTGAGAACATATACTTTTTCACTGTGTGCCAAGTGCTATGAAAATGTGTACCATTGAAGGAAATATTGAAATGCAAGAGTAAGTAAGCTTAATTATTAAGCCATTAAAGAAAGTATCGACTATACATGCGCAGTACCATACACTCGTGTGTCAGTCAAGTATCTACTAGCAGGAAGTGTACAAAGTCTTGCACGAGCATACACTCGTGTGTCAGTCAAGTATCTACTAGCAGGAAGTGTACAAAGTCTTGCACGAGCATACATTAGAGGACATGTAAGGCCATAAAAACGACCTTGGAGAATTGGAGGGGAAACAAGACACTGTTTTTGACATTGAAAGTATTTAAGTGGTATGACATGTGAGATAGTTTCGTGATAGGGGATAAGTAAGCAATCAAAGAAAGAGGAAGAAGCAACACAAACTGTGAGAATATTATTATATTTGAGCACATTGTTTAAGTGGCCCAATAAAGAATTAAAAGAACCGTCAAGTTTTAGAATATGAGGTCAAACAGGAAAATACTACATCAGTTAAGCACGAGAGAACAAAAGTGGAGTGTATCATTATGTAACTTCATCTTACAGTTGATATCATACTTGGGTACTTATTGTGTCATGAAATACAATAGATCTCGATATATTTTTGTCTAAAACTAAAATGAGCAACATAGTTAAAGTAAGGACATACTACCCAACTCGCTTGACAATACACTTGAACTCATATGTTGCAATATTTCAACGACATATGCGTCTTCAGTGTTAAACAAATGCACTTCACATGTCACTAATGTCAATAAAATCAAGTACAAAAGTTAAGATTTAATTGGTGAATCAAAAATATATTTTGTTCTTACCAAATTTGATTGGCTTTTTTTGCTAGCACGGTTCATAAAAATATCATTAACAAATAACTAGAGATAGACTGAAGACAAAAATGAAGTGCGGCAGGCGATTTTTTTACAATGAACCAGAACTCCATGGAAGCGACAAACGATATATTTCCATCCGGTGTATTGATCTGGAAAACAGTTATGTAGTTATGTAGTTTCTTGTTTTGTTCAGATTTGTTAAGATCAGTCTGCACGACTGTTTGTTAAAGCTGCATTACATGTTAGAGCACGTATGAAAATACATTTTTCTAAAAACCGTATTATCTGTAATTAATGTTTCTCTTGCATGGAGCCTATCAATTGAACAAAACAGAATTAATCTTCAAAAGCAGACATATTTCAATCTCCAGTCACATATACTCACACATAACATATACTCACACATTACATATACTCACACATAACATATTCTCACACATTACGTATTCTCACACAGTACATATACTCACACATTACATATACTCACACATAACATATACTCACACATTATATATTCTCACACATTACATATACTCACACATAACATATACTCACACATTATATATTGTCACACATTACATATTCTCACACAATACATATACTCACACATAACATATACTCACACATTATATATACTCACACATCACATATACTCACACGTTACATATACTCACACATAACATATACTCACACATTAAATATTCTCACACATTACATATTCTCACACATTACATATACTCACACATTACATATACTCACACATAACATATACTCACACATAACATATACTCACACATAACATATACTCACACATCACATATACTCACACATAACATATACTCAAACATTACATATACTCAAACATCACATATACTCACACATTACATATACTCACAAATTACATATACTCGCACATTTCATATACTCACACATTTCATATACTCACACATTACATATACTCACACATTACATATACTCACACATAACATATACTCACACATAACTTATACTCACACATTACATATACTCACACATAACATATACTCACACATTTCATATACTCGCACATCACATATACTCACACATTACATATACTCACATATACTATATACTCACATATTTCATATACTCACACATAACATATACTCACACATTACATATACTCACACATAATTACATATACTCACACATAACATATACTACTCAAAGTTTAGCCGGAGAAACTTTGACAAGCAGTAGAGCAAGTGTTTCTTTAATATGTTTCACATATTGTTCCTTTATCACTAGGTCAGTACATGTTATTTCGATATTTCATTACAAGTTCTGTAACAAGTGTTCATTTTGTGGGACATTTTAAGAAATTGCTTTATTACCGCTACCTGAATGGCAGGTGACATTACTTATGTATCATACGTTTTCGATGGATAAACTGTATGCATAAATGCGCCATAGTCGAACCATAACTTCATTTCTTGACATGGCGGCTCAATTCACATTTTGCCTAAATGTTGTTGTCCTTGCAAGTCCCCAGCTCACTGTGATGGAAAGTCATCCGTCAGTTCTTCGTATGCAAATAATCTAGTTTCGCATTCAACTTCGATAAGTTTGAAATTCCAGCAGAGTCGCAATTGAGCAGTGTTCACCACTGGTCACGTGTTCTTACGTACGTATTATAAATTCAAGGTTGAGAGTAAATCTGGAAATAATGCAGGGTACAGATTTCTCGGCAGTGGTGCACTCGCGTACTCACAATCACAGATAGACTCAGTATGTTCCTACGGGGGACTGGTATATGGTTACGGCAATAAGAAAATGCGATTCTGGCGACCAACAGAGAAAACGTCAAACGCTGGATTAGTGTGTATAGGAGAAGGGTTCGGAGACGGTAGTACGTCGGATATGCAAGTTGATGGCAAAGTTGTGGTGAAAGTATGGGTAGATATGAAGGAAATTAATGTCACATGTACGTTAGTTTTTTTTTGTAACATCGTATATATATTTGGCCTCTGGTGTGTTGGTTTGAGATATTAATGAAGAACACCGTATATAAGATGGACTTCCTCAAGTCCGTTTAGCGCGGGGGTACAACCACGTCGGAATTTTCATTATACCCAAGATACCCAAGCGCTTGAATACACCGAGCGCACTTATATTTTCAACCACGGCGTAAGCAAAAGAACCCTAAGATGTCCCATATATGATAAAGGAATTTAGCAACAATTTACCACGTTTGATGTTGTAAATTATAGAAATATTACGGAAATATTTCCTTCCTATAATAGATCACTAATCATCAAGACCCCTATGCATATAGGCAGCAAAGTGCAGACAGACATATGACACTAATGTACCGCCAGGGGAGGTAAGTGCAGACAGACATATGACACTAATGTACCGCCAGGGGAGGTAAGTGCAGACAGACATATGACACTAATGTACCGCCAGGGGAGGTAAGTGCAGAGAGACATATGACACTAATGTACCGCCAGGGGAGGTAAGTGCAGACAGACATATGACACTAATGTACCGCCAGGGGAGGTAAGTGCAGACAGACATATGACACTAATGTACCGCCAGGGGAGGTAAGTGCAGACAGACATATGACACTAATGTACCGCCAGGGGAGGTAAGTGCAGATAGGCATATGACACTAATGTACCGCCAGGGGAGGTAAGTGCAGATAGACATATGACACTAATGTACCGCCAGGGGAGGTAAGTGCAGATAGGCATATGACACTAATGTACCGCCAGGGGAGGTAAGTGCAGATAGACATATGACACTAATGCACCGCCAGGGGAGGTAAGTGCAGACAGACATATGACACTAATGTACCGCCAGGGGAGGTAAGTGCAGACAGACATATGACACTAATGTACCGCCAGGGGAGGTAAGTGCAGACAGACATATGACACTAATGTACCGCCAGGGGAGGTAAGTGCAGACAGACATATGACACTAATGTACCGCCAGGGGAGGTAAGTGCAGACAGACATATGACACTAATGTACCGCCAGGGGAGGTAAGCGCTGTAAGGAGTTAGGTCCTACTGGAAAACAACTAACGGTTCCTGGTTCTTACAACATTTTAAACTGCAGTAAAAAAATTAGTTCTTAATGTTCTAATGTATTATACTTTCCAGATGCTGATTCGTCTGCTGTGTTAAACCAATGCACTTCTCACGAAGGACAGACAACTACATAAGTTATATTTAATTTGTAAATCTATGTTATATATACTGTTTTGATCTGCGTTTTCGCTGGCATAATTTATATAAAAATAACAAACGGATAAAGTAGAGAAAGACTGGAGACAAAAATGAAATTTGCAGGTGTGCAATAAATTATCTGACAGTATATAACTACACATGTATATAGTTTGCTGAACATTTATCTGGAGTTAACAATTATTTAGGGACATTTTGAGACTTTGACAATTCCACCGCTGAAGCATTTGTTTGTGAAAGGTGACCAAAAAGAGAAAACACTGCTAGAAATCCACTAGCCTGTCGTTCCGGACAAATCTCGTTGATGATTTGGACTACCAATAGTTGAGTTGCAGTTAGTCCCGGACAAGTCAGTTTTTAAAGGCCTAGACGTAGTTCTCTGTTATGTGACCTCCACCAAATGAAATGAACTACTCTTGTTTTATCAACCATTGTGTAATAATTGTGAACTCTGGGAATTATCACAGCAGGACATCTTTTCAATTAGATCAAAGTGACATACTGTATCTGAAAGGTTGAAACGGACCAATTATCCATTTATAAATAACCCTGTTTATTGGGTACATACTGTGAAGGTGATGCAAATTATGAAACGAATTCCTTGGACTGCTGCCTTATCTACTTTGGACAAGTGACAATTTAAAATGAATATCAAATCAAACGCCTTAAATTAAGTCTATATATGCTGTGCAAAGTATAAATTAAACGATAGTGTCGCAAAATTGATATTTTTCAAGTTTTGCGGTTTTAATTTTTACAGATAACAAGTCAATTTATTGTCACCACATAATAAACCACACAAATATTTTTATCTCATAGGTAGGACCACAATGGAAATAAGAGTTTGCTCTAACACGTGTTTGCTCATGAAAGATACCGCTAACAGATTTTGATTTTGAAGATATTTTCCTTCTATGATTCAATATGAAATAAAATCATGTTTTGAGGAACACGAAAAAATCGGTCAATGGAGCAACCGGGATTCAAACCCCGGGTCTACGGATTGCCGGTCCGTTATGTTGAAGTCGGTCCGTGCACCGTGACATGAAAGTTGGGTATGAGTGCGCTAGATATGTTGTTGGATATATCTTGTTCACTAACCGTGCAATTTATGTACATTTGACAGACAGTTCAATCTAATTTCCGGGAAACAAACTTTATAAGAAGCTTCGACCGTGAGAACTCCAATGTTTTACTAATTATGTCATACAGGTTTACGGGTAGACATTTACCTTTGTGATACATTTCGCGTTATACTGATAAATCATTTATAGTAATCATTGTGTTACTAATCAGTACTCCGACAAGATGTAGGGATTGTAAAGTTGGTGATCAAACCCCTCTCGAACTCGCGACCTGCGGACCAGGAGTCAAGCACTCTACCGTCATCCACTACCCATTCCTTGATAAATCAGATGTGGAAGCTACTGTCGATCATTTATGTCCAAATGAGCGCCACTATACGATTTCCAACCTCTTCTGTACGTGACGTCATTTCCAGAAAACGTCACATGTGACGTCACCATGTACTGACAATAAGCAATATTTTCCCCATATGAAGTAAATAGTGCTTCCTGCTTGCAAAAAGTGTCATCACATGTTGCGTTTTCTTAAAAGTACGTCACTAAAAGAAGAGGTTGTAAAGCCCATAGCAGCGCTCAAATAGACATTATGGATTCCATTTTATAATAAAATTTGATTATATGTTCTTTGGAGAGCTTTTTTTGTATGAACGGGTTTACTTAAGTCAGAATTGTAATTTATTCATTACAGCTGCTACTACCACTGTACACAATTTTTACAGACGTTTTGCCGTCAGGACATTAGTTCTCCCTTAGCTAAAATTATTCAAAGCTGTTGTTGTATTCCTGCGTTTTTACTCTGTTTATAAACGTACTATGTATAATGTCGACAAGATACTTTATGCGTTCAATGGGAATTACTAGGGATTATACTCAAATGATACAAGCTCCAGGATTACTCCCCTTCATATGACCTTAGTAAGCTTCAACATCAACTGCATTAACAAGTTGTCGCCTCACTCTGAAGTTAACATTGCTAGAAATCGGAACGTGGGTTTGGGCTGGGAGGGGGAAAGTGGAAACAGTGTCAGTTATTCTCACCTAATGTAATGTAAGTTAAAACACTTTGCCTTTCAAATGTCCTATAAGTTATACTGAAGAAATACCGGATACAATTACAATCATTGACGCTCGTGGCTCTCGTCGATCTCAAAAGCCTGTGAATTTGCAAATACGGGATAATATAATGTGACTTAAGAGGGTACGATGTTTAAAGACACTGTATGGAGTATGAACATTGAACACTACATGTACTTTACTTCCTGGGAGTAAGGGCAATATAAGGTTGCTTCTTTTGTGCTGGATAATGTACAGTGTGTCTGTTGTTATGTACGTTCATTGTAATAGTTAATTGATTTTAATGATTAGTTACTGCCTACTTACTGTCAATTTATGTATATATGTTGGAAATCAATGACCATATAGCGATTAACCGTGAGGTTAGCTAACTGTTAAATCGATTTAAACCCCCAGTTTATACTGAAAGTTCCAAGGGTGTAATTCGCTGTGTCGTTATAACGTCTTTTTGTGTTTTGAATGTATGTTAAATTACCCGTTCCCTTGTTCCACTCTTTCACTTTGTATAATGTACATGCTCTTGTTTCCCCCATTTCGGCCTATTGTTGCCAACTGTCTCGACTTGTCCTGTGAGGTATTCTATTCACTACCCCCCCCCCATCCCTGGTTATTCCTGATGGTCGGCCAGGCCGTTCCTTGCGTCCCTGTTCCCTTATGAATATATATACCATTGAGACTCCTCAGACGCCTTATGTTTTATGGATTATTGTTGTTGTGTGGCGTGACACTGTCTTATGTATGTGGCATTCCCTATAGCAACTTATTCTCCCTCTTATGGAATTCATACTAGAATATATTACAATGATTTGTACTATACGATGCTTTTTTATTTGAGTCTAAAGTGTCTACACTTAAATCAATTCACCCGATTCTGCGTCCGGTCATCTCAGTCTTCAAGGTCATCCTTACACAAATAATTCTTTGAATCCTGGAACAAAATACATACGCGTACATTATCTCAATGTGAACATCTGTAAGTAACATATCTGCGACTCAAGCCATCAATGTATGATCACGTAATCAAAATACTCATAAAAGGCCTTTAGAAAGTGAACTCGAAAGTTTGAAAAATGGGATAGGTCGGCTGAGATGTTTAATGAAGAATTATAGCCTTATATGAAGCGTAAATATGCCGGACATGCAAAGTAATATAGATTAAACGCTAACGCTCTAGGATCGCGAAACAAAATCCTAGACAATGTCAAACACATCGGGTCTTGGCATTATTAAACTACATTGTGCTACACTGCAGTCCATTTTACAACTTGCATATTTAAAACAAATCAGCGTCCCCTTTACAAACACAGTTCTACTGATCAACTTAGAAATTTAGATTTAATGGGCTGACGTATCGATGAATAAATTCCTCTGCTCAACGACTGAATGCAGACATACATATCTATGATTGTGCTACACACCAATACAGAAAGAAACTGGACGCTTAATAACTGACGAATCCTTGCAGTTAATGTAGATCTACTTTATACATCGAACTAAAACAATGTTATATTAATCAAAATACAACAAAGTTATGTTCAACAGATAAAGTCAGAACATAAATTAATACGTTGTGATTGTCATCCAGATTGAACGCAAAGGACACTTCACTCTACTCTCATCACTCCGCACTCATCACTCTACTCTCATCACTCCGCACTCATCACTCTACTCTCATCACTCCGCACTCATCACTCTACTCTCATCACTCCGCACTCATCACTCTACTCTCATCACTCCGCACTCATCACTCTACTCTCATCACTCCGCACTCATCACTCTACTCTCATCACTCCGCACTCATCACTCTACTCTCATCACTCCGCACTCATCACTCTACTCTCATCACTCCGCACTCATCACTCTACTCTCATCACTCTACTCTCATCACTCCGCACTCATCACTCTACTCTCATCACTCTACTCTCATCACTCTACTCTCATCACTCCGCACTCATCACTCAACTCTCATCACTCCGCACTCATCTCTCTACTCTCATCACTCCGCACTTATCACTCTACTCTCATCACTCCGCACTCATCACTCTACTCTCATCACTCTACTCTCATCACTCCGCACTCATCACTCAACTCTCATCACTCTGCACTCATCTCTCTACTCTCATCACTCCGCACTTATCACTCTACTCTCATCACTCTACTCTCATCACTCTGCACTCATCACTCTGCTCTCACCACTCTGCACTCATCACTCTACTCTCATCACTCTGCTCTCATCACTCTGCACTCACCACTCTGCTCTCATCACTCTGCACTCATCACTCTACTCTCATCACTCTGCACTCATCACTCTGCATTCATCACTCTACTCGCATCACTCCGCACTCATCACTCCGCACTCATCACTCAACTATCATCACTCTACTCTCATCACTCCGCACTCATCACTCCGCACTCATCACTCAACTCTCATCACTCTGCACTCATCACTCTACTCTCATCACTCTGCACTCATCACTCCGCACTCATCACTATGCACTCATCTCTCCGCACTCATCACTCTGCACTCATCTCTCTACTCTCATCACTCTGCACTCATCACTCAACTCTCATCACTCCACACTCATCACTCAATTTTCATCACTCCGCACTCATCACTCCGCACTCATCACTCCGCACTCATCACTCCGCACTCATCACTCCGCACTCATCACTCCGCACTCATCACTCCGCGCTCATCACTCAACTTTTATCACTCCGCACTTATCATTCCGCACTCATCACTCTGCACTCATCATTCTTCTCTGATCACTCTGAACTCATCACTTTGCACTCATCACTCTGCACTCATCTCTCTACTCTCATCAATCAACTTTCATCACTCCGCACTCATCACTCAACTCTCATCACTCCGCACTCCGCACTCAAGTCTATTTCCCGGGACCCGAATTCATTTGCACACTTACACAATGTAACGTAACTGTCAGTTGTTTTACTTACAATTATTCAGCGCATCTTGCGACATCACATATTTCCCATCTATGTTCACCGTCAGTCGTGTAACACCAAGGATGTCCCCAATTCATAGGGTCCCTACAGGAATTCGAGGCTCCGTACGCGCTGCCTTCTGGGAACATTAAATCGTCCGTGTAATTACGTGCAATTGGATATTGGTTGTCCCAACGCTGGCATGTCCTTCCGCTAATTGTCTCATTCAAATGTCCCTTATAAGCACTCGCTTTCTCGTGAAAATGGTAGCACTGTTCCGTGTCGAATTCTAAAATAATTGATTTATTTTGAATGACTAAATTCTACGAGGCCCACAGTTTACATTGTGACTAAATCCTAACCCCGGTGCAGCGATTTCAGAACACAGGGACGTAGGATCCCTTATTGATATTTATCAATATACATTTTCCATGCATAAATTGAAAAGAGCAACAGCAACTGATATAAATAAAAATGGAAATCATAAAAACACCAAGAAAACAACACCAGCAGCAGGAACGGCAACGGCAGCAGCAACACCAACAATCATAACAACAATGTAATCAACATTTTAATGATTTGCAATATAAGACTAGCTTTACATTTTGTGTATTTCTTACATACATATTGAATTGACTTACCACGATTTCAAATAACGAAAACTCTTATTATGTTAATCAACGAGGGAGTAATCTAAACAGAGCGGGGATAATAAGAAATCGGGTTCAGGTTTCCGGGGTGTGACTTGAATTTGGTGGTAACAAGAAATATTCACACCGGTGCAAATTTACATACATTTCTTATGATGCACGGGCAAGCGCTTCGATCGTAGGATGGAATGTAGTCATTTAGATGCATAGAAAACGTATTTTTCATTTGTCAAAATCAACTACCCTGCTGGCTTAGCTCGACACACTTCCGGTGGTGCTGTTACAGCAGTATAGTCCTTGTTTTAATATACAACGTGACCTTCTCCGTTTCAACCTTTATTCAATGTTCACGTAGTAAATCCTATTACCAATAAACCTTTCTAACACAACACTTCTCGACGTCAGTCGGTATTTGCATTTCCGAAGTGTGTTGCTCTAGAATGGTTACACTATACCAGATCATTTGAAACGTATAATACATGTACATGCACTGGAGATTGTCACGAGTTATCTGATGCTGATTCTAAGACGCGATCAAAGGGGTGGGTGAACATGTGACTTTTTTGTTTGCTACGCGGCACGAAAAGCTGGCGGCCGATCACAAAACGGTACGAATTTATGCAGTGTTTGTTTGTTAGAAATAGTTTTTAGTTGTAACATAGCGCCTAAAACCTGGTCATCCAAAATCCGGTTGCATCGATGCCCATATCGACACATATATCTCTGTACATTTGCCAGAATGCGTGCCACAAAAGTTTTAACGAGGCAAAATGTTCTCCGATTTTTGTGTGAACGGCTGCCGGCTTTTCGTGCCGCGTAGTAAAACGATAGTCACATGTTCACCCACCCAGATCAAGCTTTGTGCAATGTTGTGACTTTTTGCACGAGTGTTACCACCGTTGATAAGCTGTAGTCTAACATTGTGCGCGGCTTTTTTAAAATATTTTACATATACTGCAGGTTTCAAAGTTTCAGGTATATCCATACCATTGCAATAAGTAAGATACAATAATGGTTTAGATATTTAAGAACTAGTCGGCACTTTTGATATACCACACGTTTTTTGTCATAAAATTTAATGTCTAATTGTATTGGAAAATAAGGAGAGCGACTTTTTATTTCAATTGCAGATACGTCTTTAAAGGCGTTCACATGTTTTTTATGACATCACGGACCTATATACCATTGATGCCGTTATTGCATCTTCGTCATAAGATGATAAGGTTGCCTTGCCATATTTAGCGTATACATATTTTCCACATCTACAATATTTACATCCCTTGTTCTTAATCAGTAGCCATTTTGATAGGCAAAACTGATAAGTCCTTATAGGAGTAATTTCCAAATACGTGATAATTGAGAAAATAATAACAGTATGTGCATGTGACAACCACTTTTTCTTCAGCTTACTGAGCTAACTGTCCACATGAACATAATGAACAAGTTATTGTTATATATCTGATTTAATTTCATCATCATTTACATTATATTTCCTATGAACTTTAAGGAAAGGCAATCAATTTGGCCGACAATTCAGAACAAGGGAGGTAAAAAATGTAAATGTGTGAACTATTTATAGCGGAAAAGTTTCCTTACCCGTCATACACCTGGTTACTTCGCAAGGCTCCCAACGTTCATTCGGGTCGGTTGTAAAACACCAAGTGTATCCGGTGTTACCAATTGGATCACGGCAGTAATTTTCAGCATCGAACAGCGAGTCTTCCGGATATGTGCTGATGTTCGTGTATTCATGCTCATGTGGATACTGCTGATTCCATCGTTGACATGTCTTGCCGTTCACTGTTGTGGCGATATTACCAGCGTATTCATTTGGCCTTACGCCCTTGTAACATTTTCCTGACATGTACGCTGTAATTACAATGTAAAGTTCTCTCTTATTTCACTTGCAGAACACACAAAGTATAAACAAATGCTAATGATGACCTATATCCACTCACCTATAGATACGTACATGTACATGTATATGGCAAAACCTCGCTTACAGTCCATCTCAATAATGAGACCACCTCAAAATTAAGAACACTATTTTCAAGTCAATTTTCATTGTTTTTTCTCTTTATTCGACCTCAATATTAAGATCACCTCAATATTAAGAACAGTTTTCAAGGGTCCCAATGGTGGTCTTATTGTTGAGGTTTTAAGGTTTTACAGTGCACTGTACATGTAATTAATTATTAGAACATATGCGAAGTTTGTTTTAGATGTGAGATTTTAGACACATACTCTAAAAGACAAACTTCATAAGTCACATGCAAACTAGTTTGGAAAATCTTCAAGATCGACTAATGCAGTCAATGTCGACTAATGCAGTCAAGGTCTACTAATGCAGTCAAGGTCGACTAATGCAGTCAAGGTCTACTAATGCAGTCAAGGTCGACTAATGCAGTCAAGGTCGCTAATGCAGTCCAGGTCGACTAATGCAGTCAATGTCTACTAATGCAATCAATGTCTACTCATGCAGTCAAGGTCGACTAATGCAATCAGTGTTATGTTTGATTACGTATTCACACGCATACAAAAGTACATTGATATTACTTTTCTGAGCTTGGACGCTTTCTGTGAGGGTAAAATAAAGTAGAAGTTGTCGGCGTGAAAAATGCCTGCTTACCGTCCACTTTCATATTCATATGTAGTGTTATTAAGAAAATACGTGCTCTTGCTGTTAAGCACTTTTAAATAAAGTGCGAGCATTATTTATGATAAATTTGTTAAGACGCAAACACTAATATGTATCATACTTTTGGACTGAGCTCCAAACTGACGCAATTTAGCTGAATTAAGAATGGCATTTTGAGTCGTTTAGCACCTTACTGTCGTCGTGTATGCCGAAATGTCAGGGCCAAAGTAACCCAATGATCTGTAATTACAAGTATGAATTCATGTAAACAAATAACAGACGATGTTTTGTTCTGAAAGTAAGAAAATAAAACTCTCACGGTGATAAAACCGTGTTACACGACGAACAGATTACATATATCTCGAAGAATCATGTTTTCAGTGGAAAACAGTAATTCGATGCAAACTGTCATAAAATGCCTAACATTCATATAATCACATGTTTATACACTAACTGCATCTGTGATAAAAACATTGCTCTAGTTGAATCTCTGTCCAGCTCGCTTATTGAAAAGCCAGCACTGGTACCTTAAAGCAGGAATGGTGGTAAATTTTGGGAGGTTCGAACCTACACCACCTGGATTAGGCAACCGACACCTTATACACTGCACCACATCCCTTCATAACCATTCTTAATTCTAAAATTTAGTTTTGTAATACGTACATTTATAGATTGTCAAAATGGAAGACATTTGCTCGTTTGAAAAAAGAATTTTATTTAACTGGCTGGAGAGTCCTTTACACTAGGTCTCCGGCATTGTCGCATTGTATGCACATTGATAGTTTTTCAATCGGGTTTATTTCAATCAATGGTTTATGTTCGATCGATAAATGCTGCGAAATATTTGTCCATGCCACGAAATGTTTAAATCCCAAGCCGTGTGCGTAACGATCCGACATAGAGTCAGAAACACGCATTTATTTTGCGTGGTGACGAAGTGCGATTAAGACTGCACGGCATCAAATACCTAAATTTAGGTATTTGACGGCATGGAATCTAGATGTCTCGGGCCATGGGAAAAGTCATACGTGCTTTCAAAATAAAGCATATGATATAACATAAAAACGGAATTTAGTTACGTATTTTACAACTTTTCTATAAATTTCAGTGCATACTTTTAGTTTTTTTGCGTAAGCGCCTTGTTTTCTGTGACTAGCACATTGTTCCATATATTAATAAAAACACATAGACAGACCGGAACAGTACGCGGACACTTAACAGCATTTTAATAAACTATGTAAACTCAGCTGTGTTTCAAACCATCTGGTCTTTGTAACTTTTCAGATAAATCCTTTCTCTAAAAGTTATGGGAAATCGTAATTGTAAACAACCCACCGCACGTGCTACAGTCATGAACAAAATAATTCGTGCTATTGAACAGTAGGCGGACACCAACATACACTTAAAAAGAAAACCCCTAATGAGGAATCATTTTCAGAGAAGTTCCTTTGATGGATTAATTTCAAAATTTTAAAACATGGAAAAATTAAGTTCTTATTAAATTCCATTTATTTTGGTCAAAAGAGCCACATGTATAAACAGAGAGTGTATATACGCATGTATTACGGAGAACACTAAATGGATACTAAAAAGAACTTTAAAATTGCCATTTCTTTTTTTCTTTTACATAAAATGGAACTATGCTCTGGGTGGCAAAAATAAGTAAAACATTTGGCGCATAACTTTACACATCATTTCAGATGCAAACGCCCAAATGATTAGGATGATAGTTCATGAATTGTAAGGAAACGTTTCTGGCTTCATGTTGAATATTTTGGCGAGACTTTGTAAAAATGGCCTTTTAATTATTAAAGCCTGTCAATATTATTTCTCTTTTATTGATTTGAAGATGATTTAAACAGACAGCCAAAATGTTTGTTTACGTTTCTCAACCCGAGTTCGTCTGCTTGTAAGTTAAAAACCAGGAATAGTACAAATACGCGTTCGATACCAGACACCGGAAGATGAACAAGTACAGTTCGAATAATTGTGAGTAATTTTGACGTCAGTCAAGAAAGTTTAAATCGTTTACGAAACGCTAAATATGGAAGTGTCCGCGTACTGGTAGTGTCCGCTTACTGGTAGTGTCCGCGTACTGCTAGTGTCCGCGTAATGGTAGTGTCCGCGTACTGGTAGTGTCCGCGTACTGGTAGTGACCGCGTACTGGTTGTGTCCGCGCACTGGTAGTGTCCGCGCACTGGTAGTGTCCGCGCACTGGTAGTGTCCGCGCACTGGTAGTGTCCGCGCACTTGTAGTGTCCGCGCACTGGTAGTGTCCGCGCACTGGTAGTGTCCGCGCACTGGAAGTGTCCGCGCACTGGTAGTGTCCGCGCACTGGTAGTGTCCGCGCACTGGTAGTGTCCGCGCACTGGTAATGTCCGCGCACTGGTAATGTCCGCGCACTGGTAGTGTCCGCGGACTGGTAGTGTCCGCTTACTGGTAGTGTCCGCTTACTGGTATTGTCCGCGTACTGATAGTGTCCGCGTACTGGTAGTGTCCGCGTACTGGTAGTGTCCGCGTACTGGTAGTGACCGCTTACTGTTCCGGTCTTTCTATGTATTTCACTCATTTACGTTTACAGAAAAAAGTACGACAGTCAATTAAATTACATTTGAGAGGAAACTCTCATGCAAATGTACATGGATCAGTGTAATGCAGTTACTTCGTTAAAAACTTTTGCACAGCTTTGTTGCATACAAATAGTTTCATTACCTTCGCAATAAAAAACGGATGAATATGACAGAAAAAACGTCTTAAATATGGCTCACTGCATTGTATGTATTCTATGATATATGCCGTTTAGTTGTCTATTAAATTTTCAGTGGTTCGCTGTGGCGTATTTAGTCTTACTGCACCAACAGACCGGAAACAAAGGATTTAAGGTAGCACAAATGAGGTATTGAATCGGCACAAAAATGATCACTAGTTCGTTGTTCTAAACGATCTCGTCATATATTTGAAAACTGGGATAAAAAATAAAATCCACCGGCTCGCATACAATTTTAAAAGGTTTAACGCGAACCAGAATGACACCAGAAACGCATCAATCAAAAAATCTCTTCACAGCTAATGTTGTAACAAAGATTTCAGTTGAATTGCTTGATTAACCTGTTGTATTTGTTATAGATCTATAAATCAGGAATTGTGAAATGTGCAACTGAGAGACACCCCAGGCAGGATTCTAACTCGCCACCCTCGAACCAGACGCTCACTCCCTTAACCGAGATGTCTGTCTTTGGCTTTAGAAATTATATCATAATGTTCAGATTTTTACAGCAAAGATTAGAGCAATTAACAAATTATGCGAGACTTGTTTCGCTGAGGAAAATAGCTTAACACCTTCATACAGCCCTTTGAAATAAAAGTTCAATGGCTATTATATGTTATGTATTATATATGTCATTTAATTTGGAGAACGCTTGAAAGACATCATTATATATTCGTATCGCAAATGCATTTCAAAGAGGAAAAACGCCTACCTTGGAAAAAGCCTCGATTCTTCGTCATGTTGGTCATCAAATTCACGAGTTTCCAATGTTCAGCATTGTCTGCTTCCAAATGTTCTGTTTGTTGGTGATTATTGTCCATTTCTTGGAGAGCATTTTGCAGCATCCTCTCCAGATAATTAATCCTCAAGTCCATCTTTCCTTGCTTTAAGATAAGTTCTTCCTCAACAGACAACTTACACTCATCTCCTTTACTTTCAAACGGGATAAATACAAGACAAATCGCTAAAATAGCAATTTTGTATTTAAGAGACAGGAAAGCCATGTTTATCGTTAGCGAGTTGTGCCGAAAATGAGAATGTGGGTAACGAATGAAATGTTTCAATAGACAAACATCGGCAATGTTCGGCAATATTAAGATTCCGTAAAAATGTGTCAGAAATATTCGAGTTTTGCTGGGAATGTATTTTAATACAAGACTGGCAAAGAATATCAACTTAGTGTCGGATTTCAGAATGGTTGCGGTGATTCTGATGAAATGAGAAATGTATTTACGAAACCTCTTAAAAATGAAGATAACACCATCTCGATTTATTAATAACAAAAATGTATGTACTTTTTGACCCAAAACCTTTAAAAAATCGGCAAAGGAAGTAACCGCTGTGTCATAATTACGTATGTTTTGGTAAATATTTGATAACCTGCATGTTCGAAGATAGTGAGCGAAAACTAGTCAATAAACCAAAATAAAAAAACTGAATGACCTTATCGCATTTTTAAAAAACAGTACATATATTTTCTTTGAACAATATTTAACTCGATAATCAGACTACCACACAAATAAGCGACGCTCTTTGTTAAGAAATACAAATGTAGCTTAATTATCTCTACCTGAATTGTGGGCGACTTTACTTTGGTGTGGTTTGGTTTGTAGGTCTACCATCGTACAACTGGCTTCTGGTTTGTTGTGTTCAGATAATAACAACGAATACCTTTATATGTCATAGCCTTTCCCAGGCCTGTTTCGAGATGGGGTACAATAGCGCCGGACTTTACATTATGAGGGATACCCTGAAGCGCTTGAATGTACCAAGAGTCCTTATATTTGGCAACCACAGCGTCTTCAAAAGAGCCATTTGGTGTCACATATATGATAAAGGAATTTAGTAGCAATTTACCCGGTTTGATGTTGTAAATAATAGACAAATAACGGATAATATCCTTCCTTAAACCGATCACTATATCATCTAGAGACCATCATACATAGATGTTCATAAAAAATGAAGTTAAAATAGACACTCTACAAGGCGTGTGTTGCCCGCCGCCTCCCGTAAAGCCTCGGTCACAAGGAAACCCACGATAATTTTGTCGTACGAAATATACATTTTTCTGTCGTGGTTAAATTTCGTAGGACATAAACAATGTTGTGGAAGTGGTCAAATGACATTATAGATGCTTTCACGACAGGAACAGACAGAGAAAGCAGACATTTCGTGGTTATGTGCGACACTCGTACTATCTTCGCAGGAATTAGTTGATTTCGTACGAATTTCGCACGACTATCTCACGAATGTCGTACGATTGTCGTGAAATTGTCGCAAGAATTACATCAAACTTGTGTCATCCACGATGTGTCATGTCGTAAGATTATCTTACAATATTTCCCGACATCAGTAAGACAAAATGTCGACGAATTTGTCGTGGCATAAAATAGAATAGTCCGAATTTCAAGCCACGACCTATTTTTCTCCACAAGACACCAATATATACTGTCGTACTAACCTGGATTACCTGCCCTTACAATTTCATTATCGGTACTCTTATGAGCAGACGGTACGCTGGGTACCAGACTAATGTTGTACAACATCACAAGACAAGCCACGAAATCCCCTAAATTCGTCGTGATCCTGCATATTCCTGTCGTGGTTCCATTGTGTACAAGGCTTAACAGGCCCTCGACTCGCGCGCTCATTCCAGAGCTTGAAATAAATTTTGGGAAATACCTCCTACTTAGTGATGGCAACTTCAATACTACCGGATTTAACAGTCGCAAGACTACAGATTGTATGCAGTAGGCGTGGCTTATCATTCTTGAATATTTTGTTACATGGTTAGCCAAAATCAAATACATAACAGGGACCAGATGTCACACAATTCCTCATATTGAGAATGTTATCAATTCGATAAATCAATTATTGTGTAATGAAAACTAGTGAACAGTTTGACATTGTGATGTCTAAATTAATACAACCATTATATCAGATATCACGATGTTCACTCATTTGTTCACGGTGTATAACCCGATGTGTACCCCGCCGAGTATTACATTTAAGAAAATGAATCATCTTTGCTGTTTTCCTTGGCAGCCGTCATTTTTCTCTCCTTACCTGATAACATCATTATTGTACAATGCAGTCTGCGGTAAACGTCATCATATTTGTGCATACCATGGTCCTTTTGGAGCGACCAAACGTCGTTTTAAGATCACTGATAGGGGCTTGCAACTTATCAGATTTTTTCAAAGATGATATTTCGTTTAATCTGTGGCGTGAAACTCTTCAAATCTATCCAAAAAAACCTAAACTCGAGCAGCTGAATGCGATTTTTTTCATTTTTCTGTATGTCAAATATAAACAGACGATTTCAGCGATATCGCTTTGTATTGTTTTGATAGAAATTTAGACATTCATAGTCGTTCAGACGATAACAGATCCTACAGGAACATCGATATCGCGACTTTTGGTGAGAAGTTAACACCACTACTCACCTGTCTAGAATGCTTCACTCTGTTGTAAACGCACCACTCGGCCGAATACACATCGAATAGTTTAATTGTTTAAATGCAAATATAAAGCTTCTTCATGCTTGTTTTTTTCACACCTTTGTTTGACTTTTTATCTTATTGTGCGGTTATTTTCTTTATATTACATGATGTATACATTTATTGGGCTGTTTTTTAAACTCATAGTGTATCTAAATAATGACTGATCGTGTTAACAATGCTGATATGTATGCTGGTGATGATTACAAGTATGTAAGCTTAGACAGTTGCTTCAATTATATTACACTTGGCAATCGTAGTACATGCATGTATCAATATATACATGTATGGTGTTCTATATGAGAGCGTAGTCGTACTGTTGAAGTAGTATTTTATATCTGATCTGTGCAACGACAAAACCTGTATAAGTCACCAAAAAGTCCATTTTCACGTCTTGACATTTTCTAACAGATATATATGTATGTTTATCAATGTACCAAAATTCCAATCATAAAAAAAACATGATGCAAAAGGAAGCTACTAAATTATGACATCGCTTTAAAACGTACATGTATTGTATTTCTTAAAATATCGTCCGTTCTTCAAATGAAAAAAATAACAATTAATGCAAAACTTATAAATACTCCATGTTCATTTAATTCTATAAATGACAATTAAGACTCAAAAACGTTTTCGGACAAAATGTTTGTTTGTGACGTCAAAACTTTGACTGGGAAATACTCGACGTCATAACCAGCGTCACTAATACAGGTGTTGTCATGGCAGCGCTCAGTCGCTTTTGTAGTGCCCAACTTTCTTTCCAAATAAAATAACCACACATCAGTCTTATGTTTTCTTTCTTTCAATATCATGTTCCTTGCCATATAAAACATTTAACAACATGTCCATCGCATCACAAAGAACAAACACTCGGCAGTATATTTATGAGTATGTTATTGTCCAACTAAACACCTATGAGTTAGGCTAATCGATATAGCAGACCCAATTTTATAGTATGGGTACGTTTTGCTTTTGTTACATAAATGTGCTCAATGTATATGCCTTGTTGTTTTATTGTCCAAGCAAACACAACTGGATTCATTGCATACACTAATGGTAATAAAGTCATGTTTTTAGGAACACGAACAATCTGTCAATGGCGCTACCGGGATTCGAACCCGGGTCTACGGATTGCCAGTCCGTAAGTTAACGACTACACCATAGCGACCTAACGTCATTTTCGTGTAAATCTAACTTATATAAAATTGATTAAGGATAACTACAGTGTGGACGAAGTACGGGGCGAATTTTTACAACCGCCACACAGCACTTAACGCCAGCTGTAGTAATATTAAAATAAAGTCATGTTTGAGGAACACGAAAAGTCTGTCAATGTCGCTACCGCGTAAGATTGAAACACAATACATCACAATTAGGTTCGATGTTTATATTAGGTGTGTGAACTTGCGCTGCTCGAAGCCATAATACATAACAAACGTCTGCAGCTGAGTAAATATTCTATAATTCTTACACACAGCAGAATAACTAATACACCGACCATACGAAAGACCAGTGGAGACATTCACACTTCATTATTTCTATCCTACGAAATATTGAATATCTGTAACGCAGGTGAAGATAGACGATATATCGGTAACGCCGGTGATGTTAGACGATATATTGGTAATGCAGGTAAAGATAAACGATATATCTGTAACGCAGGTAAAGTTAGACGATATATCGGTAACGCAGGTAAAGATAAACAATATATCGGTAACGCAGGTGAAGGTAGACGATATATCTGAAACGCAGGTGAAGGTAGACGATATATCGGTAACGCAGACGATATATCTGTAACGCAGGTAAAGATAATCGATATATCGGTAACGCAGGTGAAGGTAGACGATATATCTGTAACGCAGGTAAAGATAAACGATATACCGGTAACGCCAGTGAAAGAGGAAAACACGTAGCTGCACAGACATGTTAAGTGTTCTACTTATACAAAATATTAAATTGCAAATAGTGAACAATCTTCAAATAAAGGTAAAATTTATACCAATCCGATGCATCGATTTCATCAGACTTTACCACATTGGTGAGAACATACATTTTCACTGTGTGCCAAGTGCTATGAAAATGTGTACCATTGAAGGAAATATTGAAATGCAAGAGTAAGTAAGCTTAATTATTAAGCCATTAAAGGAAGTATCGACTATACATGCGCAGTACCATACACTCGTGTGTCAGTCAAGTATCTACTAGCAGGAAGTGTACAAAGTCTTGCACGAGCATACACTCGTGTGTCAGTCAAGTATCTACTAGCAGGAAGTGTACAAAGTCTTGCACGAGCATACATTAGAGGACATGTAAGGCCATAAAAACGACCTTGGAGAATTGGAGGGGAAACAAGACACTGTTTTTGACATTGAAAGTATTTAAGTGGTATGACATGTGAGATAGTTTCGTGATAGGGGATAAGTAAGCAATCAAAGAAAGAGGAAGAAGCAACACAAACTGTGAGAATATTATTATATTTGAGCACATTGTTTAAGTGGCCCAATAAAGAATTAAAAGAACCGTCAAGTTTTAGAATATGAGGTCAAACAGGAAAATACTACATCAGTTAAGCACGAGAGAACAAAAGTGGAGTGTATCATTATGTAACTTCATCTTACAGTTGATATCAGACCTTGGGTACTTATTGTGTCATGAAATACAATAGATCTCGATATATTTTTGTCTAAAACTAAAATGAGCAACATAGTTAAAGTAAGGACATACTACCCAACTCGCTTGACAATACACTTGAACTCATATGTTGCAATATTTCAACGACATATGCGTCTTCAGTGTTAAACAAATGCACTTCACATGTCACTAATGTCAATAAAATCAAGTACAAAAGTTAAGATTTAATTGGTGAATCAAAAATATATTTTGTTCTTACCAAATTTGATTGGCTTTTTTTGCTAGCACGGTTCATAAAAATATCATTAACAAATAACTAGAGATAGACTGAAGACAAAAATGAAGTGCGGCAGGCGATTTTTTTACAATGAACCAGAACTCCATGGAAGCGACAAACGATATATTTCCATCCGGTGTATTGATCTGGAAAACAGTTATGTAGTTATGTAGTTTCTTGTTTTGATCAGATTTGTTAAGATCAGTCTGCACGACTGTTTGTTAAAGCTGCATTACATGTTAGTATGTACTTTCTACTTTCGATTTGATGATTAATGATAAAAACTTACTTACTGACGCTTTAAGAAGTCCTGAGTATGAGCACGTATGAAAATACATTTTTCTAAAAACCGTATTATCTGTAATTAATGTTTCTCTTGCATGGAGCCTATCAATTGAACAAAACAGAATTAATCTTCAAAAGCAGACATATTTCAATCTCCAGTCACATATACTCACACATAACATATTCTCACACATTACGTATTCTCACACAGTACATATACTCACACATAACATATACTCACACATAACATATACTCACACATTATATATTCTCACACATTACATATACTCACACATAACATATACTCACACATTATATATTCTCACACATTACATATTCTCACACAATACATATACTCACACATAACATATACTCACACATTATATATACTCACACATCACATATACTCACACATTACATATACTCACACATAACATATACTCACACATTAAATATTCTCACACATTACATATTCTCACACATTACATATACTCACACATTACATATACTCACACATAACATATACTCACACATAACATATACTCACACATAACATATACTCACACATCACATATACTCACACATAACATATACTCAAACATTACATATACTCACACATCACATATACTCACACATTACATATACTCACACATAACATATACTCACACATTTCATATACTCACACATCACATATACTCACACATTACATATACTCACATATACTATATACTCACATATTTCATATACTCACACATAACATATACTCACACATTACATATACTCACACATAATTACATATACTCACACATAACATATACTACTCAACGTTTAGCCGGAGAAACTTTGACAAGCAGTAGAGCAAGTGTTTCTTTAATATGTTTCACATAATGTTCCTTTATCACTAGGTCAGTACATGTTATTTCGATATTTCATTACAAGTTCTGTAACAAGTGTTCATTTTGTGGGACATTTTAAGAAATTGCTTTATTACCGCTACCTGAATGGCAGGTGACATTACTTATGTATCATACGTGTCGATGGATAAACTGTATGCATAATGCGCCATAGTCGAACCATAACTTCATTTCTTGACATGGCGGCTCAATTCACATTTTTCCTAAATGTTGTTGTCCTTGCAAGTCCCCAGCTCACTGTGATGGAAAGTCATCCGTCAGTTCTTCGTATGCAAATAATCTAGTTTCGCATTCAACTTCGATAAGATTGAAATTCCAGCAGAGTCGCAATTGAGCAGTGTTCACCACTGGTCACGTGTTCTTACGTACGTATTATAAATTCAAGGTTGAGAGTAAATCTGGAAATAATGCAGGGTACAGATTTCTCGGCAGTGGTGCACTCGCGTACTCACAATCACAGATAGACTCAGTATGTTCATACGGGGGACTGGTATATGGTTACGGCAATAAGAAAATGCGATCCTGGCGACCAACAGAGAAAACGTCAAACGATGGATTAGTGTGTATAGGAGAAGGATTCGGAGACGGTAGTACGTCGGATATGCAAGTTGATGGCAAAGTTGTGGTGAAAGTATGGGTAGATATGAAGGAAATGAATGTCACAGGTACGTTAGTTTTGTTTTGTAACATCGTATGTATATTTGGCCTCTGGTGTGTTGGTTTGAGATATTAATGAGGAACACCATATATAAGATGGACTTCCTCAAGTCCGTTTAGCGCGGGGGTACAACCACGTCGGAATTTTCATTATACCCAAGATACCCAAGCGCTTGAATACACCGAGCGCACTTATATTTTCAACCACGGCGTCTGCAAAAGAACCCTAAGATGTCCCATATATGATAAAGGAATTTAGTAACAATTTACCACGTTTGATGTTGTAAATTATAGAAATATTACGGAAATATTGCCTTCCTATAATAGATCACTAATCATCAAGACCCCTATGCATATAGGTAGCAAAGGGAAGACAGACATATGTCACTAATGTACCGCCAGGGGAGGTAAGTGCAGACAGACATATGACACTAATGTACCGCAAGGGGAGGTAAGTGCAGACAGACATATGACACTAATGTACCACCAGGGGAGGTAAGTGCAGATAGACATATGACACTAATATACCGCCAGGGGAGGTAAGTGCAGACAGACATATGACACTTATGTACCACCAGGGCAGGTAAGTGCAGATAGACATATGACATTAATATACCGCCAGGGGAGGTAAGTGCAGATATACATATGACACTAATGTACCACCAGGGGAGGTAAGTGCAGACAGACATAAAACACTAATGTACCACCAGGGGAGGTAAGTGCAGATAGACATATGACACTAATATACCGTCAGGGGAGGTAAGTGCAGATAGACATATGCCACTAATTTACCGCCAGGGGAGGTAAGTGCAGACAGACATAAAACACTAATGTACCACCAGGGGAGGTAAGTGCAGATAGACATATGACACTAATATACCGTCAGGGGAGGTAAGTGCAGATAGACATATGCCACTAATGTACCGCCAGGGGAGGTAAGTGCATATAGACATATAACACTAATGTTCCGACAGGGGAGTAAGTGCAGATAGACATATAACACTAATGTACCGCCAGGGAGGTAAGTGCAGACAGACATATGACACTAATGTACCACCAGGGGAGGTAAGTGCAGATAGACATATGACACTAATATAACGCCAGGGGAGGTAAGTGCAGATAGACATATGCCACTAATGTACCGCCAGGGGAGGTAAGTGCATATAGACATATGACTCTAATGTACCGCCAGGGGAGTTAAGTGCAGATAGACATATGACACTAATATACCGCCAGGGGAGGTAAGTGCAGACATACATATGACACTTATGTACCGCCAGGGGAGGTAAGTGCAGACAGACATATGACACTAATGTACCGCCAGGGGAGGTAAGTGCAGACAGACATATGACACTAATGTACCACCAGGGGAGGTAAGTGCAGACTGACATATGCCACTAATGTACCGCCAGGGGAGGTAAGTGCATATAGACATATGACTCTAATGTACCGCCAGGGGAGGTAAGTGCAGACAGACATATGACACTAATGTACCACCAGGGGAGGTAAGTGCAGACTGACATATGCCACTAATGTACCGCCAGGGGAGGTAAGTGCAGACAGACATATGACACTAATGTACCGCCAGGGGAGGTAAGTGCAGACAGACATATGACACTAATGTGCCACCAGGGGAGGTAAGCGCTGTGAGGAGTCAGGTCCTACTGGAACACACAATAACGGTTCCTGGTTCTTACAACATTTTAAACTGCAGTAAAAAAAATAGTTCTTAATGTTCTAATGTATTATACTTTCCAGTTGCTGATTCGTCTGCTGTGTTAAACCAATGCACTTCTCACGAAGGAAAGACAACTACATAAGTTATATTTAATGTGTAAATCTATGTTATTTATACTGTTTTGATCTGCGTTTTCGCTGGCATAATTTATTTAAAAATAACTAACAGATAAAGTGGAGACATAAATGAAATCTGCAGGTGTGCAATAAATTATCTGGCAGTATATATAGTTTGCTGAACATTTATCTGGAGTTAACAATAATTTAGGGACATTTTGAGACTTTGACAATTTCATCGCTGAAGCATTTGTTTGTGAAAGGTGACCAAAAAGAGAAAACACTGCTAGAAATCCACTAGCCTGACGTTCCGGGCAAATCTCGTTGATGATTTGGACTACCAGCAGTTGAGTTGGAGTTTGTCCGAGACAAGTCAGTGTTTAAAGGCCTAGACGTAGTGCTCTGTTTTGTGACCCCCACCAAATGGAATGAACTACTCTTGCTTTATCAACCAAAAAAGACAACCATTGTGTAATAATTGTGGAATTAACACAGCAGGACATTTGTTCAATTAGATCAAAGTGACATACTGTATCTGAAAGGTTGAAACGGACCAATTATCCATTATAAATGACCCTGTTTATTGGGTAAATACTGTGAAGGTGATGCAAATTATGTAACGAATTCCTTGGACTGCTGCCAGATACCCCTTATCAAACGCCTTAAAGTAAGTCTATATATGCTGTGCAGGTTATATATGCTGTGCAGGTTATATATGCTGTGCAGGTTATATATGCTGCGCAGGTTATATATGCTGTGCCGGTTATTTGTCAAAATAATTGTAACATCTGTTTTACTATATTAATAACATTCTTATCATAAATTTCCGTTTTAAGTATAAAATTAAACAATAGTGTCGCAAAAATTATATTTTTCAAGATTTTTGGTTTTAATTTTTATAGATTAAAAGTCAATTTATTGTCACCACATAATTAACCATACAAATATTTTTATCTCGAGGCTATTCAATAAAACGCCCCCCCCCCCCCCCTCCTATAAGAGCACCAGATGTTAACAGGTGGTATACTCGCTACATCCGGATTTATCACTTTAATCACAGGCGAGTGCGCTTTTAGATACCGATGTTATGTTAACAAAAATCGTTAAAAAGGCTAGATAAACCACATTAAGACTAATGAGTGCGTTCGAAAGTACACATTTTGAACCGTAATATATCTCTCCACACTGAATCTACTTAATGGAAAGTGTTTAAACTCAGATATATTGTTTCGCCCCTTCTTATGCCAATGTAAAAAGGTAAAATTTAAAAACCTTAAAAAGACTAGTGAAGTAGAAATTACAGAAACATGATATTTGCATCATCAGAAAGTAGAAGGCTTGATCTCTAACACGTGTTTGCTCATGAAAGATACCGCTAACATATTTTGATAGCGGTTTGAAGATATTTTACTTCTATGATTCAATATGAAATAAAATCATGTTTTGAGGAACACGAAAAAATCGGTCAATGGAGCAACCGGGATTTAAACCCTGGGTCTACGGATTGCCGGTCCTTTATGTTGAAGTCGGTCCGTGCACCGTGACATGAAAGTTGGGTATGAGTGCGCTAGATATGTTGTTGGATATATCTTGTTCACTAACCGTGCAATTTATGTACATTTGACAGACAGTTCAATCTAATTTCCGGGAAACAAACTTTATAAGAAGCTTCGACCGTGAGAACTCCAATGTTTTACTAATTATGTCATACAGGTTTACGGGTAGACATTTCCCTTTGTGATACATTTCGTGTTAAACTGATAAATCATTTATAGTAATCATTGTGTTACTAATCAGTACTCCGACAAGATGTAGGGATTGTAAAGTTGGTGATCAAACCCCTCTCAGACTCGCGACCTGCGGACCAGGAGTGAAGCACTCTACCGTCATCCACTATCCATTCCTTGATAAATCAGATGTGAAAGATACTGTCGATCATTTATGTCCAAATGAGCGCCGCTGTACGATTTCCAAACTCCTCTGTAGGTGACGTCATTTCCAGAAAACCATGTACTGACAATAAGCAATATTTGCCCCATATGGCAATATGAAAACGAAGTGACCATATGGAGTAAATAGTGCTTCCTGCTTGCAAAACGTGACATCACATGTTGCGTTTTCTTAAAATGACGTCACTAACAGAAGAGGTTGTAAATCCCATAGCAGCGCTCAAATAGACATTTTGGATTCCGGTTTGATATAATAAAATTTGACTAAATAGTCATTGGAGAGCTTTTTTGTATGAACGGGTTTACTTAAGTCAGCATTTTATGATCACGAATGTAATTTATAATATTCATAACAGCAGCTACTATCACTGTACACAATTTTTACAGACGTTTTGCCGTCAGGAAATTAGTTCTCCCATAGCTAAAATTATTCAAAGCTGTTGTTGTATTCCTGCGTATTTACTATGTTTATAACGTACTATGTATAATGTATCGACAAGATACTTCATACTTTCAAGGGGAAGTACTAGGGATTATACTCAAATGATACAAGCTCAATGATTACTCTCCTTTACATGACCTCAGTAAGCGTCTCTCTCTCCCTCCCTCTACAACATCAACTGCATTAACAAGTTGTCGCCTCACTCTGAAGTTAACATTGCTAGAAATCGGAACGTGGGTTCGGGCTGGGTGGGGGAAAGCGGAAACAGTGCCAGTTATTCTCACCTAATGTAGTGTAAGTTAAACCGCTTGGCCTTTCAAATGTCCTATAAGTTATACTGAAGAAATACCGGGTCCAATTACAATGTACAATCATTGACGCTCATGGCCCTTGTCGATCTAAACACCTGTGAATTTGCACATGCAGTATAACTGTGGTTTTAGAGGGTACGATGTTCAAAGATACTGTATGGGGTATGGACACTACATGTACTTTACTTCCTGTAAGTAAGGGCATTATAAAGTTGCTTCTTTTGTGCTGGATAATGTACAGTGTGTTTGTTGTTATGTACGTGCATTGTAATAGTTAATTGCTTTTAATGATTAGTTACTGCCTACTTAGTCAATATATGTGCATGTGTAGAAAATCAATGACCATATAGCGATTATAGTTCCAAGGCTGTAATTCGCTGTGTCGTTATATCGTCTTTTTGTGTTTTGAATGTATGTTAAATTACCCGTTCCCTTGTTCAATTCTTTCACTTTGTATAATGTACATGTATCCTTGTTTCCCCCATTTCGGCCTATTGTTGCCAACTGTCTTGACTTGTCCTGTGAGGTATTCAATCCACTACCCCCCCCCCCCTGTTTGTCCTCTTTCATTCTCCTGGTTATTCCTTATGGTCGGCCAGGCCGTTCCTTGCGTCCCTGTTCCCTTATAAATGTATATACCATTGAGACTCCTCAAACGCCTTATGTTTTATGGATTATTGTTGTGTGGCGAGGCACTGTCTTATGTATGTGGCGTTCCCTATAGCAACTTATTCTCTCTCTTATGGAATTCATACTAGAATGTATTACAATGATGTGTACTATACGATGCTTTTTTATTTGAGTCTAAAGTGTCTACACTTAAATCAATTCACACGTTTCTGCGTCCGGTCATCTCAGTCTTCAAAATCATCATTACGCGAATAATTCTTTGAAATCCTGGAACAAAAAACATACGCGTGATAAGCAAGTTTTGTGCACTTTGTGGATTATCGCAATGTGAACATCTGTAAGTAACATATCTGCGACTCAAGTCATCATTGTGTAATCAAGGAATGAAGATGTTCATAAAAGGCCTTAAGAAAGTAAACAGGTCAAGTTTGAAAAATGGGATAGGTCGGCTGAGATGTTTAAGGAAGAATTATTTATGAAGCGAAAATATGCCGGACATGAAAAGTAATATAGATTTAACGCTAACGCTCTATGATCGCGAAACAAAATCCTAGACAATGTCAAACACTTCGGGTCTTGCTATCATTAGACTACATTGTGCTACACCCCAGTCCATTTTACAACTTGCATAATTCGAACAAATCAGCGTCCACTTTACAAACACAGTTCGACTGATAACTTAGAACTTTAGATTTAATGGGCTGACGTATCAATGAATATATTCGTCTGCTCAAATACTAAATTTGAATGCAGACATACATATCTATGATTGTGCTACACACCCATACAGAATGAAACTAGACACTTAATAACTGACGAATTATTGCAGTTTATGTTGATCTACTTTATACATCGAACTAAAAAACAATGTTATATTAATCAAAATACAATAAAGCTATGTTAAACAGACAAAGTCAGAACAGAAATTAATACGATGTGATAGTCGTCAAGATTGAATGCAAAGGACTCATCACTCTACTCTCATCACTCTACTCTTGTCACTCTACTCTCATCACTCTACTCTCATCACTCTACTCTCATCACTCTACTCTCATCACTCTACTCTCATCACTCTACTCTCATCACTCTACTCTCATCACTCTACTCTCATAACTCTACTCTCATCACTCTACTCTCATCCCTCTACTCTCATCACTCTGCACTCATCACTCTGCACTCATCACTCTACTCTCATTACTCTACTCTCATCACTCTACTCTCATCACTCTACTCTCATCACTCTACTCTCATCACTCTACTCTCATCACTCTGCACTCATCACTCTACTCTTGTCACACTACTCTCATCACTCTACTCTCATCACTCTACTCTCATCACTCTATTCTCATCACTCTACTCTCATCATTCTACTCTCATCACTCTACTCTCATCACTCTACTCTCATCACTCTACTCTCATCACTCTACTCTCATCACTCTACTCTTATCAATCCGCACTCATCACTCTACTCTCATCACTCTACTCTCATCACTCTACTTTCATCACTCTACTCTCATCACTCTACTCTCATTTCTCTACTCTCATCACTCCGCACTCATCACTCTACTCTCATCACTCTGCACTCATCACTCTACTCTCATCACTCTACTCTCATAATAAAGAATTAAAAGAACCGTCAAGTTTTAGAATATGAGGTCAAACAGGAAAATACTACATCAGTTAAGCACGAGAGAACAAAAGTGGAGTGTATCATTATGTAACTTCATCTTACAGTTGATATCAGACCTTGGGTACTTATTGTGTCATGAAATACAATAGATCTCGATATATTTTTGTCTAAAACTAAAATGAGCAACATAGTTAAAGTAAGGACATACTACCCAACTCGCTTGACAATACACTTGAACTCATATGTTGCAATATTTCAACGACATATGCGTCTTCAGTGTTAAACAAATGCACTTCACATGTCACTAATGTCAATAAAATCAAGTACAAAAGTTAAGATTTAATTGGTGAATCAAAAATATATTTTGTTCTTACCAAATTTGATTGGCTTTTTTTGCTAGCACGGTTCATAAAAATATCATTAACAAATAACTAGAGATAGACTGAAGACAAAAATGAAGTGCGGCAGGCGATTTTTTTACAATGAACCAGAACTCCATGGAAGCGACAAACGATATATTTCCATCCGGTGTATTGATCTGGAAAACAGTTATGTAGTTATGTAGTTTCTTGTTTTGATCAGATTTGTTAAGATCAGTCTGCACGACTGTTTGTTAAAGCTGCATTACATGTTAGTATGTACTTTCTACTTTCGATTTGATGATTAATGATAAAAACTTACTTACTGACGCTTTAAGAAGTCCTGAGTATGAGCACGTATGAAAATACATTTTTCTAAAAACCGTATTATCTGTAATTAATGTTTCTCTTGCATGGAGCCTATCAATTGAACAAAACAGAATTAATCTTCAAAAGCAGACATATTTCAATCTCCAGTCACATATACTCACACATAACATATTCTCACACATTACGTATTCTCACACAGTACATATACTCACACATAACATATACTCACACATAACATATACTCACACATTATATATTCTCACACATTACATATACTCACACATAACATATACTCACACATTATATATTCTCACACATTACATATTCTCACACAATACATATACTCACACATAACATATACTCACACATTATATATACTCACACATCACATATACTCACACATTACATATACTCACACATAACATATACTCACACATTAAATATTCTCACACATTACATATTCTCACACATTACATATACTCACACATTACATATACTCACACATAACATATACTCACACATAACATATACTCACACATAACATATACTCACACATCACATATACTCACACATAACATATACTCAAACATTACATATACTCACACATCACATATACTCACACATTACATATACTCACACATAACATATACTCACACATTTCATATACTCACACATCACATATACTCACACATTACATATACTCACATATACTATATACTCACATATTTCATATACTCACACATAACATATACTCACACATTACATATACTCACACATAATTACATATACTCACACATAACATATACTACTCAACGTTTAGCCGGAGAAACTTTGACAAGCAGTAGAGCAAGTGTTTCTTTAATATGTTTCACATAATGTTCCTTTATCACTAGGTCAGTACATGTTATTTCGATATTTCATTACAAGTTCTGTAACAAGTGTTCATTTTGTGGGACATTTTAAGAAATTGCTTTATTACCGCTACCTGAATGGCAGGTGACATTACTTATGTATCATACGTGTCGATGGATAAACTGTATGCATAATGCGCCATAGTCGAACCATAACTTCATTTCTTGACATGGCGGCTCAATTCACATTTTTCCTAAATGTTGTTGTCCTTGCAAGTCCCCAGCTCACTGTGATGGAAAGTCATCCGTCAGTTCTTCGTATGCAAATAATCTAGTTTCGCATTCAACTTCGATAAGATTGAAATTCCAGCAGAGTCGCAATTGAGCAGTGTTCACCACTGGTCACGTGTTCTTACGTACGTATTATAAATTCAAGGTTGAGAGTAAATCTGGAAATAATGCAGGGTACAGATTTCTCGGCAGTGGTGCACTCGCGTACTCACAATCACAGATAGACTCAGTATGTTCATACGGGGGACTGGTATATGGTTACGGCAATAAGAAAATGCGATCCTGGCGACCAACAGAGAAAACGTCAAACGATGGATTAGTGTGTATAGGAGAAGGATTCGGAGACGGTAGTACGTCGGATATGCAAGTTGATGGCAAAGTTGTGGTGAAAGTATGGGTAGATATGAAGGAAATGAATGTCACAGGTACGTTAGTTTTGTTTTGTAACATCGTATGTATATTTGGCCTCTGGTGTGTTGGTTTGAGATATTAATGAGGAACACCATATATAAGATGGACTTCCTCAAGTCCGTTTAGCGCGGGGGTACAACCACGTCGGAATTTTCATTATACCCAAGATACCCAAGCGCTTGAATACACCGAGCGCACTTATATTTTCAACCACGGCGTCTGCAAAAGAACCCTAAGATGTCCCATATATGATAAAGGAATTTAGTAACAATTTACCACGTTTGATGTTGTAAATTATAGAAATATTACGGAAATATTGCCTTCCTATAATAGATCACTAATCATCAAGACCCCTATGCATATAGGTAGCAAAGGGAAGACAGACATATGTCACTAATGTACCGCCAGGGGAGGTAAGTGCAGACAGACATATGACACTAATGTACCGCAAGGGGAGGTAAGTGCAGACAGACATATGACACTAATGAACCACCAGGGGAGGTAAGTGCAGATAGACATATGACACTAATATACCGCCAGGGGAGGTAAGTGCAGACAGACATATGACACTTATGTACCACCAGGGCAGGTAAGTGCAGATAGACATATGACATTAATATACCGCCAGGGGAGGTAAGTGCAGATATACATATGACACTAATGTACCACCAGGGGAGGTAAGTGCAGACAGACATAAAACACTAATGTACCACCAGGGGAGGTAAGTGCAGATAGACATATGACACTAATATACCGTCAGGGGAGGTAAATGCAGATAGACATATGCCACTAATTTACCGCCAGGGGAGGTAAGTGCAGACAGACATAAAACACTAATGTACCACCAGGGGAGGTAAGTGCAGATAGACATATGACACTAATATACCGTCAGGGGAGGTAAGTGCAGATAGACATATGCCACTAATGTACCGCCAGGGGAGGTAAGTGCATATAGACATATAACACTAATGTTCCGACAGGGGAGTAAGTGCAGATAGACATATAACACTAATGTACCGCCAGGGAGGTAAGTGCAGACAGACATATGACACTAATGTACCACCAGGGGAGGTAAGTGCAGATAGACATATGACACTAATATAACGCCAGGGGAGGTAAGTGCAGATAGACATATGCCACTAATGTACCGCCAGGGGAGGTAAGTGCATATAGACATATGACTCTAATGTACCGCCAGGGGAGTTAAGTGCAGATAGACATATGACACTAATGTACCGCCAGGGGAGGTAAGTGCAGACATACATATGACACTTATGTACCGCCAGGGGAGGTAAGTGCAGACAGACATATGACACTAATGTACCGCCAGGGGAGGTAAGTGCAGACAGACATATGACACTAATGTACCACCAGGGGAGGTAAGTGCAGACTGACATATGCCACTAATGTACCGCCAGGGGAGGTAAGTGCATATAGACATATGACTCTAATGTACCGCCAGGGGAGGTAAGTGCAGACAGACATATGACACTAATGTACCACCAGGGGAGGTAAGTGCAGACTGACATATGCCACTAATGTACCGCCAGGGGAGGTAAGTGCAGACAGACATATGACACTAATGTACCGCCAGGGGAGGTAAGTGCAGACAGACATATGACACTAATGTACCACCAGGGGAGGTAAGCGCTGTGAGGAGTCAGGTCCTACTGGAACACACAATAACGGTTCCTGGTTCTTACAACATTTTAAACTGCAGTAAAAAAAATAGTTCTTAATGTTCTAATGTATTATACTTTCCAGTTGCTGATTCGTCTGCTGTGTTAAACCAATGCACTTCTCACGAAGGAAAGACAACTACATAAGTTATATTTAATGTGTAAATCTATGTTATTTATACTGTTTTGATCTGCGTTTTCGCTGGCATAATTTATTTAAAAATAACTAACAGATAAAGTGGAGACATAAATGAAATCTGCAGGTGTGCAATAAATTATCTGGCAGTATATATAGTTTGCTGAACATTTATCTGGAGTTAACAATAATTTAGGGACATTTTGAGACTTTGACAATTTCATCGCTGAAGCATTTGTTTGTGAAAGGTGACCAAAAAGAGAAAACACTGCTAGAAATCCACTAGCCTGACGTTCCGGGCAAATTTCGTTGATGATTTGGACTACCAGCAGTTGAGTTGGAGTTTGTCCGAGACAAGTCAGTGTTTAAAGGCCTAGACGTAGTGCTCTGTTTTGTGACCCCCACCAAATGAAATGAACTACTCTTGCTTTATCAACCAAAAAAGACAACCATTGTGTAATAATTGTGGAATTAACACAGCAGGACATTTGTTCAATTAGATCAAAGTGACATACTGTATCTGAAAGGTTGAAACGGACCAATTATCCATTATAAATGACCCTGTTTATTGGGTAAATACTGTGAAGGTGATGCAAATTATGTAACGAATTCCTTGGACTGCTGCCAGATACCCCTTATCAAACGCCTTAAAGTAAGTCTATATATGCTGTGCAGGTTATATATGCTGTGCAGGTTATATATGCTGTGCAGGTTATATATGCTGCGCAGGTTATATATGCTGTGCCGGTTATTTGTCAAAATAATTGTAACATCTGTTTTACTATATTAATAACATTCTTATCATAAATTTCCGTTTTAAGTATAAAATTAAACAATAGTGTCGCAAAAATTATATTTTTCAAGATTTTTGGTTTTAATTTTTATAGATTAAAAGTCAATTTATTGTCACCACATAATTAACCATACAAATATTTTTATCTCGAGGCTATTCAATAAAACGCCCCCCCCCCCCTCCTATAAGAGCACCAGATGTTAACAGGTGGTATACTCGCTACATCCGGATTTATCACTTTAATCACAGGCGAGTGCGCTTTTAGATACCGATGTTATGTTAACAAAAATCGTTAAAAAGGCTAGATAAACCACATTAAGACTAATGAGTGCGTTCGAAAGTACACATTTTGAACCGTAATATATCTCTCCACACTGAATCTACTTAATGGAAAGTGTTTAAACTCAGATATATTGTTTCGCCCCTTCTTATGCCAATGTAAAAAGGTAAAATTTAAAAACCTTAAAAAGACTAGTGAAGTAGAAATTACAGAAACATGATATTTGCATCATCAGAAAGTAGAAGGCTTGATCTCTAACACGTGTTTGCTCATGAAAGATACCGCTAACATATTTTGATAGCGGTTTGAAGATATTTTACTTCTATGATTCAATATGAAATAAAATCATGTTTTGAGGAACACGAAAAAATCGGTCAATGGAGCAACCGGGATTTAAACCCTGGGTCTACGGATTGCCGGTCCTTTATGTTGAAGTCGGTCCGTGCACCGTGACATGAAAGTTGGGTATGAGTGCGCTAGATATGTTGTTGGATATATCTTGTTCACTAACCGTGCAATTTATGTACATTTGACAGACAGTTCAATCTAATTTCCGGGAAACAAACTTTATAAGAAGCTTCGACCGTGAGAACTCCAATGTTTTACTAATTATGTCATACAGGTTTACGGGTAGACATTTCCCTTTGTGATACATTTCGTGTTAAACTGATAAATCATTTATAGTAATCATTGTGTTACTAATCAGTACTCCGACAAGATGTAGGGATTGTAAAGTTGGTGATCAAACCCCTCTCAGACTCGCGACCTGCGGACCAGGAGTGAAGCACTCTACCGTCATCCACTATCCATTCCTTGATAAATCAGATGTGAAAGATACTGTCGATCATTTATGTCCAAATGAGCGCCGCTGTACGATTTCCAAACTCCTCTGTATGTGACGTCATTTCCAGAAAACCATGTACTGACAATAAGCAATATTTGCCCCATATGGCAATATGAAAACGAAGTGACCATATGGAGTAAATAGTGCTTCCTGCTTGCAAAACGTGACATCACATGTTGCGTTTTCTTAAAATTACGTCACTAACAGAAGTGGTTGTAAATCCCATAGCAGCGCTCAAATAGACATTTTGGATTCCAGTTTAATATAATAAAATTTGACTAAATAGTCATTGTAGAGCTTTTTTGTATGAACGGGTTTACATAAGTCAGGATTGTAATTTATTCATAACAGCTGCTACTATCACTGTACACAATTTTACAGACGTTTTGCCGTCAGGACATTAGTTCTCCCTTAGCTAAAATTATTCAAAGCTGTTGTTGTATTCCTGCGTATTTACTATGTTTATAAACGTACTATGTATAATGTATCGACAAGATACTTCATACTTTCAAGGGGAAGTACTAGGGATTATACTCAAATGATACAAGCTCAATGATTACTCTCCTTTACATGACCTTAGTAAGCGTCCTCTCTCTCCCTCCCTCTACAACATCAACTGCATTAGTAAGTTCTCGCCTCACTCTGAAGTTAACTTTGCTAGAAATCGGAACGTGGTTTTGGGCTGGGAGGGGGAAACAGTGCAGTTATTCTCACCTAATGTAGTGTAAGTTAAACCGCTTGGCCTTTCAAATGTCCTATAAGTTATACTGAAGAAATACCGGGTCCAATTACAATCATTGACGCTCGTGGCCCTTGTCGATCTCAAAAACCTGTGAATTTGCAAATACGGGATAATATAATGTGACTTAAGAGGGTACGATGTTTAAAGACACTGTATGGGGTATGAACACTACATGTACTTTACTTCCTGTAAGTAAGGGCATTATAAAGTTGCTTCTTTTGTGCTGGATAATGTACAGTGTGTCTGTTGTTATGTACGTGCATTGTAATAGTTAATTGCTTTTAATGATTAGTTACTGCCTACTTAGTCAATATATGTGCATGTGTAGAAAATCAATGACCATATAGCGATTATAGTTCCAAGGCTGTAATTCGCTGTGTCGTTATAACGTCTTTTTGTGTTTTGAATGTATGTTAATTTACCCGTTCCCTTGTTCCACTCTTTCACTTTGTATAATGTACATGCTCTTGTTTCCCCCATTTCGGCCTATTGTTGCCAACTGTCTTGACTTGTCATGTGATGTATTCTATTCACTACCTCCCCCCCCCCCCCTGTTTGTCCTCTTTCATTCTCCTGGTTATTCCTTATGGTCGGCCAGGCCGTTCCTTGCGTCCCTGTTCCCTTATAAATGTATATACCATTGAGACTCCTAAAACGCCTTATGTTTTATGGATTATTGTTGTTGTGTGGCGAGGCACTGTCTTATGTATGTGGCGTTCCCTATAGCAACTTATTCTCTCTCTTATGGAATTCATACTAGAATGTATTACAATGATGTGTACTAAACGATGCTTTTTTATTTGAGTCTAAAGTGTCTACACTTAAATCAATTCACACGTTTCTGCGTCCGGTCATCTCAGTCTTCAAAATCATCATTACGCGAATAATTCTTTGAAATCCTGGAACAAAAAACATACGCGTGATAAGCAAGTTTTGTGCACTTTGTGGATTATCGCAATGTGAACATCTGTAAGTAACATATCTGCGACTCAAGTCATCATTGTGTAATCAAGGAATGAAGATGTTCATAAAAGGCCTTAAGAAAGTAAACTTGTCAAGTTTGAAAAATGGGATAGGTCGGCTGAGATGTTTAAGGAAGAATTATATATGAAGCGAAAATATGCCGGACATGCAAAGTAATATAGATTTAACGCTAACGCTCTAGGATCGCGAAACAAAATCCTAGACAATGTCAAACACTTCGGGTCTTGCTATCATTAGACTACATTGTGCTACACCCCAGTCCATTTTACAACTTGCATAATTCGAACAAATCAGCGTCCACTTTACAAACACAGTTCGACTGATCAACTTAGAACTTTAGATTTAATGGGCTGACGTATCAATGAATATCTTCTTCTGCTCAAAGACTAAATTTGAATGCAGACATACATATCTATGATTGTGCTACACACCCATACAGAATGAAACTAGACACTTAATAACTGACGAATTATTGCAGTTTATGTTGATCTACTTTATACATCGAACTAAAAAACAATGTTATATTAATCAAAATACAATAAAGCTATGTTAAACAGATAAAGTCAGAACAGAAATTAATACGATGTGATAGTCGTCAAGATTGAATGCAAAGGACTCATCACTCTACTCTCATCACTCTACTCTTGTCACTCTACTCTCATCACTCTACTCTTATCAATCCGCACTCATCACTCCGTACTCATAACTCTACTCTCATCACTCTACTCTCATCACTCTACTCTCATCACTCTACTATCATCACTCTACTCTCATCACTCTACTCTCATCACTCTACACTCATCTCTCTGCTGTCATCACTCTACTCTCATCACTCTACTCTCATCACTCTACTCTCATCACTCTACTCTCATCACTCTACACTCATCACTCTACTCTCATCACTCTACTCTCATCACTCTACTCACATCACTCTACTCTCATCACTCTACTCCATCACTCTACTCTCATCATTCTACTCTCATCACTCTACACTCATCACTCCACTCTTATCACTCTGCACTCATCACTCTACTCTCACCACTCTTCTCTCATCACTCTGCACTTTGCACTCTGCACTCATCACTCTGCACTCATCACTCCGCAATCATCACTCTGCACTCATCACTCTGCTCTCATCACTCCGCACTTTGTATTCTGCACTCATCATTCCGCACTCATCACTATGCACTCATCACTCTGCTCTCATCACTCCGCACTCATCACTCTACTCTCATCACTCCACACTCATCACTCATCACTCTGCACTCATCACTCTGCACTCATCACTCCGCACTCTGCACTTTGCACTCTGCACTCATCACTCTGCACTTATCACTCTGCTCTCATCACTCCGCACTCATCACTCTACTCTCATCGCTCCGCATTCAATTATATTTCCCGGGACCCGAAATCATTCGGACACATACACAATATAATGTATTTCGTAACTGTCAGTTGTTTTACTTACAATTATTCAGCGCATCTTGCAACATTACATATTTCCCATCTATGTTCACCGTCAGTCGTGTAACACCAAGGATGTCCCCAATTACCAGGGTCCCTACAGTAATTCGAGGCTCCGTTCACGCTGCCTTCTGGGAACATAACATCGTCCGTGTATTCATGTTCATTGGGAAATTGGGAGCTCCAACGCTGGCATGTCCTTCCGTTTATTGTCTCGTTCAAATGTCCCTTATAAGCACTCGCTTGCTCGTGAAAATGGTAGCACTGTTCCGTGACAAAATCTAAAATAATTGATATTTTTTGAATGACTTAATTCTACGAGGCGTACAGTTTACATTTAGCTTAAATCCTTACCCCGGTGCAGCGATTTCAGAACACAGGGACGTAGGATCCCTTATTGATGTTTATCAATATACATTTTCCATGCAAAAACTGAAAGAACAACAGCAACTGATATAAATAAAAATGGAAATCATAAAAACACCAAGAAAACAACATCAGCAGCAGGAACAGCAATGGTAGCAGCAACACCAACAATCATAACAACGATGAATCAACATTTTAATGATTTGCAATATAAGACTAGCTTTACATTTTGTGTATTTCTTACATACATATTGAATTGACTTACCACGAATTCAAATAATGAAAACTATCTTATTATGTTAATCAACGAGGGAGTAATCTAAACAGAGCGGGGATAATATGAAATCGGGTTCCGGTTTCAGGGGTGCAACTTGAATAGGTGGTAACTAGAACTATTTATATACATTTCTTATGATGCACCGGCAAGCGCTTCGTTCGTAGGATGGAATGTAGTCATTTAGATGCATAGAAAAAGTATTTTTCATTTAACACAATCAACTACTCTGCTGACTTAGCTCGACACACTTACGATGTATACTTACGAGTATAGTCCTTGTTTTAATATACAATGTGACCTTTTCCGGAGCAACAAACTCTGTTCAACCTTTATTCAATGTTCACGTAGTAAATCCTATCAACAGTAAACCTTTCCAGCACAACACTTCTCGACGTCATTTGCATTTCCGAAGTGTGTTGCTCTAGAATGGTTACACTATACCAGTTCACTTGAAACGTATAATAAAGGTACATGCACTCGAGATTGTCACGAGTTCTCTGATGCTGATTCTAAGACGCGATCAACAGGGTGGGTGAACACGATCACAAAACGGTACGAATTTTGGCAGTTTTTGTTTGTTAGAAATAGTTTTTAGTTGTAACATAGCGCCTAAAACCTGGTCATCCAAAATCCGGTTGCATCGATGCCTATACCGACACATAGATCTCTGTACATTTGCCAGAATGCGTTCCACAAAATTTTAAGCGAGGCGAAATGTTCTCCGATTTTTTTGTGAACGGCTGCCGGCTTTTCGTGCCGCGTAGTAAAACGATAGTCACATGTTCACCCACCCAGATCAAGCTTTGTGCAATGTTGTGACTTTTCGCACGAGTGTTTCCACCGTTGATAAGCTGTAGTCTAACATTGTGCGCGGCTTTTTAAAAATATTTTACATATACTGCAGGTTTCAAAGTTTCAGGTATATCCATACCATTGCAATAAGTAAGATACAATAATGGTTTAGATATTTAATAACTAGTCGACACTTTTGACATACCACACGTTTTTTGTCATAAAATTTAATGTCTAATTGTATAGGAAAATAAGGAGAGCGACTTTTTATTTCAATTGCAGATACGTTTTTAAAGGCGTCCACATGGTTTTATATGACATTGATGCTGTTATTGCATCTTCGTGATAAGATGATACGGTTGCCTTGCCATTTTTAGCGTATAGATAGTTCCCACATCTACAATATTTACATCCCTTGTTCTTAATCATCAGCCATTTTGATAGGCAAAACTGATAAGTCCTTATAGGAGTAATTTCCAAAATAACAGTATTTGCATGTGACAACCACTTTTTCTTCAGCTTACTGAGCTAACTGCCCACATGAACATAATGAAAAAGTTATTGTTATATATCTGATTTAATTTCATCATCATTTGCATTATATTCCCTATAAACGTTAAGGAAAGGCAATCAATATGGCCGACAATGGAGGTAAAAATTGTAAATGTGTGAACTATTTATAGCGTAAAAGTGTCCTTACCCGTCATACACTTGGTTACTTCGCAAGGCTCCCAACGTTCATTCGGGTCGGTTGTATAACACCATGTGTATCCGGAGTTACTTGGATCACGGCAGTAATGTTCAGCATCGAACAGCGAGTCTTCCGGATATGCGCTGATATCTGTGTATTCATGCTCATGTGGATATTGCTGGTTCCATCGCTGACATGTCTTGCCGTTCACTGTTGTGGCGATATTACCAGCGTATTCATTTGGCCTTACGCCCTTGTAACATTTTCCTGACCTGTACGCTGTAATTACAATGTAAAGTTCTCTCTAATTTCACTTGCAGAATACACAAAGTATAAACAAATGACAATGATGACCTATATTCACCCACCTATACATACGTACACACCTCACTTACAAACCATCTCAATAATGAGACCACCTCAAATTTAAAATCACAATTTTCAAGTCCATTTTCACTTTTTTTTTCTCTTTATTCGACCTTAATATTACGATCACCTCAATGTCAAGTTTTCAAGGGTCCCAATGGTGGTCTGTTTATTGAGGTTTTACTGCACACTCTACATGTAATTAATTATTAGAACTTATGAGAAGTAGAATACGTTGACGTATGGTGACGCACAAAAACACGTGTATTTAGGAGATATCATCTACAACCGAATGTCATATGAGAGTCAATAGTACATGCTTGTTACTTATAAACTCTGTCCGACTGATTGCTTTCGGGGGTGATTAAGTTATTAGGGCTGAGTCAGTTGGATCATGTCAGTAATTTCCGAATAGGAAAGGATCTTCCGTTATATGCATCGAACTTGATTTAGGTTAAATATATATCTCAATAAATGTAACACATTGTTCTGTGGCATATGATATGGTCATTAAAATCGTGTTCGTTGACTTTCAGGAACTCTTTTATGCCCCCGGTCCGCCATTCGAAGAACGGTGAAGGGGCATAAAGTGTTACCCCTGTCCGTCCGTCCGTGCAAAAATTGGTTTCCGATCAATAACTCTTGAAAGGATTAGTAGATTCAATATATTGGGCCCTTACGTAATAAAATACAGGTCAAGATTATCCAAATTTTTTGAGGAGTTATGGCCCTTTCTCGACGTAAAAAAAGGTTTCCGATCAATAACTCATGAAAGGATGGATGTATTCAATTCATAGTAGGCATGTTACTATCAGATACAGGTCAAGTTCGATTTCGGTTACATTCCGCCAAATCTGGAGGAGTTTTGTCCCTTTTTCGATACAAAAATGGTTTCTGATCAATAACTTTTGTAAGGATGGATAGATGCAATTCATATTCGGCACTTGAGTATAAGATAATACAATACAAGTCAAGTTCAATTTTGGTTACTATCCGCCAATTTTATGAAGGAGTAAAGGCCCTTTTTCGACTTAAAAAATTGGTTTCCGTTCAATAACTCTTGAAAGGATGGATGTATTAAATGCATATTGGGCCATATAAACATTTTGATTTTTTACTGAAAAGCCTTAAGATGGACGCATCTAGTTTTATTAGTAATTTCAAATGGTGAGGAGTGCCTTTAAATCTAGATGAGGGCAGATCTGGTTTATTCTAAGAAACACTCTCTAAAAGACAAACTTCGTAATTCACTTGCAAAATAATTTGGAAAATCTTCAAGGCCTACTTATGCGGTCAGTGTGATGTTTACTTACGTATTCACACGTATACAAAAGTACATTAATATCACATTTCTGAACGGGGACACTTTCTGTGAGGGTAAAATAAAACAGATGTCGGCATGAAATATGCCTGCTTATCTTCCATTTTCATATGTTTTAAAGTAGTTTTATCACGAAAATGTGCTCTCTTGCTGTTAAGCACTTTAAAAAAAGTGCAAGCATTATTTATGATAAATTTGTTAAGACGCAAACACTGATGTTTATCATACTTTTGGACTGAACTCCAAACTGACGCAATTTAGTTGAATTAAGAATAACATTTTTTGAGTCTTTTAGCAACTTACTGTCGTCTTGTATGCCGAAATGTCAGGGCCAAAGTAACCCAATGATCTGTAATTACAAGTATGAATTCATGTAAACAAATAACAGACGATGTTTTGTTCTGAAAGTAAGAAAATAAAACTCTCACGGTGATAAAACCGTGTTAACGACGAGCAGATTACGTATGTCCCGAAGAATCAAGCCGTCAGTGGAAAACAGTAATTCGATTCAAAATGTCATAAAATGTCAAACATGTTTATACACTAACTGCATACGTGATGATATGTAAAAAAGTATTATTATATGTTGTTATACATGTATTAAGATAGCATAGGCTATCAAAATTGGACTTTTCACCTTTCACTAGTGCACGTGCCTGTGACAAATGTTTTAAACTCCCACCAAGGGTATCTTGATCAAGTATTTCAACTGATCATTACAGCTCATCAGTTTGTAAGTAATTGTATGTATATATATGTTCATTGCTGATGTATGGGCTGGTGGCCTGAATCATCGAAATAAAGAATTAAATTGATGAAAACATTGCTCTAGTTAGAATCACTGTACGTAACGATCCGATATAGAGTCAGCGACACGCCTTTAAGCCATTTTGTTAAGCGTCCGCGTTCGCCTAGGTTTTGCGCTCATTGAGCCAAAAAAAACAACATTTTTTCTAAGCTAATATTCTCAAATATTTTCGACGTCCATGGTCCATGATTCGACAACGGCAATTTTAGCTGAGATCAGACAACGATGTGATTATTGTGTGAAAACTAGTCAATTTGTGTGAAAACGAGTCAGTTTTAAATTAGATTTATTCTATAGATCTAGTTTGGAAACAAACCATTTTTAACCTTCACTTAGTATCTGAGGATATTTGTTTTTTTGTTATGAGTTTGTGTTTTTTACTGAATTGCTAGCTAGGTTTCGCAAACTTGGGTTGACGCTCAACAAAATTCCAATTTGGCATGGCCTTATTTTACGTCTAGATATCTAGGGCCACGGGAAAAGTTATACGTGCTTTCTAAATAATGCATGCAGTGATATAACATAAAAACGGATTTTAGTTTTTACGTATTTTAAAACATTTCTGTAAATTTCAGTGCATAATTTTAGTTCTATTGCTTAAGCGCCTTTTTCCGTGACGAGCGCGTTATGCCGCGCAGAAAAAAAACACACACATGTATTTCACTCATTTACATTTACAGAAAAAAGTAAGAGAATTACGTTTGAAAGGAAACTCTAATGCAAATGTATATATTGATCAGTGTAATGCAGTTACCTCGTTAAAAACTTTTGCACAGCTTTTTGCGTGCAAATACTATCATAACCTTCGCAATATGCGTATAAAAGATTGATGAATATATGAAAGAAATAAACGTGTTAAATATGGCTCACTGCCTTGTATGTATTCGATGATATATCAGATCATTTTTAGAGGTTCGCGGTAGGGTATTTAGTCTTACTGCACCAAAAGACCGGACACAAAGGATTTAACTTAAGTGTAGCACAAAATTAATGAAGTATTGAATCGGAACAAAATTGATCACTAGTTCGTTGTTCTGAACGACCTCATCATATATTTGAAAACTGAGATAAAAAAATAAAATTCACCTCGCATACAATTTTAAAAGGTTTAGAGCGAACAACAATGACACCAGAAACGCATCAATTAAAAGATCATTTCACTGCTAAAGATTTCAGTTGAATTTTTGGATTAACCTGTTGCATTTATTGTAGATTCTATAAATGGGGGTTTATGAAATGTGCAACTGAAACCCCAGGCAGAATTCGAACTCGCCACCCTCGAACAAGACGCTCACTCCCTTAACCGAGATGTCTTTTCTTTCGCTTTAGAAATCATATCATAATGTTCAGAAAGCCATTTTAACAGCAAAGATTAGAGCAATTAACAAATTATGCGAGACTTTTTTCGCTGAGGAAAATAGCTTAACACCTTCATACAGCCCTTTGAAATAGTTCAATGGCAATTATATGTAATGCATTATAGATGGCATTTAATTTGGACAACGCTTGAAAGATAACATTATATATTCGTATCGCAAATGCATTTCAAAGAGGAAAAAACGCCTACCTTGGAAAAAGCCTCGATTCTTCGTCATGTTGGTCATCAAATTCACGAGTTCCCAAAGTTCAGCATTGTCTGCTTCCAAATATTCTGTTTGTTGGTGATTATTGTCCATTTCTTGGAGAGCATTTTGCAGCATCCTCTCCAGATAATTAATCCTCAAGTCCATCTTTCCTTGCTTTAAGATAAGTTCTTCCTCAACAGACAACTTACACTCATCTCCTTTACTTTCAAACGGGATAAATACAAGACAAATCGCTAAAATAGCAATTTTGTATTTAAGAGACAGGAAAGCCATGTTTATCGCTAGCGAGTTGTGCCGAAAATGAGAATGTGGGTTACGAATGAAATGTTTCAATAGACAAACATCGGCAATGTTCGGCAATATTAAGATTCCGTAAAAATGTGTCGGAAATATTAGAGTTTTGCTGGGAATGTATTTTAATACAAGACTGGCAAAGAATATCAACTTAGTGTCGGATTTCAGAATGGTTGCGGTGATTCTGATGAAATGAGAAATGTATTTACGAAACCTCTTAAAAATGAAGATAACACCATCTGGATTTATTAATAACAAAAATGTATGAACTAATACGTCGATGTATAGCATATACAGAAACCATTCGTGCAGGAGGAATGTAAGATACCGGAAAACCTCACACAGAGACCACCACCTCAATATTAAGCCATGCCGTTTTATATTTTTTTGCCGGGGGCCTTATCCCATGGCCATAGTATCTTTGTTAAGCGTCCGCGTGCGCCTAGATTTTAGCTCTTTGACCCAAAACCTTTTAAAAAATCGGCAAAGGAAGTAACCGCTGTGTCGTAATTACGTATGTTTTGGTAAATATTTGATAACCTGCATGTTCGAAGATAGTGAGCGAAAACTAGTCAATAAAAAAAACTAAAAAAAAACTGAATGACCGTGTCGCATTTTTAAGAAACAGTATATATTTTTTCTTTGAACGATATTTAACTCGATAATCAGACTACCACACAAATAAGCGACGCTCTTTGTTAAGCAATGTAGTAAACTCCCTGGCGATTTTCTCGATGCACTGTCATGGCTGTTAGCATAGTATATTTGGGAACTGTCTTAGCCGTTAGCCATGTAAAATCGGCACTGTCCTTAGCGGTTAGCCAAAACATTATACCTCGCCAATTTTCAAACTCTGTATCTCCATCAAAAATTAAAAGTTGCACAGTGCCCACTCGGTAGGATTGCAGGAGAATGATTGAAGTTTATTCCCAGTTATTCAAAATTGTTCGATTTCATGAATTAAGCCGATAATTCATTGTCAAATAAGAAAACGTCGAACTTTTCGCAAATAGTGCCTACATATAACCAGTTTTCGGTAAATATGGCACTAACTCGCACACAAACGGTATGTATAAATTGCTTGTTCTTTGCTTAAACGATACCTATACAGAAAGGATGTTATCAAAATTGGACAAATTAGACAATATCGAATGTTCATTGCTTGGCATGCGCTCAAATGTGACACAAACGGCCATTAATATTGAAAAAATAGAGCGTAGACTGGACTCACATATTTTATTCACAAAGCAATTAGCATACCATAGTATAGATGACAATGCACGGAACAGACGAAACAACTTGATATTTTATGGATTAGCAGATTTCAGATACGAGAACTGTTATGACATATTACAGCAATTCATGCACAACCACCTCGACATTGATCTTTCATCTATGTATATACAACGTATACACCGACTCGGCTCAAACCGTGCAAAATTCAACAACTACGTATCAAGACGCCCAATTATTGTTTGCTTCAGAGATTATGGTGATACTGAGTATATCATGAACAAAGCAAAATGCTTGATGGGTACCAGATTTGGAATCGATAGGGATTATCCCAAAGAAATAGCTTTAGCACGTAAAAAGCTCTACAACATCATGAAAACTGAATACGGTGATCAAAAAGACAAGTGTAAAATATTGTATCCAGCAAAACTTATAGTGCGTGGAAGGTTGACTCACGATGAATTCCCCGACTGGCACGAAGTGTTAAATATGAACAGGATGGCCTACTTGTCTCAGATTCACCTATCTGATGAAGTGTTTAATATATCAACAGTAGTTGATCATAGTAATGATCACAGTGTAACGGATACCAGTAGCAAATCCGTTCAAGAAAACATTGAATCTCAGCCAATAATACACTCCAGCATTATTACCAACAAGACAAATGTACTTATTTCACATGATCAATCAACAACGTCTGATCAGAATATGTCTACCGAGGAAACGACCACAAAATCTGCGTGCGTAAACAACAGCTCCATATCTGTGGAGAATTCGAGTGGTGTTGAAAACGCTTTAAATAGTAGTGTTGCTAGTCAGCAAAGTGTTCTAAATAACCAACAAGGGAAGCCAAAACCACCACCGCGGAAGCAAAAACGACAGATTCCGAAGCCTCCATCCGGTGGCACTCCCCAGAATGTCAGAGCTTGCGAGACACCTGCGTCTAAGGGAGATTCCAAGGGAGATAACCCCACTTAGGACAATAGGGAGAGACAATCTTTAAACTTTGTGTTGTTAAATGTACAAGGATTAGTCTCGAAAAATGTAAATAAACTTGAACAACCAGAAATAACTGATTTATTTAGCAAAAATGACTTTATATTTTTTACAGAAACGTGGTCTAATAGTTTAGTTAATATGAATTTTCCAGGTTTCAAATTATATTCCAAACACAGGACAGATAAACATTTACAATCGAAACGTGACTCAGGTGGAATATGTTGCTATGTGAAAAATATTTTTTCTAAGTATGTTCAGTTAATTGAAAACGAAAATGATGATATTTTGTGGTTGAGATTTTCAGGGGAATTATTGGATAGTCCATGTGACGTATATGTATGTCTTTGTTATATTGTTCCACAGGGTAGTACTAGAGTACATATCAACAACTCTACTATATATGATCAAATACTGTACGACATTGTTAAAATATCGAATGAAAATGATAATGCATGTAAATTTTTGTTGTTAGGTGACTTGAATAGTAGGTGTGGCTCTTTAAATGATTTTGTAGAAAATGATGATATTGACTTAAATGTACCGTCTTTTCTACCAGATGACTATATTATCGACATACCGTTACCTAGATTAACATCAGATAATATTGTTAATAGCAATGGTCGGCTATTAATTGATTTTTGCAAAGAAAGCGGTTTACGTATTATGAATGGTAGAGTCTGTGATGACAAGGGTGCGTACACGTTTCACGGCCCGACAGGTAGTAGTTTAATCGATTATGTAATAGCTAGTAATTCAATGTTAAACTGGTTTAGTCAGTTTCATGTTGGAATGTCAAACATTCTCTCGGATCACTGTACCGTACATTTTGCATTACAATCTTCTCTTGTGATACATAACGCAAGGCCTGAAAAAAATAGCAACGCGAAAATTGTCGATTTTACATACCAATGGGATAATAAACACATAAATAACTACATTCAGGGATTAAATTCGGATGAATACCTGCACTCAGTTAATGCTCTTATGACACAATTAGATACCTGCAATTCAACACAAATAATTGACACATGTCTCACAGATTTTTCCAACACTATTGATAACATATGCTCACCTTTGTTTGGTAAACAAAGGTCAACAAAAACTGAACAAAATAAGCAAACGCAGAGAAATACTTGGTTCGATGATGAGTGTTCAAGAAAGAAAGGCATGTTTTACACCCAGCTCAACAATTTTAACCGCGATAACTCCGATGAAAATAGGCAAAATCTTAGCAAGGCAAGGTCTGCTTACAAGAGCGAGATTAGAAAGAAAAAATATGCATTTAGGAAAGCCGAAACTTCAAAACTTGTTAACTCTAAACTAAAAAACGCAAAGTTATACTGGCGCATGTTAAAGGATGCAGTTTGTCAACATAATACAAATGATGTTAATATAGATACTTTTGCTCGATACTTTAAAGCAATAAACAACCCGGAAGATAGATTCTATCAAGTTGATGATGAAACGTTTTTAAATAATGAAACACAAATCATGTTTGATGAACTCAACACGGAAATTAACTCATCTGAAATTATTAAGGCAATAAAACAATTAAAAACAAATAGCGCTGCTGGTCCAGATCTATTTTTAAATGAGTTTTTCAAATATGGAATGGATCAGATTTTACCGTATCTTGACAAGCTGTTCAATGCATGTCTTCGAATTGGGTACTTTCCACAAACATGGAGCGAAGGTTACATTGTACCGATCCACAAAAGCGGTAATAGGAATGACCCATCTAATTATCGCGGCATTACCCTTTTAAGTACATTGGGGAAGTTATTCACCCGCGTTCTAAACACAAGACTTGATGACTGGGCCGAAACGTACGAAATCTATATAAATGCCCAATCAGGGTTTAGAAAGAATATGGGAACTACTGACAATATTTTTGTACTCAACTCATTAATCACACACTCTCTGAATAACAATGAAAAATTATTTTGCGCTTTTGTCGATTTCAAAAAGGCTTTTGATTTTATAGTTCGAGATATTCTATGGTATAAGTTAATTAATTATGGCGTGCAAGGTAATATTTTAAAAGTAATACAATCTATGTATAATGGTATTTCCTCAAGAGTTAAACTCTTTAACGAAGTAAGCGAAGAGTTTTCGTGCAATATTGGTGTAAGACAAGGTGAAAGCTTATCACCATTTTTATTTAGTATGTTTCTTAATGACATCGAGCGTGAATTTGTTACAAAAGGTGTAAACGGAATTGATATAGGTAATTTAAAGATTTGCCTCTTGTTATATGCTGACGATATTATTATATTCTCTAAAACTAGTGAGGGATTACAACATTCTTTAAACGTTTTATCAGAGTACTGTGACAAATGGAAACTAGAAGTTAACACTAGTAAAACAAAAATTGTTGTTTTCAGAAAGGGTGGTCGCTTACCCGCACATATGAAATTTATCTATAAAGATATCGACCTAGAGATTGTTAACACTTTCAAATATCTCGGCGTTGTTTTTTCTTCAGGTGGTTCTTTTAAAGGGCAAGACAAAATGTTAGCTGGCCAAGCTCTCAAGGCAATATTTGAATTGAACAAACGATTATATAAATTCACCGACTTATCTCCAAAACATACGCTTGAACTTTTTGACAAATTAATTACGCCAATCCTTAATTATTCATCCGAAGTATGGGGTTTCTATAAAGCAACCGAAGTTGAAAAAACACACTTGCATTTCTGCAAACGTCTACTTGGTGTTAAACTGTCAACTCAAAATGATTTTGTATATGGCGATCTAGGCAGGTATGATATGGAATCTTCAAGAATGTACAACATAATTAAGTATTGGTTGAAAATATGCTACGCACATGAAAGAAAATACATTAAACATGCTTATATTTTACTTAAAAGCGATAACGAAGTAAATCCACGCACGGTAAATTGGGTCTCACAAGTCAAGTTTTTGTTATCTAAACTTGGTTTTCACGATGCTTGGTTAAACCAAGGGGTAGCCAATGATAAATATTTCCTTGCGCTGATAAAGCAGAGGATTCGCGATATATGGGTTCAGGATTTTAACACGAGATTAGAAAACTCATCAAGAGCTTTGTTTTTTAAAACATTTTTTAATTTTACACACAATAAATACCTCGAAGTCATCAATATCAAAAAGTATAGAATAGCTATGTCACAATTGAGAATGTCTTCTCATAGGTTGTATGTTGAAACAGGTCGGTGGAAAAAACCTCATCCGGTACCGTTCGACGAACGCCTATGCATTGCATGCAATTTGTTAGAAGACGAATATCATTTTATCATTCAATGCCCAATTTATAATGAGATACGTAAACAATTATTAAAGCCTTATTATTGGCGAAAACCAAACATGATTAAATTTGTACAATTAATTACCAGCGAAAACGTTGATGAAATTAGAAACCTGGCCACTTTTATTCACCATGCTTTTGTTGAAAGACGAAACTTACATGCCATATTATCTTAATATATTTGCTTCCACACTTCGTCCGAACTGTACAAATACTTAATGCTTGTTTATTGTCATATGTTTTTGTCATTTGTTTATTTTTGTCATTTGTTTATTATTTTTTGTTTACTGCACTAGTACATGTGTTGTGAACATTACGGAAGGTTGCAAATGCCATGTGGGTATTGTTGAAAATCACATTGTAATGCCTATTTGTCAGTGTATTGTAAATACACGGCACCTTCCTGTATCATAGCAGTGTACGATCATTATATGTACATTAAACGTATCATCTATTTTAGGACTTGAGGCGTTTATAACGTTTACAATAAGAAAAAAAAAATACCCGTACACCTTATTACATACCATTTATCTTGTTTTGTATAATTTTGTCTTATGGAAACATCTATATAATTATATAGATGTCTTTAAATAAGCATTGACCGTCTGATATTGTTTGTCATGCATCAAACCCTGGTAAAAGCGGTTTAATGCATAACAAATAATATCAGTACGCATACTTCTATATTACTATATTTGTTAATATCTTGTAAAACGTACTGTCTCTCCCGGAAACGGACCAAAATTACCTACATTTATTTATTTCGATATAATATTAAACTACATACTTTTGCGCCATTTGTCACCATGCTATTTACTGTAATATATGTATCATTGTTGTTTTGTACAAAGTCCTTTTTAGGACTAAATATGCAAATAAATTCTATTCTATTCCTATAAGTGGTTACGCTTAAATCAACACAAAACGAAACAAAAATAGCAAAAACTTACCCTTCGTAAATATCGCACCATGCACATAGCACCGCCATCAATCAACAGCACTGCCATCGATACAGCTGGTTGTAGGGGGTGTCTTTGTTAAGAAATACAAATGTAGCTTAATCATCTCTACCTGAATTGTGGGCGACTTTACTTTGGTGTGGTTATGTTTGGTTTGTAGGTCTACCATCGTACAACTGGCTTCTGGTTTGTGTTCAGATAACAACAACGAACACCTTTATATATCATAGCCTTTCCCAGGCCTGTTTCGAGATGGGGTTCAATAGCGCCGGACTTTTCATTATGAGGGATACCCTGAAGCGCTTGAATGTACCAAGAGTCCTTATATTTGGCAACCACAGCGTCTACAAAAGATCCCTTTGGTGTCCCATATATGATAAAGGAATTTAGTAACAATTTACCCGGTTTGATGTTGTAAACTATAGACAAATAACGGATTATATCCTTCCTTAAACCGATCACTAACTCATCCAGAGACCATCATATGTAGATCTACATAAAATATTAAGTTAAAATAGACTCTCTACAAGGCGGGTGATCCCCGCCGCCTCCCGTAAAGCCTCGGTCACAATGAACCCACGATACTTTTGTCTTACGAAATAGACATTTTTCTGTCGTGGTTAAATTTCGTAGGACATGAACAATGTTGTGGAAGTGGTCAAATGACATTATAGATGCTTTCACGACAGGAACAGACAGAGAAAGCAGATATGTTGTGGTTATGTCTGCAGGTCTATCGTGCGACAGTCTTGCGATACTTGTGCGACACTCGTACTATCTTCGCAGGAATTAGTTGGTTTCGTACGAATTTCGCACGACTATATCACGAATGTCGTACGATTGTCGTGAGATTGTCGCAAGAATTACATCAAACTTTTGGCATCCACGACAAGTCAGTTTTCTTACGAATGTCGTGAGATTGTCGCAAGAATTACATCAAACTTTTGGCATCCACGACATGTCAGTTTCCTTACGAATGTCGTACGATTGCCTTACAATATTACCCGACATCAGTAAGACAAAACGTCGATGAATTTGTCGTGGCATAAAAAAGAATAGTCCGAATTTCAAGCCTCGACCTATTTTTCGCCGCGAGACACCAATTTGTTACTGTCGTACTAACCTGGATTACCTGCCCTTACTATTTCATTATCGGTACTCTTATGAGCAGACGGTACGCTGGGTACCAGACTAATGTTGTACAACATCGCAAGACAAGCCACGAATCCCCTAAATTTTCGTCGTGATCCTGCATATTCCTGTCGTGGTTCCATTGTGAACAAGGCTTAACGAGCCCACTACACGCGCTCATTCCAGAGCTTGAAATAAATTTTGGGAAATACCTCCTACATAGTGATGGCAACTTCAATACCGGATTTAACAGTTACAAGACCACAGATTGTATGCAGTAGGCGTGGCTTATCATTCTTGAATATTTTGTTACATGATTAGCCCAAATCAAATACATAACGGCGACCAGATGTCACAAAATTCCTCATATTGAGAATTTTATCAATTCGATAAATCATTTCTTGTGTAATGAAAATTAAGCCACTAGAAGTCTAGTCATACAAAGGGATGCTAAGAAATCTGAATTCGGTTAACATACGACTTTTTCTGATGGACAGTATTCTGCAATTGAAAATATATGGTCTCGTCTTATTGATATTGTGACAAATCTCATTAGATTTCTGTCGTGAAATCCGTACTCGGTTCATTCTTATATTCTTCCTCAGTTTGTCCCTTCTTATATATTTATTCCGAGTAAACGAAAAAATCATCTCAAATTTAATTCAAATCAGATTTTAAGATATTTAGGCTAACGGTATTTTGCGGAAATGGATTTTACTTACATTTACTAGCTAGAGCTCTAGATATTTTAAACTATACACGGTTTATATTTAAAAAAAATTACTACAAATGTAACATGTACATGTACAAATAACATGATGAAACAAAATATGGTGTAAAGAATCGACTATAGGTCTATTACTGAAAATCATTGTTTATTATTTTCCAATAAATTATCCAGGTTTTATAAACACACACGAGAACAAGTGAACAAACCAAAATACGCAGCTTCAGTATATTCCGTGTTTGGTGCCCCATTCTTTGTTTCGCTCCGCAAAATACAATTAGCCGATATTTAAATATATAAATCAAATGCATGTATCTGAAGTTTTCGTTTGAGATATTTTTTCGAAAATATGATTATCTTCAATATCCTATCTTTGACTGCCAACAAAATGGGGTGTTTTACATGGCTCAGCATTTTTAGATTCAAACAGGGACCGTATATAGTGTGTCCCTGATTCAACTTACACAACCCTGACGTGAAACGAGGTCACTAACTACGTTGTATGGAAGTTCGAGGATAGGAACAAATTGATTTCTAACAGAAATAACAGCTAACTAATCTAGATTAGCAAACATAACAGCACTAAGATTATTTGTTAAATATACAGATTTCAAAATCAGAGCGTGGTCATGCTTTAACCTTAATAATTAGCCGAGAATTTGAATTTATTTTCCAAACGTGATACTCTGTATAGGCAGCCAATTGTGAAGGCTAGGAGTATTTAAGTGGCCGATCTGGTATGCAAGGGTCTCCTCTGCAAATAATGTACCGCCAGGGGAGGTAAGAGAAGTTTGCCAAATGACATTCGTTTGTTTCATCGCTTTTCTACACAGTTGTCTACCTTTACAAAAACACAGGCCACTAATGTACCGCCAGGGGAGGTAAATGCAGTTTGCCAAATGACATTCGTTTGTTTCATCGCTTTCCTACACAGTTGTCTACCTTTACAAAAACACAGGCCACTAATGTACCGCCAGGGGAGGTAAGTGCAGTTTGCCAAATGACATTCGTTTGTTTCGTCGCTTTTCCTACACAGTTGTCTACCTTTACAAAAACACAGGCCACTAATGTACCGCCAGGGGAGGTAAGTGCAGTTTGCCAAATGACATTCGTTTGTTTCGTCGCTTTTCCTACACAGTTGTCTACCTTTACAAAAACACAGGCCACTAATGTACCGCCAGGGGAGGTAAGTGCAGTTTGCCAAATGACATTCATTTGTTTCATCGCTTTTCCTACACAGTTGTCTACCTTTACAAAAACACAGGCCACTAATGTACCGTCAGGGGAGTTAAGTGCTGGGAGGTGTTAGTTCCTACTGGAACACACTGTAACGGTCTCTAGTTTTTACAAAAAATTAAACCGCTGTTATGTTCTAATGTATTTTACTTTCCAGATGCTGATGCGTCTTCAGTGTTAAACAAATGCACTTCACATGTCACTAATGTCAATAAAATCATAGGTTTTAAGCCGTTGTTCAACTGTGGTCAGTTGACCTTACCAATTTCCCTGGAATAAATTATCAACCAGTACTAACTTGCTCTTCAACAAGCAACTGACAACTTCTCCATGAATGAGTATATGACCAAAGCCAATGTCAGGGAAAAACATAACCTGCCGAACCTTGGAATCGAATGCGGCAGTCTAGTACTCTACCAATTGTGCTATCAGTTTTATCCGAACAAGAATATGAGCCATGCGAGACAAGGCCAATCTTGTCGCCAAAGCGATTGTGGAAGGTGGTCAGAGAATAAAATGTTATAGCAAACAGGGTTCTGTAACAGGTAGCAATATTCCAATACTTTTCGAGTTGGAACAAGCGCTGGAAAGTAGAAGAATAAAATCCCTCAACTAATTATGTATTCTTCTTAACGTTATCTTTATAAAACGTTAACGAGATACAGCCAATAGTTCTTCGACACATTACTTGCTGTCAATGTTCTCGATCGTCATTTGAAGTTTCACCGAAATCCATTTAACGCTTTAATATTAGTTCTTGAATACTACACGTTCCCGCAGTTAATTATGTAAGTTTCATGTTTCCCGACCTACCCTATTTTTTGGCCCCAACCCTAGAACATTTTTCTTTTTGGCAAAGATTTCTTTGTGTGAATTTATCTATAGGTTCATATTTCTGCCCAGTTATTAGACGCTCGACGAGTATTCCAGCTTTAGAGCATTATATTCACCTTGATTAGGCTTTATCCATGTTAAAAGGGAATTTGTCTTTTAACATGTATTAATTTACAAATACGTTTAATTTACTGCGTTCAAAAAAGTTATAATCTCCAATAATAAAACTTCCCGACCGACCTACCCCTATTTTTTTGGGCAGGAAACCTGAAACAAACATATTTTTAGGCCTTATAAAACTTTTGGAACTATACTCGGGACAAAAGTGTTACATTATGGCACATGTACAGACGAAGACCATTTACTATATCCCCCTATCGACCTCCAATCGAGGATAATGAAAAGTTCATAAAAACAACAACACAGTACTGTAGATGGATTTAATTACAATGTTCCTTTTTGACACAATAATAACCATTCACAGAGACAAATCATCATGGTTTCTTACCAAGACTGTATTTAAAACAGCACAATCAAAGCATGAACATAATCTACATGTGTAGGCTGATGGCTGATCAATAATGAAACTGGGCTGAGAGTGTGAACTAGAAATAAGTTCCAATATGATTTCAAAAATATGATAACAAAAAATATCAACAATAACTAGTACATACCATGAAATTACAAAAATATTAAGCGATAATGACAAATGAGTTTACAATAATTTGCACCAGCGAGTCCTAAAACACAAACCTCTGCCTCATGTAACATGACCTACCCCAGCATTTTACCCCACCATGTTTCTTGTATGAATAGGAATTCTTATGCGACTAAGAATCCTCAAGGTCAGATAAAGCGATCTCTGTCCCTGTACCACAATCTCAAATGCAGTGGTCTCCCTTTACACACTGTACCACAATCTCAAATGCAGTGGTCTCCCTTTACACAGTACAAAGACCTCTGCCAACATTTTAATACTATATTGTTATTTCGGTTTTTTATTTCTTTTGGATATGTGCATAAGATATTGACCTTGTTCCGTTTATTTAACAGGGAAATAAGGTTGAATTAAGTGGTTAAATGAAAAATAAATTCGACATAACAAATTTAGGACATAGTTTTAAAATGTATTTGTGCTTTATTCAAATACCTATTATCACATGACATCAATGAAAGGACTAATTAATGGACAGCTAGGGGAGATTAGCAAAGTGTGGAGTTTGCCGGTACAAATGTTCTGCTAGGGGAGATAAGCAATGTGTGGAGTTTGCTGGTACAAATGTTCTGCTGGGGGAGATTAGCAATGTGTGGAGTTTGCCGGTACAAATGTTCTGCTAGGGGAAATCAGCGATGTGTGGAGTTTGCCGGTACAAATGTTCTGCTAGGGAAGATGAGCAATGCTTGGAGTTTGCCGGTACAAATGTTCTGCTAGGGGAGATAAGCAATGTGTGGAGTTTGCCGGTACAAATGTTCTGCTAAGGGAGATAAGCAATGTGTGGAGTTTGCTGGTACAAATGTTCTGCTAGGGGAGATAAGCAATGCGTGGAGTTTGCCGGTACAAATGTTCTGCTAGGGGAGATAAGCAATGTGTGGAGTTTGCCGGTACAAATGTTCTGCTAGGGGAGATAAGCAATGTGTGGAGTTTGCCGGTACAAATGTTCTGCTAAGGGAGATAAGCAATGTGTGGAGTTTGCTGGTACAAATGTTCTGCTAAGGGAGATAAGCAATGTGTGGAGTTTGCTGGTACAAATGTTCTGCTAGGGGAGATAAGCAATGCGTGGAGTTTGCCGGTACAAATGCATCAAACACAAAAAAAATCCCTGCCAACCCTTAAAATTGTCTTTCACGTCACAGGAAACTGCCATACATTTTTCTTGGTCTAAGCAATTCATCATTAAGAGGAACACATCTTTCTGAACAGCAAGAGGTAACATCTTATTCTTCAAAAGCGCAAAATACTGTAATTTCCTAAATTTAATGAGTTGATCAAATATTGATGAGACACGTCTGACAACCAAGTCTGACAACCAAGCACAGCAAGAAACATGTCACTTACATAAGAACTTGTTTCAATTATCAAATAGACTAGAACAGGTTCCAGCATAAGCATACACCAGAGACACACATCTTACTACAACTACTTGGTTCAAGTCTCTAAACGCTCGATATTTAGAAAAGCATATTCACAATTTCATAACAAAATGTCACAATAACAAACAATTCAATAATCAAACTGTTCCTGTATAATAAACACAGTGGCCAAAGTACTTTATTGATGTCGTCAATGTCCTATCATTATGATAAATGGTGTCAACATTCCACTTAATTGGCACACTATTCATAATGTACGTAAAAAGGTCCGTAAATAGGTCCATCTCGCCATAAAAGGTGAACATATGATGAAAGTCTGTTGAGTCAAGTACAACACTTGTTGTTTAATCAGCTTATCTAGCAGTTCAGAAAAAACAGTAAGTTTTGTATCTTACAATAAATGATACTTTTTGTGTCTGTTTAAACCTGAAATCATTCATAACCCTTTGCTTGTACTTTGGCAATAATTCTCTCAAGTTGTCTTTTAGCTTCACATTGTGGAAAGTTTGACATGTCGTAATATTGTGGCGCAATCTGAATCAACCTGTAACCAGAAGAAAAGTGAATATTTAATTTACAGTATTTTGACCTACATTTTTTACCAATCAAATGTCCTTGAAGCAGGCTTTTTTAAAATCACACCAATCATATTTTCACACAAGAGGCACCTTACGGGGTTTTTGTTCACCCAAGAGGCACCAAAAGGGGTTTTCATGAAATGTGTGTTCATTAGCAGTTCGAATTTTGCCGGAAGTAGTAAATGTTAAAGCATGTATAAAATGACCCTGATAAGACAGGTCAATGATTATAGTATGTATAGTCTAGATCCAAGGATTTAAAAACATTATTTCATTCAACATACCAAAAGACATCATTATATCTACACTGGTTATCTTTTTTTAAAGATATTCCTTGTTTCAGTATAATAAAATATTACAATAAGAAAGATACATTTTTACCACAAAAAGAATTCTAAAATCTTACCATTCTGGCTTCACATCAATTACAGTTCGGATGTAGTTTTTCGTGGTCAGTACAAACTCGTTGTATAGTACCCATTCAGGTTTGTGGTCAAGACATGTTGATGGATGCAGTTGTACAATCTGGTTATCCTTGACTGTCAAATAATGACCAGTCCTCTCTAGATGGGCGATCTAATATTCATGTGTAATAAGTAAAAGAAATTTCAGGTGGTAAAGCAACATTTTAAGGTCTATTTCAGGAAAATCTCCCAAGAAAGGCAACCAACAAATTTTTTAATTGGATTTCGACCAACTAACAGACTTTTTGACCCCCCCCCTCCAATGTAATTTAATTTTGTAGTTGTTCCTATCCCCCCCCCCACCTACACACACAGATTTTCCTGGAATAGCCTTAAGAGAAAGTTAACCTTGAAAAAACGGATTTCTACAGGTGTGTGTTGGTTTTTATATCACACCAATAGCTTATCTATTACTAGGGACAGTATCTACATGTAGCAAACATAGCACAGCCATCCTGTGACATCTTACCACAGACGTAACTACAATCAGAGGACGAATAACGACTAATGTTACTTAAGGACATGAGCTGCACAGTCCAGGAATCGAACCTGGACCTCCCGGACAACAGCCCATTGTGCTCTAACAGCTCAGCTAACCGGATATCCCACAGAGATAAACACTATGATGATGATAATATATTAAAACACAATAAGAATGAAGCCAGGGTTTCTTTTCGCAATTTTGGAAAAATGACCAATACCCTTCAAATTGGGAACTTTTTCTTCAGATTTTTGGGGAATTTTTACATTCAAATTGTTTTACATGAATACTTTTTGGCATTGTGAATTAAAAACAGCTGAAAATAAACCCTGGTAACTTAAATTATACTACAATTGTAGGCGTGCATGTGAGTTTTAACAGATTAAATATAATTAATATGATAGGTTATATAAAGATCATTTGCATTCATCTTTTTGAATTCTCACAATCGATTTAATGATTGGAGAGATGTAAGCATACGTCCATATATTCTTACAAGGCCTTGTTAAATTTAAGCAAGGAAAGTTGAAGAAACAAATACAACTTAATGGCCAAAGGATCCCAACAGCTCAAGCGACATCTTGGCTAAAGGTATGTAAATGTGTACAGGGCCCTCAATCGTCTGTAATTGGGGCCAAATATGTGCCCCTTTCCACACCAAAATAGTATCTTTATTCCCCAATTAAAATTCAGTTTTCTCCATCGGATACTTTCTGAGGCCCCTGGTTCAAAATCCCTGTTCAGATGATTTAAATTTTCGCATTATTGCATTAAATAAATGATGATAGCATTAATATCAATCTGTTACAAGTCATTACAGCATACACTACTACGTAACTGTACATGAAAATGACAATACATGTATATCGGTGACTATGCAGAAATAACAGAGACTTTAGAACTCAACTCTGATGCAGCTTTATCATACTTCCGCTAAAACAACCTCTTTTTTAATTCTGAACAATAATACAAATATGAAATCAAGTTAAAGTTCATCAACATGCAACAACTTGAATAATGCACACTATCATGCAAAACAGAAAACAAGTATGACAGTACAGAAATAAATTCCTGTACAAGCTTTGAACCGCTGTCAAATAACCACTTGACAGATGTTTCAATGCTCATACTTTTATTTAGGCTTTATCGCAACCTGTGGTGACTACCAGCCACCCAAGTTTTCAAGTAAGCCACAACAATTTCTGATGCAAATCACAAGTATACAACAATATGGACATCTTACAATCAGTGGGAAGGACTGATGAATACATTTGTAAGAGAGGAAATTAGCCCATGGTAAAAAAACTCAAATTGATTTTCCATGTTTTTTTCTCCAATGTTATCTAATTTACAATCTCAGTTATAGAAGTCATTGTTCTACAACTCGCAACTGATCAATTCATCTGACATTGTTTTGGTCATTTGTAATCTACTACCGACAGTCTACCAAGCATTTTGATTCGTCAAAATGTCCAATACTAAGTTTACTGTCTGGATATCAATCAATGAAAGGCTAGATAAAAGCCATATCCTTCCATTACTGATACATTACCTGCATGAAAAATCCTGATACCAGGGCCTTGCGTATGTTGAGATAATAATCCCTACTGGTAAAATCTGTACTACTCCTTTTTAAGTTAAATCGATCCATGATTCTTGCTAACTGCTGTCGAACATTATCAGCGCTCTTCAATGATCGGAAGTTGATAAAGTTGTCATAACACCACTGGGGATCTTCTTGATCTGGAACACAGCACAACAAAGTTCACAAGTCATGCATGGCACAGGGCGTGTGTAATACCTGTACAACTTTTTTTACATCTAATTGTCTATTCTTTGCTACTAATATTTGCTTATTCAATTCATAAAATTTGCTAATTCAAAACAATGGCAGTTCTTGCACATACAAGTTCAAAGTGCCATCAAAATAACTGCTACGTTCAAAAGTATGAACATATCATAGCAGCAAGAATTTAAAGCATTGCATAGTAAATGGATAGGATAAACTCAGCCACTCGACAAAGAACTGGCATATATTGAATGTGATCCAATCTACTCAAAGCTAATTATTTTGCAACAGTTAATTTCATTTTTGCTATCACAATTTATGAACTGTACATATTTCACCAATGAGTGAGAAAATATTGCTGAATTATTGCAAGTTCTAACAAGAGAAAGTCTATTTAAAGATCATTTGCCGTGTCAATGTCCCACCTGTGTGTCAATGTCCCACCTGTAGGGAATCGAGTTCTGTCTAAAGCCCATTGTATACTCCTTGGGCAAAACATTGGTAAGTGCATTATACTTTCTCCAACTGAGCTTTATATTTAACATGATTGTGGATGCAGACACTGATAACTATGATCAAGCTATGACAATAGCTCTTAGTGTTGTTTTTTTCAAAACAGACAATCTGAAATTCATTTGATTGGAAAGTCTCTATGAACTTACTTTGTTTGAATGCGTGGTACACATTTAGCAGTGTGAGGTGATCACCATCTATATGGGCAAATCTCATCTTGCATTCATCAGCTGCTTTCCTCAGTTCCGTGGGACGCACAAAACACTGCGGGACTAAGAATTGTTGGGTCGGGGCCCAAATGGACCCATTCCCCTCTCCATTAGATCTCATATGTATATGAAAACTAAAAAAAGCTAGTCTATCAGACAGTGGTCAATTCTGTTTCCTACCCTTTTTGTTGTGCTGTCTTGACAATGCAAGATCATTAAAGTGTTTGCAATTTACAGACTTCACTATTGACCTTATACCACTGTCTGCGATTAAGATAGAATCATAAGACTGAGAGATTTTCAATGACTGGAAAATTAATCAAATAATGTACTGGTTAAAACATTTTGAGCTTGTTTCTGAATTTGAAATAATGAAAGAATTAAAAGAGCGCTAATAATAATAATAATTTCACCTCAATCTTTGTTTGACTAATAAAAAATGTATACCTGATAACATTGCAGTTATTGACAGGATCTCATTGGAACAGCTGAAGTCTGTGCTAGCTATCACCATCTTAGCAAGCTGTGGATCCAATGGGAACTCGGCCATCATTGATCCTAACTCGGTCAAGTCACCGCTATCATCAAGTGCAGCTAGATAATTCAGCAACTCGAGAGCTCTCATAAGAGTTTCCGGAGCTACAAGAAAGACGTAAACACTGATAAACTGTTTGATAAATGCTGTTTTCCTTCAATGAAGGGCAAATTTTGAAATCACATTATTTGTATAAAACTTGTTTGTTTAATGTGGCACATAGAAATACCCAGAGACGAATGTAGCTCACGGTCAAATACCTGTAACTTATTTTTCACATATTTGTTGAACGTCATGTAATTTAAATACAATCGCTGATAAAGATTGGAACTTCTACAATGTTGTATATGTATATGCTTTTATTTATCGTCGCCACCGGTTTCCCACATGGGCGACGCCTCCGGAAGAATGTTAGTCATATTAGATTTGGAGGATAGTGCATGATACAGAAGATGCCCCAGTTCCAGAAGCACCCCTGGTTCTTTTTACGTGCTCGATGTAAAGCATCATACACGGGACCTCGGTTTTTAAAGTCTCGTTCCAAAGACTGTTAGTACGGTCAGTGATGGAGCGGGGAATCGAACCAGCGATCCCTGGATTACAAGTCCAGCGTTTTACCACTGGACCACTGATCCGCTACTTCTACAAATTCACAGCTGATCAATTTATCTGACATTTATTCGGTCATTTGTAATTGGCTAACAAGAGTCTATCAAGCATTTTGATTTGTCGCTAAGCTTATTGACCCGATATCAACCAATGAAAGGCTTCGTTACAGGTCATTAATGAAATGGATATTACATAAAACCATTTCCCTCTGTTATCATCTGAAACATCTCTAAACATACTCTAAATTTTCGAACCCCAGAAACAATTTTTCCAGCACATCAAATCCCAGAATTCCGGGAATACCGAAAGACTGACATCTCTGAATACGCCTCAAGCACATACCTGGTGGATCCATGAAGTCAAAATGCACCAAATCATCAATACCCAATTTCTTCAACTGTAGCACAACAGATCCAAGGTTAGATCTCAAGATTTCAGGGTACGTATTTTCTTGCATCTCTTGTTTAAAAGCTTTCTCCGTGTAGAGTCGGAAACATTTGCCTGGTTTGGTTCTTCCAGCACGCCCTGCACGCTGTTGGGCACTTGCCTTACTGATGGCAGTGACAAGCAAGGACTCCACACGAATTCTGGGGTTATACACCTGTATGAAAACAAAACAAAACAATAATACATGTTCAATTCTGTGACACTTCAGACTCCCAACACCTAAAGTACCAACGGTATGACAGCAACCAGGGGCTTTGCTCTACTTTGGGGGAAGGGGGTCAGAGCCTATGGTGATGGAAATTTCAAATGAAGGGGGAAATTTTTTCAACATCTTTCCTGTCACGGTCAAACATACAAGAATCCTCATTTAGTTGCACCCATGAGTAAACCAAACACGAAAATGCACCGATCAGTAAACCAAACACGAAAATGCACCGATCAGTAAACCAAACACGAAAATGCACCCATCAGTAAGGCCATGCCAAATTGGAATTTTGTTAAGCGTCCGCGTGCGCCTAGGTTTTGCGCTCCTTGAGCCAAAAAAACACATTTTTTCTAAGCTTATATTCTCAAATATTTTCGACGTCCATGACAACGGCAATTTTAGTTGAGATCCGACAACGATGTGATTATTGTGTGAAAACTAGTCAATTTGTGTGAAAACGAGTCAGTTTTTGAATTAGATTTATTCATGTATAGATCTAGTTTGAAACAAACCATTTTGTTTTGTTTTTATGATGTTTCTTTCATTAAAATATCTAAAATTATGCATAACTTAATATTATCTGAGAATATCTGTTTTTTCGTTATGAGTTTGTGTTTTTTTTTGAATAGGTAGCTAGGTTTCGCGAACTTAGGTTGAGGCTCAACAAAATTCCAATTTGGCATAGCCTAAACCAAACACGAAAATGCACCCATCAGTAAACCAAACACAACAAGAGTGCCAAACTGTCACAAAATACGCTCGTCATAAGTCAGAGCTCAGAGTTAAAACAAGACAAATTTTAGGTAATTTCTAAAATCAAAGGGTGGTAACTCCCAGGTGACATGAGCGATATGACTGGTTATCGAACTTGGTCGAGATATTATGCCCACAAACATTTTCACCAAGGTTGGCAAAGATCGGATGAAAACTCTTTGACTTAGAGAACGGACACGGCTAACTTGGCCAATTTTGGATAATTCAAGGGCCATAATTCAGAAGTACCTGGGGGATGTGGCTGGTTATCGAACTAGGTTGAGATATTATGCCCACAAACATTTTCACAAATGCGGGTGTTCCCATAATACGTCCCGTTTTTCAAACGGGCGTATAAAAATGGCGGAAGATATTTAAAATCGCCTTTTCTCAAAACGTATGATCTATCGAAACAAGTATCGTGCGTGATTGTATCGTGATCGTCTCACCTCTAAATAGAATTAACGAGTGCGTTACAGCATTGACCCCTACCCACCCCACCTCAAATTTCTCCTCGGATTTACATCGATCTCAAACACGGCCTGGGAGACTAAAAAATCCAAGAATTCCGCAGAAAATTCTCACCCCTGATTTAGTCCCCACATAATGGGAGGATTGAGGGCCCTGGCAATGTAGGTAGGAAATCTTGATAGACTACTGACAAATTGATAAAATTCAAGAACCCACCTTTTGTTTTGCAAAGCCAGGATCAATCACAAACACAACACCATCAATGGTCAGTGAGGTTTCAGCAATATTCGTTGACACAACAACTTTTCTGCCAATAGCTCCATTGGCTTTGTTAGGTGGTGGGGGCTCGAATATTCTTTGCTGTAGATTGGGTGGTAGTGTTGAATATAATGGTATACATTTCATATCGCCCACGTCTGGTCCCAAGTTATCAACCTCTCTCTGTATTCTCTTACATGCTTCATCAATTTCCTGCAGAACAAATAAATATTATACATTAGTATACCACAATTTCATTTGCAATACAGAACTCCAATATACCTGAAAAGGGACATTCTTACTGTCATTAACAGAAAATGCTACCACCAAATTGATTGTATTTACTTTCCATCCCGGTGAACCAAATGCTGTTGTGTCAAATGTATGAAATCAAAAATACTATCAACCGGGTTGTGTAGCTTTTACTGTCAATCCCGACAAATGCCATGTTACATCATATGAATAAAGTAAATGAAATAGAGACAGCAAGTGGCTTCCAACACTACCTATAGCATAAATCTTGAGACATCTTTTTGTTATAATAAACTAAATATTACATAGCTTTTGTTGGACAGAAATATTGTCAACCTTCGGCTCAAACAGTATTATCTTAGTCTTCAAAATACATCAAGTTTAAAAAAAGACCCAAACCTCCTGTCCAGTAAGAAAGAGTAGTACATCTCCATCAATCTCCTCACACATATGTATCTGTAGGACCGTTCTGATAGCTGCCTCCAGATAATCCCTCTCCGGTTCAGGTGTGTAGAAAATCTCGACAGGATGCGTTCTACCAGGTACGCTCATCAGCGGGGCATTGTCAAAGTAATTCTGCAAAAGGTCAATGTTAAAATTCCCTATTAAAATGAGTTAACACTTACCAAGGGCCTCACTCTACTTCGGGGGAAGGTGGTCATGGTAACGGGAATTTCAAGCAAACTGAGGGAATTTCCAACATCTTTGCGGCCAAGGTCAAACCATGGAACACATACAATAAACCTCATACAGTTGCACACATCGGTAAACACAACACAAAAATGTAACAGATATTACGTCTGCGTGTCGTATTTTTTCCAGTTTTTATTTTTGACTACAAGGAGGAACATAGTGCTTGAATGAGGGAAAAAATTAGTGGCATTTATAGTATACGATTTATCTTTGGAAGTTATGCTCATGACAAGAAATGAGACAGACAGACATACAGATGGGCCACTGTGTCCAAAAGAATTACACTAAGCAAATAGATAATTTCACCTTTTCCAAGGCTTTTTCGCCCAGTTTTTGAGAAAACTGCCAAAATAGGGGAAAATGTATTGAGTTTTTTAAAGATGTATCTGGCTCATCTGAACCTAATTTTTTTTACAGAAATCATCCAGCATTGTTGTTACATAGTCTAAAACATCATTAATACGAACCATTGCCATCTATAACCATTTAAAACAATCTTATTTAATCATATTACTAAGAGACAAAACTAGTAATAGACACCCGCTTGTTAAAAACTGGAAGTTTTTTTTACTTTTATGATAATACAAATGTCTTTTTTGTCTAATACAGATACATAAATTATAAATGTATTCTGTGATAATGCATATTTATTGAAGTTTTAACTAGACAAAGAATATTTTTCATGATTGTTCAGATAAACAAATAGACACTTGTGATTAATGTTAGTGTCTCTTAAGATATTTCAGACATTATACAAAGTGGTAAATTACTAGTTAATGATGAGTGAGACTCAGTTACTGCTTGTTAATTCTTTAATTTCCCCACAAAAACATTCATTTTCAACTGGGATTTTGTTTGGAAAAAATGGATCCCATTATGCACTGGGAATTGAGCCATGATTCAGCTGTGTGGACAGCTAAAAAATAGCATTGGTTCCATTTCACCCTGGAGTTGACCTTTTGGCACATTTTGACCTTATGGATTCTGGCTGAAGGGTAAATGTTTCTCTATAAAGTATAGGTATTTCAGGAATAAATGGTAAAATCCAGTAAAAAATGTTCAAAATGACCCTTGAGAGCAACTAGCAGAAGCCCTGAAATAACCCAACATTCATTAAGAATTCAAAATTGTACTTTATCCATACCTGAAACTTTCCAGCGTCTAATGTAGCACTCATAATGATGATTTTTAAATCTGACCGTTGCTTAGCAACCTCCTTCAACAATCCCATAAGTATATCAGTAGCAAGTGTACGTTCGTGAGCTTCATCAAGTAAAACAACACCATAATTTTCCAACAATGGATCCGACATTGCTTCTCGTAACAACATACCATCTGTCATATACCTGCAAACAACATGAATAACATCTATACTTGCACAGAGTACAATACAATTATACACCAAGGTCATACCAAATTATATCTAGGTTTATGTTGATCGTCAGGTTCATTTTTCAAAACCTACCTATCAGACAGGAAAAAACAACAACAAAGTGTCGGTAACAAAAACCAAAATCAGCGGTTCCATTCGACCCATGAGTTGACTCGAGCTGGAATTTCCAAAAATCCACGTTTTGACCCTCAGGATTCTGGCTGAAGTGTCAATTATTCTCTAAATTCTAAAGAATTTGCCAACACAATAGTAAAATCCGGTAAAATATTATCAAAATGACCCATGAGATGCAGCCCCTAGTGGATCCCCTGAACATTTATCTTTTGTATTTATAACATCTTTCTTCCCACAAATGAAGACATTATCCATCAAGATATTATAATACAAACTACAAGTTAAAAAACAAACACATAGTACCAAGAACATGACATAAAAAGATTTTTTAACATGCTCATTGGCCACCTGACACTTTTTTATCGACTAAATGATCCAATGTTGTTAAGTTTTAATATCATTACTGTGGTTTTATAACATTTTCAGATCTGTTTTTTCCATCAGACTGGCAGAAACCTACCGGCCTGAGGATGCTAAACATAGATTCATTCTGGTAGGCCCCAAAGAGAAACATGACAGAGATTTCATAGAACCATTCCCTAATGACCCCAAGATTTCCACACTAACAGTCGAGCACATCTATATCATGTAAAGTAACAAGACCACACTAAAAATAGGTTTCACTTCATCAGACAGCAAGGCAGTAGTAATAGCCTTTAAATTGACTTAGCTTGATGATAACAACAAAGCTAAGGTTTAAATTGATACATATTTCAGGCCTCCTAGCAGACCTCAATGATAATAAAGTTTTTTTATAAAGGTTGCAGTTTAGCAAATACAGGTTATCATCTTAGCGTGATTTCTAAAAAAAAAAGCAAATAAAGGCTAATTATGACCATCTAATTTGATGGATTGATGCAGCCAAGAAGGGCCACCAGAGTACCCACCAACATGAGGACAACAGCATCCTACCTCGGGGCAATCGGAGACTGCCTTCACAATTACTCAAGATGATATCATATATATGCAAGTAGCATCATAGGGATGCACTTTTCACAAGTGAATAGTACAATATATAATCTGAGTGAAAAAATATTAAGGTTTGGAGAGTGAATTACAGGTGATTATATGTTTTTCCGAAAAAAATTAGTACAAAGGATTTTTCAAAAATTAAAGGTTATTACGGGTTTTAAAGGTTTCACTAGGAGGCCTGATATTATTTTATAGTATTTTGTAATGAATCATGCAAAATCATCCTATTATCCTTTTTGTTGGAAAACTATGGAATGAGAAAAGTAAATTCAAAATCCACAGAACTTTCCACAGAGGGGGAGGGGGGGGGTTCCAGGGGGCATGTGTACATGTTGTAATGAACATTTGCATCAATCTCAAAACTCAGCGGAATTCCACAAATCCATAAAGAATTTTCATGAATTTTCAGAGATTAACAAGTACAATACTGTCCAGTTATACCCTGAAATTAACCCTGCATGCACAATTAAGCGAACGATCACTTACTTGAGAATTGTTTTTGATGAAGTACAGTCTTCAAAACGGATGCTGTATCCAACCTCTTGTCCTAGACCAACGTCCATCTCCTCCGAGACACGCTGCGCAACAGACATGGCGGCCACTCGACGGGGCTGTGTACAGGCGACCCCTTTCTTCTGGTATCTTAATCTTACCCAATCTAAACACCATTGTGGAATCTGCATAATAAATGTGTTCATATATGAGTATAAATGCATGAAAATTATCCAATCATAGTATTTAATCCCCAAGTCAAAAACTGCTCTGCCCAATCATCTTGTTAGGATTTCCTTGCCTTTTTTCAACTGTATTTCTGTTACATACACAGGTCAGAGCATAGGGATGAGACTATACGGACGTAACGTGAAATGATACATATCACGATATGCAGTTTATACTTGACAGAAATTTATTTTAGGGGTCCCAGGGATGCACAGTAAGTTAAGAAAATGGGAGTCCCTAAAAAGAAAAGGGAGTCAGGGACTCAAGATTTCTGCGTCAGGGAAATCCCTGAATCAATACTGTACCTGTGTGGTTTTGCCGGAACCTGTTTCTCCAACCAGTACCAATGTCTGATGTTTGTTTAAAACTTCCACAAACTTCTCTTTATATTCCCAAACAGGTAAACTCTTTCGTTTTGCCAGCAGCTGCAAGTATCTGGGAGTATGTGGCAATCCTGCAATGTATGATAGTAAACATCAACATGTTGTCCTCAAATAAAGTTGTTGTTTTTATTACACTACTGTGCTACCTAGTGAAGTTTGATGCCATTTTTCGATGGTATTTCAGTTATGTGCAGCAGTAAGTTGACCTATTCAGTATACCTGGTCAACCAATCAGTGCTATCATGTTGCTGTTCAAGCAGCAGACAATTTCATCACATGAATCAGAATGTGTTTATTTATAGTAGTGTCACCCCTATTTAAAGGGCCAGCCATTTCTGACTTATGAGACACCTACTTTCTGAGCCCATTTACTTCCCTATTCCTTTCCTATAATGCCAGGCACCAGGCAGGTAGGCGCACGGTAACCATTATTTAACTAGCTGGCGGCTCACCAACCGGCCATATCAGAACGGATGCCTACTGGGATTCGAACCTCAGCCAAAGGAGACAGTATCAGTCAGATATGAAGGACAATCAAGGGGCACAACTCTACTCTTACTAAACACATGCCATTGAAAAACCCAGGTATTTAATTTTTATGATGACTAATATTCCGTTTTGTTACTTCAGTTCAGATACTTTTTGAGATATGAACAACTCAAGTTTTGTGGGACAGACAGACAGAACAACAAGGGTACATCTGAGAGAAAATTAAATTAATCAATCATATCACATATAATACACAGCTTGCACAAACTTCAGCCGTGCGTTCGGTTAAGACTCGCACAAGTTAAGAAACTGTGCACGCATTTGCAACCGAACGCTCTGTTTGCCAAAAAGTATGCACCTACTCGCTCGAGCATCTCCGAGGTAGCTAGCGAAGGGCGCGTACTTTTTGGCAAACAGAGCATTCAGTTGCAAAATGCGTGCACAGTTTCTTAACTCGTGCGAGTGTTAGCCTTAACCAACGCACGGCAGGTGAATCACTAAATAATTTAACACAAGTTTTGGCTGTAGCAGGAACTTAATGCATATACGTACAAAAAATGGCAACTTTTATAATTATGTACATGTAGTTCAGATCAGGCCCGATTTCACAAAAATACTTCATATAGTCAGTAACTGACAAATATATTTATCAATTGTTTCAGCTTGTGCAATCCAAAGGTTTGGAAGTTTTGACTTTCATGTGAGAAAAAATACCTATTTTTCTGTTAATATAAAATAATCACAAGTAACCTAATAAGTATCTACCTGTAAAGCAATAGAGAAAAAATATTCTTAATAAATTCTTTACTATCTTTTATCAGTCTTAAAAGGTATTTGTAAATAAATTATTGAAAAAAGGAGCCAATTAACCTTATTTCAAGTTTTTTGCTTAGTTTTAAAGTGAAAACTTTTCATCATGAAATCAGGGTCTGACTTGTACTGGCAATCTTTACAAGATGTTTGATACTGACCAGTGAAGGGATTTATTTGTAACTGTGGCTTAGGAATGTTGAACTGCTCAAATATAGACTTATGTTTATCATCTTTGATATCTTCTTTGCGGGGTGATCCCATTCGTTCCTTTTTTCTGTCTCGGTCATCATCCCTGAAATAGTGAAATGTTTCACCTTGATTCAGATATAGTATTTATACCTAAAAATATCCAGGGGTTCCACTAGGTGTGGAATCTCAGGGGTCGTTTAGATAATTTTTGACCGGATTTTACCATTTTATAGCCAAAATACCTATAATATAGAGAAAAATTTACCCTTCAGCCAGAATCAAACAATTAATTGTGCACTCTCTCTTGATCAGAAATGTTACTCATGTTGAACTAATTTACTTTTCTCAGGTATTATTATTACACGATTCACATGTCGATCACATGTGTTGGGTACACGGGACATCAGTGGGGTTTATTTTCACTTCTATGGGAATGGTGGCGGGGCCCTTTGATACTAGGGGAAAAAAGCATTGTGAGGGGAAAAGACGGGAAAAATACTGTGCATAACAAAATATACATTTCTATGTCTGTATTCACTACACTTCAGTGTTGCAGTGATGTAAACATGTAAATTTGCTAACAGATTAGTTAGTTTCATTACATGTCAATGTTTGTATCTTTCTGACTAAAAATATAAACAATACTGGCAACATCTCTTGTCACTCATATCACCATGCAAGCAAATTCTCATATGACAGTCTGTTCCTAGTTGGAGTACACAATATGTTCATCAGACTGAGTGTAGGAGGGGGATTTTAACAGAGAATAGGGGAAACAAACATACTTTTGAGTTAGGGGAATGGGTCCAAATTTCAGCCCAAAAAAAAACACTGGACATGATCTGATTAAGTGGGAGTGGTTTAGGTGACAAGTGAGAAGCTCTGCCTCGGATTGTTTTGGGCAAGCTTGTTTATAATTTAAGTATGTTCAGCGTTACATAAATACACAACTGTGTATAAACAATTTTTGCACTCTATATGAGATCCTGATTTACAAGAAATTGAGAACCAGTGTCTGCCGCTTATAATCGCATTGTCTAATCACACACCACTACATTATTTTAAAAAGCAATTTCTGGTATAAATTAATAACAAAAAAGTTGAATCATAAATATGACTGATATTGCCCCCTTTACATCTTAAAATACTCAAATTTCCCCTATGCATGTACGAGAAAAGGACTTTAGTAACCTGATCTCAAATGACAAAGTAAATCAAGGGGAAAAAGTGCGCCTGATGTGGGACTCGAACAAACGACCCCCTAAACACTAGTACGGCGCTCTACCGACTGAGCTAACCGGGCAGCTGTCTAACCAGTAACCACACACCACTACACTCCTCCCCTTCTGGCATTTGAGGCTCAACTACTGTGGGCCGTCAAACACCACTGCTACAATTTAAGTCAATCAAGGGGAAAAGTGCACCTGATGTGGGGCTCTTACCCACGACCACCTAAACACTAGTGTGGAGCTCTACCGACTGAGCTTACCTGGCAGCCATCCAACCCCACACCACTACATGAAAAAAGATTGATGATCGACAAAATGATGATGGAATTTTGATTTTGGAAGATCAAAATTGGCTGAAAACTTGGGGAGTAGGAAAAAACTAATTATTAATCGTGAGATTCACACGAACAACAGAGATGTTAAAAGCGTGATAAAAGATGTCCGACAGGGGCGTGAAAAAAACAGTATCACGGAAACATGTTAAGGGCGGATCATGAGTAAACGATAACTCAACGAGTCAGTGCCAGTGGGTCGAAATCTCCAAGTGCGAATCGACTCCAACAGAAAAAGATCACAAAATTCAGAAAAGAAACCGTCGTGACATTTAACAGTACAATATCCATTTTATAAACACTAGACAATTATACTACCTTCTTCGACTAGAATATGAATCGCCGACGTCTATTCTGTGTCGTTTAGACATTTCCCCGGTATGCTTCTGTTCCTAGTCCAGCGTATGAAAGACGATTCACCTTGGTTAAGCATGTACGGAATATTATGCGCGCGCTTGATTTTTTCTAAAATATAATTTTGTCGATTTATCGTTAGTCAGGAGAGAACTCATTGGTAAGCTAATCTAAAAACTATGAGAAATTCTTGCAATCAATGTTATAATTTTGTGTATGAGTTCGTCTTCTGAAATAGAATTTACTTATGGTCATTTTTTAGGAATACGTTCTACACTTTGTTCCGTACATGAAGACTGAAGTGAAAACGCACGTGCAATGTCATTTCCGTTGCTGGTTCTCGACTTCCGCATGTGCTTTAACGATAGGAACAGGAACAAGAACATCTAGACGTAAACATTGTAGATTGCTGAATAAGTTAGCACATTTTTATTGCGTCAAACGATGTCTGACGATGAAGATGTTAAGTATTTGGAATTCCACGAAATGGGTCTTGACGACAGATTGCTCAAGGTATTAAATGAAATGTTTGTGTTCAGTAATGTGTATCTATCATTAGTGTGGTGGCATAGGTTGGACTGGACCCCTTTAGTCCACATGTGCCAGGATCAAACAAGTTTTTTTAATGGTTTATAACATACTGTATAAAAATACCCGCACTCATTCTGACATGATTTCTAGGTTTGATTTTCTAGAACAATAATCAATATATACCATTGTCATGATTGTAGAGTTCACAATCTAAATTCTCCATAAAATGATAAATACATAATTTAGTAGACTAGATATATTTGATGCAACTAAAGTATTTCAAGGGAAAAAAGTGTGCCCGATGTGGGGCTCTAACCAACGACCCCAGAAACACTAGTACAGCGCTCTACTGACTGAGCTAACCTGGCGGCCGTCTAACCCCACACCACTACACTCCTCCCTCTTCCGGCATTTGAGGCTCAACCACAATGGGCCATCAAACACCGCTGCAACCAGTAAAGTATTTCACCCTAATTCAGTAATAGAGGGGTTACTCACTTGTATTGTAATGTCACTTGACTGTTATACACTTTAAGGTGCGCTGTCTACGTAGGTAGAGAATACTTGTGTGTACGTCTGAACGGAATGGCGTCCTAACAATATTGCTAGGATTCCTAGATCTCATGCACCCATATCTGTCTTTGCTGCCAGGGCCGTTAGCCAATCGGAGCCTTACCTTACGATGACACATTGGGCCGCTTAGTAAAAAAAAAGTTCTACCGAGACTAGGGCCGCTTATGTATCAACGGTCACAACACAACCACAAACATTTAATCAATTGATAAACCTGACCACATTTTGGGAATTTTCCATGCATGTTATATCACAGACATCATGGCTATATATATATGAAGTAAATCATGGCGAAAGAGTGCGCCGGATGTTGGGCTTGAACCCACGACCCCCTAAACACTAGTACTGCACTCTAACAACAGAGCTAACCAAGCGGCCATCTAACCCTACATCACTACAGTCCTCCCCCTTCAAGCATTTGAGGTTCAACTACAGTGGGTCGTCAAACACTGCTGCCACCAGTGAATTAATGGTCTACTTATTAAATGGGGAATATACCTTTGCAATAGCACAGAAGATGATTTCGTAATAGTTTTTGAGGTAATGCTTTCTCAAGAGCGACTTGCTTTCAGGACAGCTCAATCCGAACTGACGATAACGGTGGAAGGGTTCCGATTGCGCATGCACGTATATCATGCAGCACATAGAGGCCATATATATGAATCAATTCCACTACATATATGAAGTGATATTAAGCAGTCAGATATATTTACTCGCTAAAAATTGATAAATGAGGGAATGTAGAGCCTTTTGAGACTGTTAATCTGTGTATAGATTAGTAATATTATTCCAAATAACCTACATGTTATTCATTGTTAATTTCAGGCTATATCCAAATTAGGTTGGTCAAGCCCTACTCCAATACAAGAACGTGCTATACCACTTGCTTTGGAAGGTAAAGATGTATTAGCTCAAGCAAGAACTGGTTCTGGAAAAACTGGGGCCTTTGTTATTCCAGTTATTCAAAAGATCTTGGCATCGAAACAGGTATGGTTCATTGGATGGTTAGGTAAAAAATACTGGAGCCCTTGATCCTCCATTACTGAGGCTGAATTAGTGAATGTGTATCGGCCCCATTCCCCCTACAAAAAAAATTTCCCCATTCAATTCCATGTTTCCCCTCAGAGCCAAAAAACACTGGCAAAATACTATTTTAACTAGAAAATGTCATTTTGTGACAAGCAAGATGTAATATCTGATACATGTTTGTGTTTTGTTTACCGATACATGCAATGATATGAGGATTATTGTATGTCTACACCAGTTTGGCCTGGACCAGAAAGATGTGGAAAAATACCCCCAGTTTGCTTTACATTCCCCTACCAAGGGTTGTTACGCCCTTCCCCAAAGTAGAGTGGGACCCCTTAATACAGTGGAATAAATCTGGCCATTACGGCAATGTTCCAGCATAATGTATAAGGAGTGGACAATTATGGCAGACATCTAATGGATAGGGATCAAGGTAGCTGGTATACTGTTTAGTTGCTATTTTCATGTTACCTCCAATTTCATGGTATTTTGACAACAAAACATACATTGCAACAATACGGCATAATAGGAAAAATACAAAGAACGAAATGATGTTGTCAGCATTATATAAAATATTTGAAATAAGAAACTGTACACAAACTAAATTTGAGGCCAGTTTTTCTCCTGTTACGTTATTTAGTTAGTACCGTGAAAATAGAAGCTGTGTAATAATAATAAGTGTTAGCCTAAAACGTTTGCTTATAATAATTAAGTAGGAATGAAAAATAAAATGTGAACAAGTGTCCACTTTAACTGGGTTACAGCAAAGACTATTGTCATTAAAAGCCACCTTACATGTTGGTTGGTTCTTCAAGTAAGGATTGCGTATGGCTTCATGAGTCTGTCTGCAGCTCATTAAATGTTAGAACTGTTGGCTTTATAATTAGGAAAAAAGTGTTTAGATGCGAATTTATAAAATGATTGGCTACAGGTTTCCCTGTTCATTTGATACCCATATCTACAAGGCCTAGATTTTCTATGTCTCTTGTTTGTGAAAACTTAAGATGTCTTTGACTTTTTCTGTGAAATCATTGACTGAGCTTTGGATGTATGTTTAATACATTGAATTCACTTCTTTATCTATACTCAGAGATATTCTAGTTTAGCTTTCATACTCGGACATGTATGAGATGAGAATTTTCCACTTTTTGACACCCACTGTCATCAAATTCAAATTTTGAGATCAATATAAATCTGATAAGAAAGTTTGAAGGTAACTGTGTGATGACAATATTTCTGTGACAGAGAGTTTTGTACAAACCCAGATGTTTGTAGTGCTATTTTAGATGGTATATTCCATTTAAAGTGTATACCCCAGGTTTTCACTTTTTCTCTATTTGCCCAACATGTAAGTATATAATGTTTATACATCTGTTGAGTTTAGTTTGTAAATTTTTATTAAATGTTTGTGTTAATAATAAGTCTATTCACTTTTCAGACTGCTACTGAGCAATGTGTGAAGGCCATTATTTTGACTCCAACTAAAGAGTTGTGCAATCAAGCTTACAGGAATGTTCTGGTTAGCAAAATATACCAATATTTTTTCATATTGGTATTGTTTATAATTTGTGCTATTTACTTTTGCATGTTTTTATACTGGCTACGATCACAGTACATTTACTGTAAAATTCAATTAACAGCTGTGTAGTTTTACTAGATACAGTTCAATTTTGTGTTTCTGTTACACAGCTTGATTGAAGCCTGCCTGGTCAGCTTACTCAGTATAGAACCTGAGTCCAGGCCCTGATCTCTCAAAACATCTAAAAATAGAAATCTCAGCTTAATATAGTTTTTCTTATATAATCCTGTCAGTTATGATAAAAAAGGAAATGTTAAACATGTTAATTGATATATAACTAAAAGCTGTTAAGATAATCCATATATTTCAGTGCAGTAAACTGTTTTGTAGTCAGTAATTAAAAGATAAAAGTTGTACTTAATTTGAATACAAACTTAAGTTCTTCTGTGAGCCTAGGGCCTGACTACCGGTTTGATGGTTGTGGGATAGATCCCTGGTTTGTGAGACGCATATTTTTCTCATTATGTTATCCATGCCAGTTTGACTGAGGATAATACAGTAAAACTTTGAAACCTCGAATTGACGTCGGATCTAGCAATTGGTTCGAGCCATCTATTGTTCGAGGCATCTATGGTATACATACATGTGTATGTACAAGCTGACTGTTACCGGTACGAGAGTTCTATGCTAAGATAATAAATTTCGGCTCAAATTTATTGGCTCTTGAGTGGAAATCCATAAAATGACAAATTCCCTTGATCAGCCTTCCACCCCCACCCCAGGGCGAAATATTGATAGGTGCATTACTATTGTTTGTTAGATCGTTGTTGTAGATATGATATGTTTTTGTACATGATGGAATTTCCATTAACCTGTTGATATAATGATTTATTTTATGTTTTCAGGAATTGACATCAAGTTGTTCACGGGAAGTACGATGTGTTGATATATCCCCACAAGTTCCTTTACCTACACAAAGGTAATGCATTTCTTTGCGATTTCTTTGGTTCTGGCTACATTTTGCTACATTCATTTCAACAACAAAATTCAAAATTCTCATCAATATTGAAGTACAAGATGGCGTAAAAATACTAGCTACATACAGTAGCATGTACTTGTACATTTTATTACTGCTCAAACTGCTGATTTTACTAAATAATTGAAAAGGGAAAAATCAGTGATTTTGAAAAATTTATTTTTTAACTTAAGTCAAAGTGATGACAGAGTATTGCTTGGGTAAATATTTAGAAAATTTTGAATTGAACACCACCCTGTATTTTTGCCTTTTCTGTCTCTGAGAAGCACATGTTGTTTCTCTATTGTGTTATAATTCCCTCTTACAGCTTGTTTATGGAGTAAAATTGGCATAAGAAAGAATTTTGCCCACGTCGGGTTCTGAGAACATGACAAGTGGCTCAAAGTCCGACAATCTTCTGTCAGACCTAGTTGCCTTGCCTCATTGCTATAGTTGTGTATACATTTATTTCAGACCAATGTTATCGGAGAAGCCAGATATTGTTGTATGTACACCCAGTCGTCTTCTCGCTCACATCCTGGCTGATAATCTGTACATCAAGGAATCGCTAGAGATGATAGTTATTGATGAAGCTGATCTTGTTTTCTCATTTGGTTACGAGGATAATGTAAAAGCAATACAAAGGTATGTATGAGGTGTATGTACGAGGTGAAAGCAATACAAAGGTATGTATGAGGTGTATGTATGAGGTGTATGTATGAGGTGTATGTATGAGGTGTATGTACGAGGTGTATGTATGAGGTGTATGTACGCGGTGTATGTATGAGGTGTATGTACGAGGTGTATGTATGAGGTGTATGTATGAGGTGTATGTATGAGGTGTATGTACGAGGTGTATGTATGAGGTGTATGTACGAGGTGAAAGCAATACAAAGGTATGTACGAGGTGTATGTATGAGGTGTATGTACGAGGTGAAAGCAATACAAAGGTATGTATGAGGTGTATGTATGAGGTGTATGTATGAGGTGAAAGCAATACAAAGGTATGTATGAGGTGTATGTACGAGGTGTATGTACAAGGTGTATGTACGAGGTGTATGTACGAGGTGTATGTACGAGGTGTATGTACGAGGTGTATGTATGAGGTGAAAGCAATACAAAGGTATGTATGAGGTGTATGTATGAGGTGTATGTACGAGGTGTATGTACGATGTATGAGGTGTATGTATGAGGTGAAATAAGCCCAATTCATCTTTAATATGTGACTTCAGTCAAAAGTTAGTATTAATAAATGATACAGTTAAGCATGTCGTTTATTTTCTGCTGAACAGTTAACAGTAGTTTAAGGACTTTGAAAAGGAGGTGATTTTATGTTTGACTGGCCAAATTTCTTTACTGAAGGTACCTGGTCTTGTTTTTTTGACAATATATCCTTATCCATAAAGATATGAAAGTCAGTGGTTATTGCCTTCATACAGCTGTGCTTAAGAAGACTAGTAGAATCTTTCCCAGGTCATAATTAAAAAATTGTTTGTTTGGCATAATGGACGGGCTTCTTCTCAAAAAAACATTCGAGGGGTCTAAGAGGGACATTATTTTACCAGTGAGTTAATAGATAAGACTTAGTTTGACCTTGAAAACTAAATAAAAAATACACATGTATTGTTACCTACCCACCTAAATTTTGCTAGGTAGGTTTATGCCAAACAAACAAAATTCAATTGCATAACCTCAGGACTGAAAGCCTGCACTGTCCCCTAGACCAGTATGGGCCTGTCCTATATGCTTAAATTATCCTGTGATTCCTGGTTGTTCTATATTTCAGTCATATGCCAAAGATATACCAGGCATTTTTAATGTCGGCTACATTAGGTGAAGATGTGATAGCCTTGAAAAAAATGGTTCTTCATAATGCAGTAAGTAATTGACTACAGGGTTTATTTTGGGAAGCTGACCCATGCCCTTCTAATTGGGAATTTGTGCACGTTAAACTTTGAAATTGGGAAACATGTCTAGAGATTACAGCAAAAGTTTATTAATATAAGTAAAGGATGCAGTGATTAATTAATCAACAATCGCTATTTATATAAACTGCCAATATTTTGCTAATTTAAACCATAACTTTTTCTTCCTAGGTGTTAGTGTGTAAGGCGTGGATATTATGCACATATCATAATTATTTTAAATATTATTGCATGTCTAAATTATCCATGTATCATGTAATCAACTACCGAAATAAATTTACACTGTATATGTTTGCATTGATTTCAGGTGATTTTGAAGTTGAATGATTCACAGTTGCCTGAAACATCACAGCTAACACAGTATCACATAAAGTAAGTAAACAGATGGGCAATTCTTTACTTAAGTCATTCTTAAAGATTGTGATAACCCTGACAACACGTTAGGATCGAAATGTCCTTTATTTTCAACCAGGTTTTTGAAAAAAACCAGGTTATTAGAATGGTGTATGTCGCTGGGCGGGCGGGCGGGCGGGCGTCAAACTGGATGGTTTCCGGCGAATAACTTGAGTTCTGTTGATGATATTGTAACCAAACTTGGTGTACAGTAAGAACATATGGAAAGCTCGCTTGGGATTGCTTTTGGGTTCTGTCCGACAAAGGTCAAGGTCACCGTTACTAAAAATAGAAATTTGCTCTCCGGCTAATAACTTTAGATTTGTTGGTCATATTGACATCAGACTTGGTGTATAGTAAGAACATGTGGAGAGCTCGCTTGGAATTGCTTTTGGGTTCTGTCCGACAAAGGTCACCGTTACGAAAAATAGAAATTTGGTTTCCGGCAAATAACTTGAGTTTTATTGATCATATTGACAGCAAACTTGGTGTATAGTAAGAACATGTGGAGAGCTCGCTTGGGATTGCTTTTAGGTTCTGTCCGACAAAGGTCAAGGTCACCGTTACTAAAAATAGAAATTTGGTTTCCGGCGAATAACTTGAGTTTTATTGATCATATTGACAGCAAACTTGGTGTATAGTAAGAACATGTGGAGAGCTCGCTTGGGATTGCTTTTGGGTTCGGTCCGACAAAGGTCAAGGTCACCGTTACGAAAAATAGAAATTTGGTTTCCGGTGAATAACTTGAGTTACATTGATCATATTGACATCAAACTTGGTGTATAGTAAGAACATGTGGAGAGCTCGCTTGGGATTGCTTTTGGGTTCTGTCCGACAAAGGTCAAGGTCACCGTTACTAAAAATAGAAATTTGGTTTCCGGCGAATAACTTGAGTTTTATTGATCATATTGACAACAAACTTGGTGTATAGTAAGAACATGTGGAGAGCTCGCTTGGGATTGCTTTTGGGTTCGGTCCGACAAAGGTCAAGGTCACCATTACGAAAAATAGAAATTTGGTTTCCGGCAAATAACTTGAGTTACATTGATCATATTGACATCAAACTTGGTGTATAGTAAGAACATGTGGAGAGCTCGCTTGGGATTGCTTTTGGGTTCTGTCCGACTAAGGTCAAGGTCACCGTTACTTAAAGTAGCAATTTGGTTTCCGGCGAATAACTTCAGATTTATTGATCATATTGACATCAAACTTGGTGTATAGTAAGAACATGTGGAGAGCTCGCTTGGGATTGCTTTTGGGTTCTGTCCGACTAAGGTCAAGGTCACCGTTACTTAAAGTAGCAATTTGGTTTCCGGCGAATAACTTCAGATTTATTGGTCATATTGACATCAAACATGGTGTATAGTAAGAACATGTGGAGAGCTCGCTTGGGATTGCTTTTGGGTTCTGTCCGACTAAGGTCAAGGTCACCGTTACTTAAAGTAGCAATTTGGTTTCCGGCGAATAACTTTAGATTTATTGGTCATATTGACATCAAACATGGTGTATTGTAAGAACATGTGGAGAGCTCGCTTGGGATTGCTTTTGGGTTCTGTCCGACAAAGGTCAAGGTCACCGTTACTAAAAATAGAAATTTGCTCTCCGGCTAATAACTTTAGATTTGTTGGTCATATTGACATCAGACTTGGTGTATAGTAAGAACATGTGAAGATCTCGCTTGGAATTGCTTTTGGGTTCGTTCTGTCCAAGGTCAAGGTCACTTAAAATTTAAAAATCAGTTTCCACTTAATATCTTCTCTATTCGTGGGTGTATTGACATCAAAGTGTGAGTGTTTGTATGCATGTATCACCTCTGGCACCTTTGCAGCATTGATGATCATCATGTTTTCATTATACAAATAGAGCCTTGGTTACAAATAATTAGGTTTAAAACCTGGTTTGTGGGCATTACCCATTTCTTGTTTAGATTGTTATCCCTAGCCATTGAAGGAATGTAGGGTGTTATTCTTGTCAGTCCATGCATCCATCCATGCAAAAAATTCGTTTCCTATCAATATGTCTTGAAATGATGGATAAATTCAACTCATAATGGGCACATAACTGAAAAGCATAGAATAATACAAATGTTGGTCACGTTCGATTTCTATTTCCATCCACTAATTTTAGAGGGAGTTTTGGCCCTTTTTCGACGTAAAATCCCATAGCCAGGGCATCCGTGTCCTAAGGTTTTATATTCATTCTATTGAATGACTCGTCCTTGTAGCTCAGTTAATAGAGCATTGACAGCAGTTTATGTCCTTCTGTGACATTTGGGTATGGTCAGTTGTCCTCCACCTTAGATTTAGGTGATGAAGTTGTCTGCTGGTTGCAGAGGGGCAAGTTAGTACTGGTTAATAATGAATTCCAGAAAAACTGGTTGGGTCAACTGACTGCTGTATATAACTAGACAATGTTGATAAAAAACAACAAAAACAGATGTCTGCTTTAGATACTGAATGTTTTAGTTCTATCCTATATGAATGATTATATTTCATCTGATTCAATGAAAATAACAAATAAGGAGTAATGTTCCAGTCCTTAACTGACCTGGTACTCTGAATGTAACAGATAAGGAGTAATGTTCCAGTCCTTAACTGACCTGGTACTCTGAATGTAACATATAAGGAGTAATGTTCCAGTCCTTAACTGTCCTGGTACTCTGAATGTGAGATTTTGAAGATTTTTACCAGTAAATAACTAGATAGCAATCAAATGACACAGCCATGAGGATATCAAAATACATACAGGTCGCTTGTTAGTCATAGGCAGGTCATATTCCTATGTCTCATTGATATTATCTTGCAGATGTGATGAGGAAGATAAATTTGCACTTATCTATGCGTTATTGAAATTACGACTTGTCAGAGGGAAGACGATATTGTTTGTGAATAATGTAGATCGATGTTACAAGTAGGTATAATTTTATTTATGTCATTGATGGCTCCAATATCGATATATTATTGGTACAATTGGGTCAATCTGATAAAATATAAAACAGCTTAGATAGAATGATGCCTTCCGGTATGTTAAATGAAATTATGTTTTTGCAACATGTTGAAAAATAAATCCTTATAAAAAAATCTGAGTTATATATATGTACTATAAAATCATGGACCTGTCTTATCAGGGTCATTTTATACATGCTTAAACATATTAACTACTTCCGGGAAAACGAACACACATCTTACAAGAACCCCATTTGGTGCCTCTTGGGTGAACGAAAACCCCGTTTGGTGCCTCTTGGGTGAACGAAAACCCCGTTTGGTGCCTCTTGGGTGAACGAAAACCCCATTTGGTGCCTCTTGGTTGAAAACATGATTGGTCAGCTTATAAAAATCCCGCTTCGAGGACAACATTTTGTTGGTAAAAAATGTAGGTCAAAATCAATGTTATACAACTACGGCTGCTTTAAGTATATTGATGGAATAATGAAGCTACTTGTCTTCAAGTTGTCTGACTGTTCACTTACATGAATATCGATACATCAAATTTATTTATATAATAACTTCATGAATTCATGGAATATTTTATCATGCAGGTTACGACTTTTTTTGGAGCAGTTTGGAATCCCAGCATGTGTGTTAAATTCAGAGTTGCCGGTAAATTCTAGGTAAGTGTCCATGCTTCATATTTTTGTGTCCCGGCATTGAAATAGTGGCAAACAGGCATAACGTGTTGCCCTTGTCTGTCCATCTGTGAGATAAATTGGTTTCCTTTCAAATACATGAAATTATTTTATTTTGGTTATCATCCACCAATTTGTGAAAGATTTATCGCCCTTTTGTTCTTATAAAACCCATAGCAGGGACATCTGTGCCCTATGACTACACATGACACATCCAGTTGTTAATACTAGAAATTAACTGCTTGTCCAAATGCTAGGACACGTGTCGCATACATCTCCGGAAGTATAATAGAAAGAGTTTTGAATATGTAAAGGAATGTTTATCAGTATATGATTTGTTGTTTAACATGGGTTTTGTTTTTGCTGGAGCCCAATTTCAGCAGAGTTACAAGCCTTGACTTTGTTAGAATTTGCGTAATGGATGTTCCAAATTTGTATTGGGCATGTCTCCGATAGTATTTTTGTTAAAGTTGCGAACGTTTACTCGAAAGCGTATCAACATATTAAGTTTTGCACATGTGGTTTGTTTCTGGTTTCAATCCTTCTGCGTTGAAACCTGGTTTGCTTGGAATTTCCATATTTCTAGATTTATCTGGTGTAATTACATGAAGTTATTAGCAATTATTGTGTCTTGATATTGTGGCCACATTTACTAACAACTGTAAAGATATGTACCGGTAGTTAATATGAATCTTTACTTGTTTTGTTTTTTATGTCACAGGACTTTTGCCAGCCACTCGGATGTTTATTTTGTGTCACATGACTAGAATCAGCCTATCAGATGTTTATTTTGTATCACATGACTAGTTTCAGCCTATCAGATGTTTATTTTGTATCACATGACTAGTTTCAGCCAATCAGATGTTTTATTTTAAACATTTTATCTTACAGGTGTCATATTGTAAGCCAGTTTAATGAAGGATTGTATGATTATATCATTGCGAGTGATGAGACTCTACTTGCCAACCCTCAGAATAAATCACAATCCTCGGATACTAAAAGGTTTGTTGTAGATACTGTGTTATCCAATTATACTGTTTGTTTTACTTGTAAAGTGTTGAAAGGTTACATCGTGGTACATGTAATTCTTCTTACGTATCTCATAGACAGGCACACCCTTATAGATCCAGAAAGGCTCACTTCGTAAAAGGTCTGTTCCTAAAAGGCCCAGTCCAAAAAGGCCAACATAGTGCAACCAGAACGGCCTACTTTATATATACTGGATTACCAATATCATCTTTTCATGTATATATATGTAGTTTATATATTTTAACAATTTCAGTTCTCATATCCTATTTTTATTCAAAACCTGATCGAAGAAGATATAGTGATAATTTTTCCAAAAAAATACTTGAATACTATATTTATCTTAATAGGGAATATATTCCTTAGATTTCATGTATGTACATTTATATCAACCTAGTATTTAATATTATAACAAGAAATTAGCAAAGTTGTATTAGAAGTGGATTCTGGTAATGGGAAATGGATTTCGGTAAATTTTCAAAAATCTGTGGATTTCGGTAAGGTAGTGTACCCCTTATCGAAAGGTTGACCAAACCGCGTCAAGTTTACAAACGTTTGGTTGAAGAGAAATTGCCTCAGTGGTTAACGTGATATATGATTGATTTACACAACATATATATATTGCAAATAGCAAAGGCATGTTAGTATGACTGCACCGAAAAATGAGGGGAATGTCGGGCCTTTTTTAAACTGTTAATCAGATTGGATGAGACTGCTGTTAAATAATGGAGTAGATACACAGGTTTTGCTTTCATTCCTCAATTGACCATTTCATACATTGCAGTCACAGAAAAAAAGATAAAGAATTTGGTGCGTCTCGAGGACTAGATTTTCAAAACGTGTCGAATGTTATCAATTTTGATTTCCCCACCACAGTCGGCGCTTACATTCACAGAGTGGGCAGGTAAGAACATATATGATAAAACTTGCCATCTCCTATAGTATGGAAGCCAAGGAACAGGGAGTGTCATCAAAACGCATGATGTATATACTTAGAGGTCATCATATGGGGCTGGTGTGCCTAACGGCGATATTGGCATACTAGGAGAGATATTGGCTAGAGCCCTCAGACCAATATCCGTCTTGTATGCCAATATCACCGTAAAGCACACCAGCACTGTTTTTTAACCTTTTTATCACATGTTGGTCTCCATCGAAGAGTTGCATAATGTTATCAGAAAACAAGACAATGGTATACAAGTTAACACGATGAATAATGTATTGGAAATAATCAAACATTTTAGAAATGATTTAGAATCAACCTGTCTAGATCTATAGGTCTAAAATTGTAACTTGAAGTTCTTAAAAGTCTATCACACAGATTTTGACAAATTACAATACAAACATTGATGTCTAAATCCCTTCAGACAGATCAGCCATTTGAAACCGACTTTGAAATATCAACACAATTGAAAATATCTTATTTATTTACTAAGTTGTAATTTAAAGAATGTTATGCCTTATTTATTGTCTATTTTTTATCGTTACTGCTGCCTGGCTCTGCCCTAAAAAGTAACCTCTGAGAGCATTTTGGGTAGATAAGTAGTGTTTCTGTAGGATCACTGTGATAAACTCCAGTTACAATATTTGTAAGCATAATTGTCTATTCATATACAAATTTCAATATATGAACCCTGCTGCAGGATTTACAATCTCTCCTGTAATGACATCATTTCAAGAAAATGCAACATGGGACTATTTGCTACCAGGAAACAATATTTACTCCATATAATATGGTCACTTCGTTTTCATATTGCCATGTGGTACAAATATTGCTTACAGTCAGTACATGGTGACGTCACATGTTACGTTTTCTGGAAAAGATGTCGCTTAAAAAAGAGGTTAGAAATCATACAGCAGCGCTCATATGATTGATGTATTTACTTGATTTGTTGATACTGACACCCCTAAAAAGAATGTAGCGACTTTTAGCATATTTGAGCACATAAAATAAACATATTTGTGGAGATTTTCTTCAATTTATTTTTGTAAATTGGTACTGGAGAGAAATCGCAAATTAGTTGTGTGTGTATGTATGGATTTGAGATTGTTATGTATATTTTTGAATATTTTGATGATTTGTTCAGGTTTGAAGCATCTCGAATTATGAAAATACGTTCCATGGTAGTATTAAGGGAGATAATTGTTAATTTTTATGTTAAACTGGCATCTGAAATGGAAAACAGTTACCTCCCTTTGACCATGTTTTCCCCAATTTGAATATTTCAGGACTGCACGAGGAGAAAGTAAAGGAACTGCTTTGTCATTTGTGTCAATAAAAGAAATGTCACGTTTAGAAGAAGTGGAAACACACCTGTCAGAGACTAGCGGTAAATGACATTTTGTGTTTTCATTTGATGAACAAAATCATGTTAAAGCATAAAAAATATTGTTTCAGATTTCCCGTCCTACCTAATTTTTTTGCACCAACCCTAGAAAAAAATTTTCTTCCCTGTTATTAGACACTTACTGAGTATTCAAGCTATATAGCATTATATTCACCTTCATTAAACATTATCCATGCTAAAAGGGGATTTGTCTTTGATCATATATTCATTTAGATTTATTTTTAATTTGCTTCGTTTGAAAATAAAATCAATCTAAAAAATAATATTTTCCCACCTACCTACCCTATTTTTTGGGGGGCATGAAACCTCAAACAAACTTTTTTTGCCTTTATTGAATTCATATATTTAGTTGTCCAACATGGTCTTTTTTGTGTCAGAACAAGTGTATTTTTCCATTTAACTTTTCCATCTAAAATGTTACAAAAAAGATAAATGTGAAAAATAACTGTTCATGCAATATTTAGTTAAGGTCAAATATGTATCTAAATCATGAATATTATGGTTTAAGTTACATTTGACACATTTTGATGTGGTTAGTATAACTGTCTGATTTTTGTACATATTTTTGCTGTCATGAAAAAAAGTGTTGCAGCTATTTATTTAGTTGTACAGTTCGGCCACTTTATTCGACAACCTTCTATCCAAATACTGGATATCAGGGCGCCATTTCATTCCAATTCTTTATTTGATGATTCAGGCCACCAGCCCATACACCAGCAATGAACATATATATACATACAATTACAAACAAGTCACATGACAGTACACATATAAATACAAACAAGTCACATGACAGTACACATATAAATACAAACAAGTCACATGACAGTACACATATAAATACAATCACGCTTCATACATGTTCTAACACTACCAAATTACAAATAACAATTCAAATATAGACAAGTTACAAGTTCACCCACAAATACAAGCATACCACAACCTCGCTCATATGCACAAAAACAAACTAGCTACATGCGCACGCACAAACAACAAAGTTTCATATAAACCAGCGACATGTATAAATACAAACAAGCTACCTGTATATATGCACAACAAGCAACACTTCTTACAAATACAAATACAAACAAGTTGCATAAAATGTACATACAAATGTATCAAGTTATAAAACTGACGATCTTAGCTTTAAGGCATTCTCAATCTTAGATCTCTATCTATGCCAAGATGTCTGCCCTTTTCAATCATTAAATTATGCGATGATGATCTTAGGGAAACTAAAGCGTGCCTAAATTTCTTAATGTCAACAATGTCAAGATAATTCTCATACTCAAGAACAGACTTAAAATTTGTACACAAAGATAATTTTACATTTGAATTGCATTCCGCTGTCCATTCCTGTAGATACTGATCTTTTAATCTCAATTCAAGCTGTTGTAAGAATAGATTTTGATTTGCAACATATTGATTTTCCCAAATATAACCAAAGCTGAATCTATGTAAATAAAGCTTAACTTTAGAAGTCCAATTTTGATAGCCAATACCATTAACCTTCTCAAGAAAGTTCTTAAGAAATTTTTTGCTTAAAAAACATTTCAGTTCTTGCATAAATATGGCCGCTATTTTATCTATAATGTAAACAGACGACGGGTAAAAGAAAATCACTTTAAGAAACGCCTTCTGCGACAGTTTAGGAAATTTAAGATAAGAATGTTAATGAACGGGACCCAGGACCTGATGTATCTCCATAGGCAAGTCAAATTGAACTGGGCTATTAGAAACCATGTATTATTTGAAATAAAATTTTGGTCCCGATGAATTTGAGGTCGCGCTAATTGAGCACAGGTTGAACATTTTGATATTTCCACACCCCTGTTCTAAATGGCAGAATGTTGGCATGATGCTCCAGCCTAGTCACAATACTGGGGGAAACTTACTGAGAATAGAGGAAAAATTATATTGTGATAATTCTGTTTTTACAGGTCATGAAGCAACTGTTTTTAAACCATATCAGTTTAAAATGAAAGAAATTGAGGGTTTTAAGTACAGAGCTAAGGTATGTAGTTAATTTCCCTCTTGATGATAATTTGTTATTTTATATCTTCTGATGTTTCAGCTATTGTCATTGAGTTCTTTTTGATTAAAATGTCTTTAACGTTTTGAATCCCAACTTACAGATTTTGACCCCCACCAAGTTAATTGGTTTTCTTGGAATAGCCCTAAGTGATGTTAGTGGAAATAAATGTTGCTATTCCCATCTGATTAACAATTTTAGTTATGTTGTCATTGTTAACATCTGATTAACAATGTAAATTATGTTGTTGTTAACATCTGATTAACGATGTAAATTATGTTGTTGTTAAATTCTGATTAACAATGTAAATTATGTTGTTGTTAACATCTGATTAACAATGTAAATTATGTTGTTGTTAACATCTGATTAACAATGTAAATTATGTTGTTGTTGTTGTTAACATCTGATTAACGATGTAAATTATGTTGTTGTTAAATTCTGATTAACAATGTAAATTATGTTGTTGTTAACGTCTGATTAACAATGTAAATTATGTTGTTGTTGTTGTTAACATCTGATTAACAATGTAAATGATGTTGTTGTTGTTAATATCTGATTAACAAAGTAAATTATGTTGTTGTTAACATCTGATTAACAATGTAAATTATGTTGTTGTTGTTGTTAACATCTGATTAATAATGTTAATTATGTTGTTGTTGTTGTTGTTAACATCTGATTAACAATGTAAATTATGTTGTTGTTGTTGTTAACATCTGATTAACAATGTAATTTGTGTTGTTGTTGTTTTCTATAGGACGCTATGCAAGCAGTAACAAGGGTGGCAATCAGGGAAGCTAGATTGAAGGAAATAAAACAAGAGCTTTTGAATTCACAAAAACTTAAGGTAAGGCAATTAGTGTTATAACTTTCTACTCTTCTTTACTTTTGGATGTTTGATTGAACAACATTTAGAGTTGTCTCCCTCTACCTATAGGTCTCTGGCTACAGTTCTAGTTTTTTCTGTTCCACGAAGACCCATGAAATAATTGTATTATTACTGTTTATTGTTAATAAAATTTACCTCACCTGACCTAGACTTTTGCCATCTATTTTTGGTAGGGAAGCCTTGTAAATTACATTTGAAAATAGTTTCATAGGTTGCTTTCAAAGATATTTTCTGATTCCATCTGAAGTTTCCATTTTACTTTTAATTTCAATTTTTGTCAATTAAAAGATATGTTGGAAATTCGTTCATGCATGAAGACAGGCTTTAGTTTGCATTTCTCCCTACATTTAGCCTGATAATGGTCCCAGCCTGTAAACCTCGAAAATCACCTCTCTATTTATATGCTTTATGAATCACTTTTTTTCAGCTGCATTTTCTATATGTTTTTAACGATGGTGCATCTTTAAAATTTGCTCTCAGTGTCCAATGGTTGGTTATAGTTTATTAATAATTGACTTCTAATTGTTTTCAGTCACATTTTGAGGATAATCCGAGAGATTTACAGTTGTTGAGACATGACAAAAATCTGCACACGGTGAAAAGCCATCAACACATGAAACACGTTCCTGAATATTTAGGTAAATTATTAGTTCTCTATTGTGTTATTTGGTGTCAAGTAAATCATTAGTGTTATCTGGTGTTAGGTCAATTATTTGTTCTGTCTTTAGTTATCGTCGATCGATTTGTGATTTGCGTATACTGATTCGCGATTTGGATCGAATTGCCATTGGCCGGACAATCCACAGCACAGGCTTGTGTATGTGAAATACATGTCTATTTATGCATTTTCTGTTAATTGCGATAATGTATTATGCAGTGATTTATTGTGAAGGCATTCTTTCCCATGCATAGCCAACCCATCAGTAGATGTGGTGATTTTTTCTCATTAACTGCAATACACCATTGCGATTTTCAGTTAATAGTCTTTGTAATGTCACAAATGACAGATACTAACATTGTTATTGTGTTTGATCACAAACATCAGCAGTATATTTGGTACTTTATTTACCATCAATTAAAAGTGTTTATTTCCTATAGGGTCTAGATTCAAAAAGGGCCAGTCATTCCTGACCTATGAGACACATTATTTCAGAGCACATTTACTACCTGATTCCTATCCTTAAATGCCAGGTACCAGGCAGGTAGGCTTACGGTAGCCATTTTGTAACTAGCTGGTGGCTCACCAACTTGCCCTGTCCAGTTTTATGCCCCCTCCCCCGCCCCCACTTCGAAGAAGAGAGGGCATATAGATTTGCACATGTTGGTCGGTCGGTATGTTTTTTGGTCCGTAACCTTTTTGTTTCCGATCAATAACTCAAGAACCCTTGACCTTTCATCCTTAAACTTGGTCCACACATTCACCTTTGGTAGCAGATTAACCCTATTGATTTTGGGGTCACAGGCTCAAAGGCTAAGGTCATAGGGGTAAATTGTTCTCAAACAGTTTCCGATCAATAACTCAAGAACCCATTGACCTATCATCCTCAAACTTAGTTGACTCATTCAGTTTTGGTAGCCGAGGAACCCTAATGATTTTGGGGTGAAGGGTCAAGGTCATAGGTCAATTGTATTTAAAACAAAACACCTCCCATTAATTGGAATGTTCAGTTTGACAAAATTGTGGACTTCTATTGTACATGACTATCTAAATAAATATTCGGTCAGTTCATCACATACGGGAGATGAGCTCTTTCATTACCTACAGTTAACAAACAACCTGATGTTACTGTTTCCAATATGGTACCCTTTTTTTACCATTTTTACCACCAAACATTTCCAGCATGTATATTTGTGCAGCATACTTTTAACTTTTTTATGCAATTGTACAAAATATAACTTTGACAAAAAAACATGAGGGTGCATAATGTTTTACAAACATCTCTTGTTGAAACTTTGACCTCAGCAGGAGTGTTAACATACGTAGATAAGCAATGTTTTATAAATAGTATGATTGAAAGTAAAACCCAGGATATGTGTTAATTGCTATTTCAGTTCCACCTACGTTGCAGAAGTTGGCTGGAAAGGGCAAACGAATGAAACAAAGGCATGGAAAACCTCATGGTCCATCCCCTGCACAGACGAAATTTAAGGTATATTTAAACCTAATGACCTTACTCGAAGACCACCTTGAAATTAAAAATTAATAAAATTAATTAATTAATGAGATCATATCTTCATGGACTAGTTTTAATATGTCTGGACAAGTTTGATAACGAGCCCTTTATGTCCCTTTATTTACTGAAATTGCCCAGAATTTGTATCATTATACCATTGTATTAGGGTTTCTATCATGAAGGATGTATCTACTACATGTATTCCTATACTTTCTGTCAAAGAAGATATTCAATAGACAGTGTATCATAATTAACAGGATTAAAGAATTTTTGATATATTTTACGATTCTATGCAAGTGTTGTCTAAGCAGCAATTTTTTATTTATTACTTATTATGGTCATTCTAGTTTAAACTGTTAATACAAAGCCCACTCTAAAATATTTTGGGGTTGGGGCCTTTTTCATTGGTAGGTTGGGTAATGCCAAACAAACAATTTTTAAGGATGGCCGAAAGTCTCATTTCAAAAAAGATCAAAATCTTGAGATTTGTCAGTTTGACATGACCATGACCAAATATTTTGTTACCATTAAAAGATGTGTGGTTTGTGCATACATAGTATGGTGTTAAGTAGACTCATCAATAGACAATCAAAAACAGTATGATTTGAATAATAATGCGGGTAACGTGTACATCATGAAATCACTAGATTAAATTTATGCGCGCCTTCATGCTGTCAGTTGATCTTCCTTGTATTCCTGGTACTAACGTGTTCTTCACACGTAACTGACTACTCTCCCACATGAGGAGGAGGACAACTAACTTTAGATGTGTTATCTTCTGACGTATTGTCTCGTAGAAGGTACACCTCGCCCAGGATTCAACATTTACATTAGTAGTCTTGTGCTCTGATGACTAATCTTACCAGTGTAGGAAGAGTCGAGTGCTAATGATGTCACACTGGCTTCGTATGTGAATGGAAATATCAGGTTCATGAGTTACTGTTTGGGGAGTAACTCAGCAGACCCTTGTTCCAACCGAAACAGTAACCCAACCGAAACAGTAACCCTCTAGCAGAATATTTCTATCCGTACCGAAAGCCAGCGAAAGCTTCCTATAATTTAATGCATCTTACAAACAGTTGTACTCATTTGTTTATGAATGTGCTTAACTACAACATTTTCACAATACACTTTTATCTTACTGCAGAAAAGAAAAGCAGATCCATTGAGAAGTTTTAAACACGACTCAAAGGTTCGAAAAAAGACTCAGAGAAAAGAAAAGACTTGAACGGAATAGAAGTGGAAAAAATGATTTTTTCATATTTGAAATTCAGAGATCGTAAATTAGATTTAGGTCTTATACCTCTGGTTACTACATCTCTGTAATATAAACTGTTTGTATTGTGTAAATTGAGATATTATTCAGTAGCAATGAATACTATCTAACACATTCTTGTTTGGTTGTAATGTAAGTATTTAAAAATTTGGTAGTTGTTATCTGTGGTCCAGTGGTTCTGGTCGCTAACTTCAAATCACTTGCCTCTCACCACTGCATGTTTTTATCTGGGATGTAGAATTTGTATGTGAGGAAGCTAACCAGCTGCCCCTGCCCAGAAGGGGCTCCTGGAGTCTTGTTTGACCCTGATGACTGCATGTCTTTACAGGACCCTGGCTGTGTATATGACTTACAGCCCCATAACAAAAACAAGTTGTTAATATTGATTATCTGTTTTTAAAGAAAGAAATAAAGTAATTAAAAAATGCTGTGCTTGTTCTTATGTATTTGTTGTTTGATAGATTTCAGACCAAATTTATTTCAGTTTTATATCCACAGTATATATATATATATATATGGTGTTGTGTTATCTATAATAAAATATGGGTATCTGAGATCTTGGTCAATTGACTGATTACCGAATTGTTAAACTGGTCTTCAAGTGCTTGAAAAATGGTCAATATTTTCCCCATATCATTCGAGGTGCAACCAAAACTTAATGCAATTAAAAATGGAATAGTGCTATGTTAAGCAAAAATACAAACAATTGTTGACATTGATTGGTTGTATTTTATTTTAGATTTAAGAACACATTTGGTTAATTCGCTAAATGTTTTATTTTATAGCATTGTCGTTTATTTAATCAACAACAAACATTACGATTAATTCTGCAAAAAATGCTATTTGTCATTTACACAAAACAGCACAAGCAAAATGCTGCATTAATTGTATAAGACATACCTTATGTAGCCTGTACGCAAATTGAACAGATTTCATGTTTGGGGTACTTGAGTATTCGATCAGAAGGATGTCCAAGTACTGATATTGGTACTTGGAGTATCAGTAGCAATATAAAGTCTTTTACATCAATTGTCGCCGACCTTAATATGTTGGCAACAACCACTCAAATGAACAAGTATAACCGTTTCCTCACTAGATGTGATCATGCTGCATAACTTCTTGTTTCAAGCTATTTCGGTAAATTTTTCTAGGAATGGAATTTGAGTACCTTTCCTTGTTAAAGATGTTTCTGGCCACCTGAACATAACATGTTTGAATTTACTTCATCCAGTATTGTTACATTGGCTTAAACATCTCTAATAAGAACCATTGCAATGTATAACTGAATGAAAATATCTTTTACCATATAACTTATAAAATAGTATAAGTTTTTAGATTAAAGACCACCTCAATAATTAGACCACCTATAAATTAAGACCACAATTTTCAAGTCCATTTTCACGTTATTGCTCTTAATTCAACCTCAATATTAAGACCACCTCAATATTAAGACCAGTTTTCAAGAGTCCCAAAGGTGGTCTTATTATTGAGGTTTTACTGTACAAACATCTTTCTTCAACAAACACAGATCAATACATTATGAGCTCATTCTTGGTTAATGCATGTTTATTGATGATTTAACTTTAGGAAATATATCTTTCATGTTTGTTAAGGTAAACACATGAACAAAAATGAACATAAGATTACCTGTAATGTGAGTAACTTGAGCCCTTGTCAGTGTGAGTTACTTCCCTTGTTATACAGAAATGATAAAATATCTCCAGGGCTGCAAATATTAACTGAAGATCGATGTCTGTTGGGTTCTTTTTTTCTCACAGTTTGGTTCAGTACTGTCTTAGGTATAGTTGGTTCAGTACTGTCTTACGTATAGTTGGTTTAGTACTGTCTTAGGTAGAGTTGGTTCAGTACTGTCTTACGTATAGTTGGTTCAGTACTGTCTTACGTATAGTTGGTTCAGTACTGTCTTACGTATAGTTGGTTCAGTACTGTCTTACGTATAGTTGGTTCAGTACTGTCTTAGGTATAGTTGGTTCAGTACTGTCTTACGTATAGTTGGTTCAGTACTGTCTTACGTATAACTGGTTCAGTACTGTCTTACGTATAGTTGGTTCAGTACTGTCTTACGTATAGTTGGTTCAGTACTGTCTTACGTATAGTTGGTTCAGTACTGTCTTACTTATAGTTGGTTCAGTACTGTCATACGTATAGTTGGTTCAGTACTGTCTTAGGTATAGTTGGTTCAGTACTGTCTTACGTATAGTTGGTTCAGTACTGTCATACGTATAGTTGGTTCTGTACTGTCTTACGTATAGTTGGTTCAGTACTGTCTTACGTATAGTTGGTTCAGTACTGTCTTACGTATAGTTGGTTCAGTACTGTCTTACGTATAGTTGGTTCAGTACTGTCTTACGTATAGTTGGTTCAGTACTGTCTTACGTATAGTTGGTTCAGTACTGTCATATGTATAGTTGGTTCAGTACTGTCTTGCGTATAGTTGTTTCAGTACTGTCTTACGTATAGTTGGTTCAGTACTGTCTTACGTATAGTTGGTTCAATACCCCAGATGACATTTTTATTCCTGAAGCAATATTATAGTCAGAGAACTCGTAAGATTAAGTTACACAGTTATTGGAACTATTTATATTTATTACGGAACATTAAGTTCTAATTTTAGTCATTGCTCTATTTTATTTTTCATTATAACACATTGTTCTAAGTCGTCTTACCTAGTCCAATGTTCATGCCTGGTCATTATCAGTTAATGAGAATTTTACGCATGTCATGTATTTGTATAACTGAACCAATTACGGTAATGGAGAGACACCTGCATCATTGCTGTCCTAAGTATTATATACTTGGTCATTCAGACAACAGAAGTTTAAGCTCTAATAAAAATGCTGAAGGGTAAAATAGTATTCTTGTTGGCCCATATTGGCCAAGAAATTAACATTTGCCCAACTTTCGAAAATTCACGAAATGAACAAGCGGTCTGTCATTCCCTGCACAAGTCACTTAGAAACATGTTTCCTGACTTTTTAGCATAATTAACATCATTGCATATTGTTTTGTTTAATATACATGTAACGGCAAAGGATGGTGTTAATAAAAAAATGGTTAAAAGTCGGTCAAGTTCCTTGAATGAAGTTATCAATTCAATTCTTTATTTTGATGATTCAGGCCACCAGCCCATGCATCAGCAATGAACTTGAGCAAGTTGTATAAACTTGATTTTTCGGTCAAATTTTATGAGAGACTCGCGGAGGTCTGTGTGGGGGGAGGCACTGCCTTATGAATGTATCGTTCCCTGTAGCAACTTATTCTCTCTCTTTCATTTTTATGAGAGACTCGTTACACTGTTGAATAGGAATATGGATGAGTCATTTCATTTTTCACGATTGTTAGCATTTATAATTTCCTTTTGTTGAAAAAGTATCAAGTTTTCCTGTTGTACGAAAATAATATCAATTTCACATCTCCATGTGGAGCAATAAATTTCTCGACAACAGCCAAAACTTGCGTCTCTCAAAGGGTGTTGGTCTAGAGAAGTTTCACAGTATAAACCTTTCATTATTGATTTATCCATTATATCCTAATTTTGAGATGCTCTCAAGGTTTTAATGTATATTTGTAATATGTTGTCAATATTCTGGTATTGTTAAATTCTACAGATAAAATTTCAAATGACATTTCAACATTTAGCCCAAGCGTCTCTTTTTCTAGCATTTTCAAATCTCTGAATGCCATTAGACCGCTCCTAGACGTGATATAATGTGCAAACAATCGTACTGTCATTGAAGGTATTAGATTACAAAACTTAAATTCTCATAGATAAATGCTCTATCACCTCGGGTTTGATAATGTGTTAGGAAAGTATACTATGCAGGGGTGAGATTCTACCTATTTATGGCTGATTTATATGTTTTGAACAAAATATTGTGGAATAATATCCTGCCAAGTCTGTTCAGTAGCTGAACTGCTAATCTAGAGGTCGTTGGTTCAAAACCTAGATGATGCGTATGTTCTTCCATGACAATTTGACTGCAGATAATGGATTCAAAGTCTATTGACCTCCACCAGTCCACCTGTGAACTCTGATTTATGTAGGGGAGTTGTTCGTTGCTTTCGGAGGAGCAGATTGGTACTGGTTTGTGACCCAGCAGCACTGGGTAGGTCAAATGACAACTGACTACCGAGATCCGGCTTCGGAACTGTTCGGTTAATAGTGCAGCATAATACTCAAAATGTTCCGAATGCAACAAAGATTGTGTTCTAGAAAACCGAAACCCCATCAAACTCCATTCACGTACTTATACAACAGATTGCAAGTACAGTATAACCTCACCTAAAGACCACCTCAATAATAAGACCACCTTGAAATTAAGACCTCAATTTTCAAGTCCATTTTCGCTTTTTTTGCTCTTAATTCAACCTCAATAGTAAGACCACCTCAATAAGAAGACCAGTCTTCAAGAGTCCCAAAGGTGGTCTTATTATTGAGGTTTTACTGTAAATGTAATGAAGCTGTGAAGTTTGATTTCATAGAAAGGCCTACATATGGTTACGTGTGAGGTTAGCTAGCTGTTATATCGATTTAAACTCCAATGTTTTACTGACAGTTCCAAGGCTGTAAGTCGCTGTGTGGTTATTTCTTCATTTATAGTATAGTTTTATATGTTTGTTAAGCTCCCCTTTCCCCATATGCAGTTCCTTTACTTGCTATAATATTCATGTTCTTCTCTCTCCCTTTCGGCCTATGATTACTGACCTTTTTGGTTCGTTTTCATGGTGTATTTCATCCAACAGTCCCCATTGTTGTCCCCATGGTTTGTTTTTGTTCGTCGGCCAAACCATTCCTTGCTCCCCTTTTCCCATACATGTTTACCCTTGCACCTCCTAAGTCCCTAGACTGTTGTTTCCCGCGGGCCTGTGTGGCGAGGCATTGTCGTGTGTATATGACGTTCCTTGTGACAATTTAATCTCTCTTACACATATTTTATTGTCACAATATACAAACATTTATGACAGAATACGAGGTGTGTCTGTGAGAAAATTCGAAAACATAAAATGGCACCAGTTATGTATATAACTCTTGAGTTCATTCTTGACAAATATTGTCTAAATTATTTTGCACATGCCACACAATTTGATTTTTATTACCATCATTAGAAATTGTAGAAATAATTACGTGTATCGTGTTACGCAACTATAGGTGTCTTCAGTTCTGGGAAATATCATATTAGAAATGTAATGACGGTGTGACTGTAATAGTTATAACGTATTATGACCTATAGTCGGACCTCGTTCATTGGAATTCATCGGATGCGAAATTCGGATGATACCAAGTACTCGGCTAGAATGTTGTCGAATAAACGAGGTCCGACTGTAATATAATACAGCATTAAATATGGTATATGAGCTGAGGATCGGTATTCTGTTTAAATCGTTGGTGAAGTCATTTGAAGAACAACATTATTAAACACAAACAACACTTTAAGACAAATGCAAGAAGAGAATTGAATAGACCATGTAAGGCATTTCCCTCCCACTCCATGGTCGGGGAGTATAACTCAAATCTCAAATCACAAAATTACTCTGATTAAGTTTATCTAAACAAACATGAACATATATTTATCTAGTTAAACTTCAATACATATGCATTTATGTAGCTCTATTTGTCGAAAACAAACGCTTGTATTATCATATAATTAAAAAAACTTGAATGATAAGGCAAATACCTAAATACTAGGTCTTTGGATAAGGCAAAATGAGTGCTGAATGTTCTTGTTTCTTAGATATTGGAATGTAATGTGGGAGCAATTCTTAAGTGTGGGTGTGGAGTGTGGCACTCAAAACCCAATAATTACTCCTATATCTCGTACTCAGACTCAAATCGAAAATAATATGGACCAAAAAGAATGTTCAGCACTTATTTTGACATTTTCCGATAACTTTTCCACACTAACTATCAGACGATTAAGAGTAAAGTTTGTGATTTAAGTGCCGAGTGTAAGTATCCGTTATAATTCCGGGCCCTGGTTCCGACGGTGAAGGAAAATGTTCGATGATAGCGTAACATTATGTTGACAAAGTTCATTTTCGGAAAAAGAAACAATCGAAAAATGGCCTGGTTATAACTGACAGACGATGAATTGAAAACGCTTTAAAACCAAACACTGCTAACAATCACCGTCAACCTTCCGATACAAACATTGTACAAATTATCTCCCTTTCTCTAAATCGGTGAAATTCGTACACTATGAATGGATTCAAGTATGCAGCTATGGGAATTATAAATGAAAAAAGAGAAGGAATAAGTTGCTACAGGGAACGCCAAATACATAAGACAGTGCCTTCCCACACAGACCTCCGGGAAAACAACAATCCATAAAACATAAGGCACTTGAGGAGGTTAAAGGGTAGTCCCTACTTACGTTAGGGAACAGAGGTACAAGGAATGGCCTGGTAGACCATAAAGAATAACTAGGGGAATCAAAAGGGACAAATAGTGAAGGGGGTAAATTAATGGATGGAAAATATCACGGGACAAGTCAAGACACACGCCGGGGCAAACTACAGAGGTAACTGCGAGGTGCATGTATATCACAAATTACGGCTCCATCGCGAGTTCAGGAACCTGAAATCTATATCGCATAGCATTACCCGATGTTTGATATTCAATGACAACGCTCGGACAAATTGCACAAACATATGATACTCACCTTTGTTGACAATATCTTCGCGGCTGAACTAGCTCGGGGGTCGCACCAGAGTAACTTTTCCGTCTACCTCACTAAGAGGTAGCACTTGTGCCCTGGAGTGATACGTGTCTTCTATATTTTTCATAAAATGTACGTCCTATTTTCTCAAATAAGTTAACGATATGTCTGGCTCATAATGAACTTGACGTTTTTGGATGAGATTCATGCAGTATTGTTGTCATCTTTAATGAGAACCATAGCAATGTATAGCCGTTAATCGGAAACACATTATTGTCTCGTTTTACCATATCAATAACGGACAGAACATGTAAAAAAATGCTTGTTGAAAAATTGGATTTTTTTAAATTTTATGACAAAGTCTTCTTGTTTCGACAAATACGGATGAATTCATTCTGAGTTGTTCTTTTTTAATGCATATTTCTTGATATTTTAACTATACGAAACAACATTTCATGTTTGTTTAAGTTAACAAATATACAAAAAATGATCATACTATTACTCTAAATTAAGTATTAATAACCATTGACCTTACGAGGATAATGTCCGCCTAGTCAGTGTTCCAAAAACACGATAAAATATACGTCTACAACGTTTTCCTCCTTGTCAGCATTAAGTTTCTAGATTTTAAGCTCACACAAAATGACGGTTAATTCTCTTGTGCGTTCTATTCTCGGATAAATCGTTGCTGCAAACCATGTTAGCATGCTGCACTCAGAAATCGACGTGTTTACTGGAGCGTAACCACCCGCACCATTCAATTTACGCCATATTCTATTTCTGATATTTTATTGTCTGCAAGAATTGATTATTCTGTTGTATACCACCACCGCCACAATACAGATCTATACAGCAAAAATCAACTCTCCCGGATAAAATCCCATGCGAGCCGTTATAGTCCGTATGTTTCCTATTTTGCTTAACATCATGCTGTTTCAGGACATTGCTTTATTGATAAATACCTTCCCAAAACAGAAACCTATTACCATATCCGCCCTCAACTTGCAGTCTATTGGCTGATATTTCTGGTCCACAGCCGCCAACATCAGTCGATAATCAATTGTGCGAAAAATGAGGCAACTTTGTATCACCTAGCGTAGGGGTTCCAAATTTAGATGATATTACTTTGCGTGAAGAGTAACTAGGCTATGTTCATTTGTTAATTGATTACGTAGGAAACTTAAGCGTTTATTTTTGCTGATCATGCAGTTCATGCATGCTAAAAGTCGAACACCAGTTTTATATTGTACCATAATGAAGGGAATGTTTGCACAGGTTCTCCATCCGTCCTATTTTTTAGGGAGGTACCGAAATAAAGAGCTTCCATGCCGCGCACCTGATAAGCAAAAGCCTAACCTGGACACGAGATAACGCACGACTTTGATACCACAATGAGGCACATGTACATATTAAGATAGGTTGACCATACCACAATGGGTCACTTGTACATATTAAGATAGGTTGACCATACCACGTACAATGGGTCACTTGTACATATTAAGATAGGTTGACCATACCACGTACAATGGGTCACTTGTACATATTAAGATAGGTTGACCATACCACGTACAATGGGTCACTTGTACATATTAAGATAGGTTGACCATACCACGTACAATGGGTCACTTGAACATATTAAGATAGGTTGACCATACCACGTACAATGGGTCACTTGTACATATTAAGATAGGTTGACCATACCACGTACAATGGGTCACTTGTACATATTAAGATAGGTTGACCATACCACGTACAATGGGTCACTTGAACATATTAAGATAGGTTGACCATACCACGTACAATGGGTCACTTGTACATATTAAGATAGGTTGACCATACCACGTACAATGGGTCCCTTGTACATATTAAGATAGGTTGACCATACCACAATGGGTAACCTATTTCACTCGTACATAGGACGAGGAGCTGACTCAATAACTTAGACCCACTTTCCTCAGAACCAAATCATTCACCGTACTTTACTCCTAAACTACAGGGTTAAGGTCGGTTGCTTTGACTGTTATGTTTTACTGTGTTTGCATATATGCTGTATAAAGGCATAATCCTGATTTGTATAGTGATCGTCTGAATGTGTGATAGTACTGAGAAGGCCAAATATTAATGTAATTCGGGAAATTAGTAACCAACTTATTTTATATTAAACTTAGGCCTACATGCACACAGTCTATATATTTTGAAAGAAGCTCTAAATGCAGATGCCAGGACATATATAAATCGCGGATAGTGTTTTTTAGTTTCTTATTTGTCATATTTTATACCCGACCGGTCTGCTCAGTCGGTAGAGTACCCGACTGCTAATCTAGAGGCCGTGGTTGCCTTCCCAAGTCGAGGCGTTTGTCCTTCCGCGACACTTTGTCTGAAGATAATGGAATCTAAGTCATTTGTCCTCCACCTCTGAACTCTGATTTATGTGGGGAAGTTGTCAGTTGTTTGCGCAGCAGCAGGCTAGTACTGGTTGGTAACCCAGGAGCACTGGCTTTGTCAACTGTCCGCCGTTTATAACTGATGGCCTGCTGTTGATAAACGGCGGAAAGCCCGAAACAAAACTCATTTTACAAGTAAAAATGTAGAAATGTACTTGCGCTTCCATTCATTCAACTATTGGCTTGAACTCGATAAAAAATCACTAACTATGACACCAAAATAACGAGAAATTCATACTAGTATGGTTTCCTTTGTTATAATCCAAATCGTTTCAGAAAACGTCTATCGATCCAGATTTGAAGTTAGCTACAAAGTAGGCATGGAACCATGTGGTATATTAGAATCTATAACACCAAGTGGCAAGTATCGATCTTCTTTCCAACCAGGACGGAATAACTACGACATTGCAGCAAACATTGTGTTCTGCAAAATATTTCGTCCGCTTTAGGCTGGGATTTAGTAGCCGAAAGTGGCATCCGCCCTCACTTCTCACCTGATTGGCTGAGAACGCGAAGATTCGGTTAACTCAAATTTGCAATTCCCAGGTTGTTACCGAGCAGACGCGGAAATAGAAGTTCGATCGCACTTTCCTAGAATAGCAGAGCTTTTAGAACTTTAATGTCAATGCCAGATCTATTTGCATGACGGATCAATTTCGCGATAGACACCCTGCTATTTTAGTCTGATATCCCTGACGTCATGATGACGTAAATCGTATTGACAGACGCAATCGCTGAACTATGGCTATATTTGGAAATTTTCTAAGCAGAAATGATCAAATCAGCTAAAGAATAGGGTTTCCCACTGTAGCAGACGACAATGCTGCGGCGGTTGAGTTTTATTATGTGAAATGTCATATGGTCTGCTCAAATAAAGACACAGAAAAATGTCAGTAGACGAATATTGCAAGCGTAGAAATCTCGATGCAAATAGATTGCCTTTTAAGTGGCGGCTTAGCTAAAATACATTATTTTTCACATTATAACATGAATAATTATTTCACCCAGAATAGAATTGCAATTAGACAATTAGAAGCTTGCCTACTATGCATTTACTGGGTAGGCAACGTATCTATGTCATTTAAATGCTGCTTGAGGCTAAACTTGAGCGCCAACTCCACCATTCCTCAATGCTTTTGGCAAAAATGAAACCCTTGTTTGCAGTAGGACTGACATTTAACGACATCACGGGCATTGGTAGACCTATTTCAGAAATTCGCAAATGCGATGTTTGTCTGTGAGTGATGTAGTTGTTGAGTCTGTAGTTCAAGATTGAAAGAAAAATATGTTTTATCAATTAAAAGTTTCGTCATTGAAGTTATAAGAATCTTGCTTCCATTGCTAGTCTCAAGACTGAAAGTTGTTGCCATCACACATTTGTACATTGCAATCTCTGCAGAACGACCCTTTCTTGAGCAACAACCTCTCTTCAGCAACATACTTTTCACATTTCACCCATTTTTTCCTTATTCATTTGTATTTTTTCACATAGTAAAAATACAAGCAAACTAACCACACTAGGACAACAACCTCTCAACAAAGGCCGTAATATGCATCTCCCGGAGCATATTGCTGTAGACAGGTTGCTTGGTTATATATACAAAGAAAGCACACAAAGACATTTTTAGAGTTTCAATGTTTTTAATATATTTCACGTTCTCAGCTGTCCAACATTCGAATAGCATGTAGTGCAGTTTTCGTTTCAGAGAATACATCTTTCGATACAACAGGGTAAAATTGGAAAATAGTACAATACGTAAAGAAAAATAAATTTCAACAAGTCGAAAAAATATCACTTATATAACATGTAAGACCATAGGCGTATCACAACGTTAAACGGACACACATCTTTACTATATCATATTTTTTTCAAATATTTAACAATAGAAGAATAGCGTTAGACGTTATAAAGTAGAAATATATAATATATATTTACATGTAAAACATTGACAGACGAATAAATGAGCAAAGATATTTTGTTTCCCTTCCTGTCGACACCCAGGCAAAAAATGGCGCCAAAGCAAAATTCGGCTGCTCTCTAACAAGTAGAACGTTTTAGGTTCAAATTCTAGCGTGATGAAAGTATGTATAATAAGATGCGCTGAATTCATTTCATTGCAATAAGAAAAAATTGCCCTAATTAAGTAAAAAATGCCATTTAGTAGACAAAAGTATTGATTTATTCACATAACAATCAGATAAGACAAAGGATAGACCAAGGATATCAAAGTATTTAAAAGCAACTTTTTACAAAGTAACCGCTGTATAATGTACAAATAACCAGAAATGTCATATGTAGTTAACTCTGTGTGATTGCAAATGTTTGATTCTCAATGTCGTTCATTTATCCACAATTCTTAGAGTTTTTGTACTTGGTAGATAAACTGCACCAGTTTTTCATCATTATAATATAGAGTATCAATGGACACTGAAAATAATATATTTATATTTTATTTTTGCAATATTTTATATAGCAAGTTTATGCTAAAAGCATATTATATCTATAATAGTAACAATCAATATACAACAACATATAACAAGGCTATGAGTAATAATAATACTTTACAAAGATCTGAGAAGATTTTAGAGATAATGCAATATTGTACACTGATCAACAGATGTCTTAATAGACTAAACAACATTTTGTTTGACAAACTAAGTCAAATAACAAAAAAAACAAGAATGAAATTTATAACGAATATAATACAAAACAAATGCACTGTGTTAATAGAGAAAATCGTATTTTTTTACAAAACAAATGAATGCACTTCTATGCTGTATGTACAAACGCTATGCCAAATGGCAGTTTTAGGAATGAAAAAAGGTAAGTGGGTGGGGTGTGAATATCAAGAATGAAAATAAATCTTTCATCTCGTGTATATATACTACAAGTAACTAAAAGAATAATAAAAAAATTGATTATACACTTAATAAAATATCGGTTGCGTAACTTCTATACTTTGTTCTTTGGCTAGATAAAAAACTTCATACATACAAATTGAATTTCACTTATAATGAAATACTCAAAGCTCTGACAATTTGCGAAGAAGGATTGCAGCTATAAATCATGACAGGTTAAAGCTTAACATTACTAGGGTTATTGATGAAGCAAAAAGCACACATTGCCGATTTATAAAAAAAACATCTACATAAGTATACATGTCTTATAATCTATACATCTACATAATTACTCTACACTAAATTAATGATTAATTAAGCAAATAATTAGCACATACATGCATCAGACTCAAATTGTACATTAATGAAAGCAACCAAAAACAATTAAATGATATATATAGAACAAGTGTTTTCCTTCAAAAGGTTGTTCATATTTTTCATCATGACATGTACAAGTCCCCAGGGTGACAATTTTGACTAGAAACATGTTTTCCGCAATAAGCAATACTCCAGTTTTACTGTATAAAGTTTGATTAGCACATAATATAGTTCATTGTTCATTTTGTCTCATTTTGTTCATATAATTCCCATTATATTATAATGAAGTCGTGGTAACTACATTAGGGATTCCAGAAGTTACAGTCGACGTAACACCAAATGACATATTGTCCAACATAACTGAAGATGTCGTTGAAGGTAATGACACACTACCCGCCAATTTGGCCTCCTTTTTTGCTTTTTGTTTTAAGTGCACTTTCGCATGTCTTTTTTTCTCATCACTACGCGCAAATTTTCGTCCGCAAGAGTCACATGAAAAAGGTTTTTCACCTGTATGTGTGCGTACATGGGTTGTAAGATGATCACTGCGCGAGAATGAGCGCAAACAAATTCTACAATGGAATGGCTTTTGTCCTGTATGAATTCTTATGTGACGAGTTAACTCATCACTTCGTGAAAAGCGACGATCGCAACCCTCCATTGGACATGGATACGGCCGCTCATGAGGCGGAGTTTTGCTCGGGCGATTCGGATACTTCCTAGGCTTCAGTGGATGCAGAATCAATTGACCTTGTTGATAAGGCTGATTTAAAATTCCATGAAGCGGTGCTTTTGATGAAGACTGTTGTTCAAAACTCATTTGTGAGGTTGAAGGCAAGGGAAAATTATCATCCGGCTCAGTTTTTATAGGTACATTAGTGTACATAGGTGGTGTAACGCTTGCGGATCGCTGTTGATTTGAAGCCTGCTGCAACGCACTAAAATCAGGCAAGTGCGGTTGAACGCCAGTCATAGTACCTTGGATTGTGCATTTGAAATTAGCACCAATGTTCGAGGTTTGTGACTGATATGACAAGTCACTTGTCTGGAACTGTGGAACAGTCTGTTGAGCATTAACGTTCACTCCAGTACAACTTGGAAAGTTAAGACTGCTGAAATTTCCCGTCGAGAATGGTGATGTCTCGTTTTGCTGTTGTTGCTGTTGTTGCTGTTGGGAGCAGCTATACACTGCTTTCTGTTGTTTCATTGGAAAGTTTATAGAGTTACAGTAAGATGTACTGGGTGCTGTATACGGAGGGGGTGGGGCTGAAAACGCTTGTTCAATAGCATCAAGGTCACTACATGCAGGCATCTGAGGCTCCGGTGTAGACTGTGTAGAACTTGGGGTCACTGGAGATGTCAAAGGTGAAGCGAAACCTGTCGAATAATGATCACATGGACTTTGGTGACCCATGGTGATATCAGGTTGAGGGGAACCAGCCTGAGATTGCTGTGATGGTGTAGTTGGAGCAGAGCTGAACACGGAACCAGATCCACTTTGTTGACAATCAGACAAGGTAGATATAATAGCATTGAAATCAACCTGTTGCTGTTGTTGTTGTTGTTGCATTTGACAATTCATGTCACAATTTGATACCTGCGGAACCTGGGCTTGAACCTGGGCACTCTGCATTGTTTGTGACAAATTGCTGATAAGGGGCCACCATGGCGCAAGTAGGTTAAGTGGATCGTTACTAGTAGATGTTGGAGTCACTGACGTCGTTACCAAAGTTCCCTTGTAGTGTAAATGTTGGGGTGCATTGTTCCTAAACTGTCCATCGCTGGAACATGCACCGGTGATGTCACTGTTGTTGTTGTTGTTACTGCTGTTCGGTGAGACATGAGGTCGGAGCTGACCAAACAATTGTTCTGTCAGTTTGTCTGGTATGTTGACTTGAGCCTCAAGAGTGGCTGAAAATACAAATGAAAGACAATTAAGAACTTTGCTAAATTATAATTCACTAATTAATAAGTTTTAGCAAGGACATTGATAATAGTTAAATACGGTTTAACTCAATCTCATGTAGTCAGGTATGTTTAATAATTTAATTTAATGTAGATCTTAAACATTATAAAATAATTATGTAATGTTGAATAACCATAATGATGTAATTATATCAAATTAATAATTCTATAAGTGCAAATAAACAATAAACTCTCGTTAGATAATTTATATAATATACCGCAAAGACTTATTACATATGTGTCAATTATGTTCATAACAATTTACTTTCTATACAAAACCGCGCCAACAAATCATGAATGAGCAGCACAGACGTAGTAGTACGCGTGAGAAGAATTTCGAGCAAAGTATGCGTCATTTGTAATTGATTTGCAGCTAAAAATAGCAACAGCTATCGGGGATCACCGTCGATTTACGTCATCGACCGGTATATAGGACAAGCTGCAGTGTTAACTCCGCCTCTTTGACGTAAGCGAAATTCCGATGGCTCTGATATGTACATACGATTTTACGATCAAATGAGCTATTTTACGGCCCTTTAAAACCGCAGATATTATGTAATTGTGTTGTTTTCATGATGATTAATAAATATACAAGAAAACAAAACAAAAGTTCGGCTTAATAACAGTATATGAAACTTTAAACCGTCTGGTTATCTCATCGTTGATCTACGCTATGACGTAGGTACGCTAAAAATAGAACATTAGCGTTATGTGCCTAAGTGCTGACTGACTTGTAACACGAAAGAAACTTTGGTCTAGTACAGCTAATAATTGAATGAAATGAAAAATATTTTGAAATATATGAATTAAAGTAAAGACAATTCATGTGATATAATTTCATGCTGTATAAAGCTACAAATCAGAAGATCTAAACGTTAATGAACCGACGATCAGCTGATCTCGAAGTGCAGAATCATCGTAAACTGTAACATAATATTCAAAGTTTTAAACTAAACATACCAGTTGCTGTAATCGGTAACGGTTCCAAAGCATCAACAAAGAATGTCATATCCGATGAAGATGTGACTGGAGTATTAAGTTCCTCAACAGACTCTGAAGGGAGTCTAGTTGAACCAAAACCCACATCTTGATACGAATCAAAACACAAAGTTTCAGCTAAAGCGACATGAGAAAGGGTATCTAATCCATCCATAATCATTTCGGATGATTCCGCGCTGGTCACTGTATTATCCAACGTGTTTTTTATAACTAAATTCAAACAACATCAAAATTGTCATTTAACAATAATTGCAAATATTCTCTGTTATCCACCAAGTTTACGCTTACTCTCAAAATCTATGAATGAACTGAATCTAACGTATCACAAATTTATGAATGAAATCTAGGCTCGTAAGACTACCTTATTTGGAGCATCCTACTCTAGCCAATCACGCGCGCTCGTTTGGTAGTATTTCGCTTGGCAACGCCTGCGTCAATGTGACGTGGGTAGCTAATTATACTGCAAGTTACACGCCGTTTATATAGGTCAGCGCGTTTAAATGCAACTTTTCCGATACTGTTCTTGCAAATATTTACAGTATACGTAGAAAACACCAGAATGCATTCACAAACGTGGTTAAATATATAAATTCACGCGGCAGTTTGCAGAAAACATTCATAGTACTGTTTACTACAGGTTACATACGCCGGAATACGACTTGCCTTATATGGAACGACAAGGTCGCATTCCACCATTGACGTCAATAGACGCTCGAATAAACATCTAATTCGTTTCCCTTTTATGGAAAGGTCGGGAATTTACGGAGAAGATCGGCTAATTTCGTACCGGATACATTGTAACCAAATATAGAAGTCTCCGTCAAATTTTATTTTCGGAATATTGCGGTGGAGTTAGTTTCCCAAGGCTGCTTTTTCATTGGCTACGAGTCTTTCGGCGCTTTATGAATGAACTGCCTCGCTAATTTTACTACTACAGCGAAAAACGTTACGGCTTGTAATCTTGTAGTATATTTAACCTGTATCTAGGTCACAATTGTTTGGTTGTAATTTGTGCGGTGTTATAATTGCGGGGGTGTAATTCTAAACTTAGAACGAGCTCACTGCATTACGCTTTGCCGAGTGCAACTGTTTAAGATTAAATATTAAGACTAAACGGGGGTACAATACAGCCATATCGTAGTTGTATAAAAAGAGACCAATTAGAAATTATGCTGCGTATCGCTAACAGGAATTAGAGTGATAAAAATAATGCCGATTTCATGTAGGTGGTCTTACCTGCGTATTTTATGCGGGGTTGTTCGCAACTTTTACTTACATGTGGGTTAGGGTTGGAATTTTAACGCATTTGTCAACAGTATTTCAGTTATGTGCGATTGTCGGTCGACCTGACAAGTATTCCTGGGTTACCAACCATTACCATTCTGTTCTCCACAAGCAACTGACAATTTACCCCACACGAATTAGACGTAGAGAGCAAATGAATTTGATTGTATTAACTCCCGCCAAACTCGTCAAGCATTTACACACGTCCCAGCCAGGGTTCGAACTAAACGCCCCAAAAGTGGCGGTTAAGTTTGTTATCTATTGAATCACGGACCTATATACCTCGTATATAGGTCCGTGATTGAAATAAACGAGTAGGCTTTTCCGCTCGTCAAGTTTGAATGGAAAAAAGACATTCAAGATGCACTCACTAATTTACATCTTGAAGTATCAGATATTTTAAAAACAGCTACTATCTTATACATATATCGCACCCGCTGCGCCAGTATTTTGGACATGACGTCATAATGTTATAATTTACAGTACAATCTCTAATCGGAAAACCACGGCCAACTACGTTCAGTGCAGAATAACGAAGTGGTACGGAAATATCCGAGGTCTGTCGAGAATGTTCAATCTCAGTAATAAGACCACCCTTGGGATCCTTGAAAACTGGTATTGTTATCGAGGTGGTCTTAATATAGAGGTTGCATAAAGAGCAAAACAAGGAAAATGGACTTGATAATTGTGTCTTGAAGTGAGGGTGTGAACACAAACATGCAAACCACAATGTATACACTAAACAACCATACACAGTTCAACCAAAATAAAGAAACTTATTGTTGCCACTGACGTTTCTAAGCAATAGGTTATGTAGATGTAGATTTTAGACTTTTAACCAATATTTTTTTCAAGACACCCTTTGATCTCAAGAGGATGACAATGTGTTGATGATATGAGTTGTAGCCAATGCCATTGTAATCGTGTAATTCATGTCGCTAACGGCTTTAAAACTATCATTCAAAGCTACAGACGGACCTCGTTCATTCGAATTCATCAGGTTCGAACTTTTATTTCGAATAATACATGGATTTGAATAGCCCATTTCAATTCGATGTGCAAACGAAGATACCCTTTGGGTCGAATATTTATTTCGGATGATACCAAGTATTCGGATAAAAGGTTGTCAAAAAACGAGGACTGACTGTATTTCGTTCGCCAGTTTTATTTAAACAATGGAAATAACGCAAAATTATAGACATGCCAGTTTGGATAAGTTCTCATTGGACGAAAAAATTACAACAATAGTGGGAAACATGAAATATCTTGAAAAAAAATGGTCGGCGCAATGTTAAAGTTAAAATTTGCTGTGCAACATATAAAAATGGCGAGATGTTACGATTGCTGGTCACTCCAGATTCCAAATGTATTTCGATAAATCACCGAAATTCAGTGGATTTCGGTAAGGTAAACCAATCCGCGTCAAGGTTACAAACGTTGTTATGTTGAAGAGAAATTGCCTTGGTGACTAACGTAAGATTTGATAGGTTTACACAGCACTGTTAGTTACGGCTGCCCCGAAAAACACGTATAGCACGTGATCGTGTCACTATGACACGTGATAAATGTAATTGCAATAAAACATATTATTTTGTACCATCACCACTGGAGACGTACACATTTTGCACGCTTGATTTATTATTTCGTAAACAATATTTGCAGCAATGTTATCTATACTCAGTACATTTACAATGCACAGTTTCCGACCTGTGAGTGGATTTGTTTAGATACATTTCAATGCAATTGGAGACTTACTTTTATATACAAAAGCTGTTGCAATTGATTGTATTAAAACTTGGACACATATGCTGCGTGAACATAATATAATATCATGATAAAGTATCATTCTGATTCTCCGTGTGAGCAGTATTGTGCGTTTTTAAATGTGTTGATTATAATGAATTACAGTAAAACCTCAATAATAAGCCACATTTGGGACTCTTGGAAACTGGTCTTCTTATTGGGGTGGTCTTGATATTGAGGTTGAATAAGGAGCAAAAGAGTGAAAATGGACTTAAAATTGTGTTCTTAATTTCAACATGGTCTTATTATTGAGGTGGTCTTTGAGTGAGTTTTTATTTTACATCCGAGATGAAGTGACTTTCATTCGAAAAACCCAAATACGCGGCTTGAGATAAAGCTTCTATTTCACAAAACTTTACAAATGAGACCCTCTCAAACACTACACCACAGCGACCTCTAACGTCATGTTCGTGTAAATTTACTTGTAAAATGAGATAAGGTTAACTATACTTCGGACGAAGTACAGGGCGAATTTATACATTAGCCACACAGCCATACACCTGAAACGCCTGGTTGCAAGAATGAAAGTATGAACTTAAAGTTTTAAAGTTGTTAAGAACTTTTAAATAAGAATTAACATAACCAATGAAAAAAGTCGAACCTCGTTCATTCTTTCATCGGGTCTGAAATTTTATTTCGAATAATTCATAGTCTCGAACAGGCCATTTCAATAATGCCTAAGAAGATACATCTGGTCCTGATATTTATTTCGAATGATATAAAGTATTCGAGTAAAAAGTTGTCGAATAAGCGAGGTTCGACAGTAGTTGATATTAAAACAAGATTTAGACAAATAAACACGTACCAGTCCCGCTTTTAATGTCGAATCTTTTTGGTGTATAACTTTAAGTATGCATGACGGGAATATTTGACTTGAGAAAACTTAAAATCTCAGTTTGAGATGTTTCGTGAAATCAGACCATGATCATTCAACGTATTGTAACTATGAAGGTATGTTACCTGAATGACAGTAGATTATAAAACTATAAAAGTCTTGCTCAATATAACACTAAAACCGTTCAAATCGCAAGCTAAGCATTATGTAAACTCAGTCGACCTTACGATTTGTGGAAAATATCGTAAATACTTTGTCCATTTATGCGACCAATACGTGTATGGATAATCTTTTTTATTTTTATAGTAAAGTTGAACGTAATATGACATACAAAGTACAGTGTACATGTATCTATAAGGAAAGTTAACATTGAATATTCGAATAATCGATAAAAATGTATTATATATAAACTAAATATATACTTAACACCATTAAAAACGCAACTGTTTTAATTAGGCTTCATTTTGTACATGGTGTTAAAAGCTATCAACTGTTACCAATGTTTAAAATATTGTTTAAAAAGTATAGAAACTATGGACCAATATGAAATTATGTTGGTGAATAAGTATATAATTATTTATTCTTTATGTTCTGTTTTGTAGCAGACAATTTTCGGTTTCGTTTTTAATGGCTTTAAGTATATAATCCTAAAAGGGATATAAGGTAAATGATTTTACCGCGGATCAGTTAGACTTAACCAGTTAATATGATACATATTGGTTACCAATCCATCTGTTATCCATATCATTTCATGCTCGATGTATATACTAGGGATTGATAAAGGGGCTTTAAGTCACATATACACCCAGTGTCATGCAGTACCCTATCCAGGTATTAGGATGTATGATGACCCTTCTAGCATAGTCGGGCGGTTGGGTAGTATATGTATACCACCGACTTTCCGGAATCACGGCCAGCTTGATAGTTTTTTCTCACACACACATTCTACATAATTTGAATTCCACGACCTTCACTAAATGTACTTGAGTTATGATTGACTGTTGAAACAAATTGTGTGTTGACATTTCACGGGTACTCACTGGTATAGTTGCTATCGTCTTACTTTATTATTTGACCAAGGTTTATCACTTCGCCGCTTCAGGTGGGGAATGTCGACATAATAATGGCAGTGTTTGTCTTGCTAAGCTCGGTATCAGGTTAATGATATTGCAGTGTGGTAGCACTAGATTTGCTGCAAGAAGATACTGTCCCCAAAGTCTGAACATTTTTTATGGTACATGTACAGTAATATCTCACTTAAAAACCACCTCAATAATAAGACCACCTCGAAATTCAGAACACAATTACATTATCACTGTTTTGCTCTTTATTCAACCTCAATATTAAGACCACCTCGATATCAAGACCTGTTTTCAAGGTCCCAAGGATGGTCTTAATATCGAGGTTTTACTGTATGTAAAACGCCACATGTGAAAATCAAATTTACACAAGTTGGGAGTGGCATGTTGTTATTGGACCTCGATCATACGAATTAATCGGGTCCGAAATTTTATTTCGAATAGTACATGGTTTCGAATAGCCCATTTCAATTAGACGTGTATTGAAGATGTATCGAGATCTGTAATTTTCTTTCGGATGATACCGAGTATTCGTATATAAGGTTGTCGAGTAAACGAGGTCCGACTGTAATTATATAGAAGTGAATTATTAGCAACAGTGAACGTTAGGGTAGTGTCTAGTTAGAAGTGTGTGTTGATTGTGTGTCAGATATGTTACGTATACAACATGTGTATGGTTTGTATCGGCTTAAGACCCGACTGACTCAGATGTGCTATATAGCGGTGTGTACCATAAGGGGTTCGGTCCCTGATTTCTGAGGGAGTCTCTCAAAGTCATCGAGTACAGTAATCCAACAGTGCCGTGGACGCAAATTGCATTAAGTTTTTCTTCAAATCGATATGGCGGTCAACATATTAACTGTGTCCCGAGCCACTGACTAATGTAAAGCATAGTGACTTACAGCTGCTTGAGAAGTACGGAATACCAAGGGCTGGAAAAATAACTCAAATTATACGATGGTTCAGATTTTGAATAAGAAGTCATAGTGAAACAGTTGCATTTACGTCTAATAAATACATGTACATTTGAATGCCAGTCTTCAAGTAAAGAATGTTATCCTCCTTTTCACATTACCTGCTAATAGTAGATACATGTACATGTATTTAAATGATGTATCTGGCGCTTCTGAACATTAAAATGTTTGAATTGGCTTCATCCAGTATTGTTGCTACATTGGCTAAAACGTCTCTAATAAGAACCATTGCTATGCATAACGAATTGAAAATATCTTTTTTTACCACATTACGAACAGACGAAACTAATAAACTAGCCGGATTGTTAAAACAAACTGGATCTGTTTTAATTTTATGAGGTACAAACATCTTTCTTGAACAAATACGGATCAATACATTATGAGTTCATTCTCTGTTTATGCATTTTTATTGATGTTTTAACTGTAGGAACATATGTTTAGGTAAACAAATGAACACAAAATGAGCATACGAGTATATTACGTTAAGCAGAAAACGCCATATGAAACGACACACATTTTCTTACAATCTCACAGCGGGTATGATATAGTTCTTGTAATACATTCAAACATACATTATAAAATGTTGTTATCCACAGGTCTAAAACTAGAACTAGTTTAATTGTGTAAATTCACAAAATGTTGTTGGCCACAATAAATAGAGGAGGTGGTGATTACGAGTAAATCGAGTAAATGAAACGTCCTCATAATATTGAAGAAATTGCATTTTGTTTTTTTGTTTGCTTGCTTGTTTGGCTTGTTTGTTTTGAGTTTAACGCCATTTAAGTTATTTAGACCGTCTCCCGTGGCCGAGTGGTTAAGCTGCATCCGCCTTGGGCGCGGGAGGTCGAAGGTTCGAATCCCTGTAGGAGTCCGTTTCGATATGGCCGGTTGATGAGCCGTCAGTTAGTTTAATAATGGTAACCGCGCGCCTACCTGCCTGGTGCCTGGCATTAAAGGATAGGAATCGGGATGAAAATGTGCTCAGAAAGTAGGGGTCTCATAAGTCAGAAATGGGTGGCACCTTCAACAGGGGTGACACTAAAACAAATAAACGCTGTTCATTTGTACTGTATATACGACGGTTATACCAACCAGTGCTTATACCTGCCCCTCCACAAACAACTGACAACTTCTCCACATAAATCAGAGTTCAGAGGTGGATGATAAATGACTATGAATGCATTATCTTCAGTCAGTCTTCCTGCTTCCGGGATCTATTAAAATGCGGTCGAAGTCTAAATTCCGGGATCCGGAATCATTCGGCGTGTCAAGTTCCCACCCGTGTTCTGTCTAAATCCCCGTCTAGTCATATCCCCGCCGCCCCGCCCCCTGGGACAAAACCGTGAAAAGTGCATCAGTTGAGTATAAGCGAGATGTAACGTCTCAATAATGTATAAATGCAATATACACTTGTATTTCAGGTAAGTTTTTTTAATTTACGAGTGATACTGAATCGTAATATTTGTTTAAAGAGTCGATGTGTGGGCTTTCATTACTGATAAAATACTTATACGAATGTTTATTCCAAGAAATCCACGCGATACGAGGATAGAGTTGTTTCACGTTCTATTGTTGATTCCCTAAATTCTCTCGGGTATTCAGAATGACGATTTTAAATAAACAAACAAACAAACAGTTCTCATTTATACTAAAGTTCCCCAACGACAACTTGTTATTCGTAAACATGCCTATAAATAGAACACGGACCAGTCTTTTCTAACTTGGGATGTGCTAGGTTTCTTTTAAAATGGATTATGTTTTATTTATTGTCTTTTACAGATTTACAGAAGCGAGAACAGACTTCTGTGGTTAACCATGTGGAAGTTTAGGTCTACAATTTCTCAAAGTTTATAGCTAAAACGAAACACGATTTTAATTGCTGTTTGGTGGTTTAAATAAAATGGACTATTCCTACATTGTTTGTGCGGGATAACATAATCATTGGGGAGTCGTACGAGATTGTATTTATGGTACAAAGCCCACATACTGGATAATACATTCAACATGCGTTTCACACCATAAACATATACATGTTGCATATTGACTTTTGTGAAGGATAGCAATTAAGTTAATACATTGTCACAATGTGAATATGCGTCACGTTGGTCAATAATTGCGCCCTTTACGTCACCATATAGGGCCTATAATTACATAATTATGGAGTGATAATTTACGGATTGGAGATCTATTTACACTCGACAAATGTTTTAAGTACGTGTAATCCAAATGTGCTAAATACTGGGAAACGGAAGGAAAACGTTTACTAAATCCATCATTCGAAGCAAGAATCAATTGGCTTTACTATGAGTACATTGAACATATGTGATCCAACAACAATATATCAATTAGCCAAAAGTTATTTCGTTGGTAGTTAAATGCAATAATAGCAAACGATTCACAGTTAATTGTTTAAATGTAGTACTATTTCGAACGACATTTCTCAGTTAAACACAATTCCAAGTAGTTCGGCTTGCTCCCAATAAAGAAAATAAAAACATCCAATTCATACCTAGCACATTTGAGTAGAGTGTTTAGGAACCTTGACCTGTCCCAGATTTAGTTCCTGGAATCCTACAGTTAAGTTATTTGAAATATTTGTTTATGCAAATATCTAACCAAATCCTGTATATAATACTTGTATTTTTCAATATCGCTGATAAAGATGGCCTGATGTGGTATTTCGATGTGAATTAAGTACCCACGCTGCTACTTTTAGCAACGATAAAAGCCCCCTTACGTGCGTTTTGCTTTATTGTTGTCAAACCTGCTATCTACGCAATATTTTATTGTTTACGTGTCCAAAAATGAGTATACATGTAATTTATTTTCTGATTACGATTTTTAATCCATTTGTGCAGTTCGTTATTAGTTATTTCATAAACTTATTATTCATAAATGCACATCTAGTGTATTCTATTTTATTTTTTACTCTACATTACTTCGGAGTATTTGAGTGGTCTGTGCAACAAACAAGTACAAGGTTTAGTCGATCGTTCTAATACCTGACCCCTGATCCGATAGTTGGGTGACCGAGCCCCGCGATGAGCGAGGTTTGATCATGAACTTTCAGAATACCGGAATATGGCTCGAGAACAGGCGTAGCGAAGCGATTGAGGTGACCGATGTCAAAGATAAGTTTTGGTTAGAAAAGGTGAGTGTTGTCGTATATTTTTTCTTTGTACTAAAAGCAGTAATCGAGCAATGTAGTACCATTTTTACATGTGTGTTCTTATTGTAAAACCCAGTCTTAGTTTGTAAATTGATTCCTGAGTGGCGCTAGAACTTTTACAACTTTCGCAGGTCATTGCCAGCAAGAAATTTAGAAAACGTCATAATCGGTGAATACTTTATAAAATTCCACCAAAATAGCCAAATATACTGTGCCTATAACTCAAACCACGTCCAATCGGTCCTCTTTCACTTAATTTGTTGGATACGTCCGATAAGAGAAATGAGTTTTGCTAAAATTTTGTTTAGTGAAAAAGCTCAATTTGGAGGAAAAGCGCGTGGAGGGTGTGATATGTTCTACCATCAACATTCAGACATACGATAAATACCAGGGGTGTACGTGGAGGATTTTGAAGTGTACGCCATGTGTGACCATCGTAGGTGCGATACGAAGAGCATCGCTACGAGTGGGGGAGATCCCCGAACACCCACCGACGGGTGGGGGCCCTCCCACATAAATTTGTTTTAAATTAAGAGACACATTGTGCGTTTTCATGCTATATTTCAGTATTAATATGGCATTTTCTTTGTCATTAGCATACTACTTAAATTAGTGTCAAACAACTGATATATTCGGGCGAATTTGCCCATAACCCCATCCCTCCCTCAGCCTTCAGTTTTATTGCATTTTTGGAACTTTTCTTTTTTCACTATTTCTGACGATTTGTACGCATTGGCGTACGTGCGTATGCCTGGGTACGCGCCTGAATACACTGAAAACTACAATGCATCATCAAGAACTTAGAAAAGAACTACGTAGAATTTATGAGTTCGGATTAAAATCAAATATGGGTATCACGCCACAAGTATTATAAGAACAAACCTTACGTCACAAAAGTATACAAGATTTAACCAGTTAAAGTGCATTTCACTCGATTCTATTAACGCGGCAACTCGGTGAAATTGCTTTGTTGGATTTGGATAACATTTTTTTAAGTAAATATTTAATTTTACCTCACGTAACTTGGCGGATCAAATAAAACAGACGGCGCTGTAGATTAGTCGATTATCTCCATGTTTACAAATCATCGATCAAGAGAAGAGAGCAGATTGTTTGAAAGGTGTCATCCTGATGGCTCCCTTCCATACTAGTCTAACTCCCTTTTATTCTGTAAACGTATACGGCGTTACTGTACTGAATTGTCCGTCGCAAAGTAGACTTTTATCATGACAAGAAACTGACATTTTGATGGGGTAAGATTCAATAAGTTGTATATAGTTAGGTTAAAGTATAACACCTAATAGTTCAAGAATTCAAACACCAGTACCGTAAGTTTACAATTTAAAAACCAAATTTGGAATTGATCAATAAAGCCTCCCCGACGGCTTTGGTCTCAATCGAAGATACTTGACATTCATTTAAGAGTTAAAGTTGAGAATGTGATATTCATACGTTTACTGAGATTTTTTCTAATAAGGTAATCGTACTTACGACTCCATTCATCTACTGGCGGACATCAACATTTCACCGATTCGAACCCAAAGGACCCAGATTGCATTGAAATATATTATGATCCAAAATATGCTGTCCAGGAAATTTGGTTAAATCTTGAAAATTTTGGTAAGCGTTTTAATCGACGGCTCTATCGACTGAGCTAACCTGACAGGCTTATAATGATGATACGGATATACAATTGTACGAGTAGTTCTTAAAGTTTTGTAACATAACGATTTTTGGTAAGGGGGGTCACATAGACAGCCATGATCATATAGTGACTTTTCCAGCCATCAGGGTGGTGGTATACCCACAGGCGCCCATTCTAGCCTTAGTTTTGGCAAAGGCAGACACCTGGATAGAACAATGGACCTTCCACAAGTTCCCAGCTGGATAGTTTCCTTATATATGAATTCTTCATCCCGGGTGGAATTCGAACCTGCTGCTGTGATTTGAAGTCAGCTACCACAACCACTCGGCCACCGAGGCTCCTCGTAGCACAAGGGATAGAACAAACGTATATAAATATCGTACACAGGTAGAGGTCTGTGATAACTTATTTCTTCTGTGATACAGAAACCCCTAGTTATAGAATTGAAAATATAAACTCGGTTGTTAATCATTCAGTTAGTAACTCTTGGCTTACCCAGTGCAGGGGATTTTATTTATACAAATACATTTCTACGAATGTACAGCTATAAAGAGTCGTATGAAATAAGGGAATGTTTTCATAACTTTGGTGATTATGATGATAATATACCCGGTTTCAGTTTGGTATTGACACGACAGTAAATATTTGCATTCATAAAATTATCCGATATAGTTCTTATAATAATTTCCTTACTTTCCGAAAATTGAGCGGACAAAATGTCAACACTCTCTTGGTATGAAAAATAGGACAAAAATCATATTACTCATGTCTGTTTATTACTCCGGGTGAATGAACTCTTTTCTACGCTCCGTCTGCATCACGGAATGCTTAATTACATTTTAATGGCTATATATGTTTATGCAAACTGATGATTTGAAAATCTTGTGTATCCACCGACGCGGATGTTTTGAAGTTCGGTAAATAGCTGTGGCATTATTGGTGAGGTTTTATTTTATTTTATTGGGTTTAAAGCCAACATTTGTTCCAGCACTATCTGACGATCAGGTGACACAACCAATGAGTCCTGAAATGATCAACCAGTCACGTGACTAACTGACCCTTCCGCTAGCAGCTGACATCCATCCCTAATGAATCAGACGTGGATGAAATATGAACGTAGCTAAACGCCGCAGAGGTACATGGCCTGTCCTTCCCGGGATTCGAACCCGAGCCTCCCGAGGGACAGCCCAGGGCTTTAATACCATTAGAGCTAACATGTGGCAATCCGGAGACCCGGGTTCGAATCCCGGTAGCGCCATTGACCGATTGTTCGTGTTCCTCAAAAACATGATTTTATATTTCTACAAATGGAGAAAGTGTTCTATTCGGATGTTTTATCCTCCGTATATGAGAGCTCAGACCTCATGTACACGAACAATTTCAAGCCCATACTAACACTCAAATATGAAATATCACTAAAAGCACGGGAAAACTCCCTCAAATGCTATTCACATAAAAATCTGAGAGAAAACTCAACTTACATGTTGATTTTTCACTCAAATATTTGAGGTTGGTACATGGCATACTTAATCATTGAGAATGCTTGGTGAATACAAATTTTAGAAGAAACTCAACTGTGTGAATATCCACTGGTATGAGTTTGATAGAATACTCAAACTGAAATTGTTTGTCTCTAAGGCTGTATTGTAAACTTACCTGAAATACGTGTGAACATAAAATTGAGAGTGATTAATAAAATTAGTTACCAATTGCTTCATAGTCGTTTTAAATGTTTTAAATTAACAGTTATGACCATCATTCAAATATTTTTCCACTTTCCAGCGGACCATACCTTTACACACTGTTAACATTCTTCCTGTTCTATGTGCATGAATTCTTCTCAACTATATTTACAATGTCAGATCTCAAATTACATAAACTCTAACGCACCTTCGAGAGAATGAGGACAAACACAATTGCCCATCATTTTTTACTTAGTAAATACATAAAAAATAGAATTGGTCGTCATTTTTTACTTACATTAAAAAAATTGTCCGATTAAATGAGAAACATTGAATTCCAATTTAGATGCAACGTCTTGGTAAACACTATATTTACAGATGCTCTGTTGATGACATGCATATCATATTCAAGTTAAATGGCTGCTAATGTATAATGTTTGTAATTGTATCTGTAACTAGCATGTTCCTGGTACTTTATCACAGAAGCCAATCCGTTCTGATATAAATTAGGACTACTTTAGAAAACGATAGAACAATCCTTATATAATAATTCGAGGTCGTAAATTTCAAAATAATCGCTATTTTGTTTTTAAACATTTGTTTTAAATGCCGAGATTTAATAACATAACCTAATGACGCTGGAACATTACGTTACATAGGGTTATTCTGTCTCTGTCCAGAGTAGTCGTTCCTGATGCACTCCAACGCGATTACACGGAAGTGAGAAAGAATCAGGAACGACAACTCTGGATAGAGATTGCGGATCACTAAGTATGCGGCATGGAATTCCATCGTTTTGAATTTCGTTTCTTTCGTATATTTTAAGCTATATCATCTTGTAAGCCAGAGAGCGACCCTCTTTTGAACAACAACCTCTCTTCAGCAACATGTTCAATACAAAAACATTACTGTCAAATGAACCAATACAGGGCTCTGCTCTGGACAGGTTGCACTGTAAAAGTGACCATCCAAACGTCTCACAGACAAGACCCGTTATAAACCTTCACTGCTATGACGGATGTGTTTAGAACCATCACGATAGCGGGCACATCATTCCACACATTGGGTACCTATTTTGAAAAAAAAAAGAAATTGCAAGCAACCGGTTTTTTACGAAAGACATGCACATTTGACCGTAGCCATTGTTAAATAATTACAGCACCTGCTACGGTCGGGAATCGAACCATGAACTGCCCCCGAGCCCACCGCTCTACGAGCTGTGCTGAACGGACGGGACTTCCGCATATAAGGCTCAATTCGTTTGCGATTTTGAAGAATATTATCAACTTCTCTGAAGACGCCTCATGTATACTTGAACATTTCTAATTATCTACTATGTCACCGCAGCATGAATTATTTGTCCTACATTTAAATATTGAACAAGCAAAACACAGGCAGCCCTGGTCTAGCACATCAGACGAAAAAAACAGCGAAGAAATGAAAATCGGAACCAATTTTCACGCCAGGTTGTAATGATACGACTCCCCGTAAATACTTGTACCTATTCTAATTAATTTCATCCTTATGTATTTTAAACTTTCAGTTAATACTCATTATACGATATGCGTTCTATAAACTGTCACAGGCATTCTTAATGAACATCACAAAGGCTGTGAATAGACAATGTATAAGGAACTAATTTGCTTCGTTTTATTATCTACCGTATTATAACCTTCACAAATGGTGTATACATGATTCATAATCACGCATCTAATATCGTCCCATATTTCCTTCTTTTGTATCAAATATGGACACTAAACAATGGAAGTTATATATAGAAACGAATATTAATAACATTAATACCATTAACCATGTCATTTATATAGCATTCATTGTCCATAATTAGCCGAAACTCGCATACGAAACGCGATAAATGTCATCTCTAGACAATGTGTGTATATTGTAAATATACATGACTTACATTAAACGCTTGTCACGAAGTTTTTGTAACATTGTTAGGCGGTCGCAGTATTGAAATATTATGTTTTTTAAGCTATTGTTTATTTTAAAAATACTCCCCGATTGCAAAAACATATTTTTTTCATTTTTCTTAATAAATGTTATTACTTTTTTAATGTCTTTTTGCTTGATTTTTGTCTTGTCTGTGACGTAAACATTTCACAAAGGAGCAAAGGTTTGACAGTACTGCAACAAATTGGACGGATGTATAAGGGCAAAAAATATTTATTTCTAATTTTATTTTCGCGAAAACAACAACTAAAACCGAGGGCAATGACTGAATGTCTGTGTTTAATTGTTTTGCCACCATTTTTTTTCGAGATGATTTTTTTTTTAAATCTTTGTTCTAAATAATCGCTGTCATCTGATGAAAACACGACCTTTACACAATTTGTCAATATAAGCATCCGACCAGAACGTACATCCTTTGATATTTGTCAAAGCTTTACGTAAAATTAATAAACAGCAATATTAGTGCTATTGGTCTTAAGCTTATACATAGAAATGCATTTCTGGGACCTCCTGTTAACGCCCAAATATTGTTGTGATCATACGGTAGGACGTTCAGGAAGTTTTTGTCCCGGTGGATTTTGTCCGGATGGAGTTTGTGCACGTGGATTTTGTCCAGGGAAATGAGTCCGGGGGATTTTTCCAGGGAGATTATTTCTAGGGGGATTTTGTCCGGGCGATATCGTCCGAGGGATTTTGTCCGCGTGGATTTTTCCAGGGAGATTTTGTCTGAGGGGATTTTTTCGGGGGGATTTTTTCAGATTTTTTCTGAGGGGATTTTGTCCAAGTGATTTTATCCCCGGGAAATATTTCAGAGGATTTTTATCGCACACTCGTATTTTGATAGCGCGTTTGATAATAATCTGTATAAAGTAAATTGCATACATGCGTAAGCGTGCCGTGATTGTTGCGTTAATCAAATAACTTGGATAACAAAGCTTGTGCTTAAGTCTTAATATCACAAAATTATTGAAATAAATTCTGTTTTGTTCGATCTTACGACGAATTATTATTATTATTCCCGCTTGAGAAAATGCATGTCCGTGTTGAAATTCATCTGAGTCACAGACGTCTCGGTCATGTTAAAGATAGTTAGCACGTAAACTCACATATACGTAGATGAATTTCAGAAAACAAATTACGTATAACTTTGCAACAAGTAGAAGCCACCTGCCCGTTGTCTGTGTTCATATTTCAATTCACCACACAAACATACGTCATGTAAAACACTTATCAGACCGCAAATCTAGTGCAAATCCCTGACATCAGAAAATGTTTACTACACCAAAATAAAATATGAAGAACTCATGAACGTAGCGACTGTGTTATGTAAATACTAAGTAGAACTGTAACTACGATGTATTTTAGGATGTGTAGGCTACGGGACAATCACAATTAATGTATGTACTCGCATACTTAGAAAAGTTCTACAAGTACAAATTGTATCTTGAATCCCAGTAACAGGATACGTGAGATTGAATTCAACTATAAGATTACATGAGCGTTTTTTTTCGCTCCTTAAAATACTTGGTCCCACGGGGCCTTTAGAGGAATTATTTCTGGATTTTGACCCAACTTGCGTTACTCTCTATAAATGGAATTAGCCGGATGTTGTGTCCCTTTAGATTGACCTTTATAACTACATGTATAACACCCCCTGTCCCGTGGTTTCTGAGAGCATCGATCGTCGCTTAAGAGATTGGATTTGGAAAATTAATGCAATTTATTAAAATCCCACGAATGAACCCGCCCCCCACACCGGATGGCAAAACATCGATAGGTATTAGGGATGTCAACGAATATTCGAACATTCGTTTTATCTTCGAATATTCGAATCCTGTTTCAATATTCGAATATTCGGAAAAATATACTTAATAAAAAAATTGATGAAAATAAAATTGTTGTTTGTTTATTTATTGCCGACCCCGATTTGTGTAAGATAGTATGAGAGTAATAAAGGATGTTGTTGTTGTTGTTGGTGTTGAAATATACGCGCTTGTAAAAGTGTCATTGTGTATATTGGGGGTGCTAATATAATCGATAATCCGTTAATTACTGACCGTGTTTAACAGTTAGATAGTCCATAGTCTCAAATAGAAGAAAGTAGGTGTTTGTTGCTGACGAAAGGTGTAAAAAGTAGGCAGTTAAAACTATCGACAGGGACTTGAGTTAATGACTCGCTTTTTAATTAAGGAAGATCAAAGATGTAATTGAGAAAAGAAACATGCCTAAAAAATGGGGTAACGGGAAACAACATAATTTACATACTAATTTTTTCACGTAGGTCATATCATCCAATTCATGCTTTATTTGCAAACTAATGAACAATTGACGAAAACAGAACATATAAACACTTCACAAAGATATTCATAAACACGAATTTTGGCATTCAGAAGATGATAATTATGTTAACTGCAATAACTTCATTCGTCAGAGTCTTAACTTCCGGTGAAAACAAAAGTAGAATACACACAGCACGTAAGGAACTTTGGTATATGAAATATTTTTTTTTTAATAATTTTGTCTAAGTTGTGTCGATCGAATATTCGAATATTCGTTCGAAATGAAAAACGAATATTCGAATACCTGATTTGCTATTCGTTGACATCCCTAATAGGTATACATCCTGTGTGAGAATGTTAGTAGTACATTAAGTCATACAGGGATATTCAGCAACTTTCGCTTTCTACAATAGCCATGGTATTTAACCTAAAGGTTCGCAGTTACTTCGAATGGTAGCTTTGAATTGCTGAAACTTTCGAAACATAATTAATTAAAACTTTCATGCAAGACGGTACTCTGAACTCGCAGCAGGTATATTTTTATCACTGTTATACTTTTGAAATACATGTACTGAACTTTGGGAAATTGACGAAACTTTAGAACGAACCTAATTGTTTATTTATATTTTAGTATGCAGTTGGTCACATTTACATTGTGTTTAAACTCATTGTAAAGAAAGCCATTCTGTGCCAACAGATATTTATATAAAACAAATTAGAATATGTTACACCCATTTCATGCACAGGGGAGGTAATTCACATTTATAGTGTGGTTATCATTGAAGCAGTTACCTGTCGTGGATCCATCGATCTCGTTATCACTGTCGCTCAACGCGTTATCCATTCAACGTACGATAGAAGTGTGATACATAGACACACGCCTCTTCAATGTAAGACTAACACGTATACAACAACAAGATCGACTAAGAATGAGAAATTTATGTTAAATGAATGTCTACAAAACGGTGCATTTCTTTGTCTTTATATAAAAACCAAACGGTGTAGGCGGATCCGTGAACTCTGCCCATCCCAGTTGCGGCATATACATTTCATACACCTGGTCATTTCACAGTGCCATGTTAAGGAAACGGTGTCCACTTAGTACGCACACGTGTGACCTCATGGCCTTGTTCATGTTGCACCGTACAGTTATGTACATATCTTGAAAAACGATGGTCAGCGCCACTTGCATGATAAGATTTGTTGTGCAACATAAAAATGCTGAGATGTTACGATTGCTGGTCACTCAAGATCAAAAATGGATTTCGGTAAATTCACCGAAATTCAGTGGATTTCGGTAAGGTAGCGTACCCTTTATGGAAAGGTTAACCAATCCGCATTAATGTTACAAACGTTGTTCGGTTGAAGAGAAATTCCCTTGGTGGTTAACGTAAGATTTGATTGGTTTACACAACACTGATATGCAAATAGCAAAACCCTGTTAGTACGATTGCTCCGAAAAAACTACTAGTATTACAAAGCCTCAAACCAGGCAAGTACGCTTTGGCTAGGTGTTGCTGTGTTATAACAGACACATTAAAAAATGGAATTGTAGGAGTGATCAGAGTTTGACCGATATATACTGACATATGGCTATCAGTTACCGTGGTTATTTACGCTCAACAAGGAAACCGGATATGGTAAACTGGTACAGTTCTATCAACTTTGACTGAACTTCCCAACAATCCTTCATTTAAAATAAAGTGTTAAATTCCAACATGAAATGTGATTTCAGTCAGATAATACATGACCTAGGCATACTTTGATTCATAGTAAGTAAATAAAGACTCTGCAGACAGTATTCACTTTGAGAGTGTTGACAGTTCTGTTCTGTTCTGTTCTGTTATGTTCTGCTCTGCTCTGCTCTGCTCTGCTCTGTTCTGCTCTAGTATGCTCTGCTCCGCTCTGCTATTATTCTCTGTCCAATAACTGTGTTGTACTGTTCTGTGTTACACTGTGCTGTGTTGTACTACGTTGCATTATACAGTGTGGATTTGTACTGTACTGTGTTGTACCGTTATGTGTTGTACTGTGTTATGCTGTACTATGTGGTGTTGTGTTGTAATGTGTTGTATCGTGTTGTAGTGTACTGTGTTACGTTGTACTAAGTTATGTTGTACGGTGTTGCGTTGTACTGTATTGTGTTGTACTATGTGGTTTTGTGTTGTAGTGTACTACTTTGTTGTAGTGTACTACTGTGTTGTAGTGTACTGTATTGTGTTGTAGTGTACTGTATTGTGTTGTAGTATACTACTGTGGTGTAGTGTACTGTATTGTATTGTACTATGTGGTTTTGTGTTGTAGTGTACTACTGTGTTGTACTGTACTGTGTTGTAGTGTACTACTGTGTTGTACTGTACTGTGTTGTACTGTACTACTGTGTTGTACTGTACTGTGTTGTAGTGTACTATGTGGTTTTGTGTTGTAGTGTACTACTATGTTGTAGTGTACTACTGTGTTGTAGTGTTCTGTGTTGAAGTGTACTACTGTGTTGTAGTGTACTACTGCGTTGTAGTGTACTACTGTGTTGTAGTGTACTTTGTTGTAGTGTACTACTGTGTTGCAGTGTACTACTGTATTGTAGTGTACTACTGTGTTGTAGTGTACTGTGTTGTAATGTACTACTGTGTTGTAGTGTACTACTGTGTTGTAGTGTACTACTGTGTTGTAGCGTACTACTGTGTTGTCGTGTACTACTGTATTGTAGTGTACTACTGTGTTGTCGTGTACTACTGTGTTGTCGTGTACTACTGTATTGTAGTGTACTACTGTGTTGTCGTGTACTACTGTGTTGTCGTGTACTACTGTATTGTAGTGTACTACTGTGTTGTCGTGTACTACTGTATTGTAGTGTACTACTGTGTTGTCGTGTACTACTGTGTTGTAGTGTAATACTGTATTGTAGTGTACTGTGCTGTGTTGTACCGTTCTGTGTTGTACTGTGCTGTACCGTACTGTAGTGTACTGTGCTGTGTTGTACCGTTCTGTGTTGTACTGTGCTGTACCGTACTGTGTTGTACCGTTCTGTGTTGTGCTGTGTTTTGTTGCACTTTGCTGTACTGTGCTGTAGTGTACTGTGTTTCGCTGTACCGTTCTGTGTTTCTCTGTACCGTGGTGTGTTGTGCTGTACTGTGGTGTACTGTACTATGTTGAGTTGTACATTATTGCGTTGTGTTGTTTTGTGTTGTGATGTTGTACATTATTGCGTTGTGTTGTATTGTGCTGCGATGTACTGTACTGTGTTGAGTTGTACAGTATTGCGTTGTGTTGTATTGTGCTGTGATGTACTGTACTATGTTGAGTTGTACAGTATTGCGTTGTGTTGTATTGTGCTGTGGTGTACTGTACTATGTTGAGTTGTACAGTATTGCGTTGTGTTGTATTGTGCTGGAATGTACTGTACTGCATTGTATTGTGTGCTGGACAGCTCTGCTCTTTTCTGTTCTGTTATATTAATTTCTTTTTCTATATGTATTTACATGTATATACATGCACCTGAACCTAACAAAGGCTGGTATCAATCAATCACAAACGTAAAATACATATAAGATTGAGTCTGTGTTATTCAGTATACGGAATAGAAGTTATAAGATTTAGCAAATTCGAGTTTAACTGTGTTCTTATATGACATATTCCGTGAAAGTCGCCGAACGTAGCTGAACTCAACTCAGTAACACTCATTGTAACTATTTACCTGTGTTTGTATAGATTTGTTTATTCGATTACGCCTATATACCGATATATATATCATTCATGTCACTATGTCACTAATATAAATATTATGCCTAGGAATGTACTTATAAACACTACTCAAATAGCAAATCTGTGTCATGTTGTAAAACGCAAAGAAAGAGATAAACCTTATCAGGGTGATAACTTTAAATACGTCCTCTATCGATCGTATTAAACCCCCCGTAGTGGTACAGGTACACATCACCCGATTTTTGAAGTTTAAAATGTTTAAAATATTTAATATGTCAAATTAAGTAAATAAAGAATTTAATATCATTTATATGCGTCTCTATTTGGAATAAAAGTTATCGGTGTAATATTTAGCATATGTTCAAGATAGCATATATCATTTCAATTTTAGGCCATACATGTATGCAAAAAATCACCCTCGTCACGGTTTTCCGTCAGTATCGTTGACCAAATTCGACAGTTATTGACTGGAAATTCATGTATTTGTTCTAAATAGAAAAAACACAAAACATTAAAAAAGAATCATCAAACAGTTAATCATACAAATACCGACCCTTATACACATATAAACTGTTTTATGATCAAACATTTAGCAGAACAGCACAATAGGCCTTTTCAATTATATTAAAACCACGGGCAATAAATTGACCTATTTTTTCATCAATCTTTTAAACCTACGCAAACACATTAAATATTATACTATAAGCCTGAAAATATCAAGTTGACAGTGTTTTTGTGATGGTTATTCAATTTATATATTTTTCACGGTTTTTTAACCATGAGACGTCACCTTGGGGGTATTTTTCACCATATGTCATTTTTAGATTACCGAGATAGAATACCTGACTTCATCACAAAGATTCCTATTTCTATTGATTTATTTTAGTATACATTAACATTTCTTAGCGTACGACACATTTATTCTTCATTAGTTTACAGTTATAATATAACTTGAGATGAAATAAAAACTCTGCATGCATCAGCAATAAGTCCACATGAATACAATCATTAGTCACAACAGAAGCGTTACAAACTGTTTTTGTTCGTAGAAAGATATGTCAAATACAGCATCACCTCTCCACAGCGAAACCCCCTGGAAGACGCAAAGTTCGAGTGTTGTTACAAGGTTTCTAACTTAGAGAGGCGAATGTTGAAGTACTTTTACAACGGGAAAGAGAAAAGAGGTCGTTGTTCACGAGAGGACATTCTGGTTCTCTGCATACTACCCTGCGTAATAGTATTAGGTGGTAAGGGCAGGTATCCAGATTATGTCTGGTCCTATAACTAAGTGGTAAGGGCAAGTAATCCAGATTATGTCTGGTCCTATTACTAAGTGGTAAGGGCAGGTAATCCAGATTATGTCTGGTCCTATAACTAAGTGGTAAGGGCAAGTAATCCAGATTATGTCTGGTCCTACTACTAAGTGGTAAGGGCAGGTAATCCAGATTATGTCTGGTCCTATTACTAAGTGGTAAGGGCAGGTAATCCAGATTATGTCTGGTCCTATAACTAAGTGGTTAGGACAGGGAATCCAGATTATGTCTGGTCCTATAACTAAGTGGTAAGGGCAGGTAATCCAGAGTGGTAAGGGCAGGTAATCCAGATTATGTCTTGTCCTATAACTAAGTGGTTAGGACAGGTAATCCATATTATGTCTGGTCCTATAACTAAGTGGTTAGGGCAGGTAATCCAGATTAAGCCTGGTCCGGTAACTAAGTGGTTAGGGCAGGTAATCCAGATTAAGCCTGGTCCTGTTACTAAGTGGTAAGGGCAGGTAATCCAGAATATGCCCGGTCCTGTTACTAAGTGGTAAGGGCAGGTAATCCAGAATATGCCTGGTCCGGTAACTAAGTGATTAGGGCAGGTAATCCAGACTATGTCTGGCCCGATAACTAAATGGCAATGGCAGGTAATCCAGTCTATGTCTGGCCCGTTAACTAAGTGGTAAAGGCAGGTAATCCAGTCTATGTCTGGCCCGTTAACTAAGTGGTAAAGGCAGGTAATCCAGTCTATGTCTGGCCCGTTAACTAAGTGGTAAAGGCAGGTAATCCTGTCTATGTCTGGCCCGTTAACTAAGTGGTAAAGGCAGCTAATCCAGTCTATGTCTGGCCCGTTAACTAAGTGGTAAAGGCAGGTAATCCAGTCTATGTCTGGTCCGTTAACTAAGTGGTAAAGGCAGGTAATCCAGTCTATGTCTGGCCCGATAACTAAGTGGTAAAGGCAGGTAATCCAGTCTATGTCTGACCCGTTAACTAAATGGTAAGGGCAGGTAATCCAGTCTATGTCTGGCCCGATAACTAAATGTTAAAGGCAGGTAATCCAGTCTATGTCTGGCCCGATAACTAAATGGTAAGGGCAGGTAATCAAGACTATGTCTGGCCCGATAACTAAATGTTAAAGGCAGGTAATCCAGTCTATGTCTGGCCCGTTAACTAAGTGGTAAAGGCAGGTAATCCAGTCTATGTCTGGCCCGTTAACTAAGTGGTAAAGGCAGGTAATCCAGTCTATGTCTGGTCCGTTAACTAAGTGGTAAAGGCAGGTAATCCAGTCTATGTCTGACCTGATAACTAAATGTTAAAGGCAGGTAATCCAGTCTATGTCTGGCCCGATAACTAAATGGTAAGGGCAGGTAATCAAGACTATGTCTGGCCCGATAACTAAATGGTAAGGGCAGGTAATCTGGACTATGTCTGATCGGGGATCATCCGATAACTAAATGGTAAAGGCAGGTAATCTAGTCTATGTCTGGCCCGATAACTAAGTGATAAGAGCAGGTAATCCAGACTATGTCTGGCCCGATAACTAAATGGTAAGGGCAGGTAATCCAGACTATGTCTGGCCCGATAACTAAGTGGTAAGTGCATGTAATCCTGACTATGTCTGGTCCGATAACTAAATGGTAAGGGCAGGTAATCCAGACTATGTCTGGCCCGATAACTAAATGTTAACCAGAACAAAAGAGGACACCTCGATACAAAGAAAAATCCAGAAACATTTAATGATAATAACCTTACCAGAGTTGAAAGATATAGATCTATGCAACACTATAGGAGGAGTTGCGCTCACAAGATTGTGTCTGAAGGCGGATAGACGGGAAGACTGACTAAATTACAAGCTGATTCCAGTACTCCCCCGGGGGATACATACAGCTAACCCCGGGGGATACATACAGCTAACACCGGGGGATACATACAGCTAACCCCGGGGGATACATACAGCTAACCCCGGGGGATACATACAGCTAACCCCGGGGGATACATACAGCTAACCCCGGGTGATATATACAGCTAACCCCGGGGGATACATACAGCTAACCCCGGGGGATACATACAGCTAACCCCGGGGGATACATACAGCTAACCCCGGTTAATACATACAGCTAACCCCGGGGGATACATACAGCTAACACGGGGGGATACATACAGCTAACCCCGGGGGATACATACAGCTAACCCCGGGGGATACATACAGCTAACCCCGGGGGATACATACAGCTAACCCCGGTTGATACATACAGCTAACCCCGGGGGATACATACAGCTAACCCCGGGGGATACATACAGCTAACCCCGGGGGATACATACAGCTAACCCCGGGGGATACATACAGCTAACCCCGGGGGATACATACAGCTAACCCCGGGGGATATATACAGCTAAAATTCTAATAACATATCTAATACCACAATGTCATTATTGTAGGCTAATTAGAAGTATTGTTTAACTAAAGATATACTACATTTCATGTGTTTCTATATCTATTATATTGCTAGTTAATATTACAAACACAGCCAAAAAAATAATAATGTGACACTATGACAAAAAGGTTTGTACGAAGAAAAGATAGAACCAGACACATCTTTGATATAATCTAGTCTAGTATACTATTACAGTACGAAAGCGAAAAGATGCACTGCGCATTGTGTTGTAAAGGCAACTCGTTTTTAAAAGCTCATGTACATATGATGTACGTCAAACCACGACACAAATGTAATACAACATAATTGATAACAAACGTAGAGCCGATAAAGATCTCTTCTTAATGCTTTTTTACAAAAAAGATTGTTTGAACATGTTAAACCCCGAAATTCAAATGGCTTAAACTTGTCTGATCATTACAGTTTCAACCCACGCAATTTCATCGCGCGGGAACAAGACATGTGTGGAAGATCTACATTACTGATCTCGCTCTACATGTTGGGCAATACATATGAACACACTGTTAATCACATGCTTACGTGACATATTTTTTTGATACATTTTTTTAGTTTTGTGCCGTTTATTACAGTATATCGGTCACGTGGTTTCGTCAGTTGACCTAACTAGTGCTCATATGTTACTAAAAGGTCTCTTCTTTTGGAAGCACCTGACAGATTTCCCACATGCGACTAACTGCAACAGCCGCATTATTTATCGTAAACGCTTTGAAAAGGGGCCGCATAAGGTCAAGTATATTACATGTGTGGGAGAGCGCTATAGAAGTAGGATTTGCTGTCCAATGCAGTCAATTTCTTAAAAAATCTGTATTTGATACAGGAATAATGCGAATATTTCAACTTCTGCAGACGATTGAACAATAGACGTATCCTGCAATACCGTACCACGAACAAACTTTCCTGGGTTCACGTCTGGGGTGTATATAAAAACTGTATTGTTATAATCAATCGTTTAAATTACGGTACTGAATTTCAAAATGGGTAAATTATGTTCGACGACTGTGTGGGCGGCGATATACTACCGCTAGTCGCTAGCTCGCAGTGCTGAAACGTTATCAAACATTTAAATCATTTTTGCGGTTGAGAAATCTGTGCTTATCTAGCGAGATAAACCATCGTTTATTTTTATCATGTCGTCTTGATAACTCACTGACGTATTCGGTTCGTATTGATAACCTTCCCACAACTAGACCCTTAAAAACGAAAATAATTTTTCCATATTTTAGGGTCCACAGTTTAACATTTTGCTTACGTATTACATCTAGATAGACAATTCATTCCTACCAAGTGGTAATTCTCTTTTCATACTCTATCTGTGCATATATGCAATGTTTGCTTTTATTTTTATTGAGTTTAACGCTATTTTCAATGTTTGTTTAGTTATACATGGCGGTCAGTTGACATGAACAATTTTCCTGGAATTAATGACTGGATTTCCCTTCCGCAAGCAGCTGACAACTTCACCATGGGATGACTCAGATGTATAGGTCAAATGACCGTAGCCAAGTGTCACAAAGGACATGGTCTGTCTCGATACGCCCATGTGGTGACTGGTATGTCCTTGTGGTGACTGGTATGTCCTTGTGATGACTGGTATGTCCTTGTGATGACTGGTATGTCCTTGTGATGACTGGTATGTCCTTGTGATGACTCGTACGTCTTTGTGATGACTGGTATGTCCTTGTGATGACTGGTATGGCCTTGTGATGACTGGTATGTCCTTGTGATGACTGGTATGTCCTTGTGATGACTGGTATGTCCATGTGATGACTGGTATGTCCTTGTGATGACTGGTATGTCCTTGTGATGACTCGTACGTCCTTGTGATGACTGGTATGTCCTTGTGATGACTGGTATGTCCTTGTGATGACTGGTATGTCCATGTGATGACTGGTATGTCCTTGTGATGACTGACCAGTACGTCCGTGTGATGACTGGTATGTCCTTGTGGTGACTGGTACGTCCTTGTGATGACTGGTATGTCATTGTGATGACTGGTACGTCTTCGTGATGACTGGTATGTCCTTGTGATGACTGGTATGTCCGTGTGATGACTGGTATGTCTTTGTGGTGACTGGTACGTCCTTGTGATGACTGGTATGTCATTGTGATGACTGGTACGTCTTCGTGATGACTGGTATGTCCTTGTGATGACTGGTATGTCCATGTGATGACTGGTATGTCCTTGTGATGACTGACCAGTACGTCCGTGTGATGACTGGTATGACCTTGTGATGACTGGTACGTCCTTGTGATGACTGGTATGTCCATGTGATGATTGGTACGTCCTTGTGATGACTGGTACGTCCATGTGATGACTGGTACGTCCTTGTGATGACTGGTTTGTCCTTGTGATGACTGGTACGTCCATGTGATGACTGGTATGTCCTTGTGATGACTCGTACGTCCTTGTGATGACTGGTATGTCCTTATGATGACTGGTATGTCCTTGTGATGACTGGTATGTCTTGTGATGACTGGTACGTCCTTGTGATGACTGATATGTCCTTGTGATGACTGGTACGTCCTTGTGATGACTGGTACGTCCTTGTGATGACTGGTACGTCCTTGTGATGACTGGTACGTCCTTGTGATGACTGGTACGTCCTTGTGATGACTGGTACGTCCTTGTGATGACTGGTACGTCCTTGTGATGACTGGTATGTCCTTGTGATGACTGGTATGTCCTTGTGATGACTGGTATGTCCTTGTGATGACTGGTATGTCCTTGTGATGACTGGTATGTCCTTGTGATGACAGGTATGTCCTTGTGATGACTGGTACGTCCTTGTGATGACTGGTACGTCCTTGTGATGACTGGTACGTCCTTGTGATGACTGATACGACATTGCGATGACTGGTACGTACAAAAATGTTATTGTCCGAACGTCGACAGATTTCTTGGAATTACAAACAAACAACAAAAACGCAGCAAAAGAATTAAATTCAGAGACATACATAAATTATACACAATATATGATGTAGAATTACTACTGTTGATGGAAAATGACAAGAGTAATAATCGCATATGGATTAAAATAAAATCATCTATCTTTGTAGCAAGTTTGGCTCACTGACGAGAAATAAGACTCTAAAATCTATGGATTTAAATGTTGAATTTTCCCCAAGTTTTGACTACAAAGATTGCGAGAGTACTCTCCCTTGTTAAAATCGATATTAAGATAATCTTGTTATTAAGATTACCTCCCTTTATCCTTATTATCAAGATTATTTTATGCATATTTTTAATAACGTAATACAGACGGACCTCTTTTATTCGACAAACTCCAATCCGAATACCCGGTATCATCCGAACCAAATATTAGGTCCAGATATCTTCTTATGCACGTCGAATTAAAATGGGTTATTCGAAACCACGTACGTATTATCCGAAATAAACTTGAATTCGAATGAATGATGTCCGACCGTATTTTCAAGTGTTAGTTTTAAAAATGTATTTTCAAATTATCTCCATTTTGAAAGATACTACATATGTTTGTATATACAAATACAAATACATGGCATTTATATAGCGCACAAATTATAAAATATTCTATTGCGCTTCACAATTACATAACACACATTTAAACATATACATTCAATAAATTAAGAGGATTATATTAACAGGATTCTAGAACTTAGACATGTATATATATATATATCAATACTGATTTATTTTAGAGTATTGGCCTCTCCGTATATTTACAAACTAAATATACAAAACTAGAACGAAGCTTCAATCACATTCTATTTATTTAATTTGAGAAGTATTGCCTGCTGTATGATATGTATAACATTGTATTGATATTGCTGTTTTCACATTTTGCCACTATGTTGTGTATTGATATGTGTCAATCTCACGGGCCTCCGGCCTACAGATATATTGAAAATAAAACGTACATACATATATATATCAATACTGATTTATATCACTACAGGTATTTTGTATTTAACCAGAGCATACTCATTGTTCATGAAACTGACTGTACAAATGTGTTTTCAATTTTGATCATAGCAAACAGAATACATAAAATAGTATAAAAGACGAAATGCTAATTCATGGTGCTTACGAGAAAGCGTAGCAAAGGGAAGACTACATTCGCAAAACAGTCCTATTGAATGTGTCAAGGAACTTCTTATACATATTTAAAACAAACATTTCTTGGAACATTAATCATATTTGCGTCGTACTTGTGATGAAACTATCACAGCTATATAAACCGTACGAATTACTGTTGTCCTTGTCTGATTACCATAACTTTGTTTTGTTTTGGTGTTTAAAGAACATGTACGTAAAACTGCGAAAGCAATTCGCCAGTACAAAAGTCTAGTTACTGTCCGTTAGGATGTGTAGCACAATCAAAGATACGTATGTCTGCATTCAAACCACAATTTAGGACAGACGAATTTATTAATTCCAGCCCAGTGTTTACAACGTGCAGACTTTAACCAATCAGCGTCCAGTTAACAAACGATGTTCGTTTTGACGTCAAAGATTTCCTACTCTAGATTTGATTGGCTTACGCATCACTTTGACTAAAGCAGCAAACGACAATAATACGGAAACGCCGAAACAACAAAAGCAGAGGTACAGGCAAAATTAATATAAAATCATGTTTTGAGGAACACGAAAAATCGGTCAATGACGCTACCGGGATTCGAACCCGGGTCTACGGATTGCCGGTCCGTTATGCTAACCACTACACCACAACGACCTAACGTCATTTTCGGGAATAAACCTTCAAACTTGGTATATGGGGAATGACAAATGACTGCACAAATTACATACTCGTAACATTGTTTCCACATAATTATATTGTACTATGCATATACGCGTATATATTTGTATGTACATTTTATTCTGTTATCCTGATAGTCAAAAAAACAAACAGTAAATATCGCATTGTCCGCTTACATTATTTTGTACGTCAACACTGAATTGTTTCAAATACACAGGGCATAATTTTCGGCCCAGTCGAAATAACATGATTAGGCGCAGTGGTCGAGGGGTAGAGCGCCTGACTCCTGATCCGAATGTCGTGAGTTCGAGCCCCACGATTAGCGGGGTTTAATCACGAACTTCACAATCCCAAAATTTGGCACGAGTACTGGTTGGTAACCAGGAAGCAGTCGTTGAGAGTGATTAGAATAAGTTGTGTGAACTTGTTTCACAATCGATGTAAAATAAATAAGTTTAAAAAACTAACATGGTTTTGCTATTTGCAAATCACTGTTGTGTAAACCAATCAAATCTTACGTTAACCACCAAGGCAATTTTTCTTCAACCGGACAACGTTTGTAACCTTAAGGCGGATTGGCTAATCTTTCGAAAAAGGGTACGTTACCTTACCAAAATCCACTGAATTTCGGTGAATTTACCGAAATTCATTTTGGATCTTGAATGACCAGCAATAGGAACAACTCGGCGAATTTTAATGCTGTGCAAAAATCTTAACCTTGCAAGATATTTCTTGTTAGAATAATTATCTTATGAAATGTACTTTAAGTCATTATCAATCAAAAGTATTTCTATTAGCGTGTCGTCCTTCTACGTCTCACGTGTTGGATACAGGATTTCCTAACGTAGGTAGCAACATGTTCTCAAAACGTTCCCCCCAATTGATAATTTTTACGCATTTAAGTGATGAAAATAAGTCGGTCATATTAGTAGAACAAAATTGAACTCCTTGAACCCCAGTATTTTTACTGACAGTTCAAAGGCTGTAAGTCGTTGTATGGTTATTATTTCTTATTGTGTTTTGAATGTATGGCATATTTCCTATTCCACTGTGCAATTATTTCGCTTTATATAGTGTTCAGCTTATTTTCTGCCCAGTTTCGGTCTTTTGTTGCCTGCTGTCTTGACTTGTCATTTGATCTTTTTCCATCCATTAATTTCCCCCCTTCACTGTTTGTCCTCTTTGATTCTCCTAGTTATTCCTTATGGCCTGCCAGGCCATTCCTTGCACCTCTGTTCCCTAACGTATGCACCCTTTAACCTCATCAAGTGCCTTATGTTTTATGTATTGTTGTTTTACCGGAGGTCTGTGTGGGGAGGCACTGTCTTATGTATGTGGCGTTCCTTGTAGAAACTTATTCTCTGTCTTTCATTAATCGATTTTATATAAGCGGATCACCATCCGGAATAGTTAACATGGACATTATCAATAACACTGACACATAAAACATCTCGAAATAATTCGATAAAATAGGATAAAAACGAAACGAAAACTGCAAAGAAATTGAATTTCTATGAAAGTCGCGACAAGCGCAGTAGGATGCGCACAAATGCTATGAGTTTCCCACTCCCCTTAATAACTTAAGAAAAAGGATCGCACTTCATTGCCATTGTTCATTCTACAACTATATTTCAATCTCCTTATGAGTCACGATTCATGTGTAAAATACATACAGTTAGAATAACGCTATTCTAGGTAAGTGTGAATGTCGATTACGTGAGAATACATTCCTTTACGTTTGTCAATTATCAGGCGAACCCATGCTTCGTTCCTAAGAAATCTCACCTGGTAGGTTCTTAACATTTGATAAAAATCCAGGGGTGAGTTTCTGGTAGCATAATCATTGACTCATTCTCTACTTGATGTTTCATTCATTGTACAATTATCTTACTTAGCAACTTACAGTCCTGTGAGGGAGAGAAAATGCCATAAAAAGGCATCCAACAACACTAGAACCAGTCCTATATTGTGCTCACTATTTTACATTCATGCATTGATGTATAAAATATGTCAAGAGTTACTAGAAATGACGACTGTGAATACACGTACATGAAAAACTGCAAATTGTTCTAAGCGTTACATGTTAAAAGAAATTATCACTGATTTCTTACGACAAGGCCATTTCTACGTCATACAGAAATGTTGTCAGAAGAATTAACACGCTATCTAAAACGAACGCTTGCAACGCCTGACCATTGCAACTGAATTCCGTATCTTCCGATGGAAAAAACTAAATTATTTATTGCTCAACACGACCAGACGAGACTGTGTACAGTAACACCTAAAGACCACATCAATAATGATAAGACCATCTCAAAATTAAGACCACAAATTTCAAGCCCATTTTCACCGTTTTGCTTTTTATTCAACCTCAATATTAAGACCACCTCAATAAGAATACCAGTTTTCAAAGAGTCACAAAGGTGGTATTATTATTGAGGTTTTACTGTACCTCCCTATAGGGTAAATGATCTGAAGCTTGTACCATTCGAATGCCGCCTTCGACGAAGTTGTATCGCGAAATAAATAATCATTGAATCAGACTCGGGTGCTCTTAAGTGAAGGGAAGCGAAGCAAAGCATTTCAAACTCAATAATCAGACCATGACTTTTATGTGACCGACATTCTTCACAACGAATGGTAGTACATGTATCATGTTTGAGAATAATTATCGTCTCATTATTTCCAGACCCCATAACCTGTTTTTTGTCTTTTTTGAGAAAAACAATTTTAAAGTTTTACCCTCTTAAGATAATTGTTACATACGGGGTTATGTAATTTCGTTTTATTGAAGTTAAGTGCATTCCAGAACAATATAGGTAGTACAGATAGAAAGAGCTTGGAAAGACGGTTTCAGCGATACCAAATACTTAAAACCGCCATAAATTGAGTTACGGGGTTATGGAAATAAGGCGACGAATTTGCTGTATATCATTATCTGTATATAGGTCAACACGCTACTCGTTCGTGCATAATTTGCATATAACATTCAGTACCCTGTATATTTAGCAGTGCAAACGTATTGTGTAATTACCCCAAGCCAGCTAAGATATTAATTTACAGATAATGCAATTGACGTCAATTCTTGTATTCAGAAATGTAAAACTTATTGAGGTGAAAAGAACATCAATGTTTTATTTAAAAGCACATTGTCATCTAATTGTTCGTAAAGTACAAATTTCAGGATGTTTAAGCCACAAAGCGTTAAGGTTTCTTTGATAGTTTGGCTATAAATACTGTCTGTACATTAGTTTTGTGAATAATTCTAAAAAAATAACAAATTATGACGCACACAATAGCATACTGACTGTAAATAGATTGTGACATCCGCAACGTGCATTATTTGTTTTTACGATTAAAAGCATGGCCAGGGAGTAACTTTTCCAGCTATGAGGATGCAGGAAGACTCAAGATGCAGGGAATGCCCCTTCAATAATTACTTTGGGCAAATGTGGACACCTGGGTAGCTTCTTAATATACAGTAAAACCTCACTTAAAGACCACCTCAATAATAAGACCACCTCAAAATTAAACCACAATTTTCAAATTCATTTTCAATGTTTTGCTCTTCATTCAACCTTAATATCAAAACCACCTCAATAAGAAGACCAGTTGTCAAGGGTCCCAAGGATGATCTTCTTATTGAGGTTTTACTGTACAAATTCTACATCCTAGATGGGAATCGAGCCTGCAGTGGTGAGAGGCAAGTGATTTGAAGTCAGCATCAATAACCACTCGACCATAGAGGTCCAATTTAGTAATTGTAATGTGGTCAGCTTAGTAATTTGCATACATACAGAACATCGCGTGTTTTTCGGTGCAGCCGTACTAACATGGTTTTGCTATTTGCATATCGGTGTTGTGTAATTACGTTACCACCGAGGCAATTTCTCTTCAACCGAACAACGTTTGGAACCTTGATGCGGATTGGTAAACCTTTCGATAAAGGGTACTATACCTTACAGAAGTCCACTTAATTTCGCTGAATTTACCGAAATCCATTTTGGATCTGGAGTGACCAGCAATCGTAACATCACGGCATTTTTTATGTTGCACAAAAAATCTTTAACCTTCAAATTGCGTCGACCAACTTTTTTTCAAGATGTTTCTTGTTGGGTTTTTTTCTTTTCATTGGCCGTGTTTTATAGTAAAGATTTTAGTTTGAGACAACTTTCTATGTACTGTTGTAAAATGTTTTCATCTATCGGTACAATCAAGTATTAAGGCGCGCATGCGTACATGTGTGTAACCAAGGTGCCATTTTATTTATCTTGTAATATATAGCATAATTTATAATACAAACTATAAAATACTTCTTTACTATAATTTACAAGTTTTGACTGAAAATCAAAATTATTCTAAGAATAAACAATCATCGTGGAATATTTATAAAATGGTCACGCAAATATCGAGCTTACCGTACAATGTTGCAGAGTGAAAAAGTCAGTATAAGGGAGGCAACTGTAACAAGATGATTTAATCTATCTGACAGAGTTACTTCCCTTTGAACATTCCAACAAGACCTCGCTATATGTGTTCATGATTTAATGCACATCAAGCGATAACAATAATGTATACCAACTTAAATAATGAATAATAGATCGTAGGACAATAAAAACGTACTGTTTCTATAAATCTTGAGATATATTTTGCCATAAATAGACTCTTACACTCGCGACAATGATCGAAACTGTTTAATAATAACTCAATGCTTACCAAAATAGTAATTTCACATTGATTGCTCGCTTCAGTTCCTTGCTGCATGCTGATATCGTACATATATTTATAGCATTGTACGCATTTTTAAATTTACAAAAAAATATTGTCACAAAATAAACAAAAATATATTATAACAGCAAGTTTGATAAGTCAAGTAAATACCTATAATTTTTATTCATAAATAAAAATGAAAATACCTTTTCCACTATAACAAATAAAATTGAACCTCTTAAAGTCGCATTACCCCTTTTTTCGTACATTTTCAGATTGCTATATGGTAGTTTCAAGTTACCCAATTTGTATCACATTTTTTATACAAAAAGACCTTCTGTTAGTTAGATATTGACATGTTTCTAAACCGAAGGTAGCAGATATTGTCATTAAATCGAAAGAAGGGCATTTGTCAGCTCCCTTTTTATACCAGATGAAATTATTCATTCCAGTCTAGCGTTTACAACGTGCATATTATGAACAAATCAGCGTCCAGTTTACAAACGCAGTCAGAATGACCAAATTACGCTGCGTCATCTTAGATTTGATTGGCTTGCACCCCGCTATGCGGGTGTGCGTGCGGGTGGCCGGGCTTTCGGGCCAGCGTGTGATTGGGTCGACTCTCAAGTTGCCCAGGGTGCCGTTGTTTTAAAGAACCGATACTGTACGAGGTTATAAATCATAATTATTAATTAAATTAAATTAAAATCTTTTAGTCTGTTTTTTGTCTTGCAACCTCAATGCAACCAATTGTACTCTCCCTTAGTGCGTCTTATTGTACGTGTCACGTGACATTTAATAAGTCACGTGGTACCTTGTGGTGGGCAGAGATTTGATTTGAACTGAGCTTGGAGACAGTAAAATTTCTGTGCAGTTATTAATTGTCTTTTTCATGCCATATTATATACCAGCATTACATTATACATACATCGTCTCCCATGTCCGAGTGGTTAAGGCATTCGTCATTGGAGCGGGAGGTCGAAGGTTCAAATCCCTTAAAGGGCCAGTCATTTCTGACTTTTTAGATATCTACTTTCTGAGCACATATTCTTCCTGATTCTTATCCTTTAATGCCAGGCACCAGTCAGGTAGGCACATGGTCACCGTTATTTAAGTAGCTGGCGGCTTACCAACCGGCCTTAACAGAACGGACCCCTACCGAGATTTGAAGTTTTGACCTCCCACTCCCAAGGTGGATGCCCTAACCACTCGGCCACGGGAGACGGTATCACGTATGTCTTCATTTACAAATGCCCAGACTTAGCAAATGAGACTGTGTGGCTATATTTAGCATTCGAAGTAATTAGATAACAGATTCGAGAAGCCTGGCTAAACATGAAAAAAGCTTAGTAACTTAGATAAATCAATACGGATTTGATAGAAATAGATGGATAGCTTTCTTGAAATACCTTTTTTCTAAATGATTCGTTATTTCTCACTCAGCTGTGTCTATAACAGGAATGAGTTGTTTCCATGATAAATTGTTTTTATCCCGCCAAATTGGAAACCAGTCTGCTTCGCTTGTGTCGTATCGAGGCTTAAGAGAATTTGAGAAATGTCACAATATTGAGATGTTTAATCGTACATCTGACAAATGCAAGATGCAAACATGTCTTTATTGGCAATCACAGTCTAAGACAAAATGTACCAAGAATAAAATAACATTTTGACATTAATTTGATACATAGACTGGTGGGCGAGTTAGTGTTCATTAAATGATTATTATTTCAAGTTGAAACTTACATACTTATCTTACATCCGGATGATGAAACAATTATTACAATTTACATTAACTAGTCTGTATAACAGCTTCCTATGTTATTGATCATCGCGTTACTGGGTCTTATTTACAAATACTCTATGACTGAAACTTAGACTTAATCAATTTTTTATTAGAATAATTCTTGTTACACATTCCACACTTTTGCCAAGTTCTATCAACATCTCTATACTAAATTGTTAGTGAACAAGGACCCAGGAAAAGTGAAGTTCGCTTTTTCAACCATTTGAAGCTCATCACATCGACTTCTATGATATTTAAATTGTATTGAATGTTTGTAAAATCAATAAGAAGCTGCTAAGGATGGCGTCCTTTTTAGATGTACTGTAAGATTATAATGACGAAATATGATGCTGTGATCTATTGTCTGGTCGTGAAACCGCAACATATAGTGCGGTAATACTATATGCCTACTATAAAGTCTACTAATATACACTTCAAATGTATACACACGTGTACACGTGACATAGTAGTACGCATCTTCTAAACATTCGCAATAATATGCACCTTTTTTAATTTCACTCTCGCAGTAGTAGAACGCACCTTTTATTTCACTCTCTTAGTAGTAGAACGCACCTTTTATTTCACCCTCTTAGTAGTAGAACGCACCTTTTAATTTCATTCTCACAGTAGTAGAACGCACCTTTTATTTCCCCCTCTTAGTAGTAGAACGCACCTTTTATTTCACCCTCTTAGTAGTAGAACGCACCTTTTAATTTCATTCTCTCAGTAGTAGAACGCACCTTTTAATTTCACTCTCGCAGTAGTAGTACGCAACTTTTTATTTCACTTTCGAAGAAGAAGTACGCACCTTTTTATTTCACTATCCCGGTAGTTGTACGCACCTTTTTATTTCTTTCTCGCATTAACAGTACGCACTTCTTTATTTCACTCTCGCAGTAGTAGTACGCACCTTTTTATTTCACTTTCGAAGAAGAAGTACGCACCTTTTTATTTCACTTTCGAAGAAGAAGTACGCACCTTTTTATTTCACTATCCCAGTAGTTATACGAACTTTTTTTATTTCACTCTGAAATTGAGTGTCAAGTAGACCTAAGTAAGCAGCAATTTGATCAAAGATGTATCTGCCTCATCTGAACGTAAAATATTTGAATGGGCTTCATCCAGTATTATTGTTACATAGTCTAAAACATCATTAATACAAACCATTGCCATGTATAACCTTTTAAAACAATCTTGTTTAATCATATTACTAACAGATAAAACTAGCAATAAAAAAAAATGGAAGTTTTTCTATTTTATGATAATACGAGTCTTTTTTGAGAAATACAGAGAAAAACGTTATAAATGTATTCTGTGATAATGCATATAAGTGTAATCTGTGATAATGCATATAAATGTATTCTGTGATAATGCATATAAATGTAATCTGTGATAATGCATATAAATGTAATCTGTGATAATGCATATAAATGTAATCTGTGATAATGCATATAAATGTAATCTGTGATAATGCATATAAATGTATTCTGTGATAATGCATATAAATGTATTCTGTGATAATGCATATAAATGTACTCTGTGATAATGCATATAAATGTACTCTGTGATAATGCATATAAATGTATTCTGTGATAATGCATATAAATGTATTCTGTGATAATGCATATAAATGTATTCTGTGATAATGCATATAAATGTAATCTGTGATAATGCATATAAATGTAATCTGTGATAATGCATATAAATGTATTCTGTGATAATGCATATAAATGTACTCTGTGATAATGCATATAAATGTACTCTGTGATAATGCATATAAATGTATTCTGTGATAATGCATATAAATGTATTCTGTGATAATGCATATAAATGTAATCTGTGTTAATGCATATAAATGTATTCTGTGATAATGCATATAAATGTAATCTGTGATAATGCATATAAATGTAATCTGTGATAATGCATATAAATGTAATCTGTGATAATGCATATAAATGTATTCTGTGATAATGCATATAAATGTAATCTGTGATAATGCATATTTATTGAAGTTTTAAGTAGAAGGAGTTTTATTTTCATGTTTGTTTAGGTAAATAATTACCAAAAAATGAGCATAATATATCTTTAAAGAAAGAAGCATTCTTTGCATCTCATCCTAGGTAATTGAAAGTCACATGGTAATATACTCTGTATTTGGGTTCGCTAACGATGTTATAATTTGCAGAGTAAGTTGATAACTGATATTGATATTGGCCCGCATTTTAAAGAATTTGATTGGCTAATTAAACAGGGCCAAAAAATGATATAGATTCGCAGCTGGAAATTCGGAAACGGCAGCCATTTTATTTTAAAGTCAATATTTAAACGTTCGTCGACAGTTAATAATTTTTTTAATAAATTTAGTGTTTAAACTTTGAATCCTTTATTTATAAGTACATGAAGTTATTCAATACGACTGCCCTCGGACAAATAACAGGGCCAATATCAAATCACTTATTTATTAACATATAAATAATAAGACCACACTTGGGACTCTTGAAAACGGGTCTTCTTATTGAGGTGGTCCTAATATTGAGGTTGAATGAAGAGCAAAACGGTGAAAATGGACTTTAAAAATGTGGTCTTAATTTCGAGGTGGTCTTTAAGTGAGGTTTTACTGTACAGTATATTAAAATAGAATGTTATTGTCAACAGTAAGCGTAGTTCTACATGTTGTATACGTAATAAATATTCTTGTTATAACCCAATTGTTGTTTATGTTGTTCAGTGTTAGATTGATGTAGTATATGTATTGGTAAATAAACGTGCTGAACACATTAAATAGGTTTTATACGAATCATGAAACTTCACTCAAAACACACCTGTAATTAATTACATAGATGACGATTAAATAGATTATCATGCTGTTGCCTTATCAATTTACAATTTAATAATCTATTTAATCGTCATCTATGTAATTAATTACAATTATTCTAATAATCATTTAATAAGCTAAGGAACGGAATCATTGATTTTGCTATCTCGCAGTTCATAATTTCAGGTGTTTTTTCACTTTTTTGAGTGAAGTTTCATGATTTGTATAAAACCTATTTAATGTGTTCAAGAAAAAAATGAAGGACGGACGCACGGACGAAACGAACAATCGAAATAAAATAGGAAAAAATGATATTGAAATCATTGAAAATAGATTACAAGTACATGTGTCTAATAGTACAAATATTCAGTTCACATTCTTATCTCATAAATGTAATCATTGCAACGAACAGGTAGGCTTAATGTAGAAAAAAAACTGAACTACTTTCAAATGAAGACCAAAAAATTGGCAAAAGATCATCCGCAAAATATTACGAATCATGCCAATTAGTGATCATCGAGCATAATACGACTTTGTCTTACATTTTAAATCTTACAAGCATCTCAAATGAGTGTTAATATGAGAAACAGCTACAACAAGTAACAACAACAACAATGACGCCATTTCCTTTTATGAATGACAATAAACTATATTTAATGTGAAACGCGTGCAACACGAAGCGATATACATGTATGTGTGAATCATTCGTATGAACGGTGTGTATTCTTGACTTTGGCAGCGAGTTGCAAATACTTGTCACATATTGTTGGCAGTTCAGTATTTGTTCAACCCCCCCCCCGACCCTCTCGAGAATTGTACAGCATGGACAGGCAATACTGTTGATATATTTGAATTATTCAAGTTTAAAGTGGCATGACTCTTTTCCTCGTCTTCGTTGGATATATGGTAATTTATAACATCAACATTCGGTTTCATTGTACAAGCATACTTTCTGTGAGTTTGTTATCAATATTGTTCTAATCCGAAACTGAAGCCAATAGTAGACATTGAATAAAAGTTGGGATGTCCGGACAAAATGGAGGTGATTTTCTAATACATGTGTATATCGTTTTGATAACGAACAGGGCATGACGTCAGGTGTCCTTACATCAAAAACGCTTTTTCACACGTGTTTTCATTTCAGAAAGCATCACATTCAGCAATGTTGTACTAACAGTTCTACAGTGATTGCATAGTTCTTCGAAGAAAGTAAAGAGGTCATTTTCTTATTCATGGCAAATTTAATAAAATTCAGAGAAATAAAATATATTTACTTACGTAAGAATGTCATTTCTTACCAAATTTGTAAAAAAATGCAAGTTATTATTCACGAAAATGTCATGCCACGTATTTATTGTTCCCACACTACACGTGTTAAATGCGGTATTTAGGACGACACTCTGTTGTTGTAACGTGATATCTGACCCACTGAAAAAGACGTGCTTGTACACGTTCAAACAAACTGAAACAATTTTGATTTATTTTCTACCATAAACGTCGAACCCGGTCAAGTCAATCCAGACAGAGCTCTTTTCATGCTACATAAAGAAAGCATACACGATTGCATGGCGATACCAGGAACATGAAACAAAATGCCGGTAACACTGATTGTGATGACGTGTGTAGTTTGCTAGTTTATTCTAGTTTTAGAATTTGTAATAATTATAACTTAAATATGATAGAAATGAATATCACTTTCCACTCATTTGTCCAAAAAACAGAAATCCTAGAATTCAATACTTAAAATCTTATTATTGAACCGGGTCAAACATATAAAGAATGACGAATCTTATGTGCGGAGATCTAAAAACTACATGTAATCTTGCGAAATGTATTTACTTTGCCAATTTATGTAGAAATGAAACCAAAGTATGAAACTGATGTTAAATTTGTGATGCTCTTTGAAAATCCATGTATTTCTTTTACATTGTAATTGTGTAGTACATGTAGTATTGACTTTTTTTGCGCAATACATATTGTATTGTTGTATCGTATCATTACAATAGTGTTTATGATGACCACGTTAACGAGTTTTTTCACCAGAGAACGCTACCAGGGAGCTAAATCCTGGGTGATAGAACCAATCACGCTTGCCGGGGGGGGGGGGGAGCGTAATTCGGAAGGGGCAGTATACGGTAACACAAAAGTAGGAAGCAAACATACATTAAAAAAAACGTTTCAACAACAGCAGTCTGGATAAACATCGCAATTCTACTGTATAAGTGATAGTAAACAAGACATATTATAAAAAAATAATTAAGATATTATTGTAAATCTACTTACCAGTAACCTTGCCATCCGTATCTTTGGATTCAGTCCGCCCTCCTGTGATTGTACAAGAGAACGTGTATTTAAACCGATCATTCATTCACTTGCACATTCGTTTACACCACTCGATTTTTATAACCCTGAACAAATCTATTTTGTACGAACGTAATCCACTTTTAATCAAAACACCGTATTGCAGTGACAATGTGCTACAAATACTTTAATTTGTGTTTCGTTTCGGTGTAACTATCATACACTCTCGTTGGCTGTCCGATAAATCTGCTTTATTTAGTACTTCAATGCTCCGTCTTTTACTTAGCTTAGTATCAGATCACGGCTGTTTGTTCTAATTGATTTCAATTTCTTGTCATTCCAGATAATCAAATATCTCATGTGGTGTCTACACTATCCAATGAAAACGATGGTTATTTCTGTCCACCAATGAAATCGCGCGTGGCATCTTAATAGTGCTCAGCACGTTCTTATGAATGAATCTGTGAGTAGTATTTGCTTTGACGTAAATCAACCGCGATATTTCATTGAGAAAATATTCTCATGCAGGGAAATGATTCAGAAATCACGACAGAAATGAGAAATATTCAAAGAATGTTGTTTAGGTAAAATTTTGCATCAAGGAGTATAGAAATGCCTACCATTTGCATATAAACGCTCTCATTTATTTGAACTCATTCGAAATGTTAAGATCTCAAAATCTGCGTAGGAAGAAATAAGACTATAGTGTCACGCGTAGGCGGCGCTAAATATGGCTCCGTATTTGCAGAAAAAAGACAGAAATTCTCTATATAGGATAATGACTCTGTCAAATATAACAAAGATTTTATTATCTCTAATCATCAAGGCACAGCTAAAAGTTTGTCTCTTCATTTGAGTAATCAGTTAACACAGACTCGTAAACTGACTCAATCAGCGTGTGATAAATTTGTCAGACTCTTATTTGGAAACATGAAGATTGATAAAAATACATTAATTTGAATACCCACCACCACTCCTAAACACAAATTAGATTTCGCAGGATCAGAAAAACCGGAGAGTTGAATAGATTATATTTATTTGCAAAATTCCGTCCATTAACATGTCGTCATAATAATTGACATAGCACAGTGCAACCTATCCCGGTGCAACACAGCTCAGCACAACATAGCACAGTGCAACCTAGCCCGGTGCAACACAGCTCAGCACAACATAGCACAGTGCAGCACATTACAGCACAGTACACCATAGCACAGTGCAACCGTGACAGAACAGTACAGAACAACCTAGCACGGTGGAACTCATCACAGTACAGTACAGTATAGTACAGTACAGTACAACCTAGCACGGTGCAGCACAACACAGCTCAGTACAACCTAGCACGGTGCTACATAGCCCAGCAAAGCACAGTGCAACATAGCTCATCACAGCGCAGCACAATATAACAATGCAAAACGTAGAACAGCATAGCACAGCGCAGTAAATCACAGTGTAACCATGCAAAGCGTAGTACTGCATAGCACAGCGCAACAATGCAAATGACAGCATAGTTTAGCACAGCAGAGCGTAGAACAGCATATCACAGCGCAGTAAATCACAGTGTAACCATGCAAAGCGTAGTACAGCATAGCACAGCGCAACAATGCAAATGACAGCATAGTTTAGCACAGCAGAGCGAAGAACAGCATAGCACAGCGCAACAATGCAAAGGACAACAAAGAAGAACAAAGCACAGCACAGGAACGAGCAGAACAGAACATTACACAACACGACACGAGACAAAACAGGACAGCACCGCGCACAACAATACAATATGTACAGCGCGACACGACTCAATGCAGGGCAGCACCGCGCACAACAATACACTATGTACAACGCGACACGACACAATGCAGGGCACCATCGCGCACAACAATACAATATGTACAGTGCGACACGACACAATGCAGGGCAGCACCGCGCACAACAATACACTATGTACAGCGCGACACGACACAATGCAGGGCACCATCGCGCACAACAATACAATATGTACAGCGCGACACGACACAGTGAAGGGCACCACCGCGCACAACAATACAATATGTACAGCGCGACACGACACAGTGCAGGGCACCACCGCGCACAACAATACAATATGTACAGCGCGACACGACACCGTGCAGGGCAGCACCGCGCACAACAATACACTATGTACAGCGCGACACGACACAATGCACGGCAGCACCGCGCACAACAATACAATATGTACAGCGCGACACGACACAGTGCAGGGCACCATCGCGCACAACAATACAATATGTACAGCGCGACACGACACAGTGCAGGGCACCATCGCGCACAACAATACAATATGCACAGCGCGACACGACACAATGCAGGGCACCATCGCGCACAACAATACACTATGTACAGCGCGACACGACACCGTGCAGGGCAGCACCGCGCACAACAATACACTATGTACAGCGCGACACGACACAATGCAGGGCACCATCGCGCACAACAATACAATATGTACAGCGCGACACGACACCATGCAGGGCACCACCGTGCATAACAGTACAACACATGGCATCAACGCATAATGCAGCACAGCACTGCACTGCACTACAACGGGATTGTGCTGTTCCATGAGTGATTTTGTCTTACCAGTACAATAAACGAGATGGTTCCGTTCAGGGAAGCATTGGTGCCCAACAAGCAATACAGTGTAAGGTTCTGTCATCAAATCCTAGTTTTTCCTTATGATCTGCCAGGCTTAGAACTGCGCCTCTGTTCCCTAATGTATGTACATTTTAGCCTCCTCAGGTGCCTTATGTTTGATTAGTTGTTGTTTTCCCGGAGGTCTGTGTGGGGGGACACTGTTTTTTGTATGTGGCGTTAACCCTGAAGCAACATATTCTCTCTCTTTTACATAAATTATGTGTCTTGAAAATGCGCTTCGTCCCCTTAATTCTGCAAACTTTTAAAAGTTTTTGCGATTCTGAGATTATGATACCAGGTTTTGTCGTCTCGAAGAGCAATTTACAGTCGCTATGCGATTTTCACAAAATGGACAAAAATGAGATACGTGAAATTACGGCGACGTCAATTTGTACCATTTCACATAGTATTCACGGTTACAGAATGTTTCTTTGTTTTCTAAAGTTTTGCGTAAGCGACGTCAGATCTAAAATTAGTATAATCGTTATGTTTACATCGTTAAAATACAAATATCAATGAACGCACTAAAACGCCCCTCCATTTGTTTTTTCGAAGTCACGTGATTTCCCTTCGTATTATTTCAGTCACGTGACTCATTTACCTTCCTACGCGTTTAGCGATTTGGGATTTTTAGGATTCTTGTTTAGTGTTTCGAAAATACGAGGGATGTTCGAAATGTATTGTTTATTGTGAAAACAAGCAAATCTACGCTGCATTTTACGTCGATGTAAATATACAACCGAATACCTCTCTCCAATATTTACACAAAGGTTTATATACAAGTATACAACGAACCGGTTTGTAGAGTTTTTGTCATTTCAGTTTAGGCCGCCGCAAAAGGACAATAATTGTAACACGCAATATTAGTATTATTTCCGTTGTATACCAAGGTCAGTTTACCGTGTCGCTTTCCGGAAATGCATCCATACCCTTAAAGTATATAACCACGGGGAATACATTCAGGGTATGAAATGAAAAACGGCGAGTTTCGATAAGTTTTTAAGGTTACAAACCACAATACTGAATACATTTTGAACATCCCTCGTAATGTCTTTCAATGCGTGTGGAAATGACATTAGATTGTGCTTGTAACATCAGAGCTTAATATGTTGATGCATAAATATCGTGATTTTTATAGAAATGGATCTTCTTAAGATTACCTAGCACGTGATATTCATCGTTTATTTCTGACTAACTATCCAAAGTGTTTCAGGTACACAACATTGTTTTTAAACAAGAAATATCTTTAAAAAAAGATAAACGGCGTAGATAGAATAACATCTTATGTTAAACGAAATTATGATTTGTGCAACATGTTGAAAAATAAATCCTTACAAAAAATTAACTCGGATCTATATAATTATACTATAATCATGGACATGTCTTATCATACATGCTTAAACATATTAACTACTTCCGGCAAAATTCGAGCTGCTAACGAACGCACATCTTAACAAAACCCCGTTTGGTTCCTCTTGGGTGACACTATGATTGATCAGATTTTAAAAAAGCCCGCTTCGAGGACAACATTTGATTGTTCAAAATTGTAGGTAAAATCAATGTCATACAGCTACGCCGAAAAACAAAAACAAAGTAGTCCTTCTTTTGAAAAGTAGTTCGTAGAAGACAATACTTGGTATAAAGTGCTATCTCTCAAAAGCGATCTTTAGCGACAACCTAAAATATTACGCTGGCGGATCACGTCCGAAGAACTAAAATATTAACATACAAGCGCTGCCATGACAACACCTGTATTATTGTTTGACAAAAAACTGTGTTCTTATGCATTGATATCAGATACATTCATGTACAATATTTTAGTACAAGATACTTGATGAAAATCGGCGTATAAATTATAAGCACGTTTTTGACTTCAAAGAGTCAGTATAAAAATCGCTACATAAATGAAGATACATGCAGGGATAAGGAGAAAGCTTGTTTCGATACAACTCAAACATAAGGTTCACCAATTATGATATCACAGATTGATAGTTTCGGGATTTACGCCGTTTTTCAACAGAAGTTAGGTTATATACGGCGGTCAGCTGACCTTGACAGTGCTACTGGGTTACCAACCAGTACTAACCTGCTCCTCCACAAGCAACTGCATGACTACTTCTCCACATAAATAAGAGTTTAGAGGTGGAGTACACATGACTTTGAATGCATTATCTTCAGTCAAATTGTCATGGAAGAACATACGCCTATACATCTAATGTCATCACTTGTTCTAATTTAATGAACAAACGTACTTTCAAAAAAAAGAACATGAGCCTCACCCGGGTTTCGCACCCACGACCTGTAGATTAGCTGTCGAACACTCAACTGACTGTGCCTAACAGGCGGACCAATATCACACGTATACAGCTTACCGCACCGGTTTCACAATTTATTGAAATATAGTATTTTTAGAAACTGGAAACTATAACTACGGAGAAAAGCTATAGAGAGAAAATTACTTAGAATATAATAACACAGCGTGATTCTAGTTCGTTGATACAGAAATAGTTTTATATCAGAATGGGCGACCACGTTTGGAGGCACGTGCGTCGGTTGAGATTTGGCGTGGGAGAATGTACATTATAAGCTTTGCTTTTAATCTTCATTTGTACGTAGTCACTTGTTTATATCTAATATAGTCTAAAATAAGTAAACAACAGCATCGGCAACAGAACAATATGGATATTTAACAAAAAGAAATAAATCCTTGGTAAGGTGGGTGGCTGAAAGCTTTTATAGGAGATTGTGCTTAGATCATCTTATTTAGAGCCGTATGTCTTATCTTTTAAATATTTATATCATCGATGCAATTGGTCAGTCAATATACAGTTAAACCTCAATAATAAGACCACACTTTGGACCATTGAAAACTGGTCTTATTTTTTAGGTGGTCTTAATATTATGTTAAATTAAGAGCAAAATAGGGGTAATGGACTTAACAATTGTATTCTTATAAATTTTGAGGTGGTCTTATTATTGATGTGGTTCTTTTATTGAGGTGGTCTTGGTATTGAGGTGGTTCTATTATTGAGGTGGTCTTGGTATTGAGGTGGTTATATTATTGAGGTGGTCTTGGTATTGAGGTGGTTCTATTATTGAGGTGGTCTTGGTTTTGAGGTGGTTCTATTATTGAGGTGGTCTTGGTATTGAGGTGGTTATATTATTGAGGTGGTCTTGGTATTGAGGTGGTTATATTATTGAGGTGGTCTTGGTATTGAAGTGGTTCTATTATTGAGGTGGTCTTGGTATTGAGGTGGTTCTATTATTGAGGTGGTCTTGGTATTGAGGTGGTTCTATTATTGAGGTGGTCTTGGTATTGAGGTGGTTCTATTATTGAGGTGGTCTTGGTATTGAGGTGGTTCTATTATTGAGGTGGTCTTGGTATTGAGGTGGTTCTATTATTGAGGTGGTCTTGGTATTGAGGTGGTTCTATTATTGAGGTGGTCTTGGTATTGAGGTGGTTATATTATTGAGGTGGTCTTGGTATTGAGGTGGTTCTATTATTGAGGTGGTCTTGGTATTGAGGTGGTTCTATTATTGAGGTGGTCTTGGTATTGATGTGGTTATATTATTGAGGTGGTCTTGGTATTGAGGTGGTTCTATTATTGAGGTGGTCTTGGTATTGAGGTGGTTATATTATTGAGGTGGTCTTGGTATTGAGGTGGTTCTATTATTGAGGTGGTCTTGGTATTGAGGTGGTTCTATTATTGAGGTGGTCTTGGTATTGATGTGGTTCTATTATTGAGGTGGTCTTGGTATTGAGGTGGTTCTATTATTGAGGTGGTCTTGGTATTGAGGTGGTTCTATTATTGAGGTGGTCTTGGTATTGAGGTGGTTCTATTATTGAGGTGGTCTTGGTATTGAGGTGGTTCTATTATTGAGGTGGTCTTGGTATTGATGTGGTTCTATTATTGAGGTGGTCTTGGTATTGATGTGGTTCTATTATTGAGGTGGTCTTGGTATTGATGTGGTTCTATTATTGAGGTGGTCTTGGTATTGATGTGGTTCTATTATTGAGGTGGTCTTGGTATTGAGGTTGAATAAAGAGCAAAATACAGAAAATGGACTGGAAATTTTGATCTTATATAATTTGAGGTGGTCTTATCATTACAGTGGTCTTTCAGTGAGGTTTTACTTTGTTATGTAGCATTCGATAGCGAATCAGGAGGTCGTAGATTCGATCTCCAGGTGAGGCGCATGTTCTCTGTGACCAAGTTGTTTGTCCTCCACCTCTGATTCATGTGAGGAGGTTGTCAGTTGTGTGTGGAAGAAAACGGAACTACAATCGGTCCTCGTTCATTCGAATTCATCTGGTCCGAACTTGTATTTCGAATAAAACATGGTTTAGAATAGTACATTTCAATTTGATGTGCCTAAGAAGATACATCGGGATCTGCTATTTATTTCGGATGATACCAAGTGTTCGGATAGAAGTTTGTCGAATAAATGAGGTCCGACTTTACTTGTTGGTAACACAGGAACAATAGATAGGTCAGCTGACGGCCGTACATAAATAAAAATATCTTGAAAAAGTTGATCGGCGCAATTTTAAGGTAAAGATAAAAAAGATGTTACGATTGCTGTTTACTCATGATCCAAAATTGATTTCGGTAAATTCACCGATATTCAGTGGATTTCGGTAAGGTAACGTACCCTTTATCGAAAGGTTAATCAATCCGCGTCAAGATTACAAACGTTGTGGAGTAGAAGAGAAATTGCCTTGGTGGTTAACGTAAGATTTGATTGGTTTACACAACAATGATATGCAAACAGCAAAACCATGTTAGTACAGCTGCACCGAAAAAAGCTGTTAAAAACGGTGTAAACTTCATACGTATCAGCGGTACGCATGCTAATATCTACAAAATGTCTTAGGAATAAAAGAAAAAATAGGCATTATAAATATTATAAAAGGAAAGTCGTAATGTACAAAATTGATGCTAAATATATTTGTATAGATATTTGCCTAGAATTACTCAAGTGCCACGATTATGTCTGCAGACGTTTATTGTCACATCTTCCCGGCAGATTTTTCTTCCAACTAATCAATAGTCCGTGTCTTGTTCTCCATATCGTGGGATTGTGGTATGCGTTGGCGTTCACACATACACGTGACTGTCTATGGACTGTCGTCTTACTGATTGATACAGTTCTGTGATAAAAATGGAAACCTGACGTTTTAATGGTGTATGATTCTTCAGATCGTTCTTATAACCCTACGTACTTCACGGCAAACCGGAAGTGGATATATCAGTCGGTGACAGCCGGTATTGCCCGCGACGTTCCTAAATATCTTCTCTGAATCTCTTGGGAAGTGAACGTGTATATTGTTTTACATTTCTATCAGACACTTTTTTACGATATAATCAGGCTAGGCAGTCGGTCATTTTTTCTTATATACGAATAGTTCTCGACCTGCTGGTCAGGTGTGATTTATTCAACCGCTATTTCTTGTATGATTCCAAACTGAAAAACATTTTATCTAAAAAAGTTCAAAATGTGGTCTTATTATTGAGGTTTTACTGTACTTGTATATTAAGCAGTGAATATACCGTGTGTTTTTCTAAGTCCACATAATAGAGACGAAACATGGGTCATATTGCAGACATGATGTCCGCAGTTCGAATTGCAGATAGCTCATTTTCAGATCGAATCGATGATGTCCGCAATTTGAATAATAGCATAATGGTATAAAATACAAGTCTAACTTCTCAGCTTAATTCATTTACAATCAGAGGATATTGGATGACTGTTCTATTGCTTTTTTAATAATGTTCAATAAATTTAGCTAATAATTAAGCTGGCAATTTTCCACGATTCTTCATAAAATAATTATGACCTTTCCTGATAACTTATATAATATTTTCATCTGTAAACAGGAATTGACACTAACAGACTACATATACAATAAAACCTCACTTTAAGACCACATCGGAACTGATACCTCATACATACGACCAAAGTTGCATGGACCTTTCTTTTTCAAATTTAATTATATTTATATAAGCAGATCACCTCACAACTTTCGACCGAGTTTCATTTGTATCAAAGGTGGTCGTATTATCGCGGTTTTACTGTATTTTCATGTTATGGATCGCATGACAAAGATATTATTTGTTTACACCATTACTGACTATCACTAAAAGGTGAGTGTTAGACTTGACGGATGCTAAGGAAGCCATAGAATGCTTAGAATTGCTGTAGCTAGGGAAACATGTGCGTATATATATATATATAGCTTTGTACCAAATCATTATTTGAAAACATACAATGAAAACATTCATATACGAGGTCTCAGAAGTTTCTCGACTTTTGTTACAAAATTGTTATTAGGCTATAGTAGCCTACTAAACACATAAACATTTCACAGTACGACATTATGGCAATTTGGTGTGAACTTATAGAAAATTAATAAAGAAATCAAAATGAAGCATTTTAAGTCCACCAACTTCTGAAAAACACCTCGTATTTTAAAGGAGATTTCTGTCAACAAAGAATAGGCCTACTAAAGGTAAGTCCATGAATTGTTTGATAAGGTCAAAGTTTCAGTGCTTTGGAACCCTCACTTGGCAAACAAGAAATATGTATGACAAATAGAATACATTAAAATACAGTCGGACCTCGTTCATCCGAATTTCTCGGGTCGGACTAAGAATGCCACGTACATGGGAATAAACTCTTTATTTGGAATCAAGACTGAATTATTAGAATCTTGAATAACAGCAATATATATCGTCATACAATCTAAGTGAATCATGACATATCCATGAAAACGTGACCATCTATTTATACTTACAGATATTAATAATAAACACATTACAATTTTTAAACAATTGACTAAGATAAATAAAAACATTGGGATGATCAAAAAATGCTTCAAATATTGACAACATGCACATCATTAATATACAGTCGGATATCGTTCATTCGAATTCATACGGTCCGAAATTTTATTTCGAATAATACACGGTATGCCTGCCTATTAAAATATTTCTGAACCTGATTGTTATTTGGATGATACCAAGTATTCGGATAGAAGGTTGTCGCATAGACGAGGGACGCCTGTATATGATTGTCCGTCTTTACTGATGTTGCTGGACGACGACATTATACATAAATCACAACAACAACTGGTACACGGAATATTCCATTTATTTTCACGCAACGGAACAGTGAGCGTCAGTCGGTAATTTTGTCTCCATGACAAGGATTGATACGGTTTATTGATTCGTTCTGTTTTTATTGAATTTAACGTCCGTTTTCAAGATTTATTTCAGGTAGACCATACCAATATGGATCTTTGTTTAGCGCCCTCAAGCGGTCATGTTCTCGGTAGTTTGATCGAAAAACAATACTGTATTTTTACGTTTATTTATCTAATATCTTCCGGAAGCGTCGCTCATATGGGAAACCGGTGGCGACGCATTTGAGTCATTTTAGATTTTTGGAGGATAGTGCATGAAGATGCCCCAGTACCAGAAGCACCCCTGGTTCTTTTACGTGCCCAATATAAAGTAGCGTACAAGGGACCTCGGGTTTTCAAAGTTTCGTACGAAAGACTGTTAGGAATGTTAGTGGTGGAGCGGGGGATCGAACCTGTGACCCCGGGATTATTAGTCCAGCGCGTTACCATTGGACCACGGATCCGCTACAAAATTAATACTGAAAATTAAAAATGTTATTTAACATAGCGACATTGTCCCATTGTCCCATTTACAATGTATCAGGTAAACAATGATCATGTTTAAAAGCTGAAAACATATTAAATATAGTAATTTACTATAGCTACTTTTTTTTCGTTTATTCAAAAACAGAATAACGCTAAACATTCAGTAACAATTTGGTATGGCCTTAGACTTGGTGGTAAATTCACTGTTTGTCCTCTTGGATTCTCGTAGTTATTCCTTATGATCTGTCAGGCCATTCCTTGCGGCTCTGTTCCCTAATGTATGTACCCTTTTACCTCCTCAAATGCCTTCTGTTTTATGGATTGTTGATTTCCCGGAGGTCTGTGTGGGGAGGCACTGTCGTTTGCATGTAGCGTTCCCTGTCGCAATTTATTCTCTCTCTTTTATCTAATTAGTTTTCTTGGAATTTATCATCAGCTGCTAACTGTTAATCACCATCAACTTAACTTACCGTTCCACAAGCAGCTGATAACTACCCCACTCTGACTGGAACCAGAGGTAGGCATAGGGCAAATGAAGCCTGTGTCTATTAACAAACATGTAATAGCCAACACTGACTCAGATTTACATTTCTGGTATCTGGTAAATGTTAATCCTAAATGTTTCGGAAAATTGTTGATAATATAATATTTACATGAAACCCACGTGACGTCAAATTTATTTACATGTATAAACAATCTAGATTTTTACCAACATATTTATCGGTACACCTCGGTCATGTTTACGGAATATGATTATAGCATTGCATTTATCTATCTAACACTTAATCGATAGTCCGTGGTTTTCTGCGTTGGTGTACACACGTGCTGTGTCTCCTGATATAGAAACAACACTGGCTTTATTCCTTCGACTCACGTTTTGATGTAGGAGTAACAGTAACGTACTGAATTAGAATGCACGGCGTTTGCTTAATTATATCTCATATTAATATGGTAGTTTTATTTGCTAGATTAATTCCAAGCAAGGATGGCGATATCATATATACAGTCGGACCTAGTTGATTCAAACTCATCGGGTCCGAATATACATGGTTTCCAACAACCCATTTCAATTATACACGCATAAGAAAATACACTCACAACTGATATTTATTTCGGATGATAACGAGTATTTTGATAGAAGGTTGTCAAATAAATGAGGTCCCGCTGTACACGGCTTGTTCAACCAGTCTAAGCAGTGCCATAGATATACTGGTCACGTGGAAAATGGATTTCGGTAAATTAACCGATTTCAGTGGACTTTGGTAAGGTAACGAAGACTACCCCTTGTCGTACGGTTAACCAATCCGCGTCAAGGTTACAAACGTTGTACGGTTGAAAAGAAGTTGGTTTAGTGGTTAACGTAAGCTTTGATTGGTTTAAACAACTCTGATATGCAAATAGCAAAGCCATGCTGCGCCGAAAAAACATCCGTTTAACATCGATAAATATTGGCAAGAAATTCGTATTTTGATATGATCGACATTAAGCTTGGACATACGGCACGGGACCTACACGATCGGATTTCGTATCTTTTCGAAATATTTTATACTTAAAATAAAGCCTGGACGTATACAAATTTGTGTAGCACTACATTTCCTGTATTTTTGTAAAACATTCGTGCTTACAGGTCAAATTCCCCCAAAAAATGACAGTGTAATATTCCGGACAAGATGTTTTTTGGTGTTTGACCTCTAATTGTGACCTTAAGCTTTGAGCAACTGACATGGGTCTTGCGTTTGACACTCTGTCTCATCCTGGTGAACATTTGTGCCAAGTAATTTGAAAATCCTCCAACAAGTGACAGAGTAAGTCTGGACTAAAGACGGGCGCACATACACTGGACCGCCATAGTGGCGACTACTAGTATATCAAGCTCAGCGCAAGCGGGCTCGACAAAACTTGTACAAATATAAATGGCCTGAATGTACTATAATTGTTCCATAGGAGAATGGAACTTGCCCCTGTGGGTGTGACTTTTCACATAAACTCGGCACATATGAGAAAAAACACAAAGCCAAGAAGTTCTAATATGATATTTTACTTCCTTATATAATACAACTACATATGAAAATGACAGTATCTCTATCTCATACAACTTGGAAGTAACAACTCAAACTACAAAACACTCGTGTTGTGGGTGGAAAAAATGTTTCTTATTACAATTGAAACAATTCTGGAATAAATGTAATTGAATAGAACAAAGGAACACACAATCATGAACATAAAACTCTCCAGTTGGGTTGTTATTGCAGTGAAAGCATCTTGGAACCGTCACATAAAATTCATGAATCCATATGAGCAGCTGTCCATTGTATAAATTGATCACTGTAGTCTAAAATTTTACGCCACTTCCTCTTTCTACCAGTTCATGATACAAGCATATCTGCTAAACGTGAAGCCATCTAACTGATGAACCAGCCTCCCAAACAACATTTAACCAAGCAATAGTCATCTACTGATACAGCGATAATAATTCCAAATTTAAGGGACAAGACAGGACAAGTCTATCTGACCCTTCATCTATATATACAGATACAGTTTTTTTGCTTTCATTTCCTTGAACAGAACATATTTCATATAAGCCACTACTAGGTATGAAAACATGGAATGATAAAGTAAATCAAAAGTTATCTAAAATACTGATCTTATCTATCAAAAGGAGGCCTTGCGCAATAGGCCTTTTTCATCTACTTGACTTTTAAAATTTGAAGGTAACGTAAAAATTGCTGCATAGTCCTTGTTTGGGTGGAAGGTGCATTGATTCAAATCAAAATTACATATGACAAAACACGAAGAGATTCCTGTCATGATGAGATAGGAAACATTTAGCTCAAAATATATCATTTTCCAATTACGTCATTACAACAGGTAGGCAGAAGATAAGGAACTGCAAGAACGTAGTCATTTTAATCTCACTAATTAGAAGACGATACAATTCAATGCAAGCCCTAGGTCCACAAAATAAAATTAAGTATGACTATGTGTTCAAATTAAGTCTAACTTTAATTTCTTAATTGCTGATTACAAAATGGTTTACTACAGGTACATTTCAAAATATGGATTAATAGCTATTGCTGATGTATCAATTGACACAGATATCAACAGCAGTATCAGTTTTCTGCTGTAATCATTAACTGGTAAGTAAACTTCCGGAGAGCAACAACCTCTCAACAACAGCCCAAACAGGCTGCTCTAAGTGTGTTGCTTTGGAGGAGTTGCATAGTGTCGGGTACAAACTGGAGTTTCTAAAATAATGAAAACATCTCAGAAAAAGGTCATTCACAAAAGAACGAGACAAAATTAAAACATTTACAATTGTTTTATTTCTTTTTTGAATTTTCTCCCTTGACACAGACAGCAACTTCTCCAATGATAATCTGCGCAATTGAGAACATATATAATGCACTTTTTGTAAATTGCAAATATATAAAGCTACATAGAACGCTGCAATAGAATATATGATTATCTATCTGACTAGATTACATTCTACACATAAATCTAAACAAGCACTGAAAACAAGCAACATGTCACAATTCTAATCTTTCCCAAATTTACAACTATTATAGTCCTTTCATAACTCCAGTATTGTTATTATATCAGACAACACTAGAAGTACAAACTCAACAAATAAAACTGCAGTTTCCTGTCATTAAATTTATTCCAGTTTAGATTCAAAATTCATAGCAATTAAAAGACAAAAGTAACACACGAGATTATATCTGACAGGAGCAATATGTTGGCGGTAAATGCCTTTCTACAGATGTACTCTATTATAACACTACCTTGTCAGTTTTCTCACAGTCAGATACAGTAACATGACCAAGGTGATAAGTTATCGCTAGTATAGAAAATGTCTGTTTCGGAAACTTTTAAGGAACGTTATGATGTAGTGTTTTCGAGCATATCTGTATGAAGGTATTAACAAGCTATTTTCTCACAACAATGAAAAATTAGCACTTTTTGACAAACAATAAGAATATCTAACAATCTTAAACAAACAGATGTCTATCCTCAAACTTGTCCTAAAAACAGTGTACTTCAAAATAGTTGAGTGTATACCAGGTGTTTGTTAATATGTTCCACATGGCATACAGACAATGAGACAAAATATGGCACTGGTCAAATATCAATTACACACAATATTTCCAACTTTTATTCTTTTACAACAAGGTCTTTTCACTGACATGTTTTCATAGCCTGTATGAACGGTGGCAAACTAGACGTAGAAGGGGAAGAAGTCTTCATTGATACACATGTACAAACGTTAACTCATCTTCATTTGTTAAAATCATTCGAAATCTAATATTTTAAAACCATTTTACAGAGAAAATACTGCAGTTAATACATAAACTTATGTTAAGCAAACTTATAATTGTCAAAATTTTACGTCAACTGGAGAATATCAATGACACAATTCTGCATTTAAACAAAATAAGAAAAACAATTAATGATGAGTCAAGTTTCGACTCAAACACAAAAAAATCAAATTAGAAAAAACTAAAATGATATTTACAAGTAGAGACAAGGGTACATGCGTGTCCATATGAGTTCAAAGCTTTGACACAGTTGCATAAAAGCTTATAAAGATATAAATGGCATCCCTGAACAGTAGGTATACAGCAAAAACTCTCATAAAGACCACCTCAATAATAAGACCACCACAAAACTAAGAACACAAGACCATGTTCACAGTTGTGCTATTTATTGGGCCTTAATATTAAGAATGGTTTTCAAGGACCCCCAGGATGGTCCTATTGTTGAGGCTTTGCTGCATACTTGAATAATGGCCGTTTACACTTTAGCAAATCAGAAGTGTATTTTTTAAATATGACTACCTGATGGAATATTGATTTATTAGTATATATATGGCCGCTTAAAACCTGTATTAATGATGGTGGTTATGACGTTGAGTTTTTTCACTGAACGTTAGATGTCACAAAATAAGCTCTTTTGTGGAAGTGTCTTTTGTTGTGTAATTGTAATTTATAGAATTAAATGAGCATGGAAATGCTTATACATATTACATCATTTTTTTTTCCGTTTGATAAATCACAAGATTAAAAAAAAATAATGTTCATTTGAGCGAGTTTTATGATGCAACGTCATTTTGTAGTTTTCTTTTGAAATTTGTTCCGAACATTTGAACTGCTTTAAGAAGAAAAGTAGACGTCTGATTTTATTATTTTTGGTATTAAATGAAACTAGAAAAATATACAAATTTTTTATGAATATGTAAACTAATATCGAGATTCGAGCATTATCCAGATGAAAAGCGTGGTATAGAAAAATTGTGGTAAAAAGTGCGGGAAAAATAGAAAATATTGCAAAAAAAAGAAAAAACCCAAATGTATTTATATCTTCCATGCATGAAATAAGCATTTGGCTTCGACGGATGCTTTGTACGTTTAAACAAAGGTATAAACCCCTTAAACAGTACAGACACTCATTGATGGAAACATTCAGTTTAAACACCATCCAAAACTAATGTCATTTTTAACGTTATTCCAAACTTCTCTCACATAGCCGAAACATACTTCCAATGTGCATAATAAAAAAATTCAGTAACAAACATTAAAATATTAACTTTTTTGTGAAGTGTCAAAATAACTGATACAAGAGGTATCCATAGATACCTAACAAACAATGAAACAATAAATGAGTCACTCTTACTGTATTATTTGACAATATTGTACAAGCATTCATTAATATTCGCCACACACATCGTGCATAGTCGCCATATTCGTCATTCTGGTGCCTGATATACGCACGCATCATGAAACTCACTCTCCGTACTTCGCCGACAATAATTCACGAATTTGTATGAATGAGTACCAGATAAAAACTGTCGGACTATACCAAGTCATTCAACAAGTCAAGCATTTATTCTACATACTGCTCATTGTTCATTCTCAATGCTTAAAATTTAGCCGGAATAAAAACAATTTTATTTTAGTGACTTTATTTTATCGTTTAGTTCTGACGTTTGATGCAGCAAATAAAATCTGATGCCACAATTCTGTAGATTTTCTACCAAAACATTTCTTTTAAATTGGGAATCTTATACTAGTAGATTTCAGTAAGAGCGACTCATTGCAAGTGAAAATGAATGCTTTAAACATCAAACATAAAACATACACAACATGAAATACAAGTGAAAAAAGATAAAATACCCAACAAATTACTGAATTACCTCAAAATTAATACTAGTATTAAACAAGTTATACTCATACAATCTGGTAAAACTACAATTTAAATGTGATCAACAAAACTTAAATTTTAAGCTTTTTTATGACACTGAAACAATGTTAATGTATTTTTGAATCAATAAACAAGCTTTTTTCGACACTGAGTCAACTTCATAAATGCATTTTTGAAGCTTTTTATGGCACCGAGTCAAGTTTAATGCATTGTGGAATTGATAAACAAGCTTTCTATGACACTGAGAAAATCTTATAGTACATGGAAAATCATAAACAAATATATCGTTCTGACTTATGAACTATATATAACTGAGATGACCCCAGAGGTAACACTTAATTTGTTGGGAGATTTTAATCTTTATCTACCAGAGTCACACTAATGTCGTTTGCTGATACACTCTCTTCATTTCTGTGAAATAAATCAACAAAATGGTATCATCTAACACAAGCAATTAAAACTCATTTACACATTGTTTAAAGAATGCTTTCATCAATATACCAACATTGTTCAGTATGAGCAAGTGGGTTATCATTTTTGCCTCAAAATACATAATTCACAGACAAATCTTCGAAAATTATTATGAGTTTGATCGTCCATCTTTGTACAGGTGATTTTACTCCATGTTAATCACAGCGAGACAATAAGGGAGCACATATTTCAGTGACACTTTCAGACAATAATTTTATGTCAATATTTCCGAAAATACTGCATATATATTTACTTAAGAATGGTTGTAAATAAACTTTGAGGTGGTCAGCCAATGAAAACATGCTTTACAAACAATTAACCGACAGACATTGTGTACACAATAACAGTATTCACTTTTGAATCGATGGTAGTTTTCAGGACATACCTTTAATTATATAGTACTAGACAGATATATATTTCCAAACATAAATGCCACATAAGGATATTGCATAAAAAAATATACAGTATTGTTTATCCTTCACCCATTTCACAGACTCGCAACCACACAGGAACCAAGCAACAGAAAAAAATACATAGCAGTAAAATGGGTACAATTATTCCAAAACCAAATCGAGTATAGCATATTTGTGGTCAAACGAAGGTGTCACGTACCTAAATTTATCACATAAAAACTTAAATTTGAATTATACAATTTGCACCAATACTATAAAAAATGTTTGAGGTTCTTTAAGAGTTTGAGAGTGGGTTTCCTGATTTTGCTGGGCTTGTACCAAATTTGGGAGGGCTTCCGAACCTTGTAGGACTTGTTGAGTAAACACCCTTAGGTTGGTCAGCTTCCTCCATCGACATGCTACGATTACGAAGTGACGCTTTTGCAGGGTCACTGTCGACTGATGCTGTGCGTGAAACACGAGGCATAGGTACACCGCCAACTGTAAAGATAAAAAAATCGACATAAAATAAGTGAATTTCCATTACATGCAAAACAGACTACTTTGGGGTATTTTAGTATCATTTAATAACTTTATTTCATCATTTAATTAACAATTTCAAACTGATTCAAATCCGATACAAAAACATAAATCAAGGGGCATTATTACTATTACTAAATAAATCCAAGAATCCAAGAACCCATGCGCACACTTTCATACAATGACTTATATTCCTATATATTTCAGGTACTCCAGGACAAATACAGTGCGACCTCGTTTATTCTACAACCTTCCATCCAAATATTTGGTATAATCCAAAATAAATATCAGGTCCCAATGTATCTTATTAAGCATGTCGAATTAAAATTAGTTATTCGAAACTATATAGTATTTTAAATAAAATAACGGACCTTGTGAATATGAATGAAAGGGGTTCGATTTTTTATGGGGCAAATATTGCTTACTGTCAGTACATGGTGATATCACATGTGACGTTTTCTGGAAATGACGTCACTTAAAGAAGAGGTTGGAAATCATACATTGGCACTTATTTGTAGATTGTTTTACCAAGAAATTACATAAACCAAAGTGTCAACAAGTGAAGTGAGAGACTTATACTTACCCACACCAAGACCTTGACAGAAGTACAAGAAACTCTCCGCCAACTTCTGAGGCTACAAACAAAAATAGGGAAGTAATAATATATGTCAAAATGCTGCACATTCAACAGAAATAAGAGATTTCATGTAGTGCGTAATAACCACACAATACTGCTTCTTCAGAACTAAATAGGGCCCTTAACTCTGCAGTACTTTGACCTATCCTAAAATAAATGTGATGCAAATCTACACCTGGCGATCACATTTATGAAGTCTCATTAGTTTCCATCGAAGTGCAGAAAAAATATGTGCCATAAACTCCCTTGTACTAACAGACAGTATACACATTTTTCTCTCGGTCAGGTGTGGATGTCTATTTGCAAATATTTTCACAAATTTCAACAAATACATACATCTATGTCACAATCCTCACTATTTCTTTACTCTTTTGACTTGTGTTTCTGGATGCTTGTACCGAATTTAAAGAAAAACTGTTGCAAAATTCAATAATTTCCAAACAAGCCCATACATGTTAACCTTTTCTGAAGGCAAATCGGGAGATTGCACCTCGAAAAGTGGGAGATTGGACTCAAAACGGGAGATTTTTTGCGTGTTTGAAAATGTTTGTCAATATCATGCCTTCATCCGTATCATAAGCTCTTAACAGCAATATTATGCGAATAAACTCATAATTTGGGGGTCATCCCTTTAATAGAGTCGCCAATTCAAAATTTTATTGACAATTGTTATATCTAAATACAATAGAAATGAATAAACAACATGACAAGCGAGTGTGCGTCATATTTTGATCAGTGTCACCAAACGCTTAATTCCATTGTTAAGAGCATCTTTATAACAATTTTCGGACAGGTATCCCAATTTTACACTTTCGTTTATCAGTTTGACAAGTAATTTCAGCGAACCTGTCGGGAATGAACTAAAAAATACCCCATAACAAAAATTAACAAAGTTTAGTTTGAAAATCTGGAGATTGCAGCTCCCGGCCGGGAGAGCCTGAGTTAGCTGTTAAATCCGGGAGTCTCCCGCGGAGTTCACATGTATGATTAGCCTCGTATTAGCTGTTTTCATTAATTTAGATCGGAAAGGAATTCAAAAAGTAAAACATAATTCAAACGAATTTTATTCAACAAGTTTTCAAACATTCTTACCTTTTCTTCCAATACGTTGGCCACACCTTCAACTTCCAGTAATTCTATCTTAGCTTTATCAAGTTTCTGGGACATATATCCGTACAAATGATGTACAGTATGATTGAATGAGGCCTTGTCTCCTGTCACCATCAGTACTGGGCACCTGGTGGGACAAAATGGTATGATTAAAAGTGGCATAACATTTTTTTTCATCTCCTCTGTAATAGCTATAAATATACCAGCCCTTTTTTATGGCAAATTTGGGGCCGATATTGGGCCCTATTCCCCAAAAAGAAATAAGTATATATTTTTCCTCTACTTAGAAGGAAAATTCCCCTTCAGTAAAATTATTTCAAATTTAAGCCTTATAAAAACCCAAATTTGGTGATTCATGATGCAAATTTCCCCTATCAAAAGGACCCGTCATAGTTCCTAGTAAATGATTTCTCAATAACAAGTAGAAGAGAGACAATACATAAGACAACTATTTCACACTATGTACAAACAAGTCAACTCACAACCATACTTCAGAAGAAATATTGATATACAATTAATTGATTAGATATACTGCCACACATGCCACAGGAGATTATCACAAGTTCTTTCCCAACATCCCATAAAGAGTTTTTTCCTTCTATCTATATCACAGAAGGGATAGAGAGAGAGAACACGTGACAATCTCCTGTGGAACTTGCCACACACAAAAACACTCAAAGAAAATATAAAATATTTTTTTTTTAGACACAATGATGAACAGAATTGGATTCGAGTAAAACAGCTGCAATTTAATGTAGGTTTCTACACAATTTGGTCTTTCTTCAGAGGTGAGCATTACACAGAGATGAGCATTACACAGAGGTGAGCATTACACAGAGGTGTGCATTAAACAGAGGTTAGTATTACACAAAGGTTAGCATCACACAGAGCTGAGCATTACACGGAGGTGAGCATTACACAGAGGGGAGCATGATGGACGTAACACATGACACAAAGGAGGACACTTTATAGAGGTTGACATGAAACAGAGATGGACAAAATACAGGTGGACAGCTTGACAATTTATAGACACTGACATGACACAGAGATGGACACTATCCAGAGGTTGACACTATATAGAGGTTGACTTCACACAGAGATGGACACTATACAGGTGGACATTATACAGAGGTGGACACTATATAGAGGTTGACATGACAAAGATGTGGACATACTATAGAGGGTGACACTATAATATAGAGGTTGACACTATGCAGAAGTTGATACAACACAGAGATATTGTCACAATAGAGAGGCGGATCTTACATAGAGGTGGAGATTATACAGAAATGGTCCTTAAAGACAAATAAAACCTTCTGTTACTTACGTTATCTTCTGGCAATGGTCAGCAATATTTGTACGCCTGAAATAAAATATTTAACATGTTTAGAAAATGAACAATTAAAGAACTCAATAACGATAACTCGTACGTACATCAGACGTCAATTTCAATATTTCACACAAAATCAATGTCTCTAATAAAACAGCATTTACCAGAAATTTCCATTATTTCCAAAGAAGCAGAGACAGGATTTCCTGATACAGGACATTTTCTGCAAAAACAGGATCATTCGGAAAAATATTCCAGAAATTTGCACTGGATGAATAAATATCTGCTCAATATAATGACTCATTTCAACACAAAATGATGGATCTTCATCAATCACACAATCTAGTACACAAGTAATGTCCATAATGACCTGTTAAGATACAGGTACATCTCAGGATTATATTCCTCGTGTATAAGATTTCTCAAGTGAAATTTTAGATGATTGTTTTATTGATTTACGTACCATTTTTCAACATTTTTTCAGTAAATGTTGTATATGGCGGTCAGTTAACCTTACCCATTTTTCCTGGAATTAATTAATAACCAGTACTAACTTTAACTTATTGGTCTGCAAGCAACTGACATCTTCTCCTCATAAGGTGGAGAACATACGACTCCAAGCAAATGTCAAAAGAAGACATGACCTGCCAGTTAAGTGATGTCTAATTATATGAATATTCATGAGTGCCAAAAATATACACTCAGCTCTCGCTACATTGATTTTGGTTACAACAGAATATTCATTTAACGACACAAATCTGGTGGGAACTAATCTGTACATTCAGTCATTGATCAAATTTAATATCGTAATGACATACAATGACACAAATCCAGGGAACAAACATGTTCGTTATAACGAGAGTTGACGGTAATGCTAGATCAAACAAGAAAGCACCTACTTCATGAACGACTGCACATATTTGTTAAGGTTATGAGGGTTCAGCTTGGAACGAAGCGAATCTTGGAATGTTGTCAACACACGATTCAACTCCTCCTTGTTCTCTGCTTTTTCAAACTGTATAAACACAAAATACAAACAGATTAAAATATGTCACCTGGTATCGAAGGATGTAGCATGCAGCATACAGAATCAGAGGCTGTGTATTAACTGAGTATTTAAGACTGTAATGGAAATAATAATAAATACTAGTACTCAAATACCACTGCCCCATCCACTTAGTTCTAGTTTTGTCAAACCTAACCAATTGTCTTGAAACCAATATTTTAATAGTACAGTCAGATTATATTTACTTGAGAATGATTGTAAACAAACTTTTTGGGTTATCAGCCAATGAAAACATGTGTTACAAAAAATATACCAATAGACATTGAGCACACAGTATAAAGTATTAAAACTAATTTTGAATCGATAGTTTGAATCGATAGTATGCTTACATATACCAAACCAAAGTCAAAAGGGTTTGTGAATTTTATAAAGCATTTGCAATTAAACTATTTGATACAATAAAGTGTTATGTTTGAAACAAGTCCCAGATTTCACACAATTTGGTAATTTTGTACAGAGCTTTGGCTCCGACTTTACAAACGTAATCAAATTTATCGAGCCAAATACGCGCAGCCCGTGGGTCTGAATTGCAGTTATACCTGCCCCCCCTCCGAATCTGTTCTTCTATAGTACCCACATTAAAGCAATCAATACACAGTACACAGCCAACAAGTTCTGCAGAACATCAAGCAAATACTGGTGCAAACAATGAAAACATTGAATATTATTGATGGCTATGTGTTTTCAAAAATGCAAAGCAAAGAAGAACACAGTCATTACATTATTGTTACATTCAATACTTGTAACTATTTGAAGAAGCGATATATGCCACAGTTAAACTATTAAATAAAGCATTTACAAAATGCACTCTTCATTCTTTCTTAAGATCTATGTTATTATTGATATACCAGTCATTTCTAAAGAGTACAGAACATTTAAGCAATGTTTAATGAATTAATTATCAATTGACAATCAAATGCAAAACATACATGCAAAACATTAATCAATGGTTATATGTTATATTACAGACTTGAACTGCATACAAAATGTTAGATTTCATGCTAGACTTAGGTGCAAGTGTAATACACTTGCAACCCCTTTTATACTCGGCCCTTGAGCTCTGCCTCAAATATCTTACAACTGCAGCCCCTAAAATTATAAACAGCCCCTCCGCAGTGGCTCAAGTTAAGGACAATAGTAGACTACTAAAATAGGTAAACAGCCCTTAAATTGAAAATTATGCTTTACAATATGATGTTGTATGTTTTGTTTACCCAAATAAATTAAGTGGATTTTGACAATTGAAATACATCAATACAAACACATATTTGAAATAATAATCAGAATATAAAGTTCTAAGATGCATACTAAGAATTAACCATTATTATAGGCTGCATTTTAAGAATGATTTACAGACTATATAGTATGATGTATACTCATAATAATCTAATGGTGTTATCTCTGATTGTGGAAGCATGTATTATATCGAGGGTTCAGTGCAAGACTATCGTAACTTCTATATAAATACATAGGAGTTACAATAGTCTCGTGTTGAACCTTTGATATTTGGATTCTCATAATCAGACACCCACAACTGCCCCATTCCATTTCCCTCCATTAACCATGGCTATTTATTTTCTGTTGTTTTTGGTTGTTTTTTAATACAGCCATTTCATTGGTTGCTTCATGGTTTGATGATGATTTTTGAGCCAATCACAACACTTGTTCTTAAAGCCCTATGGCTAAGGAGATAATTATCAAAATAGTAATGTCTGCAGGTTGAATTGTATCTCTTGGCTTGCAAAAACTTTGCTTGAGAGACATTCAAGAAAGAATTTTTCCAATTTACAAATTTTAGGGCCTGATCTTTCATGATCTTTCAAAACATCTCAAATAGAAATCTCAGCTCAATATGAAATTTTGCCCAAATCAGAGCCTGAGTTTGAGACAATCTCATTTTGGATTGCTTAAACAATTTCTGAAAAAAAATCATCTCATCACTTTTGTTTTGTAATAACGATTTTGAGTCTGGTCTGAGATGAGAAAATTCTAAACAAGTTGAGACAATATTTGAGCTGAGATTTAGCTCAGATTGAGATGCTTTGGGAGATCGGGTCCTGGTCTTTGCACGGAAGAGTATTCAGTTTGTAATCAACATTTTGATTGGTCGTTATTTGTTCCCAGTAAAACTGAAAAACAACCAAAAGCAAAGTAAGTAACTCATGGTTGCAAATGTAATAAAATGTGGAAGTTAATCGTGGGTTATCTGATGATATTTTCTAAATTATAATGCTAAGAAAGTCACAATCAGAAAATGATTACTTTTTGAATAGCTATATTAAATATTGAGATTGTTGAACTACATGTATGTTAGAAACTTGTGCATGTGAGGTATTATGTCTTTGGTCAGGATTACAGTATAACATGCTTTTGATTAAACAGTAGAATCTTTAAATACATTATCAAACAAGGCTAGCATGCATCTATTTAAACTACAATGCTTTGTCTGGGGGAACAAAAGCAACTCTTGGAACAAAATGTGAGATATTTGTCTTTGCTATGAAGTTTTTGCAATGAACTGACCACATGACTGCCAGATGACTCCTAAATACTCCCTTAAAAGTTGTACTTTGGGGGGGGGGGGGCATAAACATCAAAGATTAAAACCTCGATGGTGACCACATCATTGAAAGTGATTGGTTTCTGAGAGCAACGCCATTATATAGAGTGTAATTTCTTTTAAGTTATACTATGATACATAAAGAAAAGTTGATATTAAGTGTACACTGGTGCGGATGATTTAGCTAGTTGGTATATTAACAGTAAATGTATTAGAGATAGAACATTTCAGTGTTAGAACGTGGATAAAAAAGGGTGCCAACACTACCTAGTAACCATCTTTACTCAGCCTGAAACAAAATCTTTAGATTTCAATACTTGATATCATACAAATTAGCCTTCCTATAAAATCTGTAGTGACCTATAAAATCTGTAGTGACCTATTAAATCTGTAGTGACATTGGTTATGACGTCAAGTATTTCTCCATGAAAGTTTTGACATTGCAAGCTTACCACTTTCTTGAAAGAATTTTGGTGGCATTATTTTGATTAATAGAATTAAATGTACATGAAAATCGTTGTACGTGTTGTGTAATTTTATTCCATTCGGAAAACAGAAGATGCTTTAAGAAATAAAGCGTTTCTGAGGCGACAGTGTTTCTGAGGCGACAGTGTTTCTGAGACGATATCATCATTTTGAAGCTTTCTTTTCTATTTTGTGGGAATCACTATCAAAATTAAAGAAGATGTCTGATTTAAATATTTGTGGTACTAAACAAAACTAGAAGAATATATCTATCTGAAAATGGATTTATAGTCACTGATACAGGTTGTCTTGTAGAACAGCTAAATTAACTTACAAAGCTTGGGTATTATCTTAAATCATACTAAAAATACTGCCATAAATAAATGGACAGTGATGTTATATGTATAGAAAATCGTTTATCTCTGAGACAAAATTGTCAGAATATATCCAGCGAGGACAGATGAAGAGGGGATATAATTGACTTGAATTCATATCCACTACCAAGCCTAAACATCCGTGATTTATAGACTATTGGTAAAATTTCAAATTCACGTTTTCACAGCCCTCATTAATACTCTAGCTTATGATGTCATGTTCTTTGAAAAGAAATGCTAAAAGTTAAACTCCCAAATCAGGCCATTAGGATGAATTGACTTCCAATTAGTGTATATTTCTTTCTTACAGACAAATCCTAGCAGTTGATACCACAGGAGACAGTAACGAGGTTATCTCCCTTTCTGTATCCTTAATCTATAGTATAAAGAGTCGCACCTCGTTTATTCGGTAACTTCCTGTTCCAATACATTAAAACCTCAATAATAAGACCACCCTTGGGATCCTTCAAAACTGGTCTTCTTATTGAGCTGGTCTTACTATTGAGGTTGAATAAAGAGCATTTACAATAAAAATGGACTTGAAAATAGTCTTAATTTTGAAGTGATCTTATTATTGGGGTGGTCCTTAAATGAGGCTTACTGTACTTGGTATCATCTGAAACAAATATCAGGCCCTGATGCACATTTTTAGACATGTCAAATTTAAATGGGCTATTTCGAAAATTTTTCGGACCAATTGAATTCGAATAGACAAGGTACGACTGTATATATATATATAACACTATAGAATGGATATGGAAGGGGAAATAACCTTGTTGCAACCCCCAGTGGTTGATACAAAGATACATTTCTGGGTGCTAGGCATTGGATCATGGATACAAGGGTTTCCTTTTTTAAAATGGGATTGGGGATCACAAAATGTACCCAACTGTCATGTACTAAGCACAAGCAACAAATAGCAACAAGTATATCGAGGACTGATAGCAGAACTGAGTCTATCTACGAATAAATACTTAAAACACATAGGCTAGTTTCCTTTTATCCCTGAACATAAAGAAATGTCTGGCACATTTAGGCATTATAATAACACAAGGTAAACATTGACCAATCAGAGCGTACAATGCTTTGCATCCTGGGAATACAATGATAGAACAAACATACATGTACATTGACATCTGAGTTCCCTAAAAGGGTATAGAATTAGACAGATCTATTTCAAACTACTTAAGCTAGCAGATGGAACCAACATGTACGGGATGTAACACGTAATAAAGGATATCATAGTAAAAACCTACTTTTTTCTGTAAAATAAATGCAATAAATGTATAGTCAATTTTTAACACTGTTTTCAAAATTGTGAGGTGGTCTGCCAACCGATAAAAATTATGCACACAACAATGGTATTCTTAACTGTATACATAATAACATATAGTATTAACAGTAAACATAAAACATAGAAATGGAACAGAAAATTTAGAACCAACGTCCTTATAAGGAAACATGTCATATTAATGACTAACAGAGAATACAAAAACAGACTAAATGATACATGTAAAATAAAAGTTGTATATAACATTTCAGAACCAATCTTGATCTTGGTTTATGACGTAGCATGCTAGCCTATACCTACCATGGCAGCTATAAATACTCTCATATTACCAGATGTCACCAAACAACATCATTTGTGGCACCAAGCAACAATGTACATCACACATACAATCAACATTGTCACTCACATGGCAACACAGTCAAAACATAACAATGAAAGACAAAAACAATTCATCAGGGGCGATAAAATGGTCTTTACTTCTAACACCAAGCAGCTGTACATGACAATGCAAGCGCTACTGTACCCTGTGCTACTGCTGTACCAATTGTACTTCAAATCCTGCTTAGACCAAACTATTTTGTATTTATAGAAGTTTTGACAAGCATTTTGTCAATAGAATCACAAAACATTAGAGATGTTGCCGTCTTTGAAGTATTTAGCAACATTGCGGTTGGAAAAAGACTTGAATCATCTCCTTATATAATTCATATTTTCAGATAATTAAAGATTATATTGATGGCGTGATTATCGAAAATAATCGATAGACATCTGACATCAGCGACGATCGATAATGAACAACAATAATAGATTAGAATCGGATAATTTGACTTTTTGGACATCTGTAAATTCTGTCTATCTATTTCTTCAAGCTAGGTTTTCCCTAGGATTTTTCAGTTAAGGGTACTTGAAGTTTGACAAATTGGGGGTCCTAAGTAAATTTGTAGGGCCCCAGATATGCATTTTATACTTGACAAAATTTTATTTTAGGGGTCCCAGGGATGCACAGTAAGTGGAAATGGGAGTCCCCAGAAAGAAAAGGTTGTCAGGGACTCAAGATTTCTGCGTCAGGGAAATCCCTGCTTATGCCCAAATCAAGAAATTTGCTCCTATTAGTCTAATGATTATATCTTCTATGGAGATTGCAAAGGGATCAAATTCTGAGTACATGTATTCCATGCATTAACTGTTAGTGTAATATTGCTCTGTTTATTCTATTGTACTTATTTTGATTAGTAACTCAACTTACTAAATGGATCAATGCAGCAAGGATTAGTGCAGCATGGATCATCTACATGAAGCATTTTACAAACTGACAATTCCATTAAATTTGCAAGTCATGATTGTCCAGTCCATGTTGGATAAATACCAGAAATCTGGACCATTCCAGATCAGCTAAATGCTCAAATTCTGGACCAGTCCATATCAGCTAAATGCCCAAATTCTGGACAAGTCCAGATCAGCTAAATGCCCAAATTCTGGACCAGTCCATATCAGCTAAATGCCCAAATTCTGGACAAGTCCAGATCAGCTAAATGCCCAAATTCTGGACAAGTCCATATCAGCTATATGCCCAAATTCTGGACATGTCCAGATTAGCTAAATGCTCAAATTCTGGACCAGTCCAGATTAGCTAAATGCCCAAATTCCGGACCAGTCCAAATCAGGAAAATGCCGCAATTCTGGACCAGTCCATATCAGCTAAATGCCCAAATTCTTGACCAGTCCAGATCAGAAAATCGCAAGAATTCTGGACCTGTCTAGAATGGCCGAATGCCAGAAATTGGCTAATTCCCCCACTTTTTTTACCAGTCTGCATTGGCTGAATGCCAGAATTATGACACGCTTCACTGACCCAATGCTTTTCCATCAGATGTCTTACAAATTACCTAGACAACCAGGTGACTAGGCTAGACACCAACAAATTACCTAGACAACCAGGTGACTAGGCTAGACACCAACAAATTACCTATAGACAACCAGGTGACTAGGTCAGACACCAACAAATTACCTAGACAACTAGGTGACTAGGCTACACATCAACAAATTATCTAGACAACCAGATGACTTGTCTAGACATCAACAAATGACTTAGACAACCAGGTGACTAGGCTAGACCACAGCATATTACTTAGACAACCAGGTAACTAGGTTAGACACCAACAAAATACATAGCCAACCAATTTACTAGGTTAGACACCAACAATTTACATAGATGAACCAGGCAAACATGTTAGATGTCTGGGATCTTAGAATGACATGACTGAACTTATAATTATAAACTCCTCCTCAGTGAAGAGACATGCAGCATAAATCAAGCATTAGTCTCAAAGCCAAGCTGGCATTTTTCCACAAGATACAGAACCATATCTGTACAATAGGTCTAAGCTATGCTGTGTTATGAGAATGATTAATGACAATAAATGCAAAAGATGCATCAAGCAATTCTATTCAGATTGCGTAATAGTTTTCAGAACCTGTACATCATTTGTTACTCAATAGCTCCAGTATTTAAACAGTTTAATATTATAAAAACTTATCATCTGCCATCTCCATCTGCAAATTTCAAAGCATATTTTACTAGAAATGAAAACTGTAAGGCTAACATATAAAATAACAATATGCCACTGATAAGTTCACAACTGATGCTAATAAAAAAACATACATGAGATAAAAAATCATATTGAGGGGTGAATGCTATACAATTCATATCCTCTTCTTCATTCAAATGCAGAATGCGTGGGTTTATACTATCCCCTACTTTGTATACAGACTTTCACCAACACTTCAACAATACATTCAAAACAAACGATCATAGTCATTCCCTATTAGGGATCCTTACATGTGTCAGTAACAACAAATACTTAAATGCAAGGAAGGGTTATAGCTCGGGGCTGCAACGATATTGTTGACTAGGTAAGTAGAATTAGAACAATGTGATATAATATAAAATAAATCCTTGACTAAAAATAGAACTTCATGTCCCGTAATTAAAGTAAACAGTTCCAATGTTTTGTAACTAAAAGATATTGAGTATAAACTTATGAGTTCTCAGACTTGAATATTGCTTCAGGGATAAAAATGTCATCTAACGTACTGTACAAAATATTCATAAGACAGTACCGAACCGAACCGTGAGAAAAAAGAACAAAAAATAGGCAAACTTTGATTTATCATTGCAGCCCTAGTTACAGCCTACAGAGAACTCTGAGCTCAAATATTCATGCTCTATACAAAACTATAAATCCTTAACTATAATCTTAATGCCTAGGAGATGGTAACAATAGCTTAGAAACCACACAACAATGACATTGTCAACTGATATAGACACTTAAGGAAGAACTAAACAATTAACACTATCAAACTGCAGAGATGTTTCAACAGACGATGGCAACATAATATAATTATATATTCCACTGGACTGTAAGCATTAAACAAGTTTCACATGAAAAAGACTGACCAACCATTGGGTGTTGTAACAGTATGATGGGTAAGCACTAGGTTTGATAGGGCTGTGGTGTATTTTATTCCAGTCTCATCAGACCATTTACTTACCAAACATATTGTAACCTGTCCCCATCAAACCAACATTTGGGATGAATGCCAAATCTCTCCTTAGTCATCAGGATAAGAACCATGCATTATTTCAATACAGTCGTACTAACATTGTTTTGATATTTGCATATTGGTGTTGTATAAACTAATCAAATCTTATGTTAACCACTAAGGCAATTTCTCTTCAACCGAACAACGTTTGTAACCTTGCCGCAGATTGGTAAACCTTTCGATAAAGGTTATGTTACCTTACCGAAATCCAATGAATTTCAGTTAATATACGGAAATCCATTTTGGATCAGGAGTGACCAGCAAAACACCTCGGCATTTTTTTATGTTGCACAACAAATCTTAACCTTCAAATAGTGCAGACCTTCTTTTTTCAAGAGATTTCTTGTTTTTCTATGTAATGGGGCTTTAAGTCACATCAACAGCCAGGGTCATGTTGTGACATATCCCACTTTTTAAGCTATTAGGGTGGAGGAAGACCCAAGGTCTATACTGATCTATGTAAGCCAACTAGATAGCTTCCTCACATACAAATTCTACATGTCACGTGGGATTCAAACCCGCAGTGGAGAGAGGCTTTGAAGTCAGCGACCAGAATCACTCATCCACAGAGGCCCCGTGCATGCATTATTCTCCAGGGTGTACGCTAAGGGAACACAATAAACGATGTTCCTGCACAGTGTGTTCTTATCACAATGATCTGTGTTAAGAAACATTTCAAAGGTATGGCCATCTTTCTCATAGCAGTGATTTCTTTTGAAAATAATTTTACAGCCTGTGCCTTTTCAATTGGGAAAATAGGCACGATAAATCCCAACTTAGGGAAAATAAGGTATTGGTTGTTTTGGTTATAAGAATAACTTTTCATCTGTGGCTGGGGGGCAGAATTGGGATAAAATGATATTTTTTGGGAAAAATGGACACTTTGTGATAGGGCTATATCCAGCAGCAAAATTAACGAACAAAAACGATACAAACAATCATGGATGAAACAATGCCCCTAGGATTACAAACAGTACAGTCATTCTCATGTAGACAGTAAAATGCATGTCCTCTTACTTCTTTAGTCATATTCATAAAACAAATAACAAAATGTAATTTATAATATTAATATTTATAATATTAAAATAAAATAAATCATATGCGGGTATTTCATATATTTCATCAAATTGCTGCTGAGAATATTTCAGAGAAAAGAATCACAACACGGCTTTGTTGTGAAATGCAAAACAAAAATGTATCGTATTGTGTGGAAAATTCTGAATGAAATTAGATCTATTCTACAGTAAGTCCTCATATATTCCAATCAGTAGGTCAGCCACTGTATTCCCTAAAAGTCTCATTTTTAGTACGCCCTCAAACTCAAATCAGCTGGGTCCAGTGTCATTTACATTCTTATCTTAACTCTTCTCTTATCTTAAATTTTCGATTTAAGAAGATTTTTAAGAATTTCCTAAACTGTTGCAGAAAGCATTTCTTAAATTCATTTTCTTAAGATTTTCATGTACCTGTCGTCTGTTTATATTAAAGATAAAAATGGCAGCCATAGTTACACAAGAACGCTTTTATGTTAAAAAGGTGTAAGCTACTTCATCTTAAAGTTACGCAAAAAATTAAGAAATTCTTCAGTAAGAAAAGTTTACCAAAACACTGTTCTTAGCAAAGAATTTCTTAAGAACTATTAAGATAAGAAGATTAATGAAACGGCACCCAGATCTTTTTTCAAGAAGCATTCTTAAGTACTGGTTTTAAAATTGCCACAGACCAAAACAAATCAATTTCTTTGGTTTACACAATTTTAGCAAGTTTTCTAATTAAAGTGTAAATTTATATGGATTTAATATTGTTTGGGAATATAGGGGATGACCATTAATTGCTGGAAACATCAGAGAAATTCTAATGAAGAATATGTTCAAAGAAGACGGAAGCTCAAACAACAGCGCCCAGCATGCATTTCATAGAACTGTTTGTAGCTAGAACAGAACCTAATTTATATGTCTAACATAATAATTTGATTCATTAAATCATAAAACAAATTTGGCAAATCTGCAAAAAAATATTTCAATTTCATTCAACTTGTTAAATGCAAAGATACTGAAGACTTAAATTAAATACAAAAATTCATGATTTAAAAAATCAAACAATATTTTTCGTTGGTACTGTTAAGACAAGACAGTCTATAAGCACAAACTACTTTAGTCTACCCCCACAATTACTTTGCGTTTACAGTCCTTGATTGCAGCAGTAATCAATGAACAACCAAATACATCTAATTATTGAAACATAAACAAAAATGTCATCATAGAAAAAGCATAACAGCTGTAATAAAACAATGCAATCCATATTTTAAATCAATATCACAAAATATTCAAAAATAGAAATATCTTCCCCAAGGAAATACATTAAAACAATGCAAAATAAAGTATTCTCTGAGAAAAAAATCACAATGTCAGGAAAGCTTTATATAACATAGAAGAAATATATTGCTTTAATATAGATGTTTTTTAGGGAAGTTTTACATATATGACTACACGGAACGGTATTTATACCAAAATCAGAAACTATTGAAAACATTGAATATTTTCCATTAAGTTCTGAAAATTTGGGTCATAGAATGAAAATTTGTGTAAATATCTGCAACAGCGACAAAGAAAGCGGTAATTGTAAATACACAACACGTTAGTAGCTGAAATATAATACCCTGAAATGTAATTGAATAAGTAATGTGTATGTGACATAAGATGACAAATATGTTAATTGTAGTAGTACATACAGTAAAGGAGAGAGCGTCTAAAACAGAACCGTGCATAAACAATCTCTAATAAAAACATACAACACTGTATTAAATTAATACTATACGGAATTCAACGCAATACACCAATTAACAGTTTCAAAAACCTCTACATTCTGCTTATTTCTATAAATGTTTGCGAGGAAATATAACAGACTGCTTATCTCTTCATATAACTTGGATAGAAAATTCCAAATATGTGGTCTAATTTAAAAATTGATTCAGTGTTAATGATTACATCAGATATAATCATTCGTTTTTTGTCACAAGTTTTGCTTGCAATCTAGGTTAGGTAACTCTTTTTTCACTTTATACGTTTTTGATATTTACATTGAACACATGTCGAAACTGGTAACAGGTGTATTAATTAAAAAGCAATCAATAAAGCAATAGAAAAAATTTAACAGTTCAAACCCCGTCTTCTTATGACTTGTAAGGCTGCATTGATCGTGTGTGTATTTTTAAGATTCTCAAGTACATTTATATGTTTTCATTTACATGGAAAACTAAGTTTCTCAATCATGAATCAACTAAAGCAAACAACACAAGTATCTAATGTTGATGATCTAGATTTGAATAAGATATAAACAGACTGTGTTACAACCACACATACAATGCAGACATACCAGTCCAAAACAGGACATAAAAACTGTGACTGAGTCACAGAAGGGGACTGAACTCTTGTAGAACTCACCGTCATTGAGGACTGTACAACAGAAAAACAGGAGCAAGAGCGTAAACATTTAACATTCCAACAACAGAATAGTTTTGCTAGATATTAACTTCATCACATAAAGGATTAGAGTAGCAGCAGAGATGTATGCACACTTATTCCTACTTAAAAATGTTATCATATTATTGCATATAAAACTATCATACAGAAACAACGTCAGAAGATGGCCAAACGATGCCATCCAGCAAGGCTGTTGCAAATACATTATCATAAATCATACGTATCACTATTAGTACTGTTGATTGGTACAAAGTATCTACTGCATTCATATTATCATATTTAATTTCTCGTTTACGAATATTCATGTCTGAGGGCACAGTGGTCTACGAGTCCAGAGGTCATAGGTTCCAATTCCGCAGTGGACAAGAATCTTCTGTGGTCTCCTCACTCCCTGGATTAGGTGCGAGTACTGGTCAATTACCCAGGATGCAGTCATTGAGAATGATTTACGCAAGTTGTTTGAACAATTGATGAAAATTAGATGTAAGTTAAAAATCATATTTATACAAGTTTAGTTAATCATGGGCAATCTTATGTATTGTCTGAGTAAATTTACTACCTACGAAAAATGGATAAAACTTAATTACAACTAAAATATGCCATACAAATGCATTTATCTACAATAATGCTATCAAAATAGTGTCATTCAGATACATTCAGACAACCTAAGAAAGTACAGAATAAAGAAAAAATTACAATAGTACACAAGACGGCCATCTAGACTCAACATAGCTCACTATAGTAATATTGGTACAATACTTCAGTATGCTACATATGGAAACCAGTCCCAGCCCCTAGCGGCCATGTTTGTCAACAGATCAAGATTTTTAACTGTTTATGATTTTCTATGCAGAAATAGAACAAAAGCAAATTTGATGCCACAAGGCAGATGCCGCGTTCTGCAACATACTAAATCACCAAAATACACTATAAGAACAATGACCGCAAAATAATTGACCAATAGAACATGCCTACTAGTAACAACATGAGCAGCAACACAAGAAAAATGGTCCTTTAGGATGTTTTTTACTCAATTTTGGATTTTTAATGAAACTTGAGGCAGAACCTTTATCAGGCTTGAGAATGCAAAATTTCCAAATCAGCTGAAAATTCTGCAAGGGGTCCAGGGGACCGCTGAACCTCCGGGCTTTTAAGCATCTAAGATGGCTTAAATTGTCTCAAGAACGGCCCTTGCAAGCGTCCAATCAGAGGATTTCCGTGAATCCCCTGAAAATTCTCGTGCCTGCTTTATGTCATGTAGATACCGTATATAAAATATCATGTTTTGAATAAAACACGTGAAAGGGTAATCAAACATTTATTTTGACGCCATAAATCTTTTTTTCTTATATATTTGATGTGACGTTGTAAGGACTCTTTCCTCACGTTGCAGCTCACATGCAAGACACGAGGCATCTGTTTGTGATTATTAATACAGACTTTAACATTACATAGACCATGATTTTATGGTATAGATTTTCTACAGCCAGTATACAAATATTCCAATACTGCAACAGACAAATAAGCAAGGAAATTAAAACAGGTTCATGAAATGGTCAATATTTCAGCCTACTTGATAATGAGATTTTGCCCCCAATAGTTCATGTCCAAATTCCCTAATCACATTTCAATGCAGAGATGCAGAGATTTAATATGCGTGTACAATAAAGGCAAAAAGTAATTAGCTGAATGTTAACAATATGTAATTAATATAACAAACTAACAATATTTGTAAGCTGATATATATAAAATAACAAAAAATAATAACAGTCATGCCAAGATAATCCACTGGAGATCACTGTGAAAAGATTTTAAGCTTAAGAACATTGTAGACAAGTCACAGACAGGTATATGAACCTACCCGATCCCCTATACAAAATCCTCAACAATCACTTGCATTATGGAAAAGATTATCTCCCTTTCCATAAAAATAAATATAGATGGGACTCTTGTCAGTCTATGTGAAAATTAGGGTGGTGGGGGAATTTGCACCGTATGTGTCCTACATTTGATATGCACCTAGCAATATTTGCCCTGGGGGGGGGGGGGGGGGGGAAGGCTGACCCAAGGGAATGACAATTTGTCTTTTTTTTTTTGCCCACTTCCTGGATCTATTAAAAGCAAGCCAAAGTCTATTTTCCTGAACCTGGAATCATTTGGCGTATCAGAATCCCACCTGTCGGGGATTGCCTTTTTTCTGAAGTCCTGTGTATCCCCGCCCGGTCACCAGTGTTAAACACTGATAAGTGCATTAAGCCGGGGAATTTATACGTTGAAATACTATTCAACTAATTAATAACATAAACAAAACTAATCAGAAAACAAATATGTAATGCCTGTGAAGTCCGATTTAGATATAACGTTATAAATTTTCCATATGTATATTTGACATATTGCATATATATGTCCCTATATATACAGATTGACTTACATTAAAATAATATAGAGAAGGATTACAGATATATGTACACAACAAACTGAAAAAAACAACAAATAAAAACACAATATTCAACCATACAATCACAGCCTGCTTTGACTTGAATGATGTCTAATGAATCGTCCTATTTCGGAACTCCAGAGGGATACATATTTTAAGTGCTGTAATTCCTTGAAAAAATGTTGTTTTGCAAAAAAATTGTTTTGTCGTGACCTACAAATATCCCTGCATTCAGAAATTCTAACAACTCAAATTCACCCAGATATGTCATTTGGGCCAAAATTCTCAGAGAATGACCAATATATCATAAAACAAAAGTCGCACTTAAAATTGGACATGCTTTGGAAGGCAATGGAATAAAACTTAATTGTTGTTTTGTTTAAGTTATAATGAACATATTTTGTAATGTAGCAGTGAGTAACATAAATCAACATGTTGCAGCAAAGAAATAACTGAATACTTGGGCTTGATTCATCATTAAAATCTCCATCAAAATAATAAAATGTTATAATTACTGAATTGATAATAATTTAATAATCAAATAGATTTAAGAAAAAGACAAGCAGACTGCGACCTCTACAAGCGATTCACAAAATTCTACAAAATAAATACACATATTCCATACAGATATACATGTATATATCAATGTAAGGGGAGATAATAACAAGATAATAAGTCATGGTTTATACAAAAATTATATCCTAAATTTGATCATGACGCATGTTATGTATAGAACATAGAGTTGATACTTACAGATCCGAACCTGTGCAATACAAGGTATGCCTCAGCCGTAGGGTTCATACCAATGTGGTCAAGTTTCCATCCGATAACCTAAAATATCGAAATGAAAGAATACAATTATAATGTTCTCTACCAAGTAAATGTATAAATATTTGGATTTTCAAAACAAGATATAATGTAATAATCTTCTTATCAAAAGAATTTTAGTACTTGACAGAATGCTTCTTCTACTTCTGCAATCTAAAACATGGGTATATAGAGAAGACTTGCTTATATTTGTGAAGATAACCGTTTAGCACAAAATTATCATGTATCAGAATTTGTATATAAGCAGTTATTGTTAATATTTTTGTGCTATATCCTTGATATTACATGTATTAAGATAATAATAGTTCATCAGGGTATTCCCTAGGATTTTTTAGCTAGGGGTCCTTAGACCCTCGTGCTTGATAAATTGGGGGGTCCTTAGTAAATTTGTAGGGTCCCAGATATGCAGTTTATACATGACAAAAGTCTATTTTAGGGGTCCCAGGGATGCGCAGTAAGTTGAAAATGGGAGTCAGGGACTCAAGATTTCTGAATCAGGGAAATCCCTTGTTTATGATGGCATTTAATGATACTAACTGTCAACCATACTGGAAATATTATACTTCTAATGTACAATGAAATAACTTATCATAAGCACAAAATTAATAAGACAGTAATTCTTAACTTCATTAACAATTAGCAAGTAGTTTTAATATAAAATAATCATGATGAGTTAATCCAACAGGTCCTCCAATTAAAAGATTGTCGAAACCAGTTTTAAATAGTTTAATAAAATTGAATTGCATTTAAATTTCATGAGACAAGCACAGAGGAAGTATGAAGCCGTAAAGTCTAGAAGTTAATAGAATATTGATGTTACAATTAGGAGAGAGGCATCTAAAACAGTCCAAACACAGACAGAGATCACATTTGATACATCATGCCTTTGTACTGATGTGTTATTTGATAACGATTTCCATTCATTTGAATTGAAACATCCTATGGTCTATTCTATGGCAAGTAATGCCGATGTCCTACATAGTGGTCTCACTTCACACAGTACCCAGACCTCTGTCATCACAAACATTCTAATCTTATCAGGGGTTCCATTTGACCCTGGAGCTCGCCCTTTGACCCCTGGAATTTCCAAAAGGCCAAATTTTGGCCATAATTCGGATTCTGGCTGAAGGGTCAATTTTTCTCTAAATTATAGGTATTTTGGCTATATTGGTAAAATCCCATCAAATTTTATCAAAAGGACCCTCGAGGTTCACCACAACCCCTGCTTATAAAATTGATTTTCAACTTTCAATTTTATACAGTAAAACCTCAATAATAAAACCACCCCTGGTACCCTTGAAAAATGGTCTTTATTTGAGGTGATCTTCATATTGAGGTTGAATAAATGGACTTGAAAATTGTGCTCTTAATTTCGAGGTGGTCTTATTTTTGGCATGGTCTTGAGTGAGGTTTGACCGTATATGACAAGTAGACATTGTTCAGGAAACATTTTATATTTTTGTTAAATAAGGATAACGAAGATAGTTAAATAAAATTGATGAAATATCGCTCAAATGTTATTCAGAATTTTTTTTGGAGAGATATCTCTAAGTGAATATCGAGTTAGCACTAAAATATTTTAAGTTGACTTGTGCACAAGTAAATATCATGGTCCACCTTGTTTTTGTCTTATTAATGATATAGGCCGATATTCTGAATTATCAAAGCAGGAATCACATAAAAATAATTCAAAATCATCTGTAATGATCTTTAGTTGTCTCTCTAAAACCAGTTTCTATGTGAAATTCTTTGCTTTCATGTCTGTCAGGCTGCTTGTTCAGAACTAGGTAACTAGTGTGTATGTAAAAAGTTTTCATGAGGAATGTTTCAAATGCGGTCTGCTGCTTCACTGCATGAAATCACAAATTAATATTTATATTATTAAGCACATTTTTATCCACGCATTTTGTTATTTTTAGTAGAAAATTAGAAAAATGAGTGATTCTAAACCTGATTTGAGCTTATCTCTTCAAATATACGCAGCACATGTGCACATGATTAAGACGATATAATGTCAACATACCATGATTACATGTTATACCATGAAAACCTATTAGGTGTCCTAATACTAGAATGCTCCCATATCATAGATTTTAGTGGAAACTCAACTTAGTGAAAATGGAGCTGATTGGAAGTTGAGAAATACTTAAAAATAAGTTTAGTGGTTATATGCAGTAGAATCCCGTTGGCTAGAACTCAGTTGTGTCTAAAACACCCTTGTTGACTCGAACTGATTATGCAGTCCCAATTGAATTTCCTATGTAATCTATATTGTTTGACTACGTTTGGTTCGAACTGCCCAGCCTCGAACTCTCGAACCAATTATTTGGTCCCTTGATCATAAAATGGACTATTATTCACACTTTTAGGTCGAACAATACATTGCCTCACCTCATAATCGGATATGCTGGCAAATGAGCTCAATTGTGACACGGCGCGTGTTATTCACACGTTTTGAAAATTGCACGCAAATAACAAACTTCATTGATAATTTGTTTGCAGCTGTTTGAAGATTGATTAATGCAATAATTGATATAATTGATAAGTGTCATACGTATGTATGTATGTATAATTTAATTTCTATGCCATGTAGCTTGATACTACAGTACCGGAGACCGTATAGCTGCTATTGATTCTGTATGGTTATATGCTATATTCATTCATGTGTTTTCTGTTGTGTTATTGAATAAAATGTATAAAAAACACGATTTTGTTTTGTATGCTTTTTTATCATGCATTATGATTATTTATACAAGAGTTATACATTACTATGGACTTAAACACTCTTTGACAAGATATGCGGGCCATATTACGCACGCATGTTAATTATTTAAAAACCATGGTTGACTAGAACAAACTTTTACTCGAACAAATTTTGTCAGTCCTGACGAGTTCGAGCCAACAGGATTCAACAGTATATATAAGAGGCATGGTCAATCCACACAGTCCAAGACAACAAAAAATTTGAACGTTCAAAACAGAGAGTGCAATGGCGAAGCATTTAGATTTACCATACAAAACTAAATTACCCTACTATTCAATAAAGCATAACTGTCTAAAACGCATAATACGCAGATAACAAAACTCTCCAGAATATTAATAACACAGTTCATTTTCCTAATCATGACATGAATTCTGTATAATAATGCAGTTCTGGATATCTCTTCATATTTGCATATATTCAGATGACAATAATGCACGAGTTATTGCTTCCTCAATGTAAGACATTTTACCTTATCCTTGAGAGATTCCATAAATCCTGCAGTAGTTCCGGTGCAGTGAACAAGACATGTACCGAGAACACGTTGAGGTTGTGCCATCTGCAACAAATACAAAATACATGGTAAGATAATGGTAGAGTATGCTAGAATAACCCAGTTTTCTGTATGAACAACCACCATCCCCCACCCACTTCTGAACATTCAAGCCTTTTTCCCTAGTTCCCACGGGTCACACTATCTGACCCATACCCAAAGCCAAATATATGATTTTACCAACCCCAATTTTTTTTTCCAATCTGACGTACTTATGAAAAATCGTCTTCTGGAGCGACCTGGTAATATCAGATAATACATGGTTTCGAAAAGCCCAATTCATTTGACGTGCCTAAGAAGAAACATCGGGACCAGATATTTATTTCAGATTATATGATTAGTATTCAAACTGAAGGATGCCGAATAAACTAGGTTAGACTGTATGTACAGAATCGTACATTATGGAAACAAGAGAACAAAAAGAAGAGTATAAACAAATGCTGTAAGAAAATTGGATCATTTCTTTTGTACATAAAAGACGAATGTACTTACCAATAAGCTCAATATAAAGCATTAGACAGACATATATAATTTCATTATTCTATCTGAGAGACATTTCTGTGTACTTTATTTCATTGCCTGGCAATGTTTAACTGAATTACATCAGTAAGTCTAAAAAATGGTATGGTATACTTTTTTATCAATATCAATAGAAGTACCAGTAAGAGTTTGCCAACTTCTCTGGCAGCGACAGTAACACCGTTACCAACCGTAATTAAATTTGATATGTTCAAAGTCTTTTAGGGCAAACGAAAGAAAAACATGCCTTATATGAATACGGTACTTTATATGTGTATCCTAGCACACTATCTTAAGCTCTATCTTATTTCCCAAAGCAGACAGGAAAAGAACGTATACCATGCAATAGTTCAATTAGTCCTCTGCAATGACATTAACATTGCCAGGGCGTAAAAACACTGTTTAGTAAATGTCCTCCCAGTGATAAAGATGGATTTTCCTGTCTGATTTGTTTCTGGTATGAGTCATTGTACACATGTCAGACTATAATGACAAAAGTGCAAGATGTTTGTATTTCTGTCTACTGAACAGCAGTACCTATAACTGGAACTGATTTATACCCTCCGTAACACCACTTTTTCTGAGGACACATGGACCCTGGTTACTGCGATGCTCAGACCTACCCTGAAATATATGTCACTTGATGGTGACCATATTTGTATTTAGTTTCCAAGCAATCCTTTTGCATCAGTGAAAGTTAAGTTTGCATCCTAAATTTTTTACACACACACACCATACACACAACTGACCCAGATCATAAGATAAATATCCCCCTAAACTAGTACAGAAACAATTATATAAATATCATAATATCTCATCATCCTTCCTATCTCTAACACAGACGCTAGGAACAACATTTTCTCTATGCTGCCATGTAAGATGGACCACAGTTGCGACATTTTCTGCCATGTGGACCAAACCTTCTATCGAATATACTTACAGCAAACCGAGCAATTATATTGGCACCTGCACCTTCTCCAAGACATACAACATTCTTCACACTGAAATATAACAAAAATAAACATTCAAACTTGATATAGCATTCCTATTTAGCTAAGGGGGTTAAACACAGGAATGTCATTCAGGAGGTTCGGGTTTGATTCCTTCCATGACATTTGTCTACGGTCATGTGTCCTCCACTGATTCATGTAGAGAACTTGTCATGTGGAGGGGCAAAGTAGTACTGGTTTTAACTTGATTCCATGAACACTGGTTAGCTTAACTGACAGCCATATTTTACTAGATTCCAGGAACACTGGTTAGCATTACTGACTGCCATATTTTACTAGATTCCTGAAACACTGGTTAGCTTAACTGACGGCCATATTTTACTAGATTCCAGGAACACAGGTTAGCTCAACTGACTGCCATATTTTACTATATACAATGTATAGCTAAACAAATGTTGTAAAATGACGTAAAACTTGATAAAAACAAATCTAATTAGCATTATTTATCTAAAGATCTAAATAATCGAACTATCAAAAAAATTGATGTAATCCTATATGAAACATGTTTCTTTTAGACCACTTTGTCATACTATTATAAAGATTCTTAAAATACAAAATAGCAGATTTGCTCTCTTGACCAGTACATGATTTACGAATACCTGAAGTCACACAAATTTAGCAACTTTGCAACATAAGCTTCAACAAATATAACATCTTCACTCAGGAGAGCAGACCAATTAACAACCAATCAATCAGAGTGAGGCTGCTTATACTTCCAATCTGGACTAACTTAGATAGTTGCAACCAATCAACATTATTTGTGATAGGCAATAACTGTAGGAAACATTGAAACCCCATGAGACACAACTTTGATAAAATCACAAAAAGTTTCCTAGCAATTGGTTATTATACAAAACAGGAGACGCATTACCTATAAAATGTAATACAATTATAATACCGCATAAAAACCTGTGCAATTTCAGTAAATGTTTAAATCAATATTGCTAATGGCAATTACTATGTAATACAGGTGCCTCTCGGTTTGGTTTTGATTACGACCCTTTAGGTTTTCAATTATTCAGTTCATTTATATAAATAGATGAAATATAGATTTTTTTCTCAATAACCGTTAGATAACCAGATATGAACATGTCAAGTAAGAAGACTAAGAACAATGAGTCATAATATAAAAAAAAATGGGCAATGCCCACAAACCAGGTTTTTTATCCTAGTTATTTGTAACCAAGGCTCCATTTGTATAATGAATACATGATGATTATCAGTGCTGCAAAGGTGCCATAGGTGATACATGCATACACACACTCACACTTAGATATATTCTATATATATGCAACAACTATACACCAAGTTTATTTCAATACACCCACGCATAGCGAAGATATTAGGTGGAAACTGATTTTAAATTTTTTAATAAAAGTGACCTTGACCATGGACGGAAAGAACCCAAAAGCAATCCACATGTTCTTACTATACACCCAGTTTGATGTCAATATGATCAACGAAACTAAAGTTAATCGCCGGAAACAAAATTTCGTTTTTAAGTAACTGTGACCTTGACCTTTGACGGAACAAACCCAAAAGCAATCCCAAGCGAGCTCTCCACATGTTCTTACTATAAACCAAGTTGGATATTAATATGATCAACGGAACTCAAGTTATTCGCTGGAAACCCCCAGTTTGATGCCTGCCCGCCCGGCGCCCAACGACACACATCATTCTCATAACCTGGTTTTCGTTGAAAACCTGGTTTAAAAATAGAGCAATGACTAGAAATATAATTTCATGCCTTGTAATAAAAGTAAACTGTTCCAAAAGCTGTGTAACTATAGGATGACAAGTATAAACTTATGAGTTCTCTGACTAGAATATATATCATCCGACGTATCAAAAAAAATATTCGCAAGATTATAGTATCAAACTGAACCGTGAGAAATAAGAACCTAAAATAATCTAACTCCGCTTAATCGTTGCAGCCCAAGAATGAAGCTGATATAGAAAAGACATCACAGACATGAAAAACAGTTGGACCTCATTCATTAGAATTCATCTGGTCCGAAATTTTATTTCGAATAATACATAGTTTCGAATAGCCCATTTCAATTTGTGCCATAGAAGACACATCGGGATCTGATATTTATTTCGGATGATATGAAGTATTCGGATATAAGGTTGTCGAATAAACGAGGTTTGACAGAAGTACCATGTAAAAACAAGAGAAAGTAGACATATACCTTAACCACAGTTTGGCTGGACATAAAACAAACAGGAAAACATCGGTATTTATCGATATTAAAGCAGAATTATTCCTGTTTTACAAGATGTTATCAGTAATCATTTGTCAAGAACAGTATAAATTCAATGCAAACATGACAATTATTACAATTAGATTTTCCAGGCAATGCTGACTGACAGCTGAGTCCAAGATGATTTATGTATTTCTTACAGCAAATATTTTACATCACTTTAATATCGGCCATAATTACTATTGCTTTCATAAATTCATCTAACAAGGAGTGTTTATTACATTTTGATATTATTCTTGAGCACAACATATTTCATTAATCAGTAAAAGAAGAACAATTTTACAAAAAAAAGATTTTCAGACATTAAAGATGTATCTCAGGCTCATCTGAACCTAAATGTTTTTAATGGGCTTCACATCCATAATTGTTGTTACATAGTCTAAAACATCATTAATAACAACCATAATGCCATGTAAAACTGTTTAATGCCCCGGTCACACATTCACGGATCCTCTTGCCGGATCCACTACGGATGGAAACTCACGGATGACCCCGGAAAAGACTATATCCGTGGTCCGCTACAGATGCTCTACGGTTTGACTACGGGTTTTGACGGATCAACCAAGGATAATGCAGAAAATGGGCTAGTTGACAACGGGAGTGATACGGATTGCTACGGTTCGGTACGGTTTAGTACGGAATGACACGTGTCACGGCGTATGCACTGCGGATTAACAACGGTTCGCTACGATTTTTGTACGGGTTAGCACGAATTAGAATGGTCTGGCACGGATAAGTACGGACTCTCACGGAGCGCCACGGACTTGCCACGATAAGCAACCCGTACACATAAACTCCCGCGCTCGCTTTTCATTCCACAACTTTTTTGGTACAACCTCTGCTGCTTCGCTTCCAAGGTGTCTAAGTTGCCACCCCTGGTGTTCTGCACATCGTCCATGTTAACACCCTCTCTCCAGGCTCCGGGGATGACGTTGTGGTTAACATCCTCTTGATCCATGAGAGGGTTCTGTTCACCAGGATATCTGACCCTCATGATGTTGTGAAGGCACACACAGGCGAGGACTATGACATGTACTGTATCAGGGTCCTTCAACACGACGGAGAGCAAACACCGGAATCTGTTTGCAATGATACCAAATGCATTTTCCACAGCTCGTCTGGCCCTCGAGAGGCGGTAGTTGAAGATCCTCTCGTCATTGGTAAGACCCCGTATGGAGAAGGGCTTCATGAGCCAGGTTTTCATGCCAAATGCATCGACAGCAATGATGTCTTATCGTTCTGTCATCACCGGGAAGGGGGGCTGCTGGTGGGATACCGATTACACCCCTTTCAATCACGTTTTTCAGCTCACACTGGTTCCAAATCTGAGCGTCGGGGCAACCACCTTGTGCACCAATATTCACCCACCGGAACTTGTAATCGGCGTCGACTAGGGCCATCAGAACTATTGAGTGATATCCTTTATAGTTGTAGTATAGGAAGTCACAGTTTTTAGGACACCGTATGGCAACATGTTTGCCATCTAGAGCACCGAGAGCATGTGGGAACTGCCATTTTGCAGAAAACTGGTCGGCTTTTGCCTGCCACTGTAGGAGTGTCGATAACATCCCCAGCATATGTTGCAATTATGGTCTCGCATACATCCCGAACAATACCAGAGATGGTATTGTGCGCCACCCTGAAGCCATACATCAAGGTCCGGTAGCTATCCCCTGTAGCCAGGTATCGTAGGGTGACTGCTAGCCTCACTCCAGGTTCGATGGTCTGTATCAGGTAATGTTCTTCATAATCATGCGACCCACTACTTGTAACTGTGCTTGGAACATCTGTGGGTCTATTCTCACAAAGTTCTTGAAAGCTGTTCAGCCATGAGTGCTTCATACTGGCCGTGGATGGGTCGTCGGAGGAGCCAGCCAGTTAAGTGCCAGCCTCAGTTGTTGGTTGTTCATGTTGGTTGTTGTTAGATGTAGACTTCTTGGATGGAACAGATATGAAGTAGGGCCCTATCAACGTGAACAGAACGGGGGTGATACCTATATGACATAATCCAAAATAAACTGTAGTGGACCGTAGTAAGCCGTATTATGCCGTGATGTCACGTAGGAATCCTTGAGAAACCTTGGTAATCCCTACCTATCCCCAAGAGAACGTAGTGCGATCGTGCTGATCCGTGACAAATCCGTAACAAACCGTATTGTATCCTAGGCTAATCCGTGGTGTAACCGTACAAGTACGTAGTTCATCGTAACTAACCGTACCGATCCTGGAGTCCGGGGATGTACTACGAATAAGTACGGTTTATTACGGACTACAACGGATTAGTACGTTCTAATACGGATCAGTAAGGATGTACTACGGTAGTCTGATCCGTGGGGAATTTTTGAACATGTTCAAAAATTGTCACGGATATACAAGTACTACTACGATTGACCCAGGATACAATACGGACAGCTACGGACAGCTACGGACCACTACAGATTGCCACGAATGATGCCGGATCGTATCCGTGGCTAATCCGGCCCGTGAATGTGTGACCGGGGCATAAAACACACTTGTTTACTCATATTACTAACAACCAAAACTAGTAAAAAACACCTGCTTGTTATAAAAGTTTTTTTAATTTCATCGTAAAACAAATTTCTTTTTTGTCAAATACAGAGAAAAACATTATAAATGTATTCTGCGATAATGCATATTTATTGAAGTTTTGACTAGATAAAGTATATTTTTCATGTTTGTTTAGGTAAACAAATGAACAAAAAAATGAGCAGGTAATTATGTTAGCGAATAAACCCTGATGCTGAGGAATGCTATGTACTTAAACCTCAACAAACAAGGAAAGATATAAGGAAATATTAAAACCAAACAGCAGAGTATTTAACAGTAATTTATGTTTCCATTTGATACTGTAAGTATATTAAAGTCATGCTTGTGATGTATGTGTTCAGATGTAACAACCAACATATGGCGGGCAATTAACACTATAATGAAACAGTTGGAAGCTAACAACAATATCTCTTTCAGTTCAGTTTGTATACTTATGTCTGAGTTATAACTTATATATATGTATATATATATACCTAGACCTGATTTCTAAAACTTCTCAATTTGAGATTTCGTTTACTCAAGTCAAACATTTTGTTTCTGGTATGTAACAAACAGTAAGACCACAGATAAAGGCAAAATCTAGTTTACATATCAGCTCTTTTGATTGACTGAATGGCAAAGTGGCAGAGTGAATTAGAGGTTTTTATATTTTTTTCAGAAAATATAAAGGTTTCAAAGGATTTGCAAAAGTTAAGTATTCTAACAGGTTTAAAAGGTAGATTTCACTAGGAGGCCGGCCATTGCAATCTTTTACAAAACTGGGGCCTTAAGTATATTATATATTGTGTAATATAAAAATGATATCATACGCACATCTCACTGTCCTAATGCTCCGTATATTAGCACAGATACATAAGGAGGTACATCAGTGAGGCATGTACCCATTCATTTGCCTCAAGTAACTGCCCTAATGTAATAAAATTATTACAAACTATTCATCAGAACCACTGACCAGTGCATTCAACAAAACCCCAGTACATTGTGCCTCCATGTAGATTTCAACCAAGTTACCAGTCACTGCTGTAACATTAACACTATCATAGACATGTAATGTAGAATCTGTCTAGCTGTTTACAACTTTCATTCTTCACCAGCAAAGGCGAAACTGACAGTTGAAGGTTAAAACAGACATAATCTGAATATTAAAGTCCACACAATCATCATGTCATCCATTCTAAGTCTAACAAGATGACATTGACAAAAGATGTTAAGCACATAAAGAGATAAGATGCTGGTACACAAACTTCTTCATTCTTAAAAGATTTACAGATTCTGCAAACTTGCAGCAGTCATCTTTTGTTGAGTGATATTACGTTTAATGTCTCATCAACAATTTTTTTATCTTCATTACACCTGGGCTAAAACCCAGACCTTCTGTTGCCCATCTTACACCTGGGTTAAAGCCCAGACCTTCTGTTGCCCATCTTACACCTGGGCTAAAACCCAGACCTTCTGTTGCCCATCTTACACCTGGGCTAAAACCCAGACCTTCTGTTGCCCATCTTACACCTGGGTTAAAGCCCAGACCTTCTGTTGCCCATCTTACACCTGGGCTAAAACCCAGACCTGTTGCCCATCTTACACCTGGGCTAAAGCCCAGACCTTCTGTTGCCCATCTTACACCTGGGTTAAAGCCCAGACCTTCTGTTGCCCATCTTACACCTGGGTTAAAGCCCAGACCTTCTGCTGCCCATCTTACACCTGGGTTAAAGCCCAGACCTTCTGTTGCCCATCTTACACCTGGGTTAAAGCCCAGACCTTCTGCTGCCCATCTTACACCTGGGTTAAAGCCCAGACCTTCTGTTGCCCATCTTACACCTGGGTTAAAGCCCAGACCTTCTGCTGCCCATCTTACACCTGGGTTAAAGCCCAGACCTTCTGCTGCCCATCTTACACCTGGGTTAAAGCCCAGACCTTCTGCTGCCTATCTTACACCTGGGTTAAAGCCCAGACCTTCTGCTGCCCATCTTTCACCTGGGTTAAAGCCCAGACCTTCTGCTGCCCATCTTACACCTGGATTATACCTTGGTTAAAGCCCAGAGCCTTCTGCTGCCCATCTTACACCTGGGTTAAAGCCCAGACCTTCTGCTGCCCATCTTACACCTGAATTATACCTTGGTTAAAGCCCAGACCTTCTGCTGCCCATCTTACACCTGGGTTAAAGCCCAGACCTTCTGCTGCCCATCTTACACCTGGGTTAAAGCCCAGACCTTATACTGCCCATCTTACACCTTTATTAATTACACTATTAATACGCCAACATAATACAATACATGTATTATAGACACACATGAAACACTTAAAGCACTCTGAATAAACAATGCAAAATCATCAGCATCAAAGTTCAGTGACATATTGGAGGAAAACTATATGCAGAAAGGACTGTGTTTAAATTTTTGAGCGGCAAGTATGCTAGTCACTCATACATTAATTGTTTTATATCCCAGGTAAGCATGTTTACTGCATTTTAATGGTTAATGAACTATTTAACACAGTTTCATGTCAGTGACACAAGATATGACTGTCCTTAATAAACCTTTCTTTTTTAACTTCTGACTGACTGCTTGTCACCTTTGGTACTTCATTCAGCATGGGAGGAGTAATCTTACATTTTTATTAACAAACAAAAAAGAAGGAAAACAGTATCTCAATGTTAATGAATAAGAATGATAATTATTTTATTCAATTAGACCATATCTAACTTAAGGTCATACCAATATAGGTCTATGTTCAGCATCCTCAGGTGGGTCGGTTTTTGCAGTCCGATTAAAAAAGTATTTAGGAAAATGTCCTAGAAGTGATGTTAAAATATTACGACATTGACCCATTTAACTGATAACAATGTGTCAGGTAGCCAAAGTGACCATGTTCAAATCTGATAAAAAATAATTAAATCTAGTCATGCACTTTGTGTTGTTCATGTTAACTAGTTATTTGTTTGTTATGTCTTGATGTATAATGTCTTTGTATGTGTGAAGAAAAATGGTATGGACACAAAAGAAATATGTTGTTTTTTCAACAATGTTTATTTTTCCTGCCTTCTATAGGAAGGCTTTGAAAACTGAGCCTGACGCTAAACATACATAAAATTTGATACAACCTAAAGTATGTATTACAGCCATTAAACTCCTATGGCTAAAACATTTTATCTTAATTATTGATAATTTCATTTATTGCATGCATTTTGTAACAATCTTTTCTTAATTATTGATAATTTCATTTATTGCATGCATTTTGTAACAATCTTTTCTTAATTATTGATAATTTCATTTATTGCATGCATTTTGTAACAATCTTTTTCCTAAAGGAGTGACATAGACTATAATTTACCACCAGGAATGAGAAAATGTTGATCAAGTCTGTGAAAACCGCAATTGTATCTGTCTAAAGCGGTGATAATTATCAACATTATAAAATGTTATGGGATCTATACTATATGAATAATCTCTGTAAAAGATGAAGTTAATGACTGACTTATGGTAGGAAATTATGTAAATTCAAGAATGTAGCAAAATATCGACTAGCCTTCTTTTCCTCACAGAACTCACGGATTAAACAATAACATTATACTCATCTCGGCACTGCTCGCTAAACGTCTGAAGTTGCCGAATCATTAACTTATCGACTCGCGTAAATATCTGCTTATACATGTAGTATGTCTACTGTAAATTTGACCAAAATGAAATGACACTGTCAGTGATGGCTAATCATGATATGAACAATTGAGTTTAATCTTCACATACACAGTTATTCTGAACACATAAGGCCATCATTGAAAAATTCTTTGTTTGGAATAACCCTACCTACCCATGAAAATGGCCCCAACTCAATGTTGAGGGGCCTCTGTGGGAAGTATTTTTTAGCAGAGTATTGATAGTAAACTTTTTGACCATAAAAAATAATAAGTAAAGAGCTTAATTACCTACCAACCCACATACATTTTGCTGGGTAGGTTTAAACCAAACACATTTTTAAAGATGCCAAAGCCTCACTCGGTGCTTGATCCTAAGATTGGTACATGTCAATGGCTGCAAGTCATAGTAATACCAGTATTAATTAATTACAATCTGTAACCAGGGATAATTCTAGCAAGCGATTTATGTGATTTCTGGCACAAAAATCATCTTAATCTCATTGAAAATACATAAATGTGAGAGAATATCGGGCTGGCTCACAGTTCGCGTAGTTCGTGCCTTTTCGCTTAATTAATTTCTTTTCGCTCAATTGTTTTAAAGCGTTTGTGCATCCCGGAAGAGTCTTTGTTTACAAGCGTTTTACACACTGGATTTAAGCATCTACTATCTGAAGTGATGCAAAGTAATGAGATGGGAAGACATCGTCTGCCATACGCATTGTGACATAATCAGTTTAAATAATAATGTAGCATCAGTTTATATCAATACGTAAGCGTTTCATTATAGTCAATATGAATTAAATTACTATTCAGCATTCAATTATTCTTGCGTCATCCATTTCTCATTTAAAATCTCACTGGAATTAAAATTCTCTCACCAATTTTTGACAAACGGGAGAAATTCTCTGATTGAAAATCTGACATAGATCTCAATTAACCCTGAATAGCCAAAGCACATAAGACATGACAAGTTACACTGTGATCGGTTCAGTCGATAAATTCTACAGTCTGACATCAAACAAGCATTTGTGTGAAAGAAGCATTGTGTGACATTGTGCTATAAATTCTACAATTTCCTTGTCACGAATAAAATTCAACAATTAAGTCTCATAGTTATAAATACTCAAGACTTTTTAATCAATAGTGGTAAATTCACTCAGTTTATAAAATGTTATTGCAAACAAAGGGCATAGGCATGGTATATTAAATATGGATTCAAACTGAACAAATGCACGGAAACTGCATGTACTCATTTTATACAACAGAAATATACAGCAAGGACCATTAATTATGTTTGTATACAAGTTCCTTTATAGATCCACTAGCCCAAATTCGGCAATTTTCAAAAATAAATATAATTGAAAAATGACTGTTCGCATCTTTTCGCATCTGTTACGGGCCATTCAGTTGAGTTTTTAGCTTATACCAAAATAACCAAAGCGCTTAATGTTAGCGCCTCGTCTATACCATATAAATACCATGGCAGTGAATTTTAGTATAAAAAGTGATTGTTCAACATTTTGGCAATACTTTGATAGACAAACGCTTCTTCCTGTGAGGAAAGACAATGATAATTAGTGTTTATTTTCCACAGGTAAAAATCTTCAACTGGCCCAGTGACTCAGTCTTAGAATTTTTCGCATTTCATGTGGAATGTCGCATGTTCAATCGCCGACCTAGACATAACAAAGTTTTTAAAAAAGGTGAAATTAACAGAGCTTCCATTGGTCAACAAATATGGCCAAGACTAAGACAAGTCGGCCCCAGGTTGGGTTAATTTTACAAGTCCAAACAGTGGTATCAGTGTGACAGTATAGCATTAACCAGACAGTGGTACCAGTGTGACAGTATAGCGTTGACCAAACAGTGGTATCAGTGTGACAGTATAGCATTGACCAAACAGTGGTATCAGTGTGACAGTATAGTGTTGACCAAACAGTGGTATCAGTGTGACAGTATAGCGTTGACCAAACAGTGGTATCAGTGTGACAGTATAGCGTTGACCAAACAGTGGTATCAGTGTGACAGTATAGCGTTGACCAAACAGTGGTATCAGTGTGACAGTATAGTGCTGACCAAACAGTGGTATCAGTGTGGCAGTATAGCGTTGACCGAACAGTGGTATCAGTGTGGCAGTATAGCGTTGACCAGACAGTGGTACCAGTGTGACAGTATAGTGTTGACCAAACAGTGGTATCAGTGTGACAGTATTATAAGTGTTGACCAAACAGTGGTATCAGTGTGACAGTATAGTGTTGACCAAACAGTGGTATCAGTGTGACAGTATAGTGCTGACCAAACAGTGGTATCAGTGTGACAGTATAGTGTTGACCAAACAGTGGTATCAGTGTGACAGTATAGTGTTGACCAAACAGTGGTATCAGTGTGACAGTATAGTGTTGACCAAATAGTGGTATCAGTGTGACAGTATAGCGTTGACCAAACAGTGGTATCAGTGTGACAGTATAGCGTTGACCAAACAGTGGTATCAGTGTGACAGTAAAGCGTTGACCAAACAGTGGTACCAGTGTGACAGTATAGCGCTGACCAAACAGTGGTATCAGTGTGACAGTATAGCGTTGACCAAACAGTGGTATCAGTGTGACAGTATAGCGCTGACCAAACAGTGGTATCAGTGTGACAGTATAGCGTTGACCAAACAGTGGTATCAGTGTGACAGTATAGCGTTGACCAAACAGTGGTATCAGTGTGACAGTATAGCGTTGACCAAACAGTGGTATCAGTGTGACAGTATAGTGCTGACCAAACAGTGGTATCAGTGTGGCAGTATAGCGTTGACCGAACAGTGGTATCAGTGTGACAGTATAGCGTTGACCAGACAGTGGTACCAGTGTGACAGTATAGCGTTGACCGAACAGTGGTATCAGTGTGACAGTATAGCATTGACTGAACAGTGGTATCAGTGTGACAGTATAGCGTTGACCAGACAGTGGTACCAGTGGTACCAGTGTGACAGTATAGTGTTGACCAAACAGTGGTATCAGTGTGGCAGTATAGCGTTGACCGAACAGTGGTATCAGTGTGACAGTATAGTGCTGACCAAACAGTGGTATCAGTGTGGCAGTATAGCGTTGACCAAACAGTGGTATCAGTGTGACAGTATAGTGCTAACCAAACAGTGGTATCAGTGTGGCAGTATAGCGTTGACCGAACAGTGGTATCAGTGTGGCAGTATAGCGTTGACCAAACAGTGGTATCAGTGTGACAGTATAGCGTTGACCGAACATTTGTCTGTGGAACGTAGAACCCAACACACACCTAACACTAGTAATCTACATTAGTTGTGAAACATCATCGTCTATGTGAAATATATACCATAATGATATTAATATTGTTAATATACTTACTCTAATTGATCCAAAACACACACCAAATCTTCACCAATGCTTTGCATGCTGGGAAACACGTAACTGAAATCATATAAAATATATATGTATAATATATAAAACAATGGGAATATTTTTTATTAATATAACACATAAAAAAAAAGGGTGGAAAGGGAACCACATCCATCTGCCTGCTTATTTATATGCAGAAAGACTTCTTTTACTTTGATTCCTTGACATAAGCTACTTTAATATATTCATACAATCAACATTTATATATATGTTAAGGTAGGTATGTAATTGATTAATTATACCACAGAACATAAAAACACGTTTATAATGACCGAGATATTCTAATTTAACAGAAAATGCAAACGCATTGCATTATAGAACATGAATATGTATGCTTATGTACCTAATCTAAATAACATAACCTTGAAGTGTTAAAACAAGATTGATGGTTCGTGTTGAATAAAATAAATGTTGATGATCATTTCAAGACAAATTAAGTAAGAAGAATGAACCTAGTGTTTCTAGATTTAACCAAATTACTGTATACCTGTTAATATAGATAATTGTGCTTTTGTTTCAAATATATTTAAGTACGTTATTTTCGAAACAGAATACAAGGCCTGGAATTATGACCATATGTTCACCACTCAAATCACAACATTGACAGTGTTGTGTCCGAGTTGGGAGATTTAAGTGTCCAATGAAAATGAGTGTAGAGTATTCTTGGTGTCAATCTTCTATTAGATTTGAGGATAAATCTGAGATTCGAGTGTAAATCTGAGATTTGAGTGTAAATTGGAGATTCGAGTGTAAATCTGAGATTTGAGTGTAAATCTGAGATTTGAGTGTAAATCTGAGATTTGAGTGTAAATCTGAGATTTGAGTGTAAATCTGAGATTTGAGTGTAAATCTGAGATTTGAGTGTTAATCTGAGATTTGAGTGTAAATCTGAGATTTGAGTGTAAATCTGAGATTTAAGTGTAAATCTGAGATTTGAGTGTAAATCTGAGATTTAAGTGTAAATCTGAAATTTGAGTGAGAATCTGAGATCTAAGTATGAATCTGAGATTTGAGTGTAAATCTGAGATTTAAGTGTAAATCTGAAATTTGAGTGAGAATCTGAGATCTAAGTATGAATCTGAGATTTGAGTGAAAATCTGAGATTTAAGTGTAAATCTGAAATTTGAGTGAGAATCTGAGATCTAAGTATGAATCTGAGATTTGAGTGTAAATCTGAGATTTAAGTGTAAATCTGAAATTTGAGTGAGAATCTGAGATTTGAGTGAGAATCTGAGATTTGAGTGAGAATCTGAGATTTGAGTGTAAATCTGAGATTTAAGTGTAAATCTGAAATTTGAGGGAGAATCTGAGATTTGAGTGAGAATCTAAGATTTGAGTGAGAATCTGAGATTTGAGTGAGAATCTAAGATTTGAGTGAGAATCTAAGATTTGAGTGAGAATCTGAGATTTGAGTGAGAATCTGAGATTTGAGTGAGAATCTGAGATTTGAGTGAGAATCTGAGATTTGAGTGAGAATCTGAGATTTGAGTGAGAATCTGAGATTTGAGTGAGAATCTGAGATTTGAGTGAGAATCTGAGATTTGAGTGAGAATCTGAGATTTGAGTGTAAATCTGAGATTTAAGTGTAAATCTGAAATTTGAGTATGAATCTGAGATTTGAGTGTAAGTCTGGGATTTGAGGGTCAATCTGAGATTTGAATAACTGCCTGCTATTTGTTGATTTTGTCATAAAATCATTTACTCAAAAAAATGGACATTTCCTGGCATTGAGAATGGGGCTGAAATACCACCTGTGGACTGTTAGAAAAGTCCCTGTTGTTTCTCTTTCTTAGAGAATGTTAAAATCCTAGTCTTACATACAGTGTACATGATGAGTAACATGATGCAATCCTAGTCTTACATACAGTGTACATGATGCGTAACATGATGCAATCCTAGTCTTACATACAGTGTACATGATGCGTAACATGATGCAATCCTAGTCTTACATACAGTGTACATGATGAGTAACATGATGCAATCCTAGTCTTACATACAGTGTACATGATGCGTAACATGATGCAATCCTAGTCTTACATACAGTGTACATGATCGTAACATGATGCAATCCTAGTCTTACATACAGTGTACATGATGCGTAACATGATGCAATCCTAGTCTTACATACAGTGTACATGATGCGTAACATGATGCAATCCTAGTCTTACATACAGTGTACATGATGCGTAACATGATGCAATCCTAGTCTTACATACAGTGTACATGATGAGTAACATGATGCAATCCTAGTCTTACATACAGTGTACATGATGCGTAACATGATGCAATCCTAGTCTTACATACAGTGTACATGATGCGTAACATGATGCAATCCTAGTCTTACATACAGTGTACATGATGCGTAACATGATGCAATCCTAGTCTTACATACAGTGTACATGATGCGTAACATGATGCAATCCTAGTCTTACATACAGTACGCGTGTACATGATGCGTAACATGATGCAATCCTAGTCTTACATACAGTGTACATGATGAGTAACATGATGCAATCCTAGTCTTACATACAGTGTACATGATGCGTAACATGATGCTAACAACCAGTCACAACAGTCTGAATGTAAATATACATGCAACATCAACACATGATAAATGAATGCCATTAAACTGCATGTTTACATACAGAGTATTATAGCTGTGTCGAGTTCTATTCAGGGACACTCTGTATCATCTACTTCATGAATCAACTTTATAATACAATATCCTGTAATCTTATACTGGTCCAAAGTGCAAACCTGCCAGTACTACAGGTTCCAAAAAACTACGGGATGCATTTTTTGTTGATTATATTTCAGTAAGCTATTACATTTAAGAGCTGTTCCACAACAAAACCTGTAGTTTCAGATTTTGACGTTTTCTAACGGATATATTCAATACCAAACTTATCAAAATCAGACCCCTACTTTTTTATAGTTGTTCCAGTATTTACAAAATTAATAGAAAAGTTTACGACGCAAAATTTACCCAATTGATCAAGGGTCTTTTACCCAAAATGGACAGAAAAGCCCTTTAAAAAGGTTTTGTCATGGAAGCGCTCTATGATTCAAGTGTATTGAATTATCCAAAAAAAAAATGTAAACCTGCCACAAATCACATTCATCGTTTCAGATCACTTCATCATCATTTAGCGAAGATTCTCCTAGTACAGAATGGCGGGTTAATTCTGACCAATATATTTGATAAACAATTACATTCAACTATCAGACGACAGAAAGTTAGCGGAGGAGCGTCAGTGAAACCAGTCTTTCTGATTGCTTATTTATATGCAGATTGACTTGTTAAGCTTTCATTTCCCTGTCATATGCTCACACACTTACATCACTTGTCCCTGAATATGCACATAAAGCAGAGAAACTTTGCAATACAAGTTTATCATCTTAATAAAAGTTCTGGGTCACATGATGATATCACCATTACCAGAGGATGTTTTCATGAAGATGAAGTCTCAAGAACTGTGCAGATGTGTTAATAGTTCAACAAAGCACTAAAACATGACAAGTAATGCAATTGTGATTAATCAAGAGCCATAACTCTGAAACAGTACAGATTGACTGTTAGTTACATTAAGGAGTTCGTACAGTTTCACATTTTACATGTAGGGCATAAACTTTTGTTGTGTACTGTAGTCAAGGGAAGTTACTCCAAAGTAGACTAAAACTGTGCCGGGATACTGTTGACGATAACACAATGACTAACAAATTGGCAACCACACAAAGCTCACCTTCATTTACTTATGGGCTTAAGTGAGTATATTAAAATACAGTTACAATCGCACTATCAGAAAAATACAGAAACTGATTCAGCGTCCATTTCCTGGACATAAGTTTTTTGTGTCTCTGACGCAATTTTCACATCGAGGACCCGTATTTATGAACAGGTGTGCATCTGTTACAAGGACCTGCATTTTTAAGTGTCCAATTAGCCCATTTCAGCAAATTGGCACTTATTGTTATTTAAATACCTTTGAGGTAATTACTTTTACCCAATAACTAACGCCTTTGTGCTTGAACCTTGCAAACGTTTTGGTAATACATGACCACAATGGCTGATGAAAAAATGTCATAGCCAAAATTTATCAGAGACTCCCAAATTTGCTCATGTGAGAGTACATTTTAAGACCCCCCCTTTGAAAAATCCTAGGGAAAACCCTACTGAGCATAAAATTATATAGAGGTGATATGTATTAATGTATACATTATGGTCTCGAAAACACTACATCAGACATTATACATGAAATATGAAAATTATAAATTACAGGTAAAATAATTTAACCTTTACCGTTACATGAAGTCAACAATTAATGTGTGAATAAATACATAATTTCTAGAATCATGTGACAAGTTATGAGACATTACACTTGTCATAGAAAACGGAAAATATATTCACGACGTAACAGACAGAAACATCTTTCACTCTAAGGATTAAACTTATATAGTGTCTTAAAATAGAAGTAAAATATTTCACAATAGTTTTTTATGTTGAATGAGGGTGAATTAACAATTCTAACGCATATCAGCCTTGCGTTCAGTTACGGCTAAGGGAAGTCATTCACAGTTCATGTCGCTAAAAAGTGTATTGACCGCCTCGTTTGTATTCTGGTTCTCTGCCTCAAAGACAGTAAAGACAGGGAACCAGCCCTGCGTTCATTTTGCAATTTGATTCCCCGTGTGCATACACTGTGAAACGGTGGGCCAGGGATATAAAACAAAAAGTGAACGACAGTTAGCCGTAACCGAATGCAGTGTTCGGCTCTCAACTTCGCGTGCTTCCTCGGAGTTGCTCGAGTGAGTGGGCACACAGTGGGCGTGCACTTTTTGGCAAACAGTGCGTTCAGTAGCAAATTGGGTGCACAGTTTCGTAACTCGAGCGAGTGTTAGCCTTAACCGAATGCAAGGCAGGCACCTTACTCAGGGACCTCAGAGGGAAGGCGGGAGGGGAGGGTCACAGCCCTTGGTAGGGGGAATTTCAAGCAAACTGGGGGAATTTTTGTCATCTGTCTGGTCAAGTTCAAACTAGAGTAGACATACAATAATCCTCAAACAGTTGAACGTATTGGTAAATAAAACACTAAAACATATCAGATATAGTGCTGTTAGATTGACCGTGAACAGGTGTATGAACTTTCAAGTCCGATCCACGTCAATTTAGGTAAGGAAATTTTCTCATGTGTAAAGCTATAACTGCTGTTTGGATTACTTTTTTTTCAAACAGTACCACAGCCTTTTTCTCCGACAAGCTTACGGACAAACACGAACATTTCAATACACCTTACGTCTGCTCGTCAGAAAATCTGTGTTTCATTCACTGTTACATGTGCAACTATATGACGATTATTGTATGTCTACATCAGTTTGACACTGACAAGAAAAAGATGTTGAAAAATTCCCCCCCCCTTTTGCTTGAAATACGCCCTACCTTGGACTGCCCCCCCCGTCCCCAAAGTAGAGTGAGCAGTCATCAACATGCCTTATACAAATCATGTAAACTCACATGCATTGAATCTTTCTCCATTTAAAAGCCTCAGGAAAAATTAGTGACGCAATCAAGCTAAATTCGGTCGATATCTATTGACTTCTTTTTCTACAGTAAATAAAATATATATATAGACCGCCCTTCAAACTGTAAATTATCAATCAATTATGAATAATCCAGTATCTAATCATACATAACATGAAAATGTTAGTTTATTTAATGTTCTTGTAAAGTACAATAGGTGATTAGTTAATACAGAGATGCATAACTTAAGTAGGTCAAATTTAACGTAAAACAATTCAATTTTCTTAATTTATAAATCTTAAAACTGCTTTTATACTCAATCAAACTTAGAAGTAATAACCCATGTACAGTAATAATGTTGTAAGATGTTGATTATCAAAGAATGAATGAGTTGATTAATTCATTAACATTACTAATGTTGTGTCACATTAAATACACCATAAATTTGCTTAAGATGCAATTTTTGTTGCATTTTGATGAATTTCAGGTAATTTTATGTGAGACTAGTGCAAAATCACAGGCGTTTACTGACCCCTGCAACAAGACAAAGCTTCACTCCTGTAACTGACCAATAATAAACATCCTAAAAAAGTAGGAAACTTTTAAAAGTACAAGTTTTAGTAAAAGGTAAAAGATTTTCTTCAAAAGTTATGTCATAGAGTTGTGAGGTGGTGTTTCACATGGATAAATAAGATTTTTTATCGGAGAGAAGTTGATGAAACTATCCCGGTAGAGCCATTGACCGATTCTTCGTGTTCCACATGATTTTATAGATACGTCATACGTGTCTTAGCACAAAAGTGCCCCCCCACTTCACTCAATCCAAGGGCATAATTGTATGTGATGACTAATATTTCAAAGCTTAGTTACAATCAGTCAAATACTTTTTGAGATATGAGTGATACAAACTTGAATTATTGTTTGCCTCAGCAAAGTCTCTTCCCGTTCTTACATCTGTAAACAACAAATTGAAGTCTCCTGTGGCCGAGTGGTTAAGGCATCCGCCTTGGGAGCGGGAGGTAGAAGGTTCGAATACCAGTAGGGGTCTGTTCTGATATGGCCGGTTGGTGAGCCGCCATCTAGTTAAATTATGGTTACTGTGCGCCTATATACCTGCCTGTTACCTGGCATCAAAGGATAGGAATCGGGGAGTAAATATGCTCAGAAATTATTGGTGTCTTAGTTAGAAATGGCTGGCCCTTTAAATAGGGGTGACAGTATAATAAATAAACACTTTTTACATGACAATAAGGTGTAAATACATAAGGTACATGCAAGTTCAATAAATGTGTGAAGTGTTGTCTTGCAATGGTTAGAGGACAGGTTGCTGGAGGGAAGATGATGTAGTTATAAAATAGTAATAAATGCCTCTGTATAGAGAGTCATTTTTCTATGTATAGTACAGGCAATGTCTATATAATATATATAGTGAGAGTATATATTGTATAGACTGCCACTAGATTGTCTATACAACATAGACCACATGAGCTTAATGGAACATTGTAAATACAATACAGAAGGTTGAAAAAGTGGCCACTAATTGGACGGTTTGCGGTGAGCGTGGGGCATTTCGATTTGTTTGTTTTTAATCAGTTTTAATGCTGTTTTTCAACAATTTTTGGTAAATATATGGTGGTCAGTTGAACTAACAAGTTTTCTTAGAATTAATTATCGACCAGTACAAACTGTTCCACAAGTTGATTACGACTAATATTCAAGTCCATTTAAATTCAAGTCATTATCATTATCTAAAAGACAACAGATCGCAAAAAAATAATGTGAAATTGTATAGTGCAAAAATAAGCAGTGCATTGTACAACATAATTATTCATTCTTGAAAAAACCTAAATCAGTTCATCATTGGCTAAATAATTATTGTTGATTAAGATAGTTCCAACATTTTATGTTGCTGGAGTTGTTCACTGAAGAGAAAAAACTGAAAAGTGTAAGAATATAAGCAAAATAATTGTTGCAATATTTGTTCATTATTGGGTACTCTCACCCCTGGTCCTCGGACCCATCACACCTACCAATAAAAACACACAGAAATAGGAACAGTACACAAGTTATATAGTCTCGTAACAATATTCATCTGATAAATAACCAGGAAAAGAATTACAATGTATTTACAATTAGAAAGTCACATAAACAGCCCGGGTCATGCAGTGTCCCTTCTAGCATATTTTGCACATACGCGGCGACCAGGGTGGAACCACCAACCTTCTGCAAACCAGCCGGATAGCTGCCTCACCAGGGGGTCATTAATTCTCTAAGTAGAAGTAGCACGCTCAACGCAGGGTATGAACTCACAACCTTTGGATCAGGAGTCAGGCGCTATACCCCTTGACCACTATGCCTTCAAAAACCACTAACTTAATTCTTATATAGCATGAAATGTTTCTTGCATTTGTGTTAATTTATCAGACAAACATACAAATTCATTACCAAGTGCATCGGGGCAAAGATAATACAATATCTCAGACATTCCATATTAAAATTACTAGATAGCACATACAGCTTGCAGCATTTATAAGGAGATTTTATCCGCCAACTCATTTCACAGATAAAACAATACAACCTAAACTGAGCACGTTTTCAAGAAATGGACAGTTAACTGATAACCAGGTGTTCAAACATGCTTTCAGTATATATGTAAATTCTTAACCAAAAAAATTATCAATGCTTATTTACCATTTTGATTCATACAGGGCTTTACAACATCCCTATGTACAGCAGAAAACACTACCTATATGTTTGGCACGGAACCCTTACAGCTCCTCAAATGGCCCCTATTAAAACTGTTTTGAGATGTTTGAGTGGAGAAACTTTTTTTGTGCTGCGTATTAATAGTTGAATTTTACACTTATACCCATCTAAATTGTTCTGGGTTGGGTTAACCATCCGCACCGCACAAATCTTTTAAGAAATGGCATCATACTTAAAGTATTGACAACATACAACTTTATTGAAAAAACGAATCAAACAACATACTTAGATCGATCATCAGCAACACTTTGGTCTTCCATCATTCTTGGGTCAATTTAAATACAGTAAAACCTCACCTAAAGACCACCTCAAAATTAAGATTTCAATTTTCAAGCCCATTGTCACTGCTTTATAATATATTCAACCTCAATATCAAGACCACCTCAATAAGAAGACCACTTTTCAAGTGTCACAAGAATGGTCTTATTACTGAGGTTTTACTGTATTATTTTTTCCATTTATCTTTTATGTACAATATTATAACATTAACAATATCACAATAACTTCATAACACAGAGATACAGATACAATATTTCACACAGACAGACATAACAATTAATAATCTCGGTGAAAGTTGAAAGTCACACAGGAGAAATTGTTTGTCAACAACATTTATTATAATACACTTACTCGGCTGGCAAGTCTGGCGCGCCATCCTCCTGGCCCGGTACATCAACATGAATGAATGATGCTCTAGCTGAAATGTTTCCCATAGACTCATGCTCTAGAAAGTGTCTCCAGGAATTGTCTAAAATGTAAAAACAAGTAATTGATATTTGTACACATGCATAATTTATATGAACTGATGTTGATTCGAAACCAGTTGAGAATACCGTTAATGTGAGCACCATTTCTGGCGGTCAATATTTTCTAAAAGCATAATTTCATTGGCTGACCACTTCCCAATTAGTTTACAACCATTCTCAAGCAAATAAAACGAACTACAGTTGGACCTGAGAGGATACATTGGAACCTGATATTTATTTTGGATGATACCAACTGTTCAGATAGATGGTTGTCGAGTAAACGAGGTCTGACTGCATATTTCAGGGTTTATAATAAAATGAACAACAAACAAGAAAATGCCTTTTGTTTTACAACATAGTTTTCATATGATCATTTGACCTTGACAACAGCAGCTAAAAATAGAACCCACAGCAAGGTGTCCATATAAGCTGGTTGTACACAAAGTTTGGTTAGGATAACGAAGCCATTCTAAATGTTAAGTTATTGCCCAGAGAACTGTTTTGAGTAACAGTGACCTTGACCATTGACCATTGGGGGCGTGAAACTGAAATATTGACCTTAAGGAACCTTCAAAGTCAAGCCCTCCGACGAGTTCTCAATAAGTAGAATGAAATCAGTAAGGATAACAACTACGCAGAAATATAAATTGTTCTTCGTTTTGGCAAACTATTCGTATCAAATTTTATAGCAAAATCTCACTTCTTACTTGAATTCCCCAGTAAAAAAGTCAGTGGAATACCAGTGGAATACCACTGCATTCCAGTGGAAAGCATAATTCCACTGGAATTCCACTGCATTCCACTGTAATTCCACTGCATTCCAGTGGTAAACATAAATCCACTGGAATTCCAGTGGAATACCACTGCATTCCAGTGGTAAACATAAATCCACTGGAATTCCAGTGGAATACCACCGCATTCCAGTGGTAAACAAAAATCCACTGGAATTCCAGTGTAACACCAGTGGAATACCACTGGTAAGCAATAATCCAAAATGGCATCCCTCATGAAAAAAACTGTTTGAATTTTTCTGATAAAAATGGTGGGAGTGTAGTGCCTTTTGAAACTGTTAACCTGTGTATTCAAACTGTATATTTCTGAATCAAACTTTACGGGACGGCCATTTTTTGTACATTTGCTGAATATTTCTGAATTAAATATTAACTATTCAGACGTTTATGATAATTTCTCAAAAACACTGACGGACTTTTTCAGACATTAAAATTATTATTTGTTGCAAAATTTTACGTGGAATAATCAGTTGTTGTATTTAATACTCAAGAATGATCCGAATAACATCTCTTCCTCGTAAACGCGTATATATGTCGTACGTCAAAGAACTGCGTACCATATTTGGTCGGGACCGGTATTACTTACTTTTAAACCCGGCGTGTTTACATTTGGTGAGAGAAGCGGGAGAATTGCCCGCCGATGGCTGTTCTAAAATTGACGATAATACCTAATAAAAGGTTCCGCAGAACAAATAAAACCTACCAATGGTGCAGGTAAGTGTAACTGTATGCTTGTTTGAACACTGTCGGATATATAAGATTGGTGGCAGCGGCGAATTTCAGACTGTTATTTCCCCGACCAAAACGACAAAAGAACGCTGCGTAACCGTCCATTTTTTCGAATGAATCACTCATGCTAGCTTGAAAACTGTTGAATCGGGTGTTGTGGTTGCTGGCACTTATCGTAATTAATTCCATACGATTGCATGAGTAAATAAGAGCTAAAGTACAGTACCTGTTTCAAGAAAATCATTTAAAATACGTGTTCAAATCTGCACTTACGTGAGGAATGGTTGATTCGTACTCAAGTCATTTCGTCCCGCAGCATTCCTAAACGGTTACTGGCGTCATTCTTTTATTTCCTAACATTGAGAATTAATTATGATGACAATAATTTAATGTGTAGAGCAATTTTATGCATTCCGCTTTTGATCTTGTCAAGGTTTACTTACAGTTGTGATTTATTAACAGAGAAATCGTTAATTTTTACCAAATTGTTTATTCTTTGGTTTGGCAGCTAGTTTAAATGTGATTTGTTCAATATGTTGTTTGTATCTTCTCAAGTTAGAAGTAAATTTATGTTTTATATTTCAGACAATTGTATAACTCACGAGGTGATAATAATAAAGATGTGTCAAAAACACCCTGGTTGTTTAAAGTCTTGGAGGTTTTGTGGTAGCTAGGAAGAGATTGGTGCATCTACCCATAGTGTTTTCCGTTGATGACACTGCAAAAACATGTTGGTGTGGTGATGAAAGAATGTTGGTGTGGTGATGTTAAAATCACCAATGACTTTCAAACAACCTTTGTTTCTTAACTCTCATTAGGTTACACACATTCTCTTCAATGCATTTAATTTTGTTCAACTTATACCATGGAAGAAAGAAATGTGTGGAGTGCGTGGATGGACTTCACAGAAAGATCTACTGAATTATGGAAATAGTTCAAGTGTGAATTTGTAATTCTATTGTTTAATAATGTATCATTTTAAATTCTCTAAGAATTTCAGTTTTCAGTAATGGTCACATGGGTCATTGGGTGTGTTCTTACAAAATGTGTTTATTATTGTCACCATTGCATTTTAAGTACCAAGTATTTTTGTTCATGATGTAGTTTGATTAATATTTAATTGCCAGTTGTGACGTTCTGATCATATGAAAGTATGTGTAAAATTAATTATTTTTAGGTAAAATTGTTAAACAATGATTTGTCTTATTTTGTTAACTAGGATAATTATGTGTGTATGCTATATTGAGTCAGCTTTATCACAAATATGTAAAATATTTACTTCTATTCTTGAGTCTGTTTTGTCACTTTTTCATACCTTGAGGAAAATCTCCCTGCTGGATAGGAATGACAGTCGAAAAAAGTGACCATCAGTCACCAGAATTGTTTTCAGATTTTGATCCCCACCAATTTTAAGTGGTTGTCATTCTTACCACCCCTAGGGAGATTGTCCTGGAAAAGTCCTAAGTGACTACCTGTGAGGATGTGTTAGTTTATTTTTAAAATGTAATTATTTTGTTATTCTGGAAGACAGATGGATATAGTATAAGTGTTGCCCTTCCTATGGGGTAAAATAGTATACTTTTGTTGTTTGAATAAGCAATCACAAGATTAATCAGGTCACAAGTTTGTTCTGTTGTTTTAACTCATTATGCTAGGAATATTTGCAGATTCTGTCAATATTTCAGTTGTATACCAGTGGTAAATTTCTCTGGTACTCCAGTGGAATACCACTGAAAGTTTAACGCTGGTATTCCAGTGGTATACCAGAGAAATTTACTGCTGGTATACCACTGGAATACCAGCGTTAAACGTTCAGTGGAATACCGGCGGTAAAAATATCTGGTATTCCACTGAAAGTTTACCGCCGGTATTCCACTGGAATACCACTGGTAAATTTCTCTGGTATACCACTGGAATACCACTGGTAATTCAGTGGAATACCGGCGGTAAATTTCTCTGGTATTCCACCAAAGTTTACCGCCGGTATTCCACTGGTATTCCACTGGAATACCACTGGTAAATTTCTCTGGTATACCACTGGAATACCGCCGGTATTCCACTGGAATACCGGCGGTAAACTTTGGTGGAATACCAGAGAAATTTACCGCCGGTATTCCACTGAATTACCAGTGGTATTCCAGTGGTATACCGGTGGTATACCGGTGGTATTCCACTGAATTTTTTACTGGGGTTAATAATCAAATTTCAATTTGCTGTCCTTAGCATCAGCTACCTTGTCCCAAAGGTCATTTCCAGCATAAACAAGTTTTCCCTGTGTTTTGTTTTTAACTCGATCTATAGAACAAGACTGAATGAGGTCTCTAGAATGTAAATTGAATTTTGGAAAATGGTTGGATTACTGACGCATGGAGAATTATGGTGATGTATAGAAACCTGACAAATATGTAATACAATCTCACCAAAGCACAGTGAGTTATGAATTTGTTGTCCCACCAAAGCACAGTGAGTTATGAATTTGTTGTCCGCAGTGTAGATCATGAATAAGGCATTCCTTCAAAAAGTGTTTTGTTTGGCTAGCCTTGGGTGGGTAGGAAGGTAGGTAATTGGGTATTTACTTTTTAGGGATCATGGGGGTTAACTATTTATATATTGGAAAAAAAAAATGCCCACACAATATTTGAGTATGGGTCATTTTCATGGGCTAAGGTAGGGTAATGCCAAACAATTTTTTAATTTGGCCTAATTAATTAATTATTCATGCTATGCTTGACAAAGATGATGATAATGTCGACACATTTTCCGCCATACAACAGGAAATTCAGCTAATTACATTTTATGAGAGAAACTTCAGTTAAATGAACAGCAAGATAAACATCATCTTCTCCGTTCTATACCGATACGCAGACCTTTTTTATGGCAAATTGAGGGTCGATATTGGGCCCTGTTCCCCAAAGACAAAAGTATATATTTCCCTCTGCTTTAAGAAAGACAAGAAATGGGCAATGCCCACAAACCAGGTTTTAAACCTAATTATTTGTAACCAAGGCTCTATTTGTATAATGAATACATGATGATCATCTATGCCGCAAAGGTGCCAGAGGTGATACATGCATACACACACTCACACTTAGGTATATTATATATATATGCAACAACTAATACACCAAGTTTGATGCCAATACACCCAGGCATAGCAAAGATATTAAATGGAAACTGATTTTTAAATTTTAAGTGACCTTGACCTTGGACGGAACAAACCCAAAAGAAATCCCAAGCGAGCTATCCACATGTTTTTACTATACACCAAGTTTGATGTCAATATGATTAACGAAACTAAAGTTATTCGCCGGAAACCAAATTGCTATTTTTAGAAACAGTGACCTTGACCTTTGATGAAACAAGTCCAAAAGCAATCCCAAGCGAGCTCTCCACATGTTCTTAATATAAACCAAGTTTGATATCAAAATGATGAACAAAACTGAAGTTATTTGCCAGAAATCAAATTTCTATTTTTAATAACAGCTAGTGACCTTGACCTCAGGCGAGCTGTCTACATGTTCTTAATATACACCAAGTTTGGTTACAATATGATCAACGGAACTCAAGTTATTCTCCGGAAACCAAATTGTTATTTTTAGTAACGGTGACCTTTGGTGGAACAAGTCCAAAATAATCCCAAGCAAGCTCTTCACAATCATGTACTTACTACACACCAAGTTTGATGTCAATATGATCAACAAAACAAAAGTTATTCGCTGGAAACAAAATTTCTATTTTTAGTAACGGTGACCTTGACATTGGCGGAACAAACCCAAAAGCAATCCCAAGCAATTCTCCATATGTTCTTACAATACACCAAGTTTGGTTACAATACGATCAACATAATTCAAGTAATTCGCTGGAAACCCCCGGTTTGACTCCCGCCCACCTGCCCGCCAACGACACACACCATTATTAGCTGCGTTTCATCAAAAATCTTAAGTATGAAAAGATGGGAGTGAAAAGTCTACTTAGGAGTGAAAAGCGCACCTAGGACTTTTAATGAAATGCACCCCTGTGGTAATCTTCGAAAACCTGGTTAAAAATTCCCCTTCAGTAAAATTATTTAAATTTTAGCCTTATAAATACCCAAATTTGTTGATTCATGATGCAAATTTCCCCTATCTAAAGAACTGGCCATATACTTCCCCATAAAATGGCTGATATGTCAGGGTTTTGGCGCAAAAAATAAAGAAAGCAGGTAAAATCAGGCACAGGCATTAAGAAAAAATTAAAATCCACAGAACTTTTCACATAGGGGGTCCAGAGGGCATGTGTATATATTGTAATGAGCATATGTATCAATCTAAAAAAGGCCCTGGGGAACTGAAATCAGTGGAATTACCAGGAAGCAGCAGATAAATCTCATTTGTGCCACATAGCTTTTGACAACACTTACTTGATCATTTTTTCAGAACTGAATTAAATAGAAATTATGGATGCATTACGAACTTTAAAGATAGTTAAATAGCCATGAATAAACAAATGAAGATAACAAAATCAATACCAACAACTGGTGACTTCTCATAAGATGAGGGAAATGATTATCCTGTAGCAGACAGGGAAATAGACATAATTCTACTGTACTAGCTGTAACACTGTCTGTACAGAAATGTCAAAGAAATTACATGAGATTTCAGCAAAAAACAAAGAGGCGTCAAGAATTTGTTGTAATATTACGTTTGTTACGTTCGCTTACATAATTATGTTATGATTTATAACTATGTCATAACGTCACTTTGATGTTATGATGTCATAATGTCATCATAATTTTTTTTGTATCCTGAATACCATTGCATGGAGAAGTATAAAAATTATACAAAAAGCGTTGCAAGTAAACATTGAGTTTGCCATTTTTTCCATATTGTAATACAATGTATTAAGGCGATACATGATCTGAACCCTAACTGTATTCCCTTCCCCTTTTTTGTAACCACCTTTTTAACTCTCCTAAATTGTTTTTTGGTAATCTGAGCCCGACCAGTCCTCATCACCTCATATATGTTACATCTCCACTGCTGCTAGTGTATATTGTGTGCCGACAGTTCCCTGTGTCGGGAGGCATGGTCCTGTGAATGTGGTGTACACATTCCATTACAAACTTAAACAGTCATCAATAATCTACTTTTACCTCTTTTTTCTACTACATAACCCTTGGGGAATAGTACTGAATTATACACTCACAATAAGTAATGCTGTCTGACAGTAAATGTTGACCTCTGCCATGTCATACTGGGAAAGTCTTATATTGTAAACAACATAAAAACAAGAAATTATTGGTAGAAATGAAGGAGCAGGCTACACAAAGTATGTGATAAATCATCGAACCAGAAAAGGCCAACATTATGCGCATTAACTTTTGGTAACAAAGCTTCCCATGAAGTTTCATTCAATTCCTGTCAATAGTTGTGGAGAAAAGGTGAGGACCAAGGTGACCTAAAACTTTTGAAAGACCAAGTTTCTAGCTTAATCTTGTACATTCTGACGACATTCAGGCAGAGAACCTAGTCTGGCATCTACAGTGTTAACAATGTTTTCCTAGAACTTGATCCAATTACCTAGTTTGAACCATCACATGGTCCTGTATGGAACTCAGGAGCGATCTGATATATCTTGAAGCTCTTTGTATAACTCTCATCCATTATTGTCCCTTGTGTCATAGATGTTTGTGGACATTGTGTGTGTCTTTTTGACAGTTGATATATAAGAAATGTAGATAAAAATGCTCGTTTATACCAAATTAGATATGAAAATCCTGTTCTTTTCACTATGAAAATTCCCAAAATTGCTCTCGTGTCTAGACTTCAATATCAAACACATGAAGATGTGTCTGTGACATCCAATAATCTGAATAATTATACTTGTCCTGAAATTATCACTGACAGACACCCTAAATACTGACACTAATTAAAATACATTGTACAAACAAGAATAATGGATCAATATCTTACAGTATGAACCAACTTAGCTGATCAATAAATCTATTGATTTCCCAACGATGCCTTCTTAAAATAGGATACATAAAATGTATTCCTTGGTCCATTTATTGATCAAATCTTGAGTTATTCTTATTCATTACTCATTCTGTAACACTTCTATGTATTTAAACGATTTCATCTCTACATTTCAGTCACAATTCACCCCAAATAAATATTTTATGAACATTTTTTTTCTATTCATACGTACATATTGATAATTTCATTAGCAGATTCAGGAGAAGGGCAGGACACACGCTAAAATTCCCCAATAGCCCATATAGTAACATGTATATCCGTGGAAATACAAAAAATTACAGATATCTTGAATTGTAAGGTTTTCAAATAAATGATTCTGTTTAATTGTAGCATACTATTCCATAATGATGATCTTCATAAACAAAGAATGAGACACAGTCATAACCAGATTATGAGGCTTGACCAAAACCAAAACATGACCAAAAAGGTAGGCCCACCCCTTAAGTGCACATCCTTGATCTGCCCCTGAATTTTACTACTTGCCATGTGCTGTAACATTGGCAACATTAACAATTACAGGCAAAATCTCTCTATAACCATTTTTTGGCTCTAAAAAAAGATTGATGCACACATATCGATCCTATTCAAATGCGACAGATTTTCTAAATGCCGTCGACATTTGACACTATGAGGCATCTAGCAGTATTCTCATAAATCTTGCATGTTGAAGTCCCAAAGCCAAATCTGACACCAAAAGAAGTCTAGCAAAATACATATTCTTCGAGCGACAAGACAGAAACTTCCATGAGTTTCCAGGAAACACATCAGACAAAAGGTGTATCTATTTCAGCTTTCATCCATTATTTATATTAATTAGTGTTTTGTGTCCATTTTGTTATTGTAATTGTTTAATTGTTTTTCATTTCTCCTCAGCATTTCCAGCTCAAATTCCTTATTTCCATATATTCATGTTCCCGACTCAAAAACCTTTCCCAGGTTAAAGTTTATTGTCATTGTGTGGTGGTCAGCCAATGAAAACAAGAAACATCTTGAAAAAAGATGGTCGGCACAATTTGAAGACTTGATTGATTTACACAACACTGACATGCAAATAGCAAAACAATGTAAGTACAGCTGCGCCAAAAAGTGTAACCAATAGACATAGTGTACACAAATAATTTTGCATTGATAGTAGATCATAGTCTACTATGTGTGTTTGTGCTGATATGTAGCCAGCGCTACCTGTTAAAGCATTCAGACAGTTATTCACTGATCAAACATTCATCATTTCCAATTGCTTAAACAGTGACATTACCACACTGAAGCATAAGCACTGATCAATAAACAAGAGTATTGAAATTGGGCCAATTTAGATTGAATCTAGTCACGGAACGTAATCAAAGTACTGATGGCCCTATGTAGTATGTAGTACTTCCCTTAATTGACGAAAACCCATGAAAACATGCAGTATTCAGTGATCAATCACATACATGATGTTTTTTTTTAGTTGTTTGGTAGAACAACAAGTTCTATGGCAATTTTCACATCGCCTTAATAGGAAATAGGAAGTGGCGCAAGAATAACAGGTAAGAATAACACAGTTCAACATCTGAGTGTACCCAGGTGAAATGTATACCATGGTCACCATAGTATTTCATTGTTTTTGATGTCTGAACATGTTATTTCATGGTTGTCCCCAAAAAACCACCAAATGCCGTGGTTATACCATGGTCAAAGTGCGAGTATGACCATGTTAGAACATGGTCATTCCGTATAACAGTAAGATAACATGAAAAACCATGATCTACCATGTAAAAAATTACAGACCATGGTCAAAGCATACATTCAACCATGGTCAGAGTAAATGACCATGAAATACAATGGTGTACTATAAACATAATTCTGGATCATGGTCAGGACCATTATATAATACAGCTAATCATGGTTATAGCAAATATTTCTTTCCCAGTAAAAAAAGTCAGTGAAATATTAGGGGAATACCACTGCTTTCAACCAGTAAGCATAAATCCACTGGAATGCCAGTGTAACACCAGTGGAATACCACTGGTAAGCATATCCAAATGACATCCCTCATGAAAAAACTGTCTGAATCCGTTTGAATTTTTCTGATAAAAAAGGGGGGAGTGTAGTGCTTTTTGAAACTGTTAATTGGTGTATTCAAACTGAATATTACTGAATCAAACATTTCGTGACGGAAAATATTTGCTGAATATTTCTGAATCATATATAATAACCATTCAGACGTGTGACGGACTTTTTCAGACATTAAATTGATTATTTGTTGCAAAATTTTACGTCGAATAATCTTTTTTAAGTTAATACTAAATAAGAACTTTAAAAACTCAAGAATGATCCGAATAACACCTCATCCCCGTAAAGCGTATCTTTTGTACGTCAATGAACGTGTGCCGTCCGCTATTCTGTTGCGACCGGTATTACTTGGTTTTAAACCCTGCGTGTTTACATTGGGGAAGAAGCGGGAGAACTGCCAGCCATTGCTGTACTAAAATCATACCAAATAAAAGGTTCAATGGAACAAATAAACCTACCAATGGTGCAAGTAAGTGTAACTGTTTGCTATTTGAACACTCGGATGTATAACATTGGTGGCAGCGGCGAATTTCAGATTGTTATTTTTCCGACCAAAACTGCGAAAGAAAGCTGCTTAATCGTCCATTTTTCGGGTAGCGCATTTTTCGGGTAGTGCATTTTTCGATTGAATCGTTAATGCTAGCTTGAAAACTGTTGAATCGGGTGTTGTGGTTGGTGACAGTTATTGTAATTAATTCCGTACGATTGCATAGAGTAAATAAGAGCTGAAGTACAGTACCTGTTTCAAGAAAATACGATAAAATATGTGTTCTAAGTTTGCTCACGTGAGGAAAATGGTTCTTTCGTACACAAGTTGTTTCGCCTCTGTTCGTTTCGCCCCATAGCATTCCTAAACGGTTACTGGTGTCATGCTAATATTTCCTAACATTGAGAATTAACTATGATGACAATACTTTAATGTGTAGAGCAATTTAAAGCATTCTGCTTTTATTTTGTCATGGTTTACTTACACTTACAGTTGTGATTTATTAACAAAGAAGTCGTCATTTATTTTTTTACCATATTGTTTCCTCTTTGTTTTGGCAGCTAGTTTTAATGTGATTTGTTCAATTTGTTGTTTGTATCTTCTCAAGTTAGAAGTAAATTTACATTTTATATTTAAGACAATTGTACTACCCTCCAGGTGATAACATTAAAGATGTGTTTAAAAACACCCTGGTCACTTCAAGCATTGGACTTGTAGGTCTTGTGGTAGCTTGGAAGAGATTGGTGTATCTACCAATAGTGTTTTCGGTTGATGACACTGCACAAACATGTTGGTGTGGTGATGTTAAAATAATAAAAAATGACTTTCCAAAATACTTTGTTTCTTAACTCTGATTAGCTTACACACATTCTCTTGATGGAAAAAGAAATTTGTGGAGTGCATGGATGGATTTCACAGAAGGATGTACAGAATTCTAATATGGAAATATTTTAGTGCGTGGATGGATTTCACAGAAAGATGAACTGAACTGTTGAAATATTTTAAGTGTGAATTTGTAATTCTATTGTTTAATAACGTATCATTTTAAATTCTCTAAGGATTTCAGTAATGGTCACATGGACGTGTTCTTACAAAATGTGTTCTTACAAACTGTGTTTATTATTGTTATGATTGCATTTTAAGTACACAATATTTTTGTTTATGAATGTAATGCTATAAATCAAGTTTGATAAATATTTAATTGTGTGTTGTACAATCTCTGTTCATATGAAAGTATGTGTAAAATTAATTATGTTTTAGGTAAACCAGTTAAACAATAGTTACACATCATGTTATATCATGAAATAACATGAACTACCATGCTTCACAGATCATGGTTGACCATGTTATGTAAAATGGCCGCAAACATGATCCGTGACCATGTTCAGACCATGTTTTTTCATGGTCTCTTAACATGGTGTGACCATGTTTTTTCATAGTCTCTAACCATGGTGTGACCATGTTTTTTCATGGCAATCAACCATGTAAAACCATGGTCACAGACCATGTTTGCGGCCATTTTACATAACATGGTCAACCATGGCTAACCATGATCTGTGAGGCATGGTAGTTCATGGTAGTTCATGGTATAACATGTTTCATTTCACCTGGGTACCAGCCTAACATACTCAGTACTGGTAGTAATCTTTACTATGCAATTAAATTTAATGGTTCAACAATGGAAATAATGATTCGTACTTTCTGTGAATCTGGAAGTGTTGAATAAAAAAACAGTGTTCAATACCGAACAATTACAATCCATTCAGTGCTTTGATTATAAATAGTACACAAAAGGACTTTCATTTTTGCTTTCATCCCTTGATGTCCCTATAATCTGTATAATTTTCTCCTTTCTACCAATCAAGTTCTATCTTTCAGATCTTCCCATACTTGTATACTAGTGATCTCATCATCAAACATCCCTTCAAATTAATCAAATGAGTCTGAGATTTACTATCTTGATCTAAAGCAGTAAGAGTTGCACGGTAGCCTAGAGGTGTTGTTTAAAAATAAAGGCATTAATAGTCTGACACAAGAATCTGTGGACTGAAAAGTTTGTTATATTCAACAATAAAGGCTAAATACAAGAAAAAGACACATAGCTCTATGGTTTCACACATACTGCTTCTTTAAATCCAAATTCAGACTATTAATGCAATTCAATTATTATTATGGATTATAATTGAACTATTGAACTCTGAAATTTATAATTCAATAATGGACATGTGCTGAACCTTAAAAGGTACATTATATAGTCTCATTTTTTGACAATATATGCTTAGCCATAAACATCTGTAGAAATTGCCTTCATAGTCAATATTGGCAATTTTTATTCAATACAGTAGAGAGATGATGCCAATAATTCTACCTTTGTTAATTTTTATTCAATACAGTAAAGAAGAGGCCAATAATTCTACCTTTGGCAATTTTTATTCAATACAGTAAAGATGATGCCAATAATTCTACCTTTGGCAATTTTTATTCAATACAGTAGAGAAGAGGCCAATAATTGTACCTTTGGCAATTTTTATTCAATACAGTCGAGAAGCGGCCAATATTTGTACCTTTGGCAATTTGTATTCAATACAGTAGAGAAGCGGCCAATATTTGTAACTTTGGCAATATTTATTCAATACAAAAGAGAAAAGGCCATTATTTGTACCTTTGGCAAGTTTTATTACAAAAAGTAGAGAATGAGGCCAATATTTTTACTTTAACAGTAATTGCCATTGCACAACAAAAGGTGAGAGACATCACAGGAAGGCAACATTCCTGTACTGTCAGAGGAAGGCAACATTCCTGCACTGCCAGAGGAAGGCAACATTCCTGCACTGTCAGAGGAAGGCAACATTCCTGCACTGTCAGAGGAAGGCAACATTCCTGCACTGTCAGAGGAAGGCAACATTCCTGCACCGTCAGTGGAAGGTAACATTCCTGCACTGTCAGAGTAAGGCAACATTCCTGCACTGCCAGAGGAAGGCAACATTCCTGCACTGCCAGAGGAAGGCAACATTCCTGCACTGTCAGAGGAAGGCAACATTCCTGCACTGCCAGAGGAAGGCAACATTCCTGCACTGCCAGAGGAAGACAACATTCCTGCACTGCCAGAGGAAGGCAACATTCCTGCACTGCCAGAGGAAGGCAACATTCCTGCACTGCCAGAGGAAGGCAACATTCCTGCACTGCCAGAGGAAGGCAACATTCATGCACCGTCAGAGGAAGGCAACATTCCTGCACTGCCAGAGGAAGGTAACATTCCTGCACTGCCAGAGTAAGGCAACATTCATGCACCGTCAGAGGAAGGCAACATTCCTGCGTGGCCAGAGGAAGGCAACATTCATGCACTGCCAGAGGAAGGTAACATTCCTGCACTGCCAGAGGAAGGCAAGATTCATGCACCGTCAGAGGAAGGCAAGATTCCTGCACTGCCAGAGGAAGGCAACATTCCTGCACTGCCAGAGGAAGGCAACATTCATGTTCCGTCAGTAGAAGGCAAGATTCATGCACTGCCAGAGGAAGGCAAGATTCCTGCACTGCCGAGGAAGGCAAGATTCATGTTCCGTCAGTAGAAGGCAAGATTCATGCACCGTCAGTGGAAGGCAACATTCCTGCACTGCCAGAGGAAGGCAAGATTCATGTTCCGTCAGCGAGAGGCAAGATTCCTGCACTGTCAGAGGAAGGCAACATTCCTGCACTGCCAGAGGAAGGCAGCATTCCTGCACTGCTAGAGGAAGGCAACATTCCTGCACTGCCAGAGGAAGGCAAGATTCATGTTCCGTCAGCGAGAGGCAAGATTCCTGCACTGTCAGAGGAAGGCAACATTCCTGTGCTATGATTGGCAGTCTCCACATTGTAAAGAGCATGTCAATGAGTTGTTTTCAATTTTACATTTGTAGAGAACAGGAGAGATGAATTGGTATGTCACAAGACAAGTCGATTATTCCTGCACAGTGAAACTAACAGATCAATAGCATCGAAGACTTCAAATAATTCTTTTGTACACGCAGAATTTAGGCATCTTAAAAAACGGTGTTGTTAATGGTTTCCAGTCACAAGAACTGTGACTTCCCAAATAGTCAGCAACAAGAGAGATTTATGTTTTTTTACCCAATCATATGGTCAATTCTTCTCGTCCCATCTGTACAGGAGTTAAGCATCTTTATGCTCAGGTGAGCTAAAAATGCAACAGCTCGTGTATGCTGTCAAATAATACCACAAACTGTCTTGCTATAAATAATGAAAACAAAGCAGTTACAGTCTGACGGAACTTTAAAGGAAAGATCTAGTATTAAACTTTGTAACATCGGAAAATATTTTTTTAGCACATTTGGAATTTCATCTATTCCACTGTTTTTCTTTGTCTATGTCAGTATTTCTTATAAAATCTTACATCGAAGCTAATAAGATAATGTCTAGGAACTTTATCCATGTCAGTCATGAAAATCATAAAAGAGTCTGCTATTAATGAACAAGTTCAGAAATCAATTCGGTCAAAATACATGGTATACACTCTCTACTTGGTGTTCAATCCTGTAATGTCATTACATGATTCCAGTTTCCCTTTCAGGCTAAAAATAACACCAGACATCATTTCATACATTTTTACAGTAGCTAACTGAATAAACATTGATTCCAACGGTGCAATGTTACATCAAGCAGCCTTTAAAATGATTATGGTATTAATTTTCTGCTAGTGAAAGCTATTCTCATGTACTGGTAAAAAGTGAAAACTTGCCAGTACAATTTCACAAAGTTTCTAAAAAGCTACTGCACACATCTTCAGTTGATTTTAATGCAGTAAGTTAGAGTGACTTAGTGTAATTCCGACAATTTAAGGGAAACATGAAATATCCTGAAAAAAGATGGTAAACACACCACGAAAAATGCTTATTTTTATGTAAAATCAACAGATATGCTAAAACATTCAACAGGAAGATAATTGCATTAAAACAGGATATAATAGCAATGAGAGCAAGTTTCGCAGCACAACTAAGGATGCCCACATGCCACAACTGTTCTATGCACAGACAAATGTCAAATGATGAAGCTTTAATATCCGGGGAAATTTTAAAGAATCGGGTATATTTCTAACAATGTTAAGACATTTTTTGATATTAAATAACTAATGGAGCACGTCTAACTATCAGAAAGGTATGAATGCTCTTTTGTGAAAAAAACACTCTCGAACATCATCAATTTTTCCGTAAAATTTAATACCGATCCAATCTCTATAGCAACAACCTTCCATCAGAGGTCAAAATTTGCATCACCCAAAGGTTACTGCTCTGGAAAGGTTGTATTGTACATTATTTTACGGTCTCATGCAGTTTGATCTAAGTATTGGCATTGCAATATTCATATTGCTCGCTGACATATTAAATCATTTTTCAGCCTGCCCACGAGTTGGCTCATTTTACTCAATCAAGGGGCGTATCTCTTTTCTTACTAAAAATATCAATTGTCACCAATCCAAGGTCCATAACTCTTGTTCGCTTGATGGAAATGGACCCAAAACCCCAGGTGCACAACTTAATCACAAGTCAAACAGTTTAAGAAATATGAACAACATGAAGTTTTGTGTGACTGATGGACAGACTGACAAGGGTGAATCTATAAGTACCCCCCCCCCCCCAAAAATTGCGTAGGGGGAGGTACAAAATTAATCTGAAGCATTTATCTTCCATCTCTGACTCATGTGTAGAACTTCGAGTTGCTTGTGTTACTTAAAGGAACAGTTTAAAGTACTGTTGGTTTTAAATTTATTTATTTTACATCAATTGAGAAACAAGTTCTTACAACTTATACTAATTCACTCTAAATGACTGCTTCCTGGTGGCTACAAACCAGTACTTGCGCTAAATTAAGGGATTGTGAAATTTGTGATCAAACCCCACTCATCGTGGGGTTCATAGTGTTATTTCTAGAATTTGAAAAGGGCAGGGTGCTGGCAAAAAAAGGGCACTTTGGTCGTTGCAAATTCGTTCCAAAGGGACAAAATCATAGTTAAAATGTGAATGTTCCACATATTTGAGTAAATGTTAATAACTTTCAAAATCTTTGATGAAAGACAACTACCCCCTGAAAATCACTCGATAATTAGTTAATTCCAATGGGCTTATCAGTTCTTCTGTGGTTGCTATTGTTATTGGACTATATTGTGTGTATATGAAGTGTGTCGATGACTCCCTATATTCACAAACTATGAGCAGAATAATAGCATTTGCTATTGTGACAAAGGGTGGAAGTGGGGGCGACTCTGGTATATGAAAACATTTCTTGTTTAAATCTAAATTAATTGCATGGACATTTATAGCAGCACCATACATGTACATAAAAGTTAAAAAATCTTAAATTCTCCATTCATAAATAACATTTTGTTGTTAAAAAATATATAAATTATATTCCCTAGACCAGCACAATACACTAAATATTGATGTCACAAATTAATTCAGTAAACTTTCATAGTACCAAACGGTACGAACGTTCTGGGGACGAACACAAAGTGAAAATTTTACATAGCTTTGTTTCAAACTTGATAATAGAAGAAACATATGATTTTGTTAAGTTAAGGCATATTTACACAATTGACATTGATAGTCAAAAGCTGTAAGCAACTGTCGTGTGGATTTAGCATCGAAATTCTCACGAAAACGAAACAGCACATGACGGAGCGGCCGCCATCTTGAATTTTTGTTTACATGTGAGAGGAAATGAAAGTGGTCTAATATTGTATATATTCCAGGTGATTTCGTACAAAAATGGACCAGAATGTTTTAGAATACTGATATGCTTATAAATACATCAAAGAATTCAGCGAACTCGCCTCAGAAAAGTAAAAAAGTCGTCAACTAAAATTTTCAATTTCTCGTCGAAATCCCTCATCTTCTGCAGTTATTATTTTTTTTCTTATTAGCAAATAGTAATTGTTTAATTCGTTCCGCATTACCATTGTCGATTAAATCAAACAAGGCAATCACTTAAAAAGTGCAATGTTTTCGCATTATCAACAAACTCGCTAACCATTCACGCGTGTTTACATGTACAACGGTTTAACCTGGCCTTTATCAGTTAATCGTACGTACCGCACGCGTAACGGGAACCAGCCAGTTATATGCAGTGTAGACGATTGTCGATGTATTGTAAATAAAGGCACATGCTGTGACACTCGGGGGCATTTTACAGGATGTAGATTACACAGTTGACAGATTATTGCAAATAGGGCATTAGGGGCGCTAATTAGGGCAGCGGGGCGGGGCCAAAAAGGGGCAGGGCGCGGCGCCCCGCTATCACGCTATAGAAATAACACTAGGTTCAAACTCACAACCTTTGGATCAGGAGTCAGGCGCTCTACCCATCACCACTGCACCTCCCTGATTGGGGACCAACGAACATAAATTATGTTAGGTCAAATTCGTCTATGCATACATAACAGAATTGATATACTGTTGAAAATTGGTGTAAATCTAAAATAAAACAATGGTTTGACTGTCTAGACTCAAGTTCTTTATAGAGCAGCACAAATTATTGATGCAGTAATATTGAATGGCACCATCTTCATGGTTACTTGTCGGCAAAACAGAAGGCTGAACTTAAATACAAATAATTGAGAACATATGATTATGATATTGATTTTAATGTTTACTTTTAAATACTGAACAAAAAATAGTTCAAAGACTTTACCCGATACTGATCGTTGAACACCTAATCATTTCTTGTAAGTGCATTGTAAGAAAGACGAGATTATTGATTATCTATACTGTATCTCATTGGTACAATGTACAGACTTGTGAGTGATCCTCTTACAATATTGGCAATTGTTATGTTGAAGTTTGAAACTTTTTTCAATGGTATTTCCATCATATATTGCAGTCAGTTGACCTAGTATGTCAGGGGCGTAGCTTAGCTGAACCTGATCTGTAGGACTGGTTTTAGGGGGACCGAGGGCATGGGTCCCTTGGAAAAAAATTGTAGCTAGATCTTCAGCGATGCAGTTTATTTTTCGAAAAAAGTATAGGCCACAGCCTATAATATTATGGCTTATAGGAATCAACCAGTACTAATCTGTTTTTCTGCAAGCAACGGACAACTTTCCCACAGGAGTCAGATTCTTTAAGAGTGACAAAATATTCTTTGAAACGTCCATTTCTGTTCAAAACCTTTTATCAAGAACATAAACGCTAATGGAAGACCAGTCCCTTCTCAGCTGACATTTAAGAGAAACATACAAAACCAAACAAATCATCAGAATGTGCACTTAGTTGCAACTCCTTTATTTTTACATTCACAGTGACAGTGAAACAAGTTTAGAACTAAATTTAGAACTAATACAATATTTATGCATTTATATCGTGTCTCTAAATTAAATATAAGATACGAGGCATAATAAACACTAATTTAAACTGAATAAAAGATATTAAAACTTTCAAATCTATGAAGGCGTAAAAAGCTCAGGCAATGTTTATCCCATAGTCCTCTTCGCGTTGGTCAAGAATTTCAAATTCATTTTAAAGCAAACATGATTTCTTTGATCATTGATTCTATTTTTACACATTTGTGTTGAATCCGTTTGGCTATCACAACTATAGAAACAAATTACTGACGACACTGTCTTTGAAAGAAATGCTTGTTTGGCATAACCCTACCAACCGATGAAATTATGGCCTAATTCAAAAAATATTTTGAGGGGTCTGAGTGGAAATATTGGTACAGCATATTAATTGGTAGTTAAGAATTAAGTATTATTACCATTAAAATAATAAGAGATTTATTACCAGAGGAGTCAATAAGAACCATTAGCCGGTAAAACCCCAAAGCATCATCACCCGGCTACTTTTCTTATCTGAACTTGAAAGATTATAATTAAGGGGGAGACGTCAACTCCCCAGATTCCCCGCATACTTCTGCTGATTTTCCTGCTACTACAAGAATAAGTGACACCCTTGATTAACCCACCTATCTACCCACCTGAAGTTTGCTGGGTAGGGCAATGCCAAACAAGGAAGGTCTTATATCTATCACTCCTGATGACTTCAGTAAAACCTCACTTAAAGACCAACTCAATAATAAGACCATCTCAAAATTAAGACCACACTTTTCATGTCAATTTTCACTGTTCCGCTCTTTAATCAACCTTGATAATAAGACCACCTCAATATTAGGACCAGTTTTCAAGGGTCCTAAGGGTGGTCTTATTATTGAGGTTTTATTGTACTTCCTGGATTTCTAACCAGAATGCACTATTGTGCCTATAATTCAGGAATTGTGAAGTTTTGTCATAAACCTTGGCCAGGACAGGATTCAAACTCTTGGACTTCCCATCTGGAGTGGAGACACTCTACCCATCAACAACTATATGCAGCCACCCGGAAGTTACAGAGATATTTATACCATCTGGACACTGAGATCTATGGATGAACATTAGCAGGTCATTTGCATTTAAAACCTTTGATTTACATGTTGGCTGCCATTCATACTTTAAACTCATCCATTAAAGTAAAGCAGCCACTGCTTTGTATTTGTTTGATTTAAGAGACGCAGAAAAAAATAGACTGCATCCATCATTTTAATGTCTTTTTATCCCAGAGGCCACTGTGTTTAAAATACCATTCACACATAACAAAAATGGCATAAAATAATGGATGTCTTGCATATTGTCTGGTGCCTGAGGGGGTTACAACATGAGCCATCAAGACAGAAATGTGTGCTCTGCAAAAGAATGGCTTGGAATATAATGACTGGCTATATGTCCAGAGCCTGTAATCATAAAGCTCCTAAGGAGAAAATTTCCCATAGTTTTATCAATTTTCCATAGATTTTGTAGAATTTTGCTTAAATATTGGAAAATTCTTGTGTTGTTTTAAGGATATTTTATAAAGATAAGGAATTTCCTTACTTAAAATCTTAGGAGCTTTATGAATACGGGCCCTGGACAACAGTTACATTAAGCCATGGCTGTGATGTAACAGGATTTCATAAGCCTAAAAAATGTGCTTCTTACAAAATTCATTATAATAATAAGTATGACCTACTCAAAAAAAACATGGCTCAAAAATGTGAAAGGGTCATGATAATCTCTTACTGATTATTTGCAGGGAAAACGCTATTACAGGAGTGAGTCATGCAATACTTCACATAATATTCATTCTTATCTTATAGAATGATAAAATATTTAACACACTTACAGGACACTTCTCCAAATTCTATTATCAACTTTATAGAGGCCTTATATAGCAGCTGTGTAAGAAAAAGATTTTCCTATGGACAAATTGTTTTCCCATAGAGTAGCTTAAATCAAATAAAGGCAATGGATATTTCTACATGCTTGACAGTCAAATTTTTTGAACTTTTACAATTTCTGTACTTGTCCAATTTAATTTGAGCTACGGACATCACAGGGTCCTGCAAGCCAAAACCAGTCTCTGATGATCATGGTGAACATTAGTGCCGAGTAATTTGAAAATCACACAATAAATGACAGTGTTATGGTCTGGAAAAGATGTTTTGAATTTCAGAACAGTCCTAACACGCAATGTGAAGAAAACGACATTTCATTTGTTACAGATTCTGAAGTTTGTTAATAATTGTATATATTTAAACTATCTTATCACTGACAGATTAGCGCAGTTCATCTAAATATAGTTTTATATTTTGTCATTTTCATTTTGGTCACATGATATTTATTTCTGAATGACCTAGTGTAAATAAATTGCTGCTCAATATAAACTTGAAACTGAAACTTTAAAACTTGACAAAATATTTTAAATGAGATTCAATCATGTGTAACAACTGCATTCAGCCATTAGAGCATTGTTAAAAGTCATTTTAATGGTAATTCAATTCCATATACCATTAATCATCAAATGCAAATAGATATTATCTATAAAAGATGTTAAATATTTCAAACATAATTGCAATATGTGCTTTAATGACAGTCCTAGGCAGTAGTGACTTAAGAGCATGCATCAGGTGAGCTAAGATATAAAATTTGAGACATTAACAGCGCTCAATCAAATAGTTAAATGCACATCACAGAATTTCTTAAAAACACAACGTCCATGAATTACTAGTATAAACAGACAAGTGTCTACCAGACATCATAGACAAGGAAATGAATCCAGTCAGTCGGTGCTTCCATACGAGTTGTTTTTAAACAGATAAAAAAGTTTGTGATTCAATCAGAATGAACTGCAGAATCAAGTCCCTGATGCTACAGATCAAGAGTCAGTGATTTTTTTGGTTAATCTTAATGTCGAAGATAGGCCGATTTCCCTTATCAAAAAGTGTTCATTTTTCTAAAAAAATCGTATTTTTTTCCCTTTTCTTTGTTCATTTTCCCCCCTCTGACTGAATTTCATTTTATTACGCAAGTTTTTTTGTGAATTTTACCTTTTATAAAAGAATCTTTGCTCTTACATCACCTCATATATAATTAACAAACACCAGCATCAGCTGAAAAGTTATTTTTATATGCAAAACAACTGTTACCTTAAATTCCCAAATTTGGGATTTATTGTGCCTTAATTTTCCCAATTGAAAAGGTACAGGCAGTAAAATTCTATTTAAAAAAATCACTGAGAGTAAATATAATAAACACAGTGATCCTGACAAACTCTATAGACATTTTGGATCATTCACAAACAAAACATGAGTTTTGTCAGGTACGCCAGAATAACGTTTACATGTATACATGTATGCAAAAGTTACACCAGTAGTCAGGAATAATAAATCTTACGCAGTCATGAAAGAGAAATTAAAGTGTCCGTTTATGTCCTTTTCGGCTCTATGTAATTGTATGTTATATACAGTAGGTACTTCAACTACAATATTGCTAAATCTGCAAGTTTTTCAACATTAAAAATCATTTCAACATGCTTTTATGTTTGAAATATTTGCCTGTACACATGTAAACAACAAGTGTTTATATGATAATATATTATAGTCTCATCCACATTTACAGGTAAAACAACAACATTTATAGCAAATAGAGCATGTGGTCAATATTTAAAGTATTGTAAGCGACTGTAACCATTATGATACTAATAATCATTCAATTATTGTTAAAACTAGATGCAGTGATAAAACCTACCCAACTGTGAACCTATCACACAGCAACAGGTATCACAGTTTCCCTCACAAAACAACTTATCTCTACAGCATCTTACAGCTGTAATTTATTTTCGTCACATACAATGTCAAGGTTACACGTACCCTCCCAAGACTGACCATTCCCTACAACAATGCTCAATACTGCATACCATCAGCACTGAAAACTGTAAATGGCAGCTCTCATTGCTCAACAATGGCACTCAAAATTACGCGTGAAAGATTCATAAAATTTCAAAGAAAGGCACTCAATATTGGCCAACCTGATAATTCAAGGCACTGACAATTGCCAACCAAAGGCACACAAATTGCCTACCAAGGGCACTGAACACTGCCTACCAAAGGCACTGAAAATTGCCTACCAAAGGCACTGAACACTGCCTACCAAAGCGCTAAAAACAGCCTAACAAAAGGCACTGAACACTGCCTACCAAAGGCACTAAAAACTGCCTAACAAAAGGCACTGAACACTGCCTAACAAAGGCACTGAAAATTGCCTACAAAAGGCACTGAACACTGCCTACCAAAGGCACTAAAAACTGCCTAACAAAAGGCACTGAACACTGCCTAACAAAGGCACTGAAAATTGCCTAACAAAAGGCACTGAATATTGCTAACCAAAGGCATTCAAAAACGCACCAACAGCACTCAAATTTGCATGCCAGCAGCAATCAAAGCAACACAATAGATAACCCCATAATGAGCCCCCTTTTAGTTCAGAAGATATTTTAGGATAGCCAGAGCCATGTGACTTAGATCAAACCACTAGTCGGTACCATACTTGATCTAATAGATGCATATGAGACTTAAAAAACAAGTGACTTTTAGTGATGTTTTACCTTTATTAAATACCCCCTTTTCCCAAAATGTAACGCCCCCCCCCCCCCGAGGCACACTGTTTCTTAGGGAATATTCAGTAATCATGACATTCTCAAGACACAACTGTATGTGTACCACTGTGTCATACACAATATACATACATCATTATATATAATGGTCACTATGACCTTCAACTTGCATCACCCTGTTATCAAAGTACGTCAATAATGTGACGTCTTTCACTTCCACTACTCGGCTGTAACAAATTGGTAACAAAAAGACTGCTGTATGGCAAGCAATATATTCCATTAACCCCAGTGACACTGCTGTCTCTGGTAGCTATCACTGTAATTATTACCAGGGGAGGTATCATTTTATCACTGATCAATTCCACATCAATAGTCTTAGGCCACTTTTTTTATTTTTTGTTTACCAACAAGCTGGCGCTTATTTTTAAGAGAAAAGAAATATCAAATGGAAAACAATATTATAAAACTAGATACGTTCATAGGACGCGGATGCCCTCGCTATGGGTTTTTCAATAGAATGTACTTTGTTTGTAAAAGCCAAATAATTTTGAAGCAATAATAAATGGAAACACAATTTTTTAAGTACAAAAAAAGGTCATAACTCCTCACAAAATTGACAGATTGTAACTTAAATCAAACTTAACCTGTAATTTGTTATACTATGCTTATGTACCCAATCTGAATTGAATCCACCCATTCTTTAAAAAGTTATGAATCAGAAACAAATTGTTAGCAAGGACGGACAGACAGACAGACAGAGGAAGAACAACGAGACGGGTAACATGAGGGGGCATAAAAACCAAGGCACAATACCGTGTATCAATACTGTTCCCAGGAAGAACAACGAGACGGGTAACATGAGGGGACATACAAACCGAGGCACAATACCATGTATCAATACTGTTCCCAGGAAGAACAACCAGACGGGTAACATGAGGGGACATAAAAACCGAGGCACAATACCGTGTATCAATACTGTTCCCAGGAAGAACAACCAGACGGGTAACATGAGGGGGCATAAAAACCGAGGCACAATACCGTGTATCAATACTGTTCCCAGGAAGAACAACCAGACGGGTAACATGAGGGGGCATTAAAACCGAGGCACAATACCGTGTATCAATACTGTTCCCAGGAAGAACAACCAGACGGGTAACATGAGGGGGCATACAAACCGAGGCACAATACCGTGTATCAATACTGTTCCCAGGAAGAACAACCAGACGGGTAACATGAGGGGGCATACAAACCAAGGCACAATACCGTGTATCAATACTGTTCCCAGGAAGAACAACCAGACGGGTAACATGAGGGGGCATTAAAACCGAGGCACAATACCGTGTATCAATACTGTTCCCAGGAAGAACAACCAGACGGGTAACATGAGGGGGCATACAAACCGAGACACAATACCGTGTATCAATACTGTTCCCAGGAAGAACAACCAGACGGGTAACATGAGGGGGCATACAAACCGAGGCACAATACCGTGTATCAATACTGTTCCCAGGAAGAACAACCAGACGGGTAACATGAGGGGGCATTAAAACCGAGGCACAATACCATGTATCAATACTGTTCCCAGGAAGAACAACCAGACGGGTAACATGAGGGGGCAAGAAAACCGAGGCACAATACCATGTATCAATACTGTTCCCAGGAAGAACAACCAGACGGGTAACATGAGGGGGCATACAAACTGAGGCACAATACCGTGTATCAATACTGTTCCCAGGAAGAACAACCAGACGGGTAACATGAGGGGGCATTAAAACCGAGGCACAATACCGTGTATCAATACTGTTCCCAGGAAGAACAACCAGACGGGTAACATGAGGGGGCATTAAAACCGAGGCACAATACCATGTATCAATACTGTTCCCAGGAAGAACAACCAGACGGGTAACATGAGGGGGCATACAAACCGAGGCACAATACCGTGTATCAATACTGTTCCCAGGAAGAACAACCAGACGGGTAACATGAGGGGGCATTAAAACCGAGGCACAATACCGTGTATCAATACTGTTCCCAGGAAGAACAACCAGACGGGTAACATGAGGGGGCATTAAAACCGAGGCACAATACCGTGTATCAATACTGTTCCCAGGAAGAACAACCAGACGGGTAACATGAGGGGGCATACAAACCGAGGCACAATACCGTGTATCAATACTGTTCCCAGGAAGAACAACCAGACGGGTAACATGAGGGGGCATTAAAACCGAGGCACAATACCATGTATCAATACTGTTCCCAGGAAGAACAACCAGACGGGTAACATGAGGGGGCATTAAAACCGAGGCACAATACCGTGTATCAATACTGTTCCCAGGAAGAACAACCAGACGGGTAACATGAGGGGGCAAGAAAACCGAGGCACAATACCATGTATCAATACTGTTCCCAGGAAGAACAACCAGACGGGTAACATGAGGGGGTAAGAAAACCGAGGCACAATACCGTGTATCAATACTGTTCCCAGGAAGAACAACCAGACGGGTAACATGAGGGGGCAAGAAAACCGAGGCACAATACCATGTATCAATACTGTTCCCAGGAAGAACAACCAGACGGGTAACATGAGGGGGCATAAAAACCGAGGCACAATACCGTGTATCAATACTGTTCCCAGGAAGAACAACCAGACGGGTAACATGAGGGGGCAAGAAAACCGAGGCACAATACCATGTATCAATACTGTTCCCAGGAAGAACAACCAGACGGGTAACATGAGGGGGCATTAAAACCGAGGCACAATACCATGTATCAATACTGTTCCCAGGAAGAACAACCAGACGGGTAACATGAGGGGGCAAGAAAACCGAGGCACAATACCATGTATCAATACTGTTCCCAGGAAGAACAACCAGACGGGTAACATGAGGGGGCATAAAAACCGAGGCACAATACCATGTATCAATACTGTTCCCACTTTTCTACCTGCAATTATACTTGCTATCAGATTTTATACTTCCCTTCTTTGTCTGGGGATTTAATGCCGATTTGACTTGGTTTGATATTTTCCATGGAAAAAAAGCAAGCAACCCCCAAGAGGGTAAACCAATATGTGGCAGCAGAGTCTGGGCTAACACTTTGGGATGTAATATAAGTACAAATGTACCAGAAAGATTTGCAGAATTATCCAATGACAATTTTACGTCATCATCCAAATTTGATCTTATTTTTTTTCCCTCCTCTTCCCTTCACTTTTTAAAAAAAAAATTGGAAAAACTAAAAACAAAACTGGCCTTAAACTGCACAGTTCTTTATATGTATTATTCCGCCAAGAGAGACACTTAAGCCTAATACCCTAGCGTGACTAGTCACACTAAGCGTGATTTAATACCGGATGATTACTCTGAGATCAATATACACCCTATGTACAAGAGGAAAATAATAGCAGTATACTCACGATTGCATCCTAAGTCATGCACAGTCAGTACCACGAAGTGGCTGTGTTTAAGATCACCCTGAAAAATGTAAAGCAAAAAAATAAAATAAATTGGAATACGCATTCAACGTACAGAACAACCACAGATTAGTGTACATGTATATAATATTATGGAAAACCAGAAATATCTTTTAAAAAAGATGACGGGCATAGATGGAATGATATGTCTAAAGAAAACTTTCATTTTTCCATAAAATTAACACAACAAAAGAATTCAATATTGAGACATAGATATTTTGTGCAATTTGTGACATAGTGAATATTGCAAAAATAAAGGCTGGCAAAGGAACCCATCGTTAAGGTCTGGAGGACGATGATAGTTGTTGTGAATGCGATGGCGGCACTAATATGATGATATATTAATGATGATAATAACAAAGACTGACTGGATAACAATTTTTGCACAATGATGATAATATAACATTAATGCAGAAGCCCTATTAAGATAGGATATATGGTAAAAGTCTATTGCAGCAATAAAATAACATACATCTATAAAGACAGACAAACGCAATCATTCAAGAAGGCGTTGACTGAACAAATTGTAATTTTACGATAAACTCTCTGAACACAGCAAACTCTCAGAAAACCAGACTTTTTTAACTATAATCACTTTTCATGCACCAAAATCTGTATGATATTTTCCTTAAATCTGAGTCAAGAGAAATAAATTATTTATCAGGAGGAATGCTTCGGAAACATCAGATTAAAGTCTGTGAAAACCCACAGCTGTATCAGTCCAGTGTGCATGGTGATAATTATCAACATTATTAAATATTAATGTCAAATCTTCAAAACAAACTTAATTACACATAATCAGCACATGTTTTCAACTTTGATTCCACCTCAGTGAGTTTTTAAGAAATGTCAGTGCCCCATAGTGACACCAATAAAATATGTGATTAAAATAAAATTAAATTGCCTCAATGAAAATAAAGGTTTTTATCAAGGTTGAAATTTAGGAAAATACCATACAGGTTTTTAAGGTGATTTCTATTAAAACTAGAGCTATCACTGAAGGTGATTAATACCCCCACAATACCGCTTTGTCAGACATATTTTTGATAAATTCAAAGATGGCCGCCAGTCAAGACAATGAAATTATCTATCACTATCTATCACTACAGGACCACAATCAGAATGTGCCGACAATATACACAACTAGGCTTGGTAGAAATAATTCATGGAAAACCATGTTATGTGACATGACGGAACAAGTGGTGATTCCCATATAGCCCCCATTGCATATTTTGAAGTGGGGTTATAATAAGAATTGTGTACATTTTAATATTTCGGAGGTGATATGAATACCACAGTATGGGAGTCAGGTCAAAATCAATAAAATAGAAAAAATGAACAGTAATATATAGCACTTTGTCACAAAGAAATATAATGATACATTCGACTAGAGTATGAACTAGTAACACCAATATATTTGATTTTAACTCCCAAGATCTGAACATTTTGCATTCAAATTCGAACAAATATAGCAACAAAGCATATTAAATTGATACAATTTATATTCGCAATCAAGACATTTTGTTCCATTGTCCTTGACTGCAGTTTCACAGATTTAATCAAATAATCAAACTACCTGGATATAACATTATATTATGCCTTATTTCAATGGATTTTAAAAGAAATCCCGTTATTTTCACTGAAAGGCGAGTCTTCAACAACAAAAACAAACCATTTGCTAGTATCTGAATGTAATAAACCAAAAATGCTGCCAACAGAACAGTAAGAACTAATCAACAGTTCCTGTGAAATAAAAAACTGAACTTGTATAGAATTGCTCACAAAAAGCTGGGCAAAATGGAACTAAATCAATGCAAAATATATCAAACAAGAAATGGGCAATGCCCACAAACCAGGTTTTAAACCTAATTATTTGTAACCAAGGCTCTATTTGTATAATGAATACATGATGATCATCAATGCTGCAAAGGTGCCAGAGGTGATACATGCATACAAACACTCACACTTAGATATATTATATATATATGGATCACAGTTACTATACAACAACTTTGATGTCAATACACCCACGAATAGCGAAGATATTAAGTAGAAACTGATTTTTAAATTTTAAGTGACCTTGACCTTGGACGGAACGAACCAAAAAGCAATCCCAAGCGAGATCTTCACATGTTCTTACTATACACCAAGTTTGATGTCAATATGACCAACAAATCTAAAGTTATTAGCCGGAGAGCAAATTGCAATTTTTAGTAAAGGTGATCTTGACCTTTGACAAAATGATCCCAAGCGAGCTCTCCACATGTTCTTACTATACACCAAGTTTGATGTCAATATGACCAACAAATCTAAAGTTATTCGCCGGAAACCAAATTGCTACTTTAAGTAATGGTGACCTTGACCTTTGGCGGAACGAGTCCAAAAGCAACCCCAAGCAAGCTCTCCACATTTTCTTACTATACACCAAGTTTGATGTCAATATGATCAACAAAACAAAAGTTATTCGCCGGGAACCAAATTTCTATTTTTAGTAATGGTGACCTTGACCTTTGTCGGGCCGAACCCAAAAGTAATCCCAAGCGAGCTCTCCACATGTTCTTACTGTACACCAAGTTTGATGTCAATATGTTCAAAGAAACTCAAGTAATTCGCCGGAAACCAAACTGCTATTTTTAGTAATGGTGACCTTGACCTTCGTCAGAACAGGTCCAAAAGCAATCCCAAGCAAGCTTTCCACATGTTCTTTCTGTACACCAAGTTTGATGTCAATATGATCAACGAAACTCAAGTTATTCGCCGGAAACCAAATTGCTAGTTTTAGTAACAGTGACCTTGACCTTTGTTGGACCGATCCCAAAAGCAATCCCAAGCGAGCTCTCCACATCTTCTTACTACACACCAAGTTTGATGTCAATATGATCAATGTAACTCAAGTTATTCGCCGGAAACCAAATTGCTAGTTTTAGTAACAGTGACCTTGACCTTTGTTGGACCGATCCCAAAAGCAATCCCAAGCGAGCTCTCCACATCTTCTTACTACACACCAAGTTTGATGTCAATATGATCAATGTAACTCAAGTTATTCGCCGGAAACCAAATTGCTATTTTTAGTAATGGTGACCTTGACCTTTGTCGGACCGAACCCAAAAGCAATCCCAAGCGAGCTCTCCACATGTTCTTACTATACACCAAGTTTGATGTCAATATGATCAATATAACTAAAGTTATTCGCCGGAAACCAAATTGCTATTTTTAGTAATGGTGACCTTGACCTTTGTCGGCCCGAACCCAAAAGCAATCCCAAGCGAGCTCTCCACATGTTCTTATTGTACACCAAGTTTGATCTCAATATGATCAATGTAACTCAAGTTATTCGCCGGAAACCAAATTGCTATTTTTAGTAACAGTGACCTTGACCTTGGCCCCACCAGCCCCAATATCGAACTTGACCTGTATCTTCTGATGTTACACCTGTGTACCAAAAATTTTTCAAATCTGTCTAGCCTTTCATGAGTTATCGTCCGGAAACCATGAAAACCGACAGACCGACCGACAGACAGACCGACCGACAGACAGACCGACCGACCGACCGACCGACCGACAAGCTCACTCCTATATACCCCCTCAAACTTCGTTTGTGGGGGTATAATAAAGAGCAAATTAATTAAGGCTAATTTTGACCATATAATATTATGGATTGATGCGGCCAAAGACTGACACTGTGTTGCGAGGAAAACAGGATCCTGCCTGCCAGGCAATCAGAGACTGTTTTCACAAATATTCCAGATGATATAAGCAAGTAGTATCATAAGAGTGCAATTTTCACAATTAATTGCTTCCAAAACCGAGTGAAAAATTTGGAGAGTAAATTAAAAGTTTTTATATATTTTTTCTGAAAAAATAAAGGTTTTAAAGGATTTTCCAAAATTTAAAGGTTTATTACAGGTTTTAAAGGTTTCATTTGAAGAGGCCTGCAATTTGTGACTGTGATAATATTATGAAATCTGAAATTCCAAACAAATGTTTCCAGCCTTTCCAGGATTCCATAGCTCTTGTTTTATACCACAAGGACCATGATTGCCATGTACCATTCACCTGAGTACTAATGAAACTGATTCTCCTAGTTATTCCTTATTGCACGTCTGTCCCCTAAGGTATGTACCCTTTATCCTCCTCAAATGCCTATTGTTTTATGGATTGTTGTTTTCCCAGAGGTCTGTGTGGGGAGGCACTGCCTTTTGTATGTAGAAATTTATTCTCTGTCTTTGAATAACTTGGTGCACATTTCACTCAATAAGAAGGTCTAGATGACTCTATATCGCTCACCTGAGTACATGTCATTTTGGGTGAATTAGACATGTACCAATAAATTGGTCTAGGTTCAGTCTAAATCCTTTAGCAGTTTAGGAGATTGTCATGTATAGTTTCCACTAGATGCATATAGGGAACAAGGCCCCACCCCCTGGTGGCCATGTTCTTCGACAGAACTTAACAAGTCATACAATATTGGAAGAGGACCACTTACAAGACAATGCTATACACCAAATATCAAAGCTCTGCACCTTATGGTTTTGTTTCATTTAAGTTAACATTTTTAAAATGTTATTTTAAGTCATGTGTCCTACTTATGTATGCAGCAGACCAGAACTTCTGATTTATGCAACTTTGAAAGCGGCCCACTCCAGAATAATTCCTGTGAAGTTTGAAAAAAATCTATTTCATAGTTTAGGAGATGGCATTTGAAGAAAATGTTGACAGACTACACATGACGACTGACAGCCAGCATCCAAGTGTCATGGATGGGCAGATAGAAAATGCAGTTACTGCTGTCTAAGGTTTTTCTATGATTTAACCAAATTGACCCAGTGTTTGATCACAAACCTAACCTACTAAGTATTCTGAAGCCAATAAAACATTCAGGGGCAATGAAAATCAGAGACAGTCTGAAACCATCTTAATAAGCTTTACTGCATTATGACCACAAGAAACATCTTGATAAAAGATGGTTCGGTGCAAATTGAATGAAGGTTAAGATTTGTTGTGCAACATAAAAAATGTTACAATTGATAGTCACTCCTGATCCAAAATAGATTTCAGTAAATTCACGGAAATTCAGTTGATTTCGGTAAGGTAACGTACCCTTATCGAAAGATTTACCAATCCACGTCAAGGTTACAAACGTTGTTGGTTTGAAGAGAAGTTTGTTCAGTGGTTATTAAACGTAAGTTTTGATTGGTTTACACAACACTGATATGCACATCCATGTTAGTACAGCTGCACCGAAAAATCACTAAGAAAAGTCTGATATCAAAGACCAACACCATATATGGCAGAATTATAAGATAAAAACATAATACTACACTTATTGATCAGACATAAATGGCTTTAAACAGAACATCTAGCACTCTAATAGTCTCCAAGATCTCCTAAAACAAGCACTCTAGCATTCTTAAAAATGTTTAAGTAGCTCAGAAATAATCATTCCATCAAGCATAACAGATGGTGCACAGTTCCAATTCTTTTTATGAGTATTCTGCAGAGGCCGTGTATTTGACATCTAAAGAGAATAATTTGTCGCATAAAAATTATCTAGGTGTGAATCCAGCTGTCTCGAATGGGTACAAATGGGCGAGTCATGTGCAACTGTCATGATCAGTGAATATTACGCCGCTGGAAGTAACAAGCACGAAGGTGTTTTGTAAAATATAATGTGATTGGTTGTTTTAGGCGTTTCTGCCAATGAATTAATTTGTTACGTCACATCGCGTGTGTCTATAATGCGGGAAATTACGATTTTTTGGTCAAATCCTGCACCTGTGTCTGAGCAATGAAATATATGGTATCAGTATATCATTGTGATCCCAACCCTCAATATCTGCATGCAGACTCCTTAGCCAAAAATTTGCCAGTACTGTTGAAAAGTTGATATACACAGATAATCGTTTTCAAACAGAATTTTAAACAGTCCTTTAAGTTACATTTCAAAATCTGACACTTGTAGTCTTGATTAATGTAAATCAACAAGAAACAATCAATAAGCATGTACAGAATGTGACATGTAACTGTAAAATGATATATAAATATAATTTTGAGAGGAATTTTTTTTGTTTTCATGTCTTACTAATTGTCTCCACTTTTTGAAGCTGAGATAGACATTTGTCTCCCCTTTTCAAAAACTTGGCAGAACATTAAACAAGGCAAGTTATCCTCAGACTCCACTGTCTCCACAAATTGTTACATCAGTATATATGTGGAAGTACACAACAAACATGTGCAGTTATTTCACTTATTTTGTCCATGCCAATGATAATATTCCATGTTTTGTCTTGTATTGCAACTGAGAAGCAGTTTGTTAATTCAACAACGATATGGATATGGATATATGTCAAAGTCTGAAACACATGTTTACACATGTAACAAACATGATTATATTCTGTAGAATAAGAATTTACATTTTTACTGCAAGACTTTATTTTGAAGAGCAATTTATTTTCAAGACTCCCATTTTGAAGAGCTTAATTATTAACAGACTTTACCCTGTGGTATGATTTACATTCAGGGATTTCCCCGGAGGCAGATTTTCTGTCACTGACACAATTTTTAAACCTAAAGGACTTACAACTGACTACGCGTCCTGTGGACCTGAGTCTGCAAAAACAATAGCAGCATCTGCATTTTAGATATATTCTTTGCGCTTATTCCTGTTCTTTCCAGTAATTTAATTACTTAATCAATATCATGTAATAAAATGTTTAAAGTGTCCATTAATTTAGCTTCAATTTTTGTCATGGTGGAATTCCCAAGAAAAGATAACAATAAAAATTATAAGGGACTCACAAAAAGGCCAAGTTGGGGGTCCTCAGGGAACCCTTTTTGAAAAATATGTGGGAAAATCCTTTACATGACTACCTACTCTACAGCAGCCCTCTTGTAGGCAACAACCTCTCAACAACAACAACAACAGATCATTATTCCCTGTAATAAGATTTATCTTCCTCCAGCAACAACCATTCATTGAACAACAGCCAAAATAATAGTCTTCCACAGTGTGTTACTCAGTAGAGGTTGCATTGTAGAATATCTGTGCCCTGTGAAATTGATATTAATTGTGATTCTAAGATAGGTGTGTCTGTATTTTTTCAATGGTCCTAATATTATAACCATGATATTTCGAACTTAAGGAAAAAAAAATTTGACATGAAGGAAATGAAGTTTTTTTTTTCATATTTCGCCAATGATAACTTAAATATTTATATAATAGCTTGTAAAATTTAACCTTGACCTTGTTTAGCATAATTCCACGTTTGACTGCTTGACTATTTTTATCTTCGGCTTTCTATTCATAAAGTATTCAAATGTGCATGTTGTATACTACAACAGTATAGGTTAATATTTTCTCCAAAAGCTAATCCAAGATTAGCTCATGGACATTTATGATATTCTTTGTAAATGCCTATTCTCTGTAAAAGCCTGATCAGGGCCGTAAATTGCCTCCCCTCGAAGGGGAGGCAACCCGCCGAGAGGAGGGGTCCAAACAAATTTTTGGACCCTTTTTAGACAAAAAATGATTTTTTTTTCAGCCCGCAATAGGAGGCAACTGCCTACATGCCTCCATGTAATTTACGGCCCTGCTGATGTCATATATTCAAGTATATAGGTCAGGATCAGGTTAATTTTACATGCTATGCAAGTATTCTCCAGTGCTTGAGGTAAATATTGGTGCCAGGTAAATATTGACCCACTTCTCATAAAAAATACACAGCTTGATGTAAACATGACCTATAAAACAGTAAGTGGTTAGATATAAAAGTACACTAATGTCACTGACCTTAAAATCCAACTGATAACGTGCAATAACTATAGAAATATGGAAATATATACATGTACTGGTCAAAAGTGCTGGCCTGCCAGTGCTACTTCACATAGCTTCTAAAAGCTATCAGATACATTTTCTGACAAGTTTGATTACATTAATATATTAATACCATTTATGATATAAATGAACTGAACAACTGAAAAAGTCGATGTAAACTTGCTTAAATCACACTCAGACCATCATGAATTGTTCCCACTACTAATAAATAATGGCCAAACTGCTCATCAAAGTTTGGACAAAGGTCATGTTTTATACCTGACCCAATAAAATAGCATGCTAATTAAGTTTTAATTGTAATGCTTATAAAAGTAATACCTTACACTTCGAAAGAACTGCTTTCCTATGTTTTCCAATGTCTGAATTCTTTACCTTTTGCCTCCTATTGTTATTCTATTCTATTCACCATAGATTAGAATACTTGCACAATTGCCTTCAAGTCTCATTCTTTTCATTTTGTTGGGTGTAATGCCATTTTCCGACATTTTTCAGTTAAACACGATGGGCAGTTTATCTAATTAGTTTTCTTGACATTAATTATTAACCGGTAATAACTTTACCATCTGCAAGCAGCTGACAACGACCCAAATGAATCAGAGATGGAGGATAAATGACCGTAGCCAAATGTCACAGGATACTATTGTCTGTCCAGGCAAGGGAATCAAACCTGGACATCCCAGATGAAAGCCCAGCCCGACTGAGCTAAACAGGTGGGCTCTCTGCAGTGTTCATTTTCTGACCAATAATTCTTAATTTCAATGTTTCACTAGGATCTTGTGAATTTCTAAATTTGCTATAAAAACGATACAAAATAATTTTACTGATGGGGAAATTTCGATAAAAAAAACCACTATTTAGGGAATAATCGGCCCCAAATATGTCATGTAGAAAGGGCTGGTTGTAAATGCATCTTTACCATTTTGACTTACACAATTTGTGCTCCAATCCCTCAACAACTTGCTACTACAACCACACAGACATAGAGTTGCAGATTGATATCTGAAGCTGGTATTTTATAAACACAGAAAATCAATTAATTAATACATGTTTCCTAAAATGCTAATATAGATAGGATTAATACTAATGACTATAAGGGAACGTATGTTTATTTTCCACTACAGTTACTATCTTTACCAATCTGTACTTGTCAAGAGAGCTGACCTGCCACAAGTGATTTGAACTGGACATGATTTTGACAGGTTTATGGAACTTTTTTCTACAGTTCCAATTTTTTAAATTATTAACCTGAATCCTTTTATAGCTGACTGTAATCAAATTTAACACAAGATGCATCAGGTTGCTTTTTGAAGACTATATGAAATAATTCAGGCAAGTTAGCACTTTTGACTAGTATCGGTCCACTCCATGTCTGTCCATGTCTTTTTCCATTCATTTGTGATGAAGTCAGTGATATTTCCATAGTAATGCAATGAATTATATTGTTTCATTCGATTCCATCATAAAATAATTGCAAATTGAGCAATGTTACATTTCCAAGAACATTGTAAGTCTGCATCCTGAATGCAAGTTTTATCACAAAAGATAACAAAATAATAAGAATATGTCATTAAACCAAAGAGTGTAAGATGCATTTCATCAGTGTTAATAATGATTGTAACTACACATCAGTTATTCCCCTTATTCTTCCAATATTACCATGGAAGCTGACAGATAAATGCAGAATTATGAATGTTCTGACGCTCATTATATCAGGGACTTTAAGCAAATATTAGAGGCCTGAGAATTATTATTATTAGATAAAACCAAATTTTTTAGTGAAATTGGCTTTACTTTCTAAGATTTACACAGTGACTTTGACTTTGTCATGTTGAGGCGCCAAATACATTCTCAAGCTTTATTGTGTTTAAACACCATTTTCAACATTTTTTATATACGGTGGTCAGCACACCTAACCAGTTTTCCTTGAATTCAACTGATCAAACAGACAGACTGGCAAACAATTCAAGGAGTTTTCAAGGACCTTTATTCAATTTTCAAGGACTATCCTTAGCAATAACAAACCATGAAAATAACATACATTCAGTGGCATGTGTAATATAGTGACCAGCTGTTACACATTTAGTAGTCCTTTAAGGTTTTCAATACTTTGTCTTATTCCTCTGAGAGATAATTAATCATAGCCCTTTTCTCCAACTGTGTAGGTTGGAATGGTAAACATATAATATAGAATAACTGATGGTAGGCAGATTGTTCTTGTGTTTTACCACAAATTCTTCATTTGGAACAGAACAAAGAAATTTAAGAACTATTTCCGAAAATACAATCACTTTTCAAGCAGTTTTAATATGAGGCAAAAATAAAATTCAAGGAGTTTTAAAGACATTTTTGCAAATTTAAGAAGTTTTCATCCAGCCGCCTAAAATTCAAGGACTTTTCAAGTCTGTGAGAGCCCTGTTAACAACCAGTACTACCGTACGCTTCAGTAAGCAGCTGACAACTTCTCCACATGAATCAGAGGTGAAGGTCAAATGACTGCAACCACATGTCACAGAAGGACGTGACCTGCCCAGCCCAGGAATCAAACCCAGACCTACTGGGTGACACTCTAACGCTAACTGAGCTAACAGGGCAGGTCCATTCATTCTTACAACATAAAACATTTGTGGTAATTAATTGTCCTTATTACAATCAAACAGTATTGAATGCATAATGCAAACATGAAATGGTCGTTAACTTTGACACTTGAGTTATTCAACAATAAATCTTTACATTGCATCATATAAGCTTCAAAATAATGAACCAAGCAGACTACAGAAAGTGTCGTCTATACACAGAAGTAATTAAAACATAATTGCAAGTAATCATCAATCTGCAAACATCATCCACAAATACAAATTTTACATTTCAAGTAATGAACATACAATTATCAGGGGCCTCACTCTACTTTGGGGACAGAGGGTCACAGCCCTTAGTAGGGGGAATTTCAAGCAAACTAGGGGAATTGTTGACATCTTTGTGGTCAAGGTCAACCAGCATAGACATAAAATAATCCATGTATAGATAAACAAAGCACGACATTGTATCAGATATATCCCATAGTCAGAAAATCATATTTTTCCAGTTTTTATTTTTTGGGTTTCCAAGGGAGGAAATTAAATTTGTATGGGGGAAGAACTATTTTGGTGAGGGAATGGGGCCTGAATATTTGGCCCCAATAAAGGAGGATCAAGGGCACATGTATCCAGTAGTTTTTTTAGAAATTTAAGTGAAATAGTGCTGGTGGGTTAGCACTTATGACCAGTATACATGTATATAATTAGATAATATCTACAAGGGAAGTGTATGTATCCTAAGCTTTAACTGTCACCTTGAATGCCACATAAAACCATGAAAGACAGCTTCTCATTATACACATGACTTGTGACCTATATAATTTGTCCTGAAGACTAACACGTCATCGCTAGAAGCTTAACTCCCCAAAATAGATGAACATTAGTACTCAGTACAAAACAAAATGTCATGAATAATACATTATTTCATGAGAGAATTCGTAACATCATAACCTTAAAACATCTTAGCTTCAAAATGTAAATTTCTCAATATTTGTATGATATAAAGCTACTTTTATAAAGTGATTTTATCATTTATAATTTCACAACATATCAAATTCAATTATACTATTACATTAAGCCTTTTCTTTTTTTGAATAAAATCATTTTAAAAATGTACTACAACATTGTCTAGAGCTATATGAAATAATTATCAAACTGATAAAACTTAGACTAACAGGAAATTTAACATTAAGATAATGATAGAACACTTGTACGTGGTATCATCAAGGGATTTGGTGAAAAACTATGGTATCTGCTTTTTGGTAAAAACTGAGCTGCAAGTTTTTTGCACAAATCACCTGAAACAGTCCGTCCTGACTAAATCAATTGTTTATACAATGCAAATTTTCTCAACACTTGATATTTTTGCCCCGATAATCGTTGGAGAATAACACTTGACAAAGTGTTTAAACGCGTCTCAAATGAAAATATTGGGTCAAGGTAAGGTACTGGTTAGCCGAATACGAAGTATGCTGTCTTACAAGATTGTTCAAACATTTAAAACAGTATTGATCTTGAAACTAACTGTGAATGCGTACAAATTGTGCAGCAAATGCATAAAGCCACAAATAGATCTACTGGTGCATGAGTTTTCATTTACCACACTTTAATATACACAAAACTGTGAACTGTTAAGTTTAAAATATGCATACAACATAGTAAATTCCAGTCATGATTCTTAATACAAAGTTTTAAGTAAAGTGAATTATAAATATTTTCAGCCCTGGTGTTACAAAGCTGGGCCAGCTTTCAGTATACACACACTTTTCTAGGGGCTTAGGGGGTCCCAAGCCATGCTCTAGCTGCATTCCTGACTTTCCTTATATCGTATATTCAGTAATAAAATAAACCATAAAGACTAAAGTTATTAAAATAAAAACAGAAAATTAATGACACAGAAAATCATTAAACAGCTGATCAACATTTGCAATAGAAATGCTGGTATGTACACAATGCACAGAACTTGATACGTAATCAATACTGATGATCACAATTTTTTTATTTCTGTTCATCATGAAATGTCATTTTTTGACTAGAATTTTGTATGAATGTTTGCAAGTGAACTATAATTAGCCGTCATTTCTTTAAATGAGACAGATGAATAGAGATAAAGCCATATATATCTAAGCCTTGTAGAAGCCACCCAACATATGGTTATTGCATCAACCTATATGCAAAATATACCATACATAATAAGGCCATAATTAAAAAATGTTTGTTTGACTTAACCCCCCCTACCAATGAAAATGGACCTACTCAAAAACTTTTTTGAGGGTCTGAGTGGGATTTTTGACGTCATATTCATGGTAAACACTAGTATGACCATACACATAATAAATTTATAAAAAACAGGTATTTCCCTGATGCAGAAATATTGAGTCCCTGACTCCCTTTTCTTTCTTGGGACTCCCATTTTCAACTTACAGTGCATCCATGGGACCCCTAAAATAAACAAATTTACTAAGAACCCCCAATTTATCAAACATGAGGGTCCAAGGGCCCCTAGCTGAAAAAATCTAAGGGAAAACCCTGAACAATTAATGACCAAACTACCTACCCACAGAAATTTTGCTTGGTAGGGTTATGCCAAACAAACAATGTTTAAGGATGGCCTTACTAAATGATAAATTGTGTGTTATTATATTATACACAATTTCATACCTCATTAATGGCAAAAAAGTTAATCATAACTTTATAATTATTTACCAGGAACATTTTAAACTATAAATATTATCAAATGAATTAACTTTTTTTTTTGCCTAATTTAAATAAAAAATACCAATAATACCACAAATCAAATAAAATTCATTAACTAGCAGAACTCAATTAGTTTAGTATGTTGTAAGTTTTATATATCTGAAATGCATAATTTAATAATAATCACATCTTGTTCGGATAGGATGAACAGAATTGATTTGAAATAAATATATCAACAGCATAGCATTTATAATTCATTTTTATGACCGAAATACCACATAAGAAATAAAAATAACTACAATTTTGAATAGTAAACGACTTTAAAACAAATATATCTAATAAATGTCAATACAATGACAGAAAATAATTCTTATAAAAGATAATGACGAGAGATTTTTTTCAACGACATAAGCAGCATTGGAAAATGATACAGAGGCAGGGTTGATTCAAGGACACGACTCTGAATGTAAACAACAATGAGCGAATTGATGAAATGGCTTACCTGAATGTATACATTGAATTTGCTAACTCTGGGTGAAGAGATTTCTCTGAACTGAAATGATATCAGATTCAGAATTATAATATTATATCAACAAGATAAAAATGTAGACGCGAGCTACTAAATAAAATCCGTTGCGTCGATAGTCATTTTGTAAAAAATATTAAACATTCCTCTATATTTAAATAAAAACGAAAACCGAAATGCACCGTCATCATTGGACAATCAAACAAATAAAACTCAATGCATACCTCAAGTTTCGTAGAAGAGGACATTTTTAATTTACTCCTAAACGTGCGCACGACAAGAAACTGTTAACAGGCTTAGTGACTGTTTATCGGATAGTTCCGTCAAACTCCGTTACTTTACGACATTTGCTGAGGGCATAGCAAGAACGATAACTCTGGAAAGATAACTTCGGCGAACATTTATTTTCTGGTAATTTTTCCGATTTGATAATGATGTGAAATAAATTTTGACATTTAAGTAATGCTCATATTAACAACCGCATATATAGTCATTGAATTTATTTTTATATAAAATGGAAAGATTTCCCGTGATGCATTTACGAAATTCAAAATGGTGGACACCGTTTGTTTATATATTTAATCGTCACCTTTTTTAAAAACTTGAAAGTGACTAAACGTTGACCGCTTGCATTCAGGCGACTGACTTACCTGTTTGGATAACGAAAGACGATACCCGGTAATAAATTGCCAATAAATGGTTTTCTTTTGTGTATTTTACCATTTTTCGTGATCAATGTTGTTGTTGCTATAGAAAACAAATATGGCGGCGTCCATGGATTGTTGATGACTTCGATCAGTTCTCTTTTTAAGATCTCTCTGTGGTATGCTTATTTGAAAAATGGAAATTTTGAGTGTTTGTCGAAATAATTTCATCAGTGTAGAGTAACTTTTGTTCATAAAAGCTCTCGATTTTTTCTGTCTTGTAGGTAGAAGTGTATTTTTTACTGTAAATCAAAATTTGCAAAAAGTATATATATATATATTAACATTGCTTTTTTGTGTTACAGTATGCTGCAACACCCTGCAGTAAATTTTCCGTTTACAGATCACACTTAAATATAATGTTAAGTGTTTTATGCTCAACAATGCAACAAATACATGCCCTACAATTGTCAAAATAATATGGTGTTTAAACTTTAAGATAGCTTTGACTAGGTTGGTGCTCTCTGAATCACTGACATTGACAATTAGATCCTCGATTAGTAACTATGAAATCTACCATCAACCTGTTGCCATAAACTTTCCGGGTTATATTAAAAAAACACTAAATCTTTCCAAGCAAATGCAACCTCTGAGTTTCCAACAAGTGTAAATCACTTAAATTGACTACCACAAGTTCCCATTATTTCCTCATTCAGTTGGACTGAGGAATAATCCACCTAGCCACATTGTCACCAACTCCACCCTTAATGATTTCAAGGTGGCAGTGGCAACCATGCAGTATTAGATCAGAAAACTATGTTTTTATTTTTTAGCTCTGTTCCTTTGTCTTCATTAATAACTCGACATACGAACATGCTTTAAGACTAAAGATTTCATTCCCACGTAAAATCTGATTAGGGCTCATCAGTCTTAAATTATTCCTTTGTTCACCTTACATTCTGACGCTCACCCTATGTCTATAACACTTGAAAGACGAGTCCAATGGATAGATTTATAGGTAGATAGCATTTTCCTTTTTTACTTGCCTCACCATTTTCCCAGTATTTCTTTGACTTCCTTGTTTAATTGGTTGTTATTTTCCTATTTTCAGTGAAAATGAATCATAAAGGACTTCTGGAGCTGTGTGTGATTGTATTAGATTCATACAATAAGGACACACAGTGTGTGGAGGAACATGTCAACAAATGTCTAAAAGAATATGGGGTAATTTTTCTTCTCATTTATGCTGGACGTATTACAGGATAAATCAATCAAATTTTATATTCAACTTTCAGATTATATGTATTTTGAAAAATATTTTTGGTGGTTTCAAATTACATAAAACAATATTCCTGCAGGTAATGTTGATGTAAAACACAAGAATACTTAGACAATTAACAAGTTATTCGCATAAGTGCGGAATGAGTTTATGTCATGTCTGACCTAAATCCAACGTTGATATTACATCGGACCATAACTTTGTTTAACGTCGAGGCTCCGACGTTAACCGCACGTTGGATTATGGTCGCCAATGTCATGACGGAAATCCAACATTGATCTAACTTTAGTTAAACGTAAGGTGTTTACTAGGCTTGTATTATAAGTTCTAAAATATTACAAAACTGACCATAATTGGGACCGAAACTAGGCAATTTGACCCCAAGTACCTTCTCTTAAAAGTATATATTTTCTTTCTATATCAATATGCGTCAAATTTTACTCTCATGACGTTGTCGAGATATTTTCAGTCAGAAACATTGGCCAGTAATATCTCATGATACTGATCTGTACTTTATATGTTTGTACCACTGAACATCTTCAGTGTAAGGTTTGGAAACAGAAATGTAAACCTTCTTGTGTTAATTAATTTCCCCTTTCACCCCGCGGGACACTTTCCTCCCTCTCAAAAGGCCTCATCACCATTTCCCCAAATGTGATAAAAACTGACCTGTATACTGAATTGACAAATACAACCTCTTATCAGCCCATGTCAAGACATAAAAGTATCAACTTCGAGATATGCTTGTTTCTAAATTGTAAATTGTTTGGTGACTTGTTAAATTTTTTGAAATAGTCAGTATTTTCCATTGTAAATATTTTTAGTTGTAGACATGTATTTTTAAGATATGAGTGGCGCTGTATGATTTCCAACCTCTGCTTGCACATAGTGAGAAAACATGTGATGTTTTCTTTAAGTAACATCACTTACAGAAGAGGTTGGAAATCGCACAGCAGTGGCGCCCATACTTTTATTTTTTGATGCATCTTTTTTCATAGATATGTAATTATAGTAACATTTTCCTTAAATTTCTTAACTATTCTGTGAATTTATTAATGTTTTAAATTTTGTATTTTTGTCTTTATTATCTTCACTTCTAGATTTATGACGAAGATGAGCAAACATTTATAGTTGAGGTATTTTCTGGGTGTGTAAGATATGAAGAAGTTATGAATGTTGTCATGAATGGATACTATGCCAAAGATGGGAAGACAGTGCTCCGTTCAGAACAAAATCTTTATGGAGGTATTTTGTTTGTCCATTTCTGTTTCCTACTTTAAATTTAATTTCTTTCCATTTGTACTTTTCAATAATATGTTAAAGGCCTTTGCCTTTTTTGAGAAATTCACATTTGGAGTTTTGAGTAAAAATAACTGTTAACAAGGTTAAATACGGGTTTGCAGAATTTTTATTTATCCCATTTTGCTTAGCTATAAAAACATTTTGCAGATTATACTACTTTATTAGTACTGACTATAATAATTGCATTTTTTTTTCAATTTACCCAATATCAAAATAAGGAAATCAAATGGTTGTATAAAATGAAGTGTACTGTATTAGTGGTGAAGTTTGGGACGCAAATTTTTGCGAATTTTATAAAAGCATTGTAAGTTTTCTCATTCTCAGATGTTATCATTAAATATACATCACTCTTAAGCAATAACAGGGCACATCTTAGTAATTCTCGAACATCTCGGCTTGAGAAAGGTCTGAAATATCCGATCCAGATCTGGAATGTAAAAAGCGTTTTAAAAAATTTGAAGATGTAACAAGGACACATTAAATTTTCATGTGCTCGTTACATCTTCAAATTGTTTCATTCCAGATCTGATTATTTTTGTATTTTTATTATCTTGCCTTCAGTTAAACAAATACATTTTATGATAATTTATAGATCTACCAATGTTGTACAGAGGTATTTAAAGAACATAAAACCTTGGACACCAAGATTTTCAAGATGTAACAAAAATTCCTGGTCAGCATATTTTTGATTGTATCCTCCTAATTTAAACAGGATGTTAGTAAGAATTTCACGACTGTTATCCACCACAAGATGCTAAACGTTGCTTGCTTCTTTATTTCAGTACTTGTGTACTTGGCAGTGTTTCGTCTTGATGAGCTGGGTTTAGCAAACTATCGTCAGTTTGTGAAGTCACAGGATCTCAACAAAATGTACAAGGTGAGTGAGATCTCGGAGTTATTAAAGGGATGCTTTTGAATTAGAAGAAATGTTACACAGTAAACTCCCTGTCATTTTTCATCGAAGTCCGGTTTTCATGGAATTTCGGATTTCAATGAGTTCATTGTACAGTAAAACCTCAATAATAAGACCACCCTTGGGACCATTGAAACTGATATTAATATTGAGATGGTTTTTATTATCGAGGTTGAACAAAGAGCAAAACAGTGAAAATGGACTTGAAAAGTATGGTCTTAATTTTGAGGTCATCTTATTATTGAGGTGGTCTTTAAGTGAGGACCAGTTTTTAAGGGTCCTAAAATGGGTCTTATTATTGAGGTTTTACTGTGCATGTCAATGAAATTTGTTGTCCATGAAGGAGAAGAAAGCTGTAAGTCTTTGTCTCTCATTCGTATTTGTTTGTACATTGATATTTGTAATCTCAAAATCTGATCTATCTATAAATGCATGCAATAATTCTGGGAATAAATGTGTTTAAAGTGAGAAATGGGAACTTACTCTTCATTTGTCATTCCATCAAATATATTTATCTCTCTGACAATGATCTTGCTTGTTTTCAGTTCCTAAAGTTCTTTTTTAATGAGAAGAGTATCACCAAATGGATTAAGGATGCATGGGAAAAGTTTTATGAACACGCTTTTGTGCAAACTAAGCTTGTTTCACCTTTACAGAGGTATGTTGTATGTCTCCAGGAAACTGAATTCTTTATCCATAGGCTTAAAAATATGTTTGTTTTAGGTTTCTCAATCTGTCCTATGTTTTTGCCCCGACCCTAGAACATTTTTTTGCGTGTTAACATTATTTTTCTTTTTGGTGAAGTTTCTTTGTGTGAATTTGTCTTTAGGTTCATATTACTGCCCAGTTATAAGACGCTTTACGAGTATTCCAGCTATAGAGCATTATATTCACCTTGATAAAAAATTATCCATGTTAAAAGGGAAAGGGGATTAAATTCAATGTTAATTTGCTTTGTTTGAAAATAAAAAAAATCTCAAAATAAAAAATTCCAACCTGAAACGAACATATTTTTTTAGGCCTTATAATATTTATCAAAACTAGTTAATTTTGTATAATGATACCTGAAAATAAAGCAGTCATTTTTTAAATCCACCTTGCTCCTACAGCTTCATATCGCTCACATTTCGATGTTTCATATCTTTCCAGAGAGATCGGTGCTCGAAATGGATACACTCATTCACATATTTATGTAATAACTAGAGTTTAACTTAAATAAACTTTAAGGCTGTATGAAGTATATGGCAGTCTATGTTTAGTTATTTCATAGGATAATCAGCTCATTTAATTACTTCACTTTAACATCATATGCCCTATCATGTGTCTGACTGATATGTCAGGTACAAGGTAGTTGGTGAGGTGGAAATTTTACAATAAACAATTCAGGAAATATTTTTCAGGTCTTTTAGAGGTTAGCTATCGTCATTTTCTTAGCAGACGTGTTGGAAATAAAACCTAACCAGTTATTAAGTTCTTAATAATTCCAAATTGATGATTTTTACCAATATTTGTATAAAAGTCATGGATTTCCCTGACTGTGAAATCTTGAGTCCCTGACTCCCTTCTCTTTCTAGCCATTTCCCACTCACTTTGCATCCCTGGGACCCCTAAAATAAACTTTTTCAAGTATAAACTGCATATCTGGGACCCTACAAATTTACTAAGGACCCCAAATTTGTCAAACACGATGGTCCAATGACCCTTAGCTGAAAAATCCTAGGGAATCCCTGATAGTGTTGATATATTGTCTACATACCATTTCAGCTGGATACCAGAGTTGAAAGAAATGTTAGATCAAATGAAAGAGAAGATAGAGAATATCAACAAACCAAGACGAAAGGCTCTTACTTCAACAGGTAGTTCTTGTCTGTTTTTCTTTTGTTATGGGGCTGTAAGTCACATAAATGTTTAATTCTCCGAGATGTTTGGCCCAAATGACATATTTTGGTGAAATTGAGTTATTATCATCTGAATGCATGGATATTGTAAGTTACTACAAAACAAGACATTTTTTAGGGAATTACAGCAAAAAGCTTTTAGTATGTTTATCAAGACTAGATCTGCAAAAATTCTGAGTTTCACTTTTTTTTTATTTAATACAGCAAATATGTTTTAAGATACAATATTTTACATATAAATGTATATTATTATTTTCCAAAGGAGCCGTCTGATTGTTTTGCCGCTGAATCATAAATGTTTTACTGAAATGTTTCAACTAGCTGTTGCAATTAATGTGAAAACATGATGTCATAATGTGAAAACATGACATCAACTTTATTGCATTTTTCTCAGAAATGAGTCTCAGTGCATTTGGGCCAAATATCTCAGAGTCAGTCACAAACAGTCCGTGTAATGTAGCTATTAAGGTGAAGGAAGACATTAGGCGGACACCTAGGTAGAACCACCATTGATTCATATCCTGGGTGGTATTCGAACACGCTGCAGTGAGGAGCGATTGATTTAATGTCAGACTATAAGTCTTTAAAGGATTCAATTTATATTGGTCACATAAGGCCACACCAAATTAATTTCTTGTTCTTCGGATTTTTGGGTGAAAAAATTGGGGCGAGCGAGCGAAAAAAAAAAAAATATATATTTTTTTTCAATCCTCATTTAATTGAGCGAGCGAAGAGCGATAAAATAAAAAAAAAGTAAATAAGTTCAAGTATTATGTTTGATATCATGTCAAGAGTTACCTAGTTGGCAGTGGTCAACATACCACAATGCTGAGGTCAACTTATCAAAAACACGTTTGCCACTGTTAAGTGAATCTTGTGTCCATCCAGAACCAAGCTGTTCACCCCAATCAATCAAATTACACAGAAGTTGTTGTGGCCCGGTTAGTTTTTTGTTTAAGTTCTCTGGCTTAGGAGGTAAGCTTATCCTTTTCTGTGCATTTAAAAGTACAGAAAATGCATTGTTGGTTTTAGTAGTGACGTTAGAAGGGGATGGAAGTCGTTCTGAATTTAATACGAACTCGATATATCGTAACTGAATATCGACGGCAAATTGTACATGTAGTTCAAGATTTGGAATTTTAATTGGGTTAGTTACTGAAGGATTAGTGCTCGCATTAGCGTAAAGGATGTTATCTGGAGACAATTCTACCTTGTTGTAGATGGATGCCTCCCTAAACAGATCTATGAAGGTTTGGTAAGTTGGCTGCTGCACGGCCGTCCAAGTGAAAATGGTGTGTGCCTCGTCTCTGCAGCAAACAATAAACACATAGGGCGCTGCCATCTTTGTGTGTTCTTGATTTTACATCGAGCGAACAGGAAAAAAGTTAATCGAACTACATAATTACTTACTTGTAAATGCGTTGGTTCCTGGCACTTATTTGAATCGGCGCATTGTCCAAGAACATCAAGAACATTTTCTAATCAATCCGAGGGATTTTTTTCGTCCAAAATAATTTCGACCAAGCGCAAAAATATTTTTTTTTCGTCCCAAATAATTTCGACCCAGCGCAAAAATATTGGAGGTGCGGGCGGTAGAAAAAAAATAAAAATATTTTTTTTTCAAAAATCGAAAATTAGGTGCGGGAAATCCGACGAACAAGACATTAATTTGGTGTGGCCTAAGCATAAGATAATAAAATACAGGTCAAGTTTGATTTCAGTACAATCTGCCAATTTTGGTGGATTTTTTTCAAAAAACTGGTTTCTGATCAAAAACTCTTGAAAGGATGTGTGTATTCAATTCATATTATGCTTGTTTAAACTGTTTTCATTTACATTATTTCGTACTTTAATTATTATAATGTGTACATTTGTGTACATTTGTGTAAATATGTATATTTGTCAGAGGCCCACAGGGAAGATTGGGCTTGCCCAACTGTGTAGCCTCTTTAAATAAACGTAGTGATTATTATTATTATTATATTGGACACATAAGCATAGGTTGATAAAATACATATCCAGTTTGATTGCCTCTGTTTACTTGATTCTGAATGTGTATTATCAACAAAATATACCTTTTTACTTTCAGAGATTAAACCGTTCAACATCACACAGCCAAGACCAAAAAGCGTGCCAGTTCCTGAACCGGTATATGTCTTTGTCATCTTCATCATTTAGTCAATGAATATCACCGAAATTTTTACAGCAGTCCCAATGCGTACATAACTAAAAGAATTGTTGAAACATAGCATTAAACCTGATTTATAAAAATAGATCCAGGAGTAGTCGCAGAGAGGATTAATATAAGCTCTGAAGTTTTTATGCAATCACTGTAAACTGAATAAGTTTGAAATAGTTTAAAATGCTGTTGGAATATTGGTCATAAGGCCATTACTAAAAATAAGCCACACCTACTCAAGAAAATGGCCCCTACTCAAAACATGTTTAGGGGTATGAATGGGAAATTATATTTTTAGCAGTGTATTAATAGATCTCTAACACTAGTATTGCTATGAAGAAAATACCTACCCTGTATTCTATGCACTTGAAATTTGCTGGTTGGTAATGCCAAACAAACAATATTTTAAGGAAAGTTTAAAATATGAAGAAAAAAATTGATCACAAATGCTTGGGAAAAGTTTCAACTGGGCTTGAATTTACTATATTTATATTCCCTTAGGCTCTTCAGGTTCGGAAACAGGTATCCAATAATATATAATTATATATATATGTCTGCATATTTTGTATATTTTCATTGTCGCATGTTTAGCCAAAGTAAATACTGCATGCATATTGTGATTATATAAAATCATGTTTTGAGGAACACAAAAAATCTGTCAATGGCGCTATCGGGATTCGTACCCCAGGTCTCTGGATTGCTGGTTCATTATTCTTACAAATGGCATTCCTGTGTATGAAAATTCTCATCTTTGAGTCAAATATCTGGCCTTGTTGTTGACATAAGGTTTTAGTCAATTATTAGTCTCTAATTTGAGTATTCACTTAAATTGTTTGAGATGTTTTGTTATTCACTAGGAATATTTTAGCCAATTTTCATCTCAAAATTTCAAGTTCGGCTTCTCAGCTTTTATCATGAAAGCAGTCCTGATTAAATGAAAATACATTTGACTTAAAATTCAGCTGATTTGAGTTTGAGTAAATAAGGGACATACTATATTGAGTGCATACTGAAAGATGCAACACACTTATTTAAAAAATGAGGTGATATATTATTGTACCAATATACTGTACTACTGCATGTATGGAATGTATGTTATAGACAATGTATATTGTAGTCTTCATTTTGTTATCTTCTTGATTTATTTTTTCTGAGTATGATTGGCCCTTGTGTTTGATGTTGTGTAAATGCAGTGGTTTTTCTGTGTTAATTTTACTGCCAAATATAGGCCGTTTTCCCTTATCAGAAAGTGTCCATTTCCCCAAATAATTATAATTTTGTCATTTATTTAGTCAGGTTTTTGTGTATTTAACCTTTTATAAAAGAATCGTTGCTTTTACATCACCTCATATGTAAAACAAACACCAGCCACAGATATGAAAAATTATTTTTATAAGCAAAACAACCATATCCTTATTTTCCCAAATTTGGGATTTATCACGCCTATTTTCCCAATTGAGAAGGCACAGGCAGTAAAATTAATTTAACAGAAATGTGATCAAATTTCAACTAAGTGTATCCGGTTCTGTTCTGTTATGTTGTTATATATACTCAATATGTGGACATTACATCAACACCATTTTTAAACCAAAACCGTTCGGTTAGTGAACTATTATGTAACCCGTGAATAATATCCTTTTCATTATGAAAAAGACAAAATTATGATTTAGAGTTTATTTTGAATGTACATTTTATATGAAAATTCCCTTTGGACTTATATTAATTAGCATTGAATATTAATTGTAATGATTATACAGTGTATATTGTTATATATTTATGTATAATTCATACATTGTTTTTTTTCAGGTAAAATTTTAATTGTTTGTATAAATATACCTGCCTATTATAATGGCTTATGTAGCATAATGTTGTAAACATGTATATATCATAGAGGCTCAAAGGGAAGACTGGGCTTGCCCAACTGTGTTGCCTCTTTAAATAAAGTCGTTATTATTATTAGTATAATTATTATTTCAGATTCCAAAACTAGAGAAACATAAGCCGCCGCCTGAGACCTTGTATAAACAGCCGTCAGAATTAAATAAGCTGGACAGGATTCGACAAGTTAACAGACGAAAAGCAGAAGTATGTATTGTTCCGGATAGAATGCATAAAATATGTCTATCATTTTACATGATTTTCGGTACCAGTATTTCCATATAATCTTTGTTTGTTTTTTGGAAAGAAAACGCTTCAAATATTTGTTTTAAAATGTCTTACATTAAAAATATGTTATTCTTCCTGAATCATTCAGACATTGTGTATACATACAAATCATTAGGACAGATTAAATTGATGTCTAATACCTCTCTATTTATTTCCAGGAACGTTTGATGGATGCTTCTCGTCGACAGTTTGCTTGTGCAAATGCGGATAAATCTCAGAAAACGAGAGAAAAAATACGACAAATAATTACCAACGAAGAGAATAAGTTAGATTTTGACCGACCTAAAACAAACAAAGCTCCATCCTTCTTGGTACGTCATAAATGCTTGTATTTGAATTGAATTGCATTTTTAATGTGGTAGAAAATTATGATTATGTTCTTTCAGTATTTATACTACAGCTCTGCTAGGAAATCATAATGGTTGAGTGGTAGAGCTTCGGATTTAAGAAAATCACATGTTTGAATTCCGCCTTGGCGAGGTTTAACCACAAAATTCACAGCCTTTAAGTACTGGTACTTATTAATGTAATTTGTTTTAACATAGTTTCACAATTTGTATTTAAAGCAGCATATCATTTCTCTTCTGACGGCTATAGATGGTAGTTTCAAATCACACAAGTTGCAATTCTTATCACAACTTTCCATTGGTTTTATATTGTTGCATTTCTTGACCGATCGTAGCAGATTTTAGACGTCAAAACAAAAGTCGGGAGTGTCCTGCGGAAGACGGTTTGGAGTTAAATATCTTATTTCCTGCAAAATATGTTCACTAGGAAGTATGTTAATCCTTATCAATTATGTAAAAACATCTTTTACATACTTTAATTACATAAAAAATGATATGTTGCTTTAATAAATAAGGTTAAACTAATAGCTTGACTCTCTACAAGACTATCACTATATACATGTACTTACATCTATGTAGATGACCCCACATTCAAGTAGATCAACTTCATCAAGGAAACATGTAAGTTTATGTGACTAGAAACCTGATGTGCTGTGCTTGTGTTGGGATAAAATTTAACCATTTCGAGGGTTCAGTGCAAGACTATAGTAACTCTTATATAAATGCATAGGAGTTACAATAGTCATGTGTTGAACCCTCGATTTACTCCATTAGATACAACTTTTCTTCCTCCAAAAGAGAGTAGTTACAAAGTACACTTGAAGTGAAGAAGATTTTTAAATTAAGTTATGGGTCAAATATGTTGGTATTTTCTAATTCAGTGAAAAAATACTTGAAAATGTCAATTTCAATATAAAATTTAATTGAAACAAAATGTGCAAAGAAGGGTATGGATATAATAACAAAAATCAGTTCGGAATTAATCAACTGTCATGAATAGAACATTTTAAAACATTTTGTTAACTGATGTCCGAGTGTATGGTCAAATCTTGTTATAATGACCATATTTGGTCCCTGGATTTATCTCAATGTAAGGAATATGTTTTACTATTGAAGTTGATCAGTAACACAATATACAGATTTAATTCCCTTCCGATTTGTGTCGTTAGATATACAGGGTGTTAAAAAAGTTTGTTCACAAAGTTTGAATTTAGATAAAATGATAATACATGTAATGCTGTGTACCCTGGGTTTATTTCCCATATAATGAAAGATACTTTTTTTTTCATGAATATCTGTAATATTTACAACTCTCTCGCAGAAGTAAACTGTACCGACGTAGATGGAAAGAGAATTTAGAAAAATAATAAAATTCTTATTTTGTGACTTATCACCCTGTATATTCCACTGCGATGTGTAATGAGAATTGGCTGTGCACACGTTATGGAAGTAGTTTTTAAAATTATTTGTTGGAAGACGGAAGCGTTACTTAAAATCAAATGGAGTAAAAGGTTATTTGTTGCTATGTTTATTTTGAACCTGTTAATTCCTTACCTGTGTGTTGTAGTTCAGCGCAATCATTCAGTCATTCCTTAATGGCTAGTTCCGACATTTACGACTCAAATGTGTTATGTCAATATTTGGTTGCAGATGTAACAAAGCATTTGCATTTATTTAGCAACTTGTGTATCAGTGTATGCAATGATTCATGCGTACTACAGCTTTCGCTAGAACGTTTTATCAGTTATTCACCTCAGATCCCTTTATTTTAATATTTCTTTATTTTTCCGTCTTGCATTTGAATTTTTCTGGTTGATGAATCAATAGTTGAATATTATGGATGCATATAAGGAAATCAATATCTAGGGTTCAGAGCTCTGGACTCCTTATCATGGGTTCACACCACCTCCTAGGGCAGCAACGATACAAGTGTCTCTCGGTTTTATTAACAACCCGTTTTGTTTTCAGTATTCACTTCTGCTACGTAGATATATGAAAACAAATAAAGTATAGTAATATGACTAGAAATAGAATTTCATGTCCCGTAATAAAAGTAAACAGTTCCAAAAGCTGTGTAGCTAACAGATATTGAGTATAATCTTACAAGTTCTTTGACTAGAAGATTGCTTCAGGAATTATAAAACCGAAAGATTACTGAACTGAACCATGAGAAAAAGGAACAGAAAATAATCAAACTTCGGTTAATTGTTGCGGCCCTTCCACCTCTTGGGGTTACATTATTCCACGATTTTCACAACCCAGTAAGCCGTCATCATGTGTGGTTAACATGATACAAGTTGTTACAACTTGTTTTGCGATTGATGTACATAAGATAAAATAACTTGTGATATCAATTTAACAAAATAAAACATGTATTTTATCAATATGGATGGTTGGTAATAATATTTTTTGCTTAGATCATTACAATAGATCTATAAATGGGTACAATTTTCAGAATAGTGAAATTTGTGCCTAAATGGATGGGCTCTTATGATTTTATGTTCATGTATGTGCAATATGGTTTACCATGCTGATATCAATGTGCATTTCCATGGAATTTTGACACCCCTGTGTTCCCCTGAACCCTTTTTATACCCTATTTTAATGTGGTTTTTAATAGATATACTCCAGATAGCTTTAAGGTGGTTTTTTCCTCTAATTCTGCGGTACAAAAGACAATTATACCGTTAACGTCGTGCTTGAATAGCAATGGAAAGAGAGACGGGATTTAATGTCTGACTGAACTTCAATAGATCTAAAATGAAATTTTGTTTGTACCGCTGGTAAAAACCCATCTTTAGCGAATTCCGGATTACGTCTATTGCTTTATTCCTTATTTAAGTATGGTGCTAGGAGTTTGCTGTGGAATCAATAACAAAATGACTTGTACCCTAATTTACCTAATTGTGATCTCACATTACATATATTTTTTCAGATTCATTTTTGTAACAAAGTTTCTTCAAAAATACACTTGCACTAAATAGTTCAATATCTAATTATTCAACAGTTTATATTTAACTTAAATAACGGCTCTATACAGGCTGTCCATTATGTTCAGTGACAAGTATAATAATAAGCAGTGCACACTGAACATTGTATGGTGTAAACATATTGTTTGGCTGTGGGTTAAACACAGGAACGTAATACCTATAGGGCAGCAATACCGATAGGGAACAACTAGGACTAAGTATGAAGTTGTAGCTTTTTAAGTTTAAAGGTCTGTAACTATGATATTTCAGAATCAAGAAGTTCCAGTAAAGATGACAGCAGCTGCCATTTTGCGTGAAGGTTTCTTGTATCAAAGAAGGGAAGATGAAGAGATTCGAAGGTGGGTATTTGAATGATTCTGGCTAATTTTGTTCACCTTTTTTCTGTGTTTTTGTATATTGTAATAAACGTTTGGTATGTGAAAACTGGAACAGTGATTCTTTACTTATCTCAGTATTATTACGATATATTGGGATCTGATGCTGTTTTTCTGGAATTTGGAGAACTTGCCAATTAATTTTTTTGGCCCCAGGGCATTAAGTGTTACCCCTATTCTATTGTGTGTCCGTCTGCGAACTAATTGGTTTCCAATTAATGATTCAACCCTACAATTTTTGGAAGAGTTATGGCCCTTTTTGGCTAACAAAATTGGATTTCAATCAACAGCGCTTGAAAATCTATTTTTAAATAGGGTGGTATCACTTTTTAGGATACTAGATATTTTGCCATTTATGTGCCCCGATATCGACAGTGGTGATTTGTTCCCTGTAGTGGAACTATTGATGCTTTTATTGTTCAATTATTACATAATTATAAATGATTTTGTATGCTATAAGGATGCTTCCTTGAATAAAACTTGTATCAGTGACTGTGGTTATGATGATGAGTATTTCCTAATGCAATTTGATGTCACAAACTCGGCCCTTTCTCGGGAGAGTCGCTGGTTGCTTTATTTTGACTAGTAGGATTGAGTGAACATTAAAATGTTTATACATGTTGATGTAAACCGTTTTTCTATTTGAATAAAACAGAAGTGTTTTAAGAATGAATGTAAATTTCAGTAAAGCGTTTCTGACGTGACGTCATTTTGTAGTTTACTTTTGCATTTTGTTCCAAAGATTTGAATTGCTATAAAAAGAAAAGAAAATGTTCGATTTTAATCCTATTGGTATTAAATAAAATAAGAAAAATATATCTGTTAGAAAAATCTTTAAATGGATTTTTTGGTGACTATTAATACAGGATTTATTGTGGAATATCTCAAATAACTTAAAAATCCTTCCATTGTAGGTTGGAAAATCTTGAGGCTGGAGCAAAAGACAAATCTGAGTTTGAGAAATGGCAGAATGGAATGAAGAGAATGGATATGGAGGCGGAACTTGAAGAGATTGAGAGGCGTCGTCTTGAGGGAAAACTTAGCCATGAGGAGGCTATTCTTGCCAGGCAGAATATTATACAAGAAAATAAACAGAAAGTTGCAGAAATAAAGGAAGAGGTATATATATATAAATATGAGTGCCGCTGTGCGATTGACAACCTCTTCTTTAGGTGACATCATTACCAGAAAACATCACATGTGATGTCACCATGTACTGACAGTAAGCAATATTTGCCCCATATGGCAATATGAAAACAAACCATATGGAGTAAATATTGATTCCTGCTTACAGATAGTGACATCACATGTTGCGTTTACTTGTAATAACGTCACTTACAGACAAGGTTGTAAATCCCATAGCAGCGCTCATATATGAATCTGTTGTTTTCTGACATGAATTTCCATATTAAAGTGACCGTGAAGCAAGAATGCCCGCTTCCTTTTTTGTAAGCAGATAGTCTATCTGTGATTTTGTTTGCTCTTTGATTTATTAATAAGCTTGGTTTTATGGCATCATTATTTTACAGTAATTTCAAATAATCAACCTATGGGTTTTATTTCAAATGGTTTCATGGTTTCGAATGGCCTGGTATTTATTTCGGATGATACAGAGTATTCTTATAAATAGAAGGTTGTCGAATAAACAAGGTCTGACTATATCAATTAGCAAATCATGCATTTTTGGATTGGTTCTTTAATTACCATGATAGAAGCCAAATCAAAAGATAGCATATTAGTCATTGAGTAGGCAGGATCCAGTTTATTATTTGAAATAATAAATGATTTTGAATGTAATAAATTAAATTATGATTTAATCAGTTCATATGTGTAGTGTGGTATCTTTATGCAACAGAAAGGCTACTTTTTTAAACTCAATTTAACACATTAAATTTTGGGGCTGTTTTAATAATATTTTTAATCAAAATTTCTATTTTGACTTTAAGTTGCCTTTTTTCAAGAAGAGGAAATATCATAATTTACAGTATTTCTTCTTTTTATGGTAAAATAATTCGAAAAAGTATACTTGAAACCCACTGTGGAATTACTTTCAACATTGTTTTTCAATACATTTATGAAATCAGATTTCAAATTTTCTAGTATGATGATTGAACCTTAAATGTTCACAGTCTGTTTATAAATGGTATTAAACAAGTTGATGATGTGTTTTCAGACTCAGACAATGATGACAAGATATCTAGATGAAAAATTCAAGGAAGAACAACAAATGAAGTGAGTGTTCTCATATTATTGTATCTTCCAGGCTTATTGTGGTTGTAAGCCTCTGTTTTTTATAGTCAAAGTCATCAGCATTTATTACTTGCAGACCTTGGCTGTGATTACTTTAAATCATGACATTTTGTTAAAAGACGTAAAGAGGCCTCCGTGGTCAAGTGGTCGCTTACTTTAAATCACTTGCTCCTCACCCCTGCAGATTCAAACCCACCTGGAATATAGAAGTAGTGAGGTAGCCAACCAGCTGGCTTACGGAAGGTCCGTGGTTCTACCCAAGTGTCTATCTGGCTTCTTACTCTACCCTTATAGTTGGAATAGTCACAACATGACCCTGGGGTGGTATTCACGAAACATCTTAAGGTTAAGATTTTCCTTAAAAGTAATAAAGTAATATTTTCCTTAATATCCACAAGATTTTCCTTGAATATTTACATAATAGACTTAAGTGGTATTCACTAAATGTCTTATCTTAAGATTTTCCTTAAATATGGCATTTCTTTCCTTAAATGATGAGGTAACGTCCATTTTCCTCAGATGAAATTAATAATTTCCTAAACGTTAGGACTTTCCTTTGCTAAGGAAATCCTTAAATGGCACTGATGAAAATTTTAAGGTTAAGGATTCCCTTATCTTTAACTAAGGAAAAGAAAATAAGGATAAGGAAAATCTTAAGGTAAACTTTAAGATGTTTCGTGAATACCACCCCTGGCTGTTTATGTGACTTAAAGTCCCATTTACAAGTCATGTGTACCAGCTAGTCAACTGGAATCTATCATCCAGAGTGCTTAACGTAAGCTGTAATAGCATATTCTATAAACAAAGTCAAATAAACGAGAGTAAACTGACTTCTATAAATCACTTTATATTCGCAACATTAAATTTTGGTGAAAGTCTTGCCTAGAAGTATTTCGCGAAATGATGAATTCGCGTCATTCTTCTGTTGCAAATTTAAGATTGACGGAAATGGTTTGTGTTGTTGTTTGAACATCTATTTACAAATCAAATCGCTATACACTCACATTGCTTGTTGTACATAACAAAGCATACACAATTTCGGGTATGCATCAAATTCGTACATGCTTGATTTCGTTCGCTACAAGCATATTTTCACTAGAATTTTGAATTAGCGAGTCTCTGGATTAGCGAATTAAAAAGAAATTTACGTTGTGATTTACAGTATGTTTCGTACTTGAAATAATTTGTTGATACAGTATATTTCATCTAGTTATTAATTAGTACATTTGTTCAATGTGTATTTGTTTCTGTTTCAGACAATTGGTTGAGGATACAATGAAGGGACATAAGAATGCCAAGGAAGCACAGAAAAAATTACAGGAGTATAAACAAAAATTAGGTACATGTTTTTAATAAGAATGTCAAGAATGGAAATTTTGGTAATTTGCATATTCGAACCTTCCGAACAAATATTCGACCTTCTTATTTAGTAATAATACATACATTTTAAATAAGAAATTAAAATTTTGTGTTTTAAACTGATTAGTCTAGTTATAAAAATCTCAGCGATTACTTATAATTTCAGGGCCTATGTGTCATGCTAAATTTCATTTCAATAACAGGTATTTGCATAAAAAAAAATGAGTTTCAAAAGTAATAAAATGAAATTTAAGAAAGTGTGGTTGGTAAAAAAAAGTATGTTTTTAAATGCTCCGAGTATAGATATAAGTACAAGGGGTAAAAAGTACAATCTTCCCTGAAAGTGTACTTGGTGATGACAAACATTCTATTCGTAACGGTATTATACAAGTACATCGAGGAACTTATCTGGGACGTAATGGGCTAAAAAGATTTTGGCATATTTTAAATTGGCAAACTTATTTATTTCGGACCGCAAAATTCACAGAAATAAAGTTTTTGAACAACATTTGTAGAGTGCCAAAAATATTTCAAAAACTGGTCCACACACAAATGGTCTTATTATTGAGGTGGTCTTAATTTTGAAGTGGTCTTTAAGTGAGGTTTTACTGTATTTTAATTAGTACAAGAAGTCGCTGAGGAAAGCCAAGAGTTAATGCAGCGAGCTATAGAGGAGGCGGAGATTGAGATGCGTCGACGTATGGAGTTGATTCATCAGATTCGGGCTATGGAGGCTGTGCCAGTGATCAGACAGAAATTTGTGGACCTTACAGCTACGTCTGGTCATGGTCTTCTCAGTGAAATGTCCATAGCTGAGGTAAGACTTGGGGAAATGGTTTATTGCATGGTTGATTCTATGATACAAAGATGGAGAGAGAAACCTACTAATAGTAATACAACATAGAAACTGAGTGGTCAATGAATTTGCTGTTAGGTGACCAGAGGAGGACTGATTACCACTACAGTATCATTGTCAACAGTTAACTGTGATTTGTAATGTTACTTACATATATTACTATTCAGCCTAAGAAAAAGGAAACTAAGGAACTGCATGATTTTTCAAATAATCATTTCTAATAGAAAAAGCTTCCCTTTTGTAAATAGCAAATTTATATCTTTATTTTTTTGAAGACATGAATTTTTGAGTAACAGGTATTGCATGAATTCAGAGGCTGACTTAATTAAAGTTTTCTTACAGAGGATTTTAGAGACATATTTGTGTCTGCAAAATATGAAGTATTTAGAATTTATAACTATGATCTTTATGAAACGCTTGTTCTTAGGACTGTGCAAGTCAACAATTTTTCTATGATATGTTCCATGTTTTTGTCTTGACTATAAACCACTTATATTTGTGCATTTATAGTTGAAGGAAAGATTGAAGCTTTTGAAAAATGCTGAGGACGAAGATGAAGAAAATAAGAGAGATGATATTCTTGCGACCAAAGAGGTAGGATTTATGTTTTGTGTTGTACAGTAAGCTTTGATAAAAAGACCGCCCTTGGGACTCTTACAAACTGGTCTTCTTATTGATGTGGTCTTAATATTGAGTTTGAATAAAGAGCAAAACAGTGAAAATGGACTTGAAGGAGGTCTTATAATGAGGTAGTCTTTAAGTGGTTTTACTGTATTCTGTACAGATGGTATTGTTTGCATTTTGTATGATTCTTTAATCTTCAGTCTGAATGAATTTGTCATAATTTGTATGTATAATTTGTTCAAGTACACACAAAATTGTGCCTCCAGTCTGCTTCCTAGTGCATCACTTACATACCTTCTGGCATGTTTTCTTGCTCTTTCTCTTTGGCTATAATAATGGTTTGGGTAATAATTGCAATAACAAGCGGCCAACTACATAGCCAAGTTACGCTATTTTGGTACATTTTTAGACTGTACCCCTTCTCATGTATTTTTCCACCATAATATCAATATGCAAGTGTGTAATACTATTGACTACCAATCGACAGAAAAAAATTGTTAATGATACAGCAGTGAGATATTGTTTTGTGATTCTTCAGTAAGAGTTCATATGTGTACTTACTGCTAACTATTGTAACTTTCACACATTCACAGGCAAAGGATCAGCTGCTTCTTGAAACATTGGAAAAAATTTCCAAGCACAGAATGGAACAGACAAAGTCTGCTGCCATCAAGTGAGTTCATTTTCTGTTGTCTGTGGGGTCCCAGTTTGTCAATGAAAGTCAGCCAGGGAGACATAATGGTCGAGTTGCGTCTGATATCAGATCTATAAGGTTTGAATCCCTCGAGGGTGAACTGCCAGGCCTTTTTTATTGCAAATTTGGGGCCGGTATTTGGCCCCATTCACCAAAGAAAAAAGTATATATTTTTCCCCTACTTAAGAAGAAAATTCCCTTCAGTAAAATTATTTAAAATTTTAGCCTTATAGATATCTTAAATTTGGTGATTCATGATGCAAAAAGGACCACCATACTTCCCAAAAAACTGAAAAAATGGCTGACTGCTATCTTCACATTCCGTAAATTAGGACCCAGTACTGGTTAGTGACCATATCTTGTTATATTACAGTGATATAACTTGTCATCCCCTGCATCACATCTCATGTGAATAAATAAGTTAAAATATTAAACTAATCATCAGCCATGCCTTTCCTTTGCTTGAAATTTTACTTATTTCAATGCATGGGGTAAGTTAATGCGAAGACTGTCGAAATATGTGCACAAATTGGTTCACTGAATTATTACTGTTTTTGTTTTCCAGGCTGGAGAATCGTAAGAAAGGAGAACCAAAGAAACCTCAGGTACAGACTGAAGAGTTGTCTGCCCTTCAGAAACGGCTCCAAGAAAAACGTCAACAAAGATTACAGACACAAGAGTCATCACGTCTTGTTCCAAATTCAAAATCTGCTCAAAGAACCAAGAAGCTAATAAACCAAAAGGTTTGTTAAATACTTTGATGTGTTTGGATTAATATTGCAGGCTGTTAAATGGGCCCTACCATTTCCTATATTTCCTTCTTGTCCCTACTTTTTTACTTGCTCCCTAATTTTCCCTACTTTTTCTTGAATGAGCCCTACTAATCATACTTTTTTCAAATCTGAGGCATTAACTCAAACTATTTACCTCACCTGCATGAAGTGCAGGGATCTATTCTCATGGAGAATGTACTGTGAGGTGAAGTTTTCCATTTTTGATATTCCGAAGGTAAGGAATCATTCCTACTATCCCTACTTTTTGAGTCCATTCTCAGATAAAACAAATCTCAACGATTTGAGACAATATTTGAGCTGAGATTTAGCTCAGATTGAGATGCTTCTGGAGATTGGGGCCTGAGTACACTGTATGGAGACCTAGGAAGCTGATGGGCGACCCACAGAAACTTAATCGGAGGCTCGCATAATGCATAACTTATATATTACAGAAATTCCGATAAAATAATGAACAAATGTTACTTGTTTTTTTCAGAAACATTTAGAAGAAAGTCGTTGGAAGGAATTGGAAGCAACCAGAGAGAGAACTGCCCAGTTATTACAACAGAATTATTCTAAATCAGCAAGTCGTCTCAACACAATGGTTTCAGCTTCATAATGATACCTACATTATGCAATACAAATCTGTGATATGACTTTAATGAGAGTAAAATACAGTATTTATCACAATATGATTTTAAGGAACATTAAATACAGTATTTATTTATTATATAAATATTTTTTATGTATGTACTACTGAAATTTTATTTGAATATGTTCAGTTATGAAAAAATGTTGAACATATCAAAGTACTGAAATGGCTTCAACATTCATGCGAATGATTCTAAAGTACTGAAATGGCTTCAGCATTCATGTGCATTGATTCTAGAGTACTGAAATTACGTCAGTATTCATGTGAATTGGTTCTAAAGTACTGAAATGAGGTCTGTATTCATGTGAATTGATTCTAAAATACTGAAATGACATCCGTATTCATGAGAATTGATTTGTAAGTACTGAAATTACGTCAGTATTCATGTGAATTGGTTCTAAAGTACTGAAATGACATCCGTATTTATGTGAATTGATTTGTAAGTACTGAAATGAGGTCAGTGTTCATGTAAATTGATTCTAAAGTACTGAAATGACATCCGTATTTATGTGAATTGATTTGTAAGTACTGAAATGAGGTCAGTGTTCATGTAAATTGATTCTAAAGTACTGAAATGACATCCGTATTTATGTGAATTGATTTGTAAGTACTGAAATGAGGTCAGTGTTCATGTAAATTGATTCTAAAGTACTGAAATGACATCCGTATTTATGTGAATTGATTTGTAAGTACTGAAATGAGGTCAGTGTTCATGTAAATTGATTCTAAAGTACTGAAATGACATCCGTATTTATGTGAATTGATTTGTAAGTACTGAAATGAGGTCAGTGTTCATGTAAATTGATTCTAAAGTACTGAAATGACATCCGTATTTATGTGAATTGATTTGTAAGTACTGAAATGAGGTCAGTGTTCATGTAAATTGATCTGTATTGGATTATTTTAATATGTAAGACTTGTATTAAATTGTTTTGTCAACTATATGATTTATTATATTATGTTAAACATTATATCTGAGATATAATTGTGGCTTCATTCACCACTGAATGTTTTATTCACATTTCACAGACTCCCGGTTTGTTTCCCTGTTTTATCCAGATTGGTTTGTGTATCATGATATCTACCTGTATCCAAATATTTGTATCTCCTTTAAAGGGGTCGAAAGATAAAAACCTGCTGCATCTTCTTATGTCAGATGTGAATTTCTGCAATTACTCATTAAAATGTACACACCATCCTTCAATAGAGGAAGTAACCCTTGCTTTATATATTTGGCCTCAAGAATTGATTTTGATTACTGGCTATATAATATCCATTGTAGTAATACAATTTGAGGACATTTCATAAAGGCCATGATTCTGAAACTTTGAACCAATAGTTGCATTATTCAAATGGGGAGGGGATTGGATTTACCCTTGTCCATCTGTCAGTCAGTCTGTCCATCAATTAGTCAATCTGTTTGTTCGAGGTTTGGTTGCTCATATCTCTAATAGTATTTTACCTAACATAACCTAACTAAGAATATAAGTCATCACGTGAAATTGGGTGCCTGATTTTTTCTATTGGATTTATTATTTTTACCGTCTGTTAACCATGTTGTCATTGTTTTTAAATAAAAGCAAAATAAAAAAGAATTAATTATAAAAAATGATCATTGTTCCTTTTATCTTCAAAATTTGAATTCTGAAAGGATCCGAGAGAAGATGTAAGTGTTCCATAACAATGACGTCCATGATAGTCTTCCATAACAATGATGTCCCTGATAGTCTTCCATAACAATGACGTCCCTGATAGTCTTCCATAACAATGATGTCCCTGATAGTCTTCCATAACAATGACGTCTCGATAGTCTTCCATAACAATGATGTCCCTGATAGTCTTCCATAACAATGACGTCCCGATAGTCTTCCATAACAATGATGTCCCTGATAGTCTTCCATAACAATGACGTCCCTAATAGTATAACAATGATGTCCCTGATAGTCTTCCATAACAATGATGTCCCTGATAGTCTTCCATAACAATGATGTCCCCAATAGTATTCCGTAACAATGATGTCCCGATAGTCTTCCATTAAAATGATGTCCCTTTATAGTTTCAAATAAATGATGTCCCTTATAGTATTCCATAAAAGTGATGCGCCTTATAGTATTCCATAAAAATGGTGTCCCTTATTGTATTCCATAAAGATGATGTCCCTTAAAGTCTTCCTTAAAAGGAAAAAAGGAGTGAACTACAGAAGATGGTCATGCGTTCTTTCTTTTTATCCCATCTAGAAGTTCTCTCCCTTCGTCCATGTATGGAATATGTAGTGAAGTAAAGGGAGGGAACTATATATGGGATAAAAGGAAAGAACTTCTTGTGATCTATCAAAACTTTTCTAGGTTCCAACTCACTTTAAGAACCAATGTAAAATTACAAAATAATAAAACAGTTGTTCTCTGTAGACGCATACTTGACCATTTAAAAGTGAACGTTTCATGTATGGTACCTAAGCCATTAACTGTGCGCTTAATTTGAAATGATCGAACCCGACAATGATGAAATAATTAACATGACAATTTTTTTATTATTCGTAGACATTATTCGTTGCTTGCAACATGGGCTGTTTCGTCCAGAAATTTAAAATTGCCAAAATCACGATCCGCGTGGATTCCGATCGCTTTGTCTTTATGTAGTGAACATTCTCTTTATACAAACTGACATTTTAGCTCTTTGAAACAGTATACTTATATAAAAATGTCTTAAAGAAATACGTATTAAAACATGTTGACATGAATTATTCACAGATGAAACGTTGATAAGGTCTTAAATTGTCCTTATTAGATAGTATACGAATACACTATCCATTGGCTTAGCGTAACATGTCTTTTTGTTGGGGGCGGGGGGCAGATTTGGGAAGGACCCCCCGCGTTTTGACATGTTAGGTCGGATATCTAAATGATGAATCCTGGTGACTTTTTTCAACTTTTATGTTTCATTGATCTTGCATCCATTAAAGAAACAAACTATTCATCTTACCCACCAATCCTTCCTATTCATACGCCTTTTTATGAGGCAGTTTTAAAATTCAAATAATTCTTAACATGGTTATTGAGTGTGCCAGGCTACGCGCCTGTTACAAAATGTAAAAACTAGTTCCGTGGCAATCAAAATTAGAAAGGACCTATTTAACGTGGAGTGATAGATAGTCATGAAGCAGTCCGGATCATCCATATGCTCATTCTCGACAGCTCTAGGGTATTTCCGTACCACTTCGTTACTCGGATACACCCTCTAGTATATGTAAGGCGGAGCACTATGTAGCAAAACTCAACATTTTGTGCGGTCAAGAAATAGTTCTCGTAAAACGGATTTATAATTTCAATAACTTCGATAAATTCACGTAAGAGATGGATTATCGTTGTCATTTCTAGTTAAAAACTCACATATTTCAGTCTTCATATAGCTTCAATATTACATTCATCAGAACTCCAGCGTTCATGCCGCCATCTTGTTTTCATGACATTCGAATGGTATTTCCGAAAGTAGTGCCTAACGTACATCCGAGGCACTTGACGTAGTTGGCCGAGGATTTCCGAATGTCAAATGCTTTGACGATTGTGACGTCATAGCGCGCCGCTCTTGACAACAACGTCACAACGCTAAACCCAGTTTTACAGGAAGTATCTACAGGAAAATATGTCTATTTTATTGCTCGTTAATGGGTAATTGTTTAAATAAATCGAGGAGACAAGTACAGCCGAGTATTACAGTCGAAGCACGGATCAGTGCTAGCACTGTTAAAAGGGAATCTAAGAAGATTTTCAACTTTAGAAAATATTCAGCGCGAGTTGATGTTCCGAATGTTGAACGTGAGACTGATAAGGACATTTCTGCGAGTGACGCCATTGTTATCGAAGGTAATAAGTTTATATATGTATACTGAATTTATCATCTTCCTCTTCTGCCTATACTGGCTTCATTCAACAGTTTTAAATATACTGCCAGGGGTGCGCAAAGAGGGAAAATAATTTAATAGGAACTTAATTTATTAATTATTATCTATTTTTTGGTAAGACTACTCGGTTATATGGTTTTGACAATTGCTGACTTTACAAGACGCAGACAGTTGTAGATTCTTCGATATGTTCAAAAATATCTTACAATTTTGTTAATTTTACCTAAAGAAACGTGAAAAATATATTTCATATAACTAAAACATCACTAAATATGCATAATTGGAGAAAATACACCAATGTATTCCTCTGTAGTTATCGAAAAAGAAAATTTGTAATAGCTTTAAATAAAACGTCCATTTTTATCAAAATGGATATAAGTTTTTCCTCGCAATTCTCTTCTATCGGTATTACATTTCAATTCTTGTATTAAAGATGCCTTAGTCAATGTAGCAAACCTCTGGATGAAGCCCTTTCAAATAGTTTACGTTCAGATGGGCCTGGTACATCTTGATTGTTTCTGTCTTGCTGACTTTAAGTTAAATTTTGGTTCAGAATTTTAAACAAAATGTTATAATTTCAAATCTACCAAACCAGCGACTCATTAGTGTCACGTAATTACATGTCTGTTTGAATGTACTGTCGATTCATAAGTAGTCAAAAATGACGCTATTGTGTAGATTCTATATAATTAAAATACAATTAGAATAAAACACCCGCAATATGTATTTATCATATATGTATTGTAGTGGTGCGGGGCTAGACGGCCGCCCGGTTAGCTCAGTCGGTAGAGCGCAGTACTAGTATTATTGGGGTATTATTCGAGCACATCGGGCGCACTTTTCCCCCTTGATTTACTTCAGTATTGTAAAATTATTACACTAGTAGGTATCTTACACATAATGCATCGATTTTCTTATTGAAATTGCCTCTGTACCATTGTATTATTATTTTTTTTGGATTACATATTCTCATTTTGTCATGTTTTACATGAACTGAGATATGTAACTAAACTCTAAACCTACACCATATCTATAAGTCAATATTGTGCAATACATTTTTCATTGTCTGATCACCTCACTGTTTGTGTACAAACGTAGTCAAGTAATAATCAAAGCGCTGTGAGCGCTAAAGGCATGGGGCTGCTGGAAGCTGGGTTATGCATTTACTTGTAAATAAATTATCACATTATCTATTGTATTTCCGTATTGTGTCAGCGGTATTTTTTTATCATGGACAAACTATACAAGTCAGTGTATCTTGTACATCAGTTATTTTTGTTGAGTCATGACATCATTTTAGATTCTGAATAGCTTTCAACACTCACAAACAGTCAATTACAGCATACACACAGTAACAGTAAACATTGACTTGAAAGTTTTCAATTTGAAGAAACAAAATATTTGATAAGCTATCACACTTTCAAAATCTAACCTAAGCTTTACATTCACAAAGCCAGCACAACAACATAGTATGACCTGTGTGCTACTCTTCTGTGCATTTACAACGTCGCCAGCTGTTCACGTGAACATCAGATTAACTGGATGTAATGCAGCTAATTTAGAAAATTTAATCAGTTATTAAATGAATGCTCTACTGAGAAAACACTGCACAAAGTTGTTCAAATGACGCCTATACTGCATTAGTAAATGATTCACGTAATATCTCTTGAGTGTTTATACGTATTCACTAACTATTAAAACAAACTGACAACAACTTTATTCTTATTGCAGATTTGTCCGACCAACATTTATCAGACAGTGTTTTAGTGTCCGTCTGCAGTCATTCAGTCTTGCAAGAAGTAAAACATATTGAAAACGTCGATACACCGCACTCTCTAGCTACCCAACAAGGCAGTCCTTACTATGCATCTAATGAAAGTATATATGATGAATTAACTGACGCTGGTGGCGAAGTGGAAGAAGAAATTGATGAACATGAAGATGATGGCATGGAATATCTACCAAACGCTGTAAGAGTAAGTCCGAATGAAGACAAGCATGGATTAGGTGAAGTAGGTTCTGGTAAAGTTCTATTAGATATAAATCAAATTGAGAAAGCTATTAAACGACTGTATAGTCTAAAAAGAGAAACATCAAGATCCTATCAACAAACCACTAAGGAAGAATGCTCTGATACGGTCGTAACAAGTGCCGACAATAATGAAGACAGTGTTGTTGTGTCGTTTGATGACAGAAGTGTGCTAGATGATATTCCAGATAACTCTGAACACCAAAATATATCAAATACACAAGGTATAACCGCAGACACACCAAGAACACCAGAAAATGCCCCCATAGTAGATGTAGTAGTATCGTTTGACGACCAAAGTGTGATAGGGGATATCTCAGATAATTCTGAACATGAACATCCAGATGTATCAAATAAATCATGTCTAATCGAAGAAACACCGACAACTACTTTAAATGAAGAAAATGTGCCAGAAGATGGAATAGCACTAGCGAATAAAAAAACAGAAAATAAGAACCGCCTTGAAAATGTTCCCTCTGTTAATTTACTAGAAATTAGCAGTTTATCGACTTTATCTTTGGTTGGGATAAAAACATCAAAGAATTACTCTCAAGAAAGTGTAGTTGTATCGTTTGACGACAGAAGTTTGTTTGATAATCTACCTGATAGTTATGAACACTCAGCTGCATCAAATACACTAAGTCTAACCAAAGACAAGACGGTATCTACTTTGAATAAAGAAATTGTTCACGAAGATGTAATAACTGGTACAGAAAACAAACAAGAAGATAAGAAGTGTCATTTTAATGAAAAATCTGGACCGTCAGATAGTTTGCTGGTATCTAAAAGTATCAATTTATCGGCTATACCTTTGAACGAGGTAACCAAATCAGAGACTCACTTTGAAGAATATGTAATTGTATCGTTTGACGACAAAAATGTGTTGGATAATATCCCTGATAATTCAGAGCAAGCAGATGTATTAAATACTTCAAGCCTAACAGAAGACACACTGACATTTACTTTAAATGACGGAAATGTTGAGGCCGATGAAATGGCAAGTGCTGACAAGATAATAAAAGATGAGAAATGTCTCAAAAACGAAAACTCTCAACCATCCGTTAGTTTACCTGAATGTAAGAATCTCCGTGTGTCGATCACACCTTTGGCTGGGATTACAAAATCAAAAAATGACACCAAAGAAACTGTGGCTATTGTAGCGTTTGACGACAGATCTGTTCAAGATAATATCCCAGGTAATTCTGAACACGTAGATGTATTAAATACTCGAAGTCTAACAGAAGCCACACCAGTGTCTAATTCAAATGAAGACAAAACCCAAGAAGATGGAAAGGCGAGTGTTGACAAGATAACAGAAGATAAAAACCGCTTCGAAAATGGAAATTCTAGATCTGGACCGTCGGTTAGAATGCCGGAATGTAAAAGTGTCAATGTTTCGACTGTACCTTTGGTTGGGATAACCAAATCAGAAAATGACTCTCGAGAAAGGGTAGCTGCATCGTCTGACGGCAGTTCACTAATTGAACTAGGTTACATTCCTGATAATACTGAACACCCAGATGCATCACAATGTATAACCGAAGTCATGTCAAAGTCTACTTTAAATGTAGATAAAGCCCTAGTAAACGTAGTTAAAAGTGCAGATAAAATAACAGAAGACAAAAACTGCCCTGATAATTGTAACTCTGTGCCGTCAGTTAGATTACCAGAGCTCGAATTTGTTAATGTAGCGATCACGCAATTGGATAGGATTACCAAACAAAAGACTGAATCGCAAGAAAATGTCATTGAATCATTTGACGATAGAAATGTTCTAGACACTCCTTTGAATTTTGAACATCCAGGCATGTCAACTACATCCAGTCTAATCGAAGGCACACCAAAGTCTAGTTTAAATGAAGGCAAGAATCAAGAAAATGGACTGACAAGCGGTGACAAGATAACAGAAGATAAGAACCGCCTCGAAAATGAAAACTCTTTACCTGTAGATTTGCCTAAGTACAAAATTGTCAAGTCATTGGCTTTACCCATAGGTAGGATTACAAAATCAGAGACCATCTCTAAAGAAAATGTAGTTGTTTCGTCTAACGACAGAAGTGTGGTAGATAATATTCATAATAATTCTGACCTTCCAGATGTGTCGAATACATCAAGTCTTATCAGAGATACACCGACAACTACTTTAAATGAAGAAAACGTGCAAAAAGATGAAAAGGCAAGTGCTGACAATACGAGAGAAGACAAGAAATGCCTTGAAAGTGGTGACACAAGACCGTTAGCTATTTCTGACAGTGTCGATGTATCGGATATACATTCAGTTGAGCTTAGCAATTCTGTGAGTGACTCTGAAAATCTGAATTTGATTAAAACTAAGCCAGAAAAGGACATAGTGTACACAAAAATAAAAAAGGATAAAAATATGTTCAACGAGTTTAGATTAAAATCGCTAATTTCACTCGCATCAATAAAAAGCTTGGAAAAGGTAAAGAACCATGGCTCAAGATCCGATTGTGAGTTCAGTGTGTATGTTAGATCAACGAATGTAAATGAAATGCCGCGGCTGATTCAGGTACGAGCGTCTAACAAACAGGTACAGGATGGGATCGCAAAGAATTTCATCAAACTGAGGAAAGATATCTTAGAACCTTTACAATTATTCGATTCATTGCCTGACGATAAAAAGAAGACGAAAATTAGTCTTCAGACTTGCTCAAGTCTTATAGAGAGAAACACTGCTGTACAATGGACTGAAAAGAAAGGTTTGCATGCTTATACTGAAGATTTTGTAAAAATGACCGTTTAGTGCTATTTATCTATAATGCAATATGTGTAGATTCGTGTTTTATCCATTAAATCCCCTACTGTTTGTCTTCTTTGATTCTCCTAGTTATCCCTTACGATCGACCATGCCATTCCTTGCGCCCTTGTTCCCTTGCGTATGTAACATTGAGCTTCCTCAAATGCTAAAAATATGTTTTATTGATTGTTGTTTTCCCGGAATTCTGTGTTGGGTGTCACTGTCTTATGTATGTGGCGTTCCCTGTAGAAACTTATTATCTCTCTTTTGTTCAAACATGGTTAATGTTGTTGATTTCCTCCGGCAAGAAACCAGACAGATTTTGAGAAATTGTTGTCAAAATGAATAATATTATTCAGACAGTGTTTGCTACATATAAATACTAAATGCCTTTTCTGAGACATTGTTCAATGTTTCAGGGCCATCAGCAAACGCACAATTAACAACAGTGCCAGAGTTCCACATGCCTGCACCAAAGTTGAAGACGGTACGTGAACTATTAGGACTGGACAAGTTACAGAAGTATGGTATTATTCCACAATGCCAAGAAATAGAGAGAATTAAGCTTGATGAAGAGGGTTAGTTCAATGAGAAAATATTTGTTAATGAACGGTATCAATATTAGGTCAAATATACTCGGTACATTTAAAAACCTGTGATATGTATTTAAAAATCATTTTATTGTGTTTTAAAATTCATTTTGATTTGAAAATTGAACGGTTGATTGGAATAAAATTTAGTGTTGATCACTGCGAAAATGAAATAATATTATGATAATTTCTTATCTTCATCCCTTTTTTATAAAATTAGAGAAATTTTACATTTTGCGTTTATAGATGTACATAGTATATTTACAGGCTTGGTTGATGACTGGCGCATGTTTCTCGCATGGTCTTTATCGTGGGATGAAAGCGGAACAATCTTATTTTCTTCTTGTTTTTATATGCAGACATCATACTTTTATTGCCATCTTTGGATGTGGTCAATATGTTGAGTTCTTGCCTTAAGATATATATTTTGAATATAACAATTCTTGGTCAGTTTGTTATCATTCCTCGACACATTTCAACCATTCAGGGTTAGACACCTGGTTTCCAACCTGGTAGTCCGCAGGGGTGGTATTTACGAAACATCTTAAGGTTAAGATTTTCCTTAAAGTAATATTTTTTCTTAACATCCACAAGATTTTCTTTAAATATTTAGAAATTACTTAAGTGGTATACACTAAATGTCTTATCTTATGATTTTCATTATATATGCCATTTTTCCCTTAAAATATAAGGTAGTGTCATTTTCTATATATGAAATTAAGCTTTCCTCAAGTTAAGACTTTCCTTTGCTTAGAAAATCCTTACATGGCATTGATGGAAATGTTAAGGTTAATGATTTCCTTATCTTTAACTAAGGAAAAAAATAAGGATAAGGACAATCTTAAGGTAAACATTAAGATGTTTCGTGAATACCACCCCTGGACTAGTGGATTTCAAAATCGAGTTGTTCTCCAGGTGGTCTAGACAACACAGGGATAGTGACCAGTAGTTAAATAAGGGGACGTTTTTCTTAAAAATTAAAAGAAAGTAAAAAATAGTATAAAAAGAAACTAAGGAGTATTTATTTTTTCCTTTTGTATTGCCTTTCCTTTTTATACTTTAAATTTCAAGTTAGCATTGTTTAGATCTCAAAATTCAGTTTGTCCCTCGGATTGTTCAACTTCTAATGCAATGTGTCCTGTAGTGATTTAGATGGAGGCAGGACTGGCGTACCAGTGTTAGGGTCGAACCTTGAAATTATATATATCTGTTTCAGAATTTCCTGCAATTCTTCCACCAAAGATTCGAAGAAAATGGACACAGAAGAAAAATGAAAAGAAATTTGTCAATTAAATCTGATGGTTCATTAAGGCTCCCCATCTCTATCTACAGTTGTTGTTCCCTATACGCTTCCATATACTCCTCTCTATGTATTATAAAATGTATTTTTAGTTTTTCGATCACCCCTTAGGGCATACGAGATTGCCACGAGTACTTTCCCTTTATCCCTTATAGAGTTCTCTTCCTTTATCACTTCTAGAATTATCTTCCTTTATCACTTCTAGAGTTCTCTTCCTTTATCCGTTCTAGAGTTCTCTTCCTTTATCACTTCTAGAATTCTCTTCCTTTATCACTTCTAATGTTCTCTCACTTTATTCCTTCTAGAGTTCTCTTCCTTTATCACTTCTAGAGTTCTCTTCTTTTATCCCTTCTAGAGTTCTCTTCCTTTATCACATCTCGAGTTCTCTTTCTGTATCCCTTCTAGAGTTCTCTAACTTTATTTTCTTCTAAGAGTTCTCTTCCTTTACCACTTCTAGAGTTCCCTTCCTTTATCACATATAGAGTTCTCTTCCTTATCACTTCTAGAGTTCTCTAACTTTATTTTCTTCTAGAGTTCTCTAACTTTATCCCTTCTAGAGTTGTCTTCCTTTATCCCTTCTAGAGTTGTCTTCCTTTATCCCTTCTAGAGTTGTCTTCCTTTATCCCTTCTAGAGTTGTCTCCCTTTATCCCTTCTAGAGTTCTCTTCCTTTACCACTTCTAGAGTTCCCTTCCTTTATCACATATAGAGTTCTCTTCCTTATCACTTCTAGAGTTCTCTAACTTTATTTTCTTCTAGAGTTCTCTAACTTTATCCCTTCTAGAGTTGTCTTCCTTTATCCCTTCTGGAGTTGTCTTCCTTTATCCCTTCTAGAGTTGTCTTCCTTTATCCCTTCTGGAGTTGTCTTCCTTTATCCCTTCTGGAGTTGTCTTCCTTTATCCCTTCTAGAGTTGTCTTCCTTTATCCCTTCTAGAGTTGTCTTCCTTTATCCCTTCTAGAGTTCTCTTCCTTTATCCCTTCTAGAGTTGTCTTCCTTTATCCCTTCTGGAGTTGTCTTCCTTTATCCCTTCTAGAGTTGTCTTCCTTTATCCCTTCTAGAGTTGTCTTCCTTTATCCCTTCTAGAGTTGTCTTCCTTTATCCCTTCTAGACTTGTCTTCCTTTATCCCTTCTAGAGTTCTCTTCCTTTATCCCTTCTAGAGTTCTCTTACTTTATCCCTTCTGGAGTTGTCTTCCTTTATCCCTTCTAGAATTCTCTCACTTTGTTCCTTCTGTAGCATATGTATAATAAGTATTATATATGGATAAAGGGAAATACCTCGTGACAATCTCCCGTGTCTGATGGTAGGTTCTACTAAACTTACTTATATATTTCATATACGTTGGAACTATTTAGCACATTGACAGGTCAACAAACCGGTTAATAAATTGCCTGATGTAACTTTTCTAGAAATCGAATGAAAAAAACAGTTTCCGTTTGTTTTTGTGATGTTACATCGTTGTTGTATCTGAAGACGCCATTTTATCATCTTATAATGTTATAAGTGGTGCAAACGACGGGCATTTTTAAACTTTGAATGAGACCTTATAGGAAGTGTGACAGGAACGACAACTCTGGATAGAGATAAAATATTTTATCTTGCGTGTGTTTCAATTGGCTAAACAGGTCTACCTCACACATGCAACAAAATGTTATATAAATTGAAATGACTGTACTCAATTCGGACCTGGCAGCCTATAATCGACGGAATCCGGACCATCTGGCAATCTATAATCTGCGGAAACCGGACCACCTGTCAGCCTGTCAAATACGGAAACCGGACCATCTGGCAGCCTGTCATCTACGGAAAGCGAACCATCTAGAAGCCTGTACACTACAAGGTAGCCTATCATCTACCGGACTATCAGGCATCCGGTGAACTGTACAAATGAATATTTTGTTGACATATTCTTATCTTAAAGCATAAAACACGCAGGGATTATTGAGTGCATTGTTTTATAGTGCATTAAGGCAATGCTAACAGTTTGTTTATGCTTCACTTATACCAAATACGTTTCCTTATAGAAACAATGACCATGATTGAATCTTATCAGTTGAAAAGTCTCTATGTAGACTTCACATCGTTCGTTAGGACACAATGCTGTACTCATATATACAGTTGATAGAACAAATAAACGGTATGAAGCTCATGTTGGAGTTTATTATTAAGCTATTATTCAGTCTTTGAAATGAGTTTACAAGACGCAAACAATCTATGTGCTGGCTATGTAAATGAGGTATAAAACATTACGCTGATTTCGAGGACGTCTGTACAGTGCATCGTCTTTTCATATTGTTCAGTATTCTGCATTCATTTTCCTAGTATTTGCTTACTGAAATAAATCCAAGCCCCATTAAACGCATAAAACATGTACAGTAAAACCTCACTTTAAGACCACCTCAATAATAAGAACACAATTTTCAAGTTCATTTTCACTGTTTTGCATTTTATTCAACCTCAATATTAAGACCAGTTTTCAAGGATCCCAATGGTGGTCTTATTATTGGTGTTTTACTGTACATGGAAATGTTATAACAACAATCGGAACAAGTTATTCGTATTACAATTAAATAACATTCGATTGGCGTTCAAAAAGTAACCAGAAAGAAAGGGCTCTGTAATCTTCATTACTCGACCGATATTGCTGAAATTTGGTCAGATAATCGATAAGTGTATTACAAATAAGAATAACCATAACATTCGTACACGAATACATGTATGAAACACACAAAACGTTTAGCCTTTTCCCTAAGAATTTCAAAACAATATATTGTCGGTCTGTAAAGTGAAATCAGATTGGCTTTGGTTCTGAGTAAAGCCTGTCTTAATTGAGAGAAGTTCTGATTATCGAGTCAATGGTCAGAAGAATAATTAAAAACTGGTCGATGAAAAAATGATCTTAGTAATGCGGTAGTCTTAATTTCGAGTTGGTCTTTAATTGAGGGAACCGTTATAAGATCATCTATTTTATTCGCCCGCCCGATGGGTCAGTTTGTAGACCCCTGGACTGTTATTCGGGAGATACGGGTTCGATGCTGGGCTTTCACCCGGGAGGTACGGGTTCGATTCCTGGACGGGACAGGCCATATCCTGCTGTGATATTTGTCTTCACATCTGATTCATGTGCAGAAGTTGGCAGCTGTTTGCGGCAGGGCAAGTTAGTACTGATTACTAATAAATCCCAAAACAACTTGGGTCTTCTTCATAAACACTGTAAGACTGAAATTTAGACTTATACTTTAAATTGTTAAATGTTCAGTTTACTCCTATGTTTTATAACAATGTAGATTTTAATATAAGTCGGCAAAAGTGTACGGAGGGTAATAACAAGTATTCAGACACAATGCATTTGTTTAGATTTAATGAGAACAAAGGCTTTGCAATAGAAGTTCTGTGTATTTAATGTCTTAGTCGAAGTGTCTGACTTGTATTTGTGAATAAGGCCAGGGCTCTAGATTTTTTTCATAGACACTTGTCCAGGACTAATGGACATGTAAAATTTGACTTGTCCGTCATAGGAAGCTAGTTGTCCGAGAAAATCGGTCAGTTTAGTAACAAATAAACGTACAAAATGATAGCTCAACATTCTAAAATTAATAATCACATGCATGTGTTTGTAAATTGTGTAGCATTCTATGGTTTTACTTACAACTGAACAGTTGCTGATGTTGGTTAGCTTTAAAAAACAGACTTGTCCAGGACTAACTTCAACTCAACTGTTGGTAGCCCGATTCAGCATTAGACTAGTCCGGGACGTCGGGCCCTGAAGGCCTCTGGTAAGATAAACTTATATGTAACTAAAACAATGTTGAAACAATGACATATAATCCATTAAAAATGGTTTATTCAATTTAGTGAAGTATACAATGTAATCTTGATTACCGACCTGAACACATGATGACAACTAGATCACTCCCTACATTATACACTGATGATCAACGAAGGTGACAAAAAATGCTGGATTTTAAGGTTTTTGTCTATTTCATTGTAAACAGTGCGCTCGTAGGATGTTTACCGACCCCACAATACCTGGGTGGATATCTTACATTTACAGCACAAACAGACAGTACCGGGACACACCAGGTAAGTGAATTCACAACAGACATGATATAATATGATAACTTGACACATAGCTAATATATGTATCAATGATGTCAAAATTTTAGATATTTTTTCTGTATACATATACTTCAGTGCTGTAGCATATCAGCGATTGTATTGATGTAAATTATGAACGAAGAACTCACAAGGTGTGCACACCCATGTTCGCTTTTGTCATTTCTGCTGATATCACGCAAAACTGTTGTTGAAACCCGTGTTCGCTTTTGTCATTTCTGCTGATATCACGCAAGGCTGTGCATACCAGTGTTCACTTTTGTCATTTCCGCTGATGTCACGCAAGGCTGTGCATACCCGAGTTCACTTTTGTCATTTCCGCTGATGTCACGCAAGGCTGTGCACACCCGTGTTCACTTTTGTCATTTCCGCTGATGTCACGCAAGGCTGTGCATACCCGTGTTCACTTGTATCTTTTCCTCGGATGTCACGCAAGACTGTACATACCCGTGTTCACTTGTATCATTTCCTCTGATGTCACGCACGGCTGTGCACACCCGTGTTCACTTGTGTCATTTCCTCTGCTGTCACGCAAGGCTGTGCATACCCGTGTTCACTTGTATCATTTCCTCTGATGTCACGCAAGGCTGTGCATACCCGTGTTCACTTGTGTCATTTCCTCTGCTGTCACGCAAGGCTGTGCATACCCGTGTTCACTTGTATCATTTCCTCTGATGTCACGCAAGGCTGTGCATACCCGTGTTCACTTGTATCATTTCCTCTGCTGTCACGCAAGGCTCTGCATACCCGTGTTCACTTGTGTCATTTTCCTCGGATGTCACTCAAGGCTGTGCATACCCGTGTTCACTTGTATCATTTCCTCGGATGTCACGCAAGGCTGTGAATACCCGTGTTCACTTGTATCATTTCCTCTGATATCACGCAAGGCTGTGCATACCCGTGTTCACTTGTGTCATTTCCTCTGATTTCATTATTAGTGATATGTACTTAATTGTCCCAATGATAACTTGTTATTTACAAACAATTATGGCTATAAATATATTTTGGACGAATCAATTCCATACTTGTTGTGGGAGGGGTAATCTGGCAGGATATAGAATACCGAACTGCAATATATATATTTAATATAAATCACAATCATCTGAATGACGAAATCATAAAATTATGTCATTTTTGTGTAGGCATAATGCCATGTTGAGCTACGTCGCTTTGCACATCATTTCTTTCCACCATGTTTACTGATAGTACAAAACATCTGCTTAGTGTTGTTCTGTCAGTTTACATTCATTGGATACGTCTTACTGTGTGGACATCACTTTATCGATGGAGCACTCAATGTGTCGGACATAGTGATATTAACATCTAACCATGTCATGACACTGTCCCTTGATGTTGAGGACACGTCGTCCTATTTTACGTTCAATCGAACGCACTTAGTCTCTTACAGTTTGTGTTATCTTAAAACTTGATATAGCACAATGACCAATTTACTGTACTTAATGTGACCTAGATTTTCTGAATAATGTAGACTTAATTAAGGTCATGAAGGCTTCTAACATGTTTCTAAAATGCGTTGTCGCTCTAAAGATAATACCTGTATTTTTAAGTATCAAAAAGAACATTGAAATAGGTAATATACATGTTTAAATCGTAGTTCGCGGATCCATTATCCATGGCAAAGGTATGTTGACTCCAAAAACTTTGTCAACATTCATATGCAAAATGTTCCCGTATATAAACACGCCAACGATCGCTATTGTCCGTGATATAAACAATATAATAGTTCGTGCCAATGTAAACAATGGAGGAGGAGAATACGAATATTATATCAAGTCCAGGATCTGCACATGTGGAAAGGGGAACTAAACATTCGTATAAAATACAAAAAAATAAGCATATAGATCTAGCGATTTACAGCCTTGGAACTGTCAGTAAAACTAGTAGTTTAAATCGATTCAACAGCTAGCTAACCTCACGCTTAACCGCTATATGGTCTTTAATTTCCATCATTGGAACAGTAAATTCTTACTGGAAAAATTGCAACTATTGTATCAAAGAGCTTGATCCTCAGTAGAGAATTGCTTTAAAGAGATATATATCAGACATTAAAACATATTTACAGGCTGATGTTGAGTTAATTACTCGATGGGTTTTGAAAAGTGGCCCGTGCGGACCTATGTGTGATCAATCGAAAGTTGGAACCTCCACGTTGTCCTATAGAACTCTGGCCGAGCGTGTATCTCACAATCCATATTTCTTTGGTCTCCTGTCTGTGGAGTCTCAAAAGCTGCCGGGTTTGTATGAAAGAAGAGTCATTAATGATTTAGTCAAGCCAACAATGACTGAAGTTGTCCAAGCCATTGGTGATGATTGGGAAGAAGAGCTTATGAAGTTTACTATAGCGGTAGATGAGACTTTTGCTGAGAAAACTATAAGGTAGATAGTGCTGTTCTGCAGAGCTTTTGCGTTTACTATGGTGTTTAACAGTATTTGAGAATGTACATCCCGGCGGTCAGTTGACCTATCCAGCTGTCCTACATTTAATGAACAAACAGTACTAACTTACCATTCAGCAAGCTGATGACAACTTTTCAACATGAATCAGAGGTGGATACCAAATGATCGTAGCCATATGTGACAGAATGAAATGACCCGCCCAGCTGGAGATTCGAGCCCGGACCTCCCGGATAACAGCCTAGCTCTCTTACCACTACATTAACAGGGCAGGTTTATCAGAATCAGAAGTGAAAGACGAATGATGTTAAGTTTACTAAGCTCCACTTTTCAATTTATGAGCAATTTTGTATAATGGTCCTCTTATAGCAAATGTTCCTTAAATCAGTTATTATTTCGAAAAATGTCTTTGGGTCAATACATTATATTTTTATTCTTAGTGGACGAGTTGAATATAACACCCATACTAACCATTTAAATATTCAGAATGACAAAATTATTTAAAATTTTGTATAGCATTTCATAATAATATCTTATTGTCATCACGTACAGATTTGATGGGTATTCCTGGGCGAACTTGACTCTTCAAGGACCTGGACTAAACTGGAATTTAATGACAGGCAATAATATTGGAAAGCGACCTGACACACAGAAAGCAAACGCAGGCCCAGTATTTATGTCAAAACGGATTTACAGGTACGAACAGCGTATTAAATCTATTACATTTATACATGTTAATATGTCTGTGTTTTTGCTGCATAACTGCAATAAGAATACACATGTTAGTACTACTAACGATGCTAATGACGATACTGGTGATGTTGATAGTGGTTAAGATGCTAATGATGATAGGGCTGTCAATGATGGTGGCGTAAGTTACTATAATGTTGAAACTGCCGATAATTTCAATAATGACGATAATGATGTTGCTGATGGTGGTGAAGCACTGGTTGTTTTGATGGTGGTGATGATAATAATAATAATAATAATTATGACAATGACGATGGTAATTTTGATAAATGACGATGAGGATGCTGCTGATAATTCTAAGAGAAATGATACCAATAATGGCGACAATGATGGTGACAATGATAGTGATGATGATGATAATGATAGTGAAGATGTTGACAATGACAGTGATGATGATGAAAATGACAGTGATGATGATGACAATGATAGTGATGATGATGACAATGATAGTGATGATGATGACAATGATAGTGATGATGATGACAATGATAGTGATGATGATGACAATGATAGTGATGATGATGACAATGATAGTGATGATGGTGCCAATGATAGTGACGACAATGAAGATTATAATGGAAATAATGATAAAAATGACAATGCAAATGATAATTGTGGCCATGGTGTAGATAATAAATAAGCTAAGGTTTCTTAAACCGATATACATGTATGTTGCTACTATTAAGTTCTTTACGTTCAGTGGAGATCAGTTTGTCTGAAATTTATCACCATGTGTCTTTGTATTACAGAACAAAGCTTATACATAAAGCTACTATAAAAATTGTATCCTTTGATGTCGATAGTGATCTTACCACTTGTCAGGACGAATTTGGAACAACGACTGGTGATATTGGACATGTACCCGGGGTGGTTGTAAAACAGGTAATGAATGTCTTTATGTTAGGACTTTGAACGTGATTGACAGCGTGTAGGTTTGAGAATGATAGGTTGAAAATGCATCAAACATATTGTCGTCGACATCAATGTATATGTTAATGGTTGAAGCAATATGTACAACATTGAAGTTCCATGTGGTAAATTTTTGTCTGAAATGATTTATCTATCCAAAGAATAAAGAATTTTCACTTGTATATAAACTTAATCAATTTAGTGCCTATACTCACTAGGCTGCAAGCTAAGACAATTATTTATACCAGTAAGTTTAAAACTGTTAAAAGAGCAATCACGGTGAAACAAATACGCTAATTAGCAAAGGTTTTAAATGTATGAAAATTGAATTAATGCCGAATACAATGTCACCTATCAAGAGCGATTAAAGAGATATTAATGCTGATATGATTGAAGGATTGCACAGTGGAGATTGATACTAAAATAGCTCATGGATTTGGCAATAACACGAGGATCGCCATCCCAATATCAATGTCCGAATTCCCGAACAGTGCAGTGACTGTAAACAATCAGACATATACCGGAACATCTTCTATAGGATCCACGGGAATACAGGTTAGTCAGGTGAATTGTACGCGTGTTGTTGGATACTTCGATTAAAGTGTAGAGTAAAAGTACAGTTGACTTATGCAACTCCTACTTTCTGATCACATTTACTTCCCGATTCCTATCCTTTATTACCCGGCACCAGACAGATAGTCGTACGGTAACCATTATATAACTAGCTGGCGGCTCACCAACCGGATTCAAACTTTTGACCTCCCGCTTCCAAGGCGGATTTCTTAACCATTCGGCCACGGGAGACGATTAGAATTAATCAGTACAAACAATGCCACTGAGTCAGCTATCCAGCTGACTTACGAAAGATCGAATGTGCCCGACTGTAGCCAAAATGCTGAATATTTAGATTTAAGCCCCATTAAAAAAGAAATATATGCGTCAACAAATGTAAACTTTTAAATGCAGTTGCCCACTAATCAGTTTTCCGTTGGTTTTAGTTTATCGTCCAGGTTTTAGAAAATGTTGATATGCCTGAGTTTGTATCACCGACAAAGGATACTGGTCACGAATTTATTCTGCTTGAAGGCGATACGTGGACAACTAAGGTGTACGCTAAACCTGCTACGGGCAAGTAAGTATATACAATGGTTAGAATATAATCAGAATATAATTAGAATACAATAAGAATATAATTAGAATATACTGGTCAAAAGTACTAATACGCCAGTACCTTTCACATAGTGTCTATAAAAAGGTCCTAGATACATCGTATGTTGATTTTGTTTGCAGTATGCTATAACATAAGTGATTTCAAACAGCGAAAATTCGATGTATACTTGTCAGAAACACATTGATCGTTTCAGATCACATTCATAACGTAACGAAGATTCTCAAAATACAAAATGGTGGGTTGGTTCTTCTGACCAGTATACATGCGTCTTAAAAAGTTTAATAATTATTAATAATGTAATAAAAAAATGTTTCAAAACTTTATACACCATAAGCGCCTGCTGATTTCCCGATAGTAAACTGGTTTGCAGAAAATTGCACCCATTAATAACACAAAGGCATTCCGCTCGGGTCTGCCGATGCTGCCAATAGTCCAACCTCCACACATTGTGCCTGTCGAGAGCAGTCTTTCCTAGAGCACTATCTTCTCTTCAACATCATTATCAATTTCCCATTGGTAAAAAGTACTACCAATTAAACCTCTCTAGAGCAACAACCTCTCAACAACAGTCGACAATCGCGTCTCCTGTAAACGATTACCCGGATAACCGTTCGAACATGTGGTTATCGGTAAGTAAAACCGGTTAATCGTTTATTTTTATGAAAATACAAATGCATCTACTTTTTATTTTGGAAAACAGATCAATATATCATGTTATAATGTTTGAAATAACATAATTAACCAAATATTGACATCCCTATCAAATATACTTACTTTAATCATGTATGAAATATCACTAGTTTTTCCAGACAAATAAAACCCCATTTGTCATTAATCAATGTACATGACATTGTATGCTTATAATCAAAGTTATGTTACAGAACCATTGCGGAATTCCAATTGAGAACTTTGTACTCGGAGGCTGTGATAAAGTCACCTACAATGGTAGATGGATCACGTGCCGATGTAAAATACACGACGGTATCTTGGAACCCGAAAGTCACGGATGTCGGCAAGCATATTCTCTGTGCTACAGCTGTTGACAGCGAACGGTCAGAAACTTCATACAAACATATATTATACTTAACACGATGGAACTGCAAGAATTTAAATTTGCCAACATTTTGTACCAACTGTGTATCAAAGCACAGGTTATACGACATGATACTGTCACGAGTTCTTTCCCTTTATCCAATCTAATATATACTGTAGAAGGGGCAAAGGGAGAGAACTCTAGTGGGAACAAAGGAGATAACTTTGTGTTTAGTTTTGTTCAAAACGGAATTAAACAAAATAACGATTATTCTCAATTTCATTTTTTTTAGGAAACTATGTTTTTGAAATAAAGTTCGTGTATATATTTTCATTGTAATGTTACTTTACTAATGTGCATAACTTTTAGTTGTGTTTTATACACATATCCGAACACGCATAAGCGCCTGTTTAATGTTGTGTTACACTATTTGTGTATTTACTTACATTTCTTACAAGTTTATGTTTATACTTCCAGTGCTTCACCCATAGACGATGTCTGTTATGTTCTTAATGTTTTACGTAAGTATAAGAAATCCAGCAAGTCCTAAAATGTTAGCGTTTTTTATATACAGAAAAAAACTTACTTAAAGACCATCTCGAATATAAAGTGAAGAAAGTCAATGGGAAAAAGTGTGCCCGGTGTGGGGCTCGAACCCACGACTAACACTAGTTCAGCGCTCTACTGACTGAGCTAACCGGGCGGCAGTCTAACCCCACACCTCTACATATGTAAGACCGTATATTTCGAGCTTTTAAATGCTCTTAAATATTTTCACTCGATAGTCTAACCATCTCACATGTAGAAGAAACTTACTTCAGACCCGACTGTGGTCGTATTACTAGGGATGTCAATATTCGGTTATTTTGCCAACCGCTCAACCGTTTTATATATTATTTAAATATTATTTTTTCTTCCATAGGAAAGGTTCGGCTGATTGGTCCACCATTTATGACCAAACATTTTCACTTGGGTGATCCAATACAGTTGGATTGTTTAATTACTGGCACAAATACACCAGTGTTTTATTGGCACAAGGACAATGGTTGTGACGCACATATTCAATCGTTTAGTGGTAAGTTTGTCCATAAGGTATGCTCTCCAGCAATAATGCACTCATCGTTCTGTGTATGTCTTGTACAGTAAAGTAGAATATTGTTTTTGCTTTATTTTGATATATTTTTTATATGTTCTACTTCAAAGACTGAAAACAGCAAAGAGGCAGTCCGGGAACTTTTTTACTGCACGTCGTACCAATTGCCTATTTCTTTCTAACTGTAACAAATACGCGCTTTCTGTTGTTCTGTTGGGAGGTAAAGTGTGGAATGTTTCACATTGCTGGTGTTTTATTTATTTTCGCCGTTTTTCAACAGTATTACAGCTATATGCTGCAGTCAGGTGACCAGATGCTTGGTCGTGAGTTATTAACCTGAACTAACCCGTTCTTCCATAAGCAACTAATAATTTCCCCCGAATGAATTAGAGGCGAGGGACAAGCGACTTTGGATGAATTACCTCCAGTGAGTGTTCTTACCAAGGAGACCACACACTCCACCCGGGGTTCAAACCAACTACCTTCACTTTGGCAGATATGTGCTGTGTCGACTGAGCCAACCGGACAGGCTAATGTCTATCAAGTAACACACATTTATAAGCAAATCGGATCGACCATTTAATAAGTTCATCCTAGTGATTTAATTGCACGAGAACATTTTTAAGTTTAAGTTAAATGCATGTATATATGCATATATTTTATAGTTGAATTGTCACATTCTCGTAACTTGAATCGCTTCTTGTGGTTTTATCATTTGGTACACAACACAGGAGTGAGTCACTACATACGCATCTCCGGTAATCAAGATTTGTAAACGTCGACGATTTATTTATTGATTGATTGATTGATTGATCGAATGATCGAATGATCGAATGATTGATTGATTGATATATGTATCTAATTTAAAGGTGCTATTTTGAACGTTACGTCACATGCAACAATTGGTCACGAAGGAACGTATGTTTGTGTGGGATCCGACGGCATTTATCAAAATGTTACAAAAAGTTTCCATGTTCAAATCGTACGAGGTAATATTTGTTCTTTCATTCTCCTTTCCGATATTCGACATTCTTTAAACACGGTGACAACCGGTTAATATGCAGTTTTATCTAGGCCGGTGTCACAACCGTTACTCGGTATCTAGCGCTCAGAACTCCAAAATTGCTTCGGTGAGTATGAACATTTGCGAGCGCCATTGTATTTGAATGCTGTTTTAGTGAGACTATTCTTGATACACTTTCTTTCGAAGCCGGGATTGAGTCTAATTACAGTTAATCTACGCAAGAAAACTTCCCTTTGGCTATTGTGTATTTTTTATTTTGGCCCCTACTGCATGTAGACACGTCGTACGTTTAAACGAAATTCAAAAAAATAAAATAAACATATTGGTTAGAAGGTTAATTGAATAAGCTTAAAAGCAATAGCGTAAATTCTATGTCCTCTAAGCCAGCTGATGTTGCCCAGTGCTCAGTGGGTTTCAGTAAGGTAACGTACCCTTTATCGAAAGGCTAATCAATCCGCGTCCAGGTTACAAACGCTGTTCGGTTGAAAAGAAATTGCCTTGGTGGTAAACATAAGATTTGATTGGTTTACTCAACACTGATATGCAAAAAGCAAAACCATGTTAGTACGGCTGCGCCGAAAAATATTAGTTGATTTACTACAGTATATAATTAAATGGTATTCACTTTCAACCACATTTACATTACACAATGTACAAATGAAATTATACCAACAGTTGATACGGGTATTCTCTAGGCAATCCACATCGTGAAGAGTGTACTTTCGAAAATGGTAGGTGTGGATGGGAACAAAAACAGACTGATACAATGGACTGGGCTATGATCAAAGGACCCACACAAACAGGCAATACAGGGCCTGACTTTGACCATACCATGGGAAATTGTATGTTATTGCATATGTATATAGATAGATAATTATTCTTATTCTATAATTTCTTGCATTATGACGTATTAATACGAATTTATTGCGCTTGAAAGCTTATCTTTGGTTCTGGTCGGTCAGAAAATTTCGCTCATATTCCAAATATTAATACAGTAAAACCTCACTAATACGACCACCATAGGGACCCCTGATAACTGGTCTTATTATTGAGGTGACCCTAATATTGAGGTTCAATGACTAAGAGCAAAACAGTTAAAAATGACTTGAAAATTGTGGTCTTAATTTAGAGGTGGTCTTATTATTGAGGTGATATTTATGTGTGGTTTGACTGTATTATGCAATACGAACATCGAATAATTGGTCCAAGTGCTGTTGATGTCTAATAACACGAATCATCTACATGAGAAAATAGTGCATTCATTAGTTTTATTTAAATCGGTTTTTAAACCCACTTTTCAGAGTCTAAAACATTTAAAAGCAATATTCAATAACATTAATACCAACATGAATCCAGTTCATTTATTGTCGATAAAATTCATAATCAAAAGATGTACTCAATCGCTGTATAGATAATAGAAACAATATTCTTTATAAAAAAGAAATCTAGCAAGTTCAGTCATAATAAGTTATGTGAACTACCTTGTATACTCTTTGTTGTGTTAACATAATACGACGTAAACACAATTGACCTTCAACTGTACGATTTCAAATAAACGTATATAATAAACAAGCGTAAAATGGCAATTCTGACAATTTCAGTATATTGTTGTGTTCTTTTCGTGTTTCCTTGCGCCTCAGTTCCTTAATATGTGTACCGTTGACCTCCTTTAGTACCTTATGTTTTGTGGATTGTTGTTTTTCCGGAGATCTGCGTGGGGAGGCATTGTCTTATGTATGTGGCTTTCCCTGTGGTTACGTATTCTCTCTCTTTTATTATATAGCATCTGGAATGTATTTCTACATCGAAACATCCAGTCCAATACAACTTGGAGACTCTGCAGAGCTAATGTCACATGTTCTACCCGCCAAGCGTACTATGTGCTTCAATTTCTGGTACCATATGTATGGAGACGGTATTGGTCATATGTCCGTACACATCCAGGTACGTCCTGTAACGACAATGTTCACCAACATACCACTGATAGACTTACTTAATTTCAATTCAAATCTACTTTATTTGCGAGCGACAGTCAGACGTATATTGTAAACAGGACATCGCACATATAGTGAGGTGTTCTATCGACTGACCTTTTGTGCAATAACTGTGTCATTAAGGTGATAAGCGATCGTTTTGGCAGGATACATGCTAAAGAGGTTCAAATAAAATGCCCCTTAAGTTTTCTGGTAAGACGGCAAATTCACAGTAGGAACAACATGATACAATAAGTATGGCATCAAAATACACTTCACCAGAACAGCGCACGATATATCCGAATACGAATGTATCAAAGGCTACGTGTTAATCAAAATGCTACTCAGATATCGTAAAATTGTCTTCCCTCCTTAATACATGCTTGCACACCAGCAAATAGTAGCTTGGTAGTTGATACCCCGGCCAATAAGGTCGAACTTATATGGAGGTCAATAGTATGAGACGTATGTTCCCTACTACATTTTGGAAACTAAACAGTTTTTATTTATTATAGTGTCCACCCTATCTAAAAGGCCAGTCATTTCTGAATTATTTATACACTTATTTTCTGAGTATATTTGATTCCCGATTCCTATCATTTAATGCCAGGTACCAGACAGGTAGGCACACAGAAGCCATTATTCAACTAGCTGGCTACTCACCAACCGGCCATATCAAAACCGACACTACTGGGGTTCGAACCTTCGACCTGCCGCTCCCCAGACATATGTTTGATGTTAGCGACCATAAGCGCTCGGTCTCATAGGCACCCTTCAACAATAACTAATAAGCGTCGTTTCACATAATGTTCATGACTCTTGTAGGATTCTTGCACATTGAACGAGACAACATTATTCTCTGTACAAGGGGAGCAAGGAAACACGTGGTTAGAACATCAGATTGAAATTCCTGATACGATGGTTGCTAATGACTACAGGATAATAATTGAAGGTGTTGCAGGAACAACTTTCCGTGGTGATTTAGCTATTGATGATGTGTTTATAACAGAGGGACAGTGTCCATGTAAGTAAGATTGTCGAAGTACACATTGCTCGTTTTGTCCACGGATCTATTGTTTTATATGTATGTTTCTGTGTTCTACATAAATCATAGTGTGCCTCTAATATTGAGAAGTTGTCTAGCGGTAATTTTCTAATTAACACGTCGTTGTATTTGGATGATGATTAGACAGAGAGTTATATAAAGGTAAATATAGATCTGCAAGACAGAGAGTTATATACGGTAAATACAGCTCTACGGGACAGGGAGTTATATAGGGTAAATATAGATCTGCAAGACAGAGAATTATATAGGGTAAATATAGCTCCAGAAGACAGAGAGTTATATAGGGTATATATAGCTCCACAAGACAGACAGTTATCTATGGTTAATATAGCTCCACAAGACAGAGAGGTATCAAAGGTAAATGTAGCTCTACAGGACAGAGAGGTATCTAGGGTAAATATAGCTCCACAGGACAGAGAGCTATGTAGGGTAAATATAGCTCCACAAGACAGAGAGTTTTTTAGGGTAAATATAGCTCCACAAGACAGAGAGCTATGCAGGGTAAATATAGCTCCACAAGACAGAGGGTTTAATAGGGAAAATATAGCTCCACAGGACAGAGAGCTATGCAGGGTAAATATAGCTCCACAAGACAGAGGGTTTAATAGGGAAAATATAGCTCCACAGGACAGAGAGTTATCTAGGGTAAATATAGCTCCACAGGACAGAGAGCTATGCAGGGTAAATATAGCTCCACAGGACAGAGGGTTTAATAGGGAAAATATAGCTCCACAAGACAGAGAGCTATGCAGGGTAAATATAGCTCCACAAGACAGAGAGCTATGCAGGGTAAATATAGCTCCACAAGACAGAGGGTTTAATAGGGAAAATATAGCTCCACAGGACAGAGAGTTATCTAGGGTAAATATAGCTCCACAGGACAGAGAGCTATGCAGGGTAAATATAGCTCCACAGGACAGAGAGTTATCTAGGGTAAATATAGCTCCACAGGACAGACAGTTTTTTAGGGTAAATATAGCTCCACAGGACAGAGAGCTATGCAGGGTAAATATAGCTCCACAAGACAGAGGGTTTAATAGGGAAAATATAGCTCCACAAGACAGAGAGGTATCTAGGGTAAATGTAGCTCTACAGGACAGAGAGGTATCTAGGGTAAATATAGCTCCACAGGACAGAGAGCTATGTAGGGTAAATATAGCTCCACAGGACAGACAGTTTTTTAGGGTAAATATAGCTCCACAGGACAGAGAGTTATCTAGGGTAAATATAGCTCCACAAGACAGAGAGGTATCTAGGGTAAATATAGCTCTACAGGACAGAGAGCTATGTAGGGTAAATATAGCTCCACAGGACAGAGAGTTTTTTAGGGTAAATATAGCTCCACAAGACAGAGACGTATCTAGGGTAAATATAGCTCTACAGGACAGAGAGCTATGTAGGGTAAATATAGCTCCATAGGACAGAGAGTTTTTTAGGGTAAATATAGCTCCACAAGACAGAGAGGTATCTATGGTAAATATAGCTCCACAAGACAGAGAGGTATCTATGGTAAATATAGCTCAACAAGACAGAGAGTTATATAGGGTAAATATAGCTCCACAGGACAGAGAGCTATGTAGGGTAAATATAGCTCCACAAGACAGAGGGTTTTTTAGGGTAAATATAGCTCCACAGGACAGAGAGTTATCTAGGGTAAATATAGCTCCACAAGACAGAGAGCTATGTAGGGTAAATATAGCTCCACAAGACAGAGAGTTTTTTAGGGTAAATATAGCTCCACAGGACAGAGAGTTATCTAGGGTAAATATAGCTCCACAAGACAGAGAGCTATGTAGGGTAAATATAGCTCCACAAGACAGAGGGATTTAATAGGGAAAATATAGCTCCACAGGACAGAGAGTTATCTAGGGTAAATATAGCTCCAAAAGATAGAGAGTTATCTAGGGTAAATATAGCTCCACAAGACAGAGAGTTATCTAGGGTAAATATAGCTCCACAGGACAGAGAGTTATCTAGGGTAAATATAGCTCCACAAGACAGAGAGTTATCTAGGGTAAATATAGCTCCACAGGACAGAGAGTTATCTAGGGTAAATATTGCTCCAAAAGATAGAGAGTTATCTAGGGAAAATATAGCTCCACAGGATAGAGAGTTATCTACGGTAAATATTGCTCCAAAAGATAGAGAGTTATCTAGGGTAAATATAGCTCCAAAAGATAGAGAGTTATCTACGGTAAATATAGCTCCACAGGACAGAGAGTTATCTAGGGTAAATATAGCTCCACAGGACAGAGAGTTATCTAGGGTAAATATTGCTCCAAAAGATAGAGAGTTATCTAGGGTAAATATTGCTCCAAAAGATAGAGAGTTATCTAGGGTAAATATTGCTCCAAAAGATAGAGAGTTATCTACGGTAAATATTGCTCCAAAAGATAGAGAGTTATCTAGGGTAAATATAGCTCCAAAAGATAGAGATTATCTACGGTAAATATAGCTCCAAAAGATAGAGAGTTATCTACGGTAAATATTGCTCCAAAAGATAGAGAGTTATCTACGGTAAATATTGCTCCAAAAGATAGAGAGTTATCTACGGTAAATATTGCTCCAAAAGATAGAGAGTTATCTACGGTAAATATTGCTCCAAAAGATAGAGAGTTATCTACGGTAAATATTGCTCTAAAAGATAGAGAGTTATCTACCGTAAATATTGCTCTAAAAGATAGAGAGTTATCTACCGTAAATATTGCTCCAAAAGATAGAGAGTTATATAGCGTAAATATTGCTCCAAAAGATAGAGAGTTATATAGCGTAAATATTGCTCCAAAAGACAGAGAGTTGTATACGGTAAATATTGCTCCAAAAGATAGAGAGTTGTATACGGTAAATATAGCTCCGCAAAACAGAAAGCTCCATATTCGAAAGGAGCCTCATACTGCGCGACAATGTTACGTAATACGTTGTTATGTATTGTACAATCATAAAGTCGTAATGAGTTCATATTTAATTGGGTATTAATAACAACATATGTTTTTCAGTGAAAAGCGCGGCAATAGTAATTGGTAAGTATTTAAAAACAAAATATTTTGCATATCACATGTTGAGAAGACCACTCTGTGTACAATGTACGTTATTAATAGCCGTTTGGGTGTTTTAAACCAAAAGAAGGTAGGCACAACAGATGATGGTAGAACGCCTTAAGTCCTGAGTTCGAATCTGACCAAGAGCGAGACTGAACCGCGAATTTAACAATCTTCAAATTGTGCGGCTCTACTGGTTATAAACACTGGACGAAGTGACCGAGACTAATACATATAATTGGTTAACTTGTTAAATAATAGTATATTCATGTTCATGAAAGTTTACACTCAACCAAAATGATTAAATAACGCGGAAAGGTCGTTATTAAACCAGATTGCACTAAAATATCAAACATATATACCAGACTTCTCTTACCATGCACTGCATTTGCTTATTTTTCTTTATACTTATCAGAATAATATTCTTCAGGTATTTGATATGTAATATTTATTTCAAGACTTACAATTGCCACGACATAAATGCTGAAATAAATTATTTAATCACCGATCTGTTACCAGTTACATGGTATACATGTACAGTAAAACCTGTCTGTAAAGACCACCCATGGGAACAGCAAAATGTGGTCTTTGTTTACAGGTGGTCTCTATTAACAGATTAAATATCATTGAAAATGGTCTGATGGGAGATAAAATTGGTGGTCTTTGCAGACAGGTTTTGCAATAGTGGTCTTTGTTCGCAGGTGGTCTTTAACACAGGTTTGACTGTATGTGGAACCTAAGATTTTCATCTGCGTCTGTTTCAGTTAGTCTTTTTCTTTTACAGGTTGATGTGGTTATTATTTTGTACCATTCATTTTTGTGATGGTAATGGCACACTTGTGAAATGGTTGTTAATTATTGCTGTTGTAATTGTCAGTGAATAAAATGTTACTGTAACTAGTTGTTGTTGTTAATGATGATGATGGAGATGGTGTTGTTAGTGTTCGTGTTCTTGATGACGATGGAGATGGTGTTGTTAGTGTTGGTGTTCTTGATGATGATGGAGATGGTGTTGTTAGTGTTCGTGTTCTTGGTGGTGTGAGTGCTGTTTTTCTTGACGACGTTAATGGCGTACAAACTGTTGTAAAGGCTAGTGTTATAGATGATAATTATGATGTTAGTGATGCTGTAGCTGATGGCGTTCTTGATACTGAGCATGAAGCTGGTGGCGTCTATAGTACCCTGGGAACCAGAATGTTATAAATCTTGATCAAGGTCGATCTGTGTTATCGTAACGTGACGGGTGAGCGCGAATTTAAGTACATCTTCGATGCTGACAATGAATTATTGCATAAAACTCGATCAGTGGTTGGTTAAAAGTAATATAGAAGTCTTTAAAATCTTTATTATTTGGAAGACATTGAATGTTTTAAAGATGAATATAAAACAAATCTCTATAATCCGAAATATTCGAGTTGTCCATGTTTAAATGGTAGAACTCGATAACTTCAGTAAAATCATGCACATGTATTTACATCCGAACAAAATTAAGAACGCACCGTTTTGACGTACAATACGTTCCTGCCAATGAACATCCTCGGTACCCAGGTTATTCATAACATATATGATACCCAGGGCAAACTGACTGTAAAAATCTCGTACTCATGAGTAATTAATGAGGTGAAATCCAGCCGCATGATTGGCCGCATGACACACACCGCATTTGATACGGATAGCTCTTCACAAAGGAGAATCCTTCTTTTTTGTTATCTTCCATTTCATTGGTCGACTGAGAAATCTGATTTTGATTAAACAGTAAAGATGGAAAATTAGTGGGTACGTTTATTTTTCTATTGAGTATATAATTATGTAACATTTACATTGTAACCGGTATATATTGAACTGACGAATGAAATATACAGTAGATTTCGAAAGTTTGACAATATTCTACCTGCTTCATTGGCGAATGTGAGTTAGGACCGTTTGGTACCAAACCCTCGTTTTGTAGATCAAATTTTTACAAGTACACAGACTTAGTGTCTCTGACGTGATTTCCTTGAGAATTCTTCAAACGACTTTGGCCTTGTTCCAGATCCAAGATTGCTTTAAAAGCTCGGTAAATGTGATTTAAATTAGTTAACGTTGAACGTACAGGGTGCTCGAAATAAATACAGACAGTAATTAAATATATATTATATAAGATATTCATTAAGTTCACAGAACGGAACCAGTTGAAAAAAAGTGTTCAACGCTCAAAATTTAAATTAAATTACAAAAAAAGTGGAAACACCCAAATAAACTAAATATTACACACTTATGACGTTTGAACTGCTGATACCTGACGATTTTGAATTGCTAATTAAAGACGATTTTTAATTGCTGATTATCAAGCGAGTTTGAATTTGCACGAGTGAGTACACTACCAATATGAATTGCTGATTAGAAGATAATTATGAATTGCTGATAACAAGATGATTTTGAATTGCTGATTATCGGACGATTTGAATTGCTGATTACCGGATGATTTTGAATTGCCAATTAAAGACGATTTTTAATTGCTGATTATCAAGCGAGTTTGAATTTGCACGAGTGAGTACAATACCAATATGAATTGCTGATTAGAAGATAATTATGAATTGCTGATAACAAGATGATTTTGAATTGCTGATTATCGGACGATTTGAATTGCTGATTACCGGATGATTTTGAATTGCTGATTATTGGACAATTTAAATTGCTGATAACCGGACGATTTTAATTGCTGATTAACGGATGATTTTGAATTGCTGATTATCGGACGACTGAATTGCTGATTAGAAGATAAATATGAATTGCTGATAACAAGATGATTTTGAATTGCTGATTATCGGACGATTTAAATTGCTGATTACCGGACGATTTAAATTGCTGATTACCGGACGATTTTGCGTTTTCTCAATGGTAATCTGGAATAATGTATGAAGAATTACAAAGAATTACGCAAAATCACTAAACTCGTCACAAGGAAGGTGTAAATCACTGTTCGTACGCACATGTTCCTGCAATATTAATGTCATAATTGTTTATTTGATTGCGGTTTGAAATGATTGCAAGTATGCAAAACAAGAACATAACACATAAATCTACAACTGCAAACATTTATAACCAATATGATTCAAACTTGTTGTTTTCTTGGAATACCTCCATACACTTGCCATGTGCTGTTATATCGTATATACTTACATGTGCTGTTATATCGTATATACTTACCATGTGCTGTTATATCGTATATACTTACCATGTGCTGTTATATCGTATATACTTACATGTGCTGTTATATCGTATATACTTACATGTGCTGTTATATCGTATATACTTACATGTGCTGTTATATCGTATATACTTACCATGTGCTGTTATATCGTATATACTTACATGTGCTGTTATATCGTATATACTTACATGTGTTGTTATATCGTATATACTTACATGTGTTGTTATATCGTATATACTTACCATGTGCTGTTATATCGTATATACTTACCATGTGCTGTTATATCGTATATACTTACATGTGCTGTTATATCGTATATACTTACCATGTGCTGTTATATCGTATATACTTACCATGTGCTGTTATATCGTATATACTTACCATGTGCTGTTATATCGTATATACTTACCATGTGCTGTTATATCGTATATACTTACCATGTGCTGTTATATCGTATATACTTACCATGTGCTGTTATATCGTATATACTTACCATGTGCTGTTATATCGTATATACTTACCATGTGCTGTTATATCGTATATACTTACCATGTGCTGTTATATCGTATATACTTACCATGTGCTGTTATATCGTATATACTTACCATGTGCTGTTATTTCGTATATACTTACCATGTGCTATTATATCGTATATACTTACATGTGCTGTTATATCGTATATACTTACCATGTGCTGTTAAATCGTATATACTTACATGTGCTGTTATATCGTATATACTTTCATGTGCTGTTATATCGTATATACTTACATGTGCTGTTATATCGTTTATACTTACATGTGCTGTTATATCGTATATACTTACACGTGCTGTTATATCGTATATACTTACATGTGCTGTTATATCGTATATACTTTCATGTGCTGTTATATCGTATATACTTACATGTGCTGTTATATCGTATATACTTACCATGTGCTGTTATATCGTATATACTTACATGTGCTGTTATATCGTATATACTTACATGTGCTGTTATATCGTATATACTTTCATGTGCTGTTATATCGTATATACTTACCATGTGCTGTTATATCGTATATACTTACATGTGCTGTTATATCGTATATACTTACATGTGCTGTTATATCGTATATACTTACATGTGCTGTTATATCGTATATACTTACATGTGCTGTTATATCGTATATACTTACATGTGCTGTTATATCGTATATACTTTCATGTGCTGTTATATCGTATATACTTACATGTGCTGTTATATCGTATATACTTACCATGTGCTGTTATATCGTATATACTTACATGTGCTGTTATATCGTATATACTTACATGTGCTGTTATATCGTATATACTTTCATGTGCTGTTATATCGTATATACTTACCATGTGCTGTTATATCGTATATACTTACATGTGCTGTTATATCGTATATACTTACATGTGCTGTTATATCGTATATACTTACATGTGCTGTTATATCGTATATACTTACATGTGCTGTTATATCGTATATACTTACATGTGCTAGTATATCGTATATACTTACATGTGCTGTTATATCGTATATACTTACATGTGCTGTTATATCGTATATACTTACATGTGCTAGTATATCGTATATACTTACATGTGCTGTTATATCGTATATACTTACATGTGCTGTTATATCGTATATACTTACATGTGCTAGTATATCGTATATACTTACATGTGCTGTTATATCGTATATACTTACATGTGCTGTGCCGGTTTGCTTATAATATACAGTACTACCTCCTTAATACGACCACCATTGGGACCCTTGACAACTGGTCTTCTTATTGAAGTGGTCTAAATATTGAGGTTGATTAAATAGCAAAACAGTGGAAATAGAGTTGAAAAGTGTGTTCTTACTTTTGATGTGATCTTATTATTGAGGTGGTATTTACGTTAGGTTTTACTGTACATAGACTGGCAAAGGATATTTTAACAGCCAATGACGTCATGAGGTGACCTACAATGAAAACGGAGAAAGAATTATGTGTAGTCCTTCAACAATTCAGAAACTCGCACAAGTATCATTTAAATGTAACTTCTATTTAATAAGTATGTCCACACATTTCACGAGTAGCTCATTACTTCCGCAAAATGAGCACCACTGAACGCACGCATTGCCACTACGGAGGACTGTTAATATCATCACAAACAATAATTGTAGTTTCTGTTGATTTCGTGCATAAAGTGCAGAATATTCAAGTGAGGGCTTATTTAACATTGCATATTCAATCATACAGATACATTGCATAATAATGTAATGTCGACACCCTTATCTTCGCCACAATGATACAAGGCGGAAAGACTGTTAAAATCGTTTTAAATAATTCTACGGGTAACAAGATGGTACTACATATCAAGATCGTGCGAAATGCATACTGTATACTCAATGTTATTTGTAGAGGTTTGAATTTTCGAGGATTGTGTAGTATGATCACAGGGACTAGTTTCAAACTAAGGAGTACATATTGCATCTGTAGTATGATCACAGGGGCTAGTTTCAAACTAAGGAGTACATATTGCATCTGTAGTCCATTTTCCTAAAAGAGAATCATACTGGCCCTTGTGATCAGATTGATTCAAACGATCATTCAACGCAACATTCCATTTTGCGCATCTCATTATTGGCGTGTTTACGTACCTTGCTCGCTAATTCAATTATTTTGCACTGCTCTGTGATGTAAGGTATTCATAGAAACGTTCTGACAGTAACGTGTCTGTTAAATCCCCACAAGTTTCTGTCTGCAGGTTGTTTAACTTGGCGTCAAGTGTAGAGAAAATGATCTGCAACTATGTTGAGGCCATCATGGGATCAAAACCCGATCCTCTGGCAGGAGAACATGAGCACTTTACCAGAAAGCCTTGGAAGTTAATACCTTGGCAAACCTTGGTATAAACACTGCCTTAAGTATGTGTTATAGTTTAGAATATCCACATATACATATTTTAGGACGGGTATGTGTTTCTCACAAGTCTGAAATGTTCCGTTGTCTGGTTTAACAATCTACATAAAATTCGTTTAATATTTTTCTCAGGAAACTCCATTTTCTGTAGTTGAATGTTTGTTATATTTTGTTTGCACTATTCTTTGGATCGAAACAATACATAAGTCTCACACGAGTCTATGTAATTATTCCTCTCTGCATGCAGTAATATTAGATTTTCACGAGCTTATAGAAGCTAGCAGACCGATTCTTTGTTGTTAATTAACTACCCAAAACTTGTTTATGATCTTGGAGCTGTAAAAGTGATATCGACGCCAAAGATATAAGCATGTTAATTTTTATATCGTTATTTTTTTGTTGCTTTAGAAAGCGTAAAATTGTAGTGAACGTTTAGTACACTAATGCATTTGTTGAAGAGAGGTTGTCGCTCAAGACGAATTCTCTGAAAAGGGTACATCGCATGTATACAGGTTATTTTCATTATTTACACTTAATTAGATATATTTATTGCAAAAGGCAATATTGCCCATGAGCATACATGTAAATATTAACATAATTATAAATAAAAACTTTCGATCAATGTACAAATGAGAATATTATTAAAGCATAATCAACTACCAAACAAACAAAAGGTACATGTATTAGTTATGAGAGTGTAATCAAGTTTGGTTAGGTATGTAGCTGGGAGAATAGTGTTTTTTCTTACTTTTTTGTCTCCTGGTATTAGTTAAATTTTGGATGCACATAAAAACAGAGTAAATACATGTATGACGTCATAAACATACAGTAATGCGTCATACAGCACGTAAGTTTCATCGAAAATATTAAAAAGTATATCTTTTTTCATACTTTTGTATATAAAAATTGATAAGGTATGTAATATGCCTTTGTTATCCGACGTAAAAAGTTCGGAGAATTTGAGAATATTTGGTCTTCTCCAAAAGTATTTTTTAATATATAATTGTCTCTATTCATGGTATAAAGGACATTATAATATAAAATGAAATTCGTCTTCTAAAACATTACAAAGTTGACATTTTCTCTCTGATCTTGGTATAGCATTTGGTTTATTCCATGTTCCCGTTTCAATTTCCAGTCTATTGCTTGACACTCTTAATCTAGTCAAAGCAAATCTATATTTAACGATATTAATTTTGTCAAGATACGGTTTAAAGTTAAAATAAGCAAACAATGTGTATGTTGATGCTCTAGAAGAATCACTAAACATATCATAAAGTACAATCTCATTAAAATCAGCTCCATTCGCACGCTCCTATACTATACGCTAACTGGAAAGTAATGGGCTGATTTCAATGAGATTGCATAAAGTACAGACGTATATTAATCTCACTTTTAAGCCGATATCGGACAAGTAACTTAGTTCGCGTGGCACGTTTTTGGGTGCCAGCGCATGTCGTCACGTGACCAATCCGATTAGGAAGATTAATACTTGTACAGTAAAACCTCAATAATACTACCACACGTGTGACCCTTGAAACGGATCTTCTTCTTCTTGAGGTGGTATTAAAATTGAGGTTGAATAAAGAGCAAAACAGTGAATATGGGCTTGAAAATTGTATTTTAATGTTGATGTGTATTTGAACCTATTTGAATGTATACGTGCTATCAATCCTGATTTCTATAATTATAATGATCTTGATAAATTCTGTCATATCTTATGTAATGATAAAATTTCCGACAGTTTTCGTTAATTGTATAAATAAACGCATATACACACCACCCTCGGAAGCCTTAAAATTTGTCTTCCTATTGAGGTGGTCTTGATATTAAGGTTGAATAAAGAGCAAAACTGTATAAATGGACTAGAAAATTGTGTTCTTAATTTCGATGTGGTCATATTATTGAGGAGGTCTTTAAGTGAGATTTTACAATTTATAACAAAATAAGACACAAATGATTGGTGACCAATGTGATTCATCCAAACAGGAAACGTTTACCCCATGACTAGCCAGCTCTTAAATCTATTCCCGAAACGTGTGTATGGCCACTAGGACCACTACAATTGTCTGTGTATCAGTTTAAATACTTCATTTTATAATTATAAAAGCCATATGTGATACAAAAAATGTATATGTATACCACTATTACTGATCAACTGATCAAATATTTAATCATAAAAATGGTCAAATAAGCGTTTCAAATACTGTTATCTATAGGGACATTTTCAATTAATGTTTGTTACTAGCAAAAAGTTGCTCAAATGTTCCAAAAAATACGACAAAAAAGCTTTTGCAAATGTTGTAACAGGTGATGAAACCTGGGTACGCTATTTGAACAGTGAACACACCTGTAGTTTAGTAACACCGGGCCAGATACGTCTATAATAAATGGTTTATCTGCTGTAGTCAATATAAATTTAATTTAAATTAGTTTACAATTAGATTCACTACATATGTACGCTTACATTTCGAAATAACATGAAACGTGTAAGACAAATAATGAGCAGCTGGGATATCTCAGTCGATAGATTCAGTCTGCCGTTTGTTCTCTTACGATGTAACGTAATCTTGCTTCGTCAAAACAATCATTGAACCCGGACCTCCCGGAAGACCCTCTATCATATAAGCTTACCGAGCCAGCATGTGCGTTTTAATTGAAGAAAGTGTATTATACATATTCAGGACGTCTATGTTCTCGTGTGGAGCAGGGGTACCAATTGTCCTTCAACCTTACAGCTAAAAAATCCGTCTTAAAAATTATTACAATTTCATGAAGCATTCGACGTAAACAAATAGGAAACAGACAGTAAAGTGGTTCATCAGTTAGTCAAAGCGTTTAATCCGTTCATTAGCAGTATGTCAGTTATGTACGCCAGACACAACCAGTGTTTTTTTCTGGGTTTTCAACTGAGTACTAAGCTGTTTGTCCGCGATACAGAGGAGGGGGCAGCGATACAGAGGAGGGAGGCAGCGATACAGAGGAGGGGGCAGCGATACAGAGGAGGGAGGCAGCGATACAGAGGAGGGGGCAGCGATACAGAGGAGGGGACAGCGATACAGAGGAGGGAGGCAGCGATACAGAGGAGGGAGGCAGCGATACAGAGGAGGGGGCAGCGATACAGAGGAGGGAGGCAGCGATACAGAGGAGGGGGCAGCGATACAGAGGAGGGGGCAGCGATACAGAGGAGGGAGGCAGCGATACAGAGGAGGGAGGCAGCGATACAGAGGAGGGGGCAGCGAAACAGAGGAGGGAGGCAGCGATACAGAGGAGGGAGGCAGCGATACAGAGGAGGGAGGCAGCGATACAGAGGAGGGGCAGCGATACAGAGGAGGAGGCAGCGATACAGAGGAGGGAGGCAGCGATACAGAGGAGGGAGGCAGCGATACAGAGGAAGGGGGCACATCACTTTGGTTGTAGTTTCTTCGTTCAAATCAATATGGGATATAAACTTCTCACCGGGGTTCGAGTCTACGACCATCTGGTTTACAATTTGATGCCTTACCAACTGAGCTAACCGGCCTAAAACTAATGCAAACACTATATAGGTATTCTTTTATTAATAATATCGCATTGTCTTTATATTCTACGGAACCCTAGAGTGACATTCGACACTTTTATTTGAAATATACTGAGAATATTTTTTAAATACGAAATACTATTTCGTAAAAAAACGGAATACATGTTCGTAATGATGAGGTCTTGTAGTGACTATTCCAGTCATTAGGGTGGAGGAAGACCCCATGCTCTGTGTAGATCTTGTAGTGACTATTCCAGTCATTAGGATGGAGGAAGACCCCATGCTCTGTGTAGATCTTGTAGTGACTATTCCAGTCATTATATGGTGGAGGAAGACCCCAGGCTCTGTGTAGATCTTGTAGTGACTATTCCAGTCATTAGGGTGGAGGAAGACCCCAGGCCCTGTGTAGATCTTGTAGTGACTATTCCAGTCATTATATGGTGGAGGAAGACCCCAGGCTCTGTGTAGATCTTGTAGTGACTATTCCAGTCATTAGGGTGGAGGAAGACCCCAGGCTCTGTGTAGATCTTGTAGTGACTATTCCAGTCATTATATGGTGGAGGAAGACCCCAGGCTCTGTGTAGATCTTGTAGTGACTATTCCAGTCATTATATGGTGGAGGAAGACCCCAGGCTCTGTGTAGATCTTGTAGTGACTATTCCAGTCATTAGGGTGGAGGAAGACCCCAATGCTCTGTGTAGATCTTGTAGTGACTATTCCAGTCATTATATGGTGGAGGAAGACCCCAGGCTCTGTGTAGATCTTGTAGTGACTATTCCAGTCATTAGGGTGGAGGAAGACCCCAGGCCCTGTGTAGATCTTGTAGTGACTATTCCAGTCATTAGGGTGGAGGAAGACCCCAGGCTCTGTGTAGATCTTGTAGTGACTATTCCAGTCATTAGGGTGGAGGAAGACCCCATGCTCTGTGTAGATCTTGTAGTGACTATTCCAGTCATTATATTGTGGAGGAAGACCCCAGGCTCTGTGTAGATCTTGTAGTGACTATTCCAGTCATTATATGGTGGAGGAAGACCCCAGCCTCTGTGTAGATCTTGTAGTGACTATTCCAGTCATTATATGGTGGAGGAAGACCCCAGCCTCTGTGTAGATCTTGTAGTGACTATTCCAGTCATTATATGGTGGAGGAAGACCCCATGCGCTGTGTAGATCTTGTAGTGACTATTCCAGTCATTATATGGTGGAGGAAGACCCCAGCCTCTGTGTAGATCTTGTAGTGACTGTACCAGTCATTAGGGTTGAGGAAGACCCCATGCTCTGTGTAGATCTTGTAGTGACTATTCCAGTCATTAGGGTGGAGGAAGACCCCAGGCTCTGTGTAGATCTTGTAGTGACTATTCCAGTCATTAGGGTGGAGGAAGACCCCAGGCTCTGTGTAGATCTTGTAGTGACTATTTCAGTCATTAGGGTGGAGGAAGACCCCAGGCTCTGTGTAGATCTTGTAGTGACTATTTCAGTCATTAGGGTGGAGGAAGACCCCATGCTCTGTGTAGATCTTGTAGTGACTATTCCAGTCATTAGGGTGGAGGAAGACCCCAGCCTCTGTGTAGGTCTTGTAGTGACTATTTCAGTCATTAGGGTGGAGGAAGACCCCAGGCTCTGTGTAGATCAACCAACCCTCCGTAAGTCAGCTAGATAGCTTCATTAAAATTATATATCACAGGTAGAATTTGAATCCACAGCGATGCCAAGCAGGCCTATATAATACATCATGTATATATAAAATAAGCAAATTCAATGCATGCGTATAAGAATACAGACCATACCATTTTAGAAATGAACTCTATAATTGGTATACATGTAGGTACTCTACGTATTCACCAAGTGAATTCTGACATGATAGCGGGAGTGTGGGGGGTGCATGTGGGTTTAGTAAACGGTGTTTGCTTACTGTGGTGTACTTTTGTACTTCCAACCTGTTCTGTTTCATAAACATTCCTTACTGCATTGGATTTTTTCGACGCACCCCACTTACAATATGCGTCTGTTTTCGAGAATTTAATGGGAATAGATTGCCTTAGAGTTGTAGATTTTACTTCGAGATATATGTTATATTGGAAATGATCAAAATAACGCTTTATACAATATACTATAAGTCAGTCTTCTGACTCAAGAGGTTTATTGTCTAAATGATTTGATGGATAATGGATTTTATTGTTGCATAACAGCAGTGATGGGACGAACAGTGGAACCATTTACTGTGTGATATAGCGTGAGTAGTTAAACATATTGTGTAATATACGGAAGACCGGTGCTGCCATTTTCACTTCCTCATTTCGTTCCTAGGAAAGTTGCGATTTTATGATTTCATGAATTCACGATAACTACTTCACAAATTCACGACTTCGTAATTTGTGTTGTTGAAACGTGAATTCTTGAAGTTGATATCGTGAATTCAAGAATTCGTAAAGTGGAAATCTTGAAATCGTGACTTTCCAAGGAATGTAATAATGAATTTTGAATGTCATCACCAGTCTTCCGTAGATGTACGTTTCCTGGTTAATTTTCCTAGGAAATAAAGATAGTTTTCAACTTCATCATTCAGCAGAAGAAAAACCTGCCATAGATAAACTTTGAGGGTCGTTCTTTGAATTATACCAGGTGGTGTTTTTCTTCCTCAGACTCGGTGTTAAGTGATAAGAAAACATAACGTTTAGTATTTTTCGAGGAATTATAAACCAGTTTGTACAAGATATATCTAATTCATAGAATAATCATCAGCTGGTGTTTTGATAATCATGAAATCGCTCTGGACATCCAGCTCGTGTTTTCGTGCAGCTTTCTTAGTTCTGATTCTTGCGCTGATATTATTTGTGATTGGATTTGTCACTGACAGTTGGATTGAACATTCTGTGTCTGATGACTCTTCAGGATTTGGCGTGAAGGAAGGATTGTGGAGACAATGTGTGTTTCTAAAACACGAAGGCGAAGAAGCCGCGACCTGCACTGACGGAACATCGTATCAAAATGAAGGTACGACTGGTTTACGTTTTACATAATTACTTTTCGATAGTATTAATCCTATTAACATTGTTTTATTTGCTGTAATTAATTAAAATTCTGGTTTAATTTGTTTATTTAGCATCAATTGTATTACAACAATGAATTAATCAAAATCGATGACTGCTTACTTGGTGTCTTACAAGCGCTGGCACCGAATTCAGGCGTATTCACAAAGTTTTAAGACTGAATCTCAGACTTATTATGGTACGATATTTCAAGCAGATTATGACATTTATAAGGTACATGTAGTATCGTATGTGATTAAATGGATATTCTACCAGAATATACAAGGTGGTAATGGTTGGATAATATGCACCCTCCCCAGATTTGAGTTTCCCATTTATCGGAAACGGTCTAAGAACTTACGGATGAACATAAATGTCAGTCATATAATCATTCAGACGGTGACTTACATTCTTATGGCGAATAAAACAGCGGAAAATTACTCTTATTATTAGAATTACCACTCTACCTACAAATTGGACGCTTTCATCTTTACAGTTGGTTATATTTTGGCCAGCCTTTAAATATCATTGTTTCCGTTCCAGCGACCCAAGCTATTATATTAAGGGTAGGTTGGAAAAAGATTTTTACGATAAAATTGTTGATAATGCAATTTGAATTAAAACACATTTATTATAATTCATATCATAATTAGGTCACAGAATTGAAAAAAATTGTATATTTTCGTATAATTCACTTGTAAAAACAACAACTAACCAGACTTCACATTTGGCTTACAGTGCCGATAGCGGCTAGAACAGACGACGTAGTTATTTTCTACCGATAAAATATACATTTGAAATTATGATATAAATAAAAAAAAATCTTTATCAGAAAACACTTTAACAAAATGAGTTAAGATCATGAATGGAATAGTGTATATATTTCTATATAATAAAGATAAAATCTATTGCTAGAACAGAGAGTAGTAATGTACAGTGTGAACGTGGCAATGCATTGAAGTGATCCTGACTGAAGAAAAGACTTGTTCCCTAAATAATAATCCTACTATATAGTTAATATTGGTTCCATACCTCTGATAAAACATTTTGGGTGTGGGGTAATTCCTACAGTTAATATTGGTTCCATACCTCTGATAAAACATTTTGGATGTGGGTTAATTCCTACAGTTAATATTGATTTCATACCTATGATAAAACATTTTGGATGTGGGGTAATTCCTACAGTTAATATTGGTTGCATACCTCTGATAAAACGTTTTGGGTGTGGAGTAATTCCTACAGTTAATATTGGTTTCATACCTCTGATAAAACATTTTGGGTGTGTAGTAATTCCTACAGTTAATATTGGTTTCATACCTCTGATAAAACATTTTGGGTGTGGGTTAATTCCTACAGTTAATATTGGTTTCATACCTCTGATAAAACGTTTTGGGTGTGGAGTAATTCCTACAGTTAATATTGGTTGCATACCTCTGATAAAACATTTTGGGTGTGGAGTAATTCCTACAGTTAATATTGGTTTCATACCTCTGATAAAACATTTTGGATGTGGGGTAATTCCTACAGTTAATATTGGTTGCATACCTCTGATAAAACGTTTTGGGTGTGGAGTAATTCCTACAGTTAATATTGGTTTCATACCTCTGATAAAACATTTTGGGTGTGGGGTAATTCCTACAGTTAATATTGGTTTCATACCTCTGATAAAACGTTTTGGGTGTGGAGTAATTCCTACAGTTAATATTGGTTTCATACCTCTGATAAAACGTTTTGGGTGTGGAGTAATTCCTACAGTTAATATTGGTTTCATACCTCTGATAAAACATTTTGGGTGTGGGTTAATTCCTATAGTTAATATTGGTTGCATACCTCTGATAAAACATTTTGGATGTGGGGTAATTCCTACAGTTAATATTGGTTGCATACCTCTGATAAAACGTTTTGGGTGTGGAGAAATTCCTACAGTTAATATTGGTTTCATACCTCTGATAAAACATTTTGGATGTGGGGTAATTCCTACAGTTAATATTGGTTTCATACCTCTGATAAAACATTTTGGATGTGGGGTAATTCCTACAGTTAATATTGGTTTCAAACTTTTGATAAAACTACAATTAATATTGGTTTCATACTTTTGACAAAACTACAATTAATATTGGTTTCATACTTTTGACAAAACTACAATTAATATTGGTTTCATACTTTTGATAAAACTACAATTAATATTTGTTTCATACTTTTGATAAAACTACAATTAATATTGGTTTCATACTTTTGATAAAACTACAATTAACATTGGTTTCATACTTTTGATAAAACTACAGTTAATATTGGTTTCATATTTGTGATAAAACATTTTTTGTAGGAGCAATTATTGTGTGTATTTTTAAATTTATTTTGAATCAATCTTTGAAAACATGCACTGTTTCATAAGAAACATTGTTGTAAAGGATTCAAAGGCACAATGAATAAAGTGCTATATAACTAGAGCACCAACCTTGGTGAGACTACAATTGTGGCTGTTGGTATAGGTTCCCGCTGTAGAGAGATTAGTTTAATAGGAAACAATGATACTGGGGGTTGTTGATCAAGAGATGGCTGTTTAAGGTGGTTCAACTGTACATTATTATTTTTGAACCTCTTAGAATGACAGATAAGTGTTATCATTCTTTCGCTGTTATCAAGATATGTGATATACGCACTGTATGTAAACGTAGTATGGAAGTGATGTGCTTACATCGTTTGTGAAAAAAGTGCTTAACAACTTCTATCAATCACTCTCCACGACGGCTTTCTGGGTTATCAACCAGTACTCGCCCTGATTCATGAATTGTGATGTTCTCGATCGATTCTTCGCTAAGGCAGAAGTCGAACGAACGATCTTCAGATCAAGAGTCATGTGCTCTACCCCTTGACCACTTTACTGGGATGTTAATTCATGCAGTGTTATATCATATAAACTACGACAGACCGACTTCATCCTTGTTCTTTTAGGAAAGTCGCGATTTCGACCTCACGAATTCATAATCTTGAATTCGTTTTTATTCAAGATTTCAACTTGAGATGTCAACTGGTCAATATTTTCCAAAATATGTTTTTCCTGACAATTCAAACACCTGGCGGATACCTTACGATTCGTTACAACATTTCTCACGTGATTAAAAACGGACTGAAGCTGTTTTACATGTAGAAACATATAATGATAATAACATTCATGTATTTTGTTATCATATGCCATAAAAAACCAAACCATTATGACAAGGTCGATGATAGTATGTATGTTTGTACTGTTACCAAGCTATGCGCCGAGCTCCTGTGGAGGGAAGCTATGCACCGAGGACTTGTGGAAGTAAGCATTTGTAAAACAAGATCTGCTGTATAACAAATTACGACTAAAAAAAGTCGACACAAAGTATTCACATAATTTGCAGGGCATGTCAGAGCAGATTAGATAATTTAACGTATTACACACCTGGCTGCTAGCGGTAAGCATACATACAGCTCTAGCAAGCCGGTGTTGTATACAACTTATAGTATGTTTGATGTACCCTTAGTATGAATAAACACGAACTATCTTAAAAAAGAAGGTCCACACAATCAACTGAATTTCGGTGAATTTACGTAATACATAAGTGCGTCTTGAATAAAATATCAGATATGGGTATGTACCTACCAACAAACTTGGGAAACTGTTATGTGTTGGAAACGTTTGCGGAAACACGAAACTTCTATTGTTGATTTAGGGATCATTTCAAAATTTTACAACCCATAAAACGCTTTCAGGCAATGTGCGTTCCCTTACATAATAGCATTCACGAAAATTACCTAGAAATTACAAACATTGATTTGGTGAAATCCTGTAATATTGACTTCCAACTTGCTGTGTTTCACTATTAGTAAGTACTAACACATATTACAACAATGCATAAATACAAGAAGGCATATCAACTTTGTAACGGCCTGAATACTTGTTACATGTATGTATTATTATCATTCATACTTCCTGGGGAATCAAATACTTTGTGCCCTATACTTACTTTATCCTATGTTTATTAAATTAAATTATAATAACGTTTTATCGCTAGTTGTTCCAAAGGTCATCAAGGCTGAATGACTTAGCGCCACCTATCGTGGAAAACTTAACCAAGGGAAATATTTGTTTTGTCTATTTCACTACACTAAAACTACGGAAATTTCATACGATAACAGTTTTGTTCACATTATAGAGAATTATGAACTGCTGACGTAAACTGTTACTGAACACGACAATGATGGCTGAATGCCTGTGCTTATCAGCTGTAAGTGTAATTGCCTTCTCTTGTTGTTTTACAGGCTGGTTTGTTGCTGTGAAGACGTTTGAAATTCTTGGTTTGGTATGCCTGGTGATAACAGTACTTATGACCACGGCACTGATGTTTGTAGTGACAAATCACAGATTGTCTAGAGTAAACTGTCACATCACGTCCATTTCAGGTAATGCAAAAACAATACTTGATTCAAGTAAAAACAACAACAATAAAAAACGTAGCACCTACATAAACAACAGCAACAACAACTCTGTCACTCGAAACTCAAAACAAAACATTTACTCTTATTAGTCCGAGACAATGGGCAACAAAGAATATTCTGAAGTCATTTAACATTATTATACATATTCACACTCAATATGAGTCATTGTTGGACTCATACGATTCGAGTACTGAGTGTAAGTATCCGTTATATTCCCGGATTTGGCCCACTAAGTACGCGGCGTGGAATTTAGTCAATCTTACCCCATACAATGCGTTACAATGTATCTGGTTTGTGAACAATATCGTTAATGTGAGGGAATAAAAGCCGACTTGGAACAATAAATAAGTCAAGAAGAAAGTAATTATCCTGTGCTCCTAATCTCACAGTTGCGATCGCAGGAATTTGTCACTAGTTCTCTCCCCTTTCTTTCTCCTTCTATATACATGTAGTATATGAATATATATCCAAAACGGATAAAGGGAGAGAACTCATGGTTGCGATCATTGGAATACACTTTTTCTAATAGGCCTACTGAAAACATGGTGAAATCAGACGGTTCACAATTTAACATTTTACATTTTACAAATAAAAATAAATTGTGACTTCGTTTAAAAAAATCGAAAAATCATGAACTGAAAAATATAAAAGTTCATGATTTCAATTTTTAATTCATATTTTTAGGATTATGAAATAATAAATTATGACGTCAAGAGCGGTCTTTCGTATGTCATAGATGCTATGTTCATCATCAATCTCCAACACAGTGATGATCTCCCCTTATAGTTATCTGAGATATTGCTGTACTGCAAGGGAAGATAACCGCTGTGTGGAGTTTGGTCCACCATAAGCAGTGGTTTGGTGGTATACGTAATGAAGCAAAATGTTCCTCTCTTTAACAACATCATCATTTTTTCTCGTTGTAAAACTTAAAACTAACATAATCCCCCCAAACAACAGCTTCTCATCAAATATATATATCGATTTTTCTGTTGTAAAAATTCAACCAATGAAACCTCTCTAGAGCAACAGCCTCTCATTAATGGCCACATTTAGCAAAGATTCTCCAAAGGGGTGTTGCTCTGGAGAGGTTGTCCTGCACTGTAATACTGAGTGTTTCCAGAATCTGCTTTCTGTTATCCATCCCGAGTGATAAATGACTGAATGCGTACACTCGAGACACTTGGTAATTATGTGTAGTATATCATATAATATGGTAACTAATCTTTATGTTATGCCTATCAACAATTCATTCTTTTCAAGTTTGTATCATATTAAACCAACATTGTTGGGTGAATTCCAAATAATTCGTTAACATTCCTCATAAAATCCTCCTTACACTTCAAAAGTATTTACACTTTTGACTTGCTTTCAATGTAATAGTCTAAGAAGATTGGATTGAATCAGTAGATTGAGAGAAAATGCACATTCAACCACAGTTAACAACTAATCTTATCGAACTCCCCACAGTGCGTATCTCCCCTAGTGATCTAATTTATTTATAAAGGGAGACTACTGCGAGAGAGATTTATATCATTGTGTCAATTTCACTTGAGATTAACTCGAGTTCTTTCCCTTTATTACTTCTCGAGTAGTAAATATACATATTATAAAGAGGACAAAGGGAACGAATTCTCATGTGGTCTATTAAAAAAGTGGTTGATAAAAGACAGACATGTTCTCTTAATCTGATTAAATTGTAAATGTCATTAAGGTTTGATATATAACTACATGTACATGATAACTAACACAAAGGTGGAACCATATTTAAAGCGTTAACTACTTAACAGTTCAGTAAAAATAGATTGTCCGAGATCTAAAGAATTAAGTGGGTTAATGATAGCAGTTGTGGGCACTAAAATATATTGTCTGTGTTAAGATCGTTAGATGAGATGAACATTTATCACGAAACGTAATTAGTTAACCACATACAGTAAAACCTTGATAATAAGACCACCATTGGGACCCTTTTAAACTGGTCTCCTTATCGATGTGGTCTTAATATTGAGGTCGAATGAAGAACAAAACAGTTAAAATGGACTTGAAAATTGGGTTCTTAATTTTGAGGTGGTATTTTTATTAAGGTGGTCTTTAAGTGAGGTTTTACGGAATCATGATACTTATGTACTTTAATTACTAATTTTTTTGAACGTGATAACCACAAGCTGTTCAAGTTCATTATGTAGTTAACAGATGACAGAAGTATGCCACTATACAATGCAATTGTCTCCCTTTATAAACATTGGGCCAGATACATCTTTAATACACTGTATATGAATATTTCAGGTATATTCATACTGATAGGAAATGGTGTGTTTGCTTACAAGACGAACATTCTGAAGCTTGGATATTCTTGTTGGTTATGCTGGCTAGCGTGTGTGGTACTGGTAGTGTCGGCTGTATTGCTGGAATGTGACAATAGAAAGTCGTCTGCTCAAGTTACAAACAGAGAACACGTGGCTGTCGTGACTGATAACAGAGGAGAGAACACTGGCTATCTGATGCAAGATAGGTAGACTGAAGTCTTTCATGAAATTTCAAACGCATTTCTCGTCTGATCAATGCTGACGTTTACTGATTATAATGGTGCTCGTCCTTGCCATGGCAATTACAAATCATATTGTGGTTCAGTTTGTTTAAAGAAATGCTGTAGACTAAACATGCAAATCTATGAAAAGGGACCTCTGCAAAAAAGATAAGTACATATCGTCCTGAAGTGAACAGTTTAATCTCGTTTTCACATTATCAGATAATGGAGACATTGGAAAGACGGACTCGTCAACAAGCATTAATATTTACCGTTTCAACTAAACTGATCAAGTGCTTACCCGCTAGTCCTATTTCACACATTTTCTAAAAAACGTCTAAATAAATCTCCTGTTGATGTTACAGTGCAGTAACATTTATGATTCAAAAGAATTTAACTAATGGGAAAGATGAATGTAATTCTGTCAAAATCACGTTCATCGTTTCAGAACATTTCATCGTAATTCACATATCAATACATTGCCGCACGGGGAGCGGTGGGCAGACACACAGGAATTAGACATTTTGTCTTTTTGGGGTCTAATTCCCCACCATAGAGCCTAGCATTATTCCTTAATCCCCACATTGGTAAATGTCCAATTATCCACTTCCGGGATCTATTAAAAACATTCGACCAAAGTAAATTTCTGCCTTTCGGGAATCGTCTTCAGTCTAAAGCCCCGTGTATCGCGGCCGCCTCCCCCTTGGGGGAAAACAATGATAAGGGCATAATGTGGTGAAGATTTACAAAATACAAAATGTCACATTACCTCTTCTGTTTAGTAGGACTATAGAAGAACATTCATCTCATAATTGGTGTATTTGATTTGTTGTAATGATAATAACGCTTTTATCATTCAATCAATGTGATAATGCTTTTTTCAGTGTTCTAAATAATTGTAACAGTGATTTTGAACATGTATATGTTTGAGCATATCTTAAAGCTGCATTACACTTTTCTCTCTTCTATGGTGGTTATATGGTAGTTTCCAACCATCCAAATCTTACAAAAAAAACCTTCAGTTAGTATGATATTGACATGTATATAAACCGAAATAAGAAAGTCTGTAGCTAAATGTCTCACCTATTGCAAATATCAATTACGTCAAAATTGAGCAAAACAAATAAAAAATCATCGTCAAGAGTGTCATTACTTACCAAACGTGTAAAAACGTTTTTACATACATTAATCACAAAGTATAAAATGCTGCTTTAATCAAATGTTTATATTCAAACATCGATCTATTTGCATTTATCTAGTCATAGCTGGGACCAATAATGTATATATTGGTCCCAGGTCATAGAAAGCATAAAGTTGTTTATTGTTATTATCATAGTAACATTTTGTTGTTGTTTAGTTTTGTTAACGGGCTTTAATATAAACTCATGTGTTTTGAGGAACAGGGTCATAGACGCTACCGGGATTCGAATCCGGGTCTCCGGATTGTCGGTCCGTTTTGCTAACCACTACACCACAGCGACCTACACTAGCTATGGTCATGTTCTGATTTTTCTAACTAATTAGGGTGGAGGAAGACCCCTAGGGCCAATTCTAGCGTTTTCTGGGACAGACCCGAGCAGATACAACGACCTTCCAGAAGCCAGCTGGATATCTTCTTCACATACAAAGTCTACATGTCGGGTGGGATTCGAACCTGCAGCGGTGAAGGGCAAGTGATTTTGTTTAGGTCAACATCGTTATGCAACAATGATTTCAGCTAAACATTGTGTTAGTAGTCCAATAACCAGCACTCCGAGGTTTCTGACCCGCACTGGTTTGTCCTTTCACAAGTAACCTAGAATTTCTCACATGAACAAGAAATTATACGGACACAATCAGGGTAACCTCAATGAATTCACCACGTGAAACCTCTCCATATCTACGGCTTCGCTCTGGTTTTCCAGATTAAGTTGATAGCTCTCTATCAAAGAATTTTCTGTATTATACAAAGCATTGAAGGATGAAGGTAAGGCTCATATATTAGCTTTGTAAACGCTAAACCCCGTTCGGAGGATTGGAAGAAAAAAATAGTCTATCAACTTCTTTAATAACATGTATTCGAATATAGGCTAGATATGCGAATTATCTCCCTTTATTCCGTGAAGTAGAATACAGTAACACGCAAGTAACATCACATACCAACCACAGAGAAACAGTGGCTTGTCACAAGTAAAATATGGCTATTAAGACTACATGGCCACGGTGATCCCTGCACAAAGATAGTACTGTCCAATCCATGGGTATGTCAGAATGTACAATCTACAATAAAACAATAAAATAACCTTACAGCTAAATCAAAGGACTGAGAGTCCTCAAACCAGCGCGTTGAAACAAAATATATGTGTATAAATAGGTGGAAAATAGTGTACTGTAAAGGAACTGTGAGGCATGAACTAAGAGTGCATTTTCATGGCGTTTAGTGGACAAGTAACGTTCACTAAGGCAGCATTTCAAAGGTAGAAAAATGACGAGTACAAGCTGTTTTGGACGGGCTTACCTATCTGTCTTGGACTTATTAATTATTGTATTTTTGCAGCCATTTTTAGAAGCAAGCATATAAGTTTAACAGCTGTCAATTTCAACATATGTTACGCATTCAGAACTTTTTCTGAAATAATGTGTATTTATTTACAAGTCAACTTCGTGAATCGTAGGTCCATATGTGTTCAAAAACTTGGTTATAGCCATATTGGAAAAAATATGTGTTATTTTCAAGTGATGTAGGGACATATCTTGCCGATTTTCGAACGGAACCAATATGTTACTTGTATATAGATACATCTTAGTTTTGATTTAATTGCATCCAAATAATCCAAACCGATGAATCTGCTATGTACATTAATCTGTTAACAGTCAGACGCACAATGCACACCACTCTTATTCTTACATGTATAAAGCTACCTACATAGAATCATTCCGATGTCCTTGCCTCCCACTGCTGACTTAAGTTGGAAAGCTATCTGTCGCTTGCAGTGAAACTAAGGAATGCACTAGTTATGGAGACAAGGTAGATCGTGTATAGACAGACAACACCTTTAAATGACCAAAGCTGTTGATCATTAAACCCAACAGTACTTAACCAAACGTTACAGAATCATGCACTGAGCCAACTAAATATAACCACAGGTGAAGTGACCTTGCCGCACTAGTTCTGCTTACAGTTGTGAATGGTAAATATTTAGATCAATACAATATTGCATTGAGATGCATCCAACTTGTTATCATTTTATTGCAGCATTCCTTGGAGATCTAAACATGTAACATCCACAACGACTTAAACTGGCATGGCTAGCGCAGTTGGTAACGCGCTTGACTATCCATCTGTAGGTCCTGTGTTTGATCCTTGGTCGTACCTACTCTGGTCAGTGGTGATTTTGATATTTCCAAGGTAATTGCATCATACCGCTTATTCAAGTGAGAAAGTTGTCAGTTGCTTACAGTGAAACTGAGGAAGCACCCGTTATCGAGCCCAGGTAGATCATGTATAGGCTGGCAATGCCTATAATGACCAAACCTGTTGACAAGGTCTTAAACCCAACAAAACCCAAATCTATTAAGGCTACTTTTTTACTGCATATCAGCAGTAATAAGATGTTTTTAAAACATTATGCCCCCTGTGACCTTGACCTTTGACCCCATAATCAATAGGGTGCCTAAGAATTTTTTCAAAGAGCCTACACATTTTACATCATTTTCATACATTTGTTTGATTTCTTCATAAATTGGCAAAGTAAATAAATTTCGCAAGATTACATGTAGTTTTTGGATTTCCGCACATAAGATTCGTAAATTTCTGTATATTTGGCCAAGTGTAATAATAACGTTTTAAGTATTGAAGTCTAAGATTTCTGTATTTTGGACAGATAAGTAAGAAGTGATATTCATTTTCTATCATATTTAAGTTACAATTATTACAAATTCTTTGATTTTTAGGTTGATTTTGATATCTTCCGCGTTCAATTTCCAAGTCATGAGAAGAAGTTCGAAATTTGGTTAGAGCTATTCTGAATTTTTTGTTTTTAATGAAGTTAAAATATAGTTCCATCGAAAATGAATGTTTAAATAAACAGTACAGTATGTATTTAAGCGTCCTGATTTATTAATTGAAGAGTACCAACCTTGATAATACATATCATATATTCTTTGTTTTAATTGGTTATACTTAATTGATATTTCATATTGGTTTAGCCATATAAATGATAACCCACATTCATCAATAATACGTTTTACTTGAAACGCCCAATTATTATATACACAACCATTATCTACAATATATATAGCAGAACATTGAATACCAAAACCTACAAATGAAAAAATGCCAACATCAGTATTCAAGTAAAAATTGTATTCATCATAACACCTTTCCATAAATATGTCCCACCTTCCTTTTTATTATATATATATATATATATATATATAGGGGAGGAAACATCCTGGAGGAAACAGTAGTGTGGGGGAAACATCTAGGGGAGGAAATGACTTGTGGGGGAAACGACTGGATAAGGAGGAAATTAAGTCAGAATAAGTAGGGTAACAAGTGTGTGAAATTTGGTTGAAGCTCCATAAGCAATTTCAAACCAAACTCTCCCGACAAGCTCTGGAAACTAATGGTTTATTGCATTTTTTTAGTAAAAGTTACTTTGAACTTCGTTCCATAAGGCTGGATCTTGTGGGCAATACATTTTTCATTGATTGTGGACATTTCATATTAACTTTATGTTTATATGTCCGTCGTAATATATGTAAAATCATGGAGTCAAAGAACAACAACACCAGATACAAAAAGTCTCTAAGTATCGCAAGCAATATGGTAATCCCCTACCGGCATAAACAGTGAGAATACCATACATAAACGTTCTGTTTTAAAGTTAATATTAATAGGGACAATTTTCATAAGAATTAAAATATGCGATGTACATGCAATGCGCAGTTTATCTAATAAGTTTTAAATTCATAACTCTATTACCTTGACCTCAGACCGTATGTTTGTCTGAAGGCTTGTTTCACATTGGTCGTGACATCAGTTCTGGTGACATGGCCTACATTCGACTGAGGTGGCCTCCCTCCATGTGAAGTGCACTGGAAAATAAACCAAATCAACAACAGGTCAGATAACCCACCAATTAACAGCACAGATTTAAAGAATCGCTTTGCAGACGATAAATATCTTGAGCATTTTGTTAATATCATTAACCGTTTTTAAATGACATTAAGTTAATTTCAGAGTATTTTGTTTCGCCTATATATTCTATATAGCACTGGTATTAAACTGTTTTAAAGTTAAAAAAATACCATTTTACTTTTATAATAAATAAAAGGTAAAATATTTGAATGAATGGGAAGTATTCAAACATTACAAAACCGTTTGCATTTATTTGATATCTTTAACGGATAAAATGTTATACTAATTTAAAGCTAAAATCCTTCATAGTTCTATATAGGCATTTTTTGCGCGGTATCGATTATCGGATGATGAGAATTCTGCCTCATGAATATAGACCATCTGTAATTGGTATACATGTAGGGTGCTCTACATATTCACCAAGTGAATTCCGACATGATAGCGTGGAATGTGAGTTTAGTAAACGGTGTTTTTTTACTGTGGTGTACTTTTGTAGCTGTATCACCCATTCGGAATTGTTCGGGCTTTTTTTATCAACACTTCTAACCTAGTACATTAGATTTTTTCGTGGCACCCCACTTACAATATGCGTCGGTTTTCGAGAATTAAATGGGAATAGATTGCCTTAGAGTTGTAGATTATACTTCGAGATATATGTTATATTGGAAATGATCAAAATAACGTTTTATACAATATAATATAAGTCAGTCTTCTGAATCAAGAGGTGTATTATCTAAATGATTTGATGTTGATTGATAATGGATTGTATTGTTGCATAACAGCAGTGATGAGGTGAATAGTGGAACCAGTTACTGTGTGATATAGCGTGAGTAGTTAAACATATTGTGTAATATACGGAAGACCGGTGCTGCCATTCTCACTTCCTCATTTCGCTCCTAGGAAGATTTTATGATTTCATGAATTCACGATAACAACTTCACAAATTCTCGACTTCATAATTTGTGTTGTTGAAAACGTGAATTCTTGAAGTTGAAATCGTGAAATCACTAATTAAAAAAATGAAATCGAGAATTCGTGAAGTTGATATCGTGAATTCAAGAATTCGTAAAGTGGAAATCTTGAAATCGTGACTTTCCAAGGAATTAATGTAAACATGAATTTTGAATGTCATCACCAGTCTTTCGTAGATGTTATTTTTTCTAGAAAATAAAGGTAGTTTTCAACTTCATCATTCAGCAGAAGAAAAACCTGCTACAGATAAGCTTTGAGGTCGTTCTTTGAATTATACCAGGTGAAGTTTTTTTCCTGAGACTCTGTGTTAAATGATAAGAAAAAATAACGTTTAGTATTTTTCGAGGAATCATAAACCAGTTTGTACAAGATATATCTAATTCATAGAATAATCATCAGCTGGTGTTTTGATAATCATGAAATCGCTCTGGACATCCAGCTATTGTTTTCGTGCAGCTTTCTTAGTTCTGATTCTTGCGCTCATATTAGATGTGATTGGATTTGCCACTGACAGTTGGATTGAACATTCTGTGACTGATGACTCTTCGGAATTTGGCGTGAAGGAAGGATTGTGGAGACGATGTATGTTTCTAAAACACGAAGGCGAAGAAGCCGCGATCTGCATTGACGGAACATCGTATCAAAATGAAGGTACGATTAGTTTACGTTGTACATAATTACATTACGATAGTATCAGTCGTATTAACATAGTTTTTTGCTGTTATTTATTACAACATGTTTTGGTTTAATTTGTTGATTTAACATAAATTCTGAAGCGATTTATTACAACAATGAAATAATCAAAATCGATGACTGCTTACTCGGTTTCCTACAAGCGCTGGCACCGAATTCATGAACTGTGACAACCCCGTAAGAAGCTCGCCCAGAGTACTGAGGGAACACACGACCTTCGGATCTGGAGTATGATCCTTGACAAATTGACCATCACGGAAGTTAACAAAATATTTACTGAAAATTATCACATTTTATAAAAGCCGGGTTATGTACCGTGACACGATATTTCAAGCAGATTATGACATTTATATGGTACATGTAGAATCATATGTGATTAAATTGATATTCTACCGGAATATACAAGGTGGTACATGGTTAGATAAAATGCACCCTCCCCATATCTGAGTTTCCCATTTATCGGAACCTGAAGGAAACGGACTAAGAACTTACGGATGAACATAAATGTCAGTCATATAATCATTCAGACGGTGAATTACATTCTTATGGCGAATAAAACAGCGGAAAATTACTCTTATTATTAGAATTACCACTCTACCTACAAATTGAACGTTTTCATCTTTACAGTTGGTTATATTTTGGCCAGCCTTTAAATATCATTGTTTCCGTTCCCGCTACCCAAACCATTAAGGGTTGCCAGGTAGGTTGGAAGAGCTTGCTTTCGAAAAAAAGGATGAAACTTTTCATATTTTTCGTTTGCATCGTTATCAGAAAACTCGTTAACAAAATGAGTTACGATCATGAATGTAATAGAGTATATATTAATAAAGATAAAATCTTTGACTGCTATATATTCACGATAACACCACCTTATCAACAACAGAGAGTAGTATTCTACAGTGTGAACGTGGCATTGAAGTGAAATGATCCTTAGGGAATAATTAGAGACATATTCCCTAAGTAGTAACTCCTACAATTAATATTGGTATCAAACTTTTGATAAAACCACATTTAAAATATAAATAATATGCACAACAACATTTTGTGTTCGGGCAATTCCTACAGTTAATGGTTTCATATTTGTGATAAAACAGTTCAAAAGGAGCGATTCCTACAGTTATTGGTTTAATATTTGTGATAAAACATTTTGTGTTTGGGCAATTCCTACAGTTAATATTTGTTTTCATATTTGTGATAAAACATTTTGTGTAGAGGCAATTCCTACAGTTAATATTGGTTTCATATTTGTGATAAAACATTTTGTGAAGGGGCAATTCCTACAGTTAATATTGGTTTCATATTTGTGATAAAACATTTTGTGAAGGGGCAATTCCTACAGTTAATATTGGTTTCATATTTGTGAAAAAACATTTTGTGTAGGGGCAATTCCTACAGTTAATATTGGTTTCATATTTGTGACAAAACATATTGTGTATGGGCAATTCCTACAGTTAATATTGGTTTCATATTTGTGATAAAACATTTTCTGTTTGGGCAATTCCTACAGTTAATATTGGTTTCATATTAGTGATAAAACATTTTCTGTTTGGGCAATTCCTACAGTTAATATTGGTTTCATATTTGTGAAAAAACATTTCAGAGAGGAGCGATTTCTACAGTTAATATTGGTTTCATCTTTGTGATAAAATATTTTGTGTAGGGACAATTCCTTCAGTTAATATTGGTTTCATATTTGTGATAAAACATTTAAGTTAGGGTCATTTTGTTGGGGTATTTTTAAATTTATTTTGATTCAATCTTTGAAAACTTGCACTGTTTCATAAGAAGCATTGTTGTAAAGGATTGCACAGGCACAATGAATAAAGTGCAATATCACCATAGCACCACCCTTGGGGAGACGACAATTGTGGCTGTTGGTATAGGTTCCCACTGTAGAGAGATTAATTTAATAGGAAACAATGATACTGGGGGTTGTTGATCAAGAGATGGCTGTTTGAGGGGGTTACACTGATACTGTTGTTACAGAGAGGTTGTTGACCAAGAGATGGCTGTTTGAGGGGGTTACACTGATACTGTTGTTACAGAGAGGTTGTTGATCAAGAGATGGCTGTTTGAGGGGGTTACACTGATACTGTTGTTACAGAGAGGTTGTTGATCAAGAGATGGCTGTTTGATGGGGTTACACTGGTGCTGTTGTTACAGAGAGGTTGTTGATCAAGAGATGGCTGTTTGAGGGGGTTACACTGATACTGTTGTTACAGAGAGGTTGTTGATCAAGAGATGGCTGTTTGAGGGGGTTACACTGGTACTGTTGTTACAGAGAGGTTGTTGATCAAGAGATGGCTGTTTGAGGGAGTTACACTGATACTGTAGTTACAGAGAGGTTGTTGTTCAAGAGATGGCTGTTTAAGGGGGTTACACTGATACTGTAGTTACAGAGAGGTTGTTGATCAAGAGATGGCTGTTTGAGGGGGTTACACTGATACTGTTGTTACAGAGAGGTTGTTGATCAAGAGATGGCTGTTTGATGGGGTTACACTGATACTGTTGTTACAGAGAGGTTGTTGATCAAGAGATGGCTGTTTGATGGGGTTACACTGGTGCTGTTGTTACAGAGAGGTTGTTGATCAAGAGATGGCTGTTTGAGGGGGTTACACTGATACTGTTGTTACAGAGAGGTTGTTGATCAAGAGATGGCTGTTTGATGGGGTTACACTGATACTGTTGTTACAGAGAGGTTGTTGATCAAGAGATGGCTGTTTGATGGGGTTACACTGATACTGTTGTTACATAGAGGTTGTTGATCAAGAGATCGCTGTTTGAGGGAGTTACACTGATACTGTTGTTATAGAGAGGTTGTTGATCAAGAGATGGCTGTTTGAGGGGGTTACACTGCTACTGTTGTTACAGAGAGGTTGTTGATCAAGAGATGGCTGTTTGAGGGGGTTACACTGTACATTATTATTTTTCAACCTCTTAGAATTTCAGATAAGTGTTATCATTCTTTCGCTGTTATCAAGATATGTGATATACACACTGTATGTAAACGTAGTATGGAAGTGATGTGCTTACATCGTTTGTGAAAAAAGTGGTTAACAACTTCTATCAATCACTCTCCACGACGGCTTCCTGGGTTATCAACCAGTACTCTGCCTGATTCATGAATTGTGATGTTCTCGATCGATTCTTCGCTAAGGCAGAAGTCGAACGAACGACCTTCAGATCAAGAGCCATGTGCTCTACACATTGAATACTTTACCGGGATGTTAATTCATGCAGTGTTATATTATATAAACTACGAAAGACCGACATCATCCTTTTTTATTTAGGAAAGTCACGATTTCAACTTGAGATGTCAACTGGTCAATATTTTTCAAAACTTCCTGACATTTCTAACACCTGGCTGATACCTTATAATTCGTTACAACAGTTCTCACGTAATTAATAACGGACTGAAGCTGTTTTACATATAGAAACATATAATGATAATAACATTTATGTATTTAGTTATCATATGCCATAAAAACCCAAACACTATGACAAGGTCGATATGATTTTGTGATGATAGTATGTATGTTTGTACTGTTACCAAGCCATGCGCCGAGCTCCTGTGGAGGGAAGCTATGCACCGAGGACTTGTTGAAGTAAGCATTTGTAAAACAAGATCTGTATAACAAATTACGACTATAAAATGTCGACACAAAGTATTCACATAATTTGCAGGGCATGTCAGAGCAGATTAGATAATTTTATGATTTCACACCAGGCTGCTAGCGGTAAGCATACATACAGCTCTGGCAAGCCGGTGTTTTATACAACTTATAGTATGTTTGATGTACCCTTAGTATGAATAAACACGAACTATCTTAAAAAAGAAGGTCGGCGCAATCCACTGAATGTGAATTTACGGAAATCCATGTAACACAATGATATTGCAGGTAGCAATTTCAGCTCTAGTTTTTCTATTGATGGTAATTAATAATCTTGTTTAGATCTATTGATGTTAATTAATAATCTTGCTGATCTAATATACACAAAGCTAATTATTTTCTTAATTAATTTATAATGTGGGTGGTAGCAATTACATCTCTGCTAGATCCATTGATGTTAATTACGTCTCTTTATTATCCAATACTTACCTCATACACAATTGAACTTGGGTTGTAAGATGGGGTGTTTTAAGTCGATGGTATTTTAGAGCTAATAAGTTGCTACGAATTGAACATGGGACTTTGGCATTTTAAAGAGCTGGCGTATTTGTACTTTGATTTGTTTTAACATTTGGGTTGATCGTTTAGACTTGTGAACTAAATTTGTGTGGAACCAACGAGCCGTCTTCATTATCTATGAAACCCGCATGAGGCGTGTGGTGTTACATCTATTTGGATGTGGAGTGACCAGCAATCATAACATCTCGGCATTTTTTATATGTTGCACAACAAATCTTAACCTTCAAATTGCGCCCACCATCCTTTCGAGATATTAAAACACCATCTGTGGTGAGCTTTTAGCAAGAAGATCGACTCAAGCTTTATGACACTGTCACTAGCTCATATCATCATCGCTAGTATTGTTCTCCTAATACATTAGTGTGTCTTGAATAAAATATCAGATATGGGTATGTACCTACCAACAAACTTGGGAAACTTTTATTTGTTGGAAACGTTTGCGGAAACAAGAAACTTCTATTGTTGATTTAGGGATCATTTCAATATGTTACAACCGATAAAACGCTTTCAGTAGGCAATGTGCGTGTCCTTACATAATACCATTCACGAAAATTACCTAGAAATTACAAACATTTATTTGGTGAAAACTTGTAGAATTGACTTCCGACTTGCTGAGTTTCACTATTAGTAAATACTAACACATATTACAGCAATGCATAAATACAAGAAGGCATATCAAGTTTGTAACGGTCTGAATACTTGTTACATGTATGTATTATTATCTGACATTCATACTTCCTGGGGAATCAATTACTTTGTGCCCTATACTTACTTTATCCTATGTTTATTATATTAAATTATCATAACGTTTTATCGCTAGTTGTTCCAAAGGTCATGAAGGCTGAATGACTTAGCGCGAATTTAGCGTAAATTTCTGGTGCGAAAGAGGCGCCACCTATCGTGGGAAACTTAACCAAGGGAAATATTGTTTCACTACGAAGATAACTTACGATAAAAGATTTGTTCACATTAGAGAATTATGAACTGCTGACGTAAACTGTTACTGAAGACAACAATGATGGCTGTATGCCTGTGCTTATCAGCTGTAAGTGTAATTGTCTTCTCTTGTTGTTTACAGGCTGGTTTGTTGCTGTGAAGACGTTTGAAATTCTTGGTTTGGTATGCCTGGTGATAACAGTACTTATGACCACGGCACTGATGTTTGTAGTGACCAATCACAGATTGTCTCGAGTAAACAATAACATCACTTCCATTTCAGGTAATGCAAAAACAATACTTGATTCAAGTAAAAACAACAACAATAAAAACCGTAGCACCTACATAAACAACAGCAACAACAACTCTGTCACTCGAAACAAAACATTTACTCTTATTAGTCTGAGACAATGGGCAACAAAGAATATTCAGCACTCATTTAACATTTTATTATACATTTTCACACTCAATATGAGTCACTGTTGGACTGATACGAGTAAATTTTATGATTTGAGTATTGAGTGTAAGTATCCGTTATACTCCCGGACTCGGACCACAAAGTACGCGGGGTGGAATTTAGCCAGTCTTACCCTCATACAATGCGTTACAATGTATCTGGCTTGTGAACAATTTCATTAATGCGAGGGAATAAAAGCCGACTTGGAACAATAAATATGTCAAGAAGAAAGTAATTATCCTGTGCTCCTAATGTCACCGATGCGATCACAGGATTTGTCACTAGTTCTCTCCCCTTCCATTCTCCTTCTATATACGTGTAGTATATGAATACACATCCATGCACTGAGAAATAAAGAAGTTCATGATTTCACTTTTTAATACATAGTTCTCACATCTACAATATTTACCTCCCTTGTTCTGAATTGTTGGCCATTTTGATTGTCAAATTTCCTTAAAGTGTAGGAATATATGGGGAATATAATGTTTACGATGATAAACAAACTAATTCGATGTATACAAATTACTTATTCATTATGCTCATTACGCTCATGTGGCCAGTTGGCTCAGTAAGTTGAAGAAAAGGTGGTTTTCACGTGCAAATTCTCTTGGTATTTTCTCAATTATCACACTTTTGGAAATTACTCCTATAAGGGCTTATCAGTTTTGCCTATCGTGAAAATGACCGACTTGTTGTATTAGTAATGAAATCAAATGTTGAAAAGTGCAAAACAACCTCTCCAGTGCGACCCTCTCGTGAGCAACATCATCATTTTGTTCTCATATTAAAACTCAAAATCAACAGCCTCTTAACAATAATACATTTTTTTAAGTAAAAATTCAACTTATAAACCTCTCTAGAGCAACAACCTCTCAATAATGACCAAATTGTGCAAACCAAAGGGGTGTTACTCTGGCGAGGTTGCCCTGCACTGTAATACTCTCCAGAGGGGTGTTACTCTGGAGAGGTTGCCCTGCACTGTAATACTCTCCAAAGGGGTGTTACTCTGGAGAGGTTGTCCTGCACTGTAGTACTCTCCAAAGGGGGGTTACTCTGGAGAGGTTGCCCTGCACTGTAATACTCTCCAAAGGGGTGTTACTCTGGAGAGGTTGTCCTGCACTGTAGTACTCTCCAGAGGGGTGTTACTCTGGAGAGGTTGCCCTGCACTGTAATACTCTCCAGAGGGGTGTTACTCTGAAGAGGTTGCCCTGCACCGTAGTACTCTCCAGAGGGGTGTTACTCTGGAGAGGTTGCCCTGGACTGTAGTACTCTCCACAGGGGTGTTACTCTGGAGAGGTTGCCCTGCACTGTAATACTCTCCAAAGGGGTGTAACTCTGGAGAGGTTGCCCTGCACTGTAATACTCTCCAGAGGGGTGTTACTCTGGAGAGGTTGCCCTGGACTGTAGTACTCTCCAAAGGGGTGTTACTCTGGAGAGGTTGCCCTGCACTGTAATACTCTCCAAAGGGGTGTAACTCTGGAGAGGTTGCCCTGCACTGTAATACTCTCCAGAGGGGTGTTACTCTGGAGAGGTTGCCCTGGACTGTAGTACTCTCCAAAGGGGTGTAACTCTGGAGAGGTTGCCCTGCACTGTAATACTCTCCAAAGGGGTGTAACTCTGGAGAGGTTGCCCTGCACTGTAATACTCTCCAGAGGGGTGTTACTCTGGAGAGGTTGTCATTCACAGTAATACTGAGTGTTTCCAGAATCCGCTTTCTGTTATGCATCCCAAGTGATAAATGACTGAATGCATACACTTGAGACACTTGGTAATTATGTGGAGTATATCATATAATATTGGTTACTACTAATCTTTATGTTTTGCCCATCAACAATTCATACTTTTCAAGTTTGTATCATATTTAACCAACTTTGTTGGGTGAATTCCAAATAATTCGTTAACATTCCTCATAAAAACCTCCTTACACTCCAAAAGTCTTTACACTTTTGACTTGCTTTCAATGTAATAGTCTAAGAAGATTGGATTGAATAAGTAGATTGCGAGAAAATGCACAGTCAAGTACAGTTAACAACACATCTTATCAAACTCCCTACAGTGAGTATCTCCTCTAGTGATCTCATTGTTTAAAGGGAGACTACTGCGAGAGAGATTGATATCATTGTGTCAATTTCACAGGAGATTGTCTCGAGTTCTTTCCCTTTATCACATCTCAAGTAGTAAATATACATATTAGAGAGGGGACAAAGGTCTATTTAACTTTTAAAAGTGGTTGATAAAAGTCAGACATATTCTCTTGATCTGATTAAATTGTAAATGTGAATAATGTTTGATATATAACTACATGTATATGATAACTAACACAAAGATTATACGAGCGCCAGCTACAAAGTTGGAACCATTGTTAAAGATAGTTAAAGTGTTAACCAATTTACAGTTCAGTAAAAATAGATTGTCCGTTCGGGAGATCTAAAGAATCAAGTGGGTTAATGATAGCAGTAGTGGGCACTAACAGACATTGTTTGTGTTAAGATCGTTATCTGAGATGAACATTTATAATCACGAAACTTAACTAGTTAACAGCATACAGTAAAACCTTGACAATAAGACCACCATTTGGACCCTTTTAAAATGGTCTTCTTATCGAGGTGGTCTTGATATTGAGGTCGAATGAAGAACAAAACAGTTAAAATGGACTTGAGGTGGTATTTTTATTAAGGTGGTCTTTAAGTGAGGTTTTACTGAATCATGATAATTATGTACTTAACTAGTTTCTTTAACGTGATAACCACAAACTGTTCAAGTTCATTATGTAGTTAACAGATGACAGAAGTATGCCACTATACAATGCAATTGTTCCATTTAAAAATGTTTGACCAATGTAGCAACAACACTGGATGAAGCCGAAGGGCTCTAGAAATCCACTAGCCCAACGTCCCGGACTAGCCTTATTCTACATCGGGCTACAAACAGTTGAGTTGAAGTTAGTCACGGACAAGTTTGTTTGTTAAGCTAACCAACATCAGCAATTGTTCAGTTGTAAGTCAAAATTAGAATCCCACAAACACATACATGTGATCATTAATTTTAGATTGTGGAGCCATCATTGTGTATGTTTATTTATTACTCAATTGAACGATATTGTCGGACAACTGGCTTCCTATGTCGGAAAAGTCAAATGTTACATTTTCATTAGTCCGGGACAAGTGAGTTTGATTTAATTTCTAGAGCCATCAAATATTTTGCTTTCAAAATAGGCCAGATCACAGAAAATTTCACGAGTTCTTTCCCATTATCCTTTCTGGAGTTCTCTCCCTTTATAAACATTTGGCCGGATACATCTTTAATACACTGTATATGAATATTTCAGGTATATTCATACTGATAGGAAATGGTGTGTTTGCTTACAAGACGAACATTCTGAAGCTTGGATATTCTTGTTGGTTATCCTGTCTAGCGTGTGTGGCACTGGTAGTGTCGGCTGTATTGCTGGAATGTGACAATAAAAAGTCGTCTGCTCAAGATAACAGAGAACACGTGGCTGATGAAAGAGGAGAGAACACTGGCTATCAGATGCAAGATAGGTAGACTGATGAAACTTTCACGACATTTCCAACGCAGTTTGTCGTCTGATCAATGCTGACGTTTACTGATTATAATGGTGCTTGACGTTGCCGTGGCAATTTGAATCATATTGTGGTTCAGAGTTTCATCCCAGGTTTTATATTGAAATGCTGTATACTTAGTTGTAAATCTATGAACATGCAGTATCTGCAACAAAGACAAGTAAATAACGCCCAGAAGTGAACAGTTAAATCTCTTTTTCACATTACCAGATGAGTGGAGACATTGGAAAGACGGACTCGTCAACAAGCATTAATATTTACCATTTTCAACAATAGATAGTTCCCACATCTACAATATTAAACTTCCTAGCTTGTTCTGTCGGCCATTTTGATAAGTTTTGATAAACTGATTATAGCCCTTATAGGAGTAATTTCCAAATGTGATAATTGAGAAAATACCAAGAGAATTTCCATGTGACAAACCACCTTTTCTTCAACTTACTGAGCCAACTATCCACATGAGCTTAATGAGCATAATGAATAAGTTATTTTTCATATATCGGATTAGTTTATCATCGTTTGCATTATATTCCCTAGTTATAAGCATTAAGGAAATTTTCCTATCAAAATGGCCGACACTTCAGAAAAAGGGAGGTAAATATTGTAGATGTGGAAACTATCTATACTGATCAAGCGCTAACCCGCTAGTGCCATTTCACACATTTCTCTTAAAATTCATAAATACATCTCCTATTATATTAAGGTACGAGCTATGATTCAAAATAATTTAACTAATGGTGGAGGAGAATGTAATCCTGTCAAAATCACGTTCATCGTTTCAGAACACTTCATAATAATGCACCTATCTATATAGGAGAGCGTGCTGACACACAAGAATTAGACATTTTGTCTTTTTGGTGTCTAATTTCCCACCCTAGAGCTGAGCATTATGCCTAAATCCCCACTTTGGTAGATGTCCAATTCTCAACTTCCGACCAGTCTATTTCCTGCCTTTCGGGAATCGTCTTCTGTCTAAAGTCCCATGTACCCTGCCCCCCCCCCCCCGGGTCAAAACATTGATAAGGGCATAATGTGGTGAATATTTACAAAATACAAAATGTCACATTACCTCTTCTTTTTAGTAGGACTATAGAAGAACATTCATCTCATAATTGGTATATTTGTTTTGTTGCAACGATAATAACGCTTTTATCATTCAATCAATGTGATACTGCTGTTTTCAGTGTGCTGAATAATCGTAACAGTGATTTTGAACATGTATATATTTGAAGCGGCATTACATTTTTCTCTCTTCTATGGTGGATATATGGTAGTTTCCTACCACCCAAATCTTACTCAAAGCCCCTTCTGTTAGTCTGATATTGACATGTATATAAACCGAAAGAAGAAAATCTGTAGTTAAAAGTCTTACCTATTGCAAATATCAATTATTGTCCAACTGAGCAAAAAAAAAAAAAAACCATCGTCAAGTGTCATTACTTACCAAACGTGTAAAAAACGTGTTTACATACATTAATCACATAAACTAAATAATGACGCTTTAATCAAATGATGATATTCAAGCATCGATCTATTTGCATTTATTTAATCATAGAAAGCATATAGTTGTTTATTGTTATTATCATAGTAACATTTTGTTGTTTATTTTTGTTAACGGGCTTTAAAATAAAATCATGTGTTTTGAGGAACACGAAAAATCGGTCATAGACGCTACCGGGATTCGAATCCGGGTCTCCGGATTGTCGGTCGGTTTTGCTAAGCAGTACACCACAGCGACCTACACTAGCTATGGTCATGTTCTGACTTTTCTAACTATTAGGGTGGAGGAAGACCCCTAGGGTCCATTCTAGCGTTTTCTGGGACAGACCCGAGCAGATACACCGACCTTCCAGAAGCCAGCTGGATATCTTCTTTACATACAAAGTCTACATCTCGGGAGGGATTCGAACCAGCAGCGGTGAAGGGCAAGTGATTTTGTTTAGGTCAACATCGTTATGCAACAATGATTTCAGCTAAACATTGTGTTAGTAGTCCAATAACCAGCACTCCGAGGTTTCTGACCCGCGCTGGTTTGTCCTTTCACAAGTAACCTAGAATTTCTCACAGGAACAAGAAATACAGACACAATCAGGGAAACCTAAATGAATTCACCATCGGAAACCTCTCCATATCCACGGCTTCGCTCTGGTTTTCCAGATCAAGTTGTTAGCTCTCAATCAAAGACATTCTGTATTATACAAAGCATTGAAGGATGAAGGCAAGGCTCATCTGTTAGCTTTGTAAACGCTAAACCCGTTTGGAGGGTTGGAAGAAAAAAATAGTCTATCAACTTCTTTAATAACATGTATTCGAAATTAGGCTAGTTTTGCTTTCATCGCTCGACATGCAATGATGATAATTGTAGGTGCCACAATATCATGAACAACATAGAGCAACAAAAAAGTAGATATGCGAATTATCTCCCTTTATTCCGTGAAGTAGAATACAGTAACACGCAAGTAACATCACATACCAACCACAGAGAAACAGTGGCTTGTCACACATAAAATATGGCTATTAAGACTACATGGCCACGGTGATCCCTGCACAAAGATAGTACTGTCCCATCCATGGGTATGTCAGAATGAATCATACAATGCAATAAAACATTTCTGCAACATTTTCATGTACATCTCATGTTATGAATCCACTGGGTCTGTGATTTCACACAAATTGGTACTTTGTCCACTGTTACAGTATGTTGCTTCCTTCTATCCACGAATTCCTTCCTTTGTGCCCGTATTGCACAAAAAGAGGTGAAGTAGATACTGTGTGGACTGTTCAACCTGCAGATCTTGGGCTCAAACCCTGCACCAGTCACATGACTACACCTCCACATCTCCTCATACGACACCAGTACTGTGTATCCAAGGACATGGTTTTTGTCACAACCTGGCCTGAGTCAGTTAGCACAGTAGACATTGTATTAAGAGACCACCTAAGGTCCTGCCAGGGAGTGGTCACTTAATAAATTGGTCTCTTAATAGATATCCACTAATTTATAAGTTAAGTATAATGAATTCGAACAGAACAACAATAATATGTGTAAATACCACCCTATTGCTATTCAAAGTCATCTAATACAGACTTGCTATAAGCTGAAATTTAGTGCCAGTCAGAAAGAAAGGGAAATCTGCATCCCTTACTGGACATGAGAACCTCACTCAGCCAGCAATACTGATACAGTCAACTCTCGTAATAGCGACCATGATAGTGCCCTGGGAATGTACAGGGTGTTAACAAAATTTGATCACAAAGTTTGAATGTAGATAAAATGAAAGTAATCTTATGTACAATGGCTGTAGTTCACATCATGCAAGATACTGATTTTTTCATGAAGATCTGTTTTATTTAGAACTCTCACACAAAAGAAACACTTGGTCCATAGTGAAGTAGATGGGAAGAACATTTAAAAAAAATTAAAATTCAAACTTCGAGAACAAACTTTTTAACAACCTGTATGTGGTTGTTTTGAATATGTTGTTAGATGATCAAAGACACTACGTGTGTACTTGTTCCCAGCTGATTAGTGTTGTTAGTGTACCTGAGTTGACTGGATATCAAACCAACATCACTTCAGACTGTAATTAAACTGGTTACCAAATTTCTCCGACAGTTTTTTCATAGTAGCATTATCTAGTACTTTGTTCACTCTTCGTAGAGTAGATCTGAAATGCAAGTAAAAGAAATAAAGAACTAAATATGTTTCCATTAAGTTTTTCATCCTATACATGTACCACAAAAGGATAATTTAATTTCAGTAATAAATAGGGGATCTTGTATGAGTGGTAATTATTTATTGAATTTATAGTCTTCTTAAAACGAAGCTTTGCCGAGTTGTTTACGGTTTTAGATGAAGAGTTCAATAAATATTTTTATGACATCATTTATCAGGTATGAGAATGAAAAATTTCAAAATCAGCTGAAAATTCGGCAAGGGGTCCAGTGGGCCAATGAAGCTCCTGGCTTTCAAGCATCTAAGGTGGATCAAAGTGTCTAAAAACCAGCCCTTGTGAGCTTCATATCCGCGGACTTCCACGAATCCACGGAAAATTCTCATGCCTGATTTATATGATATCATCACTTCAATATTTCACTCTGAGGTTATCAGATAAAAATTCACCATTATACCGCAGTATACCACTGGGAAGCAGGAAATAAATTACATTTGATATAAGGGTAAAACTGTAACAAGTCCGTCTGCTAATTTTATTAGTTTCCCGTCTACTCTTGCATACAATTGTAGAAGTCCCTAGAATCAATACCAAGCTGAATAGCATACAAAGTGTGTGGAATAATAAGATTTTATAACGACAAACATTCTTGCCCCTTTCATTCAGATCCGGTACAAAATCTAGCACCTGGAGGGTTAACATATTAAGGTCTTTGCTTGATTAACCCAAGTGACCTAGTTTTTCACCCAAGAAAGCCCAGTATAGAACTTGTCTGTTATTTTATTGAGACAAACATTCAACCAAATTTGATTAAGATTAGACAAAAGTGTGACCTCTCAAGTGTTAACAGCCAGTTAAGCCAATTGTAGATTGCGGACGGAAGCAATAGCTAAAAATCTCCGTAGAGAATGCAAATCATTCTGTAAAAAGTTAAATTAAAAACAAATTTACTTGTTGAATATCTTGGCCTCTAATCTTTTTCTACCAGCATCATGCTTTTCTCTGATATCAGTTAAATTTGCATATTTTCCCTTTTTCTCCTTTCCTTTGCCTTTCTTGCTGCTTTTACCTTTACCTTTTCCTTTAGACGATGTTGTGTCTGAGTCACTGGAGACTGTGGAAGAAACACAAACATCAATGCTATCCGGGTTATTTTGTATACAGTAAAACCTCACCCAATGACCAACTCAATAATAAGATCACCTCAAAATTGAGATCACAGTTTTCGAGTCCATTTTGACTGTTTTGCTATTTTTTCTACCTTAATATTAAGACCAACTCAATAATAAGACCAGTTTTCAAGGGTCCCAAAGGTGGTCTTACTATTGAGGTTTTACTGTACTGTAAAGTGGCATTACCCGCACGTTTTTCTCTTTTCAGATGGCTACCTGTAAGTTTCAAACCATCCAAATTACATCTCATTTTACAAAAAAACTTTAGCTTGATATTCACATGTTTCTACAACGAAACTAGCCCATTTTAAATATCAAAACATAAGTAGAGACATTGAGAAATCAGAGGATTTTCTAATTTACCAATTGATATGAACATGATACGGCATAAGGTTTCATTACATCAAGAATGTTTTTAATATGTCTTTCCATGTCAAAAATTACTATTCCTGTTGTTTTGCAGAGTTTAATGCCTTTTTTCACAGGAAAGAAATATTCAGGAAAGGGACCTCCGTGGCCGAGTGGTTATGGTCGCTGACTTCAAATCACTCGACTTTCTCCATTTGGGTTTGAATCTCATCCGGCGGCACTACTTTGCATGTGAAGAATCTATCCAGAAGGGCAGTGGTTCTACCCCGGTGAATGCCTATATGCCCAAGATAGCACTAGAAGGGGCACCTGGGGTCTTCCTCCACCCTAATAGCTGGAAAGGTTACTACATGACCCTGGCTGTTTATGTGACTTGAAGCATTAATAAATACAACAAGTTAATGTGATCAGTCAGTTATTTTCCTATTTCCTAGATGGAGGCAAGGAAATCTGTACCAATGTACAGGAAGTGTTTTACTCATACAAACAGTACCTGCACTTTTATTGTTCATACTGAAATCTTCTGGATTTGTAGGCATACCATTCTCATCTCTCCCGATGACTTTACCATGGAATGGACACTGTAATAACAAGAAATATCTTGAAATGATGATCTGCGTAAGTGACTATCGTTTTGTCGGAATGCCAAAATTATACCGATGCCTGTATATGTGTAGTGATTCATATTCCGCCACTTATATTTTAAAATGCGTTGAACCGATTAGCTAGATAGTCAAAATTTCCCTCGACATGAAAGGTAATACATTTTGTGTACACATTTGATTGGTTATAGTACTGGAAAATACCCATCTATTATAAACTCAGTAGTCATGTGATCGTGCCGACCAATGAAATTTGGTATCAGGAACAAACAGTGATTTCGTAAGGTCAAATATCAAAATATACTGGGTAATACAGCAGCATGTGAATGTAACAGTAGTGCGATGTGTGGGAGCGTATTACAACATAACTTTATACTAATCAACCAGTACAGGCGTCAAATTTAGGGATTGCGCAGTTTGTGATCAAACCCTGCTCATTGCTGGGCTCGAACTCACGCCCTTCGGAACAGGAGTCAAGCACTCTATCCCTCGACCAATGTGCCTCCCTAGTAAGTTTGTTCAGTGTATAATGCCATTTAGCATTAGCATAAATAACAAGAAATATCTTTAAAAAATATGAAGTGCGTAGATAGAATGCTGTCTAAAGAATCGCCCTATTTCGGAACTCTGATTTTGCTAGAGGGGTACGCTACCAGAAAGTGAATTATCTTTTCGAGACATCCAGTTTGGTGCCTCTCCGCTTAAAATATGAACCAATCAAATCGTCTAATTTGTTACATATTTAAACAACCCGCTTCATATACAATATTTGATTGGTCTAAAATGTAGGTCAAAATCATTTATACAGCTACGCCGAAAAATGTCTGCAGAGTATATAGTTACTTTCACTCTGTCCATTCTCTCACATAATTTCTCATTTCCCACTGGTGCACGGCATTTCCATTTTACAGCTTCAAATTCTCCTACATATGTCATAGTACGCCGGGTTAAAGATGCCACTTCCTCGGAACAACCAGCAGTCTCCAATTCGTCTTTCTCGGCCACCCAGAATCTACTGGCATCAAATCTATGGGAAAACAGGAATTATTTATATATCAACATCAAGGGTACAAGATTATAAGATTAGAGACTGAACATAAAGCTCAAATCTATTAATTCAAGACATGTATTAACAAGAAATATCTTGATAAAAGATGGTCAGCATAATTTGTAGGTTTATATTAGTTGTGCAACATAAAAAATGCTGAAATATTACGATTGCTGGTCACTCCAGATCCAAAATGGATTGTGGTAAATTCACTGAAATTCAGTGGATTTCGATAAGGTAACGTACCCCTTATCGAAAGGTTAACCAATCTGTGTCAAGGTTACAATCTTTGTTCGGTTGAAGAGAATATGCCTAGGTTCTTAACATAAGATATGATTGGTTTACACAACACTGATATGCAAATAGCAAAACCATGTTAATACGGCTGTTCGGAAAAATAATTTTGTTTTGAATTTGATGAACCTCTTCTACAGATTTAGAACTACACCATTTTTAATGGGAATATACCTGTTTTTTTATAAAAATGTTAAATGAAAAGAGCAAAGAAATGGAAGATATACATGTTTAAACTATGGTTTGCGGAAGATTTATATATGGAAAGTCTTTTGACTTCAAACAACGATTGGTATTGTCCGGGATATAAACACAATCATATTTCATGCCCATGTAAAGAAAGAACCGACAATGTTTTATTCCAATATTTAAAGATCTGTACATTTTTGGAGATAAGTTCTTCAAAATGTTTGTTCTTAAATTGTATTTACATAAGTACAAAAAATACAGGTAATACAAACTACACTGATTTTGTTGAGATGCCAGTCTATTGCATTTAAATGCTGAACCATGTACAACTTATTTATCTCAAAGCAGGTTAATACAAATAAAAAGTGCCAAACAAGTCAGGTTACTATTTTTAGTTAAAAACTCCTCCTTTTGAAGACATAATGGTAGACAACCTCTCCACAGTGACCCATGCTTGAGCAACAACCTCTCTTCAACAATTTTATCATTTTTCCCAAAGTAAAATTTACCATCAAGTTAACCTCCATAGCAACCTCTCAACAACAGGCGAAGATTGTATTTTCTAAATCTTCCAAACGACACTGCTCTCCATAGGTTGCACTATTTAGGTTTTTCTAAATGATCCATTACCTAGCCTGTCCAGGGGGGGGGGGGGGGTGGAGTCAATACTTACTTACTACTTATAGAGTTATAGAGGAGGTGCAGAGGTCGAGGGGTAGAGCACCTGACTCCTGATCCTAAGGTTGTGGGTTCGAGCCTCGCGATGAGTGAGGTCTGATCAAGAACTTCACAATCCCTACTTTTGGCGCGAGTACTGGATGGTAGCCAGGAAAGAGGTCATCGAGAGTGTTTAGTATAAGTTGTAAGAACTTGTTTCACAATCAATGTCAAATAAATAAGTTTAAACTAAACTAAAACTTACTTGTTTTTGACTGGGGCCTTAATGTCTCCAGGACGTTCCCAGTGCTCTATATCAATGCCATATGACACAACCGGAGCTTTCTCCAGTAAAGAGCACTTCCTAGTAGAATCATCCTCACCGTTATTGTCTGTCACAGCAATTGTGTCTGACCTCTTGGACTCAGAACAGCCAGGCGTATCTTTATGACTATTTGTTTTTAGTGATGAATCGTTTGACCGACTTGAACAAGGACTAGACGACGTTGCGAGGTTTGCTTGTTTGCCTTGGTGTTTCGTATTTTTGTATGACTTAGACGAGGTTTGTTCTGATGGATGAAACAGTGGTAAATCTTGGACACTGAAATTTTATTCAGAACAGTAAAATAAGTACCATAATAAATCAATAATCAAAAGTGTTTGAGAGCTGTTTGGAAGAGAAAAAGAAAGTGTGTTATGATAATATTTATGAAATGAGAGAAAAATATCACTCAATACATCATATCAAATAGTTATATGTTCATCCATCAAAGATTAATTACATGTCCTTTTTTTTGTAATGTGACTAAGTGTGACAGCCAGGACCATGTAGTGACTTTTCCAGCAAGGTGGAGGAAGCCCCCAGGTGCCCCTCCCAGCATTATTTTGGGCAACTAAACGACCGGCACCTTGGTAGAACCACCGACCATTCGCAAGCCAGCTGGATGGCTTCCTCACATACAAATTTTACATCCTGGGTGGGATTCGAACCCACAGCTGTAAAGTGCAAGTCAGATTGAGTACTTGTTTCAAAAACCATAACCTTTGAAAATAATTATCAGAGGGAGTCATGTTCTCCACAATATATATTATAACTGCTGCTAGCACAATACATGTAGTACAAAAAACGTATGATATAGCATATAGTAAAACCTCACATAAAGACCATCTCAACAATTAGACTACCTCAAAATTATGAACACAATTTTCAAGTCCATTTTTACTTCAATAATAAGGGGTCCCAAAGTGGTCTTATTATTGATGTTTTATTGTATTTATCTTACAGCAAAGATGAAATTCAGAATCTGATAAAAACTTTTTTTTAGATCCATTGAAGTTCAGACACATGTTAAATCCTGTCTTGTTTTCATTGCAATTAGAGCAAGATTTAACACTTGTTAGATAACTGATGATCATTGCAGGATTAGAGAGAAACCCCTATATTCAAAGCAATCTGGATCTATTGCTGTGTTTTTACCTTTTATGATCTACTTGAAGACAATGCTGTGCGGACTTATGTTGTTTGCTCCTCAACATTGCCGAGTCTATATCGTCTTCTGCCAATAACCTCTGTGACATCACTAACTCACTAGCCATCTGTTTTATCTTTTTAGTACTAGCATTCATTGGCTTCTTCTTTCGTTTAGGTTTCTTTTCAGATTTCGCCTTTGAAGATTTTTTTGAGGTTTTACTGGTGGAAGCCATTTCTAAAACAAGGAAAATGATGTACTAAAAGTCATCAGTGTTACATCGTCTTAGGAAATATCTTGAAAAAAGATGGTCTGCACAATCTGAAGCAAGCAAATTAACACCATCGCAATAACAGAGTTCATTGCTTTGCTTCGGAAGACAAAATACATCACAATAAACAAAATGTTTTTTAGGTTTGGTAAACACATGCATAGGTCTTATCGAACGGTACGATACCTTATCGAAATCCACTGGAGACGTAATCGTCTTAATTTTTCATATTATGAAATGTTTTCCTTAGATTTTTTGTATGTACATTTAAATCAACCTAACATTTAATATTAAAACAAGTAATTAATAATATATAGTGAAGATATTGTATTAGAAGAAGATTTCGGTAATGGACAATGGATTTCGGTAAATTTAACGAAATTCAATGGATTTCGGTAAGGTATCGTACCCCTTATCAAAAGTTTAACCAATCTGCGTCAATGTTACAAACGTGGTTCGGTTGAAGAGAACTTGGTTTAGTTGTTAACGTAAGACTTGATTGGTTTACACAACAGTGATATGCAAATAGCAAAGCCATGTTAGTACGTATTGAGCTGAAAAACTTACTCACATGAATGAAAATGTTCCATCTAATTACCATGGAGAACCATATCCTTAGCCTCCATGGCTGAGATTTTAAACTCATGGCATCTAGACAGACAGAACAGAAATAACTCAGCAATCAAATATGCATGAATTACAAGACATGAGACATTTCTTACACCGACTTTAACTTCAAGGAGACACGGCGACTATAACAGAATATCCTAACTATAAATTACCTGCTTCCAGTTTAACATGTTCTGGTATATCGTCCTCATACCCCTCCTTGTCAGGTACATCTTCAAAATCATCATCATCATCTACAGTAATATCATAATAATACAATATACTACATAACATACGTTGTAGAGTGGTTATATCACACATATATTATTTTGATAATTCACTAGTGAAATAAAAATGTACATGACATCACAACAAAACAAGCGTGACGTAGACGCACTCAAATGATCCCCTTTTCAAAACATTTCTGACTGAATTTCTTTTTTTATTAAGTCAGGTTTTTGTGTATTTAACCTCATATAAAAATTCTTAGTTCTCAGATCAAACAACCATTTCCTTATTTTCCCAATTGAAAAGGCACAAGAAGAATTATTTAAAAAAAAAAATTCAGTACCTAGTAATTAATTTATCACAGCTCGGTATAAATGGTGCGAATAGATGACTTCACAGCAACAAAATTAAATAGGCACCGTAAATAAATATTTACAACTCGCGGAAAAACATAACCAGAACTGTAAAATCCTACCAGAGTCACTCTCCTGATGTTTTCTATGACTGAATGACGATATCTCCAGCTCCACACACTTCTTCATGGCTTCTTCAAGTTTTGATTTCAATTCTGCCACTAGCATCTTTTTCTGTTCCTTAGCATTATTGTCTTCTAGAACCTTAAAATTAAGGAAGATGTTCATAAAAGTTGGATTAAGATACATATGAGGGTTTTCCCTAGGATTTTTCAGCTAGGAGTCGTTGGACCCTCGTGTTTGACAAGTTTGGGGCTCTTAGTAAATTTGTAGGGACCCACATATATGCAGTTTATACTAGACAAAAGTTTATTTTGGATGCACAGTAAGTGGAAAATGGGAGTCCCTAAAAAGAAAAGGGAGTCGGGGACTCTAGATATCTGCGTCAGGGAAATTTTAATATATTTGGTACTGAATGAAACTGGAACGAGAGATGTTTGTACAACATCATGCCCCCTGTGACCTTGACCTTTGACCCCGTGAAAAATGAATAGGGCTCCTGTGCTATACAAGATGAGTGTGTGGACCAAGTTTGATGATGATAGGTCAAGGCGTTCTTGAGTTATTGATCGGAAACAAAACGGTTACGGACGGACCGACCGACATGTGAAAACCAATACGCCCTATCTTCTTCGAAGGGGGGCATAAACATATACCAGATGGAAAATGAAAAATCTTGAAATGGATTTTTTGTTTACTAATACAGTTTTTGTAGTGGAACAGCTGTATATTATATGAAATTTGTAATATAGTGACCAAGTTAGTTGTTATCTGCCTTTTCCAAAACACTCAATGCTTTCTGATTTAAAAAATGACCGCTGTCACAGTTGAAAATGGGGAAAGGCGACTTTCTATTTAATTTGTAAACATACATGTGAAGGTATTAACATAACAATTCTGAACCTGTCACATAGAATGGCTACTACAACATTTTTTTTCCGAATCTAAACCATAACATAATAAGACACTAGATCCAGTACAGTTAATTATTATATATCTCATTAATTCATTCAAATGGAATTTTGCAAAAGCAATGATACCATTAAAAACTTTTGAAAATTAGCATCAACCTAGAAACGGTACTCTCTCAAAAAGGATTGTCTTACAGTAACACATAAGTTTTTATTTTTTACAATACCTGAATCCATTTCTTCACCAGTGGCATATATTTTGTCTTGATTAACCGATACTGATCCCTCACACCTTGAATGAGATCTGTGTTATCTTCTGTCTCCTGTAAGTTAGTACCAGCAGGTCCAACAGTGACTGTGAGAGAAAATGTAGGGTCAAGAATTCCATGCTCTTTGTTAAAATCTGCAGTCCCCTCACCTACATCTTCCATTTCATTATCATTATCACTATCATCAGCTTCACTTTTATCTACAGTATCAGCAGCAGTGTATGTTTGATCTATACCTGAATAAAACTTATCCCTGTCATCAGTAGAACTTTGAGAACCTGTCGCTGAAGGACTGCAAGACTGTTTATGTTTGGCACGGTGTAAATCGCCTTCTACGGTTTTACAATCACAAGAATTCTCCCACATTCCACCTTTGTCGTTACATTTACCATCACTCGACAAATTTATGTTTGAATATTCCTCTTTTGTGTCTTTCATAAAATTTCCATCATATGAACTGCACTCATTTGACCCCTGGCTGAAGCCCGGTTCATCTTGCACAGGAATAAAGAAATCATCAGGGTGTGGCAATAGAAGTTGGATACCATTTTCCACCTCCGTCAAGGAGAGCTGCATTTCCACTTCAGATTCTGAAATAAATGACTGTAATGTTTTTGAACAATACAACACAGACATAAAAATAAGTACCGAAAGTTGATACAAGAAAAGTATTAGACTGACAGCAACATCAATTATAAAAAATCTTTAAGGGATCTTACCATGAACTGATATGTTTTCATAATTATCAACTGATTCCTGTAATTGGACTGATTCAATTTTTAGCTAAAACTCATGAAAGTCAGTTACAGTGATCCTTCTACAAACGTATGAAAAAATAAATCAAAAAGTTAAAATCCCAACCTATCGATTTAACTGATTTTCAGCATGTTATAGAGTCATTTAATTTCGTAACTAAGTATATTTCCCTGCTGAACTGTTGCTTGAAGATAATATTGCCTCCCTGTTCAGCTGTTCTTCATTCAGGAGATAGTTTGGAATTGGGATAAGGCAGATGGTTGCCAAATTGGACAAAGATAAATCTCAAAAACAGAAGGGTAGCATTGAAAAGACAGTGTGGGATGCTCCGCTATTCCGCTCTTGAATAACTTATTGAGCCAAAATCAGAAAGCAATACCCAAGATTATAAAGTTGGACTCAAACATGGAATTCAAGCAATCAAACACTTTACCAACCCATAATCTCTTGATCAATCTTCCTCAACTTCTCTGTCCTGGCTTCTTCCAACTTTCTTTCATTTTCTTCTCTTTGTCTCCTGTCTAGTTCAAGATCTGCTTGTATACTGTCAAAATCAACCTATAATACAAACATAAAAATTGTATTCCAGCAGTCGTCAAAGAGTTCCATTTGACCCTGGAATTGATCCTTTGACTGCTGGAATTTCAAAAAGGCCAAAAATTGACCTTCAGGATTCTAGCTGAAGGTTATTTTTTTCTCTAAATTACAGGTATTTTCTCTATAAAATGGTAAAATTTGGTAAAAAAATATCAAAATGACCCTTGAGTTTCAGCACCTAGTGGAACCCCTGGTCTAACTCGGAGTTCCTCAGCTCCTACTTCTGTTCAGGGGACTCAAACTTGAACCTATTTTTGTCAAAATTGATGAGAAGGATTCCCACTATTTTCTCAATTATTTCTCAGGACTCCCATACGTTTCAAATCCAAATGAGAACCAACTTCCACCGGAATTATTATGCCAAAGAATAATTAATTAAATAATTAACTGACTGGTTATTATCCCAAGGGTATACATTACCTCTACATTGTTTAATTAAAATGTAGAGAGCCACGACGGCCCTATATCGCTCATCTGTGACCATGTCCCCTGGTCTCATGGCCTTATAACAGTCAACAATGAATTCAGAAGGAGGTCACCCAAGAAACATTTCTGTAAAATTATTTTGAAATACTTGCCAGGCGTTAAGTGTAGTAATTGAGGTATAATTTAGCATGTTGATGTAATTGAATAATACTGATATAATCACGGACATATAAACCATGGATTACAAACAGGCCGTTATCGGTGAAAAGATAAGAAGAAATAATATACCCACAATCCTTAGCACGCACAATTTACCCACAATCCTTCACGTGCCCTTGGCAAGTATCATGAATTTGAATCGAAATTTCATCCGATTAAACGATGCTCATTCAGTCTAACAACTCAGCATTGAACCAAAAAATGCATACCAGCAAACAACAAGATAAACATAAAATATATAAACACCGTCAAGAAATATGTAGCTTTTGTAAACATGACGATTATGGCGGTTCAAAATGTCACTGTCTCTCAATTCAGCAACAAGATGGCGGACATCACCAATTTTTTACTGCTAATCGGAACACCTCGGTTAATATTATGGATTATTCTCGTAAAATTGTACGAGGTTATCCATTCATGTGATCTTGGAAGAAAATCTTAACGCTCACGAGAGTTCAAACAAGTAAAAAATATATCCCAGCCTGTTTCAAATCTTTGGTTTATATGTCAGAGGTAAAGTTTAAAATATACAATAAATTAATATTACTTTTTGAAAGCTCTTCAGAAACTCATAACCAAGTTCCAACTTCTTGTATGCAGCGCCAAATTTGTCATACCATATCTGAACACTTTTAAACACACTATTTTTCATATTCTGAGCCACAGCTTTCGGTAATGGGAGGGGTTTCTTTTTGTCAGTACCTGAAATCATACAAGTCAGAATCAATAGATTAAAACTGTATTTTTGATGACAAAGTTGAATCAACATTCATGAAAGAAATACTAATGAATGGAGTACTTTGGCTTTGTCAGTTTCAGGGCTCTCGCAAGAGGGCGACTTGAGCGAAATGGTCGCCTAAAATTGTAAGACTTCGCCCATTCGCTAGATCAAAGCGAAATTGACTTTGCCAACAATTTTGGCGAAGTTACAGACGCTCAGAGGCTGTCAATCAGCGAGTGATAGACGGAGCATTCCCACAGTCAAAACAATACGATTAGCCTTTCAGATCGCACGATACAGAGCGACTTGTATAGACCGAGTAGTATAATCATAAAAATTACCTGGTTCATCAACATTTGTTAACAAATAAAATGACAGTAATAAAAATAGTACATGTAGAAGGGTTACTGGTGCAGGAAGTATAAACACACTATTTTAGATACAAACAAATGGAATATTTGGCACTCACGTAAACAAAGAACGAACAATATTGAACAATCTGTACATATTTTGTACAAATTTTGTTGTAAGATATTCTGAATTTCTTCCCTTAGATTTATTTAAAGAAGGTCTTCTAAAATAATGTTTTCAAAACAATTATGCTGATTTTGATGCCAGTCTATAATCTTTACCTGAATATCAGTGTTATATTTTGAAAAGGGACTGTTTTAAGGAGTAGGTAGGGTTATGCCAAACATACAGATGGCCTTGTTATGAAATTCCAAAATTGTGTAAGTAAACAAAAAAGTAAGCTACAGTCTATTGGTGGCAAACACTCTGTACCTGTTGTTAGTTCCAAGAATGTATCAAAATCAGCAAGTATAAGTTCTCGGAACATGTGAGATCTCATAAACAATTCCTCTATTATTTGGTATGTAGACAATCGAACCTCAGCATGATCAACTTCCAGCTGTGACATGAGTAACATAAAGGCATGCTCAACATATAAATCTGAAGTTCTGAAATAAAATGCATTTTCATAAGAATAAAGCATAAAATACAATTTCTTATGATAATTTTTAGCTTCATAAAAGTCTCGCAGACAGACATGCCACTTGGTTTTTATGAATGTCTGGGACAGCAGCTTTCATGTGAAGGTTGGAAATTTATAAGTGAACCAAAAGGGGTTTGAACCCATGACCCAAGCGCCTAACATTTTGTAGTGTGCATTGTATCTGCCAAAGGCCACCAGCCCATAACATGTACACATGCACACTACAAAATGTATCAGTAAACCAAACTGATGGTCTCCTTCTATTTCAAATAAAATTCACTGCTCTTCTCAGTTTCCTTCGCAATGTTTAAATTGGAGTTAATTTGTTAGAGTACATAACTAAAAAGCTTTGTTATTTTTCATCCTTGGTACACTTCAAACCTTGCATATACAGTAAACCTTCAATAATAAAACCACCTTTGGGACTCTTGAAAACTGGTCTTAATATTGAGGTTGAATAAAGAGCAAAACAGTCAAAATAGACTCAAAAATTGAGGTATCAATTTTGAGGTGGTGTAAATGTTGAGGTGGTTGTTAGGTGAGGTTTTACTATATTAAAGAGTCTCAACTGAAACAGCCTACTAAAGTAAAAGAGATTTAAATCAGGAAGAGCACTTGATCCCTCCCAATACTTTTGGGCAGGGAAGAATGTCCAGCATAGCAATCACTTTATCAGACTGACTTCTCAGATTGGCTGACATTTGACAGAAACTGAGAAAGAAATTTAGTTTTGAGTACATGGAATTTTCAAACTTGCTGGACCAAGAAGTTGGTTTTCAGGTTTTTGCATTCTCTAATGGACATATGTTTCTACTTTCATTTAATACCATAAGTATAAAAATCAAATATCTACTTTTCTTGTTATAACAATTCCAAATTAAGAACAAAATGCAATTTAAGTAAGCATCAAAATGATGAAGTTGCGTCAGAATGCAGATACCTCTTGTAAAAACTTCAGCTCTTCAAATGGAAAAACCAAATCATGCACTACATTTCCTCATTTGTTTAATTCTATAAATCACAATTAAGCCTCGAAAACATTTTTGGAAAAATTGCTTACTTTGATCCGGAAATACTGATGTCATTAGTTACCAATGTCTCTAGTACAGGTTTTGTCTTGGCGCGGCTCTTATATATATATTTTTTGGTACATTGTAAAGAATCAAGCAAAAATTTGATCTACCTGCAAAGCTTTTTAAACTTTTTCATAATTTCTGGGTTCAATGTGGGCTTGCCAGAAGTTGTCAGTAACTCAACAAGACTGGACATTTGCTTACATAAAGTCTCATCCAGGTCAGCAGCCATCATGAAGCTGCAAAATATATATAGTATATCAGAGTTCGTCAAATAGCCAAGTTCTCACCAGATGGATTGTCAACTTGTACTGCCAATAATTTAAGTGACCATCTGAAGCACGTATAATAAGATTATTTTAAGCAGGGTTTGCTAATTTACAGTCATGGGGCTCCCGTACTCAACAACGTAGAGTCTAGGATTATCATTAAGGAACTGTTATACTCCTTCAATACTATAAACACTAGTTAAGACAATTATTTACTCTGTCAGACACATAATCAATAACAGACATCAACTAATAAAACAATTTACAGTTAAACTTCGATAACTCAAACAGGCGACATGTCGAGAACCCTGGATTTGTCGAGGGAATGACTGAATCCCGGACTTTATTTCTTCTTTTTTCATATAAAATATACTGTCGATTACTCAAGAAGAAATAACAAGTCGAAAACTCGAGCACCCTTGCCCGTCCCCAGTACACAAACAAACACAATAGCTAAGTGGTAACTCGACGACACATTGTTCAAATGGGAGCTCCAAATAAACAAACAATGAAACGGTGTTAAAATTTTCGCCAGTTGTACAACTTGCAAAATCACGGTCGGAGGGACAAGAATTGAGGTGTGAAAAACGATTATCGCAGTTTGCACAAAACATACAGATTTCAATTAAAAAGGTCATTTGTTACGATAATGATGAGAAAATAATGATGATAATTTAATTATGAGATCGTTGATGAGAAAATAACATGTGATCCCAACTTAGGAGCGATTTCCATGACGCATAAATGTAACGGTGCAAGCTCGAAGCAAACATCCGGATTGAACTTTATTTTGTCTGTAAAACGACAATAAGTAATGCAATATAGGCCTACTGCTCTTATTAAGAATTTGACTTTTATTTAATGAGGAAATATAGTGAATAGAAGTATGATATTATGAAACAAATATGAAACAACTGGTAAAAGTGTGAAAATCTATGAAAATAAGGCATTTCATAAAAAACACTTAAAGCCGAATAAAGGACATGATGTAAACTCTGGGTCATTCGAAACATCGGGTAACTCGAGCGTTTCGAATGGACCACAGCATCCTCGAGTTATCGAAGTTTAACTGTTAATCGATCAATTTGTATTTAGATACCTTTACCTGTTTGTGTCAATTTGAGTGTTATCCGACTACTGCTACACTTTAAACAAAACATAAATAAGGTAACAAGAATAAATATACTGACTTCATTTAATACATTTGTATAACCTTTATTGATCAAATCATTTGTTTCTCAAGCATACGTTCGAAGTTATTTCAATAAAGCTATTAAAACATAAAAAAGTTGAAGATTGCACAAAAATTGGTAACAATTTGTCAACAAACGTCCGGTGTCTCGTGAAACTAGCACGTTGTTCTTCTGGTAAGCTAAAAAAGAAAATAAAACAAAAATGGCTAAATGGAATCACGAGACTAAAGCAAAACTTAACGAGAAAGTGACGTCAAACATGAATGATATTGGATCACTAATACGGCATGTTATCAGAGCATCTAAAAGTACCGAGGTCAGTTGTAGTTGCTGTTTTGACTCAGTACGAAAAATGAGTCTGTAGCGTCCTCGTCCATTTCGTACTTAGATTTAACATAAATATTCCATGCAAGAAGGAAGTAGTAGATCTTAACAAATTTTGTTCATAATTTAGCTTAACTTTTACTGATCAAGATTATTTGCTGTAATTTTACAGTCACATGGGTTAGCAAAGAAAAGTTACAAATGTCAAAATGACACAGATGTTGTTGTATAGCGGTATAGGCATCGGCACAGATCTAATATATCTATTCTAATAGTCCTGGTACCAAACTGTTAGCCTGTGGGTATAGCTGACTGGTAACTGTACAACATTGGTATGGTTTGGCTACATGCTCCAGTTATTGATTCTTATAGTAACCATTATATAATTATACAGTGATTTTTTTTTAAAATAATTTTACTGCCTACAACAGGTGCCTTTTCAATTGGGAAAATATGCTCGCTAAGTCCCAACTGGAACATACTATAACATTTATATATTTGGGAAAATAAGAGCATGGTTATTTTACTTAAAAATGTTTTAATTTTCTACTTTTGCTGAATGTATTATTACTTTTCCCTCTTCATCTCAAATTGCGCTTTTCAGGATGGTAAAAACAAGTCAGTAAAAACAGTATGTAACTGTTTGTGGAAAAAAATTACACTTTTTTTGGGAAAATGGAGGCTTTTGTCCAATCAGACTAGCACTCGGGATAAGCCCGAAATAAAAGTAACTAGCCATGGACTTTGGATTAGCGGGTTAAAGTCGTTACTGTGACAACTGTATGTATTATGACATAAATTCGATGCTTTATGCCTTCTGTTGTAGCTTCTTGCTCAAGCTGCCAAGAATTTCGCATCTCAAGAATCTGTGATCCAGAATTCTTCTGAGGTAATGATTAAAATGTCAATTTATTGATGTAAATATGATTGAACTTATAGATAAAGTAGCTAAGTCGGGATTGCTATTGGTACAGTTAAAATTAATTTATTGTTTAGGCTTCGATCATTTTATTGCTGCAAGTCATTTGTGATTTTATGAACTCAATGTGTTTAGCAATGTTTTTAGTCCATGAGGTAGCAACAGGCAATTAGGTGTCTTTTGGACAACAAATTATATCCAAAAGGCCTGCTTTTGACAGGCCCCAGTAAGAAGGTCACATGTAAAATAGACGTCATTTTACACCTTTTACCAATGGAGTTTGACAAAACTATCGGCTCAAGTGCTTCAGATGGTGGATTTAGGAGACAGATTTTGCACTTAATCTAGTCTTAATCTATTGACAGATTTTGCACTTAATCTAGTCTTAATCTATTGTGTGTGCTTCCCCCTTCTTATCACAAGATATTGTCACTATTTCTCGCCCTTTATAGAGTACTATTATAGAAGGGATAAAGGGAGAGAACTCTTGAATGGATAAAGGGAGAGAACTTGTGACAATCTCCTGTGCTCCTGATGGGGGAAAACAATCTTGAATAATTGATGTTTGCTTAGTTCCTGAAGCAATCAACTACTGAATATCTGAAGATTGTAGGTTTGAAAAACGGATGTTTCATCATGGTTCATGTGGCGATGTTGTCAGTAATGTGCTGGAATGGGTAAGTTCTGGTTGGAAATGTCAGGTCAACTGTATTCTGTACATAACTGAAATACTGTTGAAATAGATGGTGTTAAACTCTAACAACTGGAAAAAGACATAATAATATAATGATAGATAATGGTCGTTGTATCATCAAACTCTACTTACATTTTGGTGTATATCTGATTTTCAGACACTGAAGAGGATGAACTTAGTTCGTGCACAGTATCAATATCAGTATGTATATTTAATAAGTGATTATATCTATATCATGGTTCTAGAAATTCACAAGTCTAGATGTGAATTTGGGCTACCAACGGTTGAGTTGGATTGAGTTGAGGGAAAGTCTGTTTATAAAGCTTACAAGTATCTGTTGTGGAAAAGTCTGTTTATAAAACTTACAAATATCTGACACTGACAAATAAACAAGGGTAGTTTATTCACAACTTAATTGTTCATTGATCAGGACACCTACATGGTGTTGGTTGTTAACGAGTATCAATTAAGCGATCACAGTGTTAAACTCCTTAAACAAATGAGCGCTGCTATGGGATTTACAACTTCTTCTGTAAGTGTCGTCATTTCAAGAAAACACATCATATGATGACACTTTTTGCAAGCAGGAAACAATATTTACTCCATATGGTCACTTCGTTTTCATATTGCCTTATGGGGCAAATATTGCTTACTGGCAGTACATGATGACGTCACATGTGACGTTTCCTGGAAATGACGACACTTAAAGAAGAGGTTGGAAGTTGTACAGTGGCGCTCTATTGTTCTTGTAGCTATTTCGGATCTGACATTGACTATTTTTTTCGAAGAATTAACCTCAACTGTCGGACTCCAATTTGATGTCTTTACTTGTCCAAGACAAATGTCTTTGAAAATGATTTCCAGAGCCCTGTGTATTCTTTAGTCACCAGGTTGACCCTTTAAGTTGTAGAATGGGTGTGTTTTTTCTCACATCAGCAACGTAGGCTCTTGCTGTAAATATCGCCCCAGTTTTGAGGTGAGAAATATCGTATACATTTTACAACATTATAGATGTGCAATTGTAACTACCGATTCGATGATGATATTTCAGAGTTCCAAATCATCTATCTTTCTTTTTTAATCCTGTTAATGACGGTACATACTGATTATACTCTGAATTCACTTGCGGCGGATGGGCAAGCAGCGTCCACTAAGTTGTCTGCTGTATAACTTGCACAGTTTTAATAGAATTTTGACCAAACCTGCTGTTAATTGACATACTTTCTCAGCCAAGTTTGATAACAAGCCAAGTGGCCATTGTCACACTTGAATTTAATATGGCATTTTGATTTTCCAAAATTAGACTAAATTAGCATTGTCCACTCTCTAACTTAAGCTGTGAATTATTATTGGCACAATATCTGGTCCATGATTGGTAACCAGCCAAATTGCCGCTGTTTCTCTGGAGTTATGGCTCTTCAATTTTCCAAAATTTAAAGAAATTCGAACCAGTTGTACTAGAATTTTAAATACTGATTACAGCATACCAGATATTAATCTCTTGTAAATGATGAACTTAAGACCTGTTTCCAAAAAAATGCATTTACAAATACATCACTTTTCATAGAATTCCCCTAAATTCATGTTGTAAGGTCTGGATCTGTTGTGAAGTAGTCTTTTGATATAGACTCTGTAAAACAATTCTTCACTTTGTTTTTTTCAGACAATCTGCCATTGAGAGAAGGTAAGCTAATGGGTTTATTTTTTGTCATATTTTTTTATTACAAGAGATTTATCATATATAGATACTACAGAAGGGATAGAGAAGGGGAGATAACGTTGTTTTATATATAGATACTACAGAAGGGATAGAGAAGGGGAGATAACCTTGTTTGATATATGTAGATACTACAGAAGGGATAGAGAAGGGGAGATAACCTTGTTTTATATATATATATTACAGAAGGGATAGAGAAGGGGAGATAACCTTGTTTGATATATGTAGATACTACAGAAGGGATAGAGAAGGGGAGATAACCTTGTTTTATATATATATATTACAGAAGGGATAGAGAAGGGGAGATAACCTTGTTTGATACATGTAGATACTACAGAAGGGATAGAGAAGGGGAGATAACCTTGTTTGATATATATAGATACTACAGAAGGGATAGAGAAGGGGAGATAACCTTGTTTGATATATGTAGATACTACAGAAGGGATAGAGAAGGGGAGATAACCTTGTTTGATATATGTAGATACTACAGTAGGGATAGAGAAGGGGAGATAACATTGTTTGATATATGTAGATACTACAGAAGGGATAGAGAAGGGGAGATAACCCTGTTTGATATATGTAGATACTACAGAAGGGATAGAGAAGGGGAGATAACCTTGTTTGATATATATATACTACAGAAGGGATAGAGAAGGGGAGATAACATTGTTTGATATATGTAGATACTACAGAAACGATAGAGAAGGGGAAATAACCTTGTTTGATATATGTAGATACTACAGAAGGGAAAGAGAAGGGGAGATAACATTGTTTGAGATATATTTACTACAGAAGGGATAGAGAAGGGGAGATAACCTTGTTTGATATATAGATACTACAGGTGGGATAGAGAATGGGAGATAACTTTGTTTGATATATAGGTTCTACAGAAGGGATAGAGAAGGGGAGATAACCTTGTTTGATATATAGGTACTACAGAAGGGATAGGGAAGGGAGATAACCTTGTTTGATATATGTAGATACTACAGAAGGGATAGGGAAGGGGAGATAACCTTGTTAGTTGCTGATTCCCCACTTCCGGGATCTATTAAAAAATCCAGCCAAAGTATTTTTTCTGGGTCCAGGAATCATTAGGCATGTCAAATGTATACCCCCCCCCCCCCTGCCTCCACATTAACTCTGTTGTATTTGTAAACCATTCTTATTATACCTGTATTAAATGTAGTTACATTTTGTTATTTTAAATATTTTTCATGTTATTCTCAGGTTGACATATCTGCTTGGTTGAGGGCAATTATCTGTACAGATTATGCATAACAAACAGTGTTAAAATTGAATATAAAAGATGATACAGGATATCTTGGTCAGGGGTTCCACTCGGTGCTGAATCTCGAGGGTCATTTTGATAATTTTTTACCCGATTTTACAGGCAAATTACCTATAATTTAGTGAAAAATTGACCTTTCAGTCAGAATCTTAAGTGTCAAAATGTGGCCTTTTGGAAAATTCAGGGTCAAAGGATCATCTCGAAGGTCAACTGGACCCTCTGCTTGGTTGCCAGATATTTGTAGCAACCAATATGATGAAAATAACAAGTTAAGATGGTGTTTCTTGAGTGTTTATTTTCATGTGTTATTTTTTCATGTAATTTATATTTTTTTTAATATATTTTTCAGTATGACTAGCATTGAAGAGATTCAAGATCAATTAAAGTCAATACAGAGATGAAACTGTACAGAATGTTGTGTTATTTATTTCTACTACTGTAAAACTGATTTTATTCATGACAATGTAATTAGCGCGTTCATTCCTGAATCCATTATCTCGCAAATTTATAATAGAGTGAAAATTATGATACTAACGTTATTACTGTGGCCTTTAGTTGGCTTGGACTCTTCGGGACTGACAAAATTACATGTAGTTCGATTAAAGTGTAGTTATAGTCAACCGGAGTTGTGTTCCATATATGAGTTTTTAATATGTAAACAAGTATACATATAAATATACAGGATAATGAAAATTTGAATATATTAACATGGTGTATTAGGACTTTGTTATCAGTTAGAGTACCCCGAGTTCACTGTATCAAGGTTTTTCCTAGGATTTTTCAGTTAGGGATCCTAGGACCCTTGTTTTGGACACATTAGGGGTACTTAGTAAATTTGCTGGGTCCCAGATATGCAGATATACTTTACAAACATTTATTTTAGGGGTCCCGGGGATACACAGTATGCGGTTAATGGGAGTCCCTAGAAAGAAAAGGGAGGCAGGATTTTTGCGTTTGGGAAATCCCTGCTGTACGTGATAGTACACCCAATACAGTGAATTCTTCATGTTGCGATTTACTGAAGACTTTCCCAAATATTCACCATGTAAAAATAATGTGTTCTACTATATTGGGATATTGTGCAATTTTTCTCTAACATTCACATGTTTTCTGCCATTGTGTGTAAGATTTGTTTCTTCCTATACACTGTTTATTTGTAAGCATGGTTGGCAATTGTACCTTATTTGCATCCCCCACCTTGAGCATAAAACGTGAAGAAAAAATCAAGTTCTGATTTATTGCAAACATTTATCTGGGAGGGGTGCTTATTGATGTTAAAAACTTGTGTTTGAACATTTCATTATCATTTTTGGAGTAGATTGTGAATTATTTCGATGATGTGATGATGTAATGTGATGATGTAATGAAATAGTCAGTTGTACTGTATCTGAAGAAGTTTTTCATGCATTTTACATTGTGTGTACATGTATTTCTTGTCCCCCTCTAAGAGAGAGAGGGGGGGGGGGGCACTTAGTTTATCCTTGTCTGTCTGTTAGTTAGTCTGTTTCTATGTGAAAAAAAAACCATAAGTCATATACTTAGGAGCAATGTTTTAAGGAAGGAAAAAAAACAAATAAATGTAGGAACTTCCGTCCGTCCAACTGAAGTTTGTGTCACTCATATCTCAAAAAGTATTTGACCTTCATAGGAATGTTAGTCATCATGTGAAAGTGTGTGTCTGTTTTTTTATTGGACATATTCAGTAAGAGCATGGTTATGTCCCTTGATTGGGTAAAGTGAAGGGGTACCTGTGTCCAATAGATACATTTATAGTTTTTATTTGAATGCAATATACTTACAATATAAGTTAAAGAATGAATGTACATGTACCATGATTATATACTTGTTGTATGCATGCATTAAAATGTTTTTCAGCGACTTATACTTAAAGGTAGATAGTGTTGATTTATGCTTGGTCAATAACTGTATTGGACTTGTGGTTTGCAGTTCCAGGAAACTTGTAAGAAAACTTTTAAAGCAATGTTTTAGACTACAAGACTCCGATGCCTGCATGAAGACATTACAATGCCATTTTCTCAAAATTATTACTCTGCATTATAGTTTGGTAAAAAATGAGGCAATCTACCTTCATCATTTCACAAGGAAAAGTCATTTCATGGCAGAATCTGGATTATCAATAAAAAATTAAGAATTATTGACATTTCTAAAGTGCATGTAATCTTATATTAAGGTGGAGGATAAATTACCATAGCCAATTGTCCCGGAAGGACATGACCTTACAAGCCCGGGAATCAAACCCAGACCTGCGGGATAACAGCCTAGCACTCTAACCACTGAACTTACCAAGCTGGCTTGTTGAGTCATACGTTTACTTGTTCGTAATATAAATCGAACTAAACACGCGGTTACAAAATCAAGATATTGCATGTAGTGACTGTTTCTGTGTTTTCGATTATTATTGCCTTTTATTGTATTCTGTTTTACATGTGATGTCATTGAAATAAAATGTTTTTTTCTGTTAAAAAGGTATGTTTTTATCCTATAGGGCTATTTTACAGTGTTGTATAGACGAAATATCATTTATTATACTGACTTGTGTAAAACAGCAAACAACTAACACTATTTACAAATCAGACCCACTTGGCCTATATATCCCCCCAAAAAACCAACAGAATATATTTACATTATTTATTTTGTGTATTTACACACACTATTCAATATTATACAAAACGTATAACAAAAGAATATAAGAATGGAACAGATGAATTGAATAAAAAAATAAGTTATTTGACTGCTTAAATTCGGCATTTATTCAGGTGATTAACGTCCATGTTTGTACATTGAGTTAATACGGCTGTATTGTTTTTTATGGTGGCCAAGGGAGAGCTTATAGTCGCCGCTTTGTTCTCCTGTCCCTCCTGTTGTCTGTCCGTCTTACCCCTTTTTAACCAGGTTTTTGAAAAAAAACCAGGTTATTAGAATGGTGTGTGTCGTTGGGCGGGCGGGCGTCAAACTGGGGTGTTTCCGGTGAATTACTTGAGTTCTGTTGATCATATTGTAACCAAACTTGGTGTACAGTAAGAACATATGGAGCGCTCGCTTGGGATTGCTTTTGGGCCCGTTCTGTCAAAGCTCAACGTCACCGTTACTAAAAATAGAAATTTGGTTTCCGGCGATTAACTTGAGTTACATTGATCATATTGACATCAAACTTGGTGTATAGAAAGAACATGTGGAGAGCTCGCTTGGGATTGCTTTTGGGTTCGGTCCGACAAAGGTCAAGGTCACCGTTACTAAAAATAGAAATTTGGTTTCCGGCGAATAACTTGAGTTACATTGATCATATTGACATCATACTTGGTGTATAGTAAGAACATGTGGAGAGCTCGCTTGGGATTGCTTTTGTGTTTGTTCCGTCCAAGGTCAAGGTCACTTAAAATTTAAAAATCAGTTTCCACTTAATATCTTCGCTATTCGTGGGTGTATTGACATCAAAGTTGTTGTATAGTTGTTGCATATATATATAATATATCTAATTGTGAATGTTTGTATGCATGTATCACCTCTGGCACCTTTGCAGCATTTATGATCATCATGTATTCATTATACAAATAGAGCCTTGGTTACAAATAATTAGGGTTAAAACCCCGTTTGTGGGCATTGCCCATTTCTTGTTTGAATAATATCTTCAAAACAACGTTTGGGATTTCAATCAAACTTTATTGACAGAGAGCAATAACTCTCTAATAGTGCACGTAATCCACATAATTAGGTAATGAGCTCGTCTGTTTGATTTTTGAGGAGGCCATTGTGGTGTTAGTTCAATCTTGGGCACTAAAGATTGATCAACGACTCTATTTCTTGCCATTATACACGTTCAACACGTCTTTAATTTTAAATTTATTGTTTGAAGTGTTTTTTATGATTCTCAACATCTCATAAATGTTGAATGATATTTCCTGGTCAGTGCCTACATGTGGGAGTTGAAAACATTGTCGATATGCAGAATAGGGTTTCATACAGTGACGGCGACTATAGTTCTCTAGTTTAATCTCGGATATAACATTGAACAAGAAAATGACATACCGCTAGGTTCACGTCAATGAGGTTTACAATATAAATAAAAAAAGGTAAAAATCATAATGTTCTTCGGAACAAAAGTTATCTACAGTTTTTGTACATAAATATTTAAGATTAATAGTCTCTGCAGCAAAAAGGTATTATGTTATTGTTAAAAATTCAAGAAAAGTCGGAATATGAAAACGTACCGGTAAGTGCCTAACATGAGGCTCGAACAAATGATACCGTGCTTTACAGTCATGTGCTCTACCGACTGTTGGAGAAAGTTTGGCTTAACAAACAACGCAAAGACATAACATCAGCCATTAACATTCATACACTAACATGAGTACGAACAACAAGAATGGTAGAATTTCAGTTAGATAGTCTAATCCACTCAAAATATAAATATTTCACAAAATGATTAAATTCAATACACTTGGAGCTTAATATCTGAGCCTTGCATACTTATCTAGTTAATTAAGTGGTTAACAAGTTAACTATCTAGACATACATATATAGTTATTTATCTAGTTAACTACTGTTAAGTAATTAACGCGATAAGTTTCTAGTTAACTACATACTTTCTAGTTAATTAAGTGGCAAACGTGTTAGGTATCTATATATGTAGTTAACGTGATAGCCAACTATATAATAATGTGGTTAACTAGATATTTAAGTTGTTAACTACTTAATTAACTAGATAATTATGTAGTTAAATAGACATTTATCGCGTTAACTACTTAACGCTTATCTAAAAGAGATTGGTGGGTACGTGGTGGCAGTTGTTGGCACTATCGGACACTTTCTTGTCAAGATATTTATCTGGTATGAAAATTTATCATGATACTTATCTAGTTAGTGAAGTAGTTATCTAGTTTCTTTAACGTGATAACCACATAATTATCTAGTTAATTAAGTAGTTAACTGGTGGCAGAAATATGCCACCATACAAATCAGAACAAAATGCGCGAGTCACTAAATATGAACAGAAACGCGCTAGTAACAAGCAAAAACACCACACAGTTTATCCTGTGTAAATTTGCCTTGGCTGACTTTGAAGTTGGCATTTTCAGAAGTCCGGATCTATCGAGACAAACGGTTGGAAAAATTCCGTCTTGACTTTGTATCCATCTAAACTCTCCATTAAACAACGCCTCGTTCGTGATTGTGTTCAGTACAACATCAGTTGATTCGTAATATATATACTCCGATGGAAGCAGCATCACCTGCTTGCAAAAGTGAAGTTGCGTTATTTGCAAGTGTCGTTTAGGGGATATTAGGTTATTGTGGTAAATGAACTTGTACGTCGATATAAATTCTAATGTTTTTGAATCACTCTTCTCGTCTAATCTGGATGTTACGTCGGTCACCTTTGCAATCTCAGCATTTGAAACAATAGTTTGATTACAGGATACAATATACCATGGCATGTTCAAAGCTTTTGTAATATTTTTAAGAACGACTCTTGGTTTAATTGATCTTTTGTGTCTTATAAAAGCAAGAAGTACAATATTCCGTGTTAACATTTCTTCCTCGGTAACTTTGTAAGCCAATCGTTCAATGTCCCATTCTTTAGACAAAGGCAATGTAAGATTGTCAACGGAAAGCGAAGACACGTTGAACAACTCATTTGATGATAAATTAAGAAGTATGCTTAATTCGTTTACTACCCATTCGTTGCCTAGGAAAACACACGTCTTTGTTCCACTGAGAATTTGCCCTTTCGGACACGCGATGTTTCGACATCCATTTCTTGACTGAAATATATATATATACACGATAAGAACAAGTGTACTTGATCTTAGCCCTAACTAAAAGATAAGTGTGTTTCCTTTTAAACTGATCAATGATCTTTAATAGCAAATGACTTTCAGAATTACCATTTATAAAGAAAATAGTACATGTGTCAATTTTTGTCCAGAAAGTGTTTTCTTTCATTCGACATTACATTTCAAGTATCATAGTAACCAGTTTCTGTGCATTTTACTACACAGCTGTCTCATTTACATATTACAGATACCTCCGTCATAACAAATATTTGAACAGTCTTATATAACATTTTTATAACCAAGGATAGTTTGTCCAAAAAAATTGTCTCGTGACATTCTTGAAGGCACTTATTGATGGACTGTCAAGGGTGATAATCGCTATGAGGAGTTTTTTTTGTGCTGACGTTTGTACGCACGTATTACGAAAATTATGGGTATGTACCCACTACAATGGTATAGTATAAATATTCAAGAGTTTCGTGTTTATAATACAAGTGATCATTATATGAATCATTTTAAACTGTTCAGGCGTTAAATAAAAAACAAGCATTTGATAAAAGTAATTTAAAGACTTAATTTACGCAAACATACTCACCAATAAATTGGTTTCGGTCTTGACGGGACAAGCCAAGTCCATTTTCTGAAAGTTTCTGTCAGGTAGCGCTTTAGAAATGTGCTTATCAAGATGATTGGATCTAACAAGAGTCGTAAACGACGGGCGGTAATAAGTGTCTCTGTTATCAGGCTGGTTAGTTGGAACACATGAAGGTGGTATACCGACATAGCATATGAAACAAAATATATTGGCAAAATAATCACTACCAAATATGTACGGTGACACAAGTCCACTCGAGCATGCCGCAATGATTTCATTCCTCGAGGCGTTTGTGTTGTGGATTACGCTGTCGACATCATTTCGACAATCGTGCATTAAGTCTTCGCGTATATTACACATATCTGACTTGATCTGAGCATAATTCCAGGGAAACTCAAATCGAATATGACAGTTGCTTGCAATGAATCCACTGTAGAATTCATTTATGTAACTGGCGCCGTTCACAGGAGTCTCAAAACAGGATAAGTAAGCGTTCCATACCGACCAATCAGACGCGTTGTGTGCTTCAGCGCAAACTCTGTTCTTATATATTTTTCTATTGGTCCACGAATAGACTGGATATAAGCTTCCCCATGGCGCCACTTTCTGTTCACCGCAGGTACCAACAGTGTTGTTTGTGTCAAGGGGGGATGAAGAAACCATGTAATATGACTGAAACAACTTCCTTATATCATCCCTGTCAATTAATGTAGTAATTGGATACAAACACTCGCTATGTAAACGTTCAGAATATACAGACTTACTTGTGTTGAGACGCGGAAAGCAACAATTCCCTTTAACAGCACAATCTGGGGCACACGAACAAGCTGAAAAAAATACATGTATCTTACATTCTCTCTTCTTTCCACATTTGTACTGCTTGGTCTATAAACCTTGTCTTGAAATACTTTTACATGTGTGAATGTTTTTCATAACTCCATGTGTGGCAGTGTAATTTGTATGTGCCATTTTCTGCTCGCTCGGCATCAATTCATTTTTTATACTATTTGCATACAGTATTTAGTTGCAAATCTTGCTTCAAAGATTACAACAGAGTTGGGATTATATTGTTTAATACCAAAGAATATTGGAAGAATATTACGCAGCGACAACAATACGAACTCGCTATGGAACAATGTAATATAAATATTATTGATTTAAGCGCTTATGAAATAAAATCGTGATATCGAGATTTAACACTCCAGTATTTGTACAGACATTTCCAAGGCTGTTAATCATGACGTCGTTATTATTTCTATTTAATATGTTGTAGGTGTATTGTAAATTCCCCTTCCCCATGTGCAGTTCCTTGTTTCATGTTAACCCCCTTTTCGGCTCGTGGCCACTGTCTTTCATAGCCCGTCCTCTGCTGTATTCCATCCATTCAATCCTTCCCCTTGTTGCCCCCTTAAATTCCCCATGGTTGTTTTATAGACAGCCAGACAATTCCTTGGTTCCCTTTTCCAAGATGCTTGCCCTTACACCTCCTAAACCCCTTACGTTTTGTAGGCTGATATTTCCCTGGTATCTATGTGGGGAGCCAATGTGTAAGTAGCGTTCCCTGTAAAAACTTGATCTTTCTTTAATTTGTACTAGTAAATAAAAAAAAATTACTTACCCCCGCAGCATGACTCAAAATTGCTTTCTTCATTTAAACAGACACCAGAACCAGGACACATTTCTTGCAGAAAACCAGCTATCTTTGCTTTAAACGTTTCGTTTAAGAAATTCTCCGTCTGAGCACAAACAACAAGAGCGACAAAGATATCGACCAGAATTAAATCAACCATCGTGCATCTAGAATATAAAACATCCACAGTGACAGTTGTTTTTCCAAGCTACAACAGTGAGAAGACGCAGAGCAGGGAATCCGCATTCAAAAATCAGATACAAACGTACGAACAGGGAGAGGCCTACCCAGGGGAGAGGACACAGCCACAAAACAAAGAGGACCAGGTGGTATACGCGTGGCGGGGACACACAACCAAGATGACCAGAACCAAGCGCTACACACGTGGTGGGGACACACAACCAAGAGGACCAGGCTATACACGCGTAATGGGGACGAACAAAACCAAAAGGACCAGGATCAGGTGATACATGCGTGGTTGGGAAATAAAACCAAGAGGATCATAATACTGATATTACAAATAGTACCAATGGCGATAAATATATCAGACACTTAAGCTGAAGTACTTTAAATGACAATTATGACATAATACAAGCTTAATAATTCGACAATGATTGCTTCGCAGAATTTAATTTAAACGTACATGTACAATAAAGAACTTGACACACTTAACCATTCCTATTCGCTTTGTTTCGGTATGAACGCCGTTTCTCAAAAGTGTGTCAGTAATATACGGCGGTCTATTGACCTATCCAGTGCTTCTAGGTTACCGACCAGTACTAGCCTGCTCATCCGCAAGCTACGGACAACTTATCCACATAAATTCAGTTCAGAGGACAAATTACTTTGAATGGAATTTTGACTTAAGTCAAATTGTCACGGAAGAACATACCCCTCGCCATAGTTTTGAACCCATGACCTTTGGATAAGCTGTCGGCATTTACTTTACAGATTGAGCTAACCGGATCGGCTTAAACATTTCAAACGGCATGTTTTGATTGTTATGACGTCATTTATTTTGGCATCAGCACCGTCTGAGGATGATGACAAATGTGTAAAATTGTCATTTCCTTTTCGTGGTCTTGAAACTCGACTATTAACACCTGCGATTATTGGTTTATAAAGAAAGAACATTTTATTGAGTTAATCACAGGCTAAACCTGTACTTATTCTATAAAAGAGGCAAATGGTGAGAACTCCAGATGAAATAATAGGGAAATAACTCCTGTGGGTATACTTCACTACCACAGAAATAGGAAACTCCAGAATAACGTTTGTATGTCTGCACGGTTACGGTTGAATAAATTGCTTATGTAAGATACATTGACCACTGGGCTCATTGTTTATGTGACAAATTGTCAAATGAAACATGTTTGACCGGGTAGGAGGTAAACGGGTGAAAAGTAAATCAGTTCCAGAACTTCTCACGCATTATTCAAATTCAATACTTGAAAGATTATCAATTTCATTCAAGTTGTTTATGTTGGTACGGAAAATTGTGATCATTATATAGTCTTGCTATTATTATCATTCTAACGGATGTTTAGTATGAAATATACAAATTAAATGGTAATCTTTCAATATGGAAAGTTAACTTTTGTTTTTAACAATGATTGTAACTGAACGATGGAACTACAGCTTTCCAGAACTTGTTTCATCCAAAACTGAAGTTTTATCTCTTGTTTTAATCTGGCCTGTGGAACCGTGAGCATGTTTTGAAGTTTTAAGACTTAGTAACAAAATCGTATAGAATGTATCTGTATTTTTCGGCGCAGCCGTACTAACATGGTTTTGCTATTTGCATATCCGTGTTTTGTAAACCAATAAAATCTTACGTTAACCACCGCGGCAATTTCTCTTCATCCGAAAAATGTTTGTAACCTTGACGCAGATTAGTTAACATTGTGTATAGTGTATTTCAAGTCAGTAGTGTTGTTAGTCATCACCACGGGGAATTGCGGTGTTGGAATTAAAAAGACTTTCAATATGGACTGCGTGGGGAGGCACTGTCTTGTGTATGTGGCGTTCCCTGTAGTTACGTATTCTCTCTCTTTTATGTACCAGTCGATAACATTTATTTTGTTTTAATCAGATAAATCACTATGTTACAAGTTTATTAACCTGAATGTGTGCGTTCACGACTTATGCAATAAATAATAATGAAATATTGAAACAGACTATACTGTGTGTATGACTAATCACACTACGGAGTCTCCTACGCAGTGATCTACCCTTACAGGTATCGGAGTTTCTGTAGTTCAGCTAATTGAATGACCGACATTCGTAACATTAAGGCATTTTTATGTTGTACAGCACATTTTAACCATAAGATTGAAACAAATTTGCATACTTCAAGTTGCGCCGACCATCTTTTTTAAAGATATTTCTTGTTATTACTTTTTTAACGGATTATATTTTATCGCATTATAATAAACGGCATCTCGTGACCAGAATGAATGCATCGCTACAAATTGAAAAAGAAATAGAATAGCGTGTATTTGTTAGTAGACCCGATGCTATAAGGATACGGCATGTCGCAAATGAAAATAGGATGTTATATTTAAGTGTTTGCTATCTATCTGTTGAGTATCATGGTTCAAACACCACGCCCTCCAAACACGCGTTTTTCCTCAAAATTGAGAACAGTGTAATCGAAGCGAAAGAGTTTTCCGATATGCAGCGCGAGTGGGTTTCGGTTAGTCAAAGGTGAGTTTTGTCGTATATTGTTTCTTTGAAGAAAAAGCAGTAATTGTTTTTCAAAAATCGTGCAATGTAGTACCATTTTTGAATACTTGTTCTTGATGCAGAACCCAGTCTTAGTTTGTAAATTGATTCCTGGGTGGCGCTAGAACTTTTACAACTTTCGCAGGTCAGTGTCAGAAATTTCGAAAATGTCATATTCGGTTCATATTGTATAAAATTCCACCAAGATAGCCAACGAAACGGTGCCTATGACTCAACCCATGTCCGTTTGGTACTCTGTCACTCAATTTGTTGGATACGTCGGTAAGAGAAAAATGATTTTAGCTCAAATTTTGTTATGTGAAAAAGCTCAAGGGCAGGAGAAGCGATCGAAAGGAGGTGCAGTGCTTGCGTTAATACTTGGTCCATCATAACCTTTTATTTCACATTTCATGAACCATCAATGTTGTAGGTGTTGTATATACTGAAACCCGTAATTCGTTGATATTCACCAACCAAAAATATCTTGGTGTTCAGGGACGTAGCTTCCTATAGGCCGTGTAGGCCGCGGCCTACACATTTCCCCAGAAAGTCGAAAAAATAAAAATGCCAAAAAATGCAATAAAAATCGGAGGGTAGAGGGGTAGCGGTAGATGGAACAGCAGAAACAAGACTTGCCAAGAATAGACAGTGATTGATTTGTCGGAATCTACACGACAAGGCCGTAGATGTTAGCGCCGATTTTGACATACAACCATCAAAGCCGAGAAGAGCTGGTCGACAGCAGAACAGAGCTAACCCTAATGTCCAAACGGTGTCCGATTACTACAGGGTCACTTTGTATAATGTCTTCCTGGACCATTTAGTTCAGGAAATGGAAGCTCGCATCCTGGGTAATGAAGATCGGTACTGTGCGCAACACTTATTGCCTTCCAAACTGGCTGACCTGCGGGATAATATGCTGCCGACAATATATGCCGCCTTTGCCCCCGACCTTCCTCAAACATACGAGACATTCAAGTCGGAAATTGATAGATGGAGAATTAGATGGAGTATGACAGACATTAAGGCTTCAAGACTCCAAGACACCGACGTCGACGTCGACCACATGTGAAACTACATTCAGTGGAATGAAACGCATAAAGAACTATTTGCAAACAACAATGACGTCTGACAGGCTGTCGTCGTTAGCCCTGATCCATGTACACAAGGACATGAACATCGATGTTGACCAAGTGATTAACGTGTTTGCCTCAGAGTAATGCAGAAAACTAGACTTTTTCTAAATTGACGTTGGATAAGTGTTACTTTGACATTGACTTGGAACGCATTCAGATGTTGAAAGTTGATGTCGCTAGTTTTTCCTCTTGTCTTTTATTTGCAATAATCACTGATATTTTATGAATTTCAAAAACATTTATAAGGTATACAAAAGACTCGAGGGTTAAAGCATATTGTTTAACATAACGGCATAGCATATATTTAATTCAACAACATAATTATGTTAATGCAGAAAACAAACCTCAAGTGGAAAATAGCCAGTAAATAGTGTATTAATTAACAATATAAAATCAACGGACAGTTGCTGTCAAATTTATTCCAAGCACGAGACTTAAATCTAAGTAAAATGTCATGACATATATGGTCTATGAAACATTCTTATTTGTACCAAATATACGCCAAAACGCACCTCTGACATTCTAGGGTCAAACATTTTTCTGGGGGAGCATGCCCCCAGACCAACCCAGATCTTGGCCTACACATTCGTTTCATCCAAGCTACGCCCTGGTGTTAAAATCAGTATGTTTTGGTTATATTTCTGTCCGTGTAAAGAGTTTTATCAGACGCCAATGCAATAAACTATATAGTTACAGTATAATCTCAATCGGTGCCGGTTTGGTTCTGATGTGCGTAGTTAAAGTTACTGCGATGGTACATGTGGGTAACATACTTGTTTCAAGTAATAGTAGTAATAAATTGGTTAATACAAGCAGAATTTGACAATGGCATTTTGAAGGGATTGTTATTAAGAAATAACAAATACATTTATTTGACCTGATTATTCGCAGAATAATTGACAGGATCGATTTCAGATATGTATGGAAGTGGCACGATCGACACAGTCTCATATGAAATATCGGATATATCCGCATCTGAAAGACGCATCATCACCCCCCCCCCAGACATTTAATTAATCAAATAGACGTAGCAGGCATCGTGAATGTGAACGCCATGGAGTTTTACAAATCAATCCTGATAAAATATTGTTATGTAATGTCGCTTTTTGCAACAGTGCGGTAACTAATAATGCCGGTAATAATGATATCGCACTGTTAGTTTATGCACACGGTCCTTTGATAATTAAGCCCCCCCCCCATTTTAGCTCCAACTCTTCAAACTTAGAAGAAACTATGATACAAAATGTAAGTTTTATTGCAACCACAAATGTTCAAAATGTTAATCACTAGTGAAAGGGTAAATTATAAATATTAATCGCAATATTTAATTTGGTACCCTCGTTTCATAAAATTGACATAAAACTAAATGAAATGGAAACAAATCAACAAATAAGGACACAATGTAACAATTAACACTATTATTCAGTAGGTATTTTCTACATGTATATATGACTGGCTGTGCGCATCGAATTCACGTTGATAAGGTGTAACGTTGAGAACGCATTGTTCCCTCCTTGAGAGTCATTCGTATGAAGTACTACAAATGTATACTACAACATGTGTTTATTATATTCTTTTTCATTTTGTAAATAATCATACACCGTATATTTAGTTTTCTATGTCAGTAATGGTATAATAAAAATTAAAAACTTTTCAATTCAACACAAACCATTTTAGTTTAAAAAAAACACTTTCTGTTCGTTTGATATTGACACGTTTCTTAACCAAAAGAAACTGACTTTATTTATCAAAACGAAAGTAGGCATTTTGACTGATCGGGGAGCATTTCTGATTTATCGTTTTGTTATCTAGCACGGACTGACATTGGGTTCCATTACACAAACAACTTTTGTCTTATGTGCTTGCATGTCAGAAATTGTCACATTCAACAATTTATGCCTAGAAGTCTTCAGTGGCACTGTAATTTCTTAGAAGATAGATAGCATTTTAATGCCTTAATTATTGCAAATTATGTCGAATTCAGTGAAAAAGTATTTCCGTGAACAAGCATGTCAGTCCTTACCTTCTATATAATATTTCGTTTACATAAATTAATTACATGAAAAATGTAATATCGCTTCAAGAAAATCCTGCCGATTACCTAAACTGAACTCTCATAACAGGGAACTATATAATCAAAATTAATAATCTGTGGCATTATTCAAAAACTCTTAAGCCCAAAACTGTTTCATACTTATAATGTTTATGAATAAGGCCCCTTAAAAGAATAAATAAAGGAAAAGGTTACTTACTTGTATTCAGGTATTGCTATCTTTGTTACGAAGAATGCGCTGTCCGTGTATACTTGCCCGCGTTCTTATGTGTCCTTATATACTATATAACGGAACATTAATTAGCCAATGAAAAAAGAAGAGAATATCTGTGCGTAGAGATGTCGATACTTTGGATATACCCTCCTATTTTAATTCTCTACTTATTACTTATCATACGTATATACGCGAAGGCCTTTATGATAACCAATTTAATGTTTTGAATTTTAGTGTAACTGATAGCGACTCATGTTGAGAGTGCGTAGAATATGATAAATCAGCGACTAATATTAAATTTTGTATCAATGTACATATAGGTTTGAGCGTAAAATGAAATCTTGGCGTTATTATTAAGTCTAGGTGTGACACCAAGACCCAAAAATTACTCCCGTTTCCCGTTTTATCACTCTTAAATCTCAGAGAAAATGAACCAAAAAGAATATTCAGCACTCATTTGACGGTTTCATGCATTATTCAGACTCAAATGTCCAAATTCAGATTCATCGGAGTAATTGTGTGACTTGATTGCTGAGTGTAAGTATCTGTGATAACGTGAAATATCATAAAAATGCACTGATGATACTTGCCTGTAAACCTGGACCCGTGTTCACTATCATTTAAGCTTAAATTTGAGTCTTAGTCTTAAACATGTTTCAAATTGGTTGAACACGAAATCACTCCTAAAAATCTCTACTATTGCTACTTAACCATTCATACCAGCTTTCTTGACCCAACAATTATAAATTTCCTCGAAATAAAAGCTTTAGTCTCAAACTGTTATTTGAGTCTGAAGTCTGAATTTTTAAGTGAATACAGGCCCTGGTTAAAGACAGATCTTCGACATGTGGTGCACAGTTTGTACCCAAAGGAATAGCCATGACTAGGGTGACGACACGCGGCAATCATGTACGCATACTTAATTGTCTCACACAAAGGCGAAACTGTCACGAACACCAGAAAACATCCATACAATGAAGTGGTCCACAACGGCATCTATGAAAAATATTTCTTTCGGATTGCATCACAGGAAAGTCATTTTTTCTCCAGCAAAAGTCTTTTGTATAAGACTTATCGGTTTTATTTTGTAATATTATGCTTTAATCTCAAACCATGGTGCAGGTACAGTTACACAATTAAGTGTGCATGGTTTCTAGCAATGTACGGTCGGACTTCGTTCATTCGAATTCTACGGGTCCAAACCCCACTTTGATTCTCCTAGTTATTCCTTATGGTCTGCCAGGCCATTCCTTGCGCCTCAGTTCCTTAACGTATGTACCCTTTAACCTCCTCATGTGCTTTATGTTTTATGGATTCTTGTTTTCCAGGAGGTCTGTGTGGGGAGGCGTAGTCTTCTGTATGTGACGTTCCATGTAGCTACTTATTCTCTCTCTTCTAATATAAAGTAATTGAATTTCTTTGTCTTGATATAATTACAAATTTGTTTTGTTCGCATATAATCAAAGAATAACGTATTGAAATATGAAACGTGTATATGCGCTTTGTTTAAATATATTAATTTACTAAGTCAGTTATTATACATCAAACATAAATGAACAGTTTGCCTTCATAACGCCATTGTCCGATGATTCGTGTTCCTCAAAACATGACTTTAATTCATAGGTTAATATCAGTTATAATACAATGTACGTGTGTAGTTCATTTGTATTTTATGATGAGAACATCAGGTGAGCTTTTTATAAGATTATATTTTTAATTGAATTCATCTCATGCGGTTTATCATTAAAGACAGGAAATGTTTGTCCTTAAATGAATAATTACACTCAGTATGAGTAATCAAAGCGCTGTTAGCGCTGGAGGCCTGGCGCTGCAGATAGCTGTATTGTGGAATTGCTTGCCCTGTGTTCATCTAGTTACTTGTATGTAAACAAATTATCATATTAACTTCTCTTTTCCATATCATGTTACCAGTATTTTTTCCATTAGTTATTTTGTGCAGACTTCTTAACATTATAAGAACATTCACAATATGTATGTTACTGCATTTATCAATCACTATTGAACAGAAAGTTGGCAATTTGAAGAAACAAAAAATATGACAATCAGTCACCATGTATCCGGTATGGCTAATAGTTTCAATGTTCAAGTTTTTGTTAGTGAGAATTGCATGTATACTACTTTTTATTTCTAACACTACCTAGACATACTCCGGATTAGTATAAATATGGGTATAATATATTTCCCTTTATCCCTGCGGTACAAACAAAAATATACCGCTGCCGGTAAAAGCACACACAATTATGTTAAGTATTTTTTAATAACAAAGGAATGGAGAGAAAGTATAGTAGCCTATGCTATCGATTAAAATGTTTTTTATATCGATATAAATATAAAAAATAGATTTTCCATACCCACCCCTTGTTTCTGTTTTTGTTATTTTGGAATGAAAACTTAACTACATGTGTTTTTTTAAATTCTCGATATCATGATGTACATTTGATTATTATCTTTGTATACATGTCTTTCCTTTTCAAAATGAACGCTTGTGCAATTAGCCTGATTTACCGGACAACATGTACACTTTGACAGTACCAAAAGTTCAAATAACCTCATAATTTTTCAACATTTTTACAAAATTATAGCTGTATTAGTTGAAGGACCCTATAGCGATAAAACAGTAAACATTTCATCTTGCTATATCATGTAAATAGATAATTATTGCTAAAAAGCAAATATTGCTATTTCCTTCTGCCTATATCGCCTTAACATCGTGCTCAAATCGCAATGAAAACAAAGACCGGATTAAACGCCTGACCGAACTTCAGGGGCCTAATTCACACACGTTTCTAGGACCTTCTAAATCTTAGACTTATATTAAGACTTAGGCTTAGACTTATCAATAATTAGTTTAATTTACAAAACTGCTTTAGAAATCTATATTTCAAAATCTATATTTCAAACTTAGACATATGACGGTAAGTCTGAAATCCTTAGTCTACTTTTAATAGACTCATATGGTTATAAATTAATAAGGTTGCCGTCAAATAGTAGGCCTATATACGTCAATATTTCATAGCAAGAATATCGCTGTAGTTCATGTACGAGGTCGTATGCCTCCAGTACCATTGTAATCAATGGTTAATTGTAAACAAGACCCCCTCTGTTTAAATCCAGTTGTAGGGGTATGGTTCCGATCGAAGTTTTATCAGTCAGTTTAAACTGTATATACAGTGTAAAAATTAGGAATTTTGCATGCCTGATGATGGACAGTATGCATAATATCATAATGATTTCCTATATTTATCAAGCTTAACCGTGAGCGCTCATTTTACCTCCGATTTATCCACAAGTCAACGTGAAAGTAGAAGCTACTGTGATGACATCACATTTCGCGTGTGCGTTCTTACAGGTTGTTAACATGAGTAGATCTACTTTATTAGTTCTGTATCTTAGATGTACTTTAAAGGTGGAACCCATCTGAATATTACCTAGCAAAATACAATTTCTGATGCAAAATCTTAGACTCAAGGGTTAAAGTTGCCTACGTCGTAGACAAAATCCAAACTTAGCTATGTTGGTCGGTAAGTAAGCTACGTAACTCGATTTGGGTAAGTCTAAGACAAAGTCCAAGTCTAACTCAAAGTCTAAAATAATTATTCGTGAATAAGGGCCCAGTAGTACCTAAAATATGACTTTGCTCGTACCGCTGGTAAAAAGTCCATCTTAGCGAATTCCGGAATACATCTATTAACGTGATTAACAGGCGATAGACTCCGCCTACCAATAGTGCCACTTGCATACACATGTACTAGACGTGTATCGAAATTCACGAGGGTGCTGAAGGGGCGTTCAATGTAATTAATGTATAAATCGATCGAATTTTAATATCATCGTTTAAAGCAGGAAATCGCCGAACTGGCCAATCGCAATTTTATCGCCACTTTGATCACAAATGCGAAAATCGGTTACGGTACCGTTTGACAGCGTGGTCCGTGACTTTTTAAGACCTATTTGGAGCCCCTTTCAGAGAGAGATTCTCTTGCATGAGAGCAACTACTTTTACGAATGAATTCCACCGTACAATCAACTGCGCAATATACGACGAGCTATTTTCATGAATGAAATTGTAGTAGAGGCTAACAATAGCGCATGAATATCACTGTATCGGAATGAAAATTATACCCATGTATAAACCAATGTGCTATAAAGGATTAAAAATTCTTAAATATTGACCCAATATGCTTTTCTAATATATTTTAACACTGTTCAACGATTTTATTATGCGATGTAAAGTGGCATGTGCTGAACTACTAACTCCCCGAGTATTGAACTGTGTACTTCGGACTTTGGGAAATAAGGCCAATTGGACAGCATCTGAAATGTAGCATAGATACCATGGCCTTGGGCTAACGCCCCAGGCCAAAAACTGATGATAGCTTTTGTGCAGTATATAGTTGACCGTCAGAGTGACTTATTGACCTTAGATTCGTCTTTCATACATATTGTCAAAGCGGCATATCATATGTATGTACTTAATCTACAATCGGACCTCGTTCATTCAAATACATCGGGTCCGAAATTGTAATTCGAATAACACATGGTTTCGAATAGACCAATTAAATTCGATATACCTAAAAGATACATCGGGACCTGATATTTATTATAAAAATAAGCTTCTTTCGGTTTAAAAATAAGTCATTATCAAACTAACTAAATGTAGTTTTGTAAAATATATTGCAATTTGTGGTTTGATTACCATGTAAGCAATGTGAAAAAATACCATGCCACTTAAAAACAAGTCTTTTTTTTGTCTCCTACAGTTGTAATTTCCGCCTTTGCTTGAATCTGTGTTTGTTTATAGATGTGTAAAGATGAGAGCTGCTATGGGATTAACAACCTCTTCTTGGACTTTAACACACATTTAGACAGAAAGCTTACTGCCCACCTTGTTATCTCGGTTGGTAGAGCTTTGGGGTCACACTCGGGAGGTCCGGGTTCGATCCCCGGTTGAGGATGGTGTTATTCTTACATGCCATTTGGCTATGGTCATTGTTCGCTACCTTTAATTTATGTAGAGAAAGTGTCAGCTGCTTATGGAAGGGCAAGTTAGTACAGCTTGATAATTAATCCCATGAAAACTGAAAAGGTCAACTAACAAATTAGCCAAGAAGACAAAGTTAATGTACCTCAACACAGAGAGACTGCCTGTCATATGTGTAGAAGGTAAACAACTGGATACAGTAGACTCATTTAATTACCTAGGAAGTTGTATAACAACAGAAGGTGGTGCTGAAAGAGATATAAAGGTCAGAATAGGAAAAGCTAGATCAGCATTCATTAGATTAGGAAACATCTGGAAAACAACAGCCTTTTCAAAGAAGACTAAGCTTAGACTTTATAGCAGCTTTGTACTATCTGTGCTCCTATATGGCTCAGAGTGCTGGAGAATGACTTCGAAAGACATCAACAGACTCTCCAGCTTCCATAACATTTGAGGAAGATAATGAAAATATTCTGGCCGAACAAAATCTCCAACAAAGACCTACATGACATCACAAACACCAATGACATGGAGACTTTGTTGATACAAAAGAGATGGAGGTGGCTTGGTCATGTTCTACGCAAACCATCTGAAGACATGACCAAGGTAGCCCTTAGATGGACACCAGAAGGAAAAAGAAAAAGAGGAAGACCGAAAACAACTTGGAGGCGTACAATAGAAAATGAATTAAAGGAAAGAGGATATACCTGGGGTACAGTAGAAAGAAAAGCAAACAACAGAGAAGAGTGGATGAAACTTGTCCTTGCCCTATGTACCACCAGGTATAGCAAGGACTTAGTAAGTAAGTAACCAATTATGACAAAAGAGAGACAATAAGTTGCTACAGTGAACGCCACATACATACTAGTAAGACAGCGCCTCTCCACACAGACCTGCGGGAAAACAACAAGCTATAAAACATAAGGCACTTGATGCTCAAGGGTTCATACGTAAGGGAACAGAGACGCAAGGAATGGCCTGGCCGACTATAAGGGATAACTAGGAAACACAAAGAGGCCAAACAGTGGGGGGATTAATGGATGGAAAATATCACAGGACAAGTCAGGACAGCTGTCAACAATAGGCCGAAACTGGACAGAAAATAGCATGAACACTATATAAAGTGAAAGAATTGCACAGGGGAAAGGGAAATATAACATATATTAAGAAATAATAACCATGCAGCGAATTACAGCATTGGAACTGTCAAAATAATAAAATATAAGAACAGTAATTGTTGTGCTATACTATTAAAACACCTGTAATTTATCTGCTGAAGAGTGGTAATGTCAATGAGAATCATGAAGAAACGAAACAACCATTCCAAATGAACAAACAAAAATCAATTTGAAATTTGAAATATTCAAACAAATGCATCAAGTTAAACGTATTCGAAATATTAAAATGTATGGGTTAGCAATGAACAAAGCACGTGTGGGGAACTTAGCCTGTTCGGGTTGTTACCATGGACCGGTTATCATATATATGCACATATATGCACCACATTGTGCCTCAATCGTTCACCACTGTGGAAAATGTCAAGATGGGTCTGCTTTAGGGACAAGCTGTATCGGAAGAAATATTACCCAAGAGTCGATACACGAACAAACCTTAGAAGTCCTGGAAAAACCGAACACCTGTGAAAACCGAACGATCGATCCGGTCCGGAAGAGGTTCGGTTTACACAAGTTTCACTGTATTTTCTGAATATGATTATGACCTGAATTGACAGGAAACGTCAAACAAGATAAATGTTTTCAGATACTAGACAAGTTAAATTTTTTAACCAATGTTTTTCAGATAATTTTAAAGATAATATTTCTGCCGTATACCGATCGAAAGTGCTAACTCGCTAGTAATATTTCACATAGTTTATAAAATACCTGCCGCATTTATGATTCACATATATTGAACTGTTGAAATAGATGTAAACCCGTCAAAGTCACGTTCATCGTCATATCACTTTTTCATAATATTGTGAAGATTCTCAAGCTACAACATGTGGATTAGCTCTTCGATCAGTATAAAGTATACGCCAACGCAAAGAGGGTAAATGAAGCTGTTAATATTCAGTCTTGTTTTATATGAGTATTTAATAAACGGAAGACAATTTTGATAACAGGACCTTCAATCAATAATATAAAATGACCTCATTGCCTCAGTTTCAGAGTATCGTGTACTGAAAGAGGCTTGAAAAATGGCAGACGTTCGAGCGACCAATGGATGACGGACGGCAACTGATCACACCATCTTTGTCTAAACAATATTTTATTCCAGCGATCATGAATTCCAATGTCTCTATGAAGAACAGTCTGATTATTTCACTTCAGGTTCTATCGGGTACTTCTGAGTCTATCGTCGATAGCGTTCTAATTGGTCATGAGATAACTTTTTTCTTTCAGCGGCTGGTAAAGGTGCGGGTGTTACTTCTAGCGAAGCTGCATCTGCTGCACATAGTCCGTCACGGATCCTGAAGTCGTCTACTGAGATATCTTCCTCGTACCCAACTTCTGTTGCATCACCAAAAATGAACAGGAAAGAAGAAATATCTTTTAAAAACAAGAGTGGCGAAAATTGAAATAAGCAAAGATGTTGTAGTTTTGATGGTTAAAATTGAGTTACCTTTCAGAGATTTCAATAAAATCACACATGTTAGGTTGTTTATTGTTTTTAATTAATGTGTTGAATCCGTTAGACTATTACAACTTTAAAAACATACTAATTACTGTTGAATTTGTCTGATTAAATAACATTGATAAATTTAACTTTTTGTTATTTCGATTCATAAAGTACATAGAACTGCGACAATAAGTCGTCAGTTATTAGAACTCTAGTTCTGTCCGTAAGTATGTTTAACATAATCATAGAGACGTATGTCCACATTCAAACCATAATTTAGAAAATACTAATCCATTCATTCCCAGTTCAGCATTCACAATGTGCAGATTTAAACAAGTAAGTGTCCAGTTTACAAACGAAAATTTGTTTCGACGTTTAATTTTTACGCACCGCTGTGACTCATGTAGCAAAAAGTGAGCACAATACGGTTGGGCCGTAAAAAGGGCAAATCTTTACTAAAACTTCGGTAAAAATGTTTATTTTAACTGATTATCTAGCATTGAAATTCCGACAAACTTTTTCGCCGATTTTATCGTCATAAGAATATGTTATTGCAGCGCTTAGGTTATTGAAATGAAATGACAAGAAACACTTTAGCATATACATATACTGTAAATATATACGTTATTGACCTCAATAATACTCTTTCTGAGTACTTGAACATTCAAGGTCCGTAACCAAATGGTGCTCTATTGTTCTTGAAGCTATTTCAGATCTGACATTGACTTTTTTATTCGAACAATTAACCACAACTGTCGGACTCAAATTGTATGTCTTCACTCGTCCAAGACAAATGTCTTTGAAAATGATTTCCAGAACCATGTGTATCCTTTAGACACCAGGTTGACCCTTATTAGTTGTAGAATGGGTGTTTTTGTCTCTCACATCAGCAATGTAGGCTCTTGCGGTAAATATCGCCCCAGATTTGACGTGAGAAATATCGTACACACTTTGCAACATTATATATATGCAATTGTAACTACCGAATCGGTGTTGATAGTTCAGAGTTCTAAATCATCTAACCCCGCATACGTGTCTCTGTACTCCGACTTTTCACGCGTCTTCGTAACAGAGCCACGCACGTCAAGCCTATAGTAAAAAGGTGGGATTTTGCCGCATGATTTTAACGGCACTTTTCTTGCGTCTTTATTATCGACCGAACAGACTTTTGAGAGTACGGAAAAACTGTAGCAATCTTTCAAGAGTAGAAGCAAACAAAAATCGACTTCCACGGTGCAGCTGAGTGCCTCACAATCACCTCGACAAGAAGACAGGGGTCAGATGTTAATGACTGCAAAACACTTGTCGCTAAGGTATCTGTCAATCTAACGTAAGTCCGCCCACGGTGCGCAAGTAAACTATCTACCTTACAAACGGGATGTTGAAATTCGCGCTCCCCGTCAAAGTAGCACTACAAGATGGATTTTAACATTGAAACAACCTTTGATCGAATTCGTGGTATATAACACTTACCATATTGGCTAAAGGAGGAGCAAATAATAGTAATATCGACGGTGATCTGGGTAGGGTAATAGCTAAGTGTGCACCGCCTCCTTGGCAACTCTCCCATCTTCTTATTTAACAGGTGTTCGACTCAAGTCGTATCCATAAAAACCTTGTGTTGAAAAGACAAATAAATCAACGAAAAGCTTCAATTTTCTGTCGTACAGTTTTTTATTGCATGCAAAGCATTTATATGTTCACGAAATTAAGAGTAAATACAGTGGAAAGACCGACGGTGTCCAACTTCTATTTACTTTTGTGAATGGTTTAGCAGGACGTTGTACAGCGACAGTATTGAGATGTGCCGTCCGTGGTTGGACTATAAATCATCTATCTTTCTTTTTTAATCCTGTTAAAGACGGGACATACTCTGAATGCACTTGCGGCAGATGGGCAAGTAGTGTCCACTAAATTGTCTGCTGTATAACTTACACAGTTTGTATCGAATTTTGACCAAACCTGCTGCAAATGTTAATTGACATACTTTCTCAGCCAAGTTTGATAATGAGCCAAGTGGCCATTGTCACTCTTGAGTTATGGCATTTTGATTTTCCAAAATTTGACTACATTAGCATTGTCTACTCTCGAACTTAAAACAGTTCTAACCCATTCTTCACCATACATGTTGTGAATTATTATTGGCACAATATCTGGTCCATGTTTGATAACCAGCCAAATTGCCCCTGTTTCTCAAAATTAAAGAAATTGGAACCAGCTGTACTAGGATTGCAGGGTACTTTAAATACTGATCACAGCATACCAAATATTAATTTCTTGTAAATAATGAACTAAAGACCTGTTTCCAAAAAAATGCACATACAAGTACATCATTGTTCATGAAATTGCGCTAAAATTCATGTTGTAAGGTCTGGATCTGTTGTGAAGTAGTATTTTGATATCGACTCTGTAAAAAAATTCTTCACTTTGTTTTTTTCAGACAATCTGCCATTTAGAGAAGGTAAGGGTTTATTTTTAGTCATGTTTTTTATTACAATTTAAGAGATTAATCATATATAGATACTACAGAAGGGATAGAGAAGGGGAGATAACGTTGTTTTATATATAGATACTACAGAAGGGATAGATAAGGGGAGATAACCTTGTGTTATATATATATAGATACTACAGAAGGAATAGATAAGGGGAGACAACCTTGCTTTATATATAGATACTACAGAAGAGATAGATAAGAGGAGATAACCTTGTTTGATATAAAGATACTACAGAAGGGATAGCGAAGGGGAGATAACCTTGTTTTATATATAGATACTACAGAAGGGATAGATAAGGGGAGATAACCTTGTTTTATATATAGATACTACAGAAGAGATAGCGAAGGGGAGATAACCTTGTTTTATATATATATATACTACAGAAGGGATAGAGATGGGGAGATAACCTTATTTTATATATACATATATATTACAGAAGGGATAGGGAAGGGGAGATAACATTGTTTATATATATATATACTACAGATGGGATAGTAAAGGGGAGATAACATTGTTTATATATATATATACTACAGATGGGATAGAGAAGAGGAGATAACCTTGTATATATATATATATATACTACAGCTGGGATAGAGAAGGGGAGATAACCTTGTTTTATATATATATACTAGAGATGGGATAGGGAAGGGGAGATAACATTGTCTTATTTATATATAATACAGATGGGATAGAGAAGGGGAGATAACCTTGTTTATATATGTAGATACTACAGATGGGAGAGAGAATGGGAGATAACCTTGTTTGATATATCGATACTACAGATGGGATAGAGAATGAGAGATAACATTGTTTGATATATAGATACTACAGATGGGATAGAGAATGGGAGATATAACGTTGTTTTACATATAGATACTACAGAAGGGATAGAGAAGGGAAGATAACGTAGTTTTATATATAGATACTACAGAAGGGATAGAGAAGGGGAGATAACCTTGTGTTATATATATATAGATACTACAGAAGGGATAGAGAAGGGGAGATAACCATGTTTTATATATAGACACTACAGATGGGATAGCGAAGGGGAGATAACCTAGTTTTATATATATAGAGATACTACAGAAGGGATAGAGAAGGGGAGATAACCTAGTTTTATATATACATATATACTACAGAAGGGATAGGGAAGGGGAGATAACATTGTTTATATATGTAGATACTACAGATGGGAGAGAGAATGGGAGATAACCTTGTTTGATATATCGATACTACAGATGGGATAGAGAATGAGAGATAACATTGTTTGATATATAGATACTACAGATGGGATAGAGAATGGGAGATATAACGTTGTTTTACATATAGATACTACAGAAGGGATAGAGAAGGGAAGATAACGTTGTTTTATATATAGATACTACAGAAGGGATAGATAAGGGGAGATAACCTTGTGTTATATATATATAGATACTACAGAAGGGATAGAGAAGGGGAGATAACCATGTTTTATATATAGACACTACAGATGGGATAGCGAAGGGGAGATAACCTAGTTTTATATATATAGAGATACTACAGAAGGGATAGAGAAGGGGAGATAACCTAGTTTTATATATACATATATACTACAGAAGGGATAGGGAAGGGGAGATAACATTGTTTATATATATATATACTACAGATGGGATAGTGAAGGGGAGATTAAATTGTTTATATATATATATACTACAGATGGGATAGAGAAGGGGAGATAACCTTGTTTATATATATATACTACAGATGGGATAGAGAAGGGGAGATAACCTTGTTTTATATATTTATACTACAGAAGGGATAGAGAAGGGGAGATAACCTTGTTTTATATATAGATACTAGAGATGGATAGAGAATGGGAGGAGATAACCTTGTTTTATATATAGATACTAGAGATGGGATAGGAAAGGGGAGATAACATTGTCTTATATATATATAGATACTACAGATGGGATAGAATGTGAGATAACCTTGTTTGAAATATATAGAGATACTACAGAAGGGATAGAGGAGGGGAGATAACCTTGTTTTATATATTTATACTACAGATGGGATAGAGAAGGGGAGATAACCTTGTTTTATATATAAATACTAGAGATGGGATAGAGAAGGGGAGATAACAATGTTTTATATATATATAGATACTACAGAAGGGATAGAGAAGGGGAGATAACCTTGTTTGATATATAGATACTACAGCAGGGATAGAGAAGGGGAGATAACCTTGTTTTATATATATATACTACAGAAGGGATAGATAAGGGGAGATAACTTGTATTTTACATTCTCCTGTGGTTCTGATATAACTTCTGTCAGGTGTCCATAGTGGCAAACTTTATTACTTGAGTAAACTTTTAAAATACAGAAAAACATAACACACAGTTCAGAAAAAGCAATAAGAAAAATGGCCATTTTGGGGAAGGGGGTTAGGGGCTGCTTTATGTATGTGTAGACAAAACTTGTTGTATTCAGTTTCATATACATAATTATTGCGTTATGAAAAATCCTCACAATATACTCCATTTGCTTTTGCAAATCATAACTCTCTCGGAACACAATACATCCCGTACCCCACCTGGAATTACTTACTATTTTTATTATTTTACCAATGCCCCTTGTCTTAATTGTGCCATTACATCATTCCCTCACTTGTTCTATGGCACCTAATATTATTTTTGCCCCAGGGGAATAATATATTTCGTCCTGTTTGTGGTCTACAGCAGAAAATGCTAATTCCCCACTTCCGGAATCTATTAGAAAATCCAGCCAAAGTATTTTTCCTGGGTCCTGGAATGATTAGGCATGTCAAATGTATACCCCCTGCCTCCACATTAACTCTGTTTTATTTGTAAACCATACTTATTATGTAAACAAGTATACATATAAATATACAGGATAATGAAAATTTGAATATATAAACATGGTGTATTAGGACTTTGTTATCAGCTAGAGTACCCCGAGTTCACTGTATCAAGGTTTTTCCTAGGATTTATCAGTTAGGGATCCTTGGACCCTTGTTTTGGACAAATTAGGGGTCCTTAGTAATTTTGCTGGGTCCCAGATATGCAGATATACTTGACAAACATTTATATTAGGGGTCCCGGGGATACACAGTATGCGGTTAATGGGAGTCCCTATAAAGAAAAGGGAGGCAGGATTTTTGCGTTTGGGAAATCCCTGCTGTACGTGATAGTACACCCAATACAGTAAATTCTTCATGTTGCGATTTACTGAAGACTTTCCCAAATATTCACCATGTAAAAATAATGTGTTCTTCTATATTGGGATATTGTGCATTTTTTTCTCTAACATTCACATGTTTTCTGCCATTGTGTGTAAGATGTGTTTCATCCTATACACTGTTTATTTGTAAGCATGGTTGGCAATTGTACCTTATTTGCATCCCCCACCTTGAGCATAAAACGTGAAGAAAAAATCAAGTTCTGATTTATTGCAAACATTTATCTGGGAGGGGTGCTTATTGATGTTAACAACTTGTGTTTGAACATTTCATTATCATTTGTGGAGTAGATTGTGAATTATTTCGATGATGTGATGATGTAATGAAATAGTCAGTTGTATTGTATCTGAAGAAATTTTTCATGCATTTTACATTGTGTGTACATGTATTTCTTGTCCCCCTCTAAGAGAGAGAGAGGGGGGGGGGGCATAGTTTATCGTTGTCTGTCTGTTTCTATGTGAAAAAAAACATAAGTCATATACTTAGGAGCAATGTTTTAAGGAAGGAAAAAAAACAAATACATGTAGGAACTTCCGTCCGTCCAACTGAAGTTTGTGTCACTCATATCTCAAAAAGTATTTGACCTTCATAGGAATGTTAGTCATCATGTAAAAGTGTGTGTCTGTTTTTTTATTGGATATATTCAGTAAGAGCAGGGTTATGTCCCTTGATTTTGAATGCAATACTTACAATATCAGTTAAAGAATGAATGTACATGTACCATGATTATATACTTGTTTTATGCATGCATTTAAATGTTTTCAGCGACTTATAATTAAAGGTAGATAGTGTTGATTTCTTGGTCAAAATATGCTTGGTCAACACCTGTATTGGACTTGTGGTTTGCAGTTCCAGGAAACTTGTAAGAAAACTTATAAAGCAATTGTTTATACTACAAGACTCGTATGTCCGTATGAAGACGTTACAATGCCACTTTCTCAAATTATTACTCTGCATTAAAGTTTGGTAAAGAATGAGGCAATCTACCTTCATCATTTCACAAGAAAAAGTCATTTAATGGCAGAATCTGGATTATCAATCAAAATTTAAGAATTATTGACATTTCTAAAGTGCATGTTATCATATATATTGAGGTGGAGGATAGGTTACCATAGCCAATTGTCCCGGAAGGACATGACCTTCCATGCCCTGGAATCGAACCCGGACCTCCGGGATAACAGCCTAACACTCTAACCACTGAACTTACCAAGCTGGCTTGTTGAGTCATACATTACTTGTTCGTAATTTAATCGAACTAGACACGCGGTTACAAAATCAATATATTGCATGTAGTGACTGTTCCTGTGTTTTCAATAATTATTGCCTTTTAATTGTATTCTGTTTTACATATGATATCATTTTGAAATAAAATGTTATTTTTCTGTTAAAAAAGGTATGTTTTCATCCTATAGGGCTATTTTACAGTGTTGTATAGACGAAATATCATTTATTATACTGAGTTATGTAAAACAGCAAACAACTAACACTATTTACAAATCAGACCCACTGGGCCTATATATCGCCAAAAAAAACAACAACATAAATTTACAATATTTATTTTGTGTATTTACACACACTATACAACATTATACAAAACATATTACAAAAAATACAAGAATGGAACAAATGAAGTAAATAAACTAAATAAGTTACTTGATGGCTTAAATTCAGCATTTTATTCAGGTGATTAACGTCCATGTTTGTACATTGAGTTAATACGGCTGTATTGTTTTTTATGGTGGCCAAGGGAGAGCTTATAGTCGCCGCTTTGTTCTTCCTGTCCCTCCTGTTGTCTGTCCGTCTCACCCCTTTTTGGGATAATATCTTCAAAACTACGTTCGGGATTGCAATCAAACTTCATTGACAGAGAGCAATAAAACTCTAATAGTGCACGTAATCCACATAAATAGGTAATGAGTTCGCCTGTTTGATTATTTGAGGGGTCATTGTGGTGTTTGTTCAATCTTGGGCACTAAAGCTATGTCAAACACTCTATTTCTTCGGATTATACACTTTCCACACTTCTTGAATTTATAAATTGTTTTGTTTGATTTTTTAACATCTCATGAATATTGAATGATATTTCCAGGTGAGTGCCTACATGTGTCGGTTGAAAACATTGTCGATATGCAGAATAGGGTTTCATACAGTACAGTATAACATTTAAAAAGAAAATGACATAGTTTCACGTAAATGACATAGCCTGATAATTATGTCTGTCACGTGGAAGATACGCTTAGCAAGCTAGCGTGGCTATAACATGTGTTAATGTGTGTGTTATATAAAAGTATGCACCTATATTTAACTACGCATTTTTTATTATGATTCAAAAGCTGACATCCTGCTCTTGTTGTATACAGTATACGATTGTATGTACATATAATTACTGACCATTCATTCATCATCAATCTTGAGTGATGTCTATGATATTGATCATTCGATATCATGGTTTTGTTTTGTATTGGGGCTAAGTCACATAAACATCCAGGACAATGTATGGTTAGGGAAGACCTCAGTCGGCATCTGAGTAGAACCACCCACCTTCCGCAAGCCAGCTGGATGAGGCTTCCTCACTTACGCATTTTATATCCCGGTTGGGATTCGAACCCACTGCGGTAAGGGACAAGTGATTTGAAGTCGGCGACCGTAAAGAAGGTGGTCCCTAAGTATTGTGTTAACTTTTGACGTTGACAATATGTTTCAGAAGATAAAGCATTTCAGATGATGCGTTATGTTCAATTATATTGGAAATCATAATCCAAATAAATTATAAAACAATATAAAGTCAAATAACAACAAGCAAAATCTGAGCAATCCAAAATACTTCAATATAAAACAAAAGAGATGTAAAATAATTTATGAATAACACAACAGGTATTTTTGTTAAAAACGTTCTTGTTTGGAAATATTTTTTTATAAATTGAACATGTAGATAATATACTGATAGTGTTAGCGAATTGCACATATACGTTTACAATGTAAATACAACCAAAAGAAAAATCATCATTTTCTTAGGAACAAAAGTTATCTACAGCTTTTGTACATAAATATTTAAGATCAGAAGTCTCTGCAGCAAAGATTGTTAAAAATTCAAGAAAAGTCGGTAAATGAAATAAAATCTTGTTTAAAAACAAAAAAAAGTAAGTGCCTAACATGAGGCTCACACGAATGACACCGTGATTTACAGTCACGTGCTCTACCGACTGTTGAATAAAGTTCGGCTAAACAAACAACGCAAAGACATAACATCAGCCATTAATATTCATACACTAAAATGAGTACTCAGAATAAAACTATTGCACAAAAAGATTCAATTCAATACACACGGGGCTTAATAGCTGAGCCGTGTAAGAAGTACTGAACCTAGTTGTTTAAAAGTTACCAGACAACGCCGATCGAAAAACGTCCTATTCCAAATGACCCCATTACACTGGCTAGCTATAAGCTCACACTTAAAAAATGCAATGTAATTACAAACAAGCAATATTTTTCGTGCAGTGTTTAAATAATAGCGTTGACGTCTATAATTATACAAGAGGTCATCTGGAAATTCAAATTTCAAATACCAAATCTACGGTGGCATATTTCTACTACTTAATAAACTAGATAATTATGTGGTTATCACGTTAAGGAAACTAGATAACCACTTAATTGACTAGATAATGATTGGGTTAACTAGATAAGTATCGTAATATATTTTCTTTTTTTAAGTGGTGGTAGTTGTTGGCACTATCAGACAATTTTTCGTGTAAAGATATTTACCTGGTATGAACATTTATCACGATAACTGTCTAGTTAATTAAGTAGTTATCTAGTTTCTTTAACGTGATAACCACATACTTATCTAGTTGTTTAAGTAGTTAGCTGGTGGCAGAAATATGCCATCATACAAATCAGAAAAAAATGCGCGAGTCACTGAATAAAAAACAGACACGCATTAGTAACAAGGAAAACCACCACACAGTTTATCCTGTGCAAATTTCCCTTGGCAGACTTTGAAGTTGGCATCTTCTGAAGTCCGGATCTATCGAGACAAACGGTTGGAAAAATTCCGTCTTGACTTTGTACCCATCTAAACTCTCCATTAAACAACGCCTCGTTCGTGATTTTGTTCAGTACAACATCAGTTGATTCGTAATATATATACTCCGATGGAAGCAGCATCACCTGCTTGCAAAAGTGAAGTTGCGTTATTTGCAAGTGTCGTTTAGGGGATATTATGTTATCGTAGTAAATGAACTTGTACGTTGATATAAATTCTAATACTCTTGAATCACTCTTCTCGTCTAATCTGGATTTTACGTCGGTCACCTTTGCAATCTCAGCATTTGAAACAATAGTCTGATTACCGGATACAATATACCATGGCATGTTCAAACCTTTAATGATATTTTTAAGACAGACACTTGGTTTAAATGATGTTTTGAGTCTTTTAAAAGCAAGTAGTACAATATTCCGTGTTAACATTTCTTCCTCGGTAACTTTGTAAGCCAGTCGTGCAATGTCCCATTCTTTAGACAAAGGCAATGTTAGATTGTCAACGGAAAGCGAAGACACGTTGAACAACTCATTTGATGATAAATTAAGAAGTATGCTTATTTCGTTTACTACCCATTCGTTGCCTACGAAAACACACGTCTTTGTTTCACTGAGTATTTGCCCTGTCGGACACCCGATTTTTCGACATCCATTTCTTGACTGAAATATATATATATATATATATATATATATATATATACAGGATAATACAAAGTGTACTTGATATAAGCCCTAACTAAAAGATTATTGTGTTTCCTTTTAAACTGATCAATGATCTTTAATAGCAAATGACTTTCAGAATTACCATTTATAAAGAAAATAGTACATGTGTCATTTTTTGTCCAGAAAGAGTTTTCTTTCATTCGACATTACATTTCAAGTATCATAGTAACCAGTTTCTGTGCATTCTACTACACAGCTGTCTCATTTACATATTACAGATACCTCTGCCATAACAAATATTTGAACAGACATATATTACTTTGTTTTTCTTTAAGGTAGATAGTCGTATTTGCTGACACATTATGCCAAGTAATATTGTTTGAGAAAATGGCACGTTAATGGCATCATAAAGAAGTACGCTAAAGGATTGCATTGTAACATTTGTTAAAAAGGTATCCCGGAAGTGCGAGACACGAGTCAGCTACCAGTATTTCCAGTGCTAGCAAAACCTCAGCGCGTAGGTCAGGATAGAAAATATCTGTATAAACTCATGTGTTTGTGGTTTCGCGAACTTTTTGCAGTGTTGTAGATTACATCTATATGAAGGTAATTATCACTGTTTTTCTCATTTTTATAACCAATGATAGTTTGTCCAAAAATATTGTCACGTGACATTCTTGAAGGCACTAATTAGTGGACTGTCAAGGGAGATAATCGCTATGAGGAGTTTTTTTGTGTGCTGACATTTGAACGCACGTATTACGAAAATTATTGGTATGTACCCACTACAATGGTATAGTATAAATATTCAAGAGTTTCGTGTTTATGATACAAGTGATCGTTATATGAAACATTTTAACTGTTCAGGCGTTAAATAAAAAACAAGCATTTGATAAAAATAATTTAAAGACTTAATTTACGCAAACATAATTTATACTCACCAATAAATTGGTTTCGGTCTTGAAGGGACAAGCCAAGTCCATTTTCTGAAAGTTTCTGTCAGGTGACGCTTTAGAAATGTGCTTATCAAGATGATTGGATCTAACAAGAGTCGTAAACGACGGGCGGTAATAAGGGTCTCTGTAATCAGGCCGGTTAGTTGGATCACATGAAGGTGACATACGGCCAGAGCATATGAAACAAAATATATTGGCAAAAGAAGTACTACGAAATATGAACGGTGACACAAGTCCACTCGAGCATGCCGCAATGATTTCATTCCTCGAGGCGTTTTTGTTGTGGAATACGCTGTCGACATCATTTCGACAATCGTGCATTAAGTCTTCGCGTATATAACACATATCTGACGTGATCTGAGCATTATTCCCGGGAAACTCAAATCGAATATGACAGTTTTTTGCAATGAATCCACTGTATAATTCATTTATATAACTGGCGCCGTTCGCAGGACTCCAAAAACAGGATAAGTGAGCGTTCCATAGCGACCAATCAGACGCGTTGTGTGCTTCAGCGCAAACTCTGTTCTTATATATTTTTCTATTGGTCCACGAATAGACTGGATATAAGCTTCCCCATGGCGCCACTTTCTGTTCACCGCATGTACCAACAGTGTTGTTTGTGTCAAGGGGGGACGAAGAAACCATGCAATATGACTGAAACAACTTTCTAATACCATCCCTGTCAATTAATGTAGTAATTGGATACACGCACTCGCTATGTAAACGTTCCGAATATACAGACTTACTTGTGTTGAGACGCGGAAAGCAACAATTCCCTTTAACATCACAATCTGGGGCACACGAACAAGCTGAAAAAGACATGTATTTTGCATTATCTCTTCTTTCCACATTTGAACTGCTTGGTCTATAACCTTGTCTTGAAATACTTTTACATGTGTGAATGTTTTTCATAACTCAGTGTAATTTGTATGTGCCATTTCCTCCTCGGCATCGATTCATTTTTATACTATTTGCATACAGCATTTAGTTGCAAATCTTGCTTCAAAGCTTACAACAGAGTTGGGATTATATTGTTTAATACCAAAGAATATTGGAAGAATATTACGCAGCGACAACAATACGAACTCGCTATGGAACAATGTAATACAAATATTATTGATATAAGCGCTTATGAAATAAAATCGTAATATCGAGATTTAACACTCCAGTATTTTTACAGACATTTCCAAGGCTGTAAAACATGACGACGTTATTATTTCTATTTAATACGTTGTAGGTGTATTGTAAATTCCCCTTCCCCATGTGCAGTTCCTTGTTTCTTGTTATCCCCCTTTCGGCTCGTGGCCACTGGCTTTCATAGCCCGTACTCTGCTGTATTCCATCCATTCAATCCTTCCCCTTGTTGCCCCCTTAAATTCCCCATAGTTGTTTTATAGACAGCCAGACAATTCCTTGCTTCCCTTTTCCCAGATGCTTACACCTCCAAAATCCCTTACGTTTTGTAGGCTGATATTTCCCTGGTATTTATGTGGGGAGCCAATGTGTAAGTAGCGTTCCCTGTAAAAACTTGATCTTTCTTTAATTTGTACTAGTAAATAAAAAATAATTACTTACCCCCGCAGCATGACTCAAAATTGCTTTCTTCATTTAAACAGACACCAGAACCAGGACACATTTTTTGCAGAAAACCAGCTATCTTTGCTTTAAACGTTTCGTTTAAGAAATTCTCCGTCTGAGTACAAACAACAAGAGCGACAAAGACATCGACCAGAATTAAATTAACCATCGTGCATCTAGAATATAAAACATCCACAGTGACAGTTGTTTTTCCAAGCTACAACAGTGAGAAGACGCAGAGCAGGGAATCCGCATTCAAAAATCAGATACAAACGTACGAACAGGGAGAGGCCTACCCAGGGGAGAGGACACAACCACAAAACAAAGAGGACCAGGTGGTATACGCGTGGCGGGGACACACAACCAAGATGACCAGAACCAAGCGCTACACACGTGGTTGGGACACTAAACCAAGAGGACCAGGCTGTACACGCGTAATGGGGACGAACAAAACCAAAAGGACCAGGATCAGGTGGTACATGCGTGGGTGGGAAATAAAACCAAGAGGACCATAATACTGATATTACAAATAGTACCAATGACGATAAATATATCAGACACTTAAGCTGAAGTACTTTAAATGACAATTATGACATAATACAAGCTTAATAATTCGACAATATTTGCTTTCGCAGAATTTAATTTAAACGTACATGTACAATGAAGAACTTGACACACTTAACCATTCGTATTCGCTTTGTTTCGGTATGAACGCCGTTTCTCAAAAGTGTGTCAGTAATATACGGCGGTCTATTGACCTATCCAGTGCTTCAAGGTTACCGACCAGTACTAGCCTGCTCCTCCGCAAGCTACGGACAACTTATCCACATAAATTCAGTTCAGAGGACATATTACTTTGAATGGAATTTTGACTTTAGTCAAATTGTCACGAAAGAACAATCCCCTAGCCATAGTTTTGAACCCATGACCTTTGGATAAGCTGTCGGCATTTACTTTACAGATTGAGCTAACCGGATCGGCTTAAACATTTCAAACGGCATGTTTTGATCGTTATGACGTCATTTTTTTTGGCATCAGCACCGTATGAGGATGATGACAAATGTGTAAAATTGTCATTTCCTTTTCGTGGTCTTGAAACTCGACTATTAACACCTGCGATTATTGGTTTATAAAGAAAGAACATTTTATTGAGTTCATCACAGGCTAAACCTGTATTTATTCTATAAAAGAGGCAAATGGTGAGAACTCTAGGTGAAATAATAGGGAAATAACTCCTGTGGGTATACTTCCACTACCACAGAAATAGGAAACTCCAGAATAACGTTTGTATGTCTGCACGGTTACGGTTGAATAAATTGCTTATGTAAGAAACATTGACCACTGGGCTCATTGTTTATGTGACAAATTGTCAAATGAAACATGTTTGACCGGGTAGGAGGTAAACGGGTGAAAAGTAAATCAGTTCCAGAACTTCTCACGCCTTATTCAAATTCAATACTTGAAAGATTATCAGTTTCATTCAAGTTGTTTATGTTGGTACGGAAAATTGTGATCATTATATAGTCTTGCTATTATTATCATTCTAACGGATGTTTAGTATGAAATATACAAATTAAATGGTAATCTTTCAATATGGAAAGTTAACTTTTGTTTTTAACAATGATTGTAACTGAACGATGGAACTACAGCTTTCCAGAACTTGTTTCATCCAAAAATGAAGTTTTATCTCTTGTTTTAATCTGGCCTGTGGAACAGTGAGCATGTTTTGAAGTTGAAGACTTAGTAACAAAATCGAATAGTATGTATCAAACTGTTTTTCGGCGCAGCCGTACTAACATGGTTTTGCTATTTGCATATCCATGTTTTGTAAACCAATCAAATCTTACGTTAACCACCGAGGCAATTTCTCTTCATCCGAAAAATGTTTGTAACCTTGACGCAGATTGGTTAACATTGTGTATAGTGTATTTCAAGATTTATCCAGTCAGTAGTGTTGTTAGTCATCACCACGGAGAATTGCGGTGTTGGAATTAAGAAGACTTTCTTGGTTTATGTACCAGTCGATAATATTTATATTGTTTTAATCAGATAAATCACTATGTAACAAGTAATTGAGAACAGTGAACTCGAAGCGAACGAGTTTTCCGATATGCAGCGCGGGTGTGGTTTCGGTTAGTCAAAGGTGAGTTTTGTCGTATATTGTTTCTTTGAACAAAAAGCAGTAATTGTTTTTCAAAAATCGGACAATGTAGTACCATTTTTGAATACTTGTTCTTGATGCAGAACCCAGTCTTAGTTTGTAGATTGATTCCTGGGTGGCGCTTGAACTTTTACAACTTTCGCAGGTCAGTGTCAGAAATTTCGAAAATGTCATATTCGGTTCATATTATATAACATTCCACCAAGATAGCCAAAGAAACGGTGCCTATGACTCAACCCATGTCCGTTCGGTACTCTTTCACTCAATTTGATGGATACGTCGGTAAGAGAAAAATGATTTTAGCTCAAATTTTGTTATGTGAAAACGCTCAAGGGCAGGAGAAGCGATCGAAAAGAGGTGCAGTGCTTGCGTTAATCCTTGGTCCATCATAACCTTTTATTTCACATTTCATGAACCATCAATGTTGTAGATGTTGAATATACTGAAACCCGTAATTCGTTGATATTCATAAACCAAAAATATCTTGGTTGTTAAAATCAGTATGTTTTGGTTATATTTCTGTCCGTGTAAAGAGTTTTATCAGCCGCCAATGCAATAAACTATATAGTCACAGTATAATCTCAATCGGTGCCGGTTTGGTTCTGATGTGCGTAGTTAAAGTTACTGCGATGGTACATGTGGTACAAGTAATAGAAGTAATAAATTGGTTAATACAAGCAGAATTTGACAATGGCATTTTGAAGGGATTGTCATTAAGAAATAACAAATACATTTATTTGACCTGATTATTCGCAGAATAATTGACAGGATCGATTTCATATATGTATGGAAGTGGCACGATCGACACAGTCTCATATGAAATATCGGATATATCCGCATCTGAAAGACGCATCATCACCCCCCCCCCAGACATTTAATAAATCAAATAGACGTAGCAGGCATCGTGAATGTGATCGCCATGGAGTTTTACAAATCAATCCTGATAATATATTGTTATGTAATGTCGCTTTTTGCAACAGTGCGGTAACTAATTATGCCGGTAATAATGATATCGCACTGTTAGTATATGCACACGGTCCTTTGATAATTAAGCCCCCCCCCCATTTTAGCTCCACCTCTTCAAACTTAGAAGAAACTATGATACAAAATGTAAGTTTTATTGCAACCACAAATGTTCAAAATTTGAATCACTGGTGAAAGGGTAAATTATAAATATTAATCGCAATATTTAATTTGTTACCCTCGTTTCATAAAATTGACATAAAACTAAACGAAATGGAAACACATCAACAAATAAGGACACAATATAACAATTAACAATATTATTCAGCAGGTATTTTCTACATGTATATATGACTGGCTGTGCGCATCGAATTCATGTTGATAAGGTGTAACGTTGAGAACGCATTGTTCCCTCCTTGAGAGTCATTCGTATGAAGTACTACAAATGTATACTACAACATGTGTTTATTATATTCTTTTTCATTTTGTAAATAATCATACACCGTATAATTAGTATTCTATGCCAGTGATGGTATAATAAAAATTAAAACTTTTCAATTCAACACAAACCATTTTAGTTTTTAAAAAAAACACGTTTTGTTCGTTTGATATTGACACGTTTCTTAACCGAAAGAAACTGACTTTATTTATCAAAACGAAAGTAGGCATTTTGACTGATCGGGGAGCATTTCTGATTTATCGTTTATAAACTAACACGGAATGACATTGGGTTCCATTACACAAATAACTTTTGTCTTATGTGCTTGCATGTCAGAAATCGTCACATTCAACAATTTATGGCTAGAATTTTTCAGTGGCAGTGTAATTTCTTAGAAGAAATACAAGAAAATGCCGATTATCTAAACTGAACTCTCATAACATAGAACTATTTAATCAAAATTAATAATCCGGGGCATTATTCAAAAACTCTTAAGTCCAAAACTCAGACTTAGACTTTAAATTTGCAAAAAATATTTACCATAATTTTATTTTCATTATATCTAAACGAATGAAATTTTGTCTGAATAATTGTTGTTACACTCTGTACACTTTTGCCAAGTTTTATTTATTTCCATATTGTCATAACAACACGGGAACAAAAAGAACATTTAACATTTTAAAGTCTAAGTCTGAGTTTCATACTTATAATGTTTATGAATAAGGTCCCTTAAAAGAATAAATAAAGGAAAATGATACTTACTTATATTCAGGTATTGCTATCTTTGTTACGAAGAATGCGCTGTCCGTGTATACTTGCCCGCGTTCTTATGTGTCCTTATATACTACATAATTAGCCAATGAAAGAAGAAGAGAATATCTGTGCGTAGAGATGTCGATACTTTGGATATACCCTCCTATTTTAATTCTCTACTTATTACTTAGCATACGTATATACGCGAAGGCCTATATGATAACCAATTTAATGTTTTGAATTGTGGTGTAACTGATAGTGACTCATGTTGAGAGTGCATAAAATGTGATAAATCAACGACCAATATTTGTATCAATGTACATATAGGTTTGAGCGTAAAATGAAATCTTGGCGTTATTATTAAGTCTAGGTGTGAAGTGTGACACCAAAACCCAATAATTACTCCCGTTTCTCGTTTTATCACTCTTAAATCTCAGAGAAAATGAACCAAAAAGAATATTCAGCACTCATTTGACGGTTTCATGCATTATTCAGACTCAAATGTCCAAATTCACATTCATCGGAGTAATTGTGTAATTTGAGTGCTGAGTGTAAGTATCTGTGATAACGTGAACTATCATAAAAATGCATTGATGATATTTGCCTGTAAACCTGGACCCGTGTTCACTGTCATTTAAGCTTGAATTTGAGTATTAGTCTTAAACATGTTTCAAATTGGTTGAACACGAAATCACTCCTTAAAATCTCTACTATTGCTGCTGAACCATTCATACCAGCTTTCTTGACCCAACAATTACTAATTTCCTCGAAATAAAAGCTTTAGTCTCAAACTGTTATATGAGTCTGAAGTCTGAATTGTTAAGTGAATACAGGCCCTGGTTAAAGACAGATCCATGTACGCATACTTAATTGTCTCACACAAAGGCGAAACTGTCACGAACACCAGAAAACATCCATACAATGTAGTGGTCCACAACGGCATCTATGAAAAATATTTCTTTCGGATTGCATCACAGGAAAGTCATTTTTTTCTCCAGCAAAAGTCTTTTGTATAAGACTTATCGGTTTTATTTTGTAATATTATGCTTTAATCTCAAACCATGGTGCAGGTACTGTTACACAATTAAGTGTGCATGGTTTCTAGCAATGTACGGTCGGACTTCGTTCATTCGAATTTAACATGTCCGAACCCCACTTTGATTCTCCTAGTTATTCCTTATTGTCTGCCATGTCAATTCTTGCGCATCTGTTCCTTAACGTATGTACCCTTTAACCTCCTCGTGTGCTTTATGTTTTATGGATTGTTGTTTTCTCGGAGGTCTGTGTGGGGAGTCATTGTCTTCTGTATGTGACGTTCCCTGTAGCTACTTATTCTCTCTCTTCTAATATAAAGTAATTGAATTTCTTTGTCTTGATATAATTACAAATATGTTTTGTTCGCACATAATCAAAGAATAACGTATTGAAATATAAAACGTGTATATGCGCTTTGTTTAAATATATTAATTTACTAAGTCAGTTGTTATACATCAAACATAAATGAAAAGTTTGCCTTCATAGCGCCATTGTCCGATGATTCGTGTTCCTCAAAACATGACTTTAATTCATAGGTTAATATTAGTTATAATACAATGTACGTGTGTAGTTCATTTGTATTTTATGATGAGAACATCAGGTGAGCTTTTTTGTAAGATTATTTTGTTTAATTGAATACATCTCGTGCGGTTTAACATTAAAGACAGGAAATGTTTGTCGTTAAATGAATAATTACACTCAGTATAAGTAATCAAAGCGCTGTTAGCGATGAATGCCTGGGGCTGCAGATAGCTGTATTGTGGATTTGCTTGCCCTGTGTACATCTAGTTACTTGTATGTAAACAAATTATCATATTAACTACTCTATTTCCATATTATGTTACCAGTATTTTTTTCCATTAGTTATTTTGTGCAGACTATACAAGTCGGTATATCAGTGATAACCCTCACCCTGGTTTATATGTCCGTGGTTATAATAACATTATAAGAACATTCACAATATGTATGTTACTGCATTTAGCAATCACCATTGAACAGAAAGTTGGCAATTTGAAGAAACAAAAAATATGACAATCAGTCACACATGTATCCGGTATGGCTTATAGTTTCAATGTTCAAATTTCTGTTTAATTATCTCAATTTTATCAAGGTTTAATAGTGAGAATTGCATGTATACTACTTTTTATTTCTAACACTACCTAGACATACTATAAATATGGGTATAATATATTTCCCTTTATCCCTGCGGTACAACCAAAAATATACCGCTGCCGGTAAAAGCACACACAATTCTGTTAAGTATTTTTTAATAACAAAGGAATGGAGAGAAAGTATAGTAGCCTATGCTATCGATAATTTTTTTTTATATCCATATAAATATAAAAAATAGATTTTCCATACCCACCCCTTGTTTCTGTTTTTGTTATTTTGGAATGAAAACTTAACTACATTTGTTTTTTTAAATTCTCGATATCATGAGGTACATTTGATTATTATCTTTGTACACATGTCTTTCATTTTCAAAATGAACGCTTGTGCAATTAGCCTGATATACCGGACAACATGTACACTTTGACAGTACCAAAAGTTCAAATAACTTCATAATTGTTCAACATTTTTACAAAATTATAGCAGTATTAGTTGAAGGACCCTATAGCGATGAAACAGTAAACATTTCATCTGTCTATATCATGTAAATAGATAATTATTGCTAAAAAGCAAATATTGCTATTTCCTTCTGCCTATATCGCCTTAACATCGTGCTCAAATCGCAATGAAAACAAAGACCGGATTTAACGCCTGACCGAACTTCAGGGGCCTAATTCACAAACGGTTCTAGGACCTTCTAAATCTTAGACTTATATTAAGACTTAGGCTTAGACTTATCAATAATTAGTTCAATTTACAAAACTGCTTTAGAAATCTATATTTCAAACTTAGACTTATGACGGTAAGTCTGAAATCCTAAGTCTACTTTTTATAGACTCATATGGTTATAAATTAATAAGGTTGCCGTCAAATAGTAGGCCTACATACGTCAATATTTCATAGCAAGAATATCGCTGTAGTTCATGTACGAGGTCGTATGCCTCCAGTACCATTGTAATTAATAGTTAATTGTAAACAAGACCCCCGCTGTTTAAATCCAGTTGGTGGGGTATGGTTCCGATCGAAGTTTTATCAGTCAGTTTAAACTGTATATACAGTGTAAAAAGTAGGAATTTTGCATGCCTGATGATGGACTGTATGCATAATATCATAATGATTTCCTATATTTATCAAGATTGAGTTACCTTTCAGAGATTTCAATAAAATCACACATGTTAGGTTGTTTATTGTTTTTAATTAATGTGTTGAATCCGTTAGACTATTACAACTTTAAAAACATACTAATTACTGTTGAATTTGTCTGATTAAATAACATTGATAAATTTAACTTTTTGTTATTTCGATTCATAAAGTACATAGAACTGCGACAATAAGTCGTCAGTAATTAGAACTCTAGTTCTGTCCGTAAGTATGTTTAACATAATCATGGAGACGTATGTCCACATTCAAACCATAATTTAGAAAATACTAATCCATTCATTCCCAGTTCAGCATTCACAATGTGCAGATTTAAACAAGTAAGTTTCCAGTTTACAAACGAAAATTTGTTTCGACGTTTAATTTTTACGCACCGCTGTGACTCATGTAGCAAAAAGTGAGCACAATACGGTTGGGCCGTAAAAAGGGCAAATCTTTACTAAAACTTCGGTAAAAATGTTTATTTTAACTGATTATCTAGCATTGAAATTCCGACAAACTTTTTCGCCGATTTTATTGTCATAAGAATATGTAATTGCAGCGCTTAGGTTATTGAAATGAAATGACAAGAAACACTTTAGCATATACATATACTGTATATATATACGTTATTGACCTCAATAATACTCTTTCTGAGTACTTGAACATTCAATGCCCGTAATCAAATGGTGCTCTATTGTTCTTGAAGCTATTTCAGATCTGACATTGACTTTTTTATTCGAACAATTAACCACAACTGTCGGACTCAAATTGTATGTCTTCACTCGTCCAAGACAAATGTCTTTGAAAATGATTTCCAGAACCATGTGTATCCTTTAGACACCAGGTTGACCCTTTTTAGTTTTAGAATGGGTGTGTTTTTTTCTCTCACATCAGCAATGTAGGCTCTTGCGGTAAATATCGCCCCAGATTTGAGGTGAGAAATATCGTACACACTTTGCAACATTATACATATGCAATTGTAACTACCGAATCGGTGTTGATAGTTCAGAGTTCTAAATCATCTAACCCCACATACGTGTCTCTGTACTCCGTCTTTTACACGCGACCTCGTAACAGAGCCACGCACGTCAAGCCTTTAGTAAAAAGGTGGGATTTTGCCGCATGATTTTAACGGCACTTTTCTTGCGTCTTTATTATCGACCGAACAGACTTTTGAGAGTACGGAAAAACTGTAGCAATCTTTCACGAGTAGAAGCAAACAAAAATCGACTTCCACGGTGCAGCTGAGTGCCTCACAATCACCTCGACAAGAAGACAGGGGTCAGATGTTAATGACTGCAAAACACTTGTCGCTAAGGTATCTGTCAATCTAACGTAAGTCCGCCCACGGTGCGCAAGTAAACTATCTACCTTACAAACGGGATGTTGAAAATCGCGCTCCCGTCAAAGTAGCAATACAAGATGGATTTTAACATTGAAACAACCTTTGATCTAATTCGTGATATATATCACTTACCATATTGGCTAAAGGAGGAGCAAATAATAGTAATCGACGGTGATCTGGGTAGGGTAATAGCTAAGTGTGCACCGCCTCCTTGGCAACTCTCCCATCTTCTTATTTAACAGGTGTTCGACTCAAGTCGTATCCATAAAAATCTTGTGTTGAAAAGACAAATAAATCAACGAAAAGCTACAATTTTCTGTCGTACAGTTTTTTACTGCATGCAAAGCATTTATATGTTCACGAAATTAAGAGTAAATACAGTGGAAAGACCGACGGTGTCCAACTTCTATTTACTTTTGTGAATGGTTTAGCAGGACGTTGTACAGCGACAGTATTGAGATGTGCCGTCCGTGGTTGGACTATAAATCATCTATCTTTCTTTTTTAATCCTGTTAAAGACGGGACATACTCTGAATGCACTTGCGGCAGATGGACAAGTAGTGTCCACTAAATTGTCTGCTGTATAACTTACACAGTTTGTATCGAATTTTGACCAAACCTGCTGCAAATGTTAATTGACATACTTTCTCAGCCAAGTTTGATAATGAGCCAAGTGGCCATTGTCACTCCTGAGTTATGGCATTTTGATTTTCCAAAATTTGACTACATTAGCATTGTCTACTCTCTAACTTAAAATAGTTCTAACCCATTCTTCACCATACATGTTGTGAAATATTATTGGCACAATATCTGGTCCATGTTTGATAACCAGCCAAATTGCCCCTGTTTCTCAAAATTAAAGAAATTGGAACCAGTTGTACTAGGATTGCAGGGTACTTTAAATACTGATCACAGCATACCAAATATTAATTTCTTGTAAATAATGAACTAAAGACCTGTTTCCAAAAAAATGCACATACAAGTACATCATTTTTCATGAAATTGCGCTAAAATTCATGTTGTAATGTCTGGATCTGTTGTGAAGTAGTATTTTGATATCGACTCTGTAAAATAATTCTTCACTTTGTTTTTTTCAGACAATCTGCCATTTAGAGAAGGTAAGGGTTTATTTTTAGTCATGTTTTTTATTACAATTTAAGAGATTAATCATATATAGATACTACAGAAGGGATAGAGAAGGGGAGATAACGTTGTTTTATATATAGATACTACAGAAGGGATAGATAAGGGGAGATAACCTTGTGTTATATATATATATAGATACTACAGAAGGGATAGATAAGGGGAGATTACCTTGTTTTATATATAGATACTACAGAAGGGATAGATAAGGGGAGATAACCTTGTTTGATATATAGATACTACAGAAGGGATAGCGAAGGGGAGATAACCTTGTTTTATATATAGATACTACAGAAGGGATAGAGAAGGGGAGATAACCTTGTTTTATATATAGATACTACAGAAGGGATAGCGAAGGGGAGATAACCTTGTTTTATATATATATATACTACAGAAGGGATAGGGAAGGGGAGATAACATTGTTTATATATATATACTACAGATGGGATAGTAAAGGGGAGATAACATTGTTTATATATATATATACTACAGATGGGATAGAGAAGGGGAGATAACCTTGTATATATATATACTACAGATGGGATAGAGAAGGGGAGATAACCTTGTTTTATATATATATACTAGAGATGGGATAGGGAAGGGGAGATAACATTGTCTTGTATATATATAATACAGATGGGATAGAGAAGCGGAGATAACCTTGTTTATATATGTAGATACTACAGATGGGAGAGAAAATATGGGAGATAACCTTGTTTGATATATCGATACTACAGATGGGATAGAGAATGAGAGATAACATTGTTTGATATATAGATACTAAAGATGGGATAGAGAATGGGAGATAACCTTGTTTGATATATAGATACTACAGATGGGATAGAGAATGGGAGATAGCATTGTTTGATATATCGATACTACAGATGGGATAGAGAATGAGAGATAATATTGTTTGATATATCGATACTACAGATGGGTTAGAGAATGGGAGATAACCTTGTTTGATATATAGATACTACAGATGGGATAGAGAATGGGAGATAGCATTGTTTGATATATCGATACTACAGATGGGTTAGAGAATGGGAGATAACCTTGTTTGATATATCGATACTACAGATGGGATAGAGAATGGGAGATAGCATTGTTTGATATATCGATACTACAGAAGGGATAGAGAATGGGAGATAACCTTGTTTGATATATAGATACTACAGATGGGATAGAGAATGTGAGATAGCATTGTTTGATATATCGATACTACAGATGGGATAGAGAATGGGAGATAGCATTGTTTGATATATCGATACTACAGATGGGATAGAGAATGGGAGATAGCATTGTTTGATATATAGAGATACTACAGAAGGGATAGAGAATGGGAGATAACCTTGTTTGATATATAGATACTACAGATGGGATAGAGAATGGGAGATAGCATTGTTTGATATATAGATACTACAGATGGGATAGAGAATGGGAGATAGCATTGTTTGATATATCGATACTACAGATGGGATAGAGAATGGGAGATAGCATTGTTTGATATATCGATATTACAGATAGAATGTGAGATAACCTTGTTTGATATATAGAGATACTACAGAAGGAATAGAGAAGGGGAGATAACCTTGTTTTATATATATATACTACAGAAGGGAGATAAGGGGAGATAACTTGTATTTTACATTCTCCTGTGGTTCTGATATAACTTCTGTCAGGTGTGCATAGTGGCAAACTTTATTATTTGAGTAAACTTTTAAAATACAGAAAAACATAACACACAGTTCAGAAAAAGCAATAAGAAAAATGGCCATTTTGGGGAAGGGGATTAGGGGCTGCTTTATGTAGGTGTAGACAAAACTTGTTGTATTCAGTTTCATATACATAATTATTGCGTTATGAAAAATCCTCACAATATACTCCATTTGCTTTTGAAAATCATAACTCTCTCGGAACACAATACATCCCGTACCCCACCTGGAATTACTTACTATTTTTATTATTTTACCAATGCCCCTTGTCTTAATTGTGCCATTACATCATTCCCTCACTTGTTCTATGGCACCTAATAATATTTTTGCCCCAGGGGAATAAGATATTTTGTCCTGTTTGTGGTCTAATTCCCAACCCTAGAGCCAAACATCGTGTCTAATTCCTACAGCAGAAAATGCTAATTCCCCACTTCCGGAATCTATTAGAAAATCCAGCCAAAGTATTTTTCCTGGGTCCAGGAATGATTAGGCATGTCAAATGTATACCCCTGTCTCCACATTAACTCTGTTTTATTTGTAAACCATACTTAGTATACCTGTATTAAAATTTCGTCATATTGTTATTTTTAATATTTTTCATGTTATTCTCAGGTTGACATAACTGCTTGGTTGAGGGCAATTATCTGTACAGATTATGCTTAACAAACAGTGTTAAATAGAATATAAAAGATGATACAGGATATCTTGGTCAGGGGTTCCACTCGGTGCTGAATCTCGAGGGTCATTTGGATATTTTCTGACCCGATTTTACAGGCAAATTACCTATAATTTAGTGAAAAATTGACCCTTCCGCCAGAATCGTAAGTGTCAAAATGTTGCTTTTTGGATAATTCAGGGGTCAATGGATCAAGTCAAGGATCAAATGGACCCTCTGCTTGGTTGCCAGATATTGGTAGCCACCAATATGACGGAAATAACAAGTTAAGAAGGTGTTTCTTGTGTAATTATTTTCATGTAATTTAAATATATTTTTCAGTATGACCAGTATTGAAGAGATTCAAGATCCATTAAAGTCAATACAGAGATGAAGCTGTACAGAATAATGTCTTATTTATTTCTACTACTGTAAAACTGATTTTATTCATGAGATTGTAATTTGCGCGTTCATTCCCGAATCCTTTATCTCGGAAATTTATAATAGAGTGAAAATTATGATACTAACGTTATTACTGTGGCCTTTAGTTGGCTTGGACTCTTCGGGACTGACAAAATTACATGTAGTTCGATTAAAGTGTAGTTATAGTCAACCGGAGTTGTGTTCCATATATGAGTTTTTAATATGTAAACAAGTATACATATAAATATACAGGATAATGAAAATTTGAATATATTAACATGGTGTATTAGGACTTTGTTATCAGTTAGAGTACCCCGAGTTCACTGTATCAAGGTTTTTCCTAGGATTTTTCAGTTAGGGATCCTACGACCCTTGTTTTGGACAAATTAGGGGTCCTTAGTAAATTTGCTGGGTCCCAGATATGCAGATATACTTGACAAACATTTATGTTAGGGGTCCCGGGGATACACAGTATGCGGTTAATGGGAGTCCCTAGAAAGAAAAGGGAGGCAGGATTTTTGCGTTTGGGAAATCCCTGCTGTACGTGATAGTACACCCAATACAGTGAATTCTTCATGTTGCGATTTACTGAAGACTTTCCCAAATATTCACCATGTAAAAATAAGGTGTTCTACTATATTGGGATATTGTGCAATTTTGTCTCAACATTCACATGTTTTCTGCCATTGTGCGTAAGATGTGTTTCTTCCTATACACTGTTTATTTGTAAGCATGGTTGGCAATTGTACCTTATTTGCATCCCCCACCTTGAGCATAAAACGTGAAGAAAAAATCAAGTTCTGATTTATTGCAAACATTTATCTGGGAGGGGTGCTTATTGATGTTAAAAACTTGTGTTTGAACATTTCATTATCATTTGTGGAGTAGATTGTGAATTATTTCGATGATGTGATGATGTAATGAAATAGTCAGTTGTATTGTATCTGAAGAAGTTTTTCATGCATTTTACATTGTGTGTACATGTATTTCTTGTCCCCCTCTAAGAGAGAGAGGGGGGGGGGGCACTTAGTTTATCCTTGTCTGTCTGTTAGTTAGTCTGTTTCTATGTGAAAAAAACATAAGTCATATACTTAGGAGCAATGTTTTAAGGAAGGAAAAAAAACAAATAAATGTAGGAACTTCCGTCCGTCCAACTGAAGTTTGTGTCACTCATATCTCAAAAAGTATTTGACCTTCATAGGAATGTTAGTCATCATGTGAAAGTGTGTGTCTGTTTTTTTATTGGATATATTCAGTAAGAGCAGGGTTATGTCCCTTGATTTTGAATGCAATACTTACAATATCAGTTAAAGAATGAATGTACATGTACCATGATTATATACTTGTTGTATGCATGCATTTAAATGTTTTCAGCGACTTATAATTAAAGGTAGATAGTGTTGATTTCTTGGTCAAAATATGCTTGGTCAATACCTGTATTGGACTTGTGATTTGCAGTTCCAGGAAACTTGTAAGAAAAGTTTTTAGAGCAATGTTTTAGGCTACAAGACTCGTATGTCCGTACGAAGACGTTACAATGCCATTTTCTCAAAATGATTACTCTGCATTATAGTTTGGTAAAAAATGAGGCAATCTACCTTCACCATTTCACAAGGAAAAGTCATTTCATGGCAGAATCTGGAATATCAATAAAAAATTAAGAATTTTTGACATTTCTAAAGTGCATGTCATCATATATATGGAGGTGGAGGATAGGTTACCATAGCCAATTGTCCCTGAAGGACATGACCTTCCAAGCCATGGAATCGAACCCGGACCTCCGGGATAACAGCCTAACCACTGAACTTTCCAAGCTGGCTTGTTGAGTCATACATTTACTTGTTCGTAATTTAATCGAACTAGACACGCGGTTACAAAATCAAGATATTGCATGTAGTGACTGTTCCTGTGTTTTCAATAATTATTGCCTTTTATTGTATTCTGTTTTACATGTGATACAAATGAAATAAAATGTTTTTTTCTGTTAAAAAGGTATCCTATAGGGCTATTTTACAGTGTTGTATAGACGAAATATCATTTATTATACTGAGTTATGTAAAACAGCAAACAACTAACACTACTTACAAATCAGACCCACTGGGCCTATATATCGCCAAAAAAACAAACAACATAAATTTACATTATTTATTTTGTGTATTTACACACACTATACAACATTATACAAAATATATTACAAAAAAAACAAGAATGGAACAATGAGTTAATGCGGCTGTATTGTTTTTTATGGTGCCAAGGGAGAGCTTATAGTCGCCTGTCCCTCCTGTTGTCTGTCCGTCTCACCCCTTTTTGGGATAATATCTTCAAAACTACGTTCGGGATTGCAATCAAACTTCATTGACAGAGAGCAATAAAACTCTAATAGTGCACGTAATCCACATAAATAGGTAATGAGTTCACCTGTTTGATTATTTGAGGGGTCATTGTGGTGTTTGTTCAATCTTGGGCACTAAAGCTAGGTCAAACACTCTATTTCTTCTGATTATACACTTTCCACACTTCTTGAATTTATAAATTACTGTTTGAAGTGTTTTGTTTGATTCTTAACATCTCATGAATATTGAATGATATTTCCAGGTGAGTGCCTACATGTGTCGGTTGAAAACATTGTCGATATGCAGAATAGGGTTTCATACAGTGACGGCGACTATAGTTTTCTAGTTTAATCCCGGATATAACATTTAAAAAGAAAATGACATAGTTTCACGTAAATGACATAACCTGGAAATTATGTCTGTCACGTGGGAGATACGCTTAGCAAGCTAGCGTGGCTATAAAATGTGTTAATGTGTGTGTTATATAAAAGTATGCACCTATATTTAACTACGCATTTTTTATCATGATTCAAAAGCTGACATCCTGCTCTTGTTGTATCCAGTATACGATTGTATGTACATATAACTACTGACCACTCATTCATCATCAATCATCTGAGTGATGTCTATGATATTTATCATTCGATATCATGGTTTTGTTTTGTATTGGGGCTAAGTCACATTAACAGCCAGGAGTGTGTGGTTAGGGAAGACCTCAGACGGCATCTGAGTAGAACCACCGACCTTCCGCAAGCCGGCTGGATGGCTTCATCACTTACAAATTTTATATCCCGGTTGGGATTCGAACCCACTGCGATAAGGGACAAGTGATTTGAAGTCGGCGACCGTAAAGAAGGTTGCCCCTAAGTCTTGTGTTAATTTTTGACGTTGACAATATGCTTCTGAAGATAAAGCATTTCAGATGATGCGTTATGTTCAATTATATTGGAAATCGTAATCCAAATAAATTATAAACGAAAAACAATATAAAGTCAAATAACAACAAGTAAAATCTGAGCAATCCAAAATACTTCAACATAAAACAAAAGAGATGTAAAATAATTTATGAATAACACAACAGGTATTTTGTAAAAACATTCTTGTTTGGAAGTATTTTTTATAAATTGAACATGTAGATAATAAACTGATAGTGTTAGCGAATTACACATATACGTTTACAATGTAAATAAAACCAACGAGAGGAACGAAAGTTATCTACAGCTTTTGTACATGAATATTTAAGATCAAAAGTCTCTGCAGCAAAGATTGTTAAAAATTCAAGAAAAGTCGGTAAATGAAATAAAATCTTGCTTAAAAACAAAAAAAGTAAGTGCCTTACATGAGGCTCACACGAATGACACCGTGATTTACAGTCATGTGCTCTACCGACTGTTGAATAAAGTTCGGCTAAACAAACAACGCAAAGACATCAGCCATTAACATTCATACACTAAAATTAGTACGAACAACAAGAATGGTAGAATTTCAGTTAGATAGTCTAATCCACTCAGATATAAATATTTCACAAAATGATTCAATTCAATACACACGGGGCTTAATAGCTGAGCCTTGTAAGAAGTACTGAACCTAGTTGTTTAAAAGTTACCAGACAACGCCGATCGAAAAACGTCCTATTCCAAATGACCCCATTACACTGGCTAGCTATAAGCTCACACTTAAAAAATACAATGTAATTACAAACAAGCAATATTTTTCGTGCAGTGTTTAAATAATAGTGTTGACGTCTATAATTATACAAGAAATTCTGGAAATTCACATTTTGTATCAAATTTCAAATACCAAACCTACGGTGGCATATTTCTACTACTTAATAAACTAGATAATTATGTGGTTATCACGTTAAGGAAACTAGATAACCACTTAATTGACTAGATACTTATTGGGTTAACTAGATAAGTATCGTGATAAATTTTCTTTTTTTAAGTGGTGGTAGTTGTTGGTACTATCAGACCATTGTTCGTGTTAAGATATTTACCTGGTATGAACATTTATCACGATAACTGTCTAGTTAATTAAGTAGTTATCTAGTCTCTTTAACGTGATAACCACATACTTATCTAACTGTTTAAGTAGTTAGCTGGTGGCAGAAATATGCCACCATACAAAACAGAAAAAAATGCGCCAGTCACTGAATAAAAAACAGACACGCATTAGTAACAAGGAAAACCACCACACAGTTTATCCTGTGCAAATTTGCCTCGGCAGACTTTGAAGTTGGCATTTTCTGAAGTCCGGATCTATCGAGACAAACGGTTGGAAAAATTCCGTCTTGACTTTGTACCCATTTAAACTCTCCATTAAACAACGCCTCGTTCGTGATTTGGTTCAGTACAACATCAGTTGATTCGTAATATATATACTCCGATGGAAGCAGCATCACCTGCTTGCAAAAGTGAAGTTGCGTTATTTGCAAGTGTCGTTCAGGGGTTATTAGACTGTAGTGGTAAATGAACTTGTACGTTGATATAAATTCTAATGCTTTTGAATCACTCTTCTCGTCTAATCTGGATTTTACGTCGGTCACTTTTGCAATATCAGCATTTGAAACAATAGTCTGATTACCGGATACAATATAACATGGCATGTTCAAAGCTTTTGTAATATTTTTAAGAACAACTCTTGGTTTAGTTGAAGTCTTGAGTCTTTTAAAAGCAAGTAGTACAATATTCCGTGTTAACATTTCTTCCTCGGTAACTTTGTAAGCCAGTCGTTCAATGTCCCATTCTTTAGACAAAGGCAATGTGAGATTGTCAACGGAAAACGAAGACACGTTGAACAACTCATTTGATGATAAATTAAGAAGTATGGTTATTTCGTTTACTACCCATTCGTTGCCTAGGAAAACACACGTCTTTGTTTCACTGAGTATTTGCCCTGTCGGACACCCGATTTTTCGACATCCATTTCTTGACTGAAATATATGTATATATATATCTACAGGATAAGAACAGGTGTACTTGATATAAGGCCTAACTAAAAGATAATTGTGTTTCCTTTTAAACTGATCTATGATCTTTAATAGCAAATGACTTTCAGAATAACCATTTATTAAAAAAATAGTACATATGTCAATTTTTGTCCAGAAGGAGTTTTCTTTCATTCGACATTACATTTCAAGTATCATAGTAACCAGTGTCTGTGCATTCTACTACACAGCTGTCTCATTTATATATTACAGATACCTCTGCCATAACAAATATTTGAACAGACTTATATTACTTTGTTTTTCTTTAAGGTAGATAGTCGTATTTGCTGACACATTATGCCAAGTAATATTGTTTGAGAAAATGGCACGTTAATGCCATCATAAAGACGTACGCTAAGGGATTGCATTGTAATATTTCTTAAAAAGGTATCCCGGAAGTCCGAGACACGAGTCAGCTATCAGTATTTCCAGTGCTAGCAAAAATTCAGCGCGTAGGTCAGGATAGAAAATATCTGTATAAACTCATGTGTTTGTGGTTTTGCGAACTTTGTAAGAAAAGTGACACTGCAGTGTTGTAGATTACATCTATATGAAGGTAATTATCACTGTTTTTCTCATTTTTATAACCAAGGGTAGTTTGTCCAAATATATTGTCACGTGACATTCTTGAAGGCACTAATTAATGGACTGTCGAGGGAGATAATCGCTATCAGGAGTTTTTTTGTGTGCTGACGTTTGTACGCACGTATTACGAAAATTATTGGTATGTACCCACTACAATGGTATAGTATAAATATTCAAGAGTTTCATGTTTATGATACAAGTGATCGTTATATGAAACATTTTAACTGTTCAGGCGTTAAATAAAAAACAAGCATCTGATAAAAATAATTTAAAGACTTAATTTACGCAAACTTAATTTATACTCACCAATAAATTGGTTTCGGTCTTGACGGGACAAGCCAAGTCCATTTTCTGAAATTTTCTGTCAGGTGACGCTTTAGAAATGTGCTTATCAAGATGATTGGATCTAACAAGAGTCGTAAACGTCGGGCTGTAATAAGTGTCTCTGTAATCAGGCCGGTTAGTTGGAACACATGAAGGTGACATACGGCCAGAGCATATGAAACAAAATATATTGGCAAAAGTAGTACTACGAAATATGAACGGTGACACAAGTCCACTCGAGCATGCCGCAATGATTTCATTCCTCGAGGCGTTTGTGTTGTGGAATACGCTGTCGACATCATTTCGACAATCGTGCATTAAGTCTTCGCGTATATAACACATATCTGACTTGATCTGAGCAGAATTCCCGGGAAACTCAAATCGAATATGACAGTTTCTTGCAATGAATCCACTGTATAATTCATTTATATAACTAGCACCATTGTTAGGGGTCCAAAAACAGGATAAGTGAGCGTTCCATACCGACCAATCAGACGCGTTGTGTGCTTCAGCGCAAACTCTGTTCTTATATATTTTTCTATTGGTCCACGAATAGACTGGATATAAGCTTCCCCATGGCGCCACTTTCTGTTCACCGCAGGTACCAACAGTGTTGTTTGTGTCAAGGGGGGACGAAGAAACCATGTAATATGACTGAAACATCTTTCTTATATCATCCCTGTCAATTAATGTAGTAATTGGATACAAACACTCGCTATGTAAACGTTCCGAATATACAGACTTACTTGTGTTGAGACGCGGAAAGCAACAATTCCCTTTAACATCACAATCTGGGCCACACGAACAAGCTGAAAAAAAACATGTATTTTGCATTATCTCTTCTTTCCACATTTGAACTGCTTGGTCTATAACCTTGTCTTGAAATACTTTTACATGTGTGAATGTTTTTCACAACTCAGTGTAATTTGTATGTGCCATTTCCTCCTCGGCATCGATTCATTTTTATACTATTTGCATACAGCATTTAGTTGCAAATCTTGCTTCAAAGCTTACAACAGAGTTGGGATTATATTGTTTAATACCAAAGAATATTGGAAGAATATTACGCAGCGACAACAATACGAACTCGCTATGGAACAATGTACAAAGTAATATAAATATTATTGATATAAGCGCTTATGAAATAAAATCGTGATATCGAGATTTAACACTCCAGTATATTTACATTTCCAAGGCTGTAAAACATGACGACGTTATTATTTCTATTTAATACGTTGTAGGTGTATTGTAAATTCCCCTTCCCCATGTGCAGTTCTTTGTTTCTTGTTACCCCCCCCCCCCTTTCGACTCGTGACCAGTGGCTTTCTAAGCCCATCCTATGCTGTATTCCATTTCTTCAATCCTTCCCCTTGTTGCCCCCTTAATTTCCACATGGTTGTTTTATAGTTAGCCAGACAATTCATTGCTTCCCAATTTTCCATAGATGCTTGCCCTTACGCCTCCTCAAACCCTTACGTTTTGTAGGCTGATATTTCCCTGGTATCTATGTGGGGAGCTAATGTGTAAGTATCGTTCCCTGTAATAACTTGATCTTTCTTTAATTGGTACTAGTAAATAAAAAACAATTTACTTACCCCCGCAGCATGACTCAAAATTACTTTCTTCATTTAAACAGACACCAGAACCAGGACACATTTCTTGAAGAAAACCAGTTATCTTTGCTTTAAAAGTTTCGTTTAAGAAATTCTCCGTCTTAGCACAAACAACAAGAGCGACAAAGACATCGACCAGAATTAAATGAACCATCGTGCATCTAGAATATAAAACATCCACAGTGACATTGGTTTTTCCAAACTACAGAAGTGAGGAAATGCAGAGCAGGGAATCCGCATTCAAAAATCAGATACAAACGTACGAACAGGGATAGGCCAACCCAGGGGAGAGGACACAACAACAAAACCAAGAGGACCAGGTGGTATACGCGTGGCGAGTACACATAACCAAGATGACCAGAACCAGTCGGTACACACGTGGTGGGGACACAAAACCAAAATCACTATGTAACAAGTTTATTAACCTAAATTTGTGAGTTCACGACTTATGCAATAAGTAATGATGAACTATTGAAACAGACTATACTGTGTCTATGACTTACCACACTACGGAGTTATTTTTAAGTGTCATACGCAGTGATCTCCCCTTACAGGTATCGGAGTTTCTGTAGTAAAGCGTAATTGAATGACCGACAGTCGTAACATTAAGGCATTTTTATTTTGTACTGCACATTTTAACCATAAGATTGCAACACATTTGCATACTTCAAGTTGCGACGACCATTTTTTTTAAAGATATTTCTTGTTATTACTTTTTTAACGGATTATATTTTATCGCATTATAATAAACGGCATCTCGTGGCCAGAATGAATACTTCGCTATAAATTGAAAAAGAAATAGCGTGTATTTGTAAGTAGACCCGATGCTATAAGGATACGGCATGTCGCAAATGAAAATAGGATGTTATATCTAAGTGTTTGCTATCTATCTGTTGAGTCTCATGGTTCAAATACCACGCCCTCCAAACACGCGTTTTTCCTCAAAATTGAGAACAGTGTAATCGAAGCGAACGAGTTTTCCGATATGCAGCGCGGGAGTAGTTTCGGTTAGTTAAAGGTGAGTGCTGTCGTATATTGTTTCTTTGAAGAAAAAACAGTAATTGTTTTTCAAAAATCGTGCAATGTAGTACCATTTGTGAATACTTGTTCTTGATGCAGAACCCAGTCTTAGTTTATAAATTGATTCCTGGGTGGCGCTAGAACTTTTACAACTTTCGCAGGTCAGTGTCAGAAATTTCGAAAATGTCATATTCGGATCATATTATATAAAATTCCACCAAGATAGCCAAAAAACGGTGCCTATGACTCACACACGACCGTTCGGTACTCTTTCACTCAATTTGTTGGAAACGTCGGTAAGAGAAAAATGATTTTAGCTCAAATTTTGTTATGTGAAAAAGCTCGAGGGCAGGAGAAGCGATCGAAAGGAGGTGCAGTGCTTGCGTTAATACTTGGTCCATCATAACCTTTTATTTCACATTTCATGAACCATCAATGTTGTAGGTGTTGTATATACTGAAACCCGTAATTCGTTGATATTCACCAACCAAAAATATCTTGGTGTTAAAATCAGTATATTTTGGTTATATTTCTGTCCGTGTAAAGAGTTTTATCAGACGCCAATGCAATAAACTATATAGTCACAGTATAATCTCAATCGGTGCCGGTTTGGTTCTGATGTGCGTAGTTAAAGTTACTGCGATGGTACATGTGGGTAACATACCTGTTTCAAATAATAGTAGTAATAAATTGGTTATTTATGTAATACAAGCAGAATGTGACAATGGCATTTTGAAGGGATTGTTATTAAGAAATAACAAATACATTTATTTGACCTGATTATTCGCAGAATAATTGACAGGATCGATTTCAGATATGTATGGAAGTGTCACGATCGACACACTACATAAAATTGACATAAAACTAAACGAAATGGAAAACAATCAACAAATAAGGACACAATGTAACAATTAACACTATTATTCAGCAGGTATTTTCTACATGTATATATGACTGGCTGTGCACATCGAATTCATGTTGATAAGGTGTAACGTTGAGAACGCATTGTTCCCTCCTTGAGAGTCATTCGTATGAAGATGATATAATACAAATTAAAACTTTTCAATTCAACACAAACCATTTCAGTTTTCAAAAAAACACTTTCTGTTCGTTTGATATTGACATGTTTCTTAACCGAAAGAAACTGACTGCATTTTCTAATTTATTGTTTTGATAACTAACACGGAATGACATTGGGTTCCATTACACAAACAACTTTTGTCTTATGTGCTTGCATGTCAGAAATCGTCACATTCAACAATTTATGCCTAGAATTCTTCAGTGGCACTGTAATTTCTTAGAAGAAAGATAGCATTTTAATGCCTTAATTATTGCAAATTATGGCGAAAATCAGTGAAATCAGTGCCGATTACCTAAACTGAACTCTCATAACAGGGAACTATATAATCAAAATTAATAACCTGGGGCATAAGTCCAAAACTCAGACTTAGACTTTTAATTTGCCAAAAAAATCGTTTACCATAATTTTATTTTCATTAAATCTAAACGAATGAAAATTCGTCTGAATAATTGTTGTTACACTCTTAACACTTTTGCCAAGTTTTATTTATTTCCATATTGTCATAACAACACTGGTCCAAAAAGAACATTTAACATTTTAAAGTCTAAGTCTGAGTTTCATACTTATAATGTTTATGAATAAGGTCCGTTAAAAGAATAAATAAAGAAAAATGTTAACTTACTTATATTCAAGTATTGCTATCTTTGTTACAAAGAATGCGCTGTCCGTGTATACTTGCCCGCGTACTTATGTGTCCTTATATACTACACGATGCAACATTAATTAGCCAATGAAAGAAGAAAATAATATCTTTGTGTAGAGATGTCGATACTTTGGATATACCCTCCTATTTTAATTCTCTACTTATAACTTAGCATACGTATATACGCGAAGGCCTATATGATAACCAATTTAATGTTTTGAATTGTGGTGTAACTGATAGTGACTCATGTTGAGAGTGCATAAAATGTGATAAATCAGCGACCAATATTTGTATCAATGTACATGGAGGTTTGAGCGTAAAATGAAATATTGGCGTAATTATTAAGTCTAGGTGTGATGTGTGACACCAAAACCCAATAATTACTCCCGTTTCTCGTTTTATCACTCTTAAATCTCAGAGAAAATGAACCAAAAAGAATATTCAGCACTCATTTGACGGTTTCGTGCATTATTCAGACTCAAATGTCCAAATTCAGATTCATCGGAGTAATTGTGTGACTTGAGTGCTGAGTGTAAGTATCTGTGATAACGTGAAATATCATAAAAAGGCACTGATGATACTTGCCTGTAAACCTGGACCCGTGTTCATTATCATTTGAGCTTGAATTTGAGACTTAGTCTTAAACATGTTTCAAATTGGTTGAACAAGAAATCACTCGTAAAAATCTCTACTATTGCTACTGAACCATTCATACCAGCTTTCTTGACCCAACAATTATCAATTTCCTCGAAATAAAAGCTTTAGTCTCAAACTGTTATTTGAGTCTGAAATCTGAATGTTTTAGTGAATACAGGCCCTGGTTAAAGACAGATCTGCGACATGTGGTGCACAATTTGTACCCAAAGGAATAGCCATGACTAGGGTGACGACACACGGCTATCATGTACGCATAATTAATTGTCTCACACAAAGGCGAAACTGTCACGAACACCAGAAAACATCCATACAATGTAGTGGTCCACAACGGCATCTATGAAACATATTTTTTTCGGATTGCATCACAGGAAAGTCATTTTTTCTCCAGCAAAAGTATTTTGTATAAGACTTATCGGTTTTATTTTGTAATATTATGCTTTAATCTCAAACCATGGTGCAGGTACTGTTACACAATTAAGTGTGCATGGTTTCTAGCAATGTACGGTCGGACTTCGTTCATTCGAATTCTACGGGTCCAAACCCCACTTTGATTCTCCTAGTTATTCCTTATGGTCTGCCAGGCCATTCCTTGCGCCTCAGTTCCTTAACGTATGTACCCTTTAACCTCCTCATGTGCTGTATGTTTTATGGATTGTTGTTTTCCAGGAGGTCTGTGTGGGGAGGCACTGTCTTATGTATGTGGCGTTCCCTGTAGTTACTTCTTATCTCTCTTCTAATATTAAGTAATTGAAATTCTTTGTCTTGATATAATTACAAATTTGTTTTGTTCGCATATAATCAAAGAATAACGTATTGAAATATAAAACGCGTATATGAGTTTTGTTTGAATATATTAGTTTACTAAGTCAGTAATTATACATCAAACATAAATGAAAAAAGGTTAATATCAGTTATAATACAATGTGCGTGTATAGTTCATTTGTATTTATATGATGAGAAAATCAGGTGAGCTTTTTATAAGATTATATGTTTTAATTGAATACATCTCATGCGGTGTAACATTAAAGACAGGAAATGTCTGATCTTAAATGAATAATTACATTCAGGATTAGTAAAAACTGATGATAGCTTTTGTGCAGTATATAGTTGACCGTCAGAGTGACTTTTTGACCTTAGATTCGTCTTTCACACACATTGTCAAAGCGGCATATCATATGTATGTACTTAATCTACAATCGGACCTCGTTTATTCAAATTCATCGGGTCCGAAATTTTATTTCGAATAACACATGATTTCAAATAGACCAATTCAATTCGACGTACCTTAAAGATACATCGGGACCTGATATTTATTATAAAAATAAGCTTCTTTCGGTTTAAAAATAAGCATGTGGCAGAATTCTCATCATCCGATAATCGATACTGCGCAATAATGCCTATATAGAACTATGAAGGATTTTAGCTTTAAATTAGTATAACTTTTATCCGTTAAAGATATCAAATAAATGCAAACGGTTTTGAAATGTTTCAATATTCCCCATTCATTCAAATAGTATACCTTTTATTTGAATTAAAAGTAAAATGGTATTTTTTTAACTTTAAAACAGTTACCAGTGCTATATAGAATATATAGGAGAAAACAATTTACTCTGAAATTAATTTAATGTCATTTAAAAACAGTTAATGATATTAACAAAATGCAAATGGTTTCATAAACCATACTTATTTCTCTGTCAATCGGTATTTATTTTGTGAAAATATTTAAAGAGGAAAATGGTATTTTTTACACTTTAAAATTATATAGTATGTTTTTTACTACGTTCGGAAATGTTCGGAAGACCATCCGAGTATGACCGAAGTTTTATGGCACTTGATCTCTGGACGGTCACAATAGGGGTCCAGCATCGATTATACAAGCTGTAAATTAACAATTAGTGCGCCTTTTAGGGTCGAATTTGGGGGAAATGTGACTTTTTATAGAATAGCATTGAAATAAAATATTGCTGTGGTTCATTATAGGGTGACAATAGATCGAGTTTTATTCTGTAAAGGTGTGAACTTTAAAACAGTATAATTCGATTACAATAAATATATATTTTATATGATATTGTTTAACTTCATATTTAAAAGTGAAAAATATGATATTAATGCTATTAATGTTGTAAAATACAGATGTCACAATTATTTAGACAAATAGCCTGCATAACTTATATAAAATAAATATCAAAGTATTATGTTTGACATTTGATAGTTTTATATCGTTTTTCTGCAAGATAGATCATTCCATGAATAATATACATTTGATACTTATTCACTTCAATATATGACAGATTAGCTTGATTTGTGTGTAAAAAATGATAAAACTTATCATTTATGTCTTTGGTAATATCTCAAAAATTAATGCGTCCAGATATTATTCCTAAATCATAGACTAGTCAGGATCCGATTATAGTGCCCAAAACCTGCTTTTGAATAGAATGATTATTTGCAAAACATTCAACAAATAATAAAATAGGCGCAGAGTACCCGCATTGTAACACAAGTTACTCACGTGCTATGTTGCATAATTTTAAAGTAAATGTATGGCAGTTTGAAAATACATCGTACTATGTGGATATCTTTTCATGTTTTATGGACGGTAACGTCGCGAACCCCCCCCCCCCTCATTTAATTGCAGCTATGTTTAAAATCATTTGACATGTTGAATGATTCATTGAAAGAGATTTTCAAAGTTCTATAATGAACAAACAAATTTTTTAATGATAATTTACATATAGATAGCATGCATTTTGCATATCACACTGCATATCTTCTATGTATGAAAGGAGCACAAAAATGTTAGTCTCATATAACTTATAAATTCAATTTCCAAGTTTACATAATTTATGTAAACATTCAATGGAGAAATCTTCGCCTGTCCGGAATCTCCTCTAATCCGAGTTTTATAGTTAGTCCGAAGGGTGTTTGGATTTGGAAGTCTTCACTGTACATTAAATCTGGTGTTGAAATGTAGTGGTTTTAAGAAAACATACCATATAGAAGAGATGTTCTGAGCATGAAGAGTTTTATAATAGAAAGTGAAAATAAGTTTTTACGTCACCAATAGGATTATTGAAAAAAATCGTTCGGACAGTGTACCTGTAAATATTTTGGTCGGACAATGTACTCGTTTAAAAATATATCAATAACTTTGTTAAAAACCGACATACTACATTCGCAAATTGAATCAATATTTTGTAGAAATATATATCATATACCAGTTTTGTGTGCTGAAATACCCAAATAACATACATTTTCGGACAATGTACGAACAGCAAATAAAATATGTATCGAGTTTCAGGCCAATTAAACTAATTAAACCTCGGAAAAACGAAAAGCAGCTGCACATGAGTAACTTGTGTCACAATGCGGGTACTCTGCGCCTATTCTTAAGATTCTACCATATCGGTAACCATCAATACTAATCAAATGTTGGGGTTTTGACGGAATTTTCAGCCATCTTGTACGGCAAATGTACTATGGAGACCACGTGATACTCCCCGGTGGTTCTGTTCGATTCATAATTCAATATATCTTTTTTCATAAGAGGCTACAATAAGTATCATTCATGTATAATTATACATTCTGATAAATTAGTACTGCCCGGGGCAATTTCATTATGCGAGCTAAACACAGCGGGGTGGCTAATTAAGTCGCGAACGATAACACTCATGAAATCATATCATAAATCGGTAAATCACGGAGGCTTCCGAGTGTTTCCAACCACCGTACCCACTGATTAGCGACATTCGGATCGATAACTATCGGCTAATCTGATGATGAAGATTCTTCGGTATGTCAATATCAAACTAACTGTAACTAAATGTAATTTTGTAAAATAAATTGCAATTTGTGGTTTGATTACCATATAAGCAATGTGAAAAAATAACATGCCACTTGTCTTTTGTTGTCTCCTACTCTTGTAATGTCCGCCTTTGCTTAGATCTGTGTCGTTAATGAGTCTGTAAATGTTTATAGATGTGTAAAGATGAGCGCTGCTATGGGATTTACAACCTCTTCTTGGACTTTAACACACACTTAGACAGAAAGCTTACAGCCCACCTTGTTATCTCGGTTGGTACAGCTTTGGGGACACACTCGGGAGATCCGGGTTCGATCCCCGGGTGAGGCAGGTGTTATTCTTACATGACATTTGGCTATGGTCATTGTCCGTCACCTTTAATTTATGTAGAGAAAGTGTCAGCTGCTTACGGAAGTGCAAGTTAGTACAGCTTGATAATTAATCCCATGAAAACTGAAAAGGTCAACTAACCGATTATGTCAAAATGCTGAAAGATGAAAACAGAGAGAGAATAAGTTGCTACAGGGAACGCCACAAGACAGTGCTTCTCCACACAGACCTCCGGGAAAACAACAAGCCATAAAACATATGGCACTTGAGGAGGAAACATGTCGTTTCGGGAGGCTCAAGGGTACATACGTAAGGGAACAGAGGCGCAAGGAATGGCCTGGCCGACTATAAGGGATAACAAGGAGAAACAAAGAGGACAAACAGTGGGGAAATTAATGGATGGAAAATATCACAGGACAAGTCAGGACAGCTGGCAACAATAGGCCGAAACTGGGCAGAAAATAGCATGAACACTATATAAAGTGAAAGAATTGCAAAGGGGAAAGGGAAATATAACATACATTAAGAAATAATAACCATGTAGCGAATTACAGCATTGGAACTGTCAAAATAATAAAATATAAAAACAATAATGTGTGTACCTTACTATTAAAACACCTGTACTTTATCTGCTGAAGAGTGGTAATGTCAATGAGAAGTATCGAAAGAAACAAAACAACCAATCCAAATGAACAAACAAAAATCAATTTGAAATTTAAAAAAAAAAAGTTTATTATATACAAACAAATGCATAAAGTTAAACGTATTCAAAATATTAAAATAATGGGTTAGCAAAGAAACAAAGCACGTGTAGGGAACTAAGCATGTATGGGTTGTTACCCTGGCACATATATAATATGCACCACATTTTGCCTCAAGCGTTCACCACTGTGGAAAATGTCAAGATGGGTCTGCTTTAGGGACAAGCTGTATCGAAAGAAATATTACCCAAGAGTCGATACACGAACAAACTTAAGAAGTCCTGAAAAAACCGAGCACTTGTGAAAACCGACCGATCGATCCGGTCCGGTAGAGGTTCGGTTTAGACAAGTTTCACTGTACTTTCTGATAATTATTATGACCTGAATTGACAGGAAACATCATACAAGATAAATGTTTTCAGATACTAAATAAGTTAAATATTTTTAACTAATGTTTTACAGATGATTTTAAATATCCTCAAACAACCAGTTTTCGAGCACAACAGTATTTCGACCGGTACCGGAAAATACCAAAAACTAGATCGCCAGAACAAATATCTGCTATGCGCAGGCACATTTGTTTACATTGGATGCAGACTTGTCAAATGATGTAAGCTAGTGAAAAATGGAGGTTAGAAATGTAAAACACAAACCTTTCTGTAAACAAATGTAAAAATATTGTGTATTTAACTACTTCCAAATGTATCCTTCAATAAAATCTTTTTTTTTACCAAAAAAAGGCTGCACAATCCTGTTGTTTTTATTTCGTCTGCAAGTATGTCTATTCCAGGGCCCAACATCCCGTATCACACGATGCTTGAAGTACAGTACACTACAAACAATATTTAACACAAATTGTTCGTGTCTTAATCCATAAATCCTCAATACCCGCCAGTTTGGATGTAATTGGTTGTGTTTTAAGTGACTGTGTTATATTTATTGATAGGCCAATGCATATGCTTCTTATCATTTAAGCAGAGGTCATATATAGTTGTAATATATAATGAGCGATCAATCAGAAAAGCATCATCGACATTATGATATCCCCAAGACAAGTTTTATTGATATAATTTCAAGAAAATAAATATGGTACTTTCTTGGTAATTAACTTAGTTAAACAGTCCAGATTGAACGTTAGTTACGTTAATGAGTTCGAACAGTTACACATTTTATAAGAAGGGCATACACTTTTGTTTTGTACTGTAGTCTAGTCAAGGGAAGTTACTCTATTGTGGACGAAAATTGATTGTGAATATCCGTGTTAACAGAAATTGAGGTCAGCGTAATTTGGTGTGTATAGTAAACAAACTACGACAGTTAGGACCTTATTTTTGCATCAATGCAGGATAAGGTTGTTTAAATAATCAGTATAAATAAAGGTTACTGTCAGACGAGTTATGGTAAGCGAGATAGGAAAAACTCGTTAGGCGCTCGAAAGGCTGGTTGTGCCGGGATAATAGTTCTGCCGTCTGAAAATATACCGATCAAAAGTGCTAACTCGCCAGTAATATTTCACATAGTTTATAAAGTACCTACTGTATTGATTTTGATATTATCGAGCTGCCGTATTTATGATTCAAATAAACTGATGACAATAAATGTGATCCCTTCAAAATCACGTTTATCGATTCATATCACTTTTTCATAGTCCTGTGGAGATTCTCATACTACAAAATGTGGAGTAGCTCTTTGATCAGTATAAAGTATACGTCAAAGCACAGAGGGTAATTGAAACTGTTAATAGACAGTCTTGTTTTTTATGAATATTTAATAAATGGAAGACAATTTTGATAACGGGACCTTCAATCATGAATATCAAATGACGTCGTTGCCTCAGTTACAGAGTATCATGTATTTTGAAAGAGGCTTGACAATGGCAGACGTTCGAGAGACCAATGGATGACGGACGGCAACTGATTACACCATCTTTGTCTCAAAACGCTTTATTCGGGCGATCATAAGATGAATTCCAATGTCTCTATGAAGATCAGTCTGAGTATTTCACTTCCGGTTCTATCCGGTACGTCTGAGTCTTTGTCGTCTGCAAAGCAATCGTCGGTAGCGTTCTAATTGGTCATTAAATATTTTTTTCCTTTCAGAGGCTGGTAAGGGTACGGGCGTTGCTTCTAGCGAAGCCGCATCTGCTGCACATAGTCCGTCACGGATCATGAAGTCGTCTATTGAGATATCTACCTCGTATCTTATTTATGTTGCACTCTCAAAAACTATCTGGAAACAAGAAATATAAAAGACATAATTGGAGCAAATGGAAATAAGCAAAGATGTTGTAGTTTTATCGGTTAAGATTGAGTTACCTTTCAGAGATTTCCATAAAAGCACACGTGTTAGGTATTTGTTTTTTCAAAACATTTATTGTGCCGAATCCGTTAGACTATTATAACATTAGAAACATACTTATTTATGTTAACTTTGTCTGATTAAACAACTTTGATAAACTTAACATTATTTTTATTGTGATGCATAGAGTACATAGAACTGCAAATAATAAGTCGTCAGTTATTAAAAATCTAGTTCTGTCCGTATGTATAATTAACATAATCAGAGAGACGTATGTCCACATTCAAACCATAATTTAGAAAATATTGATCCATTCATTCCCAGTTCAGAATTCACAATGTGCAACTTTAAACAAGCAAGTGTCCAGTTTACAAACCAAGTTTGGCTATCAAAAAATTGTTTCGACGTTTAATTTTTACGCACCGCTGTGACTCATGTAGCAAAAAGCGAGCTCAATCCGGTTTGGGCGTAAAAAGGGCAAATCTTTACTAAAACTTCGGTAAAAATGTTTATTTTAACTGATTATCTAGCATTGAAATTCCGACAAACGTTTTCGCCGATTTTATTGTTATTAGAATATGTAATTGCAGCGCTTAGGTTTTTGAAATGAAATGACAAGAAACGCTTAAGCATATACATATACTGTATATATATACGTTATTGACCTCAATAATACTCTTTCTGAGTACTTGAACATTCAAGGCCCGTAACCAAATGGAGAATTGGAGATGTTTTCTTCTGCATTCCCTTCCTTAGATGTTGTAAATTCTTATGACATGTATGCTGTTAAATAGGTCGAAGTTTGCGTCTGTTGCTCCAATTTTCTTAAGAAAAAATGTTGTATATTCTATATTATAATTAAACTTTACGTTTCTATACCTGATATCCAGAACATGCGATTTCCTCGGATACGGATATAGTGGCTTTTATCCACAAGTTGCCTTGGTGACCGGAACACGCGCCAAACAGCCTTGAACTCTTCGCTGGTTAAAATCTGTACAGAAACAAAACGCACATATACTGACCTAAAGATCTAGCCCGCCATTTAATATTTTGACATTAGTCGATACCTTTAGAAAATGTGATCTGAAACAGTATAGAAGCTACACATGTACGTGATTTTGACAAGTTTTTATCGGAACCAACAGAATGTGTTACATGGAGTTTCTTAAAACTATTGACCAGTCCATTTGGGAGTGTGTTGTGTCGTCTGTGTTTTTTCGGGTTTACGTTGGTGTTGTCCTTGTTTTCATTTTGTTATGTAGCGTTCTCTGTAACAACTTAATTTTTCTCTCGTATCTTTTTATCAGTTTTATGACGTTATCAATATTTTATTATACTAAGACGTCATTTGGCACTACCAGGAAAACGTTTCTCTCTATAATACTGTTTTATAAGACATCTTGATATTCATTGGGTACAGTCTTTTTTTTTGTTTTTTTGTTTTAGCTTTCTTAATAGACATATTTCTATTGGTTTAAATTCCATTTCCCTATCACTAGTATCTAAGAATTGTTTAATTATTAACTACATTATCAAGTTGAATTTATTTTCAATTGCATCACTAATTTGATATGTTAAGGTTATTTCACATTCTGATGTTACTAATTTAGCTACAGGAACGAGGTCAGTATAAGGTTGCTTGTTCCTTCGTGCTGGATTAATTACAGTGTGTATGTTGTTGTGTACGTACAAGTTAATTGCTTTGAATGATTAGTTACTGCCAACTTAGTCAATATATGTATGTGGGGCCATCTATCGATTGCTCTTAAGATTGGTGACAGGTCATCTTACGATCGGCGGTGCGCGTGTTCGTGCGATTACCAACGTTTGGAAAAGATCAATCGTAGGTAATGCGACCTCTGGTTTCGGTCGCCACGATTGATCGAACGATAGGCCGCTGATCGCCACGACTGATCGAACGATCGGTCGCAGAGCGCCACCACTAGTCGCACGATTACCTACGATTGATCTCGCGATCGATCTTCTCCAATCGTTGGTGAACGCACGATGTCGGAGTTGTCGCTAGCCTTTTAAAAATGATACTTCATGTTCAAGCTATTGTTTCTATACACATCGATGCGTTCCAAAAATGTTAAACAGTTGTCAGACGTTCATGACAGCTCACTACCAAAAACGTGTTTCATTTGTTTTATTTACAGAAGATGACTCATTATGACATCTACACGCATCACAGTTTCAACGTGGTCTTCTTTACATAAACAACGAAACATGTCAGTCAAACAAAGTAAATGTGGAATTATTTTTTTTAAAGATTCTGCTATCACCAAGCACGCATATTATGTTGATGGTTAAGAGCTTTACACTATTCCATATTATTGTACACAGTAAAGCTGGCTAACTGCTTCATAAATGAAACTTGCATGGCTTATGAGCAAGGGTATGTTGTTCTTAATCAACACACTATCATATGTAAAAGAAACCTTCATATAAACAGTTTGGTTTTAACTATTTCAAGGTATTGTCTAGATGTTGAGCGTAAACTATACTTGTTGCAATTTTCAACATTTTTGTAATATAGTTTGGGTCAGAACGATATTTACATTTGTATACGAGTATATAAGACCAATATGATATATATTCCTTTTTCTATACGCAACCATTCTAAGTTGGTAAATAACTCGTTTACAATTTAGCCTTGATACGATTTTGTAAAGTAATTGCTTTTGGGGTTTTGTAATTATGTTTTCTGAACGTTAACTGGTACCCATGTTGATAAAAAGTCGACATTATGTTAGCATTGCAAAAGTGGAATTTTAGAAATAATCTTTGCACATACTTTAACTATGTGAATACATCAAGACAGAGTGTTGTTTACATAAACTTTCAATAGGGGATAACGCCGTGACGTCACGCGCACCGGTTATACGAATGTAAACATTGCTGGTGGGCAGAAAGTCGATATCCGGTTACAGCGCCATATTGTTTATAACGCTAATTCGCTTTATCTAAATTGTTAATTCTTTAAGTTATGATTCAGTCTTTCATAGTTGTTGGTTGTACACACAAGCGGGGAAGGGTTTATGATTTCATAACACAGAATTCCTAATGAGAATAATTAAGAGCGAAAGAAACAGCAGCTATCTGCCATAAACAGGAAAAACTGGACGTCGACTCATCAACCTATAATGTAATGTCCGTCCCCTTATGTATAATATATTATTAAGTGTGAATAAAAGTCATTTTAGGAAATATTTATGTACATAGACAACTTTTATTTTGTCCAGAAAGAAAGAAAAATCAACTTCATAGTTGATCATCTAATATTATTTTATACTACTGCATTGAACTAAAAATGCAAAGATATGTCATCTTTTTGATAATATAAGGATATTGTGTCTATTATAATCATCCAAAAGATTTTATAATATATGCCAAAAGTTCATGTAGTAAAAAATATTTCTTAAAATTGACAATTACAGTCTTTAAAGCAAATAGTTTAGTGTGGGGACGGAAAAAATAGGGACAGACAATAATTTACACTATTAGGATTATTTCAATAAATCCTGCAACACATACGTCTACAAATTCCAGAAATTATACGTATAAGATAACATGATAAAAATCAGAAACAAAGGCAGAAACAAGGCCAGTATTGGGTTGGACAACTTATATAATGTTATGCAATAAACAATAGTGTCCCCGGCGTGCACTATCTAGATATCAATCTTATTCAGCCCCCTTATCAGCATTTCACAGTGTCTGGCCCAGTGGGAGTCCAATATGCATCCAATCAGTTTTTGCTGTCACCATCAGACACATATATACAAATAAAGTTGAGAAGTGTCAATTATTTTTATATGCTGATGGACGGAAGTTTACCAATGGGTAACGTCGTATAAAAACATTCAACTGGCTCCGTTTATGTTATGTTTTTGTGATCCCAGTGGCGAGTGTAACCAAACTCAACTCCACACGTTTATGTTTTAGACAGTTTAAAGAACAGAACTGTGAACACAAATATCAGCATACAGCTGTCACAAATGTATGTGGGCGAATCTAAAAAAAATGCGATAAATAATACCTGATGTACAAAGGCAAACGAACACATCCGATTGTTGTGTATTTGCCATCGCATATGTTACATAACTTGTGCATTGTAACCTTAATCGTGAAATCACCAATGTTCGATTTGATATTCCCGCTATGATGATGCATCTCATAAAATGACAAATCTGAACTGTTTCACATTGTTGTCTTTGTTAGATATGTGTACATGTTAACAATTACTATTGATGCATTTCACACATAACACATTATTTATGCACATACACATGTCATACAGAAAAGTCAAAGTCATACTAAATAATTATTTTCGGAAAACTCGCACACTTCAATATGTTACATTGTTAGAATGCTGGGTGCATTATCTTTCATTCGGTACCAACTTTATGGACATAAATTGATTAATACGAATTCTAATACCCACCGCCGTGTTTTTCGAACCTAAACGAATTGAAAATAATTTGTCGTAAAATGTGCTCATTTTCAAAGTCACATTCTGATGCAGAAAATTCACCGATTTTCAATTTTTTATTTTATTTTTGGAAGCCTTTGATCTGGTATCGATTTGATGCATATATGTAAAAATGAGAATTGAAATACCTACAGCCGTGTTTTTCGAACCAAAACAGTTTGAAATTTATTTCACGGAAAAATGCCCATTTTCAGAGTCTAATTTGAAAACTAAAACAACCTCTGATTTTCATTATTTTTATGTCGTGGGAAAGCTGGGAGCATTACCTTGCAATTGATACCAAATTTATTATTGTATGTCAAACATTAAAGAAATTAATGGCTACCGCCGTGTCATTCATTCCATATTAGTTGTATAGTACGGCGCCGCCGCCTTTTACCCTTTTGCCCACCAGTTAACTGCGCATGCGCGGAATCGGGTTGTTTTGTTTACAAACACGTTATCCCCTATAGTTTTAACTGTAGCATTTTAAATGCAATTGGCGTTAAGTTTAAGTAGCGTTTGCGTTTTCAATTTATATTTGGATCCAATTAGCATACATTCTGTTTTATCAAGAATGAGTAGCATGTAATTTACTTTACACAATTCACTTATTGCATTAAGTGCCATTTGAAGTTGAGTTTGTAATTCAAAAATGTTTCTTGATGATTGATAAATTGATGTATCATAAGCATAAACATACTGTATCATTGATATGCAGTAAAAATAGTGACGGACCAAGCAAAGCAGTTTCTTTCGGTTGCGTTACAAACGACATCTTTTGTTAATGTGTTGATGGAAGTCGAGGATGTTTCCTCAATGTTGTTGTTGAAAATAGGCCGGGTATGATTCGTAGAACAGGACGAGGTGTTCCGATTGACACGGGATGTAAGCCAGTGTTCTCCAGCACCGGTGTAAACGCGGGAAATTTCCGTTCTTGTATGCAAGAAAAATAAGCACTGATCAATACTATAGTAGATGTCAGTGAACAGTAATTATGTAATATTCTGGTCAAATTCTTTTGTCCAAAAATCTTTTATAACTATTATACATTTCCTTAGGGAACAAAACATTTATCCTCATTAAAGGCACGAGAAAATACTGCTCAAGTACCATTCATCTCTAACTATGGGTATACACTAATAAGGAAACATTAGTCTGTGGAGATGGTGCTCGTTAAGTAATTGACCAATATTGTATCCAGATTTGGTGGATTATGCTATAATGTGTATTGTCCGTAGTGCATGTATTTCAACATTTATATTCAGGAAAAATATCGTTAGAGTTCGATGTAGTTGTATATGTAAGAGAGACCACTGTTCTCATCTATTTACGGAACTAATTTAGTAATGGACCGTCTAATGCATTGTGCCGAAATACACAAAACAATGTTTGACGAAAGAGCGTAGGAAATACGGGCTTTATCCAGTTAGTGTCTGAAACAAAACTTAACTTCTCGAAACTGTATTTCATTAAATTGTTTATATTTAAAACAGTGTAGGAAAGCGGATTTCTGGAATAAGTGTCTGCTTTGAAAAGTACATCTTCAAATGTAAGTAGGGCTTGTTTAAGGAAAACACATCATAATGTCTCTCTCCAACGCCCCCAGCTAATGCGACAAATTTTATGACGCACACACATCTGGACCCGTATTACAGAAGCATCTTACTAAGTTTCACTTAAGTTCAAAACTTCAAATTGGATTAATTGCAAAACCGCATTAAAACGGTTACGCTTTTTAATGGTAATGACAACAACATATATAGTATTCATGTATCACTCTTGATTTGACCATATAATAATCTGTATTTTAAAAAAAAACAAGTTAAGGAAAATGTTTTTAATATGTTTACTTAATATGTTTCTGTAAGATTGCCCCTTTGTGTTGTTTTTAATTTATTTGTCTAATGAGTAGGTACTATTTATGAAAGCAAGTACTTCGCGAAAATTGTCCATTTTTTATCATTGAAGGGGCATAACCCAAAAAAAGTGTTCACACTATGCATATAAGCAGAAATACTTAAATCAATTTTCACTAACATCCAATCAAAGATATTGTTTTTTTATATACATATAATATGTAATAGCGATCTAGACATTGATGTTATATTCGCCCAACTTCATATATCACTCATAATAAATTTGGAAATGACAAATCGCCATTACCTATTCAGCACATTCACTAATGATAGGCCCTACTTGTTGTCTATCAACTGCAGTATAGGTACACTTTTCTAAGTCCCTATTTTCGGACAATGCATACTAATAAATTTAACAACCCCACTTTATCCAGAAGAAATGCTTCATCACAGTCATAGAAAAAATAACTGGCAAGAAATATAGGTGTTCCTATCCAATTTCTGCTAAAATTTGTATTAAAACGCCGCATACAGTGCTTCTAACAACTGAAGAGTCGAAAAGGAATGTTCTATTTACGCGCGCGCTCTGAATAAGATATTACATTCTTTGCACTTTCTTGTCTTGTATAAATGTTAGTCAATGTCAAAATGTAAATGACCAGTCAAAAGTTATTTTTTTATGTTTTCCGTTCCGGATGTGGACAATCGGTGAATATAGGACACTTCTAGCAGTAGTTTCACGGGGCTTGTACTGTGAAGGTTGTTTTACCTCTCTTATACTCCTCCGTAAAAGGAATGCAAATGTTACGAAATTGATTTCAATTATAACAGAGATTATTTGTGAAATCAAATTTCCTCTCTGAACTTTATCGACGAGCGATGACTTATACGCATTAATATCACATTGTTTACTAGAACAATAAGTATCCCGATTGAACGTTAACCTAACAAACATATTTTGTATTTCTGTCTAGACAAAAGCCAATTATAATCGGATAAATGATCAATTGCTCGTTATTATCGAAGTATTGTCAATTATTGCGGCTGGTAGGACGAAAATTGCTAAACACTGATTAACAACGATCATAAATTGTAATTTTAGTCAATTTTCATGTTAAATACATTGGACTTGGTTATATATGTTTCAATTTCCACAGAGAATATAACAAGGTAAAATATTGTTACTTACGAAATAAAATAAACAAGTCTCTACACTTATAATACATACATTGCTTTTGAAGTATTACATTTGACATGCTTTAACATCTATCCGTATGAGAATGCTACAAAAACATACATATATATTAGTAAGGAAGATAATCGCTGCCAAAATTAATTATGCTTTATGACAATTGAATTTATATTATTTTTATCTTATCTTTGTGGATACTACACATACCCAATTTCAGGACAAAACAAGAAAGCCAGAAGCTCCGAAGCGAAATTGGGGAGAAAAAAACATGCATATTATTTCAAGTCAAAGGGAAAGGAGAACTTCTAAAAACCATAAATATAATTAATAACCGCAGCGATTTACAGCCTTGGAAAAACCAGTAAAATACCGGGTGTTTAAATCGATTTAACAGCTAGCTAACCTCACATATAACTGCGATATGGTCATTGATTTCCAACATATACACATACATTGACAACTTAGGAATTAATTAAAATGTAATTAACCATTACGCATACAATATCATATACACTGTATATAATCCAGTACGAAGAAACAAGCAGCCTTATACTAACCTTAATCCGGTTAAGTTTAAACAAAACAACTATTAGGGGAGTGTGTTGGCCATTGATGAGCTGTAAACAACGCTTTAATGAACACTGAGCAGACAGTTGGTGATTCCGTGCATACCTGCTTTATTTGTAGAAACAACATATACTATATTTTATTTAAAGTTGTAGCGAGACAATTGTCATATAGCATGCCCGCTCAGCTCAGCAGTTAGAAGGCTACTATGCTGTAGTCTGAAACGTCTGGATTCGACTCCCTGTCTTCGCAGGTCATTTTTATCAGAAACATTGTGCCAAGGTAGATCTGGTCCATGACGGCAAGTGCTAATCACACTTCCAATGGTAGATCTATCCGAAAATACCCCCATCTTGTAAATTTCATGATAAATGCTTACAGCACGATCTTTGTTCCTTATATATTGAGGGGCATCACATATATCATGATTGTTGATTAGATTACTTAATCTACGAAGTTATTTTACGACAAATACTGAATATTCAAATCAGTTTTATGAGCAAATCCAGGTTTAATAATGAATCATGAATATTTGCTTCATTCGCTTTGCTTGTTGTCTGCTGCTTGTCATTCCTTAAAGTTTTATGACGTCGAATAGTTATTTTTGGAAGGGTGTGTCGTAGTACATAGACACGACAATTGATTTAACAAATAAAGCTAAACACACCTTTATAAGGATGAACAGCGCAGTTTGTAGAATAAATAATGCGGCTGGGTGGATATTGAAAATGGAAGTACGGGGAATGATAAATGATTATTTGAGCATCAAGAACTAAGGTACAACGAGTTCCCAATTATATATGGTGAAAACGACGATCCGTCCGAGAACTACACTTTATTTTCGAAAAATTTGTACCGGAACAAAATATACATCAAAACGCATCTCTGCAGATTTAACTACAACTTTTGTCAGGGGGACCATGCCCCAGAAGCACCGCATCACATCAATTTCAGTTAAGCTGTGACCCTGATCATTGTATTAAAGCCCTAAAACAAAATCAAAAGATCTATGTATTGCATTGCAAAATAAATGTGTGAGTCAGTATAAGGCTTATTGTTCCTTCGTGCTGGATTAATGTGTCTGTTCTTATATACATAATGGTTAATTGCTTTTAATTATTAGTCTGCCTTCTTTGTCAATTTATGTGTATATGCTGGAAATCAATGACCATATAGCGATTAAGTGTGAGGTTAGCTAGCTGTTAAATCGATTTAAATCCCCAGTATTTTTACTGACAGTTCCAAGGCTGTAATTCGCTGTATGGTTATTATTTCTGTTTGTGTGTTGAATGTATTTTATATTTCCCTTTCCCCTGTGCAATTCTGTAACTTTATATAGTGGTCAGGTTATTTCCTGCCCAGTTTCGGCTTATTGCTGCCAGCTGTCTTGACTTGTCCTGTGATCTTTTCCATCCATTAATTCCAACCTCCTTCACTGTCCACTTTGATTCTTCTAGTTATTCCTTATGATGTGCCTGGCCATTCCTTGCGCCTCTGTATGCACCCTTTAACCTCCTCAAGTGCCTACTGTTTTATAGATTGTTGTTTTCCCGGAGTTCTGCGTGGGTCACTGTCTTATGTATGTAGCGTTCCATGTAGCTACTTATTCTCTCTCTTTCATGTCCGTTGAAGATAATGGCTCAATGATATTTTGGGTATACAAACAAATAAGCGTGTACTTACTCGTGTACACTCAAAATATTTTCTAAACGTCCATGTAATAAAATACACATTTAAGAAAACAGTTTTATATGCCGACTTAAAATTTGGCATTCTAGTGTTATACATAATACTCTATCGACGTTCACATAGAAATACAAATTTATCGTCATGGTTGACCATGCGTGACGGCGAGTACGATTGTCAAAATTTGGCACGATGATCACGTGTACTATGTAGTAAGCGGTTAAATTCATTGTCCAAATACGAAAAACTGAAAAGATGGCAAAAATGACCACTGAAGAACGCGCCAGGGCCGTCGGAATGATTCACGCAGGTACCCTGATTCGACAGATATGACTAACTTTATAAATGTATTAATAAATTCAAATAGAATTTGGAAAATAATTATAAAAATATATAATTTGTATATTATTTCCTCTTTTTATTAATATTTGTGTTGCCCGTCTGTTCAATAGGCGCAAATATGTAGATTTGTTTCTGTTCTTGTTTCGACGAATTTTTGTTCAGTGTATACACTGCTAATTTTATAATGAAAAAAATATTGTTTGCATTTTACTACAGCTTTCAATAAATAGTATGGATTTCACATATGTTATTGAAAGTTTAAATTCATTATTTGTTATGACAGATGATAAGGCTTAATGCAAGGTGTTGCATGATTGAAGCAAAACCGCAATTTAACTTTGTTGTGTGTTTATTTCATTTTGTTATATATTAAAACCTCTGACATTGGTTAGATGTCAGACATTTCCAATCCACACTTGTGTTTGTGTCTTTACTGTGACATAAATGAACTGCATTGACAGGGGAACACAAATATAAATACTATTTGATTGTTAGCGGTGTTCAGTTGTGATCAATTATGTATGTGTACATTTTCATCAAACATTCATTCTGGGTAATTATTTGTTGGATTGGGAATTTTATTTCCATAATTAAAAGTATTCACGTAAGAGAGCGGACTAGGCGTTTATCTCCAAATTATAAACAAATCAAAGGGCAATAATTCTAGTGAATGTGGCGATGTGGCTTGTTATCGGTCTTGACCCAGATATTGTGCCAATAATAAATCACAGCAAGTTTTGTGAACATTCAGAGAGCAGACAAGGCTTATTTGGTCAATAATTGAAAATCAAAGAGACCTAACACATGAGTGTCTTAGGCGATGACTGGTTATTAAATGCGGCCGAGCTATTAAATCGATTTAAAACCCAAGTATTTTACTGCCAGTTCCAAGGCTGTATGTCGCTGTATGATTATTATTTCTTTTCTTTCCCATCCATTAATTCCCCCCTGTTTGTCCTCATTGATTCTCTTAGTTCTCCCTTATGTTCGGCCAGGTCTTTCCTGGCACACTTGTTCCCTTACGTATGTACCCTTGAGCCCCCTCAAATACCTTATGTTAGTTGATGTTTTCCTGGAGTTCTGTGTGGAGAGGCACTGTCTTATGTATGTGGCGTTCCCTGTAGCAACGTATTCTCTCTCTTTTACAACACTTGCCAAGGATTAATATCAGACCCATTTGTCACAGTATGTGATGATTACTGCAAAAGTATAACTTGAAGTATATTTTTCCTGGTAAAAGTATTAAACATCTAAAAATCACAAATGTATGTTGTTTTAATAAAGTTTACATGGAATATGTCTATACTTTTAAGTAAGTTCAAGCTTGTCCTTCGCGTTTATCATCAACAACGGCCAACATGACATCGTCACATAATTAGTAGCGCAATTGACCGATTTTTCGTGTTAGTCAAAACATGACTTTATTACTTTATATCTATCTTTCAAGAGTATGAAAGAAGACAAGGTTGGGATTTATCAAAAACATTATGTAAAGCTTGGAATTGCTGGCCTGTACTTTTTAGGGCTCAATACTAAGTCTTGTAACCATCCAAAATATTTATACAGTATTTCCTTCACATGGTATTAATTTGCAAACAACTCTAGTTCATCTCTAACTGGGTTACATACCTGAGGTCCAAGCCACATGCTTGTCACTGGGATGGTAGTTAAGGTTAATTTTATTGTATTATAACAATAAATGTCCAGTCATTAACTTCGGTAGCTCCTATTTTTGTGTTGTTTTCTATATTTTTGGACAAGACAGTTACTCTCTTGATGTTGGAAACCTCATATTACAGGTAAGCCAAAGAAAAAATCTTTACATTTTTCTATAAGAATTCCGAAAAAAATGAATGTACATGACAAAAGAAATTTGAAAGAATATGGTCCTTTCGGCAAAACCAGTTCTGTTCTTAGTATTAAGAATTCTAAAAGTAATAGAAAAGAATGCAAACATATTACATTAGAAATATAAAATAAATCAGTAAATACGCATTTCAAGAATATTCTGAACAATGTCAGAATACTACATCCGTGACAAATTTGTCTAAGGAAGACGTCTGTAATCCAGTTGGGAAAAATACATATGTTCAGTGTTAACAAAAGAAATATTGCATTTGCAAAGTTAAATCATGGAAGGATGGAGAGGATGCAATAGTTGGGAAATGGTATAATTTTAACTTTGTTATTTAAGATGAAATATTGACGCATGTCTCAATTCCATGTAAATGTATACAATTTGCTTGTGGTTTATCTGATGGCTGTTAAATCTGTCCTTTTAATAGTCAAGGGTAAAATGATCAATTGATTGAAAAAGGCGATATAATTTCTTCATTGTTGCACAAATACTTTCTCCTGAAGAACATTTAAGTTCAATTAATGAGTCACTGACAGTGGATGATGTTTCCTCCGAAGTTGACACTACATATACTGGTACATCTAATTATGTTGATGCTGCATCACCTGTGTTTGCCGTTGAAACCGACATGTCTGCAATTAGCTTGTTTATTAATGTTTCCCATTTAAGGGATATTTTTCGCAGTTCCAAATTATTTGTACGAAATTGAGGAATTTGTATACAGTCCTCTCGTTGTGTCGAATTTTTCGGGACCATAGAAAATAGTTCATCTTAACGAAGATTCGACATAAACGTCGGAGGCCTTACTGGCGATGTTTCGTTGTGCCTTGTGTTTTGTGGATTGTTGTTTTCCCGGTGGTCTGCGTGGGGAGGCAATGTCTTATGTATGTGGCGTTTCCTGTAGCTACGTATTCTCTCTCTTTTTTCAATCTTCTTCAACTTCGCAAACTATGTTAGAAATTTATTTAGTTTATCTGATGCAAGATATGAGATAAAGATAAATTACACAAGGTGACACAAATATACAACGTTTTTTTTCAGACACAGTTGTCATTGTTCTTGGCAGGTAATAGCCAATTCCTAATGAATAAAAAGGCATGTTTATGAAGAAATTACATGGTGATAATTTTGTTAATGACTCTAAATCCTTGGCAAGTGGAACATTTTGTGATGTATCCTACAATTTCAGTACAGTTGACTATGTTGGTGATATAACTAAGTCCGGTCATTATGTTGCTGTACTGTGCAATGGTATATGTTGCAATGGTACAGACATTGAACTTTGCTCCAAAGACGAAATGTTTAGTAGTCCATACTTGCTTGTTAACGATAAAAAGACAATACCTATACCAAAATATGTTATGCATCAATCAGGCTGACGCGTTGAAAAAAATATGGACACTTTTTCAAAAGCATAGCAAATATCTTGTTTCAATAATCATTGACAATAAAACATTGCTGCTTTGTATGAAAGTTTCTTAAACTACACATTTGGACTTGATTCACCTCATTTGTCTTCTTAACGTAGAGAGTATTTTGAAGTTCACTGTGTACATTTATCACACTGCTCAAACTGCTATTTCAATGCCAAAAAAGAAAAAGTAACGTTTATTATTAGATTATTGAGCCTACCTGCTTATCAATTTTCTGAATCATTGTATTTGTCAAAGTGTAATGGCCTTCACAAGAAACGTGTATTTGTTTCATTGCTATACTGCCTAATACTCGTATATGAAGTTGACAATTTACGAACATTTGCACTACCTAGGCATCTTAGATTTATCATTGTCCGTAAGTCCAAATTTTCTGTTTCTATATAAAAAAACATGAGTATTATACGTAGGAGCTAGAAGGAAAAAACTATAAATGTTGGAACGTCCATCCGTCCGTACGTACACATTTAGTGTGTGTCAATCATATCTCAAAAAGTATTTGACCTAGAGGAATTAAACTTCAAAAAAATGATAGTCATCATGTGAAATTGAGCGTCTGTTTTTCATTGGATTTGTTCAGTAAGAGTTTTGTCCCTGGATTAAATAAAGTCAGGGTATCTGTGTCCTATATATACCTTTGTAGTGTTTTTTTTAATGCAATACTTATAATATAAGTAAAAGAATTAATGTGCATGTACGATGATTATATTCGTGTTGTATGCATGCATTTAAATATTTTAGCGACTTATAATTAATGGTACATAGTCTTGATGTTTTGGTCAAAATCTGCTTAGTCGTAAATATGAGAAAATCAGTGATAAATGCCTTCACAGAGATGTACTCTACAGCATTGCTTTGTCATTTTTCTTAAATGTCTCCCAAAACCAAACATACTTGAGTCTTTTGCAGTTATTTTCGATCCTGACCTACGTGCCCTGTTAGTTCTAGCATATTGTAGGAAATACCTGTAGTTGACTTGTGTTTTGCAGTTCCAGGAAACTTGTAACACAAAGTTATAAAGCGATTTTTACACTTTGCCTGCATGAAGACATTACAATGCCATTTTCTCAAAAAATATTACTCTGCATTATTGTTTGGTAAAACTTGAGGCTATCTACCTTCATCATTTCACAAGGAAAAGTCATTTCATGGCAGAATCTTGATTATAAATAAAAATTTAAGAATGATTGACATGTAATCATATAAAGAGGTGAGCCAATTGTCATGGACGGACATGACCTTCCAAGATCGGGAATCGAGCCTGGTCCTCCGGGTTGACAGCCTAGCGCTCTAACCACTGAACTAACCAAGCTGGCTTGTTGAGTCATACATTTACTTGTTTGTAATATAAATCGAACTTAACCCACGTTCATAAAATAAAGTTGTTGCATGTAGTGACTTTTCATGTGTTATTCAATAATTAGTGTCTTTTATTGTATTCTACAAAATGTGATATCATTAAAATGCAATGATAAAACAACGTCAAAAGTAAACACCGTCGTTACGGTCGCCATTCGCAATTATTAATCGCCATTTTGATCGCAAATTCGCCAGTTGGCTTCGATGGCGATCGGGAGCGTGCCCTGTTTGTGAAGATAAACTATTTAAGATGATTTGTTATGATCAAGTATATTGAAAATCATAATCCAAATATATTATGAACAAAAACAACATAAATAACAACACACATAAACTATGAGTAAACCAGAATACTTGCACATTTAAAACAAAAGTGGTGTAAAAGAATTTAATGATATTTGTTTATATATTGAACATGTAGATATACTGATATTGTTGGCGAATTGCACATAAACGTTAACAATATAAATAAAACAAAAGGTAAAATCATCATTTTCTTAGGAAAAAAGTTATCAATATTTAAGATCAAAATTAATCTACTGGAGAGAAATTCGAAATGTGAACAGAAATATTGCTTAGAAACGAAACAGTAAGCGTCTTACATGAGACTGTAACCCAAGCCATCACAGCCACTTTCTCTACCGACTGATGGAGCAATTTGGGCGTAAAAACCAATGCACAGACATAACATCAGCCATTAACATACACTAAGATGAGTACGAACAATAAAGAATTAACAGTAAAATTTCGGTTAGATAGTGTAATCAACTAAGAATATAAAAATATTTCACAAAATGATTAAATTCAATACACACGGCGCTTAATATCTGAGCCTTGCAAGAAGTACCCAGCTGTTTAAAACTTATCAGATATCGCCGATAGAAAGACGACATATTCCAAATGACGCCATTGCATTGGTTAGCTATAAGCTCTCAATTAAGAAACCACACATTATAAGTGCAACAGTATAAAGTAGTTTATATTTGCTGTTTGGCTAATTTACTTTATTATGAATATATTCTAGCTGAGGAGGCTGGTAGTGACTACTTTGCTTAAATTTATTGCGTCGGGACCTTACAACATTCGGGTCACTTCCAAATCTTTCATTTTATTATTCCAGCCTGGATCGGATAAACTAGTCGCTTTAATTGCGCAGAGAAGTTGTGTTGTGTCTTTACTGTGACATAAATGAACTGCATTGACATTAAAAAATACAATGTATGTAAAAACAAGTAATATTTTTTCATGCAGTGTTAAAAAAATGGCATTGACGTCTAGAAGTATACGTGGTCCGGGGGTAATCTGGAAATTCGTATCGTGTATCAAATTGTAAATACCAAATCAGAACAAAATGTGCGAGTCACTGAATAAAAACAGACACGCGTTAGTAACAAGGAAAACCACCACACAGTTTATCCTGTGCAAATTTGCCTTGGCAGACTTTGAAGTTGTCATTTTCTGAAGTCCGGATCTATCGAGACAAATGGTCGGAACAACGCCGTCATGACTTTGTTCCCATGTAAACTCTCCGTTAAACAACGTCTCGTTCGTGATTTTGTTCAGTAAAACATCAGTTGATTCGTAATATATATACTCCGATGGAAGCAGCATCACCTGCTTGCAAAAGTGAAGTTGCGTTATTTGCAAGTGTCGTTTAGGGGATATCATGTTATAGTGGTAAATGTACTTGTACGTTGATATAAATTCAATTGCTTTTGAATCACTCTTCTCGTCAAATCTGGATTTTACGTCGGTCACTTTTGCAATCTCGGCATTTGAAACAATAGTTTGATTACTGGATACAAGATACCATGGTTTGTTCAAAGCTTTTATAATATTCTTAAGAAAGAATATTGGTTTAAATGGTATTCCGGGTCTTTTAAAAGCAAGAAACAAAATATTCCGTGTTGTCATTTCTTCCTCGGTAACTTTGTAAGCCAGTTGTTCAATGTCCCATTCTGTAGACAAAGGCAATATGAGATTGTCAACGGAAAGCGATGACACGTTGAACAACTCATTTGATGATAAATTAAGCAGTATGCTTATTTCGTTTACTTCCCATATGTTGCTTAGGAAAATACACGTCTTAGTTCCGCTGAGTATTTGCCCTGTCGGACACGAGATCTTTCGACATCCATTTCTTGACTGAAATATATATATATGCCCTTACTAAAAGATAATTGTGTTTCCTTTTAAACTGATCAGTGACCATTAATAGCAAATGACTTTCAGAATTACCATTTTATAAAGAAAAAAGTACATGTTTCAATTTTTGTCCAGAAAATGTTTTCTTTCATTCGATATTACATTTCAAGTATCATAGTAACCAGTGCATGTGCATTCTACTACACAGCTGTCTCATTTACATAGTACAGATACCTCTGCCATAACAAATATTTGAACAGACTTTGTTTTTCTTTAAGGTAGATAGTCGTATTTGCTGACAAGATATGCCAATTTGAGAAAATGGCACGTTAATGCCGTCATACAGACGTACGTTAAAAGATTGCATTGTAACTTTACTTAAAAAATTATCCCGAAACTGCTAGACACACGTCAGATACAAGTATTTCATGTGCTAGCACTACCTCGGCGCGTAGGTCAGGACAGAAAATACCTGTATCGGACTCTTGCGTGTGTGGTTTGGCGAAATTTGTAGAAAAAAATGACAATGCAGTGTTGTAGAATACATTTGTATGAAGGCAATTACTTCTGATTTTCTCATTTTATAAATTAGGATATTTGGTCATAAAAATAAGTATATGTACCTTTAATTTTTTGATTATATAGTAAGACCGCTAATAAAGACCACCTCAAAATTAAGAACATAATTTGAAAGTCCATTGTCACCATTATGCTATTTATTCAACCTCAATATTAAGAACATCTCGATAAGTAAACCACTTTTCTAGAGTCCTAATGGTGGACTAATATATGTCTCATAAAAATTGAGGACCCCATTTTCAACTGTTTTTTACGGTAACTTTATTTAAATATCCGTGAGCACGTGACATTCTTGAAGGCAGTAATTAATGGACTGCCAAGGGAGATAATCGCTGTGAGTAGTATTTTGGATGCTGATGTCTGTACTCGTGTAATACGAAAATTATTGGTATTTACCCACTACAATTGTATATTATAAATATTCTTGCAGTTACGTGTTTATGATACAAGCGATTGTTATATGAAATCTTTTCAACAGCTCAGGCGTTAAATAAAAAACAAGCATTTGATAAAAATTATTTAAAGACTTCATTTATGCAAACATAATTTATACTCACCAATGCATTGGTGTCGGTATTGACGGGACAAGCCAAGTCCATTTTCGTCAGGTTTCTGTCAGATAGCGGTTCAGATATGCGCATATGAACATGATTGGAACTAATAAGAGTCGTAAACGTCGGCAAGTAATCTTTGTCTCTGATAGAAGACTGGTAAGTTGGAGCACATGACGTTGGTATACCGCCATAGCATATGAAACAAAATATATTGGCAAAATAATTACTACCAGATATGTAAGGTGACATAAGTCCACTCGAACATGCCGCAATGATTTCATTCCTCGAGGCGTTTGTTTTGTGGATTATGCTGGCGACATCATTTCCACAGTCATGGATAAAGTCTTCGTGTATATAACACATTTCTGACTTGATCTGAGCATAATTCCCGGGAAACTCAAATCGAATATGACATTCGCTTGCAATGAATCCACGGTATAATTCATTTATATAACTAGCACCATTGTTAGGGGTCCTAAAACAAGATAAGTAAGCGTTCCATACCGACCAATCAGACGCATTGTGTGCTTCAGCACAAACGCTGTTCTTATATATTTTTCTATTGGTCCACGAATAGACTGGATACAAACTTCCCCATGGCGCCACTTTCTGTTCACCGCATGTACCAAAAGTGTTGTTTGTGTCATTAGGTGATGAGGAAACCATGTAATATGACTGAAACGACTTTCTAATTCCAATCGTGTCATTAAATGTAGTAACGGGATACAAACACTCCCTATGTAAACGTTCAGGATATACAGACGTACTTGTGTTGAGACGCGGAAAGCAACAATTCCCTTGAACATCACAATCTGGGGCACACGAACAAGCTGAAAAAATACATTCTGCTTTTTATGTACCTTACATTCTCTCTTTTCCCCACATAGAAATACTTTTACATGTGTGAATGTTTTTCATGGCGCTATGTGCTTTTGGTGTGGCAGTGCAATTTGTCTGTGCCATTTCCTCCTCGGCATCTATTCATTGTTATACTATTTGCTTAGAGCATTTAGTTGTAAATCTTGCTTCATAGCTTTCAATAGATTGGGAAATATATTGTTTAATACCAAAATAATGGGAAGTATATTACGCAGCGACAACACTACGAAATCGATATGGAACAATGTATTATGAATATTATTGATCTAAGCGCTTATGAAATAAAAAATCATGTATCGGAGTTTTGATATCGAGATTTAACACTCCAGTATTTTTACAGACATTTCCATGGCTGTATATCATGAGGTCGTTATTATTTCTTTTCAATATGTCGTAGTCAGGCTTTCTTAGTTCGTTCTATGCTGTATTCCATTAATTCAATCCTTCCCCTTGTTGCCCCCATACATTCCCTATGGTTGTTTTATAGTCAGCCAGACAATTCCTTGCTTCATCATTCCCATAGATGCTTTCCATTTCACCTACCGAGTCCCTTACGTTTTCTATGCCAATGTTTAAGTAACGATCCCCCTGTAATAACTTCATCTGTCTTTAATTGGCACTAGAAAATATAAAAAAATACTTACCCCCGCAGCATGACTCAAAATTACTTTCGTCATTTAAACATACACCGTAACCAGGACATATTTCTTGCAGAAAACCAGTTATCTTTGCTTTAAACGTTTCGTTTAAGAAATTCTCTGTCTTAGCACAGACAACAAGAGCGACCAAGACATGGACGAAGATAAAATGATCCATCGTGAATCTAGAAAATAAAACAGTGATTTTCCAAACTACAAAAAATGTAGTTATTGAACTGAAAGAGAAAGATAAAGAAAGTGAAATATGACATTAACTCAAACATGTTTCAGCCTCTAATACCGGATTAAGAGCTACGTCGACTCAAGGTACAGATGAAAAAAAAGACATTTAATACATGGTTATCAGTTTGTTTATATTTACATAAGTGCAACTGGGTTTGTCTCATTTACAAACAATAATATAATTACAGGCACAGATATGTAAACCACATTCGTGGTCACTACTGGATTACTCTCTCATAGAAAATATATTGAATAATTAATCTATTTACTTATTTGCATCTCTAATATGCAGGTCATTATGAATTACTGTACTATATGTCTGTTTATTTCTTAGATTCACTCCTTTTAGACTGTCTATTGAGAGCGAAAACATTTCTGTGATGGATACTGCTGTGTACAACCCGTTTTGTAATAAAAACCCGTTTTGAAATAAACTTTCTAAGTTGACAGTAACGTCTTATTTCATTATGAAATAACTGTAAAACCAGTCTACAGAGGTGAAATGAGTCTTATCTCACACGACTAAAAGGAAAACTTGTGCAATAAGGACTTGGTTTTAAAGAACCCGTTTTGCAATACCATCTTTTGAAACTCAACCCGTGTTGTTATAAAAAATTATTTTGTTGACAGAAATGCTGTATTTCAACTCTAAATTACAGAGAATCGAATTACAAATGTAAAATAAGTCTTATTTCAGAAGTTTGATAAGGACACTCGTGCAATAAAAATATGGTTTAAAAAACCTGTATTGTAATACCAATTTCACGGAATCAACCCGTTTTGTAATAAAAAATTCAAAATGCACAGATATGAGTAATTTCAAAATTATATTACAAGAAACCCATGGACAAATGTAAAATCATTCTTATTTTACATTTGTACATTGGTTCCGTGTAGTTTAATGTTGAAAATAAAACATTTCATCAATTTTATTACAAAACGGGTTGAGTCCCAAACATGGTATTACAAAGCTGGTTCTTCAACGTGTCTGTTTTTTAGCTTGAGATTTAATTTTCTTAGAAAATGAGACATATTTTACATTTGTATACTGTTTTCCAGTAATATCCTGATGACATTAAAAGTTTCTGTCAATTTCGAAATTTTTATTACAAAACGGGTTGAATCACAAAATTTGGTATTACAAGACAGGTTGTTTAAAAACAAGTCCTTATTGCACAAGTTTTCCTTTAGGTCGTGTGAAATAATACTCATTTCACATCTGTACACTGGTTTCCAGTTATTTCATGATAAAACAATAATTTTCTGTCGACTTTAAAATTTTAATTACAAAACGGGTTGAGTCTCAAAAAATGGTAATACAAAACGGGTTCTTTAAAACCAAGTCCTTATTGCACAAGTTTTCCTTTTAGTCGTGTGAAATTAGACTCATTTCACATCTGTAGACTGGTTTTACAGTTATTTCATAATGAAATAAGACGTTACTGTCGACTTCGAAAATTTATTACAAAACAGGTTTTTATTACAAAATGGGTTGTAACACGGCTGTACTGTATCTGTGTAATTGCCAAATCTGGAGAATAGTCAAGTTTTTTTTATGCATATGACTGAAAAGATCATATTTGCATCCATGACTGACCAAGGGCTTGGAGATAAATCCAAGAGGAAAGATGTTTTTTAAATATTTACGCCAAAACAATTGTAACATATATTTCCTTCAAGATACTCATTTTATTGACCAATGGGGATACGAATGCTACTTAAGCAATTTCAACAGTCAGTCAAGAGGCGTAGCAATACTTATCAACAATAATTTTGACTTTAAATTCATTTCAACTGAAACAGACAAAGAATGTAACCTTGTAATTGTTAATTTAAAAAGTTATCATTTCTCTGTATTTATGGGCCTAATTATTAGACATTTATGAGCAGACTTGAATGTGGAGATGGACATCGGAACATGGAGTCAGACAGGGGGTGTTCTCAAAGTTTTTTTTTAAAAATTGTTTTTTTAGGCACTTCGAGCAATTACATTGTTATGAAGGAACATGACTGTATTACCTGATAAGATACCCGCATCATTGATGGCAAGTTTTAGTATATTCAAATTTAAAGTAAATACACACCTACCTGTTTTGTTTTCCATTGTTTTGTTCAAATAGCTAGCAGTATACCATGTACAATATACATGATTACACGAATTAAAACCTAGACGATTCTTGAAATCAGCCATCGATAATTCCTCGTGCATTTTAATATTTAGCTATCGTACGGTTCGGCCTTAAAAAATACCCCAAAAAATGTATGCGATTAAATACAATTAAGCCCGATGTATAATCTGCTTTGAATGTAAGATTGGAATTACTTCACGTAGACACCATGGATGCTAACCGTAGGAGCCAGCTTCTAAGATGCATATTTTTTTGCCCAACCTCCGCCTGACATTCAAGAATTCCATCGTTACCAAGTGAACATTATACTTCTGATTTACCGCATTCCACCGGATATCGGGACAACGTTGTTTCAAACGTATGACCCGGAATTCCTCGGTAGAAATGTTTTAGGTTATTTGCTCAGCAGAGATACGAGTTTTATTTAAATAACAGGTGAATCGCCAGAAACATTTATTGATCTTGTGAATGTGATCATATTTCCTCGCAACATTCCAAGACCATTCCTGGCACAAACATTTCGAGTCATTGTGAAACTTGTTTGTCGTCGAAAAGAAATTGGGCTGATACTTTCTATAAACATGCATATTTTGTATCTGGTTGTTCCTGAAAATAGCTTTTGATTTCAAATGTTAGATTAGAGATATATTGTATGGTTTACAGAAATTATATTGTATAAATGCTTTTGAGACACTCTTTGACGTTTTTCTATTTTCTAATGTTATATGTCTCAAACATTGAATACAAATCAATAAAACAATTTTGGTTTATTTTGTCTTATGACTACCTTTCACAATGTACCAAATTCCTTTGAGAACACCCCCAATTTTACTCTGTAATTCGATGTCCATCTCCACATCAACGTCCGCTCACAAATGAGTAATAGAGATAATCCTGATTTTTATTCAACATTCAACAAAAACTTACGGAAATAGACAACTACATGTATATAGTGTTTTAGCTGAAGATTTTAACTTAGTTTTAAAGTTTCAAATATATATACTTGAACAATCCTGACGCCAGAGAAGTAGTGTTACAAATGATTATTGATAAAGACTTCATAGACTGTTGGGGAGAACACAATTTAGAAACTCAGCAGTATACTTGGTCAAAAAATAACCCTGTGAAGAAAGTCCGTCTTGATTTCTTTTTAATCTCAAGCTATTTATACACAGAGGTCGGGAATACTGAAATCTTGCCTGGATATAGAACCGACCATTCACTAATTACATTATCTCTAGACTTAATCAAGTTTAGAAAAGGTAATTCTTACTGGAAGTTCAATAATTCCCTTTTGAAAGATCCCATATATGTAACAGAAATAAATAACCTATTTAAAAATGGAGAAATCAGTATACCTCAGAAAATCAAACTTCAGATTAACCTATTTAAAATTAAAGACGTGGAAATAATGTTATAATGCATTATAAAAACCTTTATTCACATATAGAATGAGAAGAGGTTACATTAGAAAATGTAATTCCTAACGACATAGTCAGAAAATTAAGTGATATTGAACAGAATTCTTTAGAAGGTGAACTGACCTATAAGGAGATTTTTTTACCTTTATTAATTACCTGCATACCAAAAGGAAATAAAGATAAATTATTTTTAAAAAAAATGGAGAATTTAGTAAATAGTAAATGTTTCCTACAAGACAGCGTCAGCCTCTATCTAATCGTATAAAATCAGTTTTGAAATACATTATTAGTGATAAACAAACAGGTTTCCTACCAAGCTGTTTCATTGGTGAACATATAAGGTTGACATATGATATGATGTCATATACAGAGAAAACTCAATCCCCTTCTATGCTTCTACTGATAGATTTTGCCACAGCATTTGACTCAATCTCTTGGAAGTTCATGACAAAAGTTTTAGATTATTTCAATTTTGGTGATTACCTAAAAAAGTGTTTTACACTAATATTCAGTTATGCGTTATAGTGAATGGACATTTATCGGACTGGTTTTTTATACACCATGGATGCGGACAGGGTGACCTATTCTACCCATACTTATTCATAATACGTGCAGAAATTCTTGCTTTAATAATAAATAGTAACAAAGATATTCATGGTATCACAACAAATGAACAAGAATATTTAATATCACAATATGCAGACGATACTACATTACTACTAGATGGTTCTGAAAAATCTTTGGCAATTTCTACGAACGTTTTAAAATTCTATGCTGACATTTCTGGTTTACACGTTAATAAAAAAAACACCAAGGCAGTTTCGATAGGATCAATGAAAATACTTACCGAATAATTTGTCCTGAAAGTGGCCTAACTTGGGAGAAAGAACAATTAATGTTACTTGGAATTACATTTACACTGAATTTAAAAGACATTATCGATACTAACTATGAATCAAAAACAGAGGAAATAAAATATATGTTATCAGTTTGGTCTAAAAGAATTATAACGCCTATTGGAAAAAATGTAGTTATAAAATCTTTACCATTATTATAACTTAACCATTTGATTATAGGCCTTCCAAACCCTTTTCCAGATAATGTAAGATATATTCAAAATTTATTTTTAAATTTCTATGGGGTAATGAACCGGATAAGGTTAAGAGAAATACAATGACCCAATATTTTGAAAATGGAGGCATAAGGGTTGTAAACTTAGAATATTTCATTCAAACTTTGAAATTTACTGGGTTTAGGAGATGTTTTAAACATAATGCCACATATTTAAAAATGGTGGAAACAGTTTGCCCATTCATAGAATCTTGCTTTAAATTTAATACAGAATTTGTAAAACGTGAAATACGTTATGTTAAAACTGAATTCCGGAAGAACGTTTGGAACAGCATTGTTTCACTTTCTTGATCATTCTATAAACTCATAGTATGACACAACAGAAATTTCAAAATAGCAGGTAAAACATTTTTTAACAAAAATTATATGACAAAAGGGGTTTGCTTGATAAATTAATTTCATGAACACCAATAGTATGTTCTATGAGCAATTCCAACAAAAATATTTTTTAGCTACAAACTTTCTACAATATAATAACATCATTCATTCACTGCGAATATATCTAGATTCATTGAATATGCCGCATATGGAAATAAACAAACATTATCCTATTCGACCACTTATGTCTAAATTAATTAATTTGTCTGATAAAGGCTGCATAGTATATTACGATATTCTAGTTAAAAATTCAGTCCTGCATAAATCTACTAGAAAGTTGGTAAGAGGCATCAATCTTAATTATATCGATTGGCAATGTATTTATAATCTGCCCTTCAAGATAACAAAATATTCAAAACTTCAATGGTTTCAGTTTAGACTCAATTATAGAATACTTGAATACTAATAACCTTTTGTTCAAAATAGGTATGCGTAAATATGATCTATGTTCTTTTTGTAATTATTACCAAGAAACTATAATACATTTATTCTATGATTGTGATATCACTCAGAGATTTTGGCAAAACGTCACGTTATTAATAAGTAACAAAAGTCCACATGCGGATATTGACTGGAAGTCCGACATAATTTTTGGAAACAAAACCATCCAAACTGCCTTTAACAAAGTGATTATGATTGCAAAATATCACATTTATCAAAGTAAAATGAACTCATCCATACCTAACATTGATTCAAAAGTCAGCTAAATGGAGCATTTAAAATTGAGAAATATAATGCCATGAAATCTTTCAGTGTCCGTGAATTCGAAAACTATGGGCTCCTTTGGCAGCACTTACACATGTGCAGGACAGGTAATTCGTTGATTTTAATGTATGTAATACTTGAATGTTGTTTACATAGATTTGTTGCTCATTAGCTCCTTTATTTCTCTCCATTTTCTTTTTTTGTTTTGTTTTCTCATTTTGTCCTTCTGTAAACCACCCACCGGACGTCTTTGACTCTTTATAAACTACTTTGTTTCATTTTTTTGTAAAATTCGGACCAGCAGTTATACACAATGCCTAATATCTAGTTTGGCCAAGATTAGATGCTCGTACAGGTATATTTGCTCTTCTGAGTAGATATAATTTATTGATCTTTAATAATTGTTAAAAGTGAGGAATTTATTATTAAGTACAATAAGTGTTATTATTTTTTATATGGATTTTTTTCAGATCCACATATGCAAATGTTAACTTATCGTAAAAAACGAATAATTAAACGTGAAGAACAAGTGTTACAAGACACAATAACACTAAAGAATAGACATAAACATACATTGTTTAAGCTAATAAGCCTTTTTATTCAAATATATATCAGTTAATGTTTCTCTCTTTGATAGTGACATTCATTTTATTACATTTATATATGTACTTTATTAATTTTCATGCAATAAAAAGTTGCAAAAAATCGGTGTATGCGTGGTAAGGACACAAAACCAAGAGGTCCAGGCGGTACACGCGTGGTTTGGGAACATAACCAAGAGGACGAGGCGGTACAAGCGTGGTGGGGAACATTACCAAGAAGAACAGACGGTACACGCGTAGTTGGGACATAAAACAAAGAGGACCAGGTGGTACACGCATGATGGGGACAAAAAACCAAGAGGACCAGGACCAGGCAGTACACGCGTGGTGGGGACACAAAACCAAAAAGACCAGGACCAGACGGTACACATGTGGTGGGGTCACAAAACCAAGAGTATAAGGACCAGGCAGTACACGAGTGGTAAGCGAACAAAACGAAGAGGACCAGGATCAGATGGTACACGCGTATGTAATATACTATGCTGTGAGCTTGAGGCCTATGTCATCAATAAACTTATTGTATAGTGCATAACCTTATATTGTATATTGAGCTAAAATAGTAGAAGCTTGATAATTCGATAATGATTGTTGACACATTTAACCGAACTTATTTTCTTTGTTTCGGGATTTACGCCGTTTCTCAAGAGTTTGACAGCTATATAGGGTGGTCAGTTGACCTAACCAATGATCATTGTTCAAAGCTCAGAGGAGGAGGATAAATATATTTGAATACATTATCTTTAGTCAAATTGTCACAGAAGAACACACGCCTCGCGGAGTTTTCGAAACCACTGATTTGACTTAACCATTTCAACATGTTTTGATTGTTGTGACGTTCCATTTAGAAGTTAGAATGAAGAATGACTGTGGTCTAAATATTTAGCACGTTGACAAATGCGTTAAATTGTTATTTCTTCTTCGTGTTCTTGAATCTTGACTATTGACACCTGCGAATATTGGTTACTTATAATTTGGTTTATAAAGATAGGCAATCTTATTGAGTAAAACACAACCACAGAAATTCCAGATTAATTCGTATAAATTATGTCTGCAACGTTACGGTTGAAAAATTGCTTATGTAAGATTCATTGGGAGAATTGACCAATGGGCTCATTGTTATTGCGACAAATTGTCAAATGAAAACATGTTTAACCGAGTAGCTGGTACACGGAAGAAAAGTAAATCAGTTCCAGAACATATAATGCATTATTCAAGTTCAACACTTGAAAGACTATCAATTTCATTCTAGTTGTTTATATTGGTACGGCAAATTGTAAATATTATATAATCTTGCTATTATCATAATTCTTACGGATGTTTAATATGCAATCTTTCAATATGGAAAGTTAAATTTTTCTGTTAACAATGGTTGTATTTGAAAGATGGAAGTACAACTTTCCAGAGCTTGTTTCATCCAAAAATGAAGTTTTATCTCCGTTTTTTTAATCCTGTTGAACAGTGTTTTAAAGTTAAGACTTAGTAACAACGTCGCATAGTATGTATCAAACTGTTTGTACATGTATTACTTTTTTAATACATCATAATAAACGGCATCTCGTGGCCAGAATGAATGCATCGCTACAAGTTGAAAAAGAAATAGCGTGTATTTGTTAGTAGACCCGATGCTATGTCACAAATGTCACAAATGTCACAACATTATATTGGTCACGATGTAGGCCTTCTCGCATACGCATGATAAGTAATAGAGAATGAAGATAGGATGGTATAACTAAGTGTTTACTATCTATCTGTTGAATGCGTGTACAAACAGAGGTTTCTCTAAATCACGTGACTTACGCAGATAAACAAACATAGCATGTACCGTTATTTTGAGATGTACAACCCCAGAAATTTAACCAATTAAATAAACATAGCAAGCATCGGGATTGTGAGATTTAAAACCCAGAAATTTAACCAATCAAATAAACGTAGCATGCATCGTGATTCCGAACTCCTTGAAGTTCTACAAACCATTCCTGATACAATATTGTTATGTAATGTCGCTTTTTGCAACAATGCGGTAACTACTATTGCCGGTATCTAATACTCGCACTGTTAGCTAAAGCACTCGGTCCGTTGATAATTAAGTCCCTCCCGATTTAAGCTTTACCTCTGCAAACTTCGAAGAAACTGTGATAAAAAGTTTTATTGTAACTACAAATGTTCTAAGTTTCATCACTGGTGAAAGGGTAAATTACAAATACTAATCGCAGTATTTAATTCGTTACCCTAGTTTTATAATATTGACATATATCTAAACGAAATGAAAAATTCAAATCATCAAATGACACACTGTAAAAATTAAGTTAATTAACGCTATTATTTAGCAGGTATTTTTTACACCGAATGACGCTGACTTATTCATCAAAACGAAAATAGGGATTTTGACATTTAAACAGTTTATTTATTTATTTTTTCATATCGGATCACGAACATGGAATCACATTGCTTTCATGTCAGAAATCATCACATTCATCAGTTAAAGCCTCGAGTTTTCAGTCACAGCGAAATTTCGTCAGGAGTCCTATTCATTGCAAATTATGTCAAAGTCAATGAAAAAATATTTTCGTCAGCAATCATGTCATTCCTAAGCAAATATGAAAACAATCTGAAAGAAAAGAATTAAATGAAAATGTTACTTACTTATCTACTGATCATTTTTTCAAATAATGCTATCTTTGTTTCAAAGAATGCGCAGTCCGTGTATATAAAAGACTTACTTGCCCGCGTTGTTCCGTATTTATATATATACGTACTATACTTTACTATATAATGGAACATGTTTTAGCCAATGAAAGAGGAGAAGATCTGCTCGTAGAGATGACAATACTTTGGATACATTTTTCTGTTTTCATTCTCTACTTATTACGTACCATACGTATACGAGAAGGCCTACATCATAACCATCGTACTGTTTTGAATTGTGGTGTAACAGTAGTGCGCAGTATTGATTGTGAATGATGTATGATAATGTTAAATCAGCGATACAAATTATCGCCAATTTTCTTAGAGGTTAGAGTATAGTATGAGATCTTGGAGTAATTACTAAGTCTGAGAGTGAAGTGTGGCAACAAGTCCCAGTGATTACTTCCGTACTATACAATCACTCTAAAATCTCAAAGGTAATTGACCAAATAGAATATTCAGCGCTCATTTGACAATTTCGTGCAATTTGCACACTTAAATTTTCAAAATCAGACTCGTGAAGGTATTTTTTGTGATTTGAGTGCTGAGTGTAAGTGTCCGTTATAATTCTGGGCTCTGATAAAGTGAAATGCCATAAAAAGGCACTGATGATACTTGCCTGTGTGGCCTGGTTAAAGACAGATCTGCGACACGTGGTGCAGTTTGTACCCTTAGGCATACCAATAATTTGACGACATAGGTAAACATGTACACATAATGTTTGTCTCACAAAAAGGCAAGACATTCACGAACACCAGAAAACATCCGTACAATGTAGTGGTCGACAAAAGCGTCTATGATAAATAATGTTTTCTGATTGCATCCCAGGAAAGTCATTTTTCGTCATTTACATAAGAACTATCGGTTTCGTTTTTGTAATATTATGCTTTAGTCTCAAACCCTCGTGCAGGTAAAGTTACAAAAGTAAATATGTATGGTTTCTAACAATATTATTTCGAATAATACATGGTTTCGATTATACCATTTCAATTCGACGAGCATGAGAAGATATATCGGGATTTGATATTTATTTCGGATGATGCCGAGTTTCCGGATGGAAGATTGTCGAAGAAACGAGGTCCGACCGTAGGCAACAATTTGCTTTATCATGAACAATGAAATTAAGAAGGGTATACGATAATTACAGACCGTTTAGGCGGTTTATAACTCATTAAATATATCCCTTTGAAACGCGTGCGAAGGTTGGTTAGACATTTATAATGTATGGTATTTGATTTATACACGGTATATCGAGATGAAAAATGACTTTGAAGTTGTTTTTGCCACTAATGAGAAACGAAAGTAAAATAATTAGAAATACATACATTTGTATTGTACTACACTTCTTTCGACGACAAGAAGAAATAAACCACGTGGGTACTAATATTAAGTAACTAAATTACTTTGTCTCGATATAATTACATTATATAATATAATATATATGAATAATATATGTAGTATAACTGCTCGAAGACATCATTAAGCTTGTCCAATTTAAAATAATTGTACACAAAATCCTATTAAGAATGGCCTATTTCACCTTTAAAACATGAACATAACCTGCTTCATTTTCAGGATACAGACAAAAATTCTAACACAAATAGTGCATTTTCACATCTTTTATTAATTCAGTCCATTAAAATATATTTATGGTAAAAGGTCTGCCAACGGACCAGTCTAATCATCAAATGTTCTGTTGACGGTACAAAAGTATACATATAATAAGTACATTGAATGAACAGAAAGTCAGTTTTAGGAAATGGAAATCTGTGTGTACTGACAGCCTCAATCGTGACTTTTCAGATCTTAACAAACTATTGGATACATCTAGTGATGTTGATAGGCTTGTAAACAATTTTAACAAAACTACCTCGGCGATAGTGGATAAACATGCACCTCTGAAAGAGAAGCTTATTGTTTGCCGACCAAAGGTTCCATGGTATTCTTGGTATCTCAAGAGCCTAAAACAATTTAGAAGGAGCATTGAACAAACTCACAAAAAGTGTAATACAGATTTGTCTGAATCAATATTTAAATCTGTAAAAAAGAAATATTTGAAGGCTGTGAACAAAGCTAAGAATGACTACTACCACAACAAAATAAATGAAACTGATGGAAATGTAAAGCAGATATATAAAGTAACGTCTGATCTACTTGGACGTACTCAGGAAAATCCACTACCAACTTGTAAAGATAACAGTGATCTTGCAAACCGATTTTTGGATTTCTTCTCAACCAAAATACAGAAACTGAGAAATGAGTTAGACGAGAGCGATGATGATCAGGCTCTACAGATTAGTTCTGACAATGTTGAGTGCAACAGTTTTGAGAATTTTCAGCATCTGACGGAGTGTGATGTGTTGAAACTCATTAAGACTTCGAAGTCGACTACTTGTGAATTGGATATCATCCCAACTGATATTTTGAAGAAATATGCTAACTCCTTATTACCAGTAATCACTGAAATAATAAATCGCTCGCTGAATAGTGGTATATTTCCCCAATCCTGGAAGAGTGCTGTGATTAGACCATTGTTGAAAAAGAAGGGTTTAGAGCTTGAAATGAAAAGTTACAGACCAGTCTCAAATCTGTCGTTCCTGTCCAAAATATTGGAAAAGGCAGCATTAAATCAAATTATTGAACATGTGGAGAAAAACAACCTTCTCCCGCAATATCAAAGTGCGTATCGCAAACATCATGGAGTTGAAACTGCATTGATAAAGATGTATGCTGACTTGTTAGAAGCAATTGACAATAAACAAGTAACACTCGTAGTCTTAATAGACCTAAGCGCAGCCTTCGATACTATAGATGTTCCAATTATGCTGAAAATTCTACAAAATGATTTTGGAATAAAGAATGTACCTTTGAAATGGATAGAGTCATATCTTACGCAGAGAACTATGCAAGTTGTAATTGAAAATGAATTCTCAAGAGTAGGTGATCTCCGATTTGGTGTTCCTCAAGGATCCTGTGCTGGACCAGTTATTTTTACTATGTACATTGCAGCATTAAACAAGGTAGTGCGTAGATACCCTGTTGAGTTGTATGGATACGCAGATGATCACAAGCTTGCTATGAGTTTCTGTGCTGGCAATGTTGAAAGTGAAAGTTCCACGTTGAACAGTTTGAAGCAGTGTTTGCAGGATGTTGTCGTATGGATGAAAAGTAACAAATTGAAAATGAACAATTCTAAAACAGAAGTTATAGTATATGGAACAAAACAACAAATTTCTAAAGTAAATATTTCTTCGCTCGAGGTTGGTGGAGTTGAGGTAAAATGTGTCGATCATGTGAGAGATTTAGGTGTTTTGATGGAAAATGATTTAAACTTTGATCGTCACATAAGAAAAAAGTGTCAGACTGCGCGATATCAGCTCAAACAGTTGAAAAGTATTAGAAGTTACTTAACCCAGAAAGATACAGAAACTCTAGTGCATGGACTAATTCATTCTCATTTAGATTTTTGTAATGGTTTGTTTACGGGGATTCCGGAGTATCAATTAGACAGGTTACAAAAAGTGCAAAATCAGGCTGCAAGAATCGTAATGCAAACTCACTATGATGAACCAATTACTCCAGTCCTCAAAGTCTTGCACTGGCTTCCAGTGAGAGCAAGAATTATGTATAAAACTCTTGTTCTCATATTCAGGTGTGTCAAAGGAACTGCTCCATCTTACCTCAAACACATGGTTAAGATTGTTCACTGTGGTTATGCCCTAAGATCTACAAAAAAACTGTCTCTTCTTGTTGTACCAAAAACTCGAACATGTATAGCTGATAGATCTTTTGCAGTGAAAGGGCCTAAGTGGTGGAATGATTTACCAGAAACACTTAAACAATTAAATGAGGAAAATAAATTCAGACAATGTCTGAAGACGCATTTATTCTCAAAGTTTTATGACTAAAACTGCATTGATAAACTCTGTGAGCTAATGTGTATATATATGTTTGTGTATGTTGTTTGTAAAGCGCAATAGAATGCCATGTGGCATAATTTGCGCTATATAAATGCTATTTGTATTTGTATTTGTATTCGAAAAAATAAAATTTACCGTCAATGGAACAATCGGAAATGACAAAGCGCAACGTCAAATGTTCCGCTGACGGTACTAAAATTCAACAAGAAGAATATACCGTCAACGGAACAATCTAAAACTGACAGACAAAAGCCAAATGTTCCATCGACAGTACACAATTAAACATATGAAATTGACATTCTATTAAACAAAATGTACCGTCAACGGAACAAACAGAAATATCCAAGCGCAAAGTCTAATGTTCCGTTGACGGTACAAAATAATGTAAGCTAAAACATGTAATAAATAAAAACATAAAAGAAATTTACCTTCAACGGAACAATCTGAAACGCCTAAGCACAAAGTCAAATGTTCCGTCGCCGATACAAACTTGAAGCGTACATCATGTAAAAGAAATTTCTAAGTGGAAAGTCAAATGTTCCGTTGACGGTACAAAGCTGTAATGTTCATCCTCAGGGCTCGAGACATTTTTATGAAAGTCACTAGTCCCGGACTAGTGATACTTTAAAATAGACTAGCCCGAATTTTGAAACTGGTAGTCCGAAGTTATACGTCTTTACATTACCCCATATTTTGTTAAATATTATTAGATAATACTAATATGTATTATTGTTGTTCAACAATCATAACATTACAACAAAATTGGTTGTTATGAGTATTTAATTAATAATAACTGTTTTAACAACATCTTATTTGGTTAATACAAAAATTAATAAGGAAACAATATTAAATGCAAGTACTGACATACGTCAATTACTGAATCAAAATACATTAAAAACAGTGTGTATTGCAATTATGAAAGGTACATTTTATGTATGTATGTGTTTGCTAAACAACTAAGCAAGAACCACAGTATATTGGCAAATGAAACAAACTTATAAAATTAATGTAAATTCATTCAAATATACATTATTTCATACAATTCTATACAAGTCACCATTCACACAAACTACAATTTATACAAGTCACCCTTCATACAAGTCGAAACCTACTCAAGTCACCATTCAAACAACTCGCAAATTCACACATGTCACAACTCACACACAATTAACAAATCAAAACATGCAATTCACAACTCATATGCAATTCACAAATTACAACCCACATGTAATTCTTACTCACGACTCACAAACTCACAAAAGTCGCCATCCAAACAAGTTACAATTCACAAATGTCGCAATCCACGGAAAACATAATTTACATCAAGTGTGCTAAATTTACAATTTTGTTATGAGCACATTCTTTGTACACCTGGGCTTGTAATGTCCATTCACATGTCTTGTCACTTTCCCATTTTTGAGCCAGAAGTTAATTGCCCGATCAGGATTGAAGTCTTCGAATGCTGGTCCATGCTGTTTAAAATAACCATCTGCATTCTCACCCTGTCCTGATGAAGTGAATTTCTTAAAGTAGTTTTAATAAGGTTCATCTGAGAGAATCCTCTCTCACACTCTTCAGTTGTTGGGCTTATTACGAGCATTGTTTGAAGGAGTTTTTGTATGTTTGGTATGTTGGGCTTTCTCAGTAATGTCTTATAAACTGCAGAACTATGGTGGTCTGTCTGACTCAAATCCCTCATGTACACTTTACGGTCTGTGTATTCAATAAGCACAGTTTTATGGGCATCAGGGGAACAGTTGCGAAAAGTGTTCAAGAAGGCATTTGATGCCTAAATTTCCAAACTTCAGCAGTTCTGATCTGTTCTGGGGAATCAATTTATAGCTGAGTGCTGAAAAGCATTTCATAGGTTCTGTTGAAGTTGGAAAATCTGAAAAAAGGAGAACAATTTATTTCCTAGTGAAGTAATTTATGTATCAGTAATAAGTGCCGAGATGAGACAATATCTATGAAGTCTGACATAACGAACATTATGAGTATACAGAGTACATACGAATTGTACATATGAATAATGAGACAACTTCAGGATTTACTTAGTCAAAGCAAACAATCGTGTATAAAACATGACAAGTGTTGCATTGATATCCTGTATCTTCACAGATGTATCAATCTAATAAATCACAGTAAAAGAGAGAGAATAAGTAACTACAGGGAACGCCACATACACAAGACTGTGCATCCCCACGCAGACCTCCGGGAAAACAACAATCCACAAAACATAAGGAAATAAAGGAGGTCAAAGGGTACACATATTAAGGAACAGAGGCACAGGGAATGACCCGTCAGAGCACAAGGAATAACTAGGAGAATAAAAGTGGACAGTGAAGGAAGGGGGAGGGAGATTAATGGATGGAAAATATCACAGGACAAAAGTGGACAGTGAAGGAAGGGGGGGGATTAATTGATGGAAAATATCACAGGACAATTCAAGACAGCTGGCCGCAATATGCCAGTACGTAGAAAGCTCAAAACTATTTACTTGAACAATTATTTAGTCTGATCTAAATAGTTAGGATCAATTCTATTAAAACTAGAATACGTCCATAGGACACAGATTCCCCCACTTGCAGCCTTTGTCACAAAATCAAATGCTATTATTCTGCTCATAGTTTGTGAATGGATATCAAAATTGAAAGTGAACAACTGTACTGATTATGGTGATAAGTCAAGGGCCATAACTTTGCACTTACTGGGCGTAACCATACATGAAACCCCAGGTGCACAACTATACAGGTTGGTGAACATTCCTGTAAAGTCTTATGACTCTGGCTCATATATCTTTGGAGATATAAGTGACACAAGAGTGCATACTCTGTAGGCTATGTTTTAACTAAGTCAAGGGCCATAGCTTTGCACTTACTGGGCACAGCCAAACATGAAACCCCAGGTGCAAAACTACATAGACTGGTGAACATTCCTGCAAAGTTTTATGACTCAGGCTCATATTCTTTTGGAGATATGAGTGACACAAGATTTTGTGACGGACGGAAGGACGGAGTGACAGACGACGGACGGACGGAAGGAAAGACGGACAAGGGCAAATCTATATCCCCCCCCCCCTTCAGAGTGGGGGCATAAACATAATGTTAACCTCTTGTCAATGTACTGACTAAGGTCATCTATGATGTCACTCAGAAACAGTGGCGTAGGCATTCCTCCATTCAACTCAACTTCACCAAAAATCTTAGACTCAGAGTTGTAAGTTGATGTTAACTCCTGAAATAAGATGAGTTTCAATTAAAAGTTGAAATAAAAGTACTGTACACATATGATATACATGTAGCAAAAAACAATTTTTCAAATTTCAGCACAGTCCTTAGTTCATGATAAATTCATTTCTTTCAAAACAAATATGGATTTTGAAATTAAATATTAACTTTATTTCATATTCAGACTCGGAAGTAAATCAATTATTACTAAAACAGCAATTTCACAGTAAAAGAAAGAAATTAATAATTGTAACTAATATCATAAACACAATTATAAACATACTGTCAGAGAAGTACCAGGTTCGTGCTTCAGTTCCTCCAGCTTCAGTAAGTGTATTTCAACTTGCTAATTCACCCCGGACACCAAGACAGTTTGTAACTCATTTATATATCCCTTTGAAACGTGTGCGAAGGTTGGTTAGAAATGTATAATGTATGGTATTTGATTTATACACGGAATATCGGGATGAAAAATGACTTTGAAGTTGTTTTTGCCACTAATGAGAAACGAAAGTAAAATAATTAGAAAAACATTCATTTGTATTGTACTATACTTCTTTCGACGGCAAGAAGAAATAAATCGCGTGCGTACTAATATTAAATAATTAAATGTCTTTGTCTTGATATAATTACATGTGATTTGCTCGAATACATTCGATTTCTTGTGTCGGTACATGTAGTTATACATCAAACAAGAAGTTAACTAATGTTAATATCAGTTTTTAATACTTGTAAAGTTCTCTGTATGAATATGATGAGAACATCAGGTAGGTGTTGTAAGGTTATTTTAATTAAATATATTTCGGTTAACATCAAAGACAAGAAATGTTTGAATTTAATTAATAATACCATACAGGAAGAGTACATTAGCTTTGGTGCAGTATATAGTTGTCCATCAGTCTGACCTATTCACCTTAGATTCGTCTTTCATACATATTGTTAAAGCGGCATAGCATACGTATGTACTTTATATACAGTCGGACCGCGTTTATTCGAATTCATATGTTTCGAAATTTTATTACATGGTTTCGAATAGCCCATTTCAATTCGACATGCCTTACAGATACATCGGGACCTGATATTTATTTCGGATGATACCAAGTATTCGGATAGAAGGTTGATGAATAAACGAGGTCCGATTGTATGTAAACATAGTGTTTTTCACATACTTGGGAAGGTATGACATTTTTGCCGATCAATATGTTTCTTATCTCGCTGAATTTGGCATAATTTGCAACACCTTACTCCTAACTTTCTTCGAAGAATCTTCGTTGATACAGAAGAACCTAAGGAGTAAAATGTTGAAAGGCATGAACAACTTATGAAAACGTTTTGATGCATTCTCTGTTCGTAATCAGAATGATAAATTGGAACATCCAAGAACGGTTACCATATAACTTATAGATCTAGCAAAGTGAAAAAATACTGTGCTGCTTTAAAATGCATGTCTATGTCTCCTACTCCTGTAATTTCCACCTTTGCTGGTCGTGTATAAAATCTATGTTGATAGATGTGTGTATACATATTAAAGTACTGCATTGTTCCACTTGGACTTTAACACACACTTGGACAGAAATCTTACAGCCCGCCTGGTTAGCTCGGCTGGTAGAGCTTTGGAGTCAAACTCGGGAGGTCCGGGTGAGACAGTTCTTGTACTTACATGACATTTGGCTACGGTCATTGTCCGTCACCTTCGATTTATGTAGAGAAAAAGTCAGCAGCGTACGGAAGGGAAGTTAGTACAGCTTGAAAGTTAATCCCATGAAAACTGAAAGGGTCAACTAACCGCCATATATATATGTATAAATGAACGCTGCTATGTGATTTACAACCTTTTCTGTATGTCACGTCTTTTCAAGAAAACGCAACATGTGATGCCACTATTTGAAAGCAGGAATCAATATTTACTCCATATGGTCACTTCGTTGTCATATTGCTTATTGTCATTACCTGGTGACGTCACATGTGACGTTTTCTGGAAATGATGTCACTTAAAAAAGACGTTCTGAAATCGTACTGCGGCGCTCAAATGTTGAAAGAAAATAATAAAATGTATAAAACAATCATTCTTGTGCTATATAACACCTGTAGTTTATCTGCTGAAGAGTCGTTATAGCAAAGAGGGGCATCGAGAAACAACCCAACCATTCCAATAGAACAAAGAAACAAACAATTTGAAATGTAAAAAAATGTTTATTAAATATACAAACAAATGCATAAAGTTATACGTATTCAAATTATTATAATTTACGGGTTAGCAAAGAAAGAAAGCACGTGTGGGGAACTTAGCCTGTTCGAGTTGTTACCCTTGCCCGGTTATCATATATATGTATCATGTGCCACCTGATTTTCGGGGTACTTACGATATCGGTCGATATTCTGTATTATCAAAGCAAGACTGACATCAAAAGCATTCAAAATCGTCTGAAATTATAATTATTTTACTCGCTGAAGCCAGTTCCGATGTTAAATTCTTCATTTTTAAGTCCGCGGTGCCTCTTTTTTACAACTGGGTAAGCGGTACGTATGGTAAAAATTACCAGCAAGTTTTCGTGGGGGTCGTTTCAAACGTATCATCATGCAGTTTTAAGGGCATTTTGTGTTAATATTTCAAGATAATCGATTAAATTTGGACACGACGTATGATTATAGCTCCGCCTATCTAAAGAATACTAGACTGCGGTCTGCTGAATCACTGCATGCATGAAATCACGAATGGAAATTATCATAGAAAGTAAATTTAGCGCATTTTATGACTGCCTTATGTTATTTTTAGTAGAAAATTAGAAAAAAGAGATATCTAAAACCTGTTGAGAGAATATTTCTTCAAATATAACATGCTCATGTGCAAACGGGCTTATGAATGCATACCACGATTTTTGACATACCACGAAAAGCCGTTAGGCGACCATACATGTATTCACCTCATGCAATCGTTCAAGACTGTGGGAAATATCAAAATGGGTCTAGAAACAAACTGCTTCGGATAAAATGTTATTTTCTGATAATGATTATGACCTGAATTGACAGGAAACATTCGACAAGATAATTATATTCGGATACTAAACAAAATTTAACCAATAATTTATCAGTGATTTTTAAATAAAAAAATTGCCGTTTATACATATACCTATCAAAAGTGCTAACTCGCCAGTAATATTTCACATAGTTTATAAAGTACCTACTGTATTGATTTTGATAGTATCGAGCTGCCGTATTTATGATTCAAATAAACTGATGACAATAAATGTGATCCCTTTAAAATCACGTTTATCGATTCATATCACTTTTTCATAATCTTGTGGAGATTCTCAAGCTACAAAATGTGGAATAGCTCAATGATCATTATAAAGTATACGCCAAAGCACAGAGGGTAAATGAAACTGTTTCTAGACAGTCTAGTTTTATATGAGTATTTAATAAACGGAGGGCAATTTTGATAACGGGACCTTCAATAATGAATATCAAATGACCTCATTGCCTCAGTTTCAGAGTATCATGTACTGAAAATGGCAGACGTTCGAGCGACCAATGGATGACGGACGGCAACTTATCACACCGTCTTTGTCTAAAAACGCTTTATTTCAACTATCGTAAGATGAATTCCAAGATATCTATGGAGACAAGTCTGATTATTTCACTTCCGGTTCTATCGGGTATTTCTGAGTCTTTGTCGTCTGCGAAGCAATCGTCGATAGCGTTCTAATTGGTCATTAAATAACTTTTTCCTTTCAGCGGCTGGTAAAGGTGCGGGTGTTATTTCTAGCGAAGCCGCATCTGCTGCACATAGTCCGTCACGGATCCTGAAGTCGTCCACTGAGATATCTCCCTCGTACCCAATTTCTGTTGCACCCTCAAAAACTAACTGGAAACAAAAAATATCTTTCAAAAAACAAGATCGGCTCAAATTGAAATAAGCAAACATGTTGAAGTATTATTGGTTAAGATTGAGTTACCTTTCAGAGATTTCAATAAAATCACACATGTTAGGTATTTACTTTTTTAAACATTTATTATGTTGAATCCGTTTCACTATTACAACTTTAGAAACATACTAATAACTGTGGACTTTGTCTGATTAAATAACACTGATTTACTTAAGTTTTTTTATTTCGATGCATAGATTACATAAAACTGCTACAATAAGTCAGTCATTAAAAATCTAGTTCTGTCCGTAAGTATGTTTAACATAATCAAGATACGTATTTCCAAATTCAAACAATGATTTAGGAATACTAATCGTTTCATTCCCAGTTTTTAGCATTTACAACGTGTAGATTTAAACAAATAAGTGTCCAGTTTTCATACGAAGTTTGACCGTCCAACATTTCCAATACTTTTATGTTTAACTTAAGATTTCATTGGCTTTCGCACCGCTGTGACTCATGTAGCAAAAGCACAACGCAATACAGTTGCGCCGAAAAGGGCAAATCTTTTCTAAACATCGATAAAAATGTTTATTTTAACTGATTATCTGGCATTGAAATTCCGACAAACGTTTCCGCCACTTTTATTGTAATAGGAATATGTAATTGCAGCACATATATATTTGAAAAGAAATGACGAAAACGCTTAAGCTCGTATATCTTTATATAGAATATACGTTATTGACCTCAATAATACGCCTTCTCAGTACTGAAACATTCAAGGCCCGTAATCAAATGGAGAATTGGAGATGTATTCTTCCGCATTCCTTCCCTTACATGTTCTTATAACGTAAAATATGTCGAAGTTTACGTCTGTTGCTTTAATTTTCTTAAGAAGATATGTTTTGTATGTTAATATTGTAATTAAACTTTACGTTTCTATACCTGATATCCAGAACGTGCGATTTCCTCGGATACGGATATACTGGATTTTATCCACAAGTTGCCTTGGTTACCGAACACGCGCCAAACAGCCTTGAACTCTTCACTGGTTAACACCTGTACAAAACAAAACACAAATATACTGATCATAGGATCTAGCCCACCATTTCGTATTTGGAGATTCTTCGCTACCTTATGAAAATGTGATCTGAAAGAATCAACGTGATTATGACAAGTTTACATCGACTTTATCGATTATTCAATTCATTCGAATCAACAGTGTTATACCTTACTGCAATGAAGTCAACATAAGACGTATCCAAAAGCCTTTAAGAAAAATGTGAGTCAGTACTGACAGGTAAGCACTTTTGACCTGTCCATATGTACAAAAGAAGGAATGAGTTGCTACAGGGAACGCCACATACATAAGACAGTGCCTCTCCACACATACCTCTGGGAATACAACAATGCATAACACACATGGCACTTGATGAGGTTAAATGGGTACATACCTTAGGGAACAGAGGCGCAATGAATGACCTTGCACACCATACGGAATATCTAGGAGAATCCAAGAGCACAAACAATGAAGGGGCAAATTAATGGATGGAAAATATCACAGGACAAGTCAAGACAACTGGCAACAATAGGCCGAAACTAAGCAGAAAATGACCTGAACACTATATGGAAATAATTGCACAGGGGAAATGGAAAAATCACATACATTCAAACACAAAAAGAAGCAATAACCATACAGAGAATTACAGTCTTGGAAATGTCAGTAAAAAATACTGGGGTTTAAATCGATTTAACAGCTAGCTTACCTCACACTTAATCGCTATATGGTCATTGATTTCCAACATATATACACAAATTGACTAGGTAGGCAGTAGTTAATCATTAAAAGCAGTTAACCATTACGTACATAACAACCGACACACTGTAATTAATCCAGCACAAAAGGACAAGCAGTCTTATACTGACTTCGCTCCCAGTAACTAAATTATTAATATCCGAATGTGAAATAACCTTAAAATATCAAATTAATAATTCAATATAACGTAAAGTGAACTTGATAATGTAGTTAATAAGTAATCAATTCTTATATACTAGTGATTGGAAAATGGAATTTAAAACAAATAGAAATATGTCTATTAAGAAAACAAAAACAAAAACAAACAATACGACTGTACCAAATGAATATTAAGATGTCTTATAAAACAGCATTATAGAGAGAAATGTTTTCTTGGTAGTACCATGTATAATAAAATATTGCTGACGCCGTAAAATGTTGATGACGTCATAAAACTGATAAATATGAGAGAGGAAAATAAGTTGTAACATAGAACGCAACAGAACAAACTGAAACAAGGAAAACACCAACGAAACCCCGAAAAATCATAGACAACACAACACAATCCCAAATGGGCTGGTCGATAGTTTTAAGATACTCCGTGGAACATATCCTGTTGGTTCCAGAGCAGCAGTTAATGCATACAAGGTCCCGAACATAATCCCTTTAGACATTATCATCTGTCATACCACGCAATATCAAGTACGGTTAACTTCATTAGTCTCAAAACAATAGTGTCTGGCGTGCAGTAAAACAAGTGTGAAAATCAAGTATTGATTTACTTAAAATCTTATCTGCAGTAGTTCTCAATATGTCAGGATTATAACCCTTCCTTATAAACTTATTAATTAGTTTCACAAATAACTGATCAAAGTAACAACTGTTATGAATTTTGCGAATTTATATAACAGATCTCCATAAAAATTGGGTTTAGTAATTCCTGTCTCTAACATAGATTTGACACTAGTGCCATTTTTTAAAATAATATCAGGATATTTATAGCAAAATTTACGAAACGTCTTACATAAATTATGATAACGATAGCCTTGTTTTAGAAGTTTACCTGTAAGTAGAAGGTTACGCTTATTAAAGTCCTCTTGATTATTATTTGCTCTCTGGTATCGTGTAAGTTGAGATATATATATCCCGTAGGTTGGACTCCTATGAATATCACTATCGAATTAAGGAAAGTTTATAATATCAAAGTCATAATCATCTCCTTTATCATAATTTTTTGTTGTAATAATACCATTTTCTATTCACCGCAAGCAATCGACATCTTCCTAAAGACAGTTATAGTGATACCGGGGATGACAATGAAGAAGATAATAAATCTGATAATGGAGAGGATATTGATGATAATGATAACTGCAATTATGATATTGAGAACGACCTCGACGATGATGATAATGACAACAATAAAAGCGATGATCTAAGAACTGGAAATGTCAATTACAGTGTACCCCTCTGGCGCAACCGCCTATTGAGGATGCACATTTCAGCAGTTTTGAGAGGATGTTGTAGTAAGTAGTAATGTGTTAAAACGAAAGAAAATTTCGTTGAAGAGAGTTTTAGCTAAGTAGAATGTCACTCTAGAGAGGTTGTACTGTATACTTATACATACCTTACTGAAAACGGTCAAAGTGCCGACATTACGTCCATACATATGATAGAAGAATTCAATACATTGACTATTTAACCCTCTGTACTTTGGTGTTCTCATGCGTGCTTTGTTTCCCTTAGACTGACCAGAGGCTTCGATATACATATAGTGACCTGAAATAGAACAATATCAATTATATACATCATGTATGTACACTACAAACGTCGAACCACGTCAGCAACTTTGACGCCAACTTCTAAAATTCCCGATTCCTTGTTACGGTCATCTAATGATAGTAGTCCCATTGTTAGTTATTCACTGGTTTTTTTTTCAGATTTATTGTGTATGATATCAAACCTTTACATTACCATTAGTTTTATGATGACTGACAGAGCCAGTACTTCTGGACACGGGTACCACAATCATTTTGTAAAATGGAAATTACGGACTTGAACAAACCAATACAACTAAACTGACCATTCGTCGTGACATAATGTGTATAAATGTTGTACATGTATCTTCAATAATTAAGTTAAACATTTTATAAGAAGTTCATCGTACAGACTTTGTATGAGTATATATGTGTAAATCCACTTTGACATTGTATTATTAACAGGTATATATCAGTGAGGGTGGCTTTGTGGTTAAGCAGTTAAACAGGATGAATAACTCTGTAGGGTATTTTGTTTTATCGATATTTCGCGTTGTCCCCCTGTTTGGCGATGGTTCTGAAAGTTCGATAATGGTCAAAATTCGACCTCATATCGTAATGCCGATTGTGGACGAGTCTGGAGTGTTATAGTTCATTTATATCCGTACGATATGTTTAATGATTTCCTCACATGCAATACAGACTGATAAATATCTGGTGAAATATTACATGTGTACATTCAGTATAATTACACAACGAAAACAATAAATGAATTAGTGAATCAAGATGGTGCTGAAATACATAATGAAGTGAAACGTCATTTGTTTAGACATTTTACTCAAAACTGAAACACAAATGACGCAGAAGAGGTTTACAACTTTACCAATGGTGTTGAAATATCGACATTAACGAGAATCTGACTCATTAGAACACCTTATCAAAATTGACGAAGCGACTTTGGTTTTAAAAATATAGTTAATAATAAAAGTCATGGAACGCCAGGTTATAGTGCCGATGATTTTTGTCGTTTCCTGAAAACAGATGGGAATTATTGCCTTGTGCTTTTACATCAGGCAAGTTTACAATAACACACGCACATATGGCATTATTACATGTATTCCTCAGGGCGAAAAGCCAAAACAAAATCTACAAAACTGGCGACCATTTACGTTATTATATATTTTATCAGTAAAAAAGTATAGGGTGCATCGCAAATAGATTATAGAAATATTCACATAAACAAATAAAACGTGACCAAACTGGATTCCTTTAGGTAGATTTAACGGAGAAAACACAGTATTTGTTAAGAGTTTATTAAATATACTGAAGTAAATAACATATCCCGTCTACTCTGATAAATGTCTGGGCAAAATATTTTTGTTTTAAATATATTTAAAGGCCTCTGATTAACAATGTTCCAGTTACATACGGCCGTCAGTTGACCGACCAGTACTAACTACTTTCTCTTCCATTAGCAGCTGACATCTTCCCTACAATAATCAGGGGTGTCGACCATATGTCATGGCCTGCCCAGCCCAAAAATAGAACCCAAACCCGGTGACAGCCGATGTCTCCAACCACTGGCTAACCGGGCAGACCAGTTACTAGTGCATGCATTATCAAATGTAAGGAAAATCTGGAAACCTGAACAGTGACCCATAATCTAAAACACTGATTAGAGAACTGAAGTAAATTCAAATCAATTTTCAAAAATAAATAAATTATAAAGAACATTTACTAGACAATATGTTTACCATTTCTGTCCTTGCAGGTATGATCATGCTCAGGTCCCGTGTTGGCGGAGGGGGTCCGTCCTTGTGCCCTCGTCCAATTAAAGTGGTCTGTACCGTTTTCTTGTGAAAATCCGCATAAATCTGGGTCTTCAAATCCACAGTAAGTCTGTGTTTTAGCTGAAAATAATGAATAAATATTGCAGTTAATATGAAAAATATATGTGTTCACCTTGTCTACCGTGTCTGCAGTGCAATAATGTATATATTTCAGCCAGTAAAAATGATATCATAAAGTACAGTTTGATATCTTTGAATAATAAACTGAACAAAAACAACAATGAAAACTGTTCATTCTGAATCTACTTATATATACAAGCATACTTTCATGCTAAAACAGAGATTTAAGTTGTTACAAGACAATGTCTCCCTGACACAGATCAACGGGAAAACAACAGTCTACAAAACGTTAGGAACTCTGAGATGCAAGGGTAAAAATGTATGGGAATAAGGGGTGCAAACAATGGTCTGGCCGACCATAAAATCAATTAAAGGAACATTTAGGGGACGGCAAGGGAGGATTTTATCGGATGGAATACATCACGGTACAATTCAAGAAAGTCAGTAATAATAGGCCGACAGTGGGAAGGGGGAGAAAAGAACATGAATTCTATATGAAGACTACACAAATGTATCTATATTTTATAATAGTCATCTACTAGCTACATCAAAATATACTTTAAGCATTTTACGACTTGAAATATTTGGTGCCATCAATAGTTCCTTATCAAAACACCGAAATGGACTAGCACAGTACCCATATAGATACACGAAAGCTGAAAAAACATTAAAACTAGTCATATACCTGGTGTTTTGTATTGTTTTTGTTAACTAGTAGTTTGTTTTTATGACTTGGTGTATAATGACTTTATGGGGAAAAGATGTTGGAGATACAAAATCATGTTTATCGACTCTTTGTTGTTTGTTTTCTAACTTGTAAGTAGGATTTGAAAAATGAACCTGTCGCTAGACATATATAGTAGTCTTCTCGGGGTCTTATGTTTTATGGATTGTTGTTTTCCCGGATGTCTGTGTGGTGAGGCATTGTCTTAAGTATGTGTCGTTCCCTGTAACAACTTATTATCTCTCTTTCACATAGTACCATGCGGGGATCCACGTGGTTCGTGACGTCATGATTGCTACGGCAGACAACCGAATTTGACGGCATTCCTTTGGTGCGGAATGTGTTCCCATTACGCAATTTCTGAAGTAGGCGATCGATGGTAAAGAAAAGTGGGTTATGTGATTTTGAAGTGCTGTTATAACATTGCTAGGTGTGTGGTAACCGTCATTTACAGTGTGTCAATGATATAAACCCACCAAAATTAATGAAGACAGTTATATTTCAAGACCGCATGGTGAAAACGGTAGCAAGTAATTACAGATTTCGGGAAGATAAAGAAACGCTCGGTTTGTTTCAAACAACATCTCACAAAAACTGATATTTTCATTTCATCCTTGGCTTCGTTTCATTTCACTTAGAAAGAATCCCATTTTTGTTGCGACATATGTTACGAAATCTTATCCAAAACGATTTGCAAGGAATTTCAACATATTCCTTCTGATAGGAAAAACAGTAATATATTTAAACACACACTTGAGCTTAATTGCTTGCTTATTATCATTTATGTAATAATGACCACCTCTTGCTACCGACAACGGCTTTTCGGTTCCCCTGTGATTGTTCTGGTTTATTTAACAGCTTTCGATCACACCTAGCAACTGTCATTTTCTTAACATTCATTACATAACGACTGTAAATAATGATCACAGGTGGGGTAACTAGAAACTGGGCAAATACACTAGGTAGATCCCATATTTACAGTATTTACCTCCCTTTATCTGAATTGTCAGCCATATCGATAGACAAATTTACTTAAAGGTTATAGGAAATACAATGTAAACGATGATAAACTAATGAAATATAAAAATAATAACTTATTTATTGTGCTTATGTGGGCAGTTGGCTCAGATGCAAATTATCTTGGTATTATCGCAATTATCACATATGTAAGAATTATTCTTATAAGGGCTTACAGTTTTGCCAATCAAAGTGGCTGACTATTCAGAACAAGGGAGGTAAATATTGTATATGTGTGAACAATCTATAACATATATTAAAGGACATTGTGTGTCAAACGTCTCGGAATTGATAATTATCATTTTTTCTGTGGAATAAAATTTAACAAAGTCCTCAGTCTGTCACATACCAAGTAACACGCGCATTCTAATCTAGCTATTAATGGTGGCAGATAATAAAGCAATGATAAGGCCAATGTTTCATAATAACGACATCAACTAAGCTCTGTCCTTAGAACTATTTTGAAATTAATCATTAATATCATAGTACTTAGTACTAAGCCAAAATGTGCACACTAGTTATAACGCAAATATCAGTTATCTCCCTTTATCCCTTCTTGAGTTGTCTCCCATTATCTATTTTATCTATAACTTGTTTTATATTTACCTATACTATACAGGGGATTAAGGGAGACATCTCGAAATTCTAGCTTACTGATCAGTATTCGCGCCTTAAGTAGCAATTGTAAATGTTTGCGATACATCCACGCTCAAGGCGGATTCGAACCTACGGACGAGGGGTCAGATGCGCTACTCTTCGACCACCAGGCTTCGCGTACCCAGACACATGTGGTGAAACTATACTTCATAATACAGATGGGGTATATTGTAGGACTAAAAACAATTTTCCAGTCCCAGAGGGTCGTCCCGTGTGCAAAAAACGTCCACGGGTAATTTTTATACAAATGTTAGGCTGAATGTTTGGAGATTAAAAAAATATTAGGTAGACACGTGACATCACGGTACGTTTTGAGAAATCCAAGATGGTTGCCAAGACGGCCAGCAATTATTTGAAAACTGAACAACCCGATTTTCGGTATTGAGGGTAATTATTCGTGGACCTTTGGTGCCTACGGGACGTCCTCAGAAACGGGAGTCCATGGAATTGGAGAACAGAATTAACGGAATCGGAAATAGACAGCGCATAATTGCCGTCCATTTTCTGCGACTTCTAAAACTAGTAGCACATAAATGAAGGTTTGTAACTGCATCATTACTATAACGTAAGAAATTTGATGCCGTATAAACTTAAATACACTTTGATACTTTTTCATCGACATTGCTCAATCACCACTCAAGCGATGTAGATATCAAATAGTGTACGCATATACATAATAGTTCGTCTTCCCTCATTATCCTTGTATTTTAAGTGTGTTGAATGCTTGAACAAAAGAGCAAAACAAAACCAAACGATTTCAATTGAAGTATAAATAGGCCATAAAACCACTAATTGGAAACAATTAAATAGTCATTTATGTAAATAACTTTGATTTGTTTCTCGGAACTGAAAAAAATGATACGACTTAAAACAAGCCGTCTGATGTATAACACCGATTATGCATAATACGTTTAATTAAATTTTATGTAGAAATAATTCTCGTAGAACAATAAAAAGCATAAAATCTCAGCATTCTATCAGACGATGTAATGGTAAAATAATGCTTTCCGTTTTGCATCAAACGTGTATTGCTTACAACGTATGCTTATATTTTTATTAAATACCAGAATATAGCCGTTTTGTTTTTATCGTGTTTAAAGGAATTTATTCAACATTTTCGAGTAATACATGGCAGTCAGTCGACTGGCCTCACCAGTTTTCCTTGTTATTAATTACCAACCAGTTCTTCCTTGCTCGTCTGCAAGCAGCTGACAACTTCTCCGCATGAATCAGAGGTGGGGGACAAATGACCGTATCTAAATGTCACAGAAGGATATGACCTGCCCTGACCGGGGTGGAAACCGGACATCCCGGATGACATTCCTGTGCTCTACCATCGGAGCTAACCGGGCAGCCAGAATTTAGCCGTTACCCACATTTTGGCGGCAACTCAAATAATTTGTAAATATGTACATGTACCGTATATATTCTATAATTTTGTAAATTAAAAATATCGGATATACACTTTTACCAATCATTTTCAGATGATTTATCGTCACTTGACGATGTATTGTCATAAACAATGTTAAAGTCAAAATATCAACGTTCTACAGTTCTGAAAGATAAAAAATGTACTAGCTCTAAGTTCAAAAGTTATTTAAGATTTTTTAAGTTTTTCATTAATAATGTTGATCGATTCGCAATATGCGCATTTCAGACTAACTTCTCCCAACCGATAAATTGCATATTCATCAAATAACCAGACACCAATTAATATTTTGTGATTCTATAATTATAAATTTATGTATAAAATTGGATGACTGTCATCGCAAAAACCGAATCAATCAAATTCCACTAATGCTGTAAGTGCACAAAGTAGATATTTATTAGTAATAATAAGATATTTATTAGTAAATAGAAATTTATCATCAATAAATGTAAATCCTGTTTATCGTCAATAAAGAAGGGAATTTCTTTACGAAAGGCATATTTTGCATTACGTAGCGCATTCTCCGTAAGGCCATGCAATTTACTCCATTATACCCATGTTACATCCTTCCAATCACTAAAAGTTCAAGTTTTCAGGGGCAAAACATTTTATCTTCACTTCTCTACAGGCTATATGATAGTTTCAAACCGCTAGGAATGCATTTCATTTCATATTTATATATTTTGTTTGATATCGACGCGTTTTTTAACCGAACGTAGTCTAAGTTAGACATCAAATCGAAAATAGGATGTTTAGTGATCTTAAACTTGTATCTGGCTTCATCCAGTTTTGTTGTTGTATAGTCTATAACATCATTAACAAGAACCATTGCAATGTATAACTGATTGAAAATATACTTTTTTAACATATTACTAACAGACAAAACTTGTAAAATAGCCTAATAGTTATAAAACTAGAAGTTTTTTAATTTTTATGATGTACAAACATCTTTCTTCAACAAATACGGATCGATACATTATGATGTTTTAACTATAGGAAACATATGTGTCATGTTTGTTAAGATCAACAAATTAACAGAAAATGAGCATAATGTTACTTTAATCAAACATTCTGACAAATCGGAGGGAGATTGTCTACAAGCAGGGGATGAAACAAGATTACATTAAGCGTAAATGAGCGCCGCTGTACGATTTCCAACCTTGTCTGTGACGTCATTTCCAGAAAATGCCACATGTGTTGTCACCAGGTACTGACAGTAAGTAGTATTTGTCCCATATAGCAATATGAATACGAAGTGACAATATGGAGTAAATATTGTGTCCTGCTTGCAAATAGTGACACCACGTGTTGCGTTTTCTTGAAATGATGTCACTTACAAAAGAGGTCGTAAATCCCATAGCAGCGCGCAAATGTACATCAACAAACGTTGTTTGCTATACGTATTTCATTCCATAGAGTGCCATATTCGATAGCATTTGTCTAGAGGAAAGTGTATTGTGGAAGAAAGTTGAGCATTAAATGTTTTATTTCTTGCAATATACAGGGTGATTACAAGTTCGTTCGTATGAATTTTATATTTTCTAAGCCATCTTTCTTTTTTTGCCGCTATGGACGAATACTTCAGTGTGAGAGTTCTAAATATAACAGCTATTCATGAAAAAATCAGTATCTTTCATTATATGTGAAATACACCCAGTGTACACAGCATTATTATCATTTTATCTATATTCAAACTTTGTGAACAAACGTTTTAACACCCTACATGTCAAATTAAGTGAAATAAGAAATATTTGTCAGCAAAAATGCCATTCCTTATCAAATATCTAAAATATTTTTACGTACATTGATAACACAATAGAACGTAATGTCATATTAACTAAAGGTAATACCACGAGTGGAAACCATATTGGTGGCTTAAACAAGGTCGGTGTTTCCACCCCAGTGCAAACCCATGACTGACATAATACCTATAGCTGTACCCGATCGACCCGCTCAATTAGTCGTAATTTAACTTTTGTCACCGTGGCCTAAGTCTACGGACAAAAACGGAATTAAACGTAGATTTGGAAAAAAACAAACGTTTAAGAAAACCCATTTAACCGTAAAGTTCAGTTTTACATTTCGAAGCCATTTTATTGAAGATTTCGTAATTATTACATTTTGGCCATATAATACTACATTTCCTCCAATCATGCTGACAGAATGTGTACCTTTTAATGGTAAATCTGACCTTATCTGAGGTTTTCTCAAATGAAGAAAATGAAGTATTAATGGCCAAAATCACGTGACTATGGCAAAACTTCAACGATCGCAAACACCATTTTATAAGATTGGCCTTGCTGAATGTTACACGAAATTACTCAGGATAGTCGGATATAATAAACATGATCTATATGACACAAATGTGTATCAATAAAATATTTAATTGTATAAAATTATAGTTTAAATGCATTTAAAACCGAAAGTCTAAAATATTTGTCATAACTTAACGTACCATGACTATTCCACTTGAAAACGTCCAAGTATTATGAACATTCAAATCGTAACATATTTAAACGTATTTGAAATTGTAATATTCCTTCAGTATTGATACTATTATAAGTCAGTGTTCATCTTAGTAGATATAATTTATTTTTGCAAAAAAAATTCTTTATTGGCAATTAAACAGTAATAAAATTCAAATAAATCGTTTATCTCATAAGGGAGATCTATAAATCATGAAAATGATATTAAATTACTAGTAGAGAAATGTATTTTTTTCCGTACGAAATATGTCAATAATTTCGAGTTTTATAAAAAAAAAGATATTTGAAACAGCGTTCGTATATTTATAACTGCTGAATATAGAAAATGACTTAAATTCACAAAGTTCACAATTGTACTTATTCATCAAGAGAACGAATTCTACATCAAAAGAGTTTTGCACTCTGAAGAGAGCTTTCCAGTGTTAATCTTGTGGCAAATTTATACGACTTATATTGTAATTAATTCTATGTTTTACTTGTATTAATGAGTATGCTAGTAGCTTCAAGGTAACATTAACCGTAATAGTTAATCCTAGACGAATATTTAACTGAAGTATAGCCTTTGATGTCACTGAATAATTCTAGTTAATTCTACATTATTCCGCGAACATTATAATAGTGCTAAGATTGCTCTTTTGTGTGTAACGGTTGAACTCTTAAGAAAGTACTCTTCACGTCATACCGTTTCTTTGAACCCTGGGTAATTAGGCCAACATATACATATTTCTATTTTTGTATTTAAGTCTCATCAATGTAGAATCCTGTAACAAATACAATATAAATTTTAACAATAAATGTACATTGCCACTCCATTCCGGAGTTACAAGAGACTAGATAACAATCAATTTATACACACATGTACACAATCAAACACAGTAAAGCTGAATATACATTTGCTAATCTTGACTTAAATGTTACATTAAGACAATAATAAAACACTGAAATAGGAAAAAACGGGCACAAATGAACGCTGCTATGGAATTTACAATCTCTTCGTTAAAGTGTGACGTCTTTTCAAGAAAACGCAGCATATGATGTCACTATTTGCAAGTAGGAAACAATATTTACTCCATATGGTCACTTCGTTTTCGTATTGCCATATGGGGCAAATATTGCTTACTGTCAGTCCATGGTGTCGTCAAATTTGACGTTTTCTGGAAATGACGTCACGTAAAGAAGAGGTTGGAAATCGGACAGCGGCGCTCAAATGCACACTGCTTAAAAATAGGTGTATCTAACTTCATGATATGATGAAAAGATTCGCTAGTTTCAAGATATTTTCATTTCATATGAATGTAAAGGCTTAGTTTATCATCAGAGGGCTTCTGCATAGACGTTCGAAAAATCCGAATGATAAATTTTGCAGGTAATTGGTTTCTAAAAAATGAAAACATCACCTGAAATCTTCTTTTTTTTAAACACATATTTCCCGTTGTTTTGAATAAAGGTGATACTTCAATATGCATAACTATCTGGTTTATGAGCTACAAACATAATCAATTCGTGTCTGGTGTCTGTAAATGTCTTATCACGGTTGCTATAGTATTTACGTGGAAGGGACGATTCATAAGTAACAAAATTGCCGACATAAAATATTGTCATTATTCTTAATACTTTCCCTCGATACGTAGCTAGAATATAAAACTTTCGAACTTAAACCACATGGCACTGTCTTATGTATGTGACGTTCTGTAGCAACTTATTCCTTCTCTTACATGGTTATTGAACGATTGTTGTCGTCCATGGCTAAGTCTTTGCAGCCCATTGTCTGTTTAAAGAATCACAATATCTTCATGGCTGGTTGGTGAGATGTTTTATAACATGACATATATTTCAATACCTACCCGAAGTGTATAGTAAAATTCACACAAAAATAAAACCTACCGGTTGTTCAAATATCGGCACACGTAATTAAATTATGTTCTTCGGAGCAGCCGTACCATAATGGCTTTGCTATTTGCATATCAGTGTTGTGTAAACCAATCAAATCTTACGTTAACCACTAAACCAACTTCTCTTCGACCGAACAACGTTTGTGACTAATATAGTCCACTGTATTTGTCGAAATAATAAGTTTCTTATATCTCTAAATTAAAACTAACGTCCAGTTTTTCGGCGCAGTCGTACTAACATGGTTTTGCTATTTGCATATCAGACTTGTGTAAACCAATCAAATATTACGTTAACCACCAAAGCAATTTCTCTTCAACAGAATAACGTTTGTAACATTGACGCGGATTGATTAAGCTTTCGATAAAAGGTACGTTACCTTACACAAATCCACTGAATTTCGGTGAATTTACCGAAATTCTTTTTGATCTGGAGGGACTAGCAATCGTAACATCTCGGCAATGCTATATGTTGCACAACAAATTTTAACCTTCACATTGTGCCGACCATTTTTTTTCAAGATATTTTTGTTTAATATGTTTCTCGATGTTATGATGTTATAAGTAAGCAAATAATAGAAGGCGGACCACCTGACGTGTCAACCATAACATCTGGAAAGTCATCGTACAACATTACTTTTTCAATCCCCATTTAAACATTACATAAAAAATACACATCGCATCCAAAGATCAATCAATCATTTTTGCGTCAGTGCGGATTTAAATATTGCTCAAGGACACGCAACGGTATTACACAAAAGATTTGCATTAACATATCCATTTAGAATGACATTAATGTTGTTTATCAAATCTATATGTCTTAAGTCTAATGGAAGTTGTAGTAACGGTGCAGATATTGTGTAAGATACTTCATGACAAAGCGTTAATGACAGCGGAGTAAATATTCTGTCAATATATGACAGCTTTTTGTTTATGGTGATACTCGTGCCCTTAAACTAGTATTACAATTATTATCACGCATCTATTGTATTTATTAATTGCGTGGAGAGAAGTTGACATAAATACGTGTTTATCAGAAATTAGGTAGCTAAAGAAAACCATATGGGACCCCCGAGGTTGTTACGTTGTCCCCATGTGTTGCTATATATCACTAACGAATTCGGAAAATGATATAAGTTGCTACAGGGAACACCACATACATAAGACAGTGCCTCCCCACATAGACCTCCGGGAAAACAACAATCAATAAATCATAAGGCATTTGAAGAGGCTCAAGAGTACACACGTAAGGGAACAGGGGTGCAAGAAATGGCCTGGTCGACCATAAGGAATAACTAGAAGAATCAAAGAGGACAAACAGTGGGGGGATTTAATGGATGGAAACAATCACAGGACAAGTCAAGACTGCTGGCCACAATAGGCCGAAAATGGGGAGAAAATAACATGAACACTATACAAAGTGAACGAATTGTACAGAGGGAAAGGGAAATTTAACATATATTTTAAACACAAAAGGAAATGTTACTCCTGGGTGTTTCAGAAATAATAACCATATAGCGAATTACAGCCTTGGAACTGTCAGTAAAAATACTGAGGGTTTAAATCGATTTAACAGCTACCTAACCTCACACTTCATTCCTATACATGAATTGACTAAGTAGGCAGTAACTAATCATTAAATGTAATTTACCAGTACGTACATAACAAGAGACACACTGTTTATAATCCACCACGAAGGAACAAGCTTACAGGAACCATATAACGATACATAGCCTGGGAATTGTCAGTAAACATACTAGGGGTTTAAATCCGTCGTTGTTAATACTCATCACCAAAAAGCTCGAGCAGTTGAACCAGCTGAAGCAACTCCAAAGTATTAAGGAGTTGAATGTCTTATTTATTACAGAGTCTGTAAATTTCGACGAGATAACATATATTTTTGTTGGCAACACTGTCATTCCATACCAATTATTTAACAAAGTTACATATATTAATTACATAAAATATGTAATGACACTTTAAGAAGACGAATATGGTCATGTGCCACACTTAGAAACTCTCCATTGAGAAGGCGAAAAACGAATCAGTCTGTGAAATAATTAGGTTAAACAGCATCTGAGGTATTTGATGTCAGGACCTTTGGTATTAAATATATTATATTAATTTCAAAATATTCCTCGCATTACTTGTTAAATGGTAATTTTTATAGTGAATAAACTGATGGCACCATTTGATACTGCGATAAATAATCGTATGATAAAAAGTTCAGAAAGCAATCTACCAAAGCTATTTACTTAACACATAATACTGATATCTGGAGATTAATTTCTTTGAGGATATTAGCCTTACAAATCTGGGATATAAGAAAAACTTCTATTAAATTTGACCTAGAAAACAATTTTAGGGCACATAAAATGAAAGTGGTTTAACCGTTTTGAACGTTTTTCTGCGTTCTTCAGTTGTATTTCGGTCATATAAACTAAATCCTCACTTAAGGACAACCTCGAACGACCACATAATTAATAAGACCGTAATTTCTTGGCTCATCTTTAATTTTATCTATATATCCACTACATGAACACGATAATCAGACGACCTAACAATGAAGACCTTACTATTGCGTCCACTTTACGTCGAGAAATTGGTTAAACAGTGTGCATGCGTTACAATCAGCTCCTTTCCAATTGAACCAGTATCTTTAAAATAAATGCTTTATTGAATCTTTCTTGAGTTAACTTCCTGTGAAACACGACTATGTTTTTTAAGATTAATGATGGTGACGTAAGCAAGATTCGGTCTAAAGACCAACGAGTGGCCGATACTACAACCGGCACTCTACACTTCCGTCTGATGCGTTGCTCAAGAAAGCCTCAAGCCACCGAACTCGTGACGTTTCTCGCAAAATTGTGTTGTACACCGCCTTCCAGTTAGGTGAAGAATATGTCCCGGCTGCAACCTCATGTATATACAGATAAACTGCATCACGTACTAATCAACTGCAAAAAACGCGCACATTCTAGGATGACGACAAGCCCTCGTAATTGAAATTAAAGAACTCTTCGGTGTTAACCTAACAAACATGTTGACTTGTGAAATAAGTGGTAATATACTTATGAATTATTTTCTTGGTTACGTTCATGACAATATCTAGTACAAATATAACGATTTGATTAAAACATAAAAGAAAGTGTAGTACATAATTATCGCACAAGCTGCAGAAAATGCATAAAAAATAGCGAACAATTTTCCTCGTAAAATCTGTAGAACGTATATTGCGTTATTTTTTATAAGAAGATTGATGTAAAAATGTGAACGGAATGTTCAATGCCTTATCTTCTGACAGAAGCACACACAGATTCAACAGTTTACGAAGCGATGCAATAAATCAGTGTACACAACAAACAATACGCCAATTTATCTCACCTAGAAATATTAGACAGCCCCTTCCGTGCGAACTTATCGTAAACTTCATTCGTGTTTTATGTTCACCGTATCGTCTTTGTGTGTGATCTTCGCAAACGATTTGCATACAATGAAATTGTTATTCAACCACAGCAATAAATCGACGCTGACATTGTGTCTGACAATTACATGGAATATTAAAACAGTTCAGCTTGTATTTGATATGTTAAATTTATATTCAAAATATTTTAATTCATACATTCACATAGATGTAATTTATTTAGTTGTCGGTATGAAAACACGCCCGGAAATCTCAGTTTATAGTCTGAGACGGTTTACTTTTATCTAGCTCTAAATTTTGAAAATCCCTTTCGCAAGAATACATGTACTCACAAGAAGGACTCCAGTCATAAACCAGACCATATGAAGCTGGGTATTTACACAACTTGACAGTAACCCTTACATAAGTTCAATCATACATAAATATTCTTTGTTTGTTTTAAAATGTCATGATTTCAAATCCACTCAAGAATTGCACCAATATCAAGTAAATACCTTTAGAAATAAATTAAAATGTAAAAAAGGAACTTCGGACAGTGGAAAGTGTCGGATTTCAAAAAATCCAGACTGCCATTTCAGTATCAGTAAAACCCGCTTACAGTGAGTTTCTAGGGCGACATATCATGTGTTCATACTAACCGGATTTCACAGTATCCAAACGAGATGAAAATGCACTGGGATACAGGCATTCACTTGGTAAAGACAGGCGAATTAGACTAGTATATGACATATTCATTATAAAGCTCATATTACATAAACTGCTTAAAAAATAGATTAGAGCTGTCGGTTTATAAACTTTGAGAGGGAGCTTGGCAAAGTACCATAATCTTTTGCAATTTCAATTTTACTTTTTTGAACTTTCTGCACTTTGTAAAATTTGATATTTTTTCGTCTAGAAAATATATACGACTTATCTACTTGTTTCAGGTAATGCCTAGCTAATGGATATTTCATCTCCTATTCAATTTATCACTCAAATCACATTGAATGACTTTAAAAGAACACCAGTATATTTAATAGTTAGATTGGCTATTCCGTAATTTTCGAATATAAAATAAATATATTCCTTCTCCTACATAAAGATACATTTTAATAAAACAAAGATTTAATACCACTCACGAAGCCGGTACCGTCTCAGAGTAACAAGAACAATTCATAGTTGTTGGAAAATGAAACGACTCGTCAAAATAAATGGGGATTTTATACGATGAACCTTAAACAAGTATCCATGGACCTTAACATTAAACCATTGGACCTTTACTATTTAAATAATACTTAAAAGGGTGATTGGTCAATTAGTGGACAAGACATTGTCAATTTCAAAATTAATATAAAATATTTTCACATTTGAAGTGGTAACAACATTGCTTCCCGTTATATGTTGACGATACTACTACATGCAACGAGACTGATTGTCGGCAAATATAACTTTAAATCACTGGATAACTTTGTTTCAAACACAGAAGACAACATTAAATATGTTGTCTAATAAAACAAAGGAGTTCCAATTTGTACAAATGTAGTCCATGCGGTACGGTAAAAAGAAATATAAAATGTGATACCGATATTGAATATTGCGCATAGCTTTACTTGGGTAAGTGTCGTTTACCCACGTATTGTGGTACATTAATTAATTAGGAAAACATTTACAAGAATACTGATTTTTTAATTAGTTATCTTACCCAAAAAGCAGTCCATCATTTCTTCCTCAAGTAAAGCAATATTTCGTTTAATTTTCTTATATTTTGTAACAACTTCAGTGTGATTGTTTTGCAGTTCGTCTAACTCTTCTTGTTTATCTTTCATTTCCAATTTAATTGTTTCTGACTCTTCTTTGATAAGAGCCTCCGACCTTATCACGTCATACAACTGGTTCTCAGCATTTACAAGGTTTATTTCAGTGGTATTCAACTTTCTAGTAGTAAAATCTAAACGTTCAGTCCTATGTTTTAGTTTATTTTTAAGAATTTTATTCTCGCGCGTAAGAACTGACACACCAATCTCTAAACTTACAAGTTTGTTTCCCGAATCCATCGCCTGTTTTTGCACAGCCCCTACAAGATCTAGAGTTTCATTTAACTTATTTCTAGCGTCCAGAAGATCAGCTGTTCTTTCACTTAGTGATTTACGTAATGAGTTAAACTGATTTTGTAACTGAAGAAGAAGCGTGTTACCATGAGGACTAGGGTTTGTTTCACGTTCACTTTCTTCGAATTTATCAAATTCATCTCTATCGTGAAAGCGTCTTGATCGTTCACCGCTGTAGATATGATTATGGTGTGACTGAGACGATATAACATTTCTCATAACTTTTTGGATGGAAGTTTCCAATTCTTTAATTCTGTTATCATGATCAGACTTCAGAGTCACAAATTCTTTTTGTATATCGTCTACTTTCTGATCATGTGCAGGTAATCTTATCTCCATTGGTTTCATGTTTGGATCGGAAACTGGCCCCGGCTGTTGACAGTTACCGGACGGATTCAGGTTAACATTGTAGGTACAAAAACCATTTCGTAGTTCACACTGCGCTTGAGACCGAACCCATGTCAATTTAAATATTAAGAAAATAACTCCAGTGAAGCACGCAGAACTCATTTTCACGCTACAATGCAAAACAAAACTAAATGTATCCTTTAAATAGAAAGGGACGAACTTATTGACACCTTCAAACTCAATCTGAAATGGTTTTATTCATCCAAACTCCTAAAAATTCCAGAATAAATTACAAAGAATGATAATCCCCTTGAGTACCAAATTGTCCTTATTATCAAATATAATAGAAGTGAAACAATCTTACCACAAAATTGAAACATTTATGCTAATGATATTTAAGATACGAAAATTACGCGAACTTGCTGGCTTATAAGCACGACGAGGTACAGGGTGTGAGATTCTTTCGATTCCTTATTCTTCGGTGAATAGCAAGTTGATAAAAATGTAAACATTTGCAATGTCGTATGCTAAATATGTATTACATGTTTGGACAACATACCGGTCAAAAAACTGACAGACCGTTATTAGTTTACAATGTGTTTAACTGAAGTTACTCTATACATTTGTACTTCCATCAAGGTTGATTGCACTAGACCGAGCTTAAACACATTTCGTTATTGTTCAGAGACTTCAAACTACGCTGTTAAACTAGCATCAAATAAATTTCTGTTTTGCTACCAAAGCTATGGGATTGATTTTCTTCGGAACTTATTTTTGTTTGTATACGTGTATGTGTAAATGCATGGGTTCCTTTGCTTTCTATATTATTTGATGGGCATACCTGTCCTGGTTACACTCTTTTAAAAATGTTCAGAGAGATTATGTTGTTACAGGGAACGCCACATACATACGACAATACCTCCCCTCATTGAATCCCGGGAAACAAAACATCAGAGACTTGGAGGTACAATGGTGAACAGGTATTGGAATGGAGGAGCAAGGTATGGTCTGACGGACTATTAAAAACAATCATGGATAGAATACATCACATATCAAGGCATGAACGCCAGTAGCCCTAAGCCGAAAGGTGGAAGAAAGGAACAAGAACATTACAGTAACAATTGCTCCGTTCATATTTCAGTTAAGTGGTGAGCCACTGTATTATCGCATCTTTAATAGATTCAACAAGTGTATATATGTACTGATAGCCTTTGATTTGTTTTGTATTTCGTATAGGTCGTAAGATTTTAAGAACTTTAAAGTTACCGGAAATATATAATATAATTATATTAGATAAGAACACGTGCTTCGAATAGTAAATTCTTGGAGTAGCTTTTGAATAAGATTATAATCGGATTAAGTACAGGTGGAGAATTACAAGTCCGTGATTTGTGTTCTTGTTCCAAAACAACCATTTACTTGTCTTGTTTATATTGATGTTTGTTGAATGCTTGGCTTTTATATGTAATTGATAGATATTTAACAATAGGGGGTCTCACAGTATAGTATGTAGTATGATATATCACGAGAAAAAATCTGTTTGCTAGTTTTTTAGATCAAATAAAATTCTGATCCATTACCCAGCGTTTTGACTCGGAAACAAATCACTGGTTGTGTGATATGCCAGTATGCCATTGACACAATTACAAATCTGTTGTTTGGATATATTCGCACACAACAACAACAATTCTGAGCACTTGGCCAGTGGTCATGACGAATTTTGTTTGACCACCAGTAATTAAATTGGAGTTGGTCTATCGGCATAACAATTTGAAACAAATTTCCAAAAATTAGAAACATAATCTGTGTTGATGTAAAGTAGTTTCCTTACTAATCTCATTAAGATTGGTGTCCATTTATCTGATGTCATTGACTGTACTTGCTTCAAGCAATTGTCAATAGAACGCGTAAATGATCTTTCAAATGAATAACATTAGTAGTAGAACCGTCGGTCACATCATGTTTAAGTGTACTGGTCAGTGTTATCAATAACAAAACAAGGAGACAAACGCCAGTGAAAAAAGATCAAAGCAATGCCATATGAAGCAAACCGACAGAAAGAAGCGAAATCAAAATGATTTTGCGAACAGCCTGTAGATCTTACATTTGCTTTTATTACAGTAATAAGAGATAAAATACTTACTAGAATGTGTTTTGTACATAACATTCATGTCGGAAATACGTAATCCCTGGTTAATAGTTATATAAACATGCCACATGTGGCCTTAGGCGAATCAAATATCAATCGTAAAGGAAAAACAAGTACCGTAACATTAAGTGTACCATGCTGTTCCATATTTGAACTCGGTGAGGGTATATTTAGATTATTTGTGAACCTTTTGGTACCTCTCGGGAATATACTAATGTTTAAATTTCTTAAGCATAACACCACCAGATACCTATAAATTGTATTGTCATATCATTTTAATATTGATTTGACCCTTTTCTTGCGTGTTTCTCTGGTCAAATTGTTATTGTTTCTGTGTCCCTCCCTTTGTGTTCCCCTCTCGTTTGCCTAGATTCTGTCTAGTGAAGTTCTGATCTTTTTAATAGTAGATGTCTAGACAGTAAACCATTTACCATCCACTGACGTTAGACCACTTCAACATACTAGTTGATGTTCCATTGAATGCAAGCTTCGTTTAAAATTAATTGTCCTCCGTGTATCCTCGATTTGTGACAGATTTCGTATAGTAAACTGGTCTGTGCATCTTATCTGTTATCAATGAAGTTGTTTTGGTGCAATATTAATCTCGCACATCTGAGGAACTAATCTTCCAACTTGTTAGAATGTCTTTCCAGCTGCGCTTGATTCATAAGTACAGCAGTTTGGTTGAGACTATAAAATGCCTATTGTTTTATTATGACAATGCACCGAATACTAAACAAAGAAGGATGGGCACAGATTTACAGACATAACATTTCGTTGTTTTATTTATCACCGCCATTATTCACACGACTTATGACGTCATTGATGTCGCCACGTGGCGTGATTTCTGTCGGAAATTGCAATAATGATAACAAAAAGTGTTCAAACACAACGAAAACATCTTCATTTGAGTATAATGATTTAGCATATAATTATTAAGATCTAGATAAAGCAACCAATGTCAAGTGAGCTTCATCAAACGAGTTTCCTCCGATTAAGTACTAGTGCACATTTTCCTTGAAGTAGTGATGTCGTTTAGCCTTGACGTTTCAGTCGAAACCATGTGTTGCTCACTTTGTTCTATTTTTAGATTTAGTTTCAAGATAATTTAGTCTGAATACTCGGTCGACAGTAAATTGTAATTTATAAAATTTGAAACCCCTTGTTGTACGTTTACCATATGAAATAAGGGTCATACAGGCTAAGCCTGTCTGTCAAATTGTACTTTGTGAACGTCTGCTTAATACAACGTTTGGCCATACCGCTCAGCAATCATTCGAAATGCGGTTTAAAGTAGGCCTACGAACCGTCGTTTACGAAATGTTGTGCCTGCGGACCGTAATTCGGAAGGTACGGTCCGGACTTATGAACTGACTGGCGGGTTTCTGTTCTGACGAGGGCGTTGAAGCTATAGCATTCCAAAACAAGAAACATCTTGAAAAAAGATGGTCGGTGAAATTTGAAGGTTAAGATTAGTTGTGCAACATAAAATATGCCGGTTTTGCTGGTCACTCTAGATCCAAAATGGATTTCGGTAAATTCACCGAAATTCAGTTGATTTCGGTAAGGTAACTTACCGATTCATTGAAAGGTTAACCAATCCGCGTCAAGGTTACAAACTTTGTTAGGTTGAAGAGAAATTGCCATGGTGGTTAACGTACGATATTTACACAACACTGATATGTAAATAGCAAAACCATGTTAGTACGGCTACGCCGAAAGATATGGGCATACTCTGATCTCACCATGGCCACTGAGTGCTCTCATCGTGATCTCAAAGCCACCGTTTGTACAGTGAGGTCCCTGTTTGTTTGCGACTAGCATTCCGCTGATATCCTAATGGTAAGTCGATTCGTACATAATACATTTCGTACTGATGTATTTCCTGTTCTTTGTTTGTTGCATTCAGTGTTTTCTATTGCAATAAGTAATAAACACAGAGACAGTTGAAAATATCACCATAGGAGAACAAAAGAACATTTGTTGTGAATCGATTTGAATTCAAGCACTTTATTTTAACAGGAAGTGGTTTAAATTAGTTTCCGTCAAAGGCTAAATATAAATTAGTCTTTCAAAGGTACGAACCATGTTTGTCCGAGAAATTGCGTTTTCTAAACAAACGTATTTGAACCGTACATTTCGTACAATTTGTCTACATCGCGTTTGTTTCGATAATTATAAACACATTATTTCACTTGGAAATGTTTTGTCTCAGCCTTTAATAATTATTTCATGTTTTGCAATGCACAGCATGTTTTTAATATTTTGTTTATCAACAATATGGTGTACTAATGTTGCACGAAGGTGGTAGCATACATTTGTCTGATATGTCACTCTACATTTCCTGCTCAGCACAAGAATGCTATTACTGTCAGCGATTGCGTAAGCAAATGTCAATGTATGCATATTGTAAGAATTGTGAAGTTATCCGTATTATTTTAACAGTTCGAATGTTGACTATGTTGAAAACTAGACTGGTCTGACATGCCATCGCCCAGACAGAGGACATTCAAGATATATAATGCTCATTTTTTGTTCTTTTGTTTACGTAAACAAACATGAACAATATACTTCCTATAGTTAAAACATTAATAAACATGCATTAACAAGAAATGATCCGTATTTTTTTTACAATCAGGCTATTTTACAAGTTTTGTTTGTTAGTAATAAATATGGTATGAAATATTTTCAATCGGTTATACAATGCAATGGTTCTTATTAGAGATGTTTAGCCAATGTATTAACAGTACTGAATGAAGCCAATTTAAACAGTTTATGTTTAGATGAGCCAGATACGTCTTTAATACTCTATGTATCGTATGTCGTCATATAGGCATGTTTTTGTTGTTTTATTTACAAAAATCATTTTTATTTCGACATTTCTCTAATTATCGAAAATGTATTAAGATTATGAGTTATTAAATCATGTTTTCAGGAACACGAAAAATCTGTCAAAAGGCATCACCGGGATTCGAACCCGGGTCTCGGGAGTGCACCACTGCGACATCAAGTCATTTTCGTGTATTTAACTTATAAAGTGAGATAAGGTAAACAACACTTTGGACGAAGTACGGGGCAAATGTTTACATTAGGTACACGTATTTACATAACTAATGCTATCAAAAAGCTGCTCCATAGAGGTTTGTGCATCACATTCTGAAAAAGTAATAATTGTACCGAATGACCTCAATATTATCATATATTTTATAAAGAGCTGTACGGAATATATTTACACAAACCTTAAATTAATTCTCTGATGATAAATTTGTACGTTACAATGACACTATTTTAACCTTCGCGTTGTTAGAACTCCACGTCGCTTCTTAGTTTGCTCAATATATCCACTCAACACAGTTGTTGACCGATAATATTTGTGTTAGAAATCATTTTATTGTAAAGCAAGTCTGTTATTTATGAGAACTTACTACCGAGTGTAAACAGCCGTACTCGCATATAGAAAGACATAACTAGTCTATACCATAGAACAAAATTTGTATAAAGTAATTTTAATCGGGTTTAACGTTGAATGACGATTGGTTTCAATTGAGGATATTTTGTTATCGCAAAATTCATTTTGTTTCTCAATAAGGCTCTTCAGTAGCCCGGTAAGCTCAGTGATTAGAGTGTTAGGCTGTCACTCGGGAGGTCGCGGTTCGAGTCTCGGGCTGGGCAGATAATGTCTTTTTGATACGGTCATTTGTCCTTCACCTCTGAATCATGTGGAGAAGTTGCCAGCTGCTTGCTAAAGGGCAAGTTAGAACCTGGTGTTCTTACATTCCAGAATAACTGCTAAGGTCAACTGACTACAGTATTTAACTGAAAACATTGCTGTTCCTGTTGTTAGGCAACCAAAGAAGAGACAACTAAAGCCCTAAGTCTCAAACAGTTATTGCTTAGATGGCGTTCTAAACATTTTTATACAAATGTTTCTTTTAAATTTAGAAATAGCTCTAGATCCAAAAACATGCTTTCAAAAGTTGTAAACTGCGTTGTTATGTTTTCCAATAATTCTGATTAGTGAATGACGTCACATACAGACTTCTGTTGAGAATGACGTTGGTGTGGTAAGTGGTCTTATGCAGAGTTGTTTCTCTTTGTGTTCCGACAACATTGTGGATCTAAAATTACTTTAAGTATTATGTGTATAAAGTAATTCTAGATTTCCAAATATCTTTTTCGGACCAGCCGTACTAACATGTTTTGCTATATGCATATCAGTCTTGTGTAAACCAATCAAATATTACGTTAACCACTAAACCAACTTCTCTTCAACCATACAACGTGTGTAACCTTGACGCGGATTGGTTAACCTTTCGATAAAGAGTACGTTACCTTACCGAAAATCCACTGAATTTCGGTGCATTTATCAAAATCCATTTTAGATCTGGGGTGACCAGCAATCGTATAATCTCGGTATGTCTTGTTAAAACTTGAATACATAGAATCAAAGTCGTCATATTTTGCAATGAGACGATTAAGTGGACCACACATAAATGTGGTAATCAAACGAGAGCTGCATCCAGTTTTCCTAAATTTGTCAATATATTGTTTGTTGAAGTGCAAAGTCTACATGCACCTACTCCCAAATAATTGCGAAGAACACATACAATCACTGCATAAAAGTTTGAAAATTGATTACAAAATTCTGAGACACTTTAATTCGGTTATGGAGATGCCGCTTTGAACAACCCTAAACTCGCAGTCATGACCGTCGACATATATAGAAATGTCGTCATGTTTCTATTGGAACGTTTAAACTGAAGGTAAAAACTTTGAAACCAAATTATAGCAGAAATATGTAATGTTTCCTTACAAAACATTACTTACTATTTGAATTAAAGAGTCATTGTCATAACTTTTTGGTTAACCTCAAAGACTACCTGGATATTAAGACCAGTTTTCAATGGTCCCAAGGGTGGCTTTATTATTGAGGTTTCACTGTATCTTGTAATAAGCATTTCCATCTCTCCATTTTAGTAACTATAGTTCATCTAAGGAAATATGGACTTGAAATGACCTTCTAAGAACAACTGTCTAATACGTACAATGGAAATGCTCTATCAAAGAGGAATATATCATTACTATTTGCAATAGTAAGATAATTCCTCTTCCAATCCTATATTTCATTTGCAAAACAAACAAACAGGCAATATCTTAGAACGTTCTAAGAGAAATTGACCCAAAAAACATATAACGTTCTAAGAGAAATTTATCAAAAACCTTAGAACGTTCTAAGAAAAATTGACCAAAAAACTTTAGAACGTTCTAAGAGAAATTGACTTAAAACATATTACGAGTTTTAGTATAATTGTGAAAGTATTATCACAATTATTGGTTTATATATTTAAGCCTCGGCTTCGGTCTTCATCATCAAAGTGTTCGTTGATGTTGTAAAACGCTTTGTATAAATGACTTGTTATGAAGATCATTATCATCAATGACAAGTAGCGATGTTTTATATCCCCCCTTGGTTATAATACTTTGGAAACATAGATAACAAAAGTACTAAGTAATTTACTGCTATTGAAGTAGTAATTAGTAAACCAGGTTAATTAACAAATATTTCTTTGTTTTCTACATCTACCGATCAAATACTTCGGCTTTGATAACTTGGCAACTTTTAGACGTTTCATGACTGCAATATGCATTTACGAGTCGATAAAAAATGTACTTCAGAAGAGTTCATACGGTTGTCATTTTTGGCGGAATCTTTTTGCGGAGATGTAAAGTCGCGTTTGCTGGTTCTCTTTCGACAATGGTGAAGTAATTACGTTTCAGAACGGTGTTTTATCACTTCGGTTATATAATGATTTTACTTCTGTGTAACAAATAGTTATAAAACACGTCAGATGATCTGAACAAATCTAACATAAGACGTATTGCTCATATAAGTCATTGGTGGCTGACTGTTGCTCTTCCAATGCATCAATTATCTTAATTTGACAGCTCTTTAAACATACGCAACATTCCACAACGATAATAAGACTGATTGTTAACTGTTAAAGTTATATTGCTACAATGTGTTTGTCTCAATGTAAATAATTGCGCTATTTTAATGATAGCAACACCGTTATCGAACAACAGCCGAAAGTCAGGTAACTTTACCGATTCCTCCGTGTTTCCTGCTAGTACAAATGCATTCTTAAGCGTGCAAAAATCGTCAGCTTTACCTGTTAAAGGCGTATCCTACAGTATGGCCATTTCCTTTAAACTTTGATCAGTGTAATGTATCTAAAAATGAATAAAGAGCAAAATCGATGCACTTTTACTATATTTTTTCTAGCGCAGAGATACTATACTATATGAGAGTCATTGTCTGAATGAAAATATGAAATAAAAATAATATGTCGCCTGAAGTTTCAAATGTAATATATGGAAAGTGAAATGTTTACCCATAATACAATTGGTAACCCATTCTCGTTTTACATTTTCATAAAATGTGTTAGTTTAAATATTTATTAAAGATCATTTTATAATTTCAAATGTAGAATTTTAAATATCAATGACTATCCTTTTTTTATAATAATAAAGTGTATGGAAAAGAAAGTACAAGGGAAACTGCAAAAGTATAATGAAATCCTTCAATTAAACATAATTATATCATTATTTGTATTGTTCTTGGTGACTCTAAATTTCAGTATAAAATCTTTGCATCGTAATAGCAAGTTACTCCATATACGTCTTTAAAGTCAGAGTAGGCCAGCGATGTGCGACGTTACGATGGATCACGGCGCAGAGCAAGACTAAAACACGATTAGTGGCGATCACCAATGTGACACGTGACACGATACGGGTACGAAGTGAGGCGCAATGTCAGACTGCCGTCATTCCAAAATGTAAACTCTATAAATTTAATTATCACAGGAAGTAAGAGACACCAATGTTTTGTCTTGTTGTATGTCAAAGGTTAAAACACACATAATGTATCTGTAGCTCCATGAGTTTATCAGTTTTTTTATTTTAAGCAATTATCTTAACTAGAAATACTTTAATTTAAAGATTTTTATCTTTTTTTTAAAAAACATGATTTTTTTTTAATTCAGTGCATTTTATTGATATCAAAGTTGTCAATAGTCTCATTTGTCTGTGATATATATTTTATTATTATTTACTTAATGTCATGTCTTCCTATGTCACTGCATGTATATTGTCAAGGACCACAATGGAAATAGGGTATTAAGTATCCATTTTTTGTTATCCTTTCCATCAAAGACCTTTGTTTTCATATAATGTATATGACATGGTTTTATATTTTTTATATTGTAATGCCACGTGATTTGTACATTTTATGTGAAATGAAACTATCTATCTAAGTTTTAATGTTTTCTCTTCAGCATCTTGACGTGCACATCAACAAAAACCTGCGAGAATTAGTTTGTTATAAGTGCTAATCGTCGAACATTGAATTAAACCTCTAGAAAATCCAACTTGGTCGAATTATGACTCGATTAAAGTTAGTAAACTTATGTTTTGCTGACAGCTGTTTCTGAGATTATTACTAAAGATAACATCAAAATCTGAAGTTTCTGTTTACTTTCCAGGTGTCATTCGTCATTGATACGTTCGGAAGGAAGCCACTTTACCTACAATTAAATTTCTTTGCAAGACTAGGATTGCTTAAAATACCTGTATACCTAACTACACGAGTCTAGCTCCAAGTTCTAGGTATAGCATGCCTGGGTAAAACAATGAATCCGTTACTCAACTAACTTTGATCGTTTACCTATCTTTCATACAAGTTGCTATCTCAGCAGAATGAACGATCTTCCATCTGTTACGTTTTTTCTGCATCAAAGTGTGTGTAGACAAATTACATATTTACTACAAGCATCTGGTGTTTTATAGTGAAACAAAACATCCTATCTTCTTTACTTATATCATAATATTAAGATAAATTTGTCTGCAAGCATTTCATACAGATTAAAGTAATGCTATACTTTTACTTAGTTAAAACAAAATAATAAATATGCATTACCAACGATTACCCTACATCTCCTATATCTCTAAATTAAAACGTACATCCAGTTTTTCGGCACAGCCGTACTAACATGGTTTTGCTATTTGCATATCAGTCTAGTGTAAACCAATCAAATATAACGTTAACAACCAAGGTAATTTCTCTTCGACCGAACAACGTTTGTTACATTGACGCTGATTGGTTAACCTTTCGATAAAGGGTATGTTACCTTACCGAAATCAACTGAATTTCGGTGAATTTACCGAAATAAATTTTGGATCTGGAGTGACTAGCAATCGTAACATCTCGACAATTCTTATGTTGCGCAACAAATCGTAACCTTCAAATTGAGCCGACATGATCTTTTTCAAGATATTTTATGTTTATACAAATTATGTCCGTGCGTAATAATTGATACAACAGGACGTTTTTGAATCGGTAAGAATTGCAATTATTCGTATTTAATTTGCTTTAGCCAATGTAGCAATAACACTGGATGAAGATCATTCAATAATGACTAGATACTCAGTTAATTTAATCAACGATATTTGTGAAAGCAGCCGGGACCAATTCAATAAAAATGATGCCAAGAAATGATTCGTGCCCTTTTTACAAAATCGTTTACTTCCGATCAGTAAAAAGCCCAATTGAGGTCAATTTCCCATTTAAGCCTAAAAAACGTAGCATACATGTACTTGAATAAGAAACAATACTGCACTTATTGACTGATTATTATCAGTTATTTATGTTCAGTCTTTGAAAAAAAACTATTAAAGACAACATACGTCCTATGTGACTTTTCGCGATTTCCGTTAATTGCCGATGCGCATTCATGTATTTTCGTGTGCGATATAAATATTCATCGAAGCACGAGCTTTGATGACGTCGAACGCAACTTCAATCAACAACCAATCATATTTAAAATAACCCATTTCGTGACGTGACGTCACGCATAAGTACGTGAATGCAAAATAAATAGGATGCACTTAAATATGAGAACATTCCGAATGATGCTGTTGTTTCTAAAAAAATGTATTTTCGCCTGTTATCGGGACTTTAAAAAACAATCCCATTTTTCTGGATCCAGTCCGCCTTTCTGCACCAGTGTGGTCAGGGGTAATATAAACTCTCAAAATCATTTTTGTAATGTTTGTATGATATTTAATCTCTCATTATGTTAATCGACGGACACGATACACTGTAATTTGCGTACTAGGGTGATATATGTATATCTCAGTACGTGTGTGTTTTATCTCCCAAGTGTGAGGGTTATAAATTACGGCTGGATATCTTTTATGACTTTTTAACAACACTTCATATCTAGGCGATTAATTCGCTGCTTGGGTGGGGTCGTAAGAATGGTATAAAAAGATTATCGCTAGATATACTGGGATTTTGAAAGAATGCGTTTGGGATTTATGGACAACTGTGGTATAAATCTATTACTATAGTAATGTAGCTTTACTACAGCTAATGGCTGAGTACCAAAGGTTGAAATGTGTCTTGTCACCAAAGTTTGAAGCTTTGGTTAGTACCAAAGGTTTAAATTTTGTCTAGTACCAAAGGTTGAAACTTTGTCTCGTCACCAAAGATTGAAATTTTGCCTAGCAAAAATATTGATATAAACATGGTTACTGTTGCGTTATGTTGTTTATTAACAAAGCAAAACTCAACTTACGCTGATAGGGGAAGGTTTTAAATTTCTATTTTACATAATTATACAGCAACTTATATTATCTAACAATACAAGGACTAGATTTGTGAAGTAAGTGAGATGTTTCGCTAGCTTAAACATTAGTACTATATCATTTAGCCTATTTAAGTCTTACTAATTTCCATAAATTTTAGATTACTATTTTGCTCACGTCGCTTAAATAACTATGCAACTACTTAGTTAATGTTTATACGACATCATTTTTAACCTTAAAAATTCTGTTTCATATTATGTAACATCAGGCCCGATCTAATATAGATAATGCTGAAATACTATCTTATCATTGACTTTCATTAAATGTTTAAGTTTATCTCCAACTGTTCGATAACTTGCACTCAATCTAATATTCACACTCAAAACTCTACGAAAGATTATCAACAACACTCAGTCAGCTTTTCACTCACTAAAATCTCCAAACGTTATGCAGTAAAACCTCACTGACCATCTAAATAATAAGACAACCTCGTAATTAAGGAAACATTTCGTAAGTGCAATTTCACTGTTTTGCTCTTTATTCAACCTCAATATTAATACCACATCAATAAGAAGACCAGTTTTCAAGGGTCCTTACGATGGTCGTATTATTGAGGTTTTAGTGTACTAGTAGATGGAATAGATTTTGTCGGTTAAAATAGATGTAAATCCAAAATGTTATACCGAACTCATAAAATGCAACGATTAATAAACGAACATTCTGTTCCATTAGTTGATCTTTCAATTTTCCTTCTGTAGTTTACATAACTCTTTCATCAGTAAGCATGAATTGAAAACTTAATTCTCAAATAATTTACGCCAAAATTATAACCTATTATTAAGGCTTTGTTAACAATTATAAAGCATGAGCATACTACTTCTTTGGTACTAAACGCAGTAGCTAATGAAAAAAATATTCATAAATACACGTTTTTAACGATTATTCTGCGGTTACAACTTCAATATATACGCATATTACCTTGCACAAAGAGCTATATGATATTAATTTGTAATTTAAAATATAAAAAAAACGCCAAGGATGTTATCTCTGATTTGCTTAGGAAATATGTATGAATAATAAAACGTAAGGAATGTTTTGAAGTAAAAGTTACATTGAAATTGAATTTATATGTAGTACGCGAAATTCAACATCGTTTCGACAATCATATCATATTCCATCCCGACGTTTTTGAAACGTAATAAAGTAAACATCAAATGTGTTTCTTTGTATCAGATTTATTCTCTGTTTCCTTCAAAGCCTTTGATATATGTTTACGTAACTTATCCTTTTACATTTTCTGTTTAAAATGGATGTGGTTATAATAAACTGTAGTGTTAAATTTCGAGACAGTAACAGTGTTACGATAGGGAAGCTATTTGTTTATTTTGTCTTCCAATGCAATGAAAGAAACGAGTATTTATCGTAACTCGATAAAACTCATTTATCATTCGCTTTATCCAATTACTCGTGATGATGTAACTACATAAATGCCCCTTGCATTTGAAAATTATTTTAACAACACCAAATAATGTAACCTTCAGCATAAAACGAATTTAAAATTAAGTTCAAATGACACAGTAGACAACGTAAATTGCTTGTTAAACAGTAAATTTAATTTAGTACGATGTTATGCAAATTTTGCATGCAACATTCCTAATAAATTGTTTCAAATTGCAAAAAAAAACATTAAATGACGTGTCCTCGTTTGCAGAATTACAAATTGGACTGACATATGTATACAAATGTTAAACAAGTGTGGCAAAAAGAATGTATATATTAAGTTTGTTAGGTAAAAACGCAGATGTACTTAAAAAGTGAGGCAAACAATCTAATTCTGGAAACATCGAAATTTGATTCATCAATCAAGCGAATTTAGTACAAAATACGGAAGATGAATTCTTTGTTGATCATCATAACATGTACACAATTCTCATAAATCATTATTTCAAGATTTAATCTCAGAAACACGTACGTCAGTTAGAAAGAAAAAGGCCGTAGATACAAATGATAAGTTTAGTTGTATATCGACACGTGTGTTTCTTTCCTGTCTGATAGGAAGGTATCTAAAAATGAACAGGACGTTAAACATAGATAGATTTTTTTTTAAATTTGAATCGGTTATTTCAATAAAATCCTATTTACAATACAGAATATATTGTCAGATCAACAACATATGACTTCTGCATTGGGATTTACAACCTCTTCTGTAAGTGACGTCATTTCAAGAAAACGGTAAATGTGATGTCACTATTTGCAAGCATGAAACAATATTTACTCAAAATGGTCACTTTGTTTTCATCTTGCCATATCGCATATGGGGCAAATATTGCTTATTGTCAGTACATGGTGACGTCACATGTTACGTTTCCTGGAATGACGTCACTTAATGAAAAGGTTGGCAATCGTACAGCGGTGCTCATATTATAATTTTAGTTTTTTTTAGAAATATGATCTTTTGTACCATGAAGTATGTAAGAAGGTATGTTAGATGTTTAGTAATAACATCGACTATGTTTATCTAGTACGAAACGAAAGTAATAGATTAACAAGATGTATATATTCGTCTATGAGGAAAATTGAGAAAGTATAGTTGGAAAAAATGCACAATAAAAGGTTTTCTACTCGCGAAACCATCTACGAAATAGAAAACCCAAGATGCACCTTCCACATTATCGATATATTAATGTATGTATATCAATTACGTATAAGAGCTTCTTTCAGATAAGTGGTAAATTTAATATTAATATTAGGATTAAAGGCTTCTCTTTTTTATTTTTGCAATAATGTTGTTATACTAAAAAGTCGTTGTAAATTATTTTGACAACTTTAATACTTTTCTTTCTTCTATCATATAACACTTATAGATACTGTAACCATACATAGACTTTTTGCAAGGCATTGTCGTTTGTATATAAATTCACTTCGTATCGTTTATACTTCAATACTTCTAATTTTTGTACCGCGAAGCAATTTGGGTTTGTTTCACGATTAAAGCCAACTTATTTCATGATTGGAAGTTCAATGAACACGAAAATTGGCGTGTCGTAATTTGAAGCCCGTATCTTACAGTAAGTACGTATAGAGTGTAATGACCGTGTGTCGAAATTGACAAATCGTTTTCAACGAAGCATGTACCTGTTGACACTTACGCCATTTATTGCTATTTAAGAGGTTACAGTCTTGCAAATTGTCAGACTTCTCAAGGTTAGTAAATACATTTTGCATTGTGTTTATTAGGTGCGCTGATATTACACTTTACATCAAGATATCATATAACTATGAGCCAATGAGTTTGAAACGCTTGTAGAAAACCGATTATTCCATAATTACAGATATAATCTGACGCTTATACATAATATATTTCACTGAAACTCTTCGATCAGACATATTCAATAGATTGCCATCCAAGTACTGTGATTTTTTTAAAACAAATTTTACTGCCTGTACCTTTTTAATTGGGAAAAAAGGCATCCAAAATTTTGGAAAATAAGGAAATGGTTGTTTTGCTTATAAAAATAACTTTTCAGCTGGGATTGGTGTTTGTTATATATAATATGAGGTGATGTAAGAGCACAGACTCAATTGTCTTTTATAAAAGGTTATATATACACAAAAATCTGATTTGATAAGAAGAAATTCAGTCAGAGGGGGAAATGAACACAGAATTGCGAAAAAATGATGACTTTTTGGGGGAAAATGATGACTTTTTTGGGGGAAATTATGGCTTTTTAGGGGAAAATTATGACTTTTTGGGGGTAAATGATGACTTTTTGGGGGTAAATGATGACTTTTTGGGGGGAAATGATGACTTTTTGGGGGTAAATGATGACTTTTTGGGGGTAAATGATGGCTTTTTGGGGGTAAATGATGACTTTTTGGGGGGAAATGATGGCTTTTTGGGGGAAAATGATGGCTTTTTTGGGGAAAATGATGGTATTTTGGGGGTAAATGATGACTTTTTTGGGGGAAATGATGACTTTTTGGGGGTAAATGATGAATTTTTTTGGGGGAAATGATGACTTTTTGGGGGTAAATGATGACTTTTGGGGGGAAATGATGGCTTTTTTGGGGGGAAATGATGACTTTTTGGGGGGAAATGATGGCTTTTTGGGGGAAAATGATGGCTTTTTTGGGGAAAATGATGACTTTTTGGGGGAAATGATGACTTTTTGGGGGAAAATGATGACTTTTTTGGGGGAAATAATGGCTTTTTTGGGGGGAAATGATGACTTTTTGGTAATGGGAAACAGCCTTTTGTACGGTAGCAAATTTAACCAAATAAAATCACTGATGTAAATCTGACAGATAATGCGAGGATATACATCTTAATTGGTAAATACATTCAACACTCCCTCTAACGATATTATGTAAATATACTAATTTTTACAATGAATGGAAGCAAGAAACGATTAATTATTTACAGTATTAAAAGCATCAGGACAGTGTTAATTCATTCAACAGTAAAAAAGCGTAACTGTTAAACTATTTTCACCTGGGTTTTGAGCCCCCAAACTTTTACAAATTTGCAATTTTAGAGATATATGCTATATGTTCTATGTGATATTATGTGAAACTTTTAATGCTACATTTGAAGCAGGAATATGGAGATAGAATAAATAGTTTTGCACTATATTAAAGAAAGGCAATTGTAGAATAAACTCGTGGTAAAATATTCTAGTAATAAGACAAAGCGTTTAAATTCATGTTTGAAAATAGTTTCCGTAAACCTGTATAATCTATTGATCAAAACTGGTAGAGCTGGATACTCGATATCGATTTTCGGGCCATTATCAAGGGGGACAATCTACGACGATAAGCCAGCTAAAAGGCAGTGGAAACTAGGTATGTATATTTATTTAAAGACACCTCTCTAATTAAGACTGAGATTGTTCAAACATTAGAGAGGGATGTGTTGTGCAGTACCATTAAGGAACTAAGACTTGAGCTTCTTTCTATTGTTTGGCCATCCGTAAACAAGTGTCCGTTTGGCATTACCCCCCCCCCCCCTACACCAGAAAGATGGCCCCCACTCAAAAACATTTTTGAGGTATCTAGATGAGAAATTGTGATTGACTGTGTAGTGATACTTGAAACTTGAATGAACATAACCAGCAATAGATGAAAAATACCTACCTAGCTACTTACCTAGGACAAGTTTGGTTGGTAAGGTAATACGAAGTAAAGATTTTTATGAGGATTGTCTTACTGATCCGTTGAGAAAACAAAAACACAGGGACCGACAAAGCTTTTAGTTAAGCATCAATTTTCATTAATAGACAAAACACAGATTTCAAAACGAAAGATATAAAAAAATAAATGCGGATGGTAGTTTTTCATTGCATTCCTTATCCAACGATGTTTATTATAAATGTTTTCTAACAGGCTTTGCACCAACACATCGCTTCTCATTATCGTAAAAAATACGACATTGTTTGGCTTAGAAAAAAACCTGCAACATCCTATTTCTGCAAGCAGAGTTGAACTGAAACCCTGCTTGTTGCCAACACACGAGAAACAATACAACGCAGTGATTGCAGCATTTTGCCACCGACGAAATAAGAAATGACATATCGAGCGAGAATAAGAGCCAATACAGAATGTCAAATTGGACAAAAACGAGAGAAGAAATCGTCAACAATTTGTAATAATGTTCACATTAATTAACGAACATGTCCCTTGAGCGGCAATGACAACGCATTCCCTTCTCATTACATTATTAAACAAACGTTTGATGCAACATTCATATGATTTATATTAAAAATATGCAGTTTTGTAGTATAGTTACCTCCAAGTGCACTGTTAGCGTCATGGCATATTGCATTGCATGTTATATCTTGTTTAATTAATACTGCAGAATGTCGGGCAATGTGTCTGAGGTGCGCCATTTGACGCACATTCGTAACGTTGCGAACGGCCTTGTTCCAAGGTCAATAGGTATATGTTCTAATTTCATTGCTTAAAGCGGCATGACATTGTTCTTTCCTACTCTGATAACTAGATGGTAATTTAAACCACTCGAATTGCATTTCATTTCACAAAATGACATTCGGTTAGTTTGATATCGATGAATCGAAAGTAACATATATTTAGACATCAAAACGAAAGTAGGAATTTTCTCTGACGAAAATTAAAACTTCTGACAAATCGGAGAGGATGTTCTATGGCAAGAATGTCAATCCGTATCAAATATGTGACGAAAATGTTTACAAACATACATAATAAAAATGTAATGCTGCTTTAAAGTAAACGTCCTTATTATCGGGGATAGAAACACTAAGTATAGATGGACATTCACAAATATCTGTGTAGAGTAAATTATGTCCTTCATAGCTAGGCGATAGAACACATGCGCTTAGTAAATTTCATTTGATTCCAAGAAACTTTTCAATCAACTCAAATCAGAAACATTCCATTTCTGCATAACGTCAGCATCACTACACTTATACTCTCTTACCGTAATCGTTTATGACCGATTGTTAACGAATGGAACCTTTATATAACACCATGCTCCTTCCTTAAATCTAAACAACATATCGGACCATTCAGTGGCTTTAATTCTATAAGAGGGTTCAGAACTTGTACAACAACTCTTACCTCGGTAACATTCCATCAGTTCCTCTTCTCGTACTTTCAGTGTCTTCCGAGCTTTCTTGTATTTAGATTCAAGAAGCGTATGATTCTTCCTCAATTCTTCTAATTCGGCAAATGTTTTTTCATATTTAATTTTTAGTGTTAAATATTCTTCTTTAAGTGTCGCTTCCGAGCGTATCACATCATATAATTGATTTTCAATATTTATCAGTTTTGTTTCAGTTACATTTAACTTTTCTTTAGCGTATTCGTACCGTTCAGTTTTGTCCTTTAATTTATTCTTAAGAATTCTATTTTCTCGTTCAAGAAGTGCAGACTTTGTTTCTAAAGTGACCAGGTTGTTACTTGAATCTAAAGCCTGCTTCTGTGCAGCGTTCATTAAATCTACGGTCTCGTTAAGTTTATTTCTTGCATCAAGTAAATCTGCCGTTCGTTCACTTAGTGATTTAGTCAGAGTATTAAACTGATTCTGTAATCTGAGCAGCAACAAGTTACCCGACGTGTCTTGGGCTTGTGGGACTTGTGAATGACGTGTTCTCTCTTGCACATGTTCATTGTCCGTATGAAGTGCAACTCTCTCAACGTGTTGGGTATAAGTCACCGGTACAGATGGAATCGCATTTCTTAACACTTTCTGTATGGAATTTTCAAGCTCTTTTATTCTATTCTCATGGTCTGATTTCACAGAATCGAAATCTTTCTGCATTTGGTTCATCTTCTCGTCTCCGGGTAGACGAATTTCTTGCGGTCCATATTCGTACTTTCGGGAAACTACCGTCGATGCACACGGCTCCTGGGTGTTTAAGTTTACCATGTATGTACACGTCCCATCTTTCAGCTCACACTGTGCTTGTGACTGCACATTATGTACATTAAATCCAGAAATGAATAAACATATAACCACAAGAATATTTGATGATTTTAACATTAGATTGCACATTGTTATACATTATAATACAATATCGCGATAAATTCTATTTACATATCAACTTACACATACACATATTCACGACACAATACACAGTCATCCGAGGATGTATCTAAACACACACTATAAAACAAATATGATGATCGACATTAACAAATAGTTATAGTAGTTTGATGCTGATAACATTTCAGACTGGTTTTAAATATTCATTCACTGCGCTTTCCTTTGATAGGCCCATTGATAAATAATGCTAAGTAAAACAACACGTCTGCCTACGTTGTCTCAGACAACTCAACACTGTAGGGGGGTTATCATAAACAAACTAAAATATAATCCTGTAATTTGCGAAAAATCACTTTTTTGTAGGCGATGAATTAATGAACACAGAATCCTCTTTCAGAAACTCCATCAAATAAACCGTTTCACATATCTCTATTGTCAGCATCACAGCTGTGAGTGTGAGTTTTTGGGTATTGTCTAACACCTAATTATATATTTACAAAAACTTCAAACACACAAAAACAAGATGTACACAAAAACTTTGTAATAACGACACTTGTCTGAGTATATACTACTAAACGTCTGATTGTATACAGTTGCTTGTCGTACAAACATTCCACTGATTAGTTACTAAAAACTCCGAAAGACTTATAATCCAAAATACTTCATCGTTCCCCACGTCTTAGAAGATTGTCTAAATTATTTCGCACATTGAATAGTACGAAAGCTTTCTCACCAGACAGTGTATACAGTTCATGGTCCGTGAAACTGTTGTATATCATTTGTTTAAAAACTGCATAGCGATCAGGTTTATGATTTTAATGAAGACATCGAGTAAGATTTATCATTTAGAAGCAATATACGTGTAGTTATATATAATATTTAAAGCGACAATGCCACAGATAATCACTAATCTAAATGTTAGTAGGGTAACTTCATTTCTTCTTTTACATTAATAACTTAGGCGTAAAAAAACCGTTTGTTTCAGGTTTCGCTATAGAGCGTTATATTCACCTTGAATAAACATTTTACATGTTAAAAGGGAGCCGCGGCCGACCTACCTACCCTATTTATTGTGGGCATGAAACTAGATACAATTATTTGTTAAGGCCTTACAGTTTTGAATAAAAAGAACACTACGCTTACACAGTGGGAATATATTTTATATATCTGTTAGCAATAATCTTTGCATGTATAATTGTTTTCCCGACAAAAACTTATAAATCGCAATTTTCGATATTACTTTGGAAATATAATAATTGAGGTATCTCATAGATTCGTATGTTTTACTTAAATCTAGAAGCTAGCCGCTTTAAATGGAGATAAACATTCAAGATACCGCTTAATGATAACTTGATTCGTTTCGAAATAAATTTTGCCAGTGTTAAACTTTTGAAATAACAAATTGAGCATTCAACGGTATATATCATGAAAAAATGTTTGGGTTGCATAGTAAATATGTCTTTGTAGAATCGTAATGCATCTGTATGGAAAATACTCTCCCTGTGTATACTGATAAATGGTATATACACTGTATCGTGAAATGTAACGAACATTTTGAAACGACAAAAATATTTAAGTTGACATGTCCGGAAGAAATGCTAATATAAATATATGTATCTGCCATTGTTCTTCCAGCAAAGTGTTGGGCTTTGAAAACAAAAATGGTAAATTGAGAAATTTATTACAAACACGCACATTGTTTTTGTTATCAGAATAATAAAACGAAGAAATACTATCCTGAAATATTATAAATGCAGCAATATACTTCTCAGTAGATATTCTGCCCTTCCAATAGACGCTCCACTTGAACCACCCAGCCCTAGATGCTCGAACAGAGCCAATACGCCTCAATACGCTCGACCCGAGTCAACACACCCCACGACGCTCGAACAGAGCTAATAAGCCCCCTGACGCTCGACCCGAGCCTACACGCCCCAAAACGCTCGGTCCGAGCCAAAACGCCACAAGACGCTCCAACCGAGCCAACACGCCCCAAGACGCTCCAACCGAGCCTACACGCCCCAAAACGCTCGGCCCGAGCCAAAATGCCACAAGACGCTCCAACCGAGCCAACACGCCCCAAGACGCTCCAACCGAGCCAACACGCACCAAGACGCTCCACCCGAGACAACACGCCCCAAGACGCTCCAACCGAGCCAACACGCCCCAAGACGCTCCAACCGAGCCAACACGCCCCAAGACGCTCCACCCGAACCAACACGCCCCAAGACGCTCCAACCGAGCCAACACGCCCCAAGACGCTCCCCCCGAGACAACACGCCCCAAGACGCTCCACCCGAACCAACATACCCCAAGACGCTCCACCCGAGCCAACACGCACCAGGACGCTACACCCGAGCCAACATGCCCCAAGACGCTCCAACCGAGCCAACACGCACCAAGACGCTCCACCAGAGCCAACACTCCCCCACGACGCTCCACCCGAGCCAACATACCCCAAGACGCTCAACCAGAGCCAACACTCCCCCACGACGCTCCACCCGAGCCAACATACCCCAAGACGCTCCAACCGAGCCAACACGCCCCAAGACGCTCCACCAGAGCCAACACTCCCCCACGACGCTCCACCCGGGCCAATACACCCCAAGTCGCTCCACCCGAACCAACATACCCCAAGACGCTCCACCCGAGCCAACACGCCCCAAGACGCTTGACCCGAGCCAACATGCCCCAAGACGCTCCAACCGAGCCAACGCACCCCAAGACACTCCATCCGAGCCACCACGCCCCAAGACGCTCCACCCGAGCCAACATGTCCCAAAACGCTCGACTAATCCAACACGCCCCATGACACTCCATCCGAACCAATACCCACCACGACGGTCAATCCGAGCCACCACACCCCAAGACGCTCGACTCAATCCAACACGCCCCATGACGCTCCATCCGAACCAATACCTACCACGACAGTCAATCCGTGCTAACACGCCCCAAGACGCTCGAACCGAGCAAATACGCACCAAAACGCTCAACCCGAGTCAACATGCCCCAAGACGCTTGAACCGAGCCAACACGCACCAATACGTTTGACCCGAGCTATTATGCACCAAAACGCTCAACTCGAGCCAACATGCCCCAAGACGCTTGACCCGAGCCAACACGCCCCAAGACGCTCGAACCGAGCAAATACGCACCAAAACGCTCAACCCGAGTCAACATGCCCCAAGACGCTTAAACCGAGCCAACACGCACCAATACGTTTGACCCGAGCTATTACGCACCAAAACGCTCAACTCGAGCCAACATGCCCCAATACGCTTGACCCGAGCCAACACGCCCCAAGACGCTCGACCCGAGCCAACACTTACCAAAACGCTCAACCCGAGCCAACACGCCCCAAGATCCCTCCGCCCATGTCCAAAGTTCTTGCATGTCGAGCCATTCTGTTCTATTCTGTGCTACGGAACATCTATATATTGGAAAAGAAATAAACATAATGTTGTAACATCGTCAATGTGTGACTTGAGTCATCATAATGTGACATAAAGACTTGTTTGTTATATAAAACATTTATAATAAAACGAGCCACCCGGAGACATGCCTCGTAACACAGCATACCCGCACAGCATCATACAAACATGATATAAGATACGGTTGATTAAGATGCATTCAAAATGCACAAATCGAGGCGTAAAAGCGAGACAAGTCTGTCTGCGCCTATATTTACATACAGACTGATCCCTCTCTCTCGAAATATTCTCCTTTTCGATGAAAAACCTAATTGCGTCGATTCGATTCGATTCAATGCGTACGTGGAGCTTGCTGACTAGTGTCACATTAAATGTAATTACTGAACGATGCAATGATATACTAGATCGAACATGTATTTGAAGTCGATATCAATGACAGTAAAAATTATCATTTTATATTAGTAGTAATTGACCGAAATCAATGCAAACGTATTTCTGAAATCACACAGGTCGTGAATTTCAACCAAAAATATATACTAGCAACTAAACGTAACGTTTATTTCTATTGAGACATGTACAGTCTATTATTGAACTCAGTCCAATGTACTTGGCTGTAACGTACATTTATTTATCAATAAAAATTTCATGAAATATCTTTTAATTGACAACGATTGTAACAACAAATGAAAACTTGTTTTGGAAAATATTGACCGATAGGCATATTTTAATTCATTTGTTTTGCAACCGTTTCCTAGTTAATTGAATAAACGGGCTATACTGTAAGGTGTGATAGTTTTATTGATAGATACATGTACGTATGTAAAGATGTACAAACAAATAGGACACCACTTATTACACAGAACAGAAGTAGAAATTAACTTTGGGGACACCATGACTCGTGTCTCGAGTTATCAATATGTCGAACTGTGGCTCAAAGTTTCCGTATGGTGAGTCATAATTTACTGAAGATATCATGATTAAACATAATGGTGGATTTAAGTCATAAAATTATTGTATTTTTTTTGCTGCTTGAAAAGTTTTGAATGGATATCGCAAAATCTCCTTTAAATATTTCATTGAATGAAAGTGACACGTGTCGCTATCAGATTTTAAAACATTTTTTATCGAAAATCAAATCTTTGTTGAATAAATTTTAGTCAAGGGCAAAACTGACATTTTTAGATAAACTGTAAGTTATACAATATTTTGTAACTGTATGCCCAATTCAGAAACTAAACCACGCTATGTCAGCTGAAAATCATACGTGGAACAACATTTCTTCTGAGTAGAGATATAGCAGACATATTTATGTAATTATTTTGACTTTTATTGAGTCACCCTTTGTATCATCACTCAAACTCCCCCCTCTCTTTCTCTCACTACCTCATCATCTCTTATTCTCCCTTCCTCTTACCCATTCAGGTCCCTCTATCCCTCTATATCTTCCTCATATCTCTCTCTCCATCACGCTCTCCCCTCTTTCCCACGCAATCCCCCCTCCCTTTACCACGCGCTCTCCCCTCTCTCCAACGCACTCTCCCCTCCCTTTACCACGCGCTCTCCCCTCCCTCTCTCCCTCGCTCTCCCCCTCCCTTTACCACGCGCTCTCCCCCTCCCTTTATCACGCACTCCCAATCCCTTTACTACGCGCTCCCCGTCTCTCCCACGCGCTCTCCCCTCTCTCTCACGCGCTTTTCCCCCTTTACCACGCGCTCTCCCCTCTCTCCCACGCTCTCTCTCCCTCCCTTAACCACGCGCTCTTCCCCTCCCTTTACCACGCCCTCTCCCCCTCTCTTTACCACGCGCTCTCCCCGCCCTTTACCACGCGCTCTCCCCTCCCTCTCCCACGCGCTCTCCCCCTCCTTTTACCACGCGCTCTCCTCGTCCCTTTACCACACGCTCTCCCCTCTCTCTCCCTCGCGCTCTCTCCCCTCCAATTACCACGAGCTCTCCCCTCCCTTTACCACGCGCTCTCCCCCTCCCTTTACCACGGGCTCTCCCCCTCCCTTTACCACGGGCTCTCCCCTACCTTTACCACGCGCTCTCCCCTCCCTTTACCACGCACTCTCCCCTCCCTTTACCACGCACTCTCCCCCTCCCTTTACTACGCGCTCTCCCCCTCTCTTTACCACGCGCTCTCCCCTCCCTTTACCACGCGCTCTCCCCCTCCCTTTACTACGCGCTCTCCCCCTCTCTTTACCACGCGCTCTCCCCCTCCCTTTACTACGCGCTCTCCCCCTCCCTTTACTACGCGCTCTCCCCCTCTCTTTACCACGCGCTCTCCCCTCCCTTTACCACGCGCTCTCCCCCTCCCTTTACCACGGGCTCTCCCCCTCCCTTTACCACGGGCTCTCCCCTACCTTTACCACGCGCTCTCCCCTCCCTTTACCACGCACTCTCCCCTCCCTTTACCACGCACTCTCCCCCTCCCTTTACTACGCGCTCTCCCCCTCTCTTTACCACGCGCTCTCCCCTCCCTTTACCACGCGCTCTCCCCCTCCCTTTACTACGCGCTCTCCCCCTCTCTTTACCACGCGCTCTCCCCCTCCCTTTACTACGCGCTCTCCCCCTCCCTTTACTACGCGCTCTCCCCCTCTCTTTACCACGCGCTCTCCCCTCCCTTTACCACGCGCTCTCCCCCTCCCTTTACCACGGGCTCTCCCCCTCCCTTTACCACGGGCTCTCCCCTACCTTTACCACGCGCTCTCCCCTCCCTTTACCACGCACTCTCCCCTCCCTTTACCACGCGCTCTCCCCCTCTCTTTACCACGCGCTCTCCCCGCCTTTTACCACGCGCTCTCCCCTCCCTCTCCCACGCGCTCTCCCCCTCCTTTTACCACGCGCTCTCCTCGTCCCTTTACCACGCGCTCTCCCCTCTCTCTCCCTCGCGCTCTCTCCCTCCCATTACCACGAGCTCTCCCCTCCCTTTACCACGCGCCCTCTAACTCTCTACTTCCCCTCCCCTCTTTCTGTCTCTTTCTGTCCCCCTAATTCAAATGAATCCGTTCCTTTATAGCCAACATTTATTTTCGGGTCACGCAGTATGCACAGTTTCAATGGCAACTTCAGATTGGTAAATTAGAGAGTTAAATGAATGATGTCTTAATGTAATATAACCGACAGCTTAGTATCTCATGTTTCGATGGCGAGGAGATATTTGCCGAACTGTGAAAATCATTTATAAGTAAATTGATACCTTATCTGATGAATCGTTGCCTGCTTTTTGCATAATCGGTTGAGCACGTTTGATGAACAAAATGTAATATACATTTTAGCAGTTAGAAAACATCTTGACTGAAATGAATAACACTTATCATAATATTATATAAATACAAACGAGGATCTCGTCGAGAATTCTTTGTAAATAGAGTATTTTATACGCTACGTATTTTTTCTAGAAAAATGTGCCACAGCTGGCACGTAACAAGATTTGATTAAAGTGTATATCTTCAGTGCATATCGACATGTATTGTATGTTAACCCTGATCATAGATAAAACGATTGATACCGTCATACTTTTGGAGTCGACCTAGTATGCATCAATTTATTGAACTAGAATACGCATATTTTAAAAATCTTAGTATATATACTCAGTGCTCTACCTGTAGAAACACACATTTTGTACCAGTGATATGTCTTATAAATGACATTTTAGTGGTGTGTTTTGAAACTCATTTTGATATGAAAATACCCTTTGATTGAATTATTTTAGCGTTTATCATTGAGTAAAATGAAGAAAAAGGCATGTTAAGTTTTATCTTGCATCCCTAGGTCAGTTCATGAAACTTGAAAAATCTTCGTTTTTAAATTTACTGAGTTTACATAGAACGAGCATTTACAACAAGATCAAATCTACTGTATAACAGATACTAGATATATTTACTTGCATTACAAACAACAAAACAATGATCACTATAATACAATTTTACACAAATCATGTTATATTTAATTAAAATACGTCTGTTGTATGTTTGTTCTAATGCATGTATAAGTGCAAGTATGTATGTTTCTCGTAAATGTATAAATAATGTAAATGTTTGTATACAAGTATGTTGATATGTACCACATGGGTCTATGACCTTCTGGTTGTTTGGAAATAAAACTTGTAAACTTGTAAAAACTTGATCATATCTCCAATTAATTGTTATCCTTGTTATGCACATACAAAATGTAATGTAGGAGACAATATGAATGAATACTTGGCTCACGATCAAAACGGATACTTACAGTCAGCACTCAAATCTCAAATCACAAAATTTACTCTTATGAATCTTATTGTGACTTATACTGGGTGTGAAAATGTATGATGTTAAATGAGTGCTGAATGTACTGTGTTACCAATTTTCTTTGATATTTGAAAGTTTAAATGGGCTATGGGATTAATTATTTAGAGTGAGTGTGAAGTATGGCACTCAAACCGAATAAAAACTGCCAAATTACATAATCTCACTAAATTCTCAAAGGAATATTGGACCAAAAACAATATTCAGCATTCATTTGGCATTTTCGTGCCTTTACCACTCTCAAATATTCAATATCAAACCAATAAGAGTAAATTTTGTGATTTGAGTGCCGAGTGTAAATATCCATTATAATATCGGACCCTGATCAAAACAGATAACTCGCCATTAAAAGTGTGTGCTACGTAACTGAGTGATTTTAAGCGATGATAGTTATTTTCACAGGACTTTTTCGTTTTCGATAGTTAGATTCATTTGTGTCGTGTATGATTTTGCCTACTGTAACCTATGGTGGCATATTTCTGCCACCAGTTAGCTACTTTATTAACTAGATAATTATGTAGTTAACTATATATTTATCGCGTTAACTACTTAACACTTATCTAAAATAGATTGGTGGGTAAGTGGTGGCAATTGTGGGCACTATCAGACCATTTTTCGTGTTAATATATTTACCTGGTATGAAATGTTATCACGATACTTATCTAGTTAACTGCATAATTGACTAGTTAATTAAATAGTTATCTAGTTTCTTTAACGTGATAACCTCATAATTATCTAATTAATTTAGTAATTAACTGGTGGCAGAAATATGACACCATAGTAACATAATCAGCTGGATATGTTTCTAGTACATTATTAAAAATTGAAATAGTACTGCTAGATAAGTACTTATGACCAGTCTATCTGAGCAGATGTTAAGTTGAACAATGCAGTAATGTGTTACACTGTACTGTGCTGTTATATCTTAGTTCTGGTATCCGTATTGATTATAAATCAGTTGTGGTGTTTCACTTAACTATCCAGATGTGTGTTATGTTTAGGTTAGATAAGAATACCTAGGGTGATTTGGGTTGTGTTAAGCTTGAATATGATTTTTTTATTTTGCGTAAGTAAGCTGTTGTTACAGTTGTACTATGTCGTCTTGTACCTATTGTAATGTTTCGTCTTATACCGCTGGTACTGCGATGTCGTGTACCGGTTGTAATATATCGTCTTCTACCGGTTATAATGTATCGTCTTGCACCGGTTATACTGTGTTTTCATGTACCGGTTGTAATATATCGTCTTCTACCGGTTATAATGTATCGTCTTGTACCGGTTATACTGTGTTTTCATGTACCGGTTGTAATGTATCGTCATGTACCGATTGTAATATATCGTCCAGTTCCGGTCGTAATGTATCGTCTTGTACTGGTTGTAACGTCTTGTACAGATTGTAATGTATCGTCTTGTACTGGCTGTACTGTGTTATCATGTACAGGTTGTAATGTATCGTCCTGTACCTGTTGTAATGTATCGCCTTGTTCTGGTTGTAATGTATCGTCCTGTACCGGTTGTAATGTATCGTCTTGTACTGGTTGTAATGTACTGTCCTGTACCGGATGTAGTGTATTGTCCTGTACCGGTTCTAATGTATCGTCTTGTTCCGGTTATACTGTGTTGTCATGTACCGGTTGTAATGTATTGTCTTAAACCGGTTGTAATATATCGTCTTATACCGGTTCTAATGTATCGTCTTGTTCCGGTTATACAGTGTTGTCATGTACCGGTTGTACTGTATCGCATTGTACTGGTTCCAATGTGTCGACTTGTACTGGTTGTACTGTGTCGTCATGTACAGGTTGTACTGTGTCATCTTGTACCGGTTGTACCGTGTCGACTTGTACTGGCTGTAACGTGTCGTCTTGAACCGGTTGTAACGTGTCGACTTGTACCGGTTGTAACGTGTCGACTTGTACCGGTTGTACCGTGTCGACTTGTACTGGTTGTAACGTGTCATCTTGAACCGGTTGTTACGTGTCGACTTGTACCGGTTGTAACGTGTCGAATTGTACCGGTTGTACTGTGTCACCTTGTACCGGTTGTTCTGTGTCGACTTGTATCGGTTGTAACGTGTCGAATTGTACCGGTTGTACCGTGTCGACTTGTACTGGTTGTAACGTGTCGTCTTGAATCGGTTGTAACGTGTCGACTTGTACCGGTTGTAACGTGTCGAGTTGTACCGGTTGTACTGTGTCACCTTGTACCGGTTGTGCCGTGTCGACTTGTTCCGGTTGTAACGTGTCTACTTGTACCGGTTGTAACGTGTCGAGTTGTACCGGTTGTACTGAATCTTCTTGTACCTGTTGTACTGTGTCGTCTTGTCCTGATTGTATTGTGTCGACTTGCACCGGTTGTACTTTGTCGTATTCTACAGGTTCCAATGTGTCGACTTGTACCGGTTGTACTTTGTCGGCTTGTACCCGTTGTCGTGTGTTGACTTGTATCGGTTGTAGTGTGTCGACTTGTACCGGTTGTACTGTGTCGTATTCTACAGGTTCCAATGTGTCGACTTGTACCGGTTGTACTTTGTCGGCTTGTACCCGTTGTCGTGTGTTGACTTGTTTCGGTTGTAGTGTGTCGACTTGTACCGGTTGTACTGTGTCGTATTCTACAGGTTCCAATGTGTCGACTTGTACCGGTTGTACTTTGTCGGCTTGTACCGGTTGTCGTGTGTTGACTTGTATCGGTTGTAGTGTGTCGACTTGTACCAGTTGAAGTGTGTCGACTTGTACCGGTTGTAGTGTGTCGACTTGTACTGGTTGTAGTGTGTCGACTTGTACCGGTTGCACTGTGTCGGCTTGTGCCGGTTGTACTGTGTCGGTTAATACCGGTTGTAACGTGTCGACTTGTACCGGTTGAACTATGTCGGCTTGTGCCGGTTGTACTGTGTCGGTTAATACCGGTTGTAACGTGTCGACTTGTACCGGTTGAACTATGTCGGCTTGTGCCGGTTGTACTGTGTCGGTTAATACCGGTTGTAACGTGTCGACTTGTACCGGTTGTAGTGTGTCGACTTGTACTGGTTGTAGTGTGTCGACTTGTACCGGTTGCACTGTGTCGGCTTGTGCCGGTTGTACCGGTCGGTTAATACCGGTTGTAACGTGTCGACTTGTACCGACTATACCGAAGTATTTGTACCGGTTTACTGAGGTATTTGTACTGGCTGTACTGTTTTGTCTTTTACCAGTTTTACTGTGGTGAATTATCGAAAATCTGTTGAGAGTGAACTTAGTACATCTGAATAGAAGTTATCGACTCGAGTTTTTATACTTAACGGTATAACAAATGATGATGTATGTTGAAATAGCATTTGTTCTACCGTTAAGTGTAAACATTTGATCAAGTCGAAAACATTTGTTAAATTGTACCTAGTTCCCTTCCTACCGAAATTCAATAAAAAAATTACATCGGCATTACAAAGTTTCCGAATTTAGATTACATATCAGAATTCTATGACAGGGTATGAAAACTTGCACAAGAACTGTGTAAATATTTGACAGCACAGAACTGCTTTAAATACTTACCACATTAAGAGATAGACATCGAACGCAAACAGACTATGGCTGATACTGCTGACTCCCAGGAAAACACCGCGAAATTATGTCAGACACGTGTGATTATTGATTAATTTAGAATTTGTAAATGCATCTATGTATAAATGTATGTATGTATCTTTATGAAGGTAGAAATATTTGATGACTAATTGTTTTAAATAAATTTTAAAAGTGGAGAAATGTACATGTATTCTAAATTGGTTCTTTCAGCAACGAATTAAAAATAATAAACTGGAGAGGTAATTAAAGCAAAATATGTTAAAAGAAAAATGATCAAAAATAGGATCTTTAAAACCTTTAAAATTTGTTATTCAAAGCTACATCGTTTTAAATAGTGTGACAGATATGAACATCCTGAAAAACATTTGAGACATTAAATTCAAATGTCATGTTTATTAAGAAAAAGGTAGAAATTAATAAGTTATGGCCGACTTTGGAAGATTGATCCTGATTTGATCTAGATCAGTTTCAGTCTTAACATCATGGTGAAGTTTAGTATGCTTTCATGATGTTAATTAGATGTTTAGGTACGTTTTGTATGTTTGTGAGAAGTAATGGAAAAAGTGGTCAATTGCTTCATGAAAATATGTTAATGGATTAATTTGATCCAGAGCAGTTGATCCTTTGTGAACATGGGGCCTGGTAACGTATAAACATATTCAATCTAAGGGGATTTTGAGTAACTGGGGTAATATTCTAAAATTGCTCAAAAGATTATAAAACGGCTTAGTTTTGGTTAAGTATCTGGTATTTGACCCACGGCTATCAATCACAGATTGACAGCGCCTCCTCATGCTGGTAATCAGGTTCCGGATGGTCCTCTGTGACACATTGTTCCATTCTTGGAACAGCATGTCTCCAAACTCCTGGAGGGTCCTTCGTTAGACTTGTCGAGCTGAAATAGCTAGCTGCTGAGTCATTCCAGTCGGGTTCAAGTCCGGCGAGCGGGCTGGTCACTTCAGATATTCGATCCCCTCCCTGTCCATGTACTCCCGAGCAACCAATTGGCAGTGTGTGGACGGGCGTTATCAACCCTGATAATGAAGCTATCGCCAACTGCACCAGCGTAGGACCTTACATGAACGCTCATAATCTCATTCCTATATCGCTGGCCAGTCATAGTGCCCCGGCCAAGGACACATAGCTCGGTCCGTTTATCCCAGCTGATGCCGCCCCAGAACATCACCAAGCTCCCACATTACCGGTCGTGTTCCGCGATGTTAGCTGCACGAAATCTCTCCCCTGGTCTCCTCCATACCCTAGAACGCCTTTCCGTGTAGCCAAGGCAATACCGGGACTCATCGGTGAAGAGGACTGGTCTCTACTGTTCGCTTGTACAGCCCATATGGTCAACAGCCCACTCATATCGTGCCTGGCGATGTTTCTGTGTCAGTGAGATGCGTATACCTGGTCAAATACCACCCTCATGCAGCATTGATATAATAGGCTGAGTGAAAACATTCACCCAGATTCATTTTGAAGGTATCTGCGAAGCTGTGTGGCGGTTGCAAAATGGCTCCTTCGTCTCTGAATTAGCAAAAACCTGTCATTAGCCCTCGAAGTGACTCTTTCTATGTCCCAACCATGTCGACTGACAGGTGTACCCAACTGCCCATACCTCGCTCAGGCTCTGATGTCTACAGTATGGTGCACACCATAGATCTCCCTGGCCCCTTGCTCCACCATCCATACAGCACGTCATATTTATTCTCTTCTAAAATGTCGCCCGATATTGGCATTAGCTAAAACAGAAGTTTTACACAAGAGTTGTTGACCTCTGAATACTGTGTATTTGTCATGTACACAATATGCAATGTATAAATCCAATTCGATAAGGCTTTCATTATCGATTTATCCATTATATTGGGTATAGGGTGAGAAGGGTGTTTAAATCATATTTTCAATTATGAACGGATGAGTAGGTTGTATACAACACCCCTATAATCGATATTTTGGAAACACGATAATGAAAGAAATAGCGCATTTGAGTTACCAAAATCCCCTGCAAAACAAGGTGTACGTGTTTACATTCACCTGTCATAGTATTGCTGTTTTTGTTATTGGTTTATGTCTACATTGGGGATCATCTCAATATAGTTTTGAATCAAATAAATGATGTTGAAAACATAATGACATTGGCCCATTTAGCCGATAACAATGTATCAGGTAACCAATGACCGTGTGCATAAGGTGAACAAGTGATTAAATCTAGTCATCAGTTAGTACTAAAATTGTCTTGTTTTTTTCGGCGCAGCCGTACTAACATGGCTTTGTTATTTGTGTATCAGTGTTGTGCAAACCAATCAACGTTAACCACAAAGCCAATTTCTCTTCAACCGAACAACGTTTGTAACCTTGACGCGTATTGGTTAACCTTTCGTTAAGGGTTACGTTGTATTACCAAAATCCACTGAATTTCGGTAAAATTACCGGAATCCATTTTCCATTACCGAATCCCACTCTTAATACAACATCTGCACTATATAGTGCTAATTTCTTGTTATAATATTAAATATTAGGTTGATTTAAATGTACATTTTCATCCAAACTCGGTATTGCCAGTGATCTACTACTCAAGACCCGGGGTATAGCTAGTCATACATTGGCAATTGAGAGAGGCAGATTTTATAATGAGAGAAGAAGATTTAATACATGAACCATTGATAGAGAATAATCTTCTTCACACAGTGGTATTCAAACAACAACAATGTAAGATATCAACATTAGATATAACAGCACATCTACACATCTTCATACATACAAAATTATGATAAATGAGATCATCAAAAGCTACAAAAGTTACGATGATGATCTGAAAATAAAACAACCATAGACATCTTACATATGACACATGCATGCAAAAATGAAATATTATTGATTCAGCATTAAATATTTTATATATTTATTTTTGGAATGTATCTGTATTAGGCATACAACCGGTATATTTACAGGAATCGAGATCCATGCCTCACAAGCATAAAAAGAGAATGTTCGTTTACCATAAACGCTCTTGTGACAACGTTGCGGGTAGCACAAATATAACCAAAAATATTCATTCACCGAAGCCAGGTCAATATTGTTGGACTATGTCCCGGGATTATACACAAAATAATGAATGAAAACACTTAGGTATGACCATTGTTCTTCAATTGTTCACGAATCTTCCGGTGTTCAAGAACATATTTGTATAATAGATAACATGATAGATTAAACAATGGTAGGCAACAAATCATCATTGGATCATTTATAAATCAATGCAAATAGTTCGACTTTAGGACAAAGAGGACCGTTTTTTCTGTCAAATCGAAATTAAAAGCACGATAACGGACGAGAATAAAAATGGACTATAAGGTGAGTGGTGCTATGTATGTTAATTTTATAGGGATGTCAACGAATATTCGGATATTCGAATATTCGTTTGTACGTCCGAATATTCGAATACTGATTCGGCATTCGAATATTCGATAAAATATTTTTTTAAATATACATGTAAAAGCTGAATGCAAGCGTATTAAATTTCAAGGAGCGGGTCTTTGGTCCAGTGGTAACGCGTTGGACTAGTAATCCAGAGGTCGCATGTTCGATCTCCCGCTCCACCACTAACAGTACTAACAGTCTTTCGGATGAGACAAAAACCGAGGTCCCGTGTACGATGCTTTACATCGGTCACGTAAAAGAACCAGTGGAACTGGGACATCTCCTGTATCATGCACTATCGTCCAAATCTAAAATGACTAACACCCTTCTGTAGGCGTCGCCAATATGGGAAACCGGCGGCGACGATAAATAAAGGCAACTACAAAAAATGTTTTTCAATGATGAGCATTATCGCATTGAATGACATTTTACGCGTGAAAATAATATCTACAGGTGTTTGTTGACATGTCATTTTGTATATTTGGGGGCAAGAGAGATATAACACTCTGGTGATGACACTTAGGCCTTGGACATATTAGTAATCGAGGGGATTTTTACAACTTGAGTGATCAGTTTGAAACACAAAATCGATAAGCATAAAGTTAAACTTCGAGTTTCAAATGTATTATTATAAAATATGAAGTTCGAATGTTCGAATACTCGAATTTTAGGTCGGAAGGTTGACCGAATATTCGAATACCAAAATGTCCATCCGTTGACATCCCTAATGTTAAACTACCGGTATGTCATTGAGGGGAATTGTTGCTATGGTGTTGGACGCCGACTACTAAAATTACGATGTGTCTGCTAAAATATGTTAAAAAGTATGGAATGTTTCATTTGCTACTGGTGTTTCTGATGTGTTTTTATATACAATAGGACCTCGTTTATTCGACAACCTTTTATTCGAATACTTGGTATCATCCGAAATAAATATCAGGTTCGATGTATCTTCTTATGCTCGTCGAATTGAAATGGGCTATTCGAAACGATGTATTATTGGGAATAAATTTCGGACCCGGTAAATTCGAATGAACGAGATCCGACGGTACATGAGTTATGTGCAGCAGGCACATTGAAAACACTTTTCCAAAGATCCATCCGTTGCTGCATTTTTTTCGAGTTTTCTTCGGAGATTTGGAAAGTACAGTGTACATTTATAGTGTATTTATTTTCTCGTTTCTCATACAAAGCTATCTGATCTCATCTAATCTGTTTGCTTAGAAATCGTCTGGAGACAAATCCCGAATTCTGATTGAACTAGATTGTTGCATGCGGCGTTCCCTGTAAGCATTTAATATCTCTTTCAAACATGTTGTTGCTGCGGATTTTGAAAATGACTTTTTATTGTTTTAGCATTATCAAAAATAATGCTTATTCTTTATGTTTTTCTTTTTGTAATAATTTATGCATGTATCATGTGCAGCTTTCTGGGATAATCAAGGGTAGTCAGTCCAAATTATACATAAAATCTTTCAAGAGTCTGTAATTTATATGTAAAGGATCTTATGCGGAAATATTCTACGCTTAGTCTCAATCATTGGTATATAAACGCTGAAAACTCTAATTGTCTCAAGCGGAAAACTTCTTTTCTTAATTTCACCAGATTCCACATATCTAGTAGGTTGAATTCTAAGATATTCGTTGCCCTGAAAAAAGACAGATAAATAATGTTTCGTATCAGTTGATATTTCATCTATTTTTGTCGGTAGTATAGATATATTTATTAACCCCTACTGAAGTCAGAAATCTCTTCGTCCACTGCCAAGATAAAGGCCTATGATTTGTGACAAAACCCTATTTTCTACTGATGTTATCAACGTGTTAAGTTGCAGTATTTCTAGACGCAGGCAACCAGATAAACAACCACTACATCAATAGAAGGCCATAAACAATAGACACTTCCTGTCGAAAATGTACGGAAGGCCTGTTGTGAGATTTTTAAAACTGCGCATATCTTAATGAGTTACCTTCAATAAGTTATGTTTTAGTATGTTTTTTATGTTTATTATGTTTATTTTTATTATTATTGCACGCTGAAAAGTCCACAATGCAGAATCGGGACTTTCGAAGTGGTCACTTTTGAATTGTCATCATAAGCTGTGGTATCGTCAATGCGGATTTTATCTCAATGTTGCGTTAAGCATACTACCAAACCATTGCAAGTTACATAAAAGAAAAAGAAAAAATAATAAAGATTCACGAAAAATGAGAATTCCAAGATCCCGAAAAAAATATTTTTGTGTCTCGTGAAAAAGTGTGATTTTGCAGTTACGGGTAGTCGTATAACATTTTGCTTGCTTACATATGTTACACATTCCAGATATAGATGCGATTGAACGACAAGTTACACTTCAACTTTACAGAAAATCTTCAATGCTTGTAAAAATGGCTTGCTTTGAAATAATGTTTTAAATCGGAAGTTTATACTGCGCAACAATCCTCGCGCATGTCCTCAGGGTTGTTTCTCCTAAATTCCCTTTTGGTTTCTTTAGTTTTTGTCGCAACTAGCTTTACATGCTGTCCTTTATTTTCCTATATCTAGTGTGGATCAGAGAGGACATTTTGTCCTTTATTTTCCTAGATCTAGTGTGGATCAGGGAGGTTATGTTGTCCTTTTTTTTCCTAGGTCTAGTGTGGATCAGGGATGTTATGCTGTCCTTTATTTTCCTAGATCTAGTGTGGATCAGGGAGGTTATGCTGTCCTTTATTTTCCTAGGTCTAGTGTGGATCAGAGAGGACATGTTGTCCTTTATTTTCCTAAGTCTAATGTGGATCAGTGAGGTTATGATGTCCTTTATTTTCCTAGATCTAGTGTGGATCAGGGAGGTGATGTTGTCCTTTATTTGCCTAGGTCTTGTGTGGATCAGAGAGGACATGGTGTCCTTTATTTTCCTAGGTCTAGTGTGGATCAGAGAGGACATGCTGTCCTTTATTTTCCTAGGTCTAGTGTGGATCAGAGAGGACATGTTGTCCTTTATTTTCCTAGATCTAGTGTGGATCAGAGAGGACATGTTGTCCTTTATTGTCCTAGGTCTTGTGTGGATCAGAGAGGACATGATGTCCATTATTTTCCTAGGTCTAGTGTGGATCAGAGAGGACATATTGTCCTTTATTTTCCTAGGTCTAGTGTGGATCAGAGAGGACATGCTGTCCTTTATTGTCATAGGTCTAGTGTGGATCAGAGAGGACATGCTGTCCTTTATATTCCTAGGTCTAGTGTGGATCAGAGAGGACATATTGTCCTTTATTTTCCTAGATCTAGTGTGGATCAGGGAGGACATGTTGTCCTTTATTTTCCTATATCTAGTGTGGATCAGAGAGGACATATTGTCCTTTATATTCCTATATCTAGTGTGGATCAGAGAGGACATATTGTCCTTTATTTTCCTATATCTAGTGTGGATCAGAGAGGACATATTGTCCTTTATATTCCTATATCTAGTGTGGATCAGAGAGGACATGTTGTCCTTTATTTTCCTATATCTAGTGTGGATCAGAGAGGACATATTGTCCTTTATTTTCCTATATCTAGTGTGGATCAGAGAGGACATATTGTCCTTTATTTTCCTATATCTAGTGTGGATCAGAGAGGACATATTGTCCTTTATTTTCCTATATCTAGTGTGGATCAGAGAGGACATATTGTCCTTTATATTCCTATATCTAGTGTGGATCAGAGAGGACATATTGTCCTTTATATTCCTATATCTAGTGTGGATCAGAGAGGACATGTTGTCCTTTATTTTCCTATATCTAGTGTGGATCAGAGAGGACATGTTGTCCTTTATTTTCCTATATCTAGTGTGGATCAGAGAGGACATGTTGTCCTTTATTTTCCTATATCTAGTGTGGATCAGAGAGGACATGTTGTCCTTTATTTTCCTAGATCTAGTGTGGATCAGGGAGAACATGTCGCAAAGGTGGAGAAACAAGGAAACATTGAATTCTTTTTAATGTGCTACAAAAGAATTGTGATACTATGAAATGCCACATTTGATCCTTTGGTTAAAAGTTTTCCATTGAATATTTGTCGTATGGCTTGTGTAAATTGCCTGGATTGGGAGCTCACAGCAATCCAAAACTTCTATAACTGCTCGGCAACATGCTAGCATGTATTCGTGTAATTATTACTTCGACGTATTATTATGCTTTGACAATATGATTAATATGACACTATTCTCGTACCCAGTTAGAATAACTCTGAAGGGTACAGATCGTTAACTTTTTGAATAAAACAATGTCGGTTCTATGTTTACATTGCCACGAAATATGTTTGTTTTTATCAATCGTTGGCGTGTTAATTTATTTTTTGTTACAAATGTTACAAAAGTCAAAATACTGTTTTCATGGCTTATCCTTCCATAAAATATAGGTATATTATCTTCAACATCGTTTCTGTTTTAATTTTAGCTTGTTTCAAAACTCCTGATCTCTGGACTTGTCTTCTGTGTGCTTGGTAAGTAGATAATACTTGCACGTTTTCCTTGCGATTTATCCTGTGATATTTTCCATCCATTAATCCCCCATGTGTGTCCTCTTTGATTCTCCTAGTTATCCCTTATGGTCGGCTAGCCATTCCTTGCGCCTCTGTTCCCTTTCGTATGAACCATTGAACCTCCTCAAATGCCTTATGTTTTATGGCGTGTTGTTTTCCCGGAGGTCTCTCTCTTCCTTAATTAGAACGCAAACTGGCAATAAGGAGGAAGCGAGTTAGAATTTTGAACCATTCTTTTGTTTCGTTCATGATTCGGCAGATGATAATGCATTATCAATGTCATTAGTCGGCAATTTGTGACACATTTGAGAAAGTAACCTGCAGTTGCATGATGTATGGAATGTTATTGCTGATCGGAAACCCAGGTAACAGGTCCATTGATACCTGTATGCCACTAAAATAATGTATAAAATTAGCAATAGTTGCAATAATAAGTAAAGTATTTGACTAAAGGTCGTGGTTATCCGCGATCAAACTATCAAGCACCAGCTATTCAGTTTTACCAAGTTATAATAGTATTACTCTATATATTTGTTGACCTTGTGTATAATTTTAGCTCAAGGCACAGTGGCATGTACTTGGAATGAGATGTTGTATGTGTGGCCACTTGGGCGAGGTATTGGAGTCACGGACATAAAAACGAACACCGCCGACGGAACCGAAAACAATGTCCAGTTTATGCCAATTTCACTGAATGCTGATACTTACGATACAATGATGTTTCCTGGCTCCGTGGATAGCTTTGCGGAAATGAATGTCCCACATTACTCTGGACAGGAAGATTTTTCAATACAGCTGTATGCATATTTTAATGACACAACAAGCGGCACCATTATGGCATTCAGAAGCAATGTTCTTAACGAATCAAATTTGATACAACAATTTAGTGTATACCTTGTTGATAGCAACATAGAAATAAACGTGAGCAATTTTGGGACGCTTAAATTTGATAAACCATTTGCTGCACATACTTGGCACTATATTCAGCTTCGACGAGATGTATCAAAAGCACATTTTTCCATTTTTATTGCTGACGGTAGTGAAATAAGGAGCGCAGTTGAATTTCCATTACTTAAATTAGTAACGGTTAACCTGTCTGGAACTTTAAAATTGGGAGTTGATTACGCAGATCAGAATCCGCTCCGTGGTGCAATATCATGCGTGCAATGGTCACCAAATAAACGTTTTTGTGGGAACAATTCAGATGCAAATTGTGATGTAAATAACTGGCCGCCGACCAGTACAACGACCTCGATCAGTATCACTACAGTGGCGCCTACAACCACGACAGATCCGGCTACAACCACGACAGTGCCGCCCACAACCTCGACAGTGCCGCCTACAACATCGACAGTGCCGCCCACAACCATGACAGTGCCGCCTTCAACCTCGACAATGCCGCCTACAACCACGACAGTGCCGCCTACAACCTCGACAATGCCGCCTACAACCTCGACAGTGCCGCCCACAACATCGAAAATAATGTCAATCGGTAAAAATATCGATTTTTAATTGTTACAAATGTTGTAATCTTTTTTACAATACTAACATCATGATTCCGTCCATTACCCACTGTTACTGGGGTCTCTGTTGACTTGTAAGGTGGGTTGCGTAGTTAACTTACTTCATATCACATTAGGTTCTAACCTTTTAAGATGTATGTCTCTTTCTAGCTCGATTGTATGTGTTGGCACTGACAATATACCTTTCCTTGGCTGAAATTACGTACGAATGATCGCAACAGGATTACATCGACAGAACCACCAGAATGTCATCTGGTGGTCATTATTGTGTACTACTTTAAACCTTTTAAAACAGTAATGCATGCATAGAGCAACACAAATGTGACACAAGGCTTCAGCTCGTTGTACTTTTAATTGTCTTTATAAAATTTCAATGACACAAATATAAAACAAGCTCATGGACATTATAAAAGTAATGTGTTTACTTATTAAAGTGTCCCCCCCTTTTTAAATTGTCAGCTAGATCTTGACGTACGAGACACCTACTTTATGAACACATTTACTTCCCGATTCCTATCCCTTAATGACAATCGTCAGGCAGGTAGGCACACGGTAGCCATTATTTATTAAGATGGCGGCTCACCAAACGGCCGTATGAGAACGTACCCCACCCGGGATGAGAACCTTCGACCTCCCGCTCCAAATGCGGTTAACCACACTCAACCACGGGAGACGGTATTATATTTATTATCATTATATTTTCAGTGTCAACCTATACAGTCAACGAGGAATGTTTGCGCTTTGAAAGATCAGCTCTGGATGCTACATTCGCTAATCTCCCGGACATTATCGATGTGGTCAATGTGGAATACATTGGAAACTGTGCTTCGCGCTGCAATATGAACCCATCGTGTACATCTTTCTCAGTGAAGAGTATAAGTGACTCGGTGTATGAGTGTAGATTGGGCTCAGTGGCGTCTGCCACAATTGTTTATGAATATGGTTCAATGGTGTTTGAACGGATTTAATTCAAACACCGAACTTATGAGTAAACCAAGCCGACCTTTAGAAATACAAACATATCTCTGTCCGCTGTATCCCTTTATTTTACTAAATTTTAAGGAATCGGCATCCACTTTGAGGTCAGCACATTAATCTATGAAAACTTAGAATGGGTAATGAGAGCACACGAGTATATTTGAAAACTGACGCCATATTTTCTCTTCTCTGATGAATATAATTTTGGTACAATGTAGTATCTCTTATTATTTTACAAAAAATGTTGATATTCACGTGGTTATGAACCGAATATACCCGATTTAGACACCACAAAAAGAATGGATTTTCAGTGACTTTAATAAAAAATTCAGACAAATTGGAGAGGATTTTATAATTTAGTTGTCGTTCAGCATACATCAGAAAAAAACTTTAAACGTTTTCATACAAGTTTCATGTCATAAATCGCGACAATCAGCATCTTTCGCTTGTGTTCTTCTGTGTCAGCAAGGTGTCGTCGGTGACGGCAGTGAAATATCTTAAAGCTTGAAACACATGACAAATTCAGCGAAATAAAAGTCGTTTCGATGGCAACGATGTCATTCTTCATCAATTACGTAAATGTTTATTTTTACATACATTAATTACATGGACGTATTATGTTGCTTACGGGGGATAGATTTGTCCCAATTAGTATACTGGAGACAAGGTTCAAGTGAAAAGAATCATGCAGTAGGAATTGAGTTTTGTTTGCGATTAATAACAATATTTTATTTCAAATTTTATTTGCTTCAATTAGAAAAAAATTGCAAGTCGCTATAATAGTCTGCAACCTTATAGTTTGGTATTCAATAAACAAACATATTAATGCGAAGTTGAAAACTTGTTATGTCATGTATGAATGATGATATTTACTTTCAATACAGCGGTGTTTTAGATCATCCGGGATAGTAGTGATTTGGATATGCTACGAGGGATGTTCAAAATGTATTCAGTATTGTGGTTTGTAACCTTAAACACTTATCGAAACGTGCAGTTTTTCATTTCATACCCTCAAAGTATTCCCTATGTTTAGAAATGCATAATATTAGTCTATGGATCCATTTCCGGAAGGGGTCACGGAAAACTGAATTTGGTACACTACGGAAGTACTGATGAACAGCAGAACCGAGAGCTTGTCGCGATCGATATCTACTACAAACAATGAAGCTTTTTCAATTTTGGAAAGAGATAGAAGTCGCACGGTGCCAGGTCTGGGGATTAAGGAGGATGTGATAGTACAGTAACTTTCTTCGACTTCAAAGATTGTGTTACTATACTAGAGGTGTGCATAAAGCATTGACATGCAATGGTCGAACATTGTGACTGGGCGACGTTTCTCGTAGTACTTTTTTCAGTACGACCACACGGTATGGTAGTATCTTCAAGTAACACTTCGGCCCCTTTTACTGGCATCTGTAGTGCTATGCCTTCGCTAGAGAAGAATATGGCATGCAAAACATTCTTTGTCCCAATATTACGTTCTGCAATCATTGACCTCTTGTCATGTTTGGTGGACCATATTTTGTTCCCAACCTTTCTCACTGGTTACAAATAGTGTACCCAGGTTTCATCGCCTTTGACAACATTTGCAAAAAGCTTTTTGTCATATTTTGGGAACATTTTTAGCAACCTTTTGGTAGTTTCAACTCATACATTGTTCTGGTCATCAGTCAATTGATGTCGTAACCTTGCTTACACTCAAGATTGTCTTTAAATGAAATGAACCGTTGATAGCGAAATGCTCACAGTCAATGCAATATCACGCACTGTATATCTAGCATCATTTTGATGATTTTCTGTAATCTTAGATACACATGACTGCCTTCGGTCGACCTGATTTTGCAGCATTTTCAAAAAACTGGTCCCCACAATCAAATGTATTTCTACATTTGCAACAACTTTATAGATCCATAAACACGAGTAATTTCAGCAAAATTCTCTTCCACTGAACAACCGAGCGTATCGCAAACTTTTATGTAAGACCGAATGTCTTCAGTATTGGCTATTCGCCTACCATTTGTGCAACAGCGGTCAACGACTATCTAAATTGAAATGACAAAAACTCCATAAACCGGTTATTCATTGTTTACATGTATATACCATCGTGTATAACTCAAATTTGCTATTTCTTTTATTATCGTGTTTACCTATATATCGATTATAGGGATGTTGTATATTCTCCTTACCAACAAGCCATGGCCGATATTAACTTCATGTGACTTATAAGTGGCGTTTCTTCACACGTTCATAATTGAAATTATGATTTAAACAGCCTTCCCACCCTACACCCATGATTATGGATAAATCGATAATGAAAGCCTTATCGAATTGGGTTTATAAATATACTGGTTTGAGGTATTATTTATATAAACATCGACGTAAAATGACTCGTGGAAATTGCTTGTTATCACAATACAGATTATAGTTTGTACATTTCGAACATCCCTCGTATAATGATTACAAACCATTTTTCCGTCAAATATCTCAATGAAAAACAGACATAGTATTGAAGAGACATTTTTTTAAAGAAACTATAACAACAGTAACAACTGGACGTAAATTCATTCAGTCGTAACGTTAACAATAAGGTATGCCTAAAATAAACAAGAATTATCTTGAAAAAAGATGCGCCGAAAGAGTCAGATAATGAGTGCATAGATGTCGATTGTGACCTCCATGTATCCACCGGTATGTGCAAACTTGGACATGAGGTTGGCTATGATTATAAATTTTCTCAGAAAACCTTGCAAACAACACAGCACATTGGGTATTTTTAGTGGTACATGATAAGTATAAAACTGAACCGATCTGTATAAACTGTTACCGTAGTTACCAGAAACTTTGAAAAACTAAAGCTAAAGTTTACCTCGAAATGGTTACAGGCGCTACTTAGACTAACCTTCAAGTACTTATATGAAATTGACATTAATGGCTTATATGCCCGTTTTCCAAACTGGACAAATCTCACACACACGCCCCCCTTTTTCTGTTATCATTTGACGGAACACATCATGAACGGTTATACTTTTTGTACATGCCAGCCACTAGAGATTTCGTTTTGTGTCGATTAGAAAGAATCAACATGCATGGGGAACGCACAACATGTACACACATCTCTTATCATGTACAACATGTTGTCAACTGTCGACTTATCTAATGGCATAGGAGAGAAGGAATAAGTTGCTGCAGGGAATGCCACATACATAAGACAGTGCCTCCCCACACAGACCTCCGGGAAAACAACAATCCATAAAACAGAAGGCACGTGAGGAACATATTGGCTTTAAAGCATTTTTGAAGCAAATTATTCAGAATTTTATTAATTCTTCGTGTACAACAAGAAAGATATTTGAAATATGGAAGTGAGGAGTTATAAAAGTTTAAGTATATATTGACAACTGGCGATTGTTGCCTTACTATATGTTTTTTTTTCATTTTGTGGACATTGATGAAAATAGAATATTCAAACTAGCATGACATTTAGATTTATTTGCACCATTTTCTATGGAAATATTTTGGCATCCAATCCTGGCATGCCGAGGACAAAACCCTGCATTGATTATAAGACTGAACCAATGCTCAAGCTAAAAGCAGGATATGCATTCTAACACAATCCATTTACCATTTCAATTAATACGTAAGTATAAAATTATATTGATCGCTGGGTAACTACATGGAGCCATAGATGTTCTATGTACTGCCACATCATTTACGAACCAGACGTTAAACAAAATGGTTGAAAGTGTGAGTGTTGATAACTTTTTATTTTGATAATAATTCTTATATTGTTTTTATATATTGTATATCAAATGGATACGATTTGTGAAGAAAATGTGCTTTTTTGACCAATACTGAAGTTTTTTTAAAAACAATTTAAATAATTATTTGGTGTTTATTTTTGCAATAAAGTAAACTCTTTACCGAAATAAAGATTTTGCAATTTCGATGATTATTCTTATATATTTTTTATTTGTACATTAAATGGATACGATTCGTGAAGAAAATGTGCATTTTTTACAATAATTGGATTTTTTAAAAACTATTTTAATATTGTTTTGGGTATTTTGTTGCAATAAAGTTAACTCTTCACCAAACTAAGTCGCTCCTACAGCAAAATGAATCAACTGCGAAGAAGGATTGTTTGCACCGAACGAATAGATCGTAGTTGCTTCAAAAGAAACCGATTAGAGTTATTTTCCCGACTATAGATAATTTGTTTCAAACTTATCACAAGACGTGATTCTTTTTTTGAAATTATGTATTTCCGAAATGAAAGGGAAAATCGAAAGTACGGTATGAAAGCGAAACATGAAAAGCGTTTTGTTCGAAAATAAAACTGTTTGAACCAAACAGAAATTAAAATACGACATAATTTTGTCGAGTTTACTCGCTTTTTACATGATCGTGAAGAAGCTGCTATTCTACAAAATGTACTAACAATAACATATACATTGTATCTTTTTTGCTATTTGCATATCCGTGTTGTGTAAACCAACCAAATCTTACATTAACCACTAAACCAACTTCTTTTCAACCGAACAACGTTTGTAACCTTGACGAGGATTGGTCAGCCTTTTGATAAGGGATATATTACCTTACCATAATCCAATGAATTACGGTGAATTTACCGAAATCCATGTGACCAGCAATCGTAACATCTCGGCAATGTTTATATTGCACAACAAATCTTAATTGCGCCGACCATCTTGTATCAAGATATTTCTTGTTATTATTGCAGTTCGTTCAAGGAATCGTGTATGCATGCATTATATTCGGGGAGATAGGTAAGTATAATATTATGATAATAATATATGTTGCACATTGTACTAAAAATCAAAATATATGCAAAAAAGAGGTAAATCAAAAATTAAAACGTGCCGTCAATGTACATATTAGTTCAGTCGTCAGTTTATATTGGAAAGCCGCTAATATATCTCTGCACACAGTATCTACCTCTGTTGGAAAGTATTTAAATTCCGAGATAGTGTTTTAGCCCCTTCTTATTTCAATGTAAAAAAGGGGCATCTTAAAAACCTCAAAAAGGACAGTGATGTAGAAATCACAGAAACATAATATTTACACCATCATAAAGTGAATGGTATGATCTCTAACATGTGTTTGGACACGAAAGATACGTTTAACAGATTTGATTTATCGCGGTTTAAAGATATCTTTCCTTCTATACTTGTATAGGAAGTTGGTCGGACCGCAGTTACACGAAAGTTGGGTATGGGAGTTTCAATCGTTCATTCAGTACAACTTCTTGCTTTTTTGCAAATTTCTGATTATTTACCTTTTTAGCCATTCATAAATATCATGGTTCATATGTCTGATTTTAATACATGCATAAGCCATTCAATAAATTATGTCTCAAAAGGCCTTCCACAGCAATCACGTTGCCGAAAAGCAACTAATTTGGAATGCTTATTCAATACACAAGCTAATTTTAGGCTTAATTCGATGAGAGAAGCCTGAGATATTCGTTAATGACTCTCACACATTCACATACATCTGGTCATGTTTGGTAAGACCCTATTTAGGTCTTGTATTAAAGACAAAAATAGTTTTAAAAATCAAAGCACTGTGAGCCTGGGGCTGCTGATAGCTGGATTTTGGATTTGTTCGCTTGGTATAGATCTAATGACTTGTTTGTGAGCAAATTATCACATTAACTATTGTATCATGTCAGCGCTGATGTTTTACCATTAATTATCATGTGCAGACTATAATCGGTATAGCTTACGCATCATTTATTGTAATAACATTATAATAACTTTAGCAATCAATTCTAAACAATAAGCATTGACTAGAAAGTTTGCAATTTGATAAAACAAAATATATGACAAGCAGTCACATTTTTAAAGTCTGACCTGAGTTAACATTCGTAAGGCAAGCACACGAACAATGTATGACCTATGTGTTACCATTCTGCGGTGTCACATAATCTCCAGCTGTTCACTTGGAAAACGTAATCAGCTATTAAATGAATCATGAACTTATTTTGTCCAAATGGACAATTTGACTGAAATTAATGCATCCAAAGGCATGTGTCCTCCACCTCTGACCTCTGAATCACACAGAGAGGTTGACATTTGCTTGCGGAGGAGCATGTTAGTACTTGTTGGTAACCCAGGAACACTGGTTAGATCAACCGACCGCCATACATTACTGAATCACTATTGAAAAACGGCGTAAAGCCCAAAAAGGTCGGATAATTTTGTTTGTATACATGAATATTCCGTTGCTTAAAAAGACTATATTTTATTAAGTTCGATTATCAATTGAATTTGACGGATTTCAACACCTGTAATCCGACATTCATTTAGTTTTCATTTAGTTTTCGGCATCATGAACATTATGGGTGTCGCGATATGCCTGAAACGTACCACGATATATTGCAATACTAAGGCATATTATTTTAACAGTTACATAGCCATTCATTAAAGTGGTACTGGTGAGAAGAAATCCGTACAACAGGGGTCACTAATTCTTTGAGTAACAGGGAAAAGACAAACGTAGGGTGGGGACTTGGACTACTACCCCTTATTATGATCATTCATACCAGAAAAGTATCGGGGTGATGGTGCTTACGTTACGAGGTCATTGTACCGGCTCCATGCTGTCATTGACATCCCTGGTGCCTTGGTACCAGGTCATTTGATGACTGTGTATTGAATAAACCCAACAGATGACCATGTTTGTTCACCAATACACGCAAGGGAGACAACCCGGAAACATTCAAAAGACATCGATTATGTGTATAACTGATCGAGATACGTCTTTCCATAAAATCCATGAGATTCCTAACTGCGACGTTATCATAAAGGAAAAAATTAACCCGTCACGGGTAGCAAACCTGAAAAAAGAAAATGACTAAAGCAACAGAAAGAAAATAATCAAAATGTAATTGTTCAATATAACAATCAATGTATTGTGTAACGTTTAATGTTAAAATGATGACATCCATCATAAAAAATGTCAATTGTTTTGAATTGTTAGTCTTAAAATTCAGACCCGCGTTCGGAACCTACGAAACGTTCCATGTGGATTTAAACGTATTAAAAAAGACTGTGTCTTTGTAGTACTTTTTGTATTTGTTTAATGAAATGTTGATCACCTACAAAGGCCTGTTAGCTGCACATTGTATTTATATTCAAAAGGTGTTTTCTTACTCAATAATATGACATGTTCAATATTTCCAAAATGCCGTTTGGGCAAAAAACTCATTTTCGTTTTATTTTTTCTACATATTCCCTTCAAATATTTCTACATTCTTCACTTTTCCGGCGACATTGATGCATTGCATTCTCTCTTGTTTGATATTGTAGTCCCCTGGGTGACGGCGCCATGTGACTCAAGTGAACCTGTGAATATTTGGCCACTTGGACAAGGTATTGGGGCAGCAAATATCCTAACGAACAATGCAAATGGAATCGTCAGCAATGTCCAGTTTATGCCAAGTCCACCAAGTGTCGGTGGTTATAACACGACGAAGTTTACTGGTACTGCGGACTGCTTCGCGGAAATCACCGTCCCGAGTTACAGCTCCAACAACGCGGGTGATTTTGCCATTCAATTTCACGCATATTTTGATGACGTCACAACCGGTACAATTATGGAGTTCCGAAGCGACCAGGACATTAACAATGCAACGACAGAAATTAATCAATTTCGATTATACCTTACAAATGGCGACCTTAAGATTGAAGTAGACGAGTTCGGCACTCATGACTTCATTACTAGTTTTTCATCACAACTGTGGTATAACATTGTGCTGAAACGGGACATGTCAAAATTTTATTTTTCAATCCGTGTTACCGGCAGCATAGAGCATGTAGGTAACGACCTACCTTTCAAAAATATACCGGTTGTACTTCCAGGCTCTATCAAGCTTGGTGGTGATTACAATCAACAAGATCCCTTCAAAGGGGCCATCGCTTGTATACAGTGGGTGCCATGCAAAGATTCCACAAGCGACCCATATAATTGTCACGAGAGTAACTGGCAAGACAACAACGACACAGCAAGCTCCACAATATCATATTCGAGCAATACATCGTCCACCATATCTCCCCCCATGACCACAGCAACCCCGACAACTGTTGCGACAACTCAAACTTCAGTAACATCTTCAGTAACGCCTACAACAACAACTCTTCCTATTGCTCATTCCACAGTGCTTACAACAACGACGACTCTTACCGCTCGCCCAACAACATCTCCTACAGCATCTGCCGTTAGCTTTTTTCTTTCAAAACCGCTTAGCATGTCGTTCGAAACTTCTGTTACACTTGGAACTTCGCCCACAACATTTAAAGGTACGTTTATCGATATTTCTCGTAAGTTGAACTTGCTGGTATTAATTATATTTAGACGGACCACAAATACCTTGGAAATGTAAAAGGTAAGGTGTCCTCTCAGCATATAAAAGTACTTAGTTGATTAAACTGGTCAAGACTTAATTGTTTTAAGCGCAATAGTATTGGTTCAAAATCATGCCATGATTACTGTTAAGTCGACAATTACCACTGATTTAATTCATGATTACTCCGCGGGATACAAAATAATTGTGGATAGTGTATAAATTACATCGGTTTACCGTATTGTTTTATTTCAGCAACGACTTATGATGTATCTTCAACTTGTGTGGAATTCAAAATGACTGCCATGGACGCTACGTTTGCGGTAGCTTCAGATGTTATCGGTGAATTCAAAGTTTCGAAGATTGTGCATTGTTTGAACATCTGCGTCGCTGATACCCAATGTTCATCTTTTGCTGTTAAGAACTTGGGTTCATCCTTTGTATGTAAGCCGAGTTTCATGTTGTCTGCTACAACAATCTTCGAAAGTGACTCCATGGTTTACCAACTCCGCTGACGCAAACGATAGCAATGATAATATGCAAGTTCATAAGCCAGCTTCATGAACATTGTGAAGATTTGTCTGAATTTCAATACAGTAATACTCTATATGTCTAGTCTCAGAATGTACATTTGTAAATGGTATGTAAGATTGTTGTATTCAATGTTAGTACTAGACTTTTTGACTTTATTAGTATACACTTTATTGAGACTTCTCTTAAAATTTGGACAAGAACTGAACATATAAACTATCCGTTAGATTTATATGTGTTTGTAAGTCTAACTTTAAGCCAATCCATTCGATGTTTAATAAAATATAATCAAATTTCGATTGTTTTCAATCTAAACAAGAAATATATATTCAATATTTGCAAAATTCACCTTTGCTGTTCGTTCGTTGGCGCTTATTTCCATTCAATCCTCTCACTAAACGTGTGATATGGCAATACAATGAGTCTCTGGCAGAATTACAAAAATGAATAACAGAGGTAGTCGGACAGGAATTGCCACATAAACACAAGGAGATAAGACCTACAAGTAAGAGAGAGAATAAGTTGCTGCAGGGAACGCCACACACATAAGACAGTGCCTCCCAACAAAGACCCCCAGGAAAACACAAATCCATAAAACATATTAAGGCACTTGAGGAGGTTCAATGGTACATACGTAAGGGAACAGATGCGCAAGGAATGGCCTACCGTACGGGATAACAAGACCTAAAAGTAAATACACACAACAGCAAATGGTGCACGATACAAACGCATACAAACCTTACAGTTTTAAACATTACAAAAGCAGTTCTATACAACAAACTTTATTAGTTGATTTGAGAGCATATACAGTAACAAATACATAGAACGTGGAGACATACTGCTAAGGCAAGGGAAGTCGAATGGTTAACTGTGTAGTCAACGATGAAGCAATGTAAAAAGAAAATATTAACATGGAAATGGGTTATAATGGTCATCAAAATCTAAAATTCGTTTGGCATGATTCGTTTGCTGCTGGATACAGACATGGGCGGGAATCTAGCCTGGTCAGAAGTGCCAATCCGCCAATACTAGTTCACACAATTTCTAACAAGAAATATCTTTAAAAAAAAGATAAACGGCGTAGATATAATGATGTCTTACGGTATTCTAATTGAAATAATGTTTTTAAATCCACAAAACTTAACTCGGATCTAGACTATATATACTTTAATCATGGACCTGTCTTATCGGGGTCATTTTATACACGCTTAAACATTAACTACTTCCGGCTAACGAACGCACATCTTACGAAAACCTCGTTTGGTGCCTCATTTGTGAAAATATGATTGGTGAGATTTGAAAAAGCCCGCTTCGAGGACAACATTTGATCGGTCAAACATGTAGGTCAAAATCAATGTTACACAGCTACAACGAAAAAAGCTATTGGATATGCAGTATGTTGATTTTGATTACAATAAGCAATACCATTTATAATGCATATTAAGTGAACATATTGTTGTTCACTGATTTGAATTTGTTTGGCAAAAAGTGTCCAAAGATGGAATTTTGTACATAATGACTGAATTTCTGATTTTTTTTATAAAATTGATTATGCATGTGGTTTTGACAATGCAAACAGATTCGTTCAGAATATAAAGATTTTTCAAGAAAATGTCGACTTTTTCAGCGCTATGATTAATACTGATCGGTTAAAATTATATTGATACACCCACATTTCGAATTGATATATCATCGATTTGAAAAAAATAGTCGATACATCGATATTGCGATTGACGATAACAGCTCTAAACAACAGTACTGGACCACTTAATTTAACTTCAATAATAATATAAAACATTTGCACAATATAATCACATGTATATAAACAAGATTTACACACTGTATTATTTATTATGATATAACAATTCAATTAATTTAACTTCATTCACTCACCGACAGACACTCGATCAGTTACATCATATAAATTGATATGAACAAAATATATGTAAATTATATATATTATGTCACAAATAATAATTGTCCAACGTAATTACTGCGATTCAGTATTGAATGATGAGTTTTATATTTATGTTTGAAGGTTGTTAACCTCTTCACATTTCTCATGTCATCTGGAATGTCATTCCATACCTGCATACTGTAATAAAAAAGAAATCTTTAAAATTGTGTTCTTTAAACATAAGTCATGTTTTGATGCCGATCGAAATGAATAGTGTTCATTATTTGCAAAAACAAGTAACTCTGTCAGGTAACAAGGAGCCATACCATTACGCGTTTAAATACAAGAGCGCCACAGTGGTATATACATCTGTCTGTAAAAGTTAACCACTGAAGTTCTCATAACAATCCATTGAATGGCGATCGCTTGGGTTTTTTAAGAACTATTTTTGCAACTCTTCTTTGCAAGGTGTTTACTTTATTTATGTAACGATTATTGTCTTTGCCCCAAATATGACAGCAATAGTCAAGTATTGGAAGTATATACGCATTGTAAAACATACGTTTCATCTCCTCTGTCAGGTAAAATATCATATTCTTTAGAAGCGAAATTTTGAGTTGAGTTTTTGCAACTAATACTTATAACTATAATTATAATAAAGAAATCCTGACGTAGCTTCTATTTAGCGACCTTCGACCAAAAACAAATACACCCGTCTTATATGCTGTAGCTTTTGTCACAAATTATACAGAAGTACGAAAAACAACTAGTATTTTATTCTCTAAACCCAATTTACTCTCCCAATTCGCTGCTAACCGGGCCTCTGATTTAAAAGCGTATCTTGCAAACAATTACAAAGGCTGTAGGAACACAACAACACAAACATGAGTGAAAATTAGAACGGTCCGTTGTAAAACACCACCTGGTGTGAGGAGCATCTAACCTCGCACGTATCATACTATCACCGTTATAAAACTGTGTAAATAACAAAGTGCTCAGAGAAAAACTCCTCAACATAAGACAACGCATCTTGACTAGAATATACAAATAAATAGACCTATAGATACAGCCATTCGATTTGTACTCGATGACTAAAGTTACACGAGTTCAAGCAACTGGGAATACATGTACGTATTTAAAGTTCGTTAGTAGCATAAGTGGAACTGGATGCACCCTATACGCATCTTCAAAGCCCCACTGATTTGCCACTGGCCTTGCCATTAGGTGATACTCCTATTTTCACTCCCACACAGCGCCTTGATTCCAGTACCGTTACATTCACACGCAGATTGCGATTATGAAGGTATCACAAAAAGCGCCCGATGCTAAATAGAGTACCGTCATTGTTGTTTATTCTTTCTATATAATTTGCTACTGTAATTGTGTACGCCAATATTTCCATGTCTCTGCGTGTTTTTTGGTGATTACATTTGCTGCTTGTCTCTTATAATAAAAGAAGCCGTCTGCATTCATCCCAACTCGGTTACTTTTTTCCTGCAGCCTTGAGCATTTTATATTTGCACTAGCTAGCCGTCAGAGATAAACGTGTAGATACTAATTTTATATAAACTAATATAATAGCGTGCTCCTTTAATAAATAGATGATAATTTGGTTATTAAAAATGCTATTGATATGACTGCGAATGTCAATATGACGGTAATACGAATAATAAATATTATGAATAATAAATATTTTCAGCTAAACAGTCATATCTTTAGAACTTAGCATAGGTAAAAGTATACATGTCGTCGTAGACAGCCAGGGTCATGTAGACTTTCAGCTATTAGGGTGGAGGAAGACCCCAAGGTGTCTATTCTGTCATTATTTTGGTCATAGGCGGCACCCCTCGACCTTCCCCACGTATAAATTCTACATCCATGGTGGGATTCGAACCTGCAAATGTGACAGGCAAGTGGTTTGAAGTCATTAACCATAACCTGTCGGACACAGAGGCCCAAAGTAATAATGTTTTTGTAATTGTTATATAATTACTGCAGTCGTTGTTGTCGTTGGTGTTCTTTACCTTATTGTCATTTTAAATTTTAGTCCATTGGGTGACGGCGCCGTGTAGCTCATATGATCCTGTGAATATCTGGCCTCTCGGGTATGGTATTGGTGTTACCGATATTACAACAAACACAACGGATGGAATCGTTAACAATGTCCAGTTTGTGCCAAGTCCATCGAGTGTCGGTGGCTATAACACAATGATGTTTAAGGGCACTACGGATAGCTTCGCTGAAATCAGAGTCCCATTTTATACTCCACAAGGCGACGATGATTTTGACCTTCTATTCCACGCACATTTTGATGACGACTTAACTGGCACTGTAATGGAGTTTAGAACCGATGCAGCAATAATTAATCAGTCGGCTACATGAATTACTTACTTCACTATTTGCCTGGTATTAGGCAATATTAAGATTTGGAGGCGACTATGGTGTGCAAAAATTCAGTACGACCTTTACTCCACACCAATGGTCATGTTGTATTGCACCGCGACATATCCAAAGATCTTTTTTCCGTCATCGTTAATTTATGCTCGGAACTGCAGGGTAGTGATATCTCCATATCTGGAACACAAATTATACTTCCAGGCTATATCAGGCTTGGCAGCGATTATAATCAATTGAGTCCTTTAAAGGGGGCCTTCGCTTGTATGCAATGGATACCATGCAAATAAGCGACAAACAACACATACGACTCCAACTGTTACAATAGTAACTGGCCAGAAACAATAGCAACATCAACAATAGCATCTACAATCACAGTGTCGAATGAAAGCTCTACCACATCAGTCATACCTGCTTCTCCTTCAACAGTGGTTACAACAAAGACACTTCCGACCGCTGCCCCAACAACATTGCCCACACATCGACTTATTCTGCTCCTCCTTCAACAGTGCTTACAACATCGACCCTTCCGACCGCTGCCCCAACAACATTGCCCACACAATCGACTGCTTTTGTTCCTTCTTCGTTGACACCAACTTCAACGGGTTCTCTGACTTCAACAGAGATTTCACCGTCAACAACGCCTACATTAAAAGGTTAATTATATGTAATTTGATACCATTTTCCCCGTTTAATTACCATTTATTTGGACTGGTTTCTTCGAAAATATTTGTTTCTTTCTATGCGGACTACAACAACCGTAATATGTTGATCATTCTTGTATCCTGTTTCGCAATTTTTCATCGCTAAAACAGTTTGCATATATTCTATTCTTAAGCAGTATCAACTGCTAGATACAACATACTTCAAGTCGCTGCTGTTATTCTAGGTGATCGCGATGTTTGTATGTAAATGCGAACGCAAGTGTTTTCGATCACTATTTAATAAACAATGATAAATTTAAGTGCCCCCACACATTTGTGAGGGCACAAAACTCACATTTAGAATTTGACAGAATGTTACAATTACCTTTTGTCAATAGTGTAAGTTATGATGTTTTTAAAGTTTTATAAGTACATGTATATATATTAAAGTTGTGTATGTTTACTGCTGTCAGAATTAGCGGGTATTACTAGATCTACCCTCTTACTACAGGAACTAGTAAAATAATTATTGCAAGAGATGATGCTACTATTTCTACTGCTAACATCGTAAAACATTCGAGGTCATGTGCTCTGTGTTCAAATGACTGACTTAATCTAAAATAAATTTCTGTTTTGTAATGCTAAGCGTCAAACAAGCTGAAAAATAGACACCCCAAAAGCACATGGATACGTGAAAGTGCATACCAGAAAAGTTAGGCTTACTCGAGATATAACGAAGATCATATTTTTTCTTTGCATATCTGCATACAAAAACTATTACAAAAACTGCATTTATGAATTATGTCTTCTAAAACAGCATACCTGTTTACGGTACGCCTTTATATTTCAGCAACGGCTCGAGTTGTGCCCGTGGGATGTGTGTGATTTGACAGGATAGCCGTGAACGCTACACTCGGGATAACCTCGGATGTTATCGATGTTGCGCATGTTGCAAAGATTTCACATTGTTCAAACATCTGCGCTGGTAATATCCAATGTTTATCTTTTGCTGCTAGGAATTTGGGTTCTTTCTATGAATGCATATTAAGTTTTATGTCATTTGCGTCAACAATGTTCGAAACTGATTCCATGATTTATAAACTCCGCTAACACAGACATATTAATTGCACATGTTTTACTTAAATGAAGGAGTTACTTCCCATTAAGTTTCGATGAAATCTTGTCGTCGGCTGCTGAGAAATAACTCAGACACGAATGCGGAACAGACGCACGCACAGACAGAGTAAACTGCGGCTATACGTTACTTTTTCGGCGCAGCTGTACTAACATGGTTTTGCTATTTGCATATCAGTGTTGTGTTAACCAATCAAATTTTTATGCAGTAAAATTGATACATTAAAATTATCAATTTCTTTGTAAATGTTTCTGAATGTGTTCTGTTTTTGTATGTATAATTGGTCTGCATGCCTATATTGTGTTTGTAATATAATTTTGGTATATTTGATATTGTTTTTTGTTACAATATTTCTGTATATTCTATATTGTTCAGTTCCTATACTTTATAGGAATAAAGTAAAAATAGAGGAGGGGAAGGTTTTATGCAGTAAAATTGATACATTTTTATTATCAACGTTTTTTCAGAATTATCATAAATATTTTGTTTCAATAGCATCTCTTTGTCCATACGTAGGAAGCCAGGTCCGACATAATTAAATAATGACTATTAATCGCTTCCTTTGATAACAAATCGCCATTTGTATAAACTGTTGATTGTTTGTAATTACTATGTAAACAAATGTCTGGCTTATACCATATTTCGGATAGTTTCGAACAAAAGCCCTTTTAGCACCTTTTTTCGGCAAAGCCTTCAGCGTCTCATATTTGGACAGAAGTCGCTCAAAATTTCATTGGCTACAATTCTTGAGAAAATTTTGTAACAGAGAATTTCATTGGTCTAGTCCCTTTTTGGCGCTTAGGTAAAAAATGTGTCTTTCCTCGGTAAAGTCATTCTTAATATTGACTTTACATGTGTTAGGTTGCGTAAGTTGCATTAAACGAGGAAAGGACACATCTTCTTGATTATTTTTATAGGTAAGAATTTTATGTTATTTATTTGCATAATTTTGTTAGAATTTGAAGTAAGTTAGGTTTTTATATATAAATTATATTTCTCTTAGCTTAAAGCAGATACACTTTTCGGTAATTTATTCTTTAGGTTAAAATCAGTAGTTTCGATAGATTTTGGTACTTTGGGTAACATGCAGAAAAACGAACCCCGAAGTTTTTGAACGCGAAAGTTTTATTCTAATTTTACAATTATTCTCTGGAATTATGTGTGCAGGTATTGATATTGTATTCTTGATGTATTTTGTGATTGATGTAAAGCGGTGATTGTTTCAGAAACTGTCTGTTGTAAAATATTTAAATGGTGTTATGTTGTAAGAAATAACTTCTTTAACTAATGTTTTCTGTAGTTTATTTCTCATATGTACTATTCTGTATTCTGTAACTAATGTTTTCTGTAGTTATTTCTCATATTTACTATTCTGTATTCTGTAACTAATGTTTTCTGTAGTTATTTCTCATATTTACTATTCTGTATTCATGCATGTATGATTTCTTGTATTCTTACATTCTTAATATTGACTTTACATGTGTTAGGTTGCGTAAGTTGCATTAAACGAGGAAAGGACACATCTTCTTGATTATTTTTATAGATCTCGGGAGAAACGTCCGTACGTGGAAGTCACGGCACAAAAAAATCTTACGTTAACCACCATTCAATTTCTCTTCAATCGAACAACCGTTTGTAACCTGGATGCGGATTGGTAAGTCTTTCGATAAAGGGTACGTTACCGAAATCTATTTTGGATCTGGAGTGACCAGCAATCGTAACATCTCGGCATTTTTATGTTGCACAACAAATCTTACCCTTCTTTTTCAAGATATTTCTTGTTTCTGTTGGTTAAGTATTGATTTATGTCTTAATTGTGGCTAATTTTAGACATCGAAACGAAAATAGGGATCTTTCTGACCATTATTAGAACTCCTAACAAAGTGGAGAGGACTTTCTGATTCATCGTATACATGACACAGTGTCATTCAGAATACTCAAATATTTTGTCGGCGCAGCTGTATAACATTGATTTTGACCTACATTTTTGACCAACCAAATGTTGTCCTCGAAGCGGGCTTTTTAAAATCTGACCGATCATATTTTCGCACAAGAGGCACCAAAGGATTTTCGTACACCCAAGAGGCGACAAACGGGGTTTTCGTAAGATGTGCGTTCGTTTGCAGTTCGAATTTTGCCTGAAGTAGTTAATATGTTTAAGCATGTATGTATATACAATGACCCTGATAAGGTCCATGATTATAGTATATATAGATCCGAGTTATTTTTTTGTAAGAATTTGTTTTTCAACAAAAGTGTTTCATTTTCGAATATATCACATTCAGTGGCAGAGGCCAACTAGTTCTTCAGTGACAGCAAAGTGTTTTCGAAGACAGCCGGAGTTCATATAGTCTTAATTCACGTAAAATATGCCAAATCAGCAAAAGCGTACGTATTTTCTTTTGCATTATTAATGATACAACACTAGTTTTTAACATTAGGTCATATCAAATTATGTCTGTCCAGCGTCAGGTTCAGTTTTCAAAATTTCAAAACCTACCTACCAGGGAGGAAAACACGAAGTGTCGATCAAAAAACGAAAGTTCTCTTTCATGTCTACAACATATTTCTGTCAACAAGCAAAGACATTGTACATCAAGATATAAGATTCAAACTTCTAGTTAACACAAACAACAAGTAAAGTGCTGTTAGATTGACCGCGAACAGGTGTATGGTCTTCCAGGACCGATCCATGTCCATTTAGGTAAGGAAATACTCGCGTGCGTAAATCTATAACTGCTGTTTGGTTTACTGTTTTACCAAAACAGAACAGCGGCTCTTTCTCCGACAAGCTTACGGACAAACACGAACAACTCAATACACCTGTATTGAAATATTTTGGTCCAGGTAATATATTCATACGTATGCGGTTAATATAACAGCACTATGAATGACAAGATTTAGTGAATAACAGCTTTTGGACACCGTCATTGGTTATCATGGAGTTTTGTAAAATGATTTTCGGATATTTCTTTTCGATCAGACTCGCGAGAACCTTCCCGCCTGAAGACGATAAACATAGATCCATATACAGGGTGTTAACACAGTTTGTTCACAAAGTTTGAATTTAGATAGAATGAGAATAATGCTGTGTACACTGGCTTTATTTTGCAAAATGAAAGATACTGCTTTTTCATGACTATCTGTTTTATATAAAACTCTCACACAGAAGTAAACTATTCGTCCATAGTGACATAATAGATGGAAAGAGTATTTAGAAAACTATTAAAATTCAATATTTGTGAACGGACTTTTTTAACACCCTGTAGTTTCCACATTTACGTTTTTTACCTCCCTTGTTCTGAATATTGGCAAATTTCCATAACGTTTATAGGGAATATAATTTAAACGATGATAAAATAATCAGACATACAAAATAACTTATTCATTATGCTCGTGTGGGCAAATGGTTCAGAATGTTGAAGAATAAGTTCCGGTTATCACGTGCAAATTCTCTTGGTATTTTCTCAATTATCACATATTTGGGAATTATACCTTATTGCTTATCATGCCTATCAAAATAGCTGTAGATTAAAAACATGGGAGTGAAATACTGTTGAAGTGGGAACTCTTTATGCGACTAATAAATAAATTAATTGCCACTTATACAGAACAACAGTTGGAAAATAGAGAGAATACGTTCCTACAGGGAACATACCGGGTCGACCAAAATACCATAAAGTGCATTATAAAATGTGTGCGGCGACGGGCGACCTCATAAACACAGTAATACAAATACATACAGACCTTCGGGAAAACAACAATCCACAAAACATGTCGTTTGGGGAGGTTCAATGGTACATACGTAAGGGAGCAGGGGCGCAATGAATGGCCTGGTCGACCATAACGGATAACTAGGAGAATCAAAGAGGACAAACAGGGTGGGGGTTAATGGATGGAAAAGATCACAGGAAAGCTGGCAACAATAGGCCGAAACTGGGCAGAAAATAACATGAACACTATATAAAGTGAAAGAATTACACATGGGGAAAGTGAAATCTAACATACATTTAAAACACAAAAAGAAATAATAACCATACAGCGAGGTACAGCCTTGGAACTGTCAGTAAAAATACTTGGAGTCGAATCACCCAAGAACTAGAAACAATGATAGTTTGTGAAGAATATATTTTGAAGCTTCGACGACAAAACATATATTTGAGACGTTGGTTATAACGTTGAGCATTCCCGACTAAAGTTTGACGTCACAAACAAAGCGCTTCCTTGGATGCGTCTTTGGTTGCATAATTTTGATTTACAGTAGAAATAAACATGAAAATGTGTATACACGTTATGCTATTTTTTTTTATTTTTTTTTTCATTTAAAAACGGAGATTTTTAAGACTTAATGTACATTTGAGTAAATGGTTTAAGACGCAACGTGATTTTGTTTCTTAGTATTAGAATTGCTATCACAAGAAAAGTAGACGGCCGATTAGTTTTGGTATTCGATGAGACTAGAACAATTTACAGTATATAGAGATCAGAAATCTGATGAAGTGTGGATCCTTCAATGTCGCCTATAATACCAAATACAATTCTTTATTATAAGCCGGTATTGGCATGACATTTAATACCATTAGCTATGAATAGCTATATACCGGCGACATAATGACAAACATTGCAATACCTTACCTCCTCAGTAGCTCAGTTGGTCGAGTGTCCGCTTTGAGTGCAGGAGGTCGTGGATTCGATCCCTGCTCGCGTCATACGTGAACAATGGTACTGGTAGCTCCCTTGCTATGGACTCAGTATATAAAGGGTGGTATCAGGAGATAAATAAGCGCAGGTAAGTATCTGTTAGTGGATACCTTGTTGGTGGCACACGAGCTTTGTAGCTCATGTTACTTGTTGATCATATGCGACGTTAAAGAAAGCTTGTTTATGCTTATCCTTTACTAGGTAAGAACGTGTAGCACAGGGGAGCAACATTCAGAGAACAGGTCATCCTCATACAGATCCCTAGAAATAGTCGTAAAAAAGGGGGAAGCATAAAGTATTAGATCTGTGGAGTGTGCCAATGTCATACCTCCTGTGTTCATATTGTGTTTGCTCTTCGGGATTTTCAGATCATTTTTCAGTCATATACGGCGGCCAGTTGACCTACCCAGTTTTCCTGGAACTACTTTACAACCAGTACTGACGTGCTCTTCCGCAAACAATTGACAACTTCTCCACATGTGGATGACATGACTGTAGTCAATATCACGGAAGAGCACAAACTTCCAAACCCGGGAAGCAAATCCTGATCGGCTGGCTGAAAGTCTAGCGCTCTATCCAGCTGCGATAGCCGGGTAGGCGTGTTCTATTACAGTTCATGGCAACAAGTAGTGTCCCTTCAAGTTCAAGTGAATGAAGTTAAGTTATTTGCAACATCTATGGATTATATGGATATAACTTACACCTGTAACAGCCATGTGTAATAATAAATTTGTGCATGCTTTTATTTATTAAGAATCCTGTTTGGGCTGTTTATCGTCATCCCAGAATCAGTCACAACACCATGATAATACACCAAGGACTAGAAGCAAGTGAGTATAGTGACTTTCAAAGAGTCCATCGAGACCATAAACTTCGAACCAAAATCTCAAAATCACAAAAGTCGAGTTCGGGCTTTGTAGATATAAGGCAATGGTATGTGTATAAAATGTTTGCAACTTCATGTAATTATAATGCAGGAAAATCATAACAAGAGACAATATTGCTATTTTATTTATTAAATAAAAAAGTTTTTCAAATAAATAAAAATATCACAGATCTGACTTTTTGGATAGAATATTCATATAAAATAGATAAATTCAATGAATAATTCTACACAATTTATATATATTACCAATTTTGCAAAAAAGGCTAACAATCAATTTCTTGCCCAAGGTCTTAAGGTCTTAATAGACATACTTATCAATAAAGCAATGTCTTTTTCGCAAGATGTGATGAAGTTTACTATACGTGTACATACAGAATTAAAATAAGGTGCATTTTAACATAAACAAACAACATTTCATCAGAGCAGTTTAGATATCAATGAAAAAACACAGAAAATAAGAAACAGGTAAATGCCATCAATATACTTTGTTTGATTTCTTCATTCAATAGTGTCCAATAAATCAGTAAGATAAATTCAAGTACAAAGACTAATTTTTTTTCTTTAAAAATGTCTCATTTTCCCCAAGAGTCACATAATCACCGCAAAAGTATTCAAACTTGTGTAACGACAAGACTTGGTAAACCATAGCACACAAAATTGAACCAAGATCTTTGAATGTCAATATTTTCCTTGTATTCTAACACTGTTGTCGATGTTTTCTCACTACATTGAGATCTGTCCGTCGTTGATTCATTGTCTTTGTCTTCCTCGTTCTTCTCGTCGGTAACTTCCCCCTCAGCCTCAGCCTCTCCCTGCTCCGATACCGGAATCTTCCTACGATACGGAGTGAACAGAAGGCGAATAGCTTCTCCAGTCGTGAGACCACCCTCTAACATATCTAAAAATATAGAATATATGCAATTTTTGTTAAACCAATTTCGAACCAACCAAGCACAAGACATCAATAAGCGAATGTTTGGACAAATTGGGGGTCCCCTTAGTAAATTTGTAGAGGTAAGGTTATACTTGACAAAGGCACATATTTCATTCAAGTATAGGCGAAGCGCAAATCTTTGAAAATTGAGTCAAATGAATATTCTAAGAAAAGACAGAATATATCTACAGAATATTACCTTTCATATTTGTTTTCAGTTTGTGAGCATTTTCAGCTAGCGTACAATGCCATTGATTTCCTAGATAACATTTAATTCCAGACAAACTAGACAACATGGCCGACTCTACCGGCTTCTCCAAAGGTAGCACTTTGGAACTGAAAGTACAAAACACAAACATGATGAATCACATTGTTTCATTTATATGTAAAACATGATCATTTCTATGTTAAACATGGTCATTTCTATGTAAAACATGGTCATTTCTATGTAAAACATGGTCATTTCTATGTAAAACATGGTCATTTCTATGTTAAACATGGTCATTTCTATGTTAAACATGGTCATTTCTATGTAAAACATGGTCATTTCTATGTTTAACATGGTCATTTCTATGTAAAACATGGTCATTTCTATGTAAAACATGGTCATTTCTATGTAAAACATGGTCATTTCTATGTAAAACATGGTCATTGCTATGTAAAACATGGTCATTTCTATGTAAAACATGGTCATTTCTATGTAAAACATGGTCATTTCTATGTAAAACATGGTCATTTCTATGTAAAACATGGTCATTTCTATGTAAAACATGGTCATTTTTATGTAAAACATGATCATTTCTATGTAAAACATGGTCATTTCTATGTAAAACATGGTCATTTCTATGTTAAACATGGTCATTTCTATGTAGAACATGGTTATTTCTATGTTAAACATGGTCATTTCTATGAAAAGTATAGCGACCACACCTAATGAAGTACCTGTAATAACAAATAAGCCACTTTATTATATAACATACAGTGTAGAGTGGTCATACAACCCAAGTATTATTTTGGATAGTAAACTCATGAAATAACAACTTACATCTGGACGTCACAACAAAACAAACTTGAACATGCCTCGTTTTTATCATTTTTAGAAGACTTGTTTAATAAATTCAATAAAAAATGACCACTCATGTAAGATCCTCTATTTGTATGTTTGTTTAATTTTTGTTTGTACTATTGAAAATTGCTCATCCTCTCTTCTAAATTAGTGTGCATGTGTTTGTTTGTTTTTCTCAAATAATGAATTAAGTATTGAATTAGTGTTGTTCTTTCTGAATTGTTCTGGATTTTATTGTATTGCTATGTTGTGTTTCGATGAATATGTATGTGGTTTTTGTTTGTTTATTTCCCATCTGTTTTGTTCACTATATTCTGGACCTTGACCAGTTTGTTTAAGTAATATTGAGTATGCCATATTTATATTTGTATGACCATGTACAATGTACAAGTCAAATAAACTATTCTATTCTATGTTATACATAACATAATGTTTCATGTTTATCTTCTATGTAATGCTACATTATGTGACACAGTTTTGTCGATTTCTAAATATCTATCTCATAAATGCCTCTTGTTCTATACCCAATTAAGTCATTTATGTATGATGCAAGACAATTTGAGTTATTTTTTTCATACAGACTATCAATATATATGTTTTGTCATGCATGTTCATTTTAATCTAGTTTGAATATAGATAAGCAGTTTTATATCATCATACCTCTTTAGTACATCAATCTTGGACTGTCTTGTGAAACTTTGTGTGGTCTGTGCCAAGTCCAGAGAATATACAAGCATACATTCTGAAAATATATACATTTTCATGTAATCAGGTGTAGTATACTACAAAAACTTCGTTAGGCAAATCATTCTCTCAAAATTGCATTGATGGACATGATTTTGCAACTGAAGTTGCACTAGTCAATACAATGTATGAAGACAAGATATTTTAGGAATTTTCATAATGAAGAAAAAATCCCAATCATCTTATCATTTGCAGTGGTTTCCCTTGGAATTTTTGAAATGGGGGTCGTCCTGGGACTCCCATATCAGCAAATTTGGGAGTCTCTGATAAATTTTGGGATCAGCCATTGTCATCCTGTATCACCGAGACACCTACAAGATGGAAGCAACTGTGACGATACTGGGTGAAAGTAATAACCACAAAGGTGTTTAAATACCGAAAAGTGCCAATTTGCCGAAATTGGCTAATTGGACGCTTTGGGAATCCTGCCGATACCCGATACTCATCTGCTCATAAATACGGGTCCTCGGCCTGAAAATTGCGTCACAGATGCAGAAAAAACACATCCAGGAAATCCCAGATTTTGCGGTCAATATCCTATAATCCTCATTAAGGTATCATTTTCATGAAGTCACTTATAACTTTATAATGTCATGAATGACATCAGAGTATTTAAGGTAAAGTAAAAACATCAGTGGACACAATTAAACATAAAACAATTGAGATCTACTCACCTGGTATGTTGAGTGCGGACATTTTCGATGGTGGTAAGTAGGACAATAAACGCTCCATACCATAGAAGATAAACGCGCTGTTTTCTAAGAAATACACTTCCCATTCACCAACACTGAAACAAATATGATTTCTAATTAAATCCAAATATTTCCCAAAACTACAAATTTCTCTTACATCAGAAGCTCAATTAAGCACATTTCAGTATTTCGTTTTTAAACACTTTTTCCTTAACAAACATTCTGAGTTTCTGTTAAAAATACAACCTTTTTTTGATTGGATTAATATTTACCAGGCTATAATTCAGATGGACAATTACAAAAAATCAAGCAGTTGCCAACAACATAACTGCAAGAAACAGTTACAATTTCCAATAACAATACATTTTAACGATTTTTAGAGTTGTTTTTGTCGTATTTTATAAATTTTGTACAGGTTATGCGATGGAACAGAACAGAACAGATGTTTTATTCAGACTTGTACAAAGACTTTGAAAGTATGTCATCTATTTAACACTATTGATTACCTAGGAGCGTGTTCGTCACCCATAACACCCAGCCAACGTGGTGTAAATTGCTGTTCATATTCTTCAAGTATTTTGTTGAATACTTCAATTGGTTTATTCTCCTCTGCAATACCAAAACAATTAAAATTAATAAGACTATAGTTACATCATTTTGATCAAATCAAAATAGTAGAGCAGTCATTAGTTTAATGTGTTATTATATTCAGTTGAAAATAATCATGTCAATCAAGAAATGTAAATTTATTTACATATCAATTGATCATTCATTAAATCATTCCTTCAATCATTTGTCATTTGTTTGTTCCTTCCATCCTTCCTTCCTTCCATTCTTCCTTCCTTCCTTCCATTCTTCCTTCCTTCCTTCCATTCTTCATTCCTTCCTTCCATTCTTCATTCCTTCCTTCCATCCTTCCTTCCTTCCATTCTTCCTTCCTTCCTTCCATTCTTCCTTCCTTCCTTCCATTCTTCATTCCTTCCTTCCATTCTTCATTCCTTCCTTCATTCCATCATTCCTTCCTTCCTTCATTTCAACATTCATTCCTTCCTTCACTCCTTCATTACATCCTTCCTCCCTTCATTCCCTCCCTCACTCCATCATTCATTCACTTTTTCATTCATTCAACACTATTGTTGCACCATTTTACATTTATAAAACAATGAAAATAATTTACCTGTTTCTGCACAGTCAAGATGGGGATCGACAATAACTGAATACAGTTAAGAAAAATATAAAATACAATAAAACAATAAACTGTTTCATTTTCTATAAAAGGATGACAAACTACCTATACTGTGCAGTGGTTTATAGTATAGAATTAGTTGAAACATACCCGACCTGTACACAATATATCTATATTCACATGATATATCCAGTTAAGTATTATCATCTGAACCTAAAGTGTTTTAATGGGCTTCATCCAGTATTATTGTTACATAGTTTAAAACATTATTAACAAGAACCATTGCCATGTATAACCATTTAAAACAATCTGTTTTAAGCAAATATTACTATCATGAAAATGGAGTGTAACATCATAAGAACCGCTTGTTAAGTATTGAACAATGTGAAGCAAATATAAGGATACATCTGAAGTTCATGGTATCTACAGGGGCGCTCCAAGGATTCAATGGTCTGCTTAATGGTATCTGAAATAAAAAAAGGTTTCTAAAAGTAAATTCTTGTTTTCTTTTATTTGCCAGAGGGCATAAATTAGTCACATAAACAGCGATTGTCATGTACAGACTATATCGGCTGTATGGGCGAAGGGATGTCCCAGACAGAAACCTGGGTCGAAACCAACGACCTTTCAACAGCCAGTTGGATTGCCTCCTCACATACAAATTCTACATCCAGGGTGTGATTTGAGCCCAGTGAGGGCAAGTCAGTGGCAACAACGCCTCACCTGTCAAGCCCCCCCTCCCTCTTGATGTCCAATAGACGTTTTTTTATTCAAATTGAACAGCTAAAGAAATATATTTAGTCTGAACTTAATTTTTTAATGATAGTTTTAGAAAGTATGAGTAATGCCTTGGTCACTTTAAGTTGCTGCATTAGGACTTCCCACTGGCGATAGACCTGTACAGTTCCCTCTCGTCTGCCCAAGGCGCGAAAATTGTGCATGTTCGGCTTTCAGCCATGGGATATACTACACCTGTACAGGTAAGAAAATCTTTAAAAAATGTGTGCGAGCCCACATGACATACCGTGCAATTGTCCATGGGCTCTCAAGATTTTGGTCCTAACGAGGCTTGTAAACTGCCTGCAGCTTCATGAGACCGAGGCATTAGGCATTCATATTCTACTTTGTTTTCAGACAAGTTGGGCACACTTATAAAACATTGCATAAGTTGAATTATCAAACAATATAGAAATAATCATACAATTTTGGCCATTTTCTTGCTAGCATCTCTCATTCCAGGAATTCTGGAGAATGGTTGGTCACCACCTTTAGACTTTGCCTTCTTGGCCGCCGTGTCAGCAGCAGAGTCTGTGAATAGAAACAGAAAACATAGAACTAATAAAACATCTGCAAGAGACACAATGATAAACAGTGGTTCCACAGGGAATTGTAAATATGAAATAATAAGAGGTTATCATAAGGGGCTGGTGTACCTTACGGCGATATTGGAACACTAGCAGAGATATAGGCCAAAGGGCTTTTGATCATAAAACAAGCCAATAGTATACAAGTAAAGTTGAATAATGCATTGGAAAAATTGAACATTTTAGAAATATAATAGAATCTACATGTCTAGATCTATAAGTGTCAAATTGTAGCTTGAAATTCTTAAAAGTCTATCACACAGATTTTGACAAATTTTAAATATGTCTAAATCCTATTAGGCGGATCAGCCATTTGAACGTCGGCCATCTGTTTAATATTTGATTTCCGAACATCTATATGTTTACCAAATATTAGATATTTGGCACACCAGATCACATGATCATTGATATTGGCCTCACGTTGTCCATATACGTTTATGTACAGTGCCAATTTGTTACTATATTTAGTAATGTAAGCAATAATTTATTTAAACGTTCACTCAGTATCAATATTACAGCTAAAAGTCTTTCTCAGCCTAGTGGTACTGGTCTGATATAAAAACTAAAACTTAAGTGTGAAGCATCTTATCCAAGTAAAGATTGGTGTAAAGACTGGTGACTCTATATCAATAATTGAAGGAGCAACTAGTACAAGCCACAAACTTGCCTACATAGAATGCCTTACATTTGTTTAAATATAAAATCATGTTTTGAGGAACACGAAAAATCAGTCAAGGCGTCATCAGGATTCGAAACCCGGGTTAACATGAATTTGTTTCTTAGGAATTTTTCATTAAGTTGTGTGATGATAATTTTTGTAATCCAAATACCAACAAGTCAGATATTGAGCAAACACTGCTGTTATCAAGAAGCAATGTAAGATATTTTCTCGTGCCAGTGACCTTCACCTTCATCTTCATCAGTTATTATCATGATAAGTAATATCAATTTGCAGTACAGATCAATAAAGCTTTCCAATCTATAATTTATTTTTAATTATATTAATTTTGTTAGAACATTCCAGAAGGTTTCAGTCTTTTACAACACATACAAGTGACCTTGACACTCATGACTCAAAATTTGGTACAATTATTGTCAACTAAAACAATAAAGATGACCTTAACCTCTGTTTTACACCAACTTAGAAAAAATCAATTTCACCAGAATATTCTAATTATCATCAAGGTTTCAATATTTTACATAAAAGTGACATTGACCCTAAGGTGACCTTGACCTCATTTTTACACCACATCAGAAAAGTCCGAAAACAACAACAATTCAGTTACTTTTCAGTATCAACAAACAGTCGAAAAGGACATTATGGATTTAAAATGGGGTACAGTTAAAATCCTCTATCAAAAGTAAGTAAATATTTATCCTTACTTGTAGACAATACAAACCCAAAATTAGTGGCAAACACGGGATTAAAACGGAGACTTACAGTCAGCGCTCAATTCACAAAATATCACAGGTAAAGTTTGTTTTATTTAATTCAGCACAGTTGTAAACAAACTGTGAATTGGTCAGCCAATGAAAACATGTTTTACAAAATATTGACCAAGAGAAATAGTGTACACAATAATATTACGCGCAACTAATTTAAATTCACTAGAACCTAGAAAGTGACATGATTCAAACCTAACTATACTTCAATAACACTAAGTGGAATGGTTTACTGACATAACAAACATACATAGTACACTGAAATCAAGCTACATATAAATAACTTATCTGAGACCCCTTTTAATTGATGATTAATCAAAACAATCAATTTTGAGAAAGAAATATTTTTTACCATTTAAGAAGAGGAAAAATAATGTAATGACACTTTAAATTAAAAAAAAGAAATTCAATTTCAAATGAAATTACATCCATATTCTACAAAATAGAGTCGGATCTCGTTCATTCGAATTCATTGGGTCCGAAATTTATTTAAAAAATACATGGTTTCAAATAGCCAATTTAAATTAGACGTGCCTAAGTAAGATACATATAAGTATTTATATCTATTTCAGATTTTATCAAGTATTCGGATAAAAGGATGTCGAATAAATGAGGTTTGACTCTATGACCTTCATCAGCATTGAAGTCGGACATCAGTTAATTTGAATGACAAAAGCAAAAAGTTGGACAAAATGAACTGTTTTGATTAATCACAAAGGTATTTTGAAAACCAACATTTACATTTATTAGGATAACAAAGATACAATGACCATACTTATGCATTGATAAAAAGGGTCTCAGTACATACATTTAGGGGCCTACATCACTAGGTTATATGCAGACTACAAAGCTTGCATGATATACTGACCTTGACTTTCGACTGTAAAGAACAAGATGGAAAATACCGACGTATTGATTATGTATTTTTTAAGGGCAATTATTTGTAATTACAACAAATGACTTCGATTTTCTCATAAATCAAAATACTCTAAACATATTTTACATGCATTTTACACAATATTAGTTAGTCTTCATAATTCAGTTTGAAATTTTCCACCGAGAAACTTGACCCTTACAAATAAAAACATGATAGAATGCTTTTCTAGGTATACTTGCTTATGAAAACCCTGTCTGAAAAAAAATCACCCATAACTGAATCCTTATTTTGTCATTTTATTATGAAGTCAATAATTGACTACACATGCACGCATAAATTCATACAGTGATAAAAATCATTATCCTGATTGTTGATAAGAGAAAGTTTGACCAACACAAGATGTTTTAATCAGATGAAAATGAAAAATGGCAAAATAATGAATACATGAAGCCAAACAATGAAAAGGAAAAAATAGCTCAGATGGAACTGACTAGGAGTCTTATTCATAAACATTATAAGACTCAGACTTTAAAATGTTTAATGTTCTTTTTGCTCCTATGTTGTTACAACTGTATAGATTTAAACAAATAATAATTGGCAGAAGTGTGTTAGTGGGTAACAACAGATATACAGACAAAAATCCATTCATTTAGACTTAATTTAAAGTCTAAGTCTTAGTTATACATGTAGTCTTAAAATGTTTGTGAATAAGACCCCGAGTATATACCAGTTAGATTCCTGTACTGCTTAGCCTCGTTATCATAAGGCCAGTTTTTGTTGTTGTTAGTTTTACCTTCTTTTTTTTAAAAAGGAAAGGGGAAGGAGGAAAAAAACTAAGAAGATCAAATTTGGACAATGATGTGAGAGTGTCAGTGAGTAACTATTTTATCAATTCTTCCAGTACATTCACACTAATGGCATCACCAAGCATTTCCCCAGACTCTGCTTTGACAAATTTGTTAACTCTGTAAACTCTGTTGCAGGTTGCTAGCTCTTTCCATTGAAAATATTAAACCTTACTGTCAAATCGGCATTTTGCTGTTTCAGCAAAGCAAATCCTCTGACTCTGCAAGGTGCTCACATAGAAGTATAAGGCTGGATAAAAAAAATTTTAAAACGGTAAAATTTCGGGCAGAATAAAAATTAAAATAAAACTGACCATACTGAGCATAAGTCTGGTTATGATAAAAGAAGCAAAATCTTTCACCCAATTCCGAGCAAAACAAAAGCCAATGTTTCCAGATGTAGGCAATATACACGAGCTTGGATAAAAAATGCTGAACTCTAGCAATTCAAATAATAAAGGCTAGCTGTGAAAATATGACTCACCTTCAGCAACATCTTGATGGAATCTGTGATAGAATAGTTGTAGGGAGAAATCTCGACTCAGTGACACTATACTTTCCACCTGGAACACTTTCAGGGCCTCTAACGGTAACTCCATGAGGTCCGGGTCTGCTAACAGGATGGCATACTCCTGAGGAGGTGGAGGGGGGTCTTTCGCTTCTCGACCTGGTTTTTCTGTAACACTTGTAGATGGACTTGGAATTGGAGGCCTGCGATGAAATAAATAATTATACCATTGACACTTTCTGAGCTTGCTTAGTTGGCATTCTTCTTATCTCTTGTTGCTTGTATTAGCTTCAAAGATTTTTTGGGGTATCAAACGCTTCATGTTAATTCTGCCTGAACACATTTCTTTGTTCTTTTACTCCATAAAGTCAAACATTAATTAGTATTTATATTCGTATGCCAGGACTCTAGAAATCCACTAGCCTGACATACCTGACTAGTCGTATGCTAATTCTGGCTACCAACAGGTTAATTGCAGTTAGTTCCAGACAAGAATGTTTTTTTAAGCAAACAACATCAGCATTGTTCAGTTGTAAGTCAAAGCTTAGAATCCCACAAACACACATACATGTGATTATTAATTTTAGATTGTGGAGCTATCATTGTGTATGTTTATTTGTTACACAATTGACCAATATTGTCGGCCAACTTGCTTCCTATGTCGGAAAATCCAAATTTTACATTTCCATTAGTTCAGGACTAAGTGTCTTTGAAAAACGTTTCCAGAGCCCTGTATGCTGCTAAAAATGTCAGTTAATGCTTAATTAAAAAGAAATAAATAATTAATTTATGACCACAATACTGACGCCTGCAATGTTGACTAACAGAACAGAATGTTTATTATCAACATAAGCATTAACATCCCATCATTGTTATTTATGTACAGAGATGAAAAGACCACTCAAACCCCTCAGATAATATATAAATACATAGTTGACGACTTACACTAAAACTCCATCAAATTGTGTTGTTATTGGCTTCAGGTACATTTCAATGGCCATGACAAGGTCACGGAATTCGTCCTGTAGCTGCCGTTCCTCGTGCTCGCTCTCGTTGACAATATTCTGAAACAGCGCAAGCAATTTGAATTATACATTGGAAACTTTGACTCTTCAAAATACATGTATATACAGTTTTCAGGTCGTAAACTCACTTCATTGCAAAAAGTAGTGACACTGTTCATTCTCCATGATTAGACCTCCGTGCTTCATGCGGTGAAAACAATATTTGAGTTTATGCCTCAGATTTGAAAAAAGTAGGGTTGGCAGGGCTCCCTATAAGAAAAATTAGGGAGCAAGTAAAAATATTAGGGAGCAAGTAAAAAATTAGGGAGCAAGTAAAAAAATTAGGGAGCAAGTAAAAAATTAGGGAGCAAGTAAAAAATTAGGGAGCAAGTAAAAAATTAGGGAGCAAGTGAAAAATTAGGGAGCAAGTAAAAAATTAGGGAGCAAGTAAAAAAGCAGGAAATGTAGGAATTGTAGGAGTTTTTATCATGTAACATTCATACATAAAACATGTGTTATATTCTCTTTCAGCTTGATTTATAACTGAGACTATTACCGGATTTACACCATAAATGACATCACTGATGCCTCAAACCACCCACGTATTATTCTGATTCTGATAATTCACTAGTGAAAGTTAAAATTGCGCGACATCACCATGGCCTTATAATGATAGCAACTCATATAAAAAACAGTTACAACTAACATGAATTGAAAAAAAAAATATCCCTCTATTTCATATTTTTGAAAAATGTAGTAGCTGAAATCTGAACACTAGGCTCTATGAGAGTAAATGCTACTAAAACATCAATTTCAACAGTTTCAAAAAGTTTGACATTCCTTTTTTCTATTTTCAGTGAGTAAATATACGACTGCTTATCTCTTCATATAACTTGTATTGAAAATTCCCGATATGTTTCAGGTTAAAGAACAGTTTCAATGTTTGCAGTAACATCAAAAATATTAAAATGTACATTTTTGGAACAATGAGATTGTAAACTTTCCAATGATATGTTGTTTTAGAAAATGGAACAAGAAACAATGTCAGACGGAAAACAGCGTTTTATGTAAATTGTTATCATAGAACATTGACTTTACTCGCAATATAAGTAAAGTAACTCTTTGTTTCACTCGACACGCTTCTGATATTTATGTTGTACAGTTTTGAAACTGTTAACATGCGCATATCGAAATTTTCAAACAATACCTTAGGATTCTGAGTTTTCATGCTATCATCAAGATTCTCTAACATTTTACGCCTCATAGCCGCCTGTGAACGTTGATATTCTTGTTTAACCAGGAGCTGCTGAACGTTCTGTCTGTGGTCCCGACATCTAGCCAACAAATCTTCAAGTTCTGCTCGGCTGGTTTCCATTCCAAATATCTTGGCACGATTTGGAGCTGTATACGAAAAAATACAAGATAATTGTTTCATGGTACATTTAAAGTGACTTTATAATGAATGACTAAATTACTACACATATATGCAAGGTTACTAAGCAACTTTGCACAAAATCTTAATATTTTGGATGCTCAACCATAAAATGAATCAAGTCACATGTGCTCTTAATAATTCAAATTTGAAATTGTGAATTATATTTTTCTAATGAACTAATGAAACAGCATTGGTATCATGATCTACAAAATGTCTTTATCAAGAGCAAATAAATAAATATTTAACAATCAAAGTTTAAAACTAGATGAGTCCATAGGACAAAGATGCCCCGTTGTGGGCTATAAGTAAAAAAAGGGCCATAACTCCTTATAGAATTGGTGGATTGTAAATGCAATCAAACTTGACCTGTATTTTATTATCCCATGCTTATGTGTCAAATACAAATTGAAATTATCCATCCTTAATTGAGTTATATATCAGAAAACAATATTTTGCGCTAAAAGATGCACAGACAGAAAGGTGTAACACTTAATAAACCCTTCATTGAATGAGGGGCCATTAAAACAGTTTGTCAGTAATCACCATTAGCTGAGGCCAAACTCCAACACATCACTTCAGTTTATTCAAGTTAGTTTCAAATATTATAAATAAATAAGAACCAAGATATAATAATGTACCTGCAATTCCCTGTTTTGGATTACCCTTCTTGTCACCAGCCCCACCACTGGCCCCTGTACCTTTTGGTTTATCCAACACGGCACCATACAGGAAATTCCTATCATAAAAAGTAGTAATGGGTAAAAAATTATAAACATGCACATTTCTTTTATTTTTAAATCATTTATTGCAATAAAATCATATGTACAATACAGAATATTTTGTCATATCAACAAAATATAACGATTTTTACAAATTCAGAAATATAATTTTTCGTACCATGAAGTATTTAAGAAGATAGAGGTGAGATGTTTCAAGTAATAACATCAAATATTTTTATCTACTACGAAACGATAATAATAAGACCAGCTCGAAATTAAGAACACAATTTTCAAGTAAATTTTCACTGTTTAGCTCTTTATGCAACCTCAATATCAAGACCATCTCAATAAGAAGACCAGTTTTCAAGGATCTCAATGGTGGTCTTATTATTGAGGTTTACTGTACTCTATCTTTGGAACAAAGTTTGACGATTTGAAAACAAGTCACTTACTTGTCAGGGGAATGTTGTAATATGATAAAGTTGAAGTTGGAAGGTAGTTCTTTCAGTATTTCAAAATGATTGGTCATAATGTCCATCTTCTTCCATGCCTGAAACAAGTCACAGCAGCTGAATCATAAATCTTTTACTATAATGTTTCAACTAGCTGTTGCAATTAATGTGAAAACATGACGTCACAATGTGAAAACATGACGTCATCTTTATTGGGTTTTTCTCAGAAACAAGATTCAGTGCATTTGGGCCAAACATTTCTGAGATTGTCACATATATGTTATGAGTAGCCTTGGTACCGAGGAATTCCATTCTTGGATCCAATAAACAATTATGAAGACATATGGCGACAGTGTTTACACTTGAAGCGGACTTGGGTGGCAGACTTGGTTGGTTGCCACCAAACTAAGTTGTTTTTACATGTAGTCCAAGTACATGTAATACCTGTATATTACAGAATCAGAGTGAATGGGGTACAGTAGCCCTTTTTATCCCGTTAAAACATTACCTGCCAGTCTTTTTCTAAGGCAGATTGTACAGTGGTCATAACGGAACTACAACTTGAGTTATATCGAACATCTTTCTCCATCAAGTTGTCACGTTGTCTGAGTAGTGCCGCAAGCTTCGACTGTATCGGGTCAAGTTGAGACCGATGAAGTAACTCATTCAGTTGTACGGAGACGTTACAACTCTGGTATAAAGCCAGGAACTGTGTGCTGATCACCGGATCATACTGTCCGAAGCATTCTACGAGCTCCAATGCTGAGGTAGCAGCGATATCCTGTTGAAGAAAAGTTAAATTGAAATATATTTAACTCAATTAAAAATGCAACTATTTTGATAAGGCCTAAAAAATTATGTTTGTTTCTGGCCTCATGCCCCAAAAAATAGGGTTGGAGTAAGGTTGGATTTTTTTTTGGAGATTTTTTCTTTTTTTCGAACGAGGCAAATTAAACATAGATTTAAATGAATGTATGTCAAAAGACAAATTCAATTTTCCTTTTAACATGGAAAATGTCTAATCAAGGTGAATATAATGCTCTATAGTTGGAATAATCTTAAAGAGTCTAATAACTGGACAGAAATATGAACCTAAAGAAAAATTCATACAAAGAAATTTTAGCAAAAAGAAAAAAAATGTTAACTCGAGAAAAAATGTTCTAGGGTCACGGCAAAATAGGGTAGGTTTTTGGAAAGAAAACATGTCTCCACCCACTTGCCCCAAAAGGGTCATAAGGCACATAAATAATGTGACTCAAAAATGCTGAAAATATGTGCAAATAGGCTTGGTACCAGTAACTCTTGAAATTCAACAACTGGTTTAGGAGAACAAGTGCAGACAAACTTTGTGCCATCCATAGAGATAAACATCAATATGTCTCCCCACCCCACTATGTGGGGGCAAAGACATAAAAACAATATGTAAAACAGATCACTTTAGTCAAACTGTTTCTGATATAATCATGGTGTTAATCACACAGAGTAGGAAACAAAACTGTAAAGATTGTTGTGTAAAATTCTCATCATATTGGTTATACAGAATAAATAACATACTGGATATTTCTTGTTTAGACCCAGAATCAATGACTGTATCAGACATTCAGTAGCTTGTATCAAGTAGTGCTGGGATGAACTGTCTGAACTCTGAAAAATAGAACCAAAATAGTTTCCAGTTTCAAATTTACATTAACAAATACATAGTATATATATATACAGTGGACTTTCTTTGTCTAGAACTCGGTTGCATTGAACATTCTTGATGTCTTGAACTGATTAGAAATTCCCAGTAAAAATGTTGTTTGGCTACTGTTGGTTTGAACTGCCCAGACTCGACTCCTTGAACCAATGTTACGGCCATTTCAACATAAAATGTTCTATAATGCACACTTGGATGTCGAACAATACCTTTTCTCATCACATAATTGGCCTAGCTCAATAGTGCTCATCAGTGACACGGTGCGTGTAATGTTGACACGTTTGTGAAAATTGCACTACAAACTACAGTTGTTTGTCAACAGATAATTAGCAGTAACGTTGTACATGTAATTCAACAGAAAATGATTTATTTTAGGAAGAGCATTTCATACCTTCATATCTCGTATTTGTTTGGCGTACTTCAGGAAGTGACGTGAGTGTATATCTAATTCTTCTTCCCCTTCATGTTCACCTTCTTCTGGAATGTCCGCTAACTTGGCCAATTCCTTCGAAAAACAACAGAAGAGAATTTCAAGTTTCTGTGACATTAACACTTTTCAGTCCCCTATCTCCCAAAGCATCTCAAATAGAAATTTTGTCCCAATATTGAGATTTTGCTCAAATCAGAGTCTGAGTTTAAGACAAATCTCATTTGTGATCGCTTGAAAATTTTGGAAATATTCATCCGAAATAAATATCAGGTCCCAATGTATCTTATGCATGTCGAATAGAAATGGCCTATTTGAAACCATGTATTATTTGAAATAAAATTTCAGACCTGATGAATTCGAATGAACAAGGTTCAACTGTATATCAACAACAAATATTGTCTAAATATTTGTTCACAGCGTTACAAACATCAAGAACACAACAATCCTGAGTGATACAAAGCACAATGAACACAGTACATGTATACTGGAGTTCTCTCCCTGCATTAAGAAGACCAAGGTTTGAAATCAGTAGTGGTCTTATTACCCGGATTGTGCAGTACACTGTAATGACAACATTAAAGAATATCGAGCAAATAATAATCAAAGCAAATTACCATTTCTGTAACCACCCAATGTGTAGGGGCATCACAACTCTGATGATGGGACAGGGCCCTCAGACACTGGCCTATACCAACCAAACACTGTAAGAAAATAAAATAAACATTCAATCATATAATTATTCATTTAACAACTAGATTGTACTCAATTTTTCCCTTTAAATACCGATCTACTGGTCTTAATATTGAGGTTGAACAAAGAGCGGAACAGTCAAAATGGTCTTGAAAAATGTGGTCGTAATATTGAGGTGGTCTCATTATTGAGGAGGTCAGTAAGTGAGGTTTTACTGTATATAACATATGCAAAGTAATCATTCTGAGAGTATGGCATTGTATGCCTTCATACAGACATACTCAAAAAACTGCTTTATAACTTTTATTAAAAGTTCCCTGGAACTGCAAAATAGGAGACCAATACTGGGATTTTCTATGCTAGCGCGGCACATAGGTCAGGATAGAGTATACCTGTGCCAGACTCGTTTATTTGCGGTTTTTGGAAACACATGTAAGCAAAGCCATAAGGCAGTGTTGCAGTGTAGATCTGTTCTAAGTCATTTACCACCATTTTCTACAACTAAGTATATTTTGGCAAAAAATCTGGACTACATACCTAAAACAAGTAGGGCTATTTTTTCATTTTTTATTTCCTCAAAATTTGAATCAATATTTCTTACAGAATCAGTCCTTGATAACATTAAAATTTGAAGGGAAGCATAAACAATAGGAGACAGGCGTTGGTGGTAAGTGGACATTTGCAGAATAATGGGCTCAAAAGAAAGCTTTTAATGCAAAAGTTTTGACGACAAATAGTTTTGTAATATCTCTGTGGCAACATATTTGTTGTTTTATTGGTTGGAATATATTCAGAATGACATAATCCAAGAAATTGAACAAATAAATAGAATTCCAGTTTCATTTGGCATAGATAAAGCCAGAATCCTGAGGGTCTACATTTTTTTTTCAAAATTCTAGGAATCATAGGGTCAACTTCAGGGTCGAATGGAACCCTGCAAATAATTACCTTTGCCTTCATCCTGGGTATGGAAGCTGCCATATTATGGGCATCTAGATATCTCATCAGCGCCTCTTCTAACACCACTCTAGGATGTGAGAAAATACAATATATAAACTTGTATCCATAAAACATAAATATGTGATACAATCAATAGTCACAAAGAAGTGAAATATTTAAATTTACATTGAACAATTCTTCTTGAGCCTACCATCTGTGAGATTCAATGTATAACGCCAAAAACAATAATATGACCACCTTTGGGACCGTTGAAAACTGATCTTATTGTGCAGTAAAAACAGACCAACTGTGTCTCCAGTATACCCCATCAAACTTGGTATAAGTAAAATATGTATAATAAAATGTATAATAAAACTTGGGTGTTATTACTAATAAAAATACAATCTTAATTAGTTAATCCTGCACAATTCATAATATTAGAAGACGTCAAAAATCGAAGGCTATCATTAATAGATAACTAAGATGATTAAGTCTAAAATAAGCGTGATCTTACTTCACAGTATCAACCCAGTCTTTCTCCATATGTGTGTAAACTGGAGTAGCACGGATAAAATCTTCAACCATCTACAATATAAAACATACCAAAGATAAGCACAGATACAATAAATGATAAATTGCATATCAGAGCAATCAGGTCTATAAGTTTACATGACATCGGAAAATGGTTTTTGTTTCATCTACATTTATTGATAATTTAAAATGATGACATATCTAGGGGTTACAGTAAAACCGTTCTATCTGAATAAAAATACAGTAGTAGATGGACTTCATGTGGTTTTCAACACTCAACATTTAAAGTCCTGACAATGAAAGTAACAGTATCATAAAATACTAGGGATGTCAACGAATGGCAACTTTGGTATTCAAATATTCGGTTATCCTTATAAAAGAATATTCGAATATTTTTTTTTTCCTAAAATTTGTTCAGTTATAAAACTTGAAAACCAACCTTTAAAACTCACAACTATTTGAAATATGAACATTTTATTGAGTAAACATATAATCTGTGGATCCCCTTGTTTCAGTCTGAATATGGCTGTGATTTATGAAACATTACTGTCAGAGATACACTTTAATGATTAAAAAAGCCTCCATTTCATTATACATAAATACTTTTAGAATAGACTAGATGTGTCTATAGGACACTGATCCCCAAGCTATGGACCTTTCAATTGTTATTAATTGGATACCAATGTTTTAAGTCAAAGGGCCAAATCTACTCCAAAGTTGGTGGATTGTTACCGAAATCAAACTTGACCTGTATTTTACTATCCTATGCTTATGTGTCCATTATGAATTGAATCCATTCATCCTTTCAAAAGTTATTGATCGGAAACCAACCTTTTGCACTGATGGACAGGGGCCCCTTTGCCATTCTTCAAATGCATTAAAGTCTGTTACCTTTAGTACAGATCCCTTCCTTTGATCGTCAAGCTGTCCGGCTTTTATTTCTTTAGCATGGACCCTAAATATTTCCAACATAAGTTCGGCACATGCTATTTTAATATCGGCCGCCTCTCGCTGTACCGGCAATGACAAATTACGGATCTGAAACACGATAAAAGTTTGAAGCCTGTAATTCAGGAAATTCTTTCATTTAAAACAATATCCATATTGTGCTAGACCTAAACTGAGATAAGGTGTTAGTCTGAGGTTTTAAACTGAAGCTCGGAGACCAGTCTCAAAACTCAAGCCTTTTGATTGGTTGGTTCTAATCACAGTCTAAAAATTGACCAATCACAAGGCAGCATTCTAAGAACCGGTCGAATAACATTAGGCAGTGATACTTCTAGTCATAGAATAAGAAATCAGTTAAACAATTACCGAATATACATGATAGATGCTTGCTAGTCAAGTTATCAATGAAAGAAAAACTTTCAAAATTACAGAAACTGTAGAGAAATAAGCAATGCTTTGAAGTAGTTCTTACCTCTTGAATGGAATACAGGGATTGGATATCACATAAGACTTCATCAGCAGTACTCACTGCATCTTTCAGTACAATCATTCCCTGTGGATGATAAAATGATTTGATACAAAACTATAGGATAAACAGGTCTTACATCCATTAAATCCATACTACTCAAAAAGTCTCTGAACTCAACAGTCTGAACCACAAGTGTAGGATTACCACACAGGAGATTGTCAGGAGTTCACTAACATTCTATAGTATATTTAGACCACGCTCAGTGCAATCCATCCAATCAGCCACCTCTACTTCACCGTATATATAGTATATATAACGTTCACGAAGTTCACATTGTTTATGGCATTGTCTTTACGATACACACTCACTGGCTAAAGTTCGTTCATATAGAGGATCTTATATGAATGGTCATTACTTATTGAATTTATTAAACAAGTCTTCTAAAAACGATAAAACCGAGGTTTAGCCGAGTCCATTTCCACTGTTTTGCTCTTTATTCAACCTCAATATTAAGACCATCTCAATATTATGACCAGTTTTCGAGGGTCCAACGGGTGGTCTTATTATTTAGGTTTTACTGTACATCTAAATAAATTTACTATGTTTATAGCAAGGCATTGAAACTCATCAATACAGTTAACATTAAAAAAATGTGTGGCCCTTTAACAGGGGAAATCTCCTCCAAGACCCTCCCCAACACCCTCTTCCCAGACCCTCCCTCACACCCCCTTCCTAGAAAACCACTCACAGACCTCCACAATCACTTCCCACAAATCCACTCCCAGAACTCTGAGACTCGCCCTGCAACCCCTGCCCAGAAATCCCCTGCCAGACCCTCCCCCATAACCCCTTCCCAGAAATCCCTGCAAGACCCTCCCCCACTACCCCTTCCCAGAAATCCCCTGCAAGACCTCCCCCACACCCCCTTACCAGAAATCCCCTGCAACACCCTCCCCCACAACCCCTTCCCAGAAATCCCTGCAAGACCCTCCCCCACTACCCCTTCCCAGAAATCCCATGCAAGACCTCCCCCACTACCCCTTCCCAGAAATCCCCTGCAAGACCCTCCCCCACTACCCCTTCCCAGAAATTCCCTGCCAGACCCTCCCCCACAACCCCTTCCTAGAATTCAGGAGACAACCCCCGGAAAGTATTTGTATACCTGTATGTAGTATGTATGTCTTATCTCTGCTTCCAGACTATATTCAGCCATTTGTTTCAAGATGTCTGCATGCTCTTTCATCAAGGGTAGCGATTCTCTTTTATAACCCATCCTCACCAGACATGAGATTGCCTCATCAAATTTCTACAGGTTGAATCAAAATATTCATTAAACATACACTAGGTACCAATATTCATCATCGTATCAATCAAAAATACTAGCTTGGTACATGCTAACAATCTGACAACTTTTACAAGAAGATGCAATGTTTAACAAAATCAATGCGGTGTCCATATGACACTGATGCACACGCTATGGGTGTCGTAAAAAGGCCATAAGTCCTCCCTAAATTGGCGGATTGGAACCAATATCAAACCATTATAAATTGAATCCATCCACCCTTGCTCGCCCCTATGGGTTATCCCGGTGGCGAGGGTAAACAAACTCAACTCCACATTTCAAAAGTAATTGATCAGAAATAAAAAAAATCACCAAGACGGAGGACGGACAGGGGTAACACTTTAGAAAAATGGCAGGGACAGAAAAAGATAAGTACTGGTAGTTGAAAACAAATATTTCCACAAAGATCCAATGTCGAATCAAAGAAACAGAAAATTGATACAATAAATAGGCAACCATACCTCACAAATTTCATGAACCCTCTTCATCACAATTGGATTGTTGATGTCCTGATAATCATCTCTAATAATAGCCCACTGTGTTCCTGCCAATCTGAAAATATAACATATAGAGGTTATTTCTTTCCGAGGTAAGGTATAACTCAAATACAAACACTCCCCTGCTCAGTAGATACTTCCCACATCAATAATATTTACTTCCCTTGTTCTGAATTGTCGGCAATATTGATAGGCAAATTTCCTTAAAGATTATAGGGAATATAATGTTAACAATGATAAAGTAAGCAGATATAAACAAAACAACTATTTATTATGCTCATGTGGGCAGTTGGCTCAATTAGTTGAAGAACCTTTTCTTCAAGTGCATTGAAAATGTGACAGGTAACGTCACCATGTACTGACAGTAAAAAATATTTGCCCCATATGGCAATATGAAAACGAAGAAACCTATTGTATGGAGTATATATCGTTTCCTACTTGCAAAAAGTGACATCACATGTTGCGTTTTCTTGAAATGACATTCTCTTACAGAAGAGGTAGTAAATCCCACCGCAGTGCTCATATTCAAAAGTTAACTATGTTTCACAGAGACAGCTGGGCAACTAGACATATAACAATTTATTCCCTAAGAGTTGAAAACAGTAACTTACTTGGCTTCAATCATGGATATAATGAAAGCTAACACACTAGATCTATTGGGTCGTTCATCCTGTATTCTCATGAATTCATTCAATGCCTTCACTAACACACCTCGAGCCTGAAAAAATACAATAGTATCACAAGGGCATATAAGATTGCACACTAAATTTAAAAACATTAAAAACCGCTGGGGTTGTCAAGAGTTCTCTTCCTTTATCCCTTCCATCTGTGCCTAGTACTATATACTTAGTGCGATTTAATAACTGTAAATGCATGAAAATATTACCTGGAACAATGCATTTCAATATAGGTGTATTGAAATGTTCGTGTTTGTCCGTAAGCTTGACAGAGAAAAAGCCGCGGTTTTGTTTTTATAGAAAAGTAAACCAAACAGCAGATATTGCTTTATGCAAGAGAGTATTCCTTTACCTAGATTGACATGGATAGGTCCACAAAGTTCAAACAACTGTTCATGGTCAATCTAACAGTATTATACATATACTATAGAAGGGATAAAGGGATAGAACTCATGACAATCTCCTGCAATAAAAACCCAACCATAAGTTTGTAATTATTTCACCTGAAGTTCACATCGGTTGTGTCACATAGAAGTAGTTTCATAATTATTTCATCCACATTTCGGCACAGACCTGGTAACAATGACGTTTATAGATCTTTCCAAGTCCTATACAATGTTTTATGCTTTAAAATCTTGCATGTTGCAAAGTATATTTACAGTCTAGATCAAGTGTACACGCCAGATGGCCACAGATACCCCCTGCCAGAATCTAACACGGCCACAGATACCCCCTGCCAGAATCTAACATGGCCACAGATACCCCCTGCCAGAATCTAACATGGCCACAGATACCCCCTGCCAGAATCTAACACGGCCACAGATACCCCCTGCCAGAATCTAACAAATTTGTGTGAATAGAAGTACTTACAACCCGCTTTGCATTTCTATTCTCATAATCTTGTAATGTGGCATTCACCATCAACATAGTAGTATCATACCAGAACATCTCATCTCCGTAGTACAATGCCTGTAAACATATATGATAAATAAAATATACAACAGACAGGTACATATTCCCTGATAGTATGTTCATATCTAAACAATATTATGCAAAATCTTTTCGATTGGTATCATGTTGCGATTGTTTTAGCCAATGTAGCAACAACACAGGTCAGATATATCCCTAAAAGGACAGTCCTGATATAGTTGTGTGTCCTACATGTTGCAACTCCTCTCCTATTGTATCAACAATTATATTGTTTGCTTGTATTTTCGCAGTACTAACAAAATAACGTAACGGAAGAAAAACTGAATTTGATTTACTTTTGTGTTCAGTTTATTCTTTCAAATATTTTACAACTAATTAATAATGACAATATAATTTATTTTATCGTATTTTTCCTATTATGCCAAATATTGTATGTTTTGTTGTCAAAATACCGCATAACCGGAAGTAACATGAAAATAGCAGCAAACACTATACATCATTTCAATGTTTTTTCGGTAGATTAAAAGTTACTGTTAGGCCACAAACAGACTTCCACTTGCACCACTTACCTGAGCTTTCTTGCAGAAATTGATAGCTTGGCCGTACTGAGCTTCCTCCACTGATAACCTACCAAGCAGGTAAAGTGCACGAGCTTGTAGAGGCTGGTCATCAAATGACACGCCAGCAGAATGAGCTTCTGTGAGGAATTCTCGTGCAGTTTGGTAATGTCCCTGTAAACAATAATTTAGCTAAATAATAAGGAAAAAGAATGTTTTAAGGCTTAATAAAAATGTGTTTGTGTCAGGTTTCATGGCCCCAAAAAAACAGGGTAGGTAGGTCAGATATATTGTTGTTGAGATTTCTATATTTTCAAGCAAAGCAAACTAAACATAGATTTTAATGCATATAATTTCAAAGACAAATCCTCCTTCTCTTTTAACATGTACAATGTATTATCAAGGTGAATATAATGCTCTATAGCTTGAATACTCATAAAGCGTCTCATAACTGGACAGAAATATTAACCTAAATAAAAATTCATTAAAAGAAATTTAAACCAAAAAGAAAAAAAACGTTAACATGTGAAAAAATGTACTAGGGTAAGGGCAAAAAATAGGGTAGGCCTATTTTTTTACGCCTAAGCATCACTGTGTAATTTCAATTGTACATTACACTGTTGCCATCCTAAAGGATTCATGCTGATGGTAGATAAAAAAATTGACTTGTCATGTTACAATTATGTTGATTAAACACATTGTACAGGTATATGGATACAAAAATGAAGACTTATCCATAAAACGGCAACTACCTTGATATAATTTACAAATACAGTAAATTGTTACACAGTCTAAGAAAATATATCTTTTACTTCTATTTTTTACCATAGCTAAAATACAATCCAATTCAAGAGCCATAACTCTGTATTGCTTACCTGTCTGATAAGTATTTCAGCAGTGTCTGTCCATACATCCCTGAATTGTACAGCACCCAAAACTTTACCAAGATGGGAATGCACTTTGTCTTCACTCTGAAAGTATGAAAAAAACATAGGACCTAATGACATTTTTTTAAACATCTACAATAAACTTGCCTACTGCCATGTTGACCTTTGATCAAACAATGTTTTCTTAAACATGAACAGGCAACATTCAAGTTTCATCAAGGTGTATATTTGCGCCACATAATTCAAAGGACCTTTCATGAGAGCAAAAATACACTGAAATATTTCAGAATTATTTCTTATCACAATTGAATTGAGAACATTTCAACGTAAAAATGGGATTTGAGCCTAGACCCCGATCTCAAGTTTTGTAACTTAAGACCTAGGCAAAAACAACAGGTCTTTCCAGCAAGAAAGTACAAGCTCTAAGTTGAAAATCTCCTGAAGTTGCTGACTTAAAATCACTTGACCCTCCACAATGCAGGTTCGAATCCCATCTGGAATATAGATACTTTGAGGGAGGAAGCCATCCAACAGGTTTATGGGAGGTCGATGGCTCTACCAAGGTGACCACACCGTGTCTTCCTCCACCCTAATAGCTGAAATAGTCAAAACATGACCCAGGCTGTATTATGTGACTTAAAGGGCCATTATAAAAGCACTTACCTTATCTGAATTTGTTGTTTCAGGTTTTTTCGAGAGAAGACTACGCGTAGACTGTTTGCTCTCGGTAGCCAGTTTAGCAATCGTCTCTCGTACCCTCGTCTCCTCTTTGATCACCTGTGCTTTCTTCTCTTTCCAGAATGCAATCTCTTCACGTGATCTGAAGTTTTTTACAAATTTATTTTAACTTTAGCTCAGTACATGTATACATGAAGGCATGAGTATGAAAATCTTACAGTAGGTAGTAATGAATACAATAAGGCATATACTATATAATATCAGTGACATACAAGTAAAAGTGAAAACTGATAATTACTGTCAATGCAAATTCCAATACACACTTCATTCAAAAGAATATACAATAGTTTTAATAATACTCGAACTGTTTTGCTAATTAGCATGGTAGTTTTAATTAGATAACTGTTCTAAGTACGTACTTAGCTTGATCAATTTCGCTTATATCCACAGGTCCACAACTCTTCTCATGGAAGCCATATCCATTTGTCATATTCAGTTCCAGACATACTTCAAGTGCACGAGTATGCACGAGGAACTTGAGCGAGTTATTCTGTAGCAGATCTCGTGCCAATAAATCTTCGAAAGCAAGAACGGGTAGAGCCAGGTGGTTGTAGCCGATCTCTCTCAGTTGTTCAATCATGGAATCAAGGTAGTGAAGGGTTAACATCTAGAAATGTACATAGAGAAAATTATACAACATCGGTCTGTCACCTTGAATAAAGTTTAAACTTGCCTTAAAAGGTAGAAAGTCTTATTTTGTTATAAAAATATGCCGTGTGATAATTTAAACAGCATGTTAATGCTTTTACACAGACATACTCAAAAATACTTTTCTTAAAAGTTTTCAGGAACTGCCAAACACAAGTCTGACAAGTATCTCATTTCAATTTTTGACTAATTTAAAGCTTTCATGACTAGATAATAATATTCTTTTGACTTTGTAGTCAGAAACTTTCAAACAGACAGCTTGAACAAAATTATTGTAAAAACCAGTATGTTTATTTCAGATCGTGGTGCAATACAGTTTGGCTGCATATTGCAATATACAGATATACATGTGTATCATGACACCACTGTCTACTAAGGCAAGATCTCAGATGTGGCCTTAAAAACAGGTTTGTCTGTTCATACTGGCAATGAATAAACAAGCCAAAAATACTGGTACACTGATCAATGTTAGATTGAAATACTTACAGGTTTCAGTATGGTATGTTTGTTGATTCCACTTTCTGACATAAATTCATGCTTAAATGCCTCAATAACCTGGAATTAGATGATTGACTTTTGTTTTTACATGTAGTTTAAAAATAAATAAATAAAATGTGCCTTCTGTTATCGTTAATCAAGTTCATAGATCATATACATTTAAAACATTGATTCTAAAACAAAATTGGCTGAATTAAGCTTCTTGCATCATAACATAAAACCTTACAAAAATATTAGTTTAGTAAAACAAAAAGTGTATTGCATAAGAATCCGGGAGCATGACTACACCCCTTTTCCTAAAACAATATGCAAATTTTGGTCTTCTCTAAAACAATATGCAAATTTTGGTCTTCTTCTAAAACAATATGCACATTTTGGTCTTCTCCTAAAACAAAATAAAATTTTGGTCTTCTCCTAAAACAATATGCAAATTTTGGTCTTCTCCTAAAACAATATGCAAATTTTGGTCTTCTCCTAAAACAATATGCACATTTTGGTCTTCTCCTAAAACAATATGCAAATTTTGGTCTTCTCCTAAAACAATATGCACATTTTGGTCTTCTCCTAAAACAATATGCACATTTTGGTCTTCTCCTAAAACAATATGCACATTTTTCGGTCTTCTCCTAAAACAATATGCAAATTTTTCGGTCTTCTCCTAAAACAATATGCACATTTTGGTCTTCTCCTAAAACAATATGCAAATTTTGGTCTTCTCCTAAAACAATATGCAAATTTTTCTGTCTTCTCCTAAAACAATATGAAAGTTTGGTCTTCTCCTAAAACAATATGCAAATTTTGGTCTTCTCCTAAAACAATATGCACATTTTGGTCATACACTGCAACTCCGATATACCGCGGTCGGATATAGCGCGATATCCATTATAACGCGATGTCGTCGTGGCTCCCGATGATTTTTAAGAAAAATCCTAAAATTTGTCAAAAAAGGAAGAAAAATTGATCAAAATCGTATTTTTTCGCGATTTGCTGTCTGCTCTTTCGCGAAATCACGTGCTGTTACGTTTACAAGTTTATTTTACTAAGCGATCGCAAATCAACAAGATTATTTAAACTGAATATACACACCATAAGAGATATATGTCCAATTATGATAACCATCAATATTTACACAAATGTCACCTTCTAATGTTTTTCAACACATTTCATAAACATCAACGTAATTTGACCTTGGATTGTGCTGAATCTATGAAGTAACGGGAGTAGCTGATGTTGAGTCTAACACGCCCACGTTCAATTATTCTCCTTACCTTGACCAATTAGATGATCGCGAACCGTCGAGATTTCTTTTAATTGAATGAATGACAGTAGGGGATGTCAATCATGGAACAAAGCAGTGTTAATCCTCAATAAACTAAATGGTATCCCCGGATGCGCTAATTACGATTAATACAGCACTTGTTGTTCACACATATCTACTAGATGTGTCGGTCGACTATTTCTCAATCTGTCACAAAAAGTAGTTAAGTCAAGGCAAAAGCGGACAACTCGGCACGGAATGTTTGCAGACTACAAAGGCGCCGCGTCTTGACTTGTTAGTCGGCCCAATGTTTGATGAGACGCACGTGGAAAATGTTCTACTCGCAGACTTCAAAGGCGCCGCGTCGTCTTCTAGTTTCAGAGGTCGACCAACGTGGGTGGTGATTTTGTCAAATGCACATTTTGATTGACATGAAAAGCTTTATGAGACGTATGTAATATAAATACGACTAGGCGTGGTGCAAAAACTGAAGGCCATCGCATTTTTCACGCGTGATTGTTGGTCGAATCAACATTTATACGTGATGGATTATTCTTTTGTTCTGGTGAATAACGGATAAATATCGATAGGTACGAAAATACAATTAGATATAATTATTGAATTAATTCTCACTCTAAATCTGCAATGTTCACATGTATTTTGCGAGAGTGTCACAGGGGGTAATTTTCACGGGTAACAAATTATACAAACACCGCCAAAATATCGCGGTTCCGAAAGAGAAATGATCATATTTTAGCTTTGTTTTAAATAATTAATGAGTTTTGTTTTGAAATAGTTTCAAATAATAACCCATAAATACATTTTATATATTATCCTCTACCTATTTATTAAAACAAATACGAAATATATGAAAACATAGTACGCACAACGCTATATTGTGTGGGTGGGGTAAGTTGGTATTCTGTCTCTATACCGTGGTCGGATATAACGCGATCGCAAGTCATTGGACCCCACCGATCGCGGTATAACGGAGTTGCAGTGTATATAAGTGTCATAGGTTGAGATTTGTCATTTTCATCTTTAATAAAAATTTGTGCAAATCATAGCAACAAAATTTTGAATTGCATAATTTTAATCAAAATGAGAAAACATTTCTCAACACACTGCCCTTATTTATGTGAGCCCCTCACCTCATCTGGAACATCATAGACAGACCATTCTTCAGCTGAATGGGGCAAAACATCCAATGGCCCCTTTCTCTTTGGTTTCTCCTTGACAGGAGCCTTCTCAGCCCCTTTGTCTGCTTTCTTCTTAGCTGAGCCCTTAGCATTTTCCTTCTCAGCGGGTGCAGGTGGATTTTTAAGGATCTCTTTCATAGTGGGCCCCGATACAGGTACCGATACCTGAACAGAATGAAAATAAAAAGTACTTGAATACAAATGGGTTGACAAACAATGAATACAACTATGGGATTGTGCTGAGTGGTACAATGACTTTACATACAAAGGAAGAGTAAAGAATTCAACATGTTCTATTAAGTACTTACGTAATGTAAAAGACAGAAATATTATTTCTCTCAGGATTTAAAATCGAAAGAAAATAAATTGGACTTCAATATAAACATAATAAAAAAAAGAGTTCTCGTCCATTTATCAAAGTTAAGCAACGTCAAGCCTGGTTAGTACTCGGATGGGAGACTGCCTGGGAATAACAGGTGGTGTAGACTTTTATAGAGGCTCATAGGAAAGGCTGGGCTTGCCCGACTGCGGTGCCTCTTTAAATAAAGTTGTTATTATTATTATTATAAAGATTTGCCAGAAATTCTCCAGTCTGAACATCTTGGAAATTAACACAGTAGAAAATGAATTAAATTAAATTTTTATACTAGCACTGACAATTGTATTGGAAGGAGTAATGGTCACATACACCTCATAAGCCATCAGCATGGGTTTTCCCCTGTCACATTTGACAACGAAAATCTTTTTTGGTAATGGGGCTTTAAGCCACACACAGCCAGGATCGTGTAGTGACAAGTCCAACAGTTATAGCGGAGGAATACCACAGACAGACACTTGGGTAGTACCACCAACCTTCCGTAACTACCAAGCCAGCTGATGGCTGTCTCTCTTACAAATTCCGGATGGAATTCAAACCCGCAGCTGTAAGGGGCAAGTGATTTAAAGCTAGAGACCTTAATCATTTGATCACGATGGTCTCCTGAGAGAGAAAGAATCAAACTTAATTTTAATGCTGTCTACAAAATTGAGCCTAAGTTGACAAAAATTAACTCACCTGCCACAATCTCATTAGATAAGCATGTGCCATGAGTAGATAATCAGCATATTGCGGGACACTGCGTCCGACAATCTCAGCCAGGAGAACGTAAGCTCGAATCAAACCATCTAATATCTTAATGTCTCTGATATCTTGTACTTTCAAAGAAGGATTAGCTGGTAATACCCCTAAAAGAAGTCAATAACGTGCAAAATGAGTATTCTGTAATGAGGCGTGAGTCTTATGGTTTGTATGTACAGAATATCAACAAGAGTGGCAAACTGTCATAAAATATGACCGTCCTAAGTCAGAGCTCAGAGCTAAAACCAGACAAATTTTAGGTAATTTCTATAATTAAAGGGCAATAGCTACTGAGTGACTCAAGTGATATGGCTGGTTATCAAACTTGTCCATATATTATGTTCATACACATTCTGACCAAATTTGGTGATGATTGGAGAATGCTTCTAAAGTTATGGATTAGTCAACTTACTGGACGCCAAAGATAATGGCGATTATTCACATCATCAGGGAGGTATCAAAATACCAGCTTTATTTCAAAATATGAACATTTTGTTGCAGCGCAAAATGAAAGACAACAAAGTGATAAAGTTAACCCTACCACATGTTGCGAAATTAAAAAATTGTGAAATCAAAATTACCTTAGGTATTTCAACTTATTAGTTCTAACATCTCTTCAACAAAACTTACCAATAATGGCTTCCTTAGCCTGTGGAACAATGCCCTCAGTATTAAGCTCACTTCCAGTATCATCACCATCACCTTTACCTCTTTCTTCCTTGCTGGTTTCCTTGGCAACAGTGATATCTTTCTTCTTACCAGATGGAACTTTTGGTTTCGGAGGTGGTGCCCCCTTTTTGTCTTTTTTACCCCCTAAATATGAGGAATACACAGATATAGTTATTAAAGGTAATTACAATGTATCCTTCTTCAAATATCCATTATACAATGGGATACACAAATGCTACATGTACAAGCTTTTTTTAACACAAAATTGTGATGATTGTTCTAAATTAACAACGCTTTTTCAATAAAATAGTTCATAAAAAAGGTACCATTCAACTCTTGCAATTGATATAAATCATGGGATCCTGTGAAAATAATATTTTGGCTTCCTAAGCCCTTTCAAAAAAAATGTTCAAAAATGTATTTCTTTTATAAACAGGCTCGAAAAGTCATAACATTTTTAAAGACAGATGACATTCATTTACAAGTTTCTATTTTATGCGTAAGTACTGCTTGAAAAAAAATGCAATACCTGACATTAATTCATGACACCTAACTGAACCTTGTAGTTCAAATATCCAAGAAAGGGAATCACTGTAAAGTCTGGTGTAAAAATTCACTTTATCTTAACACTATTAGACAGTGTGAATTCTCACCAGTCCTTTTTGTAATGTTTTGTAGAATTTGCCACCATTTAAAAGTGAGTGCTTATCTCTATAAATACACATAGACCAAGGGAGATACTGAAGCTATTATCAGTTTTTCAATCTGGACTACAAAGATTACCTTTAGCGGCCTTCTTTGCCTCAGCAGCTTCTGCGGCAGCTTTCGCTTCTGTGAGGAATACAACATTATACAGTGATTAACATACACAACACATGTGAATAGCAAAACTTGATTCAAGTTCCATGAAAACGTTTCCAAGAGAGATCTGTCTCAAATAGAATACAGTCGGACCTTGTTTATTTGACAACCTTTTATCCGAATACCTGGAATCATCCAAAATAAATGTCAGGTCCCTATGTATCTAGGCAAGCTGAATTCAAATGAGCTATTCAAAAACATGTATAATTCAAAATAAAGTTTAGATCCAGATGAATTTGAATGAAGGAGGCCCGACTGTATCTACAAAATTTTACATAAGAGGAAGTACCAACCTAAAGGTTGAGGCTAAACAGGGGGGATGTAATGGGCTTTAAGTCCCATAAATATCCAGGGTTGTGTAATGACTATTCCAGCAATGTCAGTGGGGAAAGACTCCAGACGGACTCCTGGGTAGAACCACCTCCCTTCTGTAAGCCAGCTGCACCCGGGTAGAACCACCTCCCTTCTGTAAGCCAGCTGCACCCGGGTAGAACCACCTCCCTTCTGTAAGCCAGCTGCACCCGGGTAGAACCACCTCCCTTCTGTAAGCCAGCTGCATCCGGATAGAACCACAGCCCTTCTGTAAGCCAGCTGCACCCGGGTAGAACCACCTCCCTTCTGTAAGCCAGCTGCACCCGGGTAGAACCACTTCCCTTCTGTAAGCCAGCTGCACCCGGGTAGAACCACCTCCCTTCTGTAAGCCAGCTGCACCCGGGTAGAACCACCTCCCTTCTGTAAGCCAGCTGCACCCGGGTAGAACCACCTCCCTTCTGTAAGCCAGCTGGATGGCTTACTCCCCCAACTTCTACATCCCAGGTGGGATTTAGTTCTGCAGTGGGTAGGAACAAGTGATTTGAAGTTAAGAGACCATAACCACTTGACAACAGAGGTCCCTTACACAGGGGTACTCTTGGCAAGTCGACACATGTCAAGCACTCCACTAAATGTCTTGAGTTAGAAAATTGCCAGGGCCATAATCACCCACCCCCCTCAGCCCTCAGTGGCTATTCCTTGTATGACAAGAAATATCAAACCTTGGAGATTGTGCGAGAGTGGGTCAGATATAGGTGAGACAGATCTCAATTAAGAAAGTACTTCACTGAACCTGGTATATAAACAATAATACACATAGTACATGCATCTTTACACCCTACCATTTGAATTTGTGTAGAAAACACCTGTTTTTCATTAACAAAGAAAACTCACTAACACACACTGATAATCAAAGACAACAAAAGTACAGCCAAATCATCACATGCTCTATACAAACAATTTTGTGACCAAGAGGTTTTTTTTTCAAGTTAAACTTTTTTGTCTGTGAATTAATGGAAATAATGCAAAGTCTTATCAAGACAAGAGATATAATGCGGTGGTCCTATCATGAATGCATCTGTTGACACAGGTATTCGCTATAAAAATGAGGCACAGAAGTGAAGGTTAACATTATATATAAAAGTATAAAAAACTAATACTAGATATTTCAAATCCTACAACAACTTTGATATGATGATAATTTTAACTTTTGAAACCTTATACTATGTTTATTGTGAATGAATCTATAGCACTAAGCAGCATAACAGCTTAGTATTTGCCTTAAGTAGGCCATCACAATCAATTGCCTAATTATTGCCCTGGTTCTATATTTTACTTTTCATGTTCCAAACATTATCTTCTAGAAACACCCTTAAGAAACAATGTTGTTAATCCAGCAGTTAATTTGTCATGGCCTAATCAAGAAATAATTGATATAACAAAAATGACCGTATCTTTATAGTGATTATAAGAGGCACACAATAGTAGGGTTGAGGTGAAAAGAATTTTAAAGAGTGATATAGTCATTTTGTACAATAGGCATGCAATGGGTATCAATGAGGATAATAGAGAAACACTTTCTTGAGAGCTTTTATTAAAATAATGTAACTTGATCAATAAAATTGACAGATAAAAGACAAGACTGGTAGTATTATTCATGTTTATTGCCAATGGAATATCTTCCTTAATTTCACTGCAATGTATCTGCTGCTTGAGAAGGGACTCATCAACTTATGACCTTCAGACTGAGATGCCACCTGCTTCAAGGTTACATTCACATGTCCAACAGAATAAATGTACCTGGGCCCAAGGTTATAAAACTCGAGATTGATTGTAAAGCTTAAATATCCAAATAAAAACGTTGATAATGAAAGTTTTCAGCATACAGACTGATATCAAGTTTTATATCTTTTGTCGCTAGTCATAAACTGCTGATGATGTTAAACCTTTTATATAAAAACATGTCATATATCAACTTGCTTGTTTTGTATAATAACTGCTGTCTCACCAATTCATCTATTAATGCATGATTTTCAACTATTCTGACTATCTACGGGATATCTAAAATGCTAAATATAGAAACTAATTTCATTAAAAGCTTAATATAGAAATTAATTTCACTAAAGACTAAAAATAGATATTAATTTCGGTAAATGCTAAATATAGAAATTAAATTCACTAAAAACTAAAAATAGATATTAATTTTGGTAAATGCTAAATATAGAAATAAATTTCACTAAATGCTTAATATAGAAATTAATTTCACTTATTGGGTGCTAAATATAGAAATCCCTGTCTAGTATTTACAAACTAATCCACATTCAAAATGTAAAATTGCTAACTTTTTTGCAAAATATTTTGATTTTTCAGTGAGAAAGAGATAGTGTGCAAGACTTTTTTTGTGCATACAAAAACTAAACTGTATGAGGTGGGGTTTATATAAGTCATACCTAGTATGGCAGCTGCAAAAAGAAGTAAGTCACACAATAACATAAATAATATAAATAATTCCTTTTAATTGTATGGTAGTTTCAGCACCAAAAAGGATGATTTCTTGCAAATTTATAGTCCAAGTCTGAATTTCAGTCTTAAAATGTTTGTGAATGAAGGCCCTGGTAACCTGATGTTAAGCAATTGTTAAATTGATATACTGACAAATACTCTTTAAATACTTCAAGTATCTCCATTAAAAGTAACTTGACCAACAATGTATTTACATTCTAAATATTTTTAAATCATAAACAAAAGATTTTATTAATCTAAACACAACTGCAGTGGTTCAGAGCAAAGAAGAATCAACCGATTATCTGTTGATATATTACTATGGGTAATATTGAAACTAAATTCTTATATAGATAAACTTTATCTTATAACCATACCTTCTTCTTTCTTGATATCTATTGCTGTCTGCATATTCAACAAGATGTCTACTGCCCATTCCATCTGGTCGGTACAATCTCCTAATGGGAAATCTTTCACACACAACCACTGAGCAAATTCGAACAGAAGTTCTATCTTCAACCATTCGTTACTTTCACTCTGAAATCAGAACACAGCATTACAGCAATCAAGTCTGAAATTGCTCAGTGACAACAACTACAAATTACAAATAATCAGAGAATAACGTGAATTTACACCATAAAAACTAAATTACTATTTTTGTCATTTATCTGATCCCGTTAGACCTAAAGAGTGTCTCTAGAAATAAATTACAGTGAGACCACCCTTTGGACTCTTTCAAAGGTGGAACTCCTATTTTGCCCAATCGTGTACAGCCATTTTTTTCTCAGTTTTTGGGGAAGTATGACTGGTTCTTTTGATAGGGGAAATTAGCATCATGGGTATTTATAAGGCTAAAATGTGTCATAATTTAACTGAGGAGGAATTTTCTTTCTGAGTAGGGGAAAATACATACTTTTTTCTTTCGGGAATGGGGCCCAATATTGGCCCCAAATTCGTCATAAAAAAGGGCTGATGTATGTTTGCATTGTGTGTCCCTTTTGCCTTTGCAGTTGTTTACGTGTTAAACAAATAAACTTTGTATGTGGCATTTCCTGCCCGACTTCTTTATTCATATTTTTAGAATGATTAGGAAAAGGAGTAACACAACATGACTTACATTCAGTGCTTCTATAGCATTCTGGTATGACAGAAGCTGTTCTGCTGTTTCCTTGGACATGAGTGCAACACGTCTCCACATATGTGCCACATAGTCCTCACTCTCGTCCTACAATATTCCAAGAAGATTCATTATAACAACAAGCCTTAATTATTCTGTACTCAATACTTCATTACAAAATAAATGTTGAAATAAAACTCAAGTATAGGCACACAAATTAATCTCATTTACATAACACTTACCATGGGACATAAATTAGTTGACAACCCTATCAGCTTATGAATAAAATAAATCAAAGAAAAACTTAAATGCAGCCATAATGTTCACAGCTGGCTTTTATATCAGAAAAGGGATAATAATAATAGTATATTTATTTATAGAAGGTGACATAGAACCCTATAAATCATTTTCAAACAGTAAAATAGTTTCCCGCCATATCAATCTCATTAATTAAACAAAAAAAACCACTAAAACTACTCTTTAATATATTATATATCTGTACTACTGCACAGATCTAGTACATAAGATGTTTCAAAGAAATAGTGTCACCTTCACCAAAAACATTGACAGACCAAAAAGTACAGCAGTTTATATTTCCTGAATCATCTAGCAATCATGTGAAAAATGTATCTTAAGCAAAGTCTACAGAAAAACTGAACATCTAAAACCCTGAACTAAAAGTAAGTTAAGCCACACACACACGTGTGCGATTCCATCACCAATAATTGTACAAAAAAGTAAAATGTATATTTAGTACATGATCAGGGTCCAGTTTCTTGAATCTCTGTTAAAGCTAACACAATGTTAGTCAAATTGGCTATCAACTGTTAAACGCCACATTAAATGCAGCAGAGCTTTGAGTACTGGTTCCTGTTGAGTTATGTTTAACGGTCTTCATCAATTTATTTACTAGATTAATTAACTTGAAAGGTTAAATTGACTTCCAAGGATTTTAGCCTGAGATTAAAACCGTTATGCTGCAATGAAAGTTTAATCTGCTGAATCCAAGTCTGGAGATATGAGTTTGCAAAGTGGACAATATTTACAACAGATACAAACACAACACAGTTATACCCCCTTATCCCTCACAACCTACAGATGAGCAAGCATTCACTCAACCAACTAATGCTTAGGTCATGTGAAGCTCCCAGACATTTACTGACCTCATAAGGGTCTAACCCTTGAGAGCCAGTGGGTAATTGCACAGTATGCCATGCATGCCCGCATGAATTTTCTAATAGTTTTGGACCCTTAGGGGGATCGTACCACTCATGGCTGAAATTTTAGCATGCACAACTTTCATGCCTTGGTCTGATGAGACCTACGGGAGGTCCAGAACCTGAAGGACTTGGAAAAACGTCCGGGCAGTTCATAAGCAGGCAGCTTCATGAACATCTCATAACTTGCATAAGGAAGAAGATAACTGACAACATATGTATATACCATAAAATAACTAAATACAAATACAGTCGAACCTCATTTATCTGACAATTTTCTATCTGCACACTTGGTGTCATCCGAAATAAATATCAGGTCCCGATGTATCTCCTTAGGCATGTCAAATTGAAATGGGCTATTCAAAACCAAGTATTAGTTGAAATAAAATTTCAAACCCGATAAATTCAAATGAATGAGATTTGACTGTACAAACATACTCTAATTTACTTTTGCACAGATACTGTACATGGTCAGTGGGCCTTGGAGATTGGCCCAAGTTAGAAGATAAGTGTTGTTTCCAAGCATACAGCCAGCTACAACAGTAATGAGACAAAAATAGCCAAACTACTAACGTCCCTTAATTTTTCTGGACATATCTGTCCCCTAATACCATCTACATCTTACCATATGTTCCTGGGTAAAGACACATAAAAAATATAATAAGTGAACAGAAATGCTATAATAAAATACAAAAAGAGGCCGTGCGGAAAAACTGTTGGAATTCAATTTAGGTCGTTTTGCTTAAAACCCTCCAAATGACTAAGGGCTTATGTACACAATGAGGATAAAAATTATCTACAAAAATCGTGAGGTAAATAAAACCAAGGTTTTCAAAATCCGAAAAATGAATAGAGGATAATATCAGATATATACACTAAAAATTTTTTCCCTGAAATAAAATCATCAATGCTTTAGGAATAAAATTATACATCAGTTATTACAGAAACTATTAAGACAAAAGGCTAGACAAGCATCAGCTTTATAAAAAAGGTAAAGCTGACAGAATAGATAAGGATGAACATTTACAGATATAATGCACACAATTCTGTGTTATTTTGTTACAACTATTATTAAACTTTTTTGTCAGTTTTATATGGTGGTCAGTTGACCTTACCAGTTTCCCTGGAATCAATATTCAAACCAGTACTAACTTGCCCTTCAGCAAGCAGCTGACAACTTCTCCACATGAGGTGGAGGACAAATGACCGAAGCCAAATATCACGGAGGAGATTAAACCTGCCCGGCCAAGGATTCAAACCAAGACCTCTCAGGCGGCAGCCAAACACTCTGCCAACTGAGCTAAGCGGGCGGGCTAAGTCTGTGTTACAAAGAAGTTTGTCAGGAGTGTTCAAAGATAAATCATTCCATTAACAATCAACAGTGAAAAAATCAAATAAGTGGAAATAATGTGAAATAACAAAATCTTTCCATCAAAAACCTATGGTGAAAACCCTATGACCAAAAAATATGAACAAATTATAACATATCCTTCCATATAACTTTATTTAATTCAACTTCAGGAAAGTGAAAATTAAATATGGTCTGTTTTATTAACTTGAGAACAGTTTTCAGGGTTTATTTTCAGCTGTTTTTATAGCTATTATTCAGCTCTCTTCACAATGACAAAATAAATCCCAATAAATCTGAAGAAAAAGTTTTGGTTCAATTAAGCCAAAAAGTGACAAAGTTAGAGGCTTAACTCTCAATGACAGATTACATATATAGCAATTGTTGATCAATTAATCAATACATCCTTTAATTTTATTCCTAATTTAACTTTCTTTCCCAATTTTTAAGATTAACGTGCAAAAATAAACCCTGCTTGTATCAGGTAGCCAGCCAATGAAAACATGTCTTGCAAAATATTGACCAATAAACATAGTGAACACAATAATGGTATTACAACTACGGTAATTTCAAATTGACAGTCAATGTTTTTTATGATATTATCAATAAATGTGAATTTACACACATTGTGAAACATTAAACATCGAGGCACGAACCTGATTTTCCTCAAGTGGTTTAAAATAAATCTCTATTCCCTTGGTAAGCATAGATAAATAGAGACGGGTATCAGTGCTTGTTCATTTTAAGATGGTGTTGAATAGAAAATTGTACGAATATAGCATTTTAATGCAATAAATCACCATTGCAGGCATCCCTTCCTTTTCTTCAGTTTGTTTTAATCGAGATTAATGCCGTTTTACAATGCTTCAGATAGCGGTCAGTTGAATAAAGCTTTCCTGGAATTAATTATCAACCAGTACAAATTCTCTTGTCTGCTAGCAGTTGACAACTCATTCACATGAATCAGAGGTGGAGGACAAGTGACCGTTACAGCCACATGTCACATGGACGGACATGACCTGCCCCGTCTGGGGTTCAATCCAGATGTCCCGGGTGTCAGTCCAGAGCTCTACCAACTAAGCTTAACTGGCAGGACTTAGTTTTATTAAAACAATATTAAAAGCCAGAATAAATATTAAGATAATAAATTCTTTAACATTTCAATTATAAGAAAAAACACAGGAGATTGTCAGAAGTCCTCACGCTTTATCCTTTCTAAAGTTTTCTCGCTTTATCCCTTCTAAAGTTTTCTCGCTTAATATCCCTTCTAAAGTTTTCTCGCTTAATATCCCTTCTAAAGTTTTCTCGCTTTATCCCTTCTAAAGTTTTCTTGCTTTATCCCTGCCATAGTATATAAATACATATAGTACATTGTTACTACGTAAAGGGAGAGCGCTCTAGGGGGATAAAGGGAGAGAACTCACAACAATCTCCTGTGAGAAAACGTAAGTATAAAATGAATGAAACTATGCCTACACCTTAACACAATTATGAGTTGCCAGCACCTGAAATATGTTTCACAGACAACACAACATTGAATGATACACAGGTGAATATAGCCATAGAAGATTTCACAAGTTCTCTCCCTTTATCCCTTCTATAATTATCTCCCCTTATATATTACTGTATATACATATAATATAGAAGAGATAAAGGGAGAGAACTAAAGACAATCTTCTGTGAATACAACTAAATAAAACATTTAATACTGGATCAATTTCAAGTGTTCAGTAAATGTTTCAACAATAGAAGAATCCATTAATAATTTAATGAATACCCAAAATAGATTAAATAAAGGCAAATATTTAAAGAAATGAAATTCAACGATGCAAATACCAATTAATCAGCATCATCATTTTCATGATTATCATTCTTAATAGCAAAATCATCACTATCAACATCTTCACATTCAAAACAGTGGTTATTATCATCAGTACCATCATAATCATTCCACTATCATCATACCACTTAACATAATCATTGCTGTCCACTGCATCAACAACAAGCTTGTTGTCAGAATAATTGTTTTCATCAGCGTCATTATGGTCATCACCAACAACCAACATTCCAATTATTTCTACCTACTAAGTCTATACTGTCTGTATTTCACCATTAAGAATGAAGTTTAATATCTCTTGAATAGTTTTATACAAGATAAAAGTCAATACATACAGATTTACAAATCTAAGGACAGTGACATATTTCTTTATGAATTAAATAAAAAGTTTCTAAATCATTCCGCATTATTAAGCATTAAGGTAAGGCTTTATTCAGTCCAACTAAATTTCTTGCTAATATTTTTAAGCGATGGACTGTATTTCATGTATTTCAACAGTTTGAAAGGGTTAGGACAGTTTAAGCAAAAATTGCAATAAATTCTCAAGCATTAAGTCTAAGTACCGGTATTTGAAATCTATAATAATGTATGTAATGTACAATACATGTATTTCTAACAGGGAATAAACATCAACTTAACCCTACATGAAAATTGGAATACAACGTGCTATATAATTATGTATTTTATGTATTGGATGGGTAAATTATACATCATCATGCATGACAATCAATATATGGGAACAACAAGAAATTATCGGTAGAACCGACAGATGCTTCCCAAAGTATGTGAAAAATCATCCAACCCAAACATGCCAACAATACGCCCATCTACTCTCAGTAGTGAAGCTTCCCATTCAATTTCATTAAACGCTGGTCATTGACTGCTAATAAACAGCATGGACTTGAATGTGGGATGGCGGCACACACGAACACAGACGGACGAACGAAGTGGCGGCTATATACTCCTAATTCAGGGAGCATCATCATAAATAATTGAAGCAACCCCACAATACAGAAAACGTTAACTTATTTAGGATACACAATGCATAGATATCTAGAAGGGACTAAGCGCTCACATATCAATTGTTGCAACACAGTTACGATAGAGAATGAGAGACAATAGTGTTGCATCTTACACGCAAGATAATATCATATTTAGTACAGTTGCACTCCAAGTGGTTCAACTTGATCTCAAAGCAAATTTCTGCTTTATTGCTGTTCTTATAGAAACAAGAGATGTTTGTAAAACATTACGCCCACCTGTGACCTTGACCTTTGACCCCAAAATCAATAGGGTTCCTCTGCTACCCAAGATGAATGTGTGGATCAAGTTTGAGGAAGATAGGTCAAGGGTTTCTTGAGTTATTGATAAGAAACGAAAAGGTAACGGACCGACGGACGGACCGCAAACGGACAGTGAAACAGGACATACAACTTGTATTAATCATTCTCTGTGACTGCTTCCTGGGTTACTAACCAGTACTCACGCCTAATTCAGAGATTGCGAAGTTCACCCTTCAACTTCGCACAAGGCAGAATTACAACCCACAAGCTTTGGACCAGGAGTCAGACACTCTACCCCTCGAACACTTTGTCTCCAGTATATTTTAATGGAATACAATATTTTGATATGTTTTAAAAGTAAATGTAAAAACAATTTTGCTGCCACCTGTATATAGTTTCTTCATTTTCAATAGTCTTATCTCAAGAAACTCGCAAAAGTTTAAACTTAAAAATATGATTTGAGCTAAGATATCGATCTCAAATCTTTAAACCCCATTCCAATTCACATAAAAACTATGAGCAAAAGGATCTTGACATGTTTCATGAGGTCTTCAAGTATGAACTATCATATTTACGAACTGTACTAGCATTGGGGAATATTCGAGATTACAAAATGATGATCTGTACATTGAGGAAGTGGAAACTGCAAATGTGAATAGTTTGGTTTTGCCTAAATTCTATTTTAAGCATGACATAAAAATATGGGGATTTGATCACAATATGCTTGGCATAAAGCATTAATCAATATAAAGGTGCGGGAGATTTTGCACGAGTTTGTGGCTTGCCATCCACCCACAACACGTAAAGCAATGAGGTGCAATGATAGACAAAAACAAACCTTGTTCTTCCTGGTATGACGAGTATTTAGGTAACGCATCTCGCTCTATCAAAATGTATTTTCAAAGTTCAAATATATATAATATTTTCAAAAATAAATCCTTTTTTAAGTAATGCATTTTAAATGAATCTTTGAATTACTGACAGACACTATTTCTCAATTACACTAGGAAATGTACTTGTATTAATTCATTAATGTATTAGTATCATCTCTGTAAAACAAAAAATACGAAATCGGTGCATCTACAAACTTTACAGAATTAAAAATGAGTCAAATATTTTAGAAAATATGTGATATTTTTTGACATTAGGATTGAATAAAAGCAATCAGAAATATACTCAGTTAATTAAAATTGAATAAAATCAATTAATATCTTCTTATGAGTGAAGACGTTATTGTATTAAATAGCATAAATCAACGCTAAAAATAAACATTAAACATGCAGTATGTTTATCAACAATTTTTTATGTAAATTCATTCACTCAACAAAGACAGCATGAAAAAAATTACAGTACATAATCTGGGGGTATCTTTCATCCTAAAAACACAACAGAAATATTTTCTAATCAAACACACATCAAATGTCATGCCATAAATGAAACTCCACTTTTAAAACTATTTTAAACCCACTATCTAACAACATAGCTGTTTCTGGTCTCAATAATTTCTCACACAAACAAATTCAGATATTAGGATAGCATTTCAACTTTTCAAAATGAAAACCGCCACACATAAAGTTATAAATAGCATAAACACTGACCTTGAACTTCTGAATATCCATAGCAACGCTCCTACCCAGCTTAGCCTTTGTAATAACTCTATGTTTGAATATCAACCTGTATGGAGATATTTATGCAAGATTTATTAATTTTTAAATAAATTTCAAAACAAAATATCATTTGGGTGTACATAAAACTGTCTTTCAATTTTTCTCAAGGAATATTAAAGCGAGTACATTGGTCTATGCCACTTCGTTAAAATGAAAAAAGATGTTGCTAAAGGTAAAAATGAATCAATGGATTCCACATGGCTTGTTTTCTTAAAACATCAATGGTTAATAAATTTTACAGTCCAGACTCCCTCACCAAAATATTCTATTTGTCCTTGACATACTTTGTGTGGCTAGTAACAGACTTGCCTGCCAGTAATGACAAGTACAAGTAAAGGGCATCATCTAAATATAACAAACTTTGTAACAAATTTTATAGTAAAAAATTGATCCTTCGCAGTATTTCAATGGTAACACAGAGATGTCAATAAGAGCCCAGAGCCGGTAAAATTACCCAGTAACTTAAGCATCATAACCCGACTACTTTTCATGTATGAATGATCATTATGAAGGAGAGTACCCCACTGACTTCCGTCTACTTTAAGTGATTTTTCTGCTACTTCAACAATTAATGACACCCTTGTAACATCATAATTAGGCCTGACCTTATTTTACTTTTTATTAATTTTACCTTAATCTTTGCAGGAATTTTGTGTCAAACATCTACAAACAATCCACAAAATTCAGAAAAGCTTGACGAACGTGCACCATAAAGTGTGGGAAAGGGAAACAATGTTTTTAAGGACAGTCTAGGAAGCACAAACATTTTTTCTAAGGATAAACTAAAAGACAATGACCAGAATAAAAACAGTCAGTCAAATACAATAAAGGAGTAGATATACTTACAGTCTATGTTTGGTACGAGGCATATCAGTAATTGCTTGGTCCATGGCTTGTAAACCAGCCTCCCATTCACCCTAAATACAAATGAATAGAACATTGTAAATAATCAGTGTTAAAAACAAACAAGGAACTTCATCAAGAACAACTGCAGGGGCGGATCCAGGATTTGGTCGGGGGGGGGGGGGGTTTGTTCAAGCCTTATAATACAGCAATGACTGTCTTTTATTGGTTGTTTTTAAGTTATTGAAAAAAAAACCTATTCAGAAGGACTTAAATCCAACGCATTATTTGAAAATCTTATAATTAAAGATCTCTGTAAATTTTCGTATCTATACTCAGACAAACATGTAAGATTGTGGGATTATAGGAGGGGGGGGGGGGGGGGGGGCGCACACGGGGTGCAAACTAACTATTAGACCTCTGATCTCACCACATAAGCTTGACCCAGTAGGGCAGTAGGGTGAAAGTTGCTTTCTTCAGGTCAGCTCATTATTGTAATCATTTGTGATAAGTTATTTGCAAATCCTTCCATGGCATAAAAAGTCATTAAAGAAAAGAGTTAGTAAAAAACATTTCCAACATTCCTGCTGTGTCACAAAATTAAGGTCATCACAGGGTTATCCCCCCCTCCATCCAAACTGTCTCATCAGATATACATTGATTCAGGGATCTTATAATCTGTGATTGATCTAAAAAATTATGCCAGTGGGTGTCAAAAAGGCGGAAGTTTTGCTGATTGGCAGAAAACTCTCATCACTGTAGAGAACATTCATCGTACCTTATCAGCATACGACTGGAACAGTACACCATACAATGCAGCTCTCAGGGTAAGATCATCTTCCACAGCACCAATACCTCCCACAGTTTTCTCTTCTGTGTCCTTTGAACTATCTATGGTTGTATCAGTTGCTTCTTCCCCATCTTTGTCTTCCGTCTTTTCCTGACAAAAATTCATATAGGAATATAACAAGTTCTTCATAATGGAAATTTAATTTAAACTTAACTATTTAAGCATGCTTAAAAAAGAATCACCCTCGATATTTTTTCAAGAAAAAGTAGAACAGCTGCTCCCCAGCAAGTTTAAACCAATGAACGCAAGCAAAAAATATTTTGAATCACAATAATCCTACATACAAATGTACTTGATTCAAATATACATGTCAACAAATAGAATGTAATCACTATTATGATGACCCTGTATTAAAAGACTCCAGGTCATTTTACATCTTTTTGCAATAATCCCATACAAAGACTGTAAAAAAAGTCTTACTTCTTTCTTCTTCTGGGAATCAGCTGTTTCTGTTATACAACGTAGAATCATTCTGATTGGCTCACGTAAAAGCTCTCGTTCAATTGGCTGACTGACCAATGAACAGCAAGCATTCCAGTAATGTCTGGCTGCCGTCATCACAAGCTCGTAGTTATCAGCTTTCATCGCAAATCTGTGATCAAAACACACATTGAAATTTAGTTAGTAATAAATTACCACATTACTTCTATATGATTTTAAAAATTGTTTCAAAATTGTAAAACATTCAACTTTCCTCTTCGAATACTTGCATGCTTATAGGAAGAAATCAGACTTGTTTTAAACTAGTGCTATTGATTAGGAAATATTCAGCAATTAGAAAAAGTGCAACATTTCAATGCAACATAATGACTTCTTTATTTGAAAAAAGACCTTCACTAAACTGAAGTCTAAATAAGAATTAAACAAGAAATATCTTGAAAAAAGATGGTTGGTGCAATTTGAAGGTCAAGATTTGCTGCACAACATAAAAAAATACCGAGCTGTTACAATTGCTGGTCACTCCAGATCCAAAATGGATTTCTGTAATTTCACAGAAATTCAGTGGATTTTGGTAAACGAACATACCCCTTATGAAAAGGTTAACCAATCCACGTCAAGGTTACAAATGTTGTTCGGTTGAAGAGAAGTTAATACGGCCAAAAAAGATTCATATATAATGGCTGTATCCAAATTGTGAGGTGATCAGCCAATGAAAACATGTTGTGTAAAATTTTGACCAATAGACATAGTGAATACATTGACAGCATTGTAACTAATTTTGAATCCACTGTACCTGGCACTGTCCAAGAATGCAGATAACGCTTCTCTACGTACAGCATTCTTACCACCCATATTATCCACCAGACTTTGTCCTAGGAGACCGCTAGCATAACCCAACATTTCAAATTCTACCATTTGATGGTGACTGGAAAATAAATAAATAAACAAGAAATTACTGGTTATGTTCTGTGCAATACTTTAACCCTTCATTTGTACAGATCTTAACAAACAACACTGATGCCCCCGCTATGGACTTTTCAAGCGTTTTTGATCAGAAACCAATTTTTAAGTCCAAATTGAGCCATTCAATTGGTGGATTGAAAGCAAAATCGAACTTGACCTGTATTTTATTATCCTATGCTTATGTGCCTAAAATTAACTGAATTCATCTCTCCTTCAAGAGATATTGATTGGAAATCAATTGTTTTGCATGGACAGATAGACAATGGTAACACTTTATGCCCTTCACCATTCTTCCAAAGGTGGGGGCAATAAAAAGCATACCATACTTTACCATCATGTTTTACCAAGGACATTGAACACTGATCAGTTGAAATAATTAAAATATCAAAGAATACCCATCAATTTTCTTGTTCTTGTGTTGTGTTCCAGAGGCTGCAAATCTCAGAGCCTTCTTGCTGCACCTTACAACCAACTGGTGCATCTTCTGATCATACGCTAAGGACGTAAGCTGTGTCCATAACTGCAGCTCCACAAACTTGTCAGACCATTTACATTCCTCAACCATGTTAGCAACCTGAGCCGAGGGAAGAAAAGAAGTGCTGTGATATACAAAGCTTATTCTATCTATTCTAAGGGGCAAACTTTCACCCCCATTCCCAATCTCAAGAAAAAATTCTCAAGCAAGAATAACGAACTTTGAGAGAAAAAAAGACAAATAGTCAGCAATAATCGAAAGAGCCCATATATTAGTTTAGTCTTAAACGAAAGAGCACTGAGTGTTGTTTATAATTACTTTACAATCTTATAAAATATCTGCAATACATTTGGGACCTCGCTCATTTGATTTTTAACGGCCCATTTCAATTGGACATGCATAAGAAGATACATCTGAACCTGGTATTTATTTCTGATGATACCAAGTGTTATGATAGAAGGTTGTCAAAAGTTTTGAACACCTGTTAATAAATTTCCTGTGATTTTGACAATTTACCAAGAAAAAGAAAAAAAACTCCCTTTTAGACCACATGCCCTTTTCCAAAAAGAGCCCTGATATAAACTGACTCCCAATGTAGCAAACAAATATACATAGAATAAAATTTGTATCAAACTCTTGCTCAATTCAGACAAACACTGGTACAGTAAATAAAACATGAGGAAGTTATTCCAAATATTTTAATATTTCTTAAAACAAAATAATGTGCTGAAGCTTTCATCAGGGTAAGTAAGACCATGTCTTACCTCGCTAATTGGAGGTACTTCTTTGAATTCCAAAATACCATTCTTGTTCAATTTCAGCATCTCTACAGCAACAATTGACCTTGACATTGCTCTCTGACCTTCAGTCCATGGCTGAAAGGCGATAAAAGTTTGAAACAATAACAACATACACAAAAAATCAATACAGCAAAAAGACACATTACAGAAATAATAAATCCAAAGACAAAATGGAATGTGATGTTAAATTAACTTAATGAAAAGGGCCATGAGCACAAGCTATACTTGACAAAAACAAGACTGGTTAACTATAGCTGTCTGTAACACACCACACTCAACTATTCAACAGCTTTGTCTGAGTTATGGGACTTGATACGTTGACCTAGCATACAACAACAAACACTTGTGTGAAGTTTAAGTCTATACAACATGAACATCTTTAATCAGGATTTCCTAAGTGTAAAGGAGGGGGGGGGTAATTCTTTCAAAAATGTCCCCCTCCCTGATTTTAATAGACACGTTAAAAATAAAAGAAACATTCTATTTAAACTGACACATCTTTCAAAGCAAGGATTTTTTAATGTACAAACATGATCATAAATCACAGGATATTAACACAAGTTCTCTCCCTTATTCCCTTCTGGAGTTATCTCCCTTTATCTCATCTATTGTGTATGTGTATACTTGTATACTGTTACATAAAGGAAGAGAACTCAAGAAGGGATAAAGGGAGAGAACTCAAGACAATTCCCTGTGTTATAAAACATGGTAGATTCATATGGAAGGGGAGATAAAAACTTTTAAGATACATACTTCTTCATCAAGACCCAGATTCTTGGTAATTTGTTGCTGTGCCATCTGTTTACCAAATACCCATGTCTGTAGAATAGGCATTCTGACAGCCATTTGAACAACATCCTGGGGGTTGTTACCATTGGTTACTTCAATCACATATTCACATACCTACAGCATATTAATATAAGATATTGTCTGTCTGTTTGTTATCGGTTTCACCCCATTTCTTAACAATATCTCAGTTAACGCCAGCCAGGCCCTGATATTCCGAAGCATCTCAATCTAAGCTATATCTCAACTTAAATATTGTCTAAAATTGTTGAGATTTTACTCATCTGAGATCAGGTTCAAAACGATATCACAAAACAAAAAAGATGAGATGAGTTTTTTCTCAGAAAATTTCTTGAGATCCAAAATGATTTGAGCAAAATCTCATATTCAGCTGAGATTTCTATTTGAGATGATTTGAGAGATAGGGCCTCGGTGACATAACTAGTGTTCCCTGGTTACCAACCAGTACTAGCCTGCTCCTCCGCAAGCAACTGACAACTTCCCACTAATCTGACTTAAAACTTGAATCAGACTGACTCCTCAATTAAATCAGAGTTCAGAGGTGAAGGACAAATTACTTTGGATGCAATATCGTCAGTCAACTTGTCATGAAATCTAAGGTATATATTTCATTTGAGTAAAGTTAACAATAAGCAAATGATTATTGTAGATTTATCTATTAACAAAAGTAGAGCACACTATGTCCTACTTTCCCTTTGCAAGTTTAACTCCTTATGAGGTAAATAGAAGCGCTGCACAGCTAACAATTCTAGCGATTCTAATTCATTATCGTTATTATTAACACACACAACAAAAGTTGTCACATAGTTAGCACTAACCTATATTAACAAGGGAGCTGGAAGCTGGGGGTCAAAGAAAAAAATCTCCAAAAACATTTGTGGTACATGCATAACTTGTAGCTCACACATCACTTTACCTCAATAGCTTTCTTGAGATCTGGCATGGCTTCACTTGCTATGGCAACACTTGCTACTTTGTTCTTCTGGCCTTTGGGATCAGGTTTTCCTTTCTTGCCAGACGGAGTCCCTTCCCTTCCAGGGGTCGCTGGAGGGGTTGGTTCCTTGCTCGGGACTGGAATCCATGGTTTCATTAATGCATACGACAGAGCATTGCAGATGTTGACTAAAGATGTAGTCTCACTGAAATATATACATAAGTATCATTTCACATTAACCGATACAGTAACAAACAGGTATTCTAAATAGACATTACATATTTTATGTAATTAATGTATGTAAACACTTTTTTTACAAACTGGGCAAGGAATGACATTCTTGCAGACAAAAGTATGTTTTATTTCACTGAATTAGACATAATTTGCAATAAGTAAGGCATTTAATTTCAATTTTCTTTCAAGAAACTTCACTGCCACTGAACAATTCTAGGCGTAAACTGTTGGATGTGAAAATTTCTGATATGAACGATGTATGAAAAACATTTTTGATGTAATGAAACCAAATGTTATTCCATGTTCGTTCTCAAAACGTCATCAATCAGAAAACCCTCTGTGATCTGTCAAGATCACTTCAGCTGCTTTCGGTTTAGAAACAAGTCAATATCAAACTATCAGAAGGTCTCTTTGTGAAATGAAATGCAATTTGAGTGATATGAACAACCATATAGTCATCTGAAGAGAGAAAAACAAATGTAATGCTGCTTTAAATATTCCCCTTAAAAATACTTACTTTGCATGACCAACTCTTTTGAGTCCATCAAATACAGTGGTAAGAGTTTCAATGATTTCTCTGTGTCGTAGTTGTGTCAAAACATGGTTATTATAGTTCCAGACATAGGTGGCAGCACAGCAAACTAGCCACGCCTCTTCAAGCTCCACCCCCAATGCAAGACCTCGTAGAAAACTGTTTGTGCCACACTGTGACAATGAGGTAATCCACTCACTGAAAGATATGAATATTATGTTATTATAATAAATATTAAGCAGCCCGAACAAATGACTCTATAAAAACAATGAAATATGAAGTACTTCTCTATAAGAAACTTATTTCAAACATAATAAAATACAACATTTTGTTATCAAGAGATATATATAAATCAAGTTTCAAAGGCAGTATCCCATGATTTTACTGAATTTAGAAACCGTGATTGGTTGGTTACGTATCAATACTCTATGTGATTGGTTGGTTACATATCAATACTCTATGTGATTGGTTGGTTACATATCAATACTCTATGTGATTGGTTGGTACATATGAATACTCTATGTGATTGGTTGGTTACATATCAATACTCTATGTGATTGGTTGGTTACATATCAATACTCTATGTGATTGGTTGGTACATATGAATACCCTATGTGATTGGTTGGTTACATATCAATACTCTATGTGATTGGTTGGTACATATGAATACCCTATGTGATTGGTTGGTTACATATCAATACTCTATGTGATTGGTTGGTACATATGAATACTCTATGTGATTGGTTGGTTACATATCAATACTCTATGTGATTGGTTGGTACATATGAATACACTATGTGATTGGTTGGTTACATATCAATATCCTATGTGATTGGTTGGTTACATATCAATACTCTATGTGATTGGTTGGTTACATATCAATACTCTATGTGATTGGTTGGTTACATATCAATATCCTATGTGATTGGTTGGTTACATATCAATACTCTATGTGATTGGTTGGTTACATATCAATACTCTATGTGATTGGTTGGTTACATATCAATATCCTATGTGATTGGTTGGTACATATGAATACCCTATGTGATTGGTTGGTTACATATCAATACCCTATGTGATTGGTTGGTTACATATCAATACTCTATGTGATTGGTTGGTTACATATCAATACTCTGTGTGATTGGTTGGTTACATATCAATACTCTATGTGATAGGTTGGTTACATATCAATACTCTGTGTGATTGGTTGGTTACATATCAATATCTTATGTGATTGGTTGGTTACATATCAATATACTATGTGATTGGTTGGTTACATATCAATATCCTATGTGATTGGTTGGTACATATCAATATCCTATGTGATTGGTTGGTAACATATCAATACCCTATGTGATTGGTTGGTTACATATCAATACTCTATGTGATAGGTTGGTTACATATCAATACTCTGTGTGATTGGTTGGTTACATATCAATATCTTATGTGATTGGTTGGTTACATATCAATATACTATGTGATTGGTTGGTTACATATCAATATACTATGTGATTGGTTGGTTACATATCAATATACTATGTGATTGGTTGGTTACATATCAATATACTATGTGATTGGTTGGTTACATATCAATATACTATGTGATTGGTTGGTTACATATGAATACCCTATGTGATTGGTTGGTTACATATCAATACCCTATGTGATTGGTTGGTTACATATCAATACTCTATGTGATAGGTTGGTTACATATCAATACTCTATGTGATTGGTTGGTTACATATCAATATCTTATGTGATTGGTTGGTTACATATCAATGTCTTATGTGATTGGTTGGTTACATATCAATATCCTATGTGATTGGTTGGTTACATACCAATACTCTATCCAATCAGGATCTTCCTCTGGTTTCTTAGCAACATAACCCTTCGGATGTTTGCTCTTATCTACAGGTGGTATAGGGGCATCATTTAACTGGATACCTTCAGATCTGAGCAGATGCACCATAGCCTATAAGGTATAAGAACACAACAAGGAAACATTAGGGGCTGGGAACGTTGAGTCACTAAACAAGAGTGCCATGAGGCGTCGAGTTGCTCACCTGAATGCATCCATCTTGAAGTAGTTCATGTGGAGTTGTTACATTGCCTTTTATTTTTAGCTCTAACAATGTCTTTGTGGAGCAAACTAATTTGAACAACCTTGAGAAAGGTCAAGGCCAGCATATAACATACAAAGTTTGGTCAACATTCATCCAGTGATTCTTTGTATTCTGGGCGCTGGATATCAGAAGACTCATCAATACAGATAGCTCATCCATGACTCAGGTAAGCTTACTAACGATGTTTTGTCAAATTCAGGGGATACCCCAACACCTAATTTTAAGCCAGTACATGTAGCAGTTGCTTAAGTGCATCAGTCACAAAATCAAATTTTTAAGAAGACAAAACAGGTAAGAAATATATCACACTAAAAACATTGAAACTAAAACAACAGGTATCTATAACATCTCTTAGGTCCATAAATTTTGTGTTTGCGATACTTCAAATAACATTACATTTTGATAAGACAGTAACAGTAGTCTATTTTACTCTTGTGTATACAAAAAACAGGGATATCCAAGATGTAGGATTCTGTATCACCGACGTAGGACAAACAACTGTGCATCACAAGGACTCCTAAAAATGATCCCGCAATCTGCATATTTGATATATTCTTGACACTCATTCCTATTCTTTTTGGTAACTAAATTTACCAATTTTGTTCTGGCTCTTTCATTATTGACTGGTAACATTTAACGGGTCCAGCGAATGATGTTCATTTTTCATTCATGTGTGAGACCCTCAAAAATTATCAGTAATAGCCGAGTTGGGGGTCCTGGGACCCTAATGTGAAAAGTTTAATGGAAAACCCTGCAAAATGCCCCATCTGAAGAGTTTCAAAGTTTAAACAAAGTAAAGCAACTCCTTTACCTCTCCTTGTATGAAATTTACTTCAGCAAACATTCTCAATAAATCTTTGTCATACAGTGTTGACAACGGGGTCGGAGATTCTGAACGGCTTCCATCCATTGTAAGCTGGGTACCGGCCCGATCTTGACCCAAGCTCGAGTTACCATCTGACACAGTTACGTTGATATCGGATGTCTTTGTTTTTTCTGCCATTTTTGGACTTGAAAAAATAGAAAGATAGACAGGAGACTTATTAAGTAATGAAAACTGTAACGTTTGGATAACATGAAATGATACCTGATACAATGAACCACAGGAGATTGTGGTGAGTTTCTATCCCTTTATACCTTTTTAGAGTTCTCTCCCTTTATCCCTTAAATAGTATAAGTATACAAGGTATACATAGAAGGGATTAAGGAAAGAACTATAGAATGGAAAATGGGAGAGAACTTGTTACAATCTCCTGCGTTTCATAGTATAAAATATAATTTCATCAAAGACATACATGTTTTCCAAGTAATATATACAACAAATACTTTTATTCATAACATATATTATTTATACTGACAAGTGCCTGTATTCCTAAAGCATCTTAAGTAAAAACTTAATTTTTTTTATTACAGCTGAATATATAATTTGCAATCCATCTGTCACAAAAATTGGAATACTATTATATAGTGACATAAAAAAGAAATATATCGCTCATTGATTCATTCTTTTTATATCTCTAACATTTGTTTGTACATGTAGTTGATTTTAAAGACATTGGAAAATTTCTATTTTAAGAACAACTTTAATATCTGGCTTAAGATTCTATATCAATATAGGCCAAGAATAATCTGTGGTGAGTAATATGGTCATATTTAAGGAAAAAGAAAAAGCGTAACGGCTATGTGGTACTATGAATCTGTCTGACATAAACATTTCAAATAAAGTTAGAAAGTTACTATTTGAACACTGATTTACAACCTCTACTGTCAGTGATGTCATTCCAGGAAAACGCAACAGGTGATGTCAATATTTGCAAGCAGGAAACAATATTTACCTTATATGGTCACTTCGTTTTCATATAGCCATATGGGGCAAATATTGCTAACTGTCAGTACATAGTGATGTCACATGTGACATATTTTGGAAATGACGTTACTTAAAGAAGAGGTTGGAAATCGCACAGCGTCACAAAAAATAAACATAAAATGACAAAATACAATACGTCACACAAGTTAGTACCTGTCTGACTTTGCAGTATCGGGAATGTTTTTCCATCTTCCATCATCATACAATATACAAAATCTGGCAGCTACCCGGCAAACATCCCACACTTCCTGTTTACGGGCGGTCTTAGCTAAATCTCCCCAAAGTCTTGCCCTACAATATCAATATAAAGTTCAAAGATTATGACGTTAATCATTCAATGAGTCAGTCAATCATTAAATCGTTAGTTAAATCAATCAAAAGGGGCCAAAAGAATATGACCCTTATTTGTAGTTTTATCAAAGAACTAACCTTTCTCTGTCATTTTCATTGCCCAATCTCTGAATGTGTCCGTCTGCTTTCTTCACACATTTATTGAACTGATGAGCCTTGTTGGCTAACTTCTTTATCTGAGTCAATGGTGCTTTACCTCCAGTAACATCTGTAAAGAAAACATGATATACTGCAAGATTAGTCAGAATTTCATCATGATAGTAACAGTAACTGAACGCTGCTATGGGATTTACAACCTCTTCTGTAAGTGACCTCATTTCAGAAAAACGCAACATGTAATTTCACTATTTGCAAGCAGAAAACAATATTTACTCCATATGGTCACTTCATTTTCGTATTGCCATAAAGGGCAAATATTGTTTACTGTCAGTGCATGGTGATGTCACATGTGACATTTTCTGGAAATGACATCACTTAAAGAAGAGATTGGTATTCGTACAGCGGCGCTCAACTGTACTTGGCTACTAAGAAACTTTCAACGGCTTCCTGTATGGATGGTAATCTATTGCATGTGAAGCCCCAGTCGAACCCGGACATCTTGGATGATGGCTCAGCTCTTTACCAACAGAACTCAGTGCAATGGCTATATTCTATTATAAACATGTCAAACACTTAGACATCTTCACTTGAATTGTTAAGTTTCTTAAAATAAAACAAATTGTAATTTAAAACCCTTTTTTGGAATTTAAATCAAAATATGTATAACTTTTCATTATTATCGTAAATACAAATTTTTAGCATAACTACTAAATTTAGGTAATTAATTTCTAAATCAGTCTATTTTGCATGCAAACATTTCTACAGTAGACAATATTATATTAGATCCTTGTCTTTATTTCAAATATTAATTGATATGTTTTAAGCATGTTTAATGTACTCCATTCCTGCAAGTTCTTCACACTCTCCTTAAAGACTGTTCATGAAGTTTAAGATTTCGGAAATTTTATTATAAATGCCTACATTTCAAATTTCCATTCCCATTTGTGAGTTTCATATAAATATGTTGCATAGCAACCTGAGAAATGTGGGAAAAATGTCAACATGCCTATTACCAAATCTGATTATCAATGCTTAGAAACAAGTCTTCAATGTACAGAACAAAATCTAGGAAGCAACTGTTCAATATTCATGTTTAATCAAAATCAAACACAAATTTTTCATCAAATGCGCTCTATGAAAACAACTCACATAATTAACCATGTTTATGTATATCATTAAGCACTAACAGTGAATTCAAAATATGTTTAGAATATTGTTATTGTGTCCACAATGTCTATTGGTCAATATTTTCCAAAACATGTTTTCATTGACTGAGCACTACTAATTGACTATAGAAAAATATTTTTTTGTATGTCACACTGCAGCTTAATCATATTTGAATTACTATCACCATATATACAAACAGAAGTTATATATTCTAAAAATGATAGAAATGACAGCTGTGAATAAAATGACCAACCCTCAGATGTTTCTACAAGAATGAAAATACATGTACTAACCAAAAGTGAGCTTACGAATTAGTAGCGTTAGTAAAGTACAGCAAAACTTCATTCATAATAAAATCCAATAATTTAAAGACGGTATTTTTTTATATATTTCTATCAACTTAAAATTTAAGACCCTACATGTCGGAATAAAATTTTCATCATTTCAGTAAACAAAAAACCATCTCATAGCATCATATAGTAGATTCATAAAAAGACAAAAAAAATCAGAGTTTAATATGCATCTTTTGCAAATTTTAGCAGATCTTAAGGGGATGAAGAAATTGACCGCAGGTAGTGATTTGTGTATTGTTTGCCATAGATTAATTGAGAGGCAAACACAATTTTTATGCCAATTCATACAGCAAGATCAGACTGACAAGCCTCTCAGACACTAGAGTGAGATTTTTCCGTAAACCCAAGATTTTTTAACAAACTTATATTCATCCACAGTTGTGCAAACCAAATACCCGGTAGTACCCAGAAGGTTTACTGTACAAACCTATATTCAGAATTATGGCGGAAATAAGAAAAAAACTAATTCCATTACTTTACCCCACCCACTACACAAATATCCTGACGGATAAAAACCTTTAAATTTCAGAGTGAGTATACATATAACACACATGTTAGTATTGTCAACTTCTAGTCAACCATGAAGGATAAAGAAGGACCATAACTGTCCATATCACACCTTCTACAGGGATCTATGGTCCTTTTGGTGATTATGCTACACTAAGTATAATCTTTCAATCACACATATGAGCTAAAATTGAATAAATGTCCTACAATACCACATGCTCATCTGATTTTATGACTTACAGATTAAACAAAAACCAAAAGTCACACAAGAGTTACTGTTCTTGTCTTTGATCTACATATATATTGTTAAACCTAGATGTCAGCTCCAGGTCCATTAGTTTAATGAAAAATGTTGACTGAAAGAGAATAAGTTGCTACAGGGAACACCATGTACATAAGACAGTGACTCCCTGCACAGACCTCCGGGAAAACAACTATCCATAAAACATAAGGCATTTGAAAATTTCACTCTGATTCAAATTCAAGATCTTAATGTTTTTGTCATAGTATATACATATACAGTCAACTCTCATTATAGCGACCATATGTGTACCCTCGATTGCTGTATTGGCCAAAGGGACATTTACAGAGTTACAATACAAGTTTAACAATAGTCGAACTTTAAAGGACGCAAAAAAGTTTGAAACAATCAACACAATGTTGAACTTAAAAGATAAAATCCAACAAAAAAGCATAATTAGGACTCATCATCATTGCAGGTTATCCGAGCTTAAATGCTAAGTTTCGTTCCTAAATTATTCCAGTCCAATGTATACTGTTCAACAATGCTAACCCGCCAGTACAGTTTCATATACAGTAAAACCTCAATAATAAGACCACCATTGGGACCCTTGGAAGCTGAGTGGTCATTAAGTGAGGTTTTACTGTAGTTTCTAAAACACTACTGGATACATCTTCTGTTGAGTTTTATTGCAGTAAGTTGTAACATTGACAATTAAAATTAACTGAACTATCGAAAAAGATAGGTAAGTCTGTCCAAATTGCGTTTACCGTTTCAGATCACTGTGTCATAAGTTAGTGAAGCTTCATAAAATATGAAATGGTGGGTTAGCTCTTGAGAACAGTCCATGTTTTGTCAAAGATTCACATGAAATTATACAGAGTACTGTAGTATTAATTGTATGACCTCATCAGAATTAACTTGAAAAATGTTCATTGCCAAAATTGATCAAACTCCATATTATTTCCATGATGGTAGAACCACCAAATGGTTCAAAGTCCTTAATCACTTGACCACCGAGTACCCCCTCCCTTATTTATCACTCTACCACTGAGTACCCCCTCCCTTATTTATCACTCTACCACTGAGTACCCCCTCCCTTATTTATCACTCTACCACTGAGTACCCCTACCCTTATTTATCACTCTACCACTGAGTACCCCCTCCCTTATTTATCACTTGACCACCGAGTACCCCCTCCCTTATTTATCACTTGACCACGGAGTACCCCCTCCCTTATTTATCACTCTACCACTGAGTACCCCCTCCCTTATTTATCACTTGACCACCGAGTACCCCCTCCCTTATTTATCACTCTACCACTGAGTACCCCCTCCCTTATTTATCACTTGACCACCGAGTACCCCCTCCCTTATTTATCACTCTACCACTGAGTACCCCCTCCCTTATTTATCACTCTACCACTGAGTACCCCCTCCCTTATTTATCACTCTACCACCGAGTACCCCCTCCCTTATTTATCACTCTACCACGGAATACCCCCTCCCTTATTTATCACTTGACCACCGAGTACCCCTCCCTTATTTATCACTCTACCACTGAGAAACCCCCTCCCTTATTTATCACTCGGCCACCGAGTACCCCCCCCTCCCTTATTTTTTTTATTTATTAAAATCAGATGAGCACAATAAAGGAGGGCAATAAAAAAGGTAAAAATTTAATATTCATTAACAACATGCTACAATATACCGTAAACCAATCTTACCAAGCGATAGTTCATTGGCTATGTACATACAAACAAAAATGTTAAGTTAAGTAAACAAGATATGTAACAAAGCTTCAGCACAATGAATTGACAATGATATACACCACAGCTCTTTCTAATCTGTCACCCAATGTTTTAGCTCTTCAAACATTTCTATATTTCTTCAAAGTTGTCCCTTGTGGAGATAATTTTGCACATATGCATGAAATTTTGCATCTTTATGATGGAGATATCAGAATCAAGTTGGGCTGCAATGACAATCTTGGTTTGGTTTTGATTTTCGGTTATTCGGTTCAGATATATAAATATATGAAATAAATTCTCAATAACTAATAGCTTATTGACTTGTAATGACCGGACATGAACATTTAACTAGGTAAGTAGAATTAGAACAAGATGTTATAATGTAAAATAATGTAGAGCAATTACTAGAAATAGTCCTGTAATAAACAATTCCAATAGCTGAGCACCAAAAAGAGTTCTCAGACTTGAATATTGCTTCAGGAGTAAAAGTGTCATCTGAACTACCAAACTAAACCGTAAGAAAAGGGAACCGAAATATCAAAACTTCGGTCAATCGTTGCAGCCCAGGAACAAATGAAAGAAATTTAGTCACATCTATATTTACCATGAATTTTGACAAGTTAAGAAGTGCCAAGTTAGAAGAGCCTGTCAGTATAACAATACATATTTGTACAGTAAAAATGCGCTGAAGGCAATGAAATATACTAAACACCATAAAAAACACATCTAAAAGGACAGACATATAAACCAGGGATTGGAAACTGGCGGCAATCAATGAAATGATAACAAGAAATAATTTACCCACAATCGTTATTGCGTGCTCGTAAGTATCATGAATTTTCGCCACTTTATCGATCGCGGGTTTGATCTTGGAGGAAATCTCGCTGCTCATGAGAGTTCAAACATATATGTATAAATATAATAGGAGAATTCATATCCATGGTTTATATGTCTGTGCTAAAAGTTACAAAGAAAAATATAGTTTTTTTCATGACAGTTTCCAATAATTTATCAACAACAAAATAAAGAATATTCGTCTTGAGGATATTTTGAATAAGAATAAACATATTGTAACAGTAAAACCCTTGAAACAGTTGAAAAATGACACCAATTAAAGTATTTGCGTTTTTATGGCGTTAAGTTGATTACTTCGAAGTATACAATGACCTCTCAGCATTGGTGACCATTTTGAGCCGTGATTTAAATACTAAGTCTGCAGAACAGTGTCATAACTCAATCTTCCCTTTGGTTGATTCTGAGCACAGTCATAGAATTGACCAAGGACAAGACTGCATTCTGAGAGTAGTCACTACACTCACTTTTATATCCTGAGGACCAGAGAAAAATCACTAATTTAAAGAAAGCTCCTAAAATTTCTAAAATAGTACAGATCCGCTGGTCAAAAGAAGTCTTTAAAGGCCACCACTATCTAAAGGCTAATTTCACATAACAGACCTAATGTAGCTATTTGTAGAAATGAAGAAAAATGTCTGCTGAGAGATAAGAGTCAAACAAAAAAAATATGCTAAAAGTACACAAACATTTAAAACTTTCATACAACTATAATCTTATTGCCAATTTATATGAAAATTTGGTATTTTTTTGTCTATTTCTAACAAAAAGATCTTTTCATGTACACAATCCAAATCATTGCTAAAACAAACAATATTACACAGGTATATTTAAAAATAAAGTACCTCTTACTCTCAAAAGACAAATAAAGTTCTTGTAATAACTATCTAGTTTCATTTATATTTCAACTAGATCACACCTCAAACCACTGGAGATTGTCCCGAGTTCTTTCCCTTCATCCCTTCTAGAGTTCTCTCCCTTCATCCCTTCTAGAGTTCTCTCCCTTCATCCCTTCTAGAGTTCTCTCCCTTCATCCCTTCTAGAGTTCTCTCCCTTCATCCCTTCTAGAGTTCTCTCCCTTCATCCCTTGTAGAGTTCTTTCTCTTCATCCCTTCTAGAGTTTTCTCAGTTCAATCCAATCTAGAGTTATCTCCCTTTTCCCCTTCTATAGTATGTTTACATATAGTACTATATAAAAAGGGAGATAACTCTAGATGGGATAAAGGAACATAACGTGTGACAATCTCCTGTGCCTCAGTCGATAAGAGAACCTTCAACATTAACAGTAAGGTAGACTAGGTAACACACAAGTTCACATGAAACTTGATTATGGGACAGATTGCTTAAACTTCCAGGCCAAAATCTGTGTCTGACAGAGAACAAAAGCCTATTCTACCTCTACTTGAGTTCTTAACTCCACGTTATTTTTTCCACACAGATTTTCAAATCCAAATACATGTATAGACTGGTCGAAACAAACAGACAGACAGACAGTCAGACATTGACAGCAGTTCCAAGCTTTCTTACACTAAACTAATTAGAACATGAACAGAAATATATTACAGGGTTGACAAGAACTACTTACAGAGTAAAGTAAGAGTTATCATGACAAGACAAAAAGTTGTAATTCAATTAGTAAGTTCTTCATACTATTTCAGCATTAAGACATTTTAGTGACTTTTTAGTGAGTCTGGAAAACATACCTTTTACAAAAGAAACTGCAAGTATGAATATGAATTAATTAGAAAATTATTGTCACATTTCAATAGGGCTGTAACAGTTAACTGATGTTCGGTCATTTGCGAATGTTCAGGCTTGGTTCAGTTTTCGGTACCGTGTTGTGATTATTCAAAGATAAGGAATAAGTTGTTACAGGGAACACCACATACATAAGACAGTGCCTCCCACACAGACCTCCGGGAAAACAACAATTCATAAAACATAAGGCACTTGAGGAGGTTAAAGGGTACATTTATTAGGGAACAGAGGCGCAAGGAACGGCCTGGCAGACCATAAGGAATAACAAAGAGGACAAACAGTGAAGCAGGGAATTAAGGATGGAAAAGATCACAGGACAAGTCAAGACAGCTGGCATCAATTGGCCGAAACTGTTCGGTATGCACATAAATGGCCTTAAGTATATGCCACAACATTTTTTACCAATCACTAATTATTTTTGAGTTACACTGTTTATAAGAACAATTGAATTTTATGAAAGTTCTTCTTCTAATCATTGCTCTTCTTTGTTCCACATATATTAACACATTACGCTCTGTCCGTACTTACCTTCAAGTAATGAAGTTTATACCTAGTCATTACTAGCATAACTGTCAGTTTTTGAGAATATTTTGTATATCATACATTTAGATAACCGAACCGTATAACTGAAAGGGTAGTATATGAAACCTAACCAAGACACCTGTATCTTTGCAACCCTACATTTAAAACATATCAACAGTACCCTAATTATGGCAGAAGTAGAGACATTTCACTGCACAAACATTTGGAACCCCTGAACCAAACTGCTTTTATATCTTCTTAAGAAAGTCATCCTTAATTAATTGTTTGTTAGGGCTATTCCCAGAAAATCTCCCGGGGGGTAGGAATGACGGACATTAAAAATTACCTTGATGCGGGGGTCATAAAGTTAATTTAAATTCAGTTTGTTGTCCCCTTATTTCAATTGTTGTTTCTAACCCAAAGGGAGATTTACCTAGAATAGCCCTTAGACATATGAGTGTAGGCCTATATTGGTGGGTGGGATTGGGTACTACAAACTGTTAATCAAGGGGTGGTTTATTGAGCAAATCTTTATGAAAAATAGTTCTTCTAAAACTGAAAGATAACAGTATATAATAGCATAGATATACAAAAGATAATAAATAAAATAATAAACTTAAATTGCAATATGCTAGAAAATGCATAAAAAATGACATATTTCAACAGTCAAAAATTGAGTAAACTAGAACTGAAAATGAAATTTCTACCATTTTGCGATTTAACGGAAATAACCTGCGGAAACCATTTTTAGACTGAAGGTCACTGCGACCCTGACCCTTTGACCTAAAAATCAATAGGGGCCATTTACTTGTCATGACCAGGAAGCCTATCAAATTTGAGGACCATAACCCCAAGTGTTCTTGAGTTATTAAGTGGAAACCTTTTAACTAGCAGACGCTTGGACAAAAAAAGCGATTACTATAGGGAACCCGCACCATAGTGTTGAGCCCTAACAACAAACAAATAATTTCTTTCTTTTTCAAATGCAATGATAAACTAAAAACACACATTTCCACCACAAACCAAATCAATTGCAAAGTTTATAATCACAATCACACAGCCAACAAAAAACAAACAGATGGCAGCACTTTAAAATGTCTGCCCAAACCCAAAGCATTACTTCATTCTCAACACAAATCAAAATCACTTCAGATTTCTCCATATAGCTACTAACCATGAAAACAATGAGAGCTCTAATAGACCTTACAACAGCCCCTTACCTTTAGTACTACTCTCACTGTCCAGCACGAGAAGGAAGGCATCGGGTGCAAGAGCTTCTCCCGCCTTCACCAACAACGATCGCTTCATTCTCATGGTGCCAGAATTAGCTTTCCTTGCCTGGAAAAATATGAAGTTTGTCAGAATTTGGCTCTACTTGTATAGAAGTACAGTCGGACCTCTTTTATTCGACAACCTTCCATCCAAATACTTTGTATCAGTCGAAATAAATATCAGGTACTGATGTATCTTCTTATTCATGTCGACTTGAAATGGACTATTCCAAACCATGTGTTATCAAATTTCCGACCCGATGTATTCGCATGAACGAGATCTGACTGTAGCATTTGGGAAAAAATCACATATCTTTGAAGACCTTTAAAGATAATATACCTGTTACTTTTTTTAAAAATGTTAAATAAAAAAGGGCATTGAAATTGAAATACACATGTTGAAAACATTCTTTGTGGAGGAATTTTGTCGTTAGACTTTGAATATTCAAATATTTGTTCATTACTCTGAATATTCGAATCCTGTTTCACTATTCGAAAATCGAATATTCTATCGAAAGGCTGATTGAATATTTGAATACCTGATTTGCCATTCGTTGACATTCCTACTTTTTAGGAATCTTAGCAAAAGTTTTTAGGAATTTTAGAGCCACAGGAAAGTCTGATAATGCAAAAGGCAGAAAATTGGGTAAAAAATATAAACATACTTGTTCAATGATCATTCCAGCAATATCCTCCACCCTCTCTGGTTGTGTGTATAATTCTGAACGTAGATCTAGTCTGTGTAACATAACTTCCAGCCTCTCCTGATATATCTTGGCATCGTCCAATGCTAAAGCCTAGGTAAACACACAAATCATTTCCTTTAACTAGATGTGTCTTTAGGACATGGATGCCCCCGCTACGGGCTTATCAGTGGAATGCAAATATTTGGTTTGTAAAGGCTAAATAATTTTGAAGCAATATGAATTGAATCCTTCCATTTCTTCAAGAGTTATTTATTGGAAACTAATTTTTCAAGCACAAAAAGGACCATAACAAAATTTGCAGATTGGATCTGAAATAATACTTGACCTGTATTTTGTGATACTATGCTTATGTGTCCAATATGAATTGAATCCATCCTTTCAAGAGTTATTGATTAGAAATTTTTAAGTAACAAAGAGTCCAAACTTTTCCAAAAATTGGCGCATTGTAACAGATATCAAACATGAACCAATATTTTATTATCCTACATGTATTTGCCGAATATTAATTGTATCCAACAATCATTTCAAGAGATACTGAATAAAAACCAATCTTTTGCACGGACAGACAGAAGGAACAACTGGCATGGATAACACTTTATGCCCATTGACCATTCTACAAACGGCGGGGGCATAAAAATCAATCCAATCTAAAATCTTTCTCTTGTTATGCCAAACATACTTAAAATACTTTATCAAGAAAGTTAGTATACAGTCACTTGACTTCAATTTTTAAAACATTTGAATCACAACTTGAATTATGCTTGAAATTTACAACTTAGTAAATTGAAATGCAATCTGGTAATGTGTATGACATAAACAGATGGTAAGTTAAAAAATACCAGATTTTGACATTTTGAAATATATGCAACATTGGTTTCTATAGTAACTCACCTTTTTCAGATTTGTCATGGCAACCTCAATCTGTTCCACATCTTCCTCACATTTAGCTAATTCTGTATGTATCTGACATCGTAACTGTACCAGCAAACTATAAGATATAGGTAAGACTGAGCTAAATTATTATCACAAGTGTACTGTATAAGCATACCACGATATATTGCAATACTTAAGCAATGTATCGCAATATGAACCAAAATATGTTACAATACTTAAGCAGTGAATTGCAATATGTACCACAATATGTACCACAATATATTGCAATACTTAAGCAATGTATTGCAATATGTACCACAATATATTGCTTCATAAACCCAAGCTATGACTGTGGCCCTTCATTGAACATGTTTATTCAACTCCAAATTCTACTAATATGTTGCAATAAGCTAAAGCTAAACGGTCATCACTCTCATTGCAGGTTTTCAAGGCTAGATTATTTTATGTATTTAAAGGTTTTAGCCAGTAACTTAAGCAGGAAGCAAAAACGAACATGCATCGTCAAAAACCAATTTGATAATTTCATATCATGGAACAATACAGTTTGGCTGCACATTGCAATATACTGATATATATTGTGGCACTCTTTATATCCAAGTGGTATTATAAATACTTATCCTGGAATTACCATGGCAACGCTTTTTGATGGAAATTGGAATAAACTGATAGACGTCTGTTTACACAGCATACAGGAGAAGAGAAATATAGGTTTCAAACATGGAATCTGAAGACTGCAGAAGTGAAAGTCAACAGGATTTTAACCAAACTGGTCCAAGGCTTCAGTTGAGATGTCAAACTCTCCATAGTGGACCCTTAGTGGGCAGGTTCTATCATGCATAGCATACTGATGCAACCCCTCCACAGCAGCATTATCTAGAGCAATTACACAGCATTACATATAACTTTAAGAGGGCATTTATTCACATTTTTTTCATTTTTGTTGGTATGTTTGTTATTTGAATTCAAGGGCATTTTACCAAAATTTATTAATTTTTTAAAAAATTCAAATCCTTTTCAAGGAGTTTTTGGCTGTTACAAATTCAAGCAGTTTTCAAGGAGTAGGCATCACATTCAAGGACTTTTCAAGACCTGTGGGAACCTTGAATTAACTCTCCTAAATGGCATTATCAATTTACCTGTAGTAAAAGTTTACAATCAATTAATCTCTCTAGGGCAACAAGCTTTCCACAACAGCCAAACCTTGCACCTCCCACAGGCTGTTACAATGGATTTGTGCTGTACTAAATTTTCAGCATGAAATCAACTTTCATTGAAGACAGCAAGGGGCTTCTGTGGTCATGTAATTACATTTGCCAACTTCAAATCACTTCCACCTCACCACTGCAGATTTAAATCCCACACCCTTGCATATAGAAGTTGTATGTGAGAAAGCTATCCGGTTGGCTTACTGAAAGACGATGGTTCTATGCAGATGCAATTCTGGGGTTATCCTTCACCCTAATGGCTGGGAGAGTCACTACATGGCCCTGGATGTATATGTGACTTAAAGCCTCACTATAAATAAAAATAAAATATTGCAACAGCACACAAACCTTTGTATATTTTCCAAAGCCTCTGCAACTTGGGTGAGAGGTTTACGCACCAAGCGGCGGATATTGGGTTGAAGCAGTGGCAGACATAGGTTCCACTGAGTAACACAACCAACTTGAATCACGTTGGGGTCTCCGAGACGTATGGCATTCATAATGACCTCGTCACATCTTTTGATAGCTTGTAATCGTATCTGAATGAAATAATAGAGTTTTGTGGTCACATTTACCAGAGGGTGTCACAGATTTTGGAAGTAACAGAGAAATCACCAAACGTAGGTAGGGGTCCGGGGTACTCCCTTTATGATCATTCATACAAGAAAAGTAGCCAGTTATTGATGCTTAAGTTCCTGGGTAATTTTACAGGCTCCTTGATCTTATTGACACCCCTGATTTACTCATAGCCACAAGTTTCATTTGCTCAATGAACATTTTCATTTGGTCCATATAACAATAAATCATTTAATACTAACAGTTAATTCAAAGTTGTTTAATTACACTATTTCTACTGGCCAATATTTTCCAAGACAGTTTTTCATTTGGCTGACTGCCACACAATCTGTTCTCAATTAAATAAAATGCCCTATACATTTGAATCAAAATAAGTTAAAACCACAAAAGTAAATTTTTTGAATGGTTCTGCTGGGGGGAGGCCGGGGGGGTATCAGTGAACAAAACAAACTTGAGAAAACATAAATGAACAGAGACTTTGACATGAAACATAGTTCTCCACACTCACATCCACAACACGTTTCTGTAGCGACTCTTGTTTCTCTGACAACTGTTTCACCATAATGTCACATCCCAAAAACTCTAACTCCAGATAAAATCCTTGCTCCTATAAATATAAATTCATATATAACTGAAGGCAATAGTCTTAAATCTAGTTGAAATTTCAAAATTTTAGTACCTATTATAATTATTATTTTAACATTATAACAAGTTTTAATTATCCATGTATCATATACTCCTTTAACAAAATAAATGTAATGACTACATAGCTTCCTAGCGTTTTACAAGAAAACTGAAGATAATCCTATTTATTTGCGGTTTTGAGGATCTTGTTTGCAATATAAACATCATTTAAGACCATATAAATATTAATTTTCTATTTCTCTACACAATTAACTATATATCCTCGATATATACTAAACGCCATTAAAAATGCAACCAAAAATTGGGCATATAGATAGAATGACATTACAAAGGCAAAAATGTTCTTTAAATTCTTCAACATAATTTCATAAAATTAATCGATAATGAAATAAAAAAACAATTGGTCTAAAGTTTAATAAAGTTTTGAACAAGAATTAACACATAGATAACTGTAACACGCTTTAGACAGTTGGTACTACAAAATGACCCAGAGTTCAAATAGTTGCGTTTTAATGGCGTCAAGTGTATTATGTATTCAACAAAACGAAACAAACCTGGCAATCAGGGACAACCCTGATCTGTATCGGTAAATATCATATATGGAAATAGAATAGAATTACCTTGACATTGCATGTCTTCATATGTTCTGCACAATCTTGAGCAAGTTCAGGAAAATCTAGTTCTAAACACAATCTTGCTAGCTCCAACAACAAATACGGCCTAAAATAAATAATGATTGATATATATAGTAAAAGTAACAATTAATTCAAGACATGTGCAGATTCAGCAAATTACATCCTTTTTAGCTAAATCTCAGGGGGGTCTGGACCTCCGGAACCCCCATCTGAATTTGCACATGTAAAATACACAAATTTGCCTCTCTTATAAAGATCAAGCTTAAAGATATATTTCCACTTTTTAATGTGTAGGCATGAATATTAAAGTCTTTAAAATGTTTAACAGAAAAAAGTTTTTTTAAATTATGTTTATTTATGATGGGCGTTATGCTCTTGACGCCATTATATATATTTAAGGAATTAAAAATTGAGAAAATATCCTCGGAACAGACATATTTATATCATATGTAAGATAGTGTCAAATGAAATAAATCATTTAGTATATCTTTCTTACATTTTCATTATCCTAAATTAACTAATGGAAAAGTCTAAAAATCTATATAGAATGAAATTTCTAACACACACAAATCAGATATGTAAGTCTATGTATAAATATAAACAAAAACAATAGTTTTGAAGGAAACTTTGTAGATGTATGTGAATATAGATTGAAGGTGATACAATGTGCTTGTCTATACTACTAATACTGTCGGTGAACTTATTTGGCTATAAATGGGCTATATCTATAAATACAGGATTTCTCACACCAAAGGTCTGACCTACACACCAGGTTCATTACGTAACACTGTCTAACCACTAAACTTGAGATAGGTCTCTGATCTCAAATCTCATTTTTGTGTTTAGTATTTCAATTTATTATCAGGGATTTCCCTGACGACGTTTTCTGTGCTTCTGATACATTTTTCAGGCAGAGGACAAGCATTTATGAATAGGTGTGCATTGGCAGAACCTGCAAGCTTCCAATTAGCCCAGTTCAGCAAATCAACACATTTCGTTATTTAAATGCCTTTGTGGAAATTAGTTTCACCAAATATTGCCTAAGGGCTTGAACCTTGCAAGCACTTGGTAATAGCTGGTCACCAGTGGTTTGTCAAGGTAACTAATTAACTACATCGTATCTCTAATGGAGGAGAATGAAAAATTGTGAATATTTGTGCAAAACCTATTATAGAAATTATCTATGATATAATTTAGAGGACATTTAGCTAAAACCTTACCTTCTAATAACACTGACCAAGTTGTAAAAGAATATCAATAAAATCAACAATGATTTTCTCATAACAATACATCTGTATTATTTTAATTTATAAATGAAAACCAAATACTATTATTATAACCATATGATACGTATAGGATAGACAATGCCACGAGATTGTCTATCCAACTTAGACCATGTGAACTTCATGAATGTTGTACCGGTATATACGATATAGACGGTTCTCAACTCAACTCACGGTTGAAATATATGCTGCTGATTGGACAGATTGCGGTGAGCGTGGTCTAATGATAGCAAATGAAGTTGTTATGAGTTATCTCCCCTGCTATATCTCTTCTACAGTATATACCACAAGTGGTATAGAAGGGGGATAACTTGTGACAATCTCATGTGCAAAGTTATCAATTGTAAACCAATTTTTTAAGTCGAAAAAGGGGCCATAACTATCAAACTAAATCTGTACTTTGTTATCCTATGTGTATGTGCCTAATATGGATTGAATCCAACCATTCTTACAGTTTAATGATCTGAAACCCATTGTTCACACAGAATGACAGGGGTAACAATTTATGCCCCATTCAATGGGGGGGGGGGCATAACAAGAGGTTTCAAAACAGTACAACGACTCTAATATAAAATACAATTGATACAATGGCTGATATCAGTAAATTTTGTAATGAGTCCATTGAAGATCAGTCGTTTCCAAATATTTTCGGGGATTACCGGAAATGACCAATCTTCAACGAAATAGTCACGGAATTTACCGATATCATTTTTTTGGCAGGAATCCATTAGGGGTGTTCTACCTTAAGATGAAAAAGGTAACAGCACTCAACACCAATGTAGCAAAGACATCTGAAGTAGCACAATTCAACAATATAAATGCATCAATTAGTCCCTAACTGATTTGACTTACTTTTCCTGACTTTCAGCTGAGATTTTCTTGGCTGACACTGGTGTGGGCGTCCGTCTACCCTTTGTGGGACTTTTTCTGATAAGCAAGCAAGTTAGACTGTGATCAATATAGTTGAAATATATAATCTAATTAGGTAAAATACTTGTGCATATTATTAGTCAACAATAAGACTACATCAAAAAGATAACATGGTTACTTTATGTAGCATGGGTTGTATTCAAAATTGTAGTTGAACCAAAAACTTTCAACCAAATCTCAACATCATCATAAAGACTAGACCTTGTTTTTGAAAAAAAACATAATTTTTATGTCTCCCCCAATGGCCCAAAGAGCCATAACTCCGTAAAAAACAATCTGACCGAAAATATGCTGACAAGAGGCTTGGTACCAATATATCATGTGAAGTTTCATTGAAATCCAACCACTGGTTTACAAGAACAAGTGCAGACAAACTTTGTGCCATCCAGACATCCAAACAGACAGGACAACATCGAAGTTGCCCCACTCCACTATGTTACAAGCATTTCTAAATATTGACACAGTAAAATTCAAGTTAAAATCTTATTATTGGTTATTATTAGTAATAATTTGATTTCCTTTTACCAATAATTTCATGTACAATACTTTGTATAACCATGCTATCAATTCGATGTTTGCCATCTATACAATTTTTACATGAAAAAGTGCAATTCCACAGAAGAAATGGAAAGTCACTTCTCTAATTACATTTATTACATGCTAGTGGTAACATTTTATTTTGCACTGATATACTTATTCCAACATTAGGCAAATGTATGGCCAGTGGCCTCACTCTCTATTCGGGGGTTGCACTCCATGGTAGGGGGAATTTCAAGCAAACTGGGGGAATGTTTCGTCATCTTTCCGGTCAAGGTCAAACCGGTGTAGACATACAACAATCTTCATATTCAAAAACACAACATGAAAATGTATCAGATATTATGTCTGCTTGTAAGAAAATCATATTTGCATTTATCCATTTTTATTTAATTTTTGCTCCAATGGGGAAAACTAAATTGAATGGGGGGAAAGAGACCCCCTTCACCCGAGGGAAGGCCCCTGTGCATGATCTCCAGGATACCCCTAGACATGTCATGTGGAAGAAGTTCAGTCAATAAATCAATGCAAAATAAAATGATTCCATAATTATATGAGTTGTCTAATGTTATTCTACATTTGTATAAGCATAAATATTGTAAGATGCTACAACAACCATAGCATCAACATACTTGCCATCCGTCCATTCTTTATTAGATTTCTTTTTGCTATAATTTCAGTAGACTTAAAATGTTAATAACTGTCCACTGTTTAAAATATTAGTGTGATAAAACTAAATAAAAATAAGAATCAGCATATTAAAATAGCATTAGCATTTTAGTAGAGTAATAATTATGTGAAATTAATGATGAAATAGACAGCATCATCACCTAGAAACAGCATTGACTGAACCTGTCATAAATCATTCAAAGTCATGTAGTACTATTTTTTTGACAAAATATCCTTAGTGATAAATACGAGAAAATTGGTGGTAATTGTCTTTATACAGAATGATGTACTCTACAACACTGTACTGTCACTTTTCTTACATGTTTCCTAAAACCACAAATGCAAGAGTCCGACCTAAGCGCCAAGTTAGTGCTAGCATAGGAAATATCTATATGGCACTTGTGTCATGCAGTTCCAAGAAACTTTTAAGAAAAGTTACTATTCAGTGTTTGATGGCATTAACGTGTCATTTTTTTTAAATTATTGGGATAGAAAATACATCTATCTACTTTTAAGCTGCAACATAAATGTTGAATGTGATAATTTATGACATGAAAACACAGGCCCTTCACCAAGAGCAAACAAAAATCTCAGTCAAGCAGCTCCGAACTTAATCGCGCTTGGATGACAAAATACAGAGATAAAAGTAGAATTTTGTTGCTCTTAAATTTTCAGCTTTTCCTGCTTTCTCCAGTGATGTTAAAGAAAACTGACAACAAAGTGTAGATATTGTCAGTAAGGGAATTTTTTATTTCATATTTGTGATACTTTCAACGCTGTAAAACTAATGATGCAAATGTATTTGTACAACACGATAAGTTATTTAATAATTGGGAAGTTCATTTCATAAAAGGAAATTTGATGATATAATAATCATTCAAATAATAATAATTTTCCAGTGTCGTTATAATAAAGAAAATATTAATTCAACATAAATGTATATATCACTGTTAACTACGTATCAGGGGTTCCACTAGGGGCTGAATTTAAAGGGTCATTTTGGTAATTTGTGTCTGGATTTTACCATTGTATAGCCAAAATACCTACTATTTAGAGAAAAATTGACCCTTCGGCCAAAAACCTAAGGGTCAAAATGTGACTTTGGAAATTTCAGGGGTCAAAAGGTCAACTCAAGGGTTAAATGGAACCCCTGTATGGTTAGTAGTTTTGAGGGAAAATGGAAAGGATATAAGGGTGGAACAATAAATAAACTGTAATAATATTATACAGTCAAACCTCATTCATTTCAATTCATTAGGTCCAAAATTTGATTTCAAATAATATATCGTTTCGAATAGCCCATTTCAATTTGACGTGCCTAAGACGATACATGGGGGCCTGACTTTTATTTAATGGATGATACCAAGTATTCAGATAGAATGTTGTCCGACTGTATATGATATATAGAAACACATTTCTCTCTTTTATACTGTGGTCTTATGATTATGCCATTTATAAAATGAGTATTGACATCAAGTCTGACAGGAAGAGAAGCTAAATACAGTCCAATGATTTCAACAATTTTGCAAGAAAAGAAAATCTTGGATAGGAGTATCAGGGCACCTGTACTATATGTCGTCCATTTTACCAGTACAGTGAGCTCCTCTGTAACTCCCACATTTTTACTATCACAAGACTGGTCTGGACTGGCTGCTAGCCAGAATTCCAGACACGGGCCTTATTCACACTTTAAGACTGAAACTCAGACCAAGACTTTAAATTTGAAAAAGTTATATTTTACCAGCCTGTTTCTCTCTACATCTAAACGTATGAATTTTATTGTTCCCCACTATGTGTTTACCAATTTTTATTAAAATATCAATATGAGCAAAAAGAATATTTGATATTTTTGTAATTCCAGACCAGTGTGGACAAATCATGATGTGCGCTCTAAGGAAAGTTTCCATAACATGAAAAAAAGCCAAAGTGCTAGGAGAAATAGCTGCCATGTAACTGGTCATTTCTGCGGGGGACAACTTTTAAGTGTTAGGGAACAAATGGGTAGCATGCCAATCGTCTAGAGATGAAGAAAATAAGATAAGTGTGATCTTGAACTTTGAGGTATGGGTGTTGCATGCGTACCATCTCATCATGGTGACATTTGTGCGAAATAATTTGAAAATCCCCCAATGACAGTGCAATATGCTAGACAAAATGCTCAAGACCCAATTTCTTTACGTTTGACCTTCTTCAACAATTTGTTAAAATTACTGTATGATTTAAACATGCAACACAATGATACTATAGAGTTGCAAAAAATGACAATTGATGCAATAGCAAACATTGATATCAGTCCTAACAGGGTGTTATTCCAGAAAAGTAATATACATGTAGAAGCAAAAAATATTTTGCAATTCAATTTTTTTGAGGTCCGCCCTGGTTGCAGAAATAATCAGTTACATAGCAAGTGTGCACTTCTTGGATAGATAAGAAAATAATATGTAAACTGTACCGATCTGATTCTTTGCCAGCTTTCTGTTTCCTTCAAACATCAAATAAAAGCAACAATATACATGTATGTCTGTATATAAATAAAGACTCAATAGGGATGGGGACATGTTTTATACTATTCAGCAATGAAACAAGGTTAGCTGTAATAAATTGTCTCTAAAAACAATACATAATTCAAGACTTTCATCTGCAATGCAAAATTCCGAATATTCCCTAATAAACGCTCCCAGGGGCATTACATTTTGAGAGGAGGGGCCTTTAATAAAGGTAAAAATCACTAAAAAATACTTATTTTTAAGTCTTATATGCATCTATTAGAATAAGTATGGTACCCACAAGCCGTTCTCATTTTAAACTAAAAAAATCATTATTGTAAACCATTACAAAGTCTGAAGTTTATGTTTTACAATGAAACATGTGCATAATAACAGAAGGTCAGTAATCATGATCGTCTGCAAGCTTTCTCATTAGATTCTTGGCCCTGCGAAATCGTCCTCGTTTTGGTTTGTATATATAAACAATTTGATGACGTAAAAATGACGTGATGCAATATCTAACTGATAAGTTCACATATCTTACGAAAACCCCGTTTGGTGACTCTTGGGTGAACGAAAATCCCTTTTGGTGAATCTTGGGTGCAAAAATGATTGGTCAGATTTTAAAAAGCCCGCTTCGAGGACAACATTTGGTTGGTCAAAAATGTAGGTCAAAATAAATGTTATACAGCTACGCCGAAAAAAATTAACAAATCAAACAGTAACAGATACAGGGCAGTCAAACAAAAATGTATCAAAATCATGAATAAGTGTTCCCATGAAATTGTGCTCAAAATATACTACAGTGTCCGTTCTAGAATTTAATCACACACACACTCGGTACAAAGTGCATCATCAAACAATTTCATCTACAAGCAAAAATCATTTAATTCAAATTTCACAGCTTCATTTATCATGATTACTTTGGCAAACAAGTTTTATATCATTCTGATAAACTTTCAAAATTTAAGACAATTTTGAGAAACCTTGAACGTATCAATAATAGTTTTTAAATAATGTATCATGGAATTAATAAGTATGTAAGCATTTAATATTATTTACAAGAAAGGTTTAATCTCCACAGACATAATAATTCAACTGCTCTAAAAACATAAAATAACCATTCAACAAAAAAGTATAAAAACATATTGAAGCATATTACATCCATCTTATAAAAACACCAGTCATACAAAACATAGGACATACTGAATAAATAGTAAAATTTTGTGAGGTAAAAAAACACGTAAATTTCCACTTTCACCAAAGTATATTTTTACCAGTGCACCATGTAGCTGATAGTTGGGAGTCTGGTATCCCAGGGAGACACATCTAAAACACTGCATGGCCAATAATACTTCGAACGCTACCTTAACTTTTCGATAATTTAATAAAAAATTAGAAATTTATCATTTTTAAAGGCAGATTATTTGCAAGTAACTTTTTAACTAATTGCTGGTATACCTGTATATACATGTATATCATGACCCCCCAACGCAATATTGTACATTAACTCCTGGAAAATTGTTTGTAACCACCAAAACTTCTGGCCTATATGCAAAATATTGGACCAAAACAACTGGTAAAAATTGAATGAATCCTTCTTTCATGGTCATATGATGTCACTAAGTCAATGAAAGTTAACTTAAAAGCCAAAAACATAAATTCACGCAGATTAGTAGATGCAACATGAATTGGCAAAAAAATGATCAAACATCTTGTGTGTCATAACAATATGGACCTAATAACACAATCAAATACAAGCCTTGAATTTATAACCTCCCAGTTAGACAGTTAATGAAAACAAATTTGCCAAAATAAGCCATTTTTGCAGCACAACCAAAGAGCTGACTGTCTGTGTGCATGAATCTTACCGAAACAAAGGGGAAGGGGTCGGTACAAGCAGAGATGTGGGTGTAGGGGTCGACATCAATATGCTGCGAAAATAATATCAATCATATGCAATTGTGAGTATAAGACTGAATACACACATACAACCTAAACACAATATAGAATTTATTTAGTATTAAAAATGATTTGGCATTATGCATTCTGCACGAGTTTTGGGGAAAAATCTTGTTTGTTTAAACATGTAAAAATAAAAAAGTTTATTGCAATAATAAAAATGAAAAAAATCTAATATAAAGGAATAACAAAATATGTACAACACTAATTTTGAGGTTAAAACATTTTACTCATGCAATCAAATTCTGCAAATATGTTACGCATTTCATGCAAGCACAAATCACAAATACCAATCACAGATAAATTTTCTATTTTATATGCAGCCAAATATGATAATATAGGAAATTAACAACTTACTAACTCGTTCTCATGACTTAGTATGTCTTGGCCACAACTTAACTATCACATTCCCATGACACAGTTATCTCGTGGCCACGACATACTAAGTCTTGGAAACCAGATTTCATATTATCACACTCGAACAAGATATGCAGTCCCTAGCTACCACTTCATTAATTTTTTACTATAGATAGGTCGAACAATACTATACTTAACACCTTTTGTTTGTCGAGGCCGAGATTGGTGACACGTTTCATTATATTAATTACTCGACTGTTGTACTATATACATGTGAGAAAAATATCACTTAATAGATCTATTAAATATTAAATGAGCATCAAACGGGAATTTTGAATTGTTAATTATCTATTGAATTGCATATAAATTATATTCTAAAACAACAATTTATTGTCTTTTACAAATTTCTAAAACAGAAATGCAAACTTCATTGAGTAAAGTGTCAAAATTGGTATAAATACAACCAGAAATGTATTAGCTTAATCATTTTCATAATGCAGAGTACACTAAGTACCAGGAACAGTCAGTTTGTACATATACATGTATACCATAGATGCCTCGAACAATAGATAGCCTGAAATTATTGCTAGATCCGACGGTTACAAGTTTGAGGTTTTAATGTTTTACTGTTATATTGTTATTACTAAGTCCAAAACCTCAACTGAGTTCACCTTAGTCTAGGTATTTTGCTTGCTAACTAGAAGTGAATATTTTCTTATATTAATTCAGATATCCGTCTTACCTGTCTGTGTCCGCTGCTGATGAAGGGGCTGACAACTGAGCCCTTAGTTTCTTTGCATGGGCATCACTAGGCGGAACCCCCATCTGGTTCAATATACGCTGGATTTCCTCATAGTACTCCCGTGGTTCGTTATTCTCCAAAGAACTGAAGTGAATATATATCAATGAACATCAGTAACACAGGTACTTGAACAAACTATTTGAATGTTCTATATGGTCAATTTACTATAATATTCTTATATTTTAATTATAGTAAATAGGCAATATAGAACATTAAAATAGTACCTGTGGTCAGTACCCCAATAAATAAGCAATGATCCAGGGCTCTAGCAATCTTCCTCAAATACATGCTGATATTAAATTTGACTAGTCCAACATTGGAAGCAAGTTGTCTGAGAATAAAATCAAGGTCATTCATTATTAAAAAACTGAGTCAGGATCAACACTGCATAATATATGTATCCATGATCTGACCAGACAGACATCCTGCATACCGTACAGTTAACAACAATTATGTAGTGTTAATTCCATTTTGTAGGTGTCATTTATAGCCTTGCTCTGGACTTAGTTGTAGCAGATCCGTGGTCCAGTGGTAACGCGCTGGACTAGTAATCCAGGGGTCGCAGGTTCGATTCCCTGCTTCACCACTGACAGGACTTACAGTCTTTCTGAAGACTTTGAAAAACCGAGGTCACATGTACGATGCTTCACATCGGGCACGTAGGAGAACCAGGGTTGCTTCTGGAACTGGGGCATTTCCTGTATCATGCACTATCCTCCAAAAATCTAAAATGACTAACATTCTTCCGTAGGCGTCGCCCATATGGGAAGCCGGTGGCGACGATAAATAAAAGCAAATACAAACTAAGTTCAACTCAGATTGTTGGTAGTCTGAAATGACAATTAGACTTGACCGGGATGTCGGGCTAGTGGATTTCCAGAGCCCTAAATGATCTTATTCTAACAAAATTTAACATTGACAAAAACCATATACCAAAGTACCTAAAAGATATTTCCATCTTTGTTATTGCCAATTTCCCAATGTTAATACATGACATAACAGATGGTCAGACATATTTGGTGAACTAAGATCAGATAGCATATAATATCATAACATGTCAGCATGATATTAGAAAAAAGTTATTTGTGAACTATTTCATTTAATTTTAGTAAATGCAAAATATATATATCTGCTCGTGTGAAAAAAAGTACAGAAAATATTATCATAAAATAGTAGACCATTAACATTGGTTATTTTGTCAAGGTTAAAGCAGCCAAAATATTAACAACAAGTAGATTTGTAATTTTTTTACATTTACAACAAGCATATAGTAAAATTTAATGTAAAACATCTAAATACACATGTATAAAGATAATTAAAATTTATTTGAAACATTAACATTTTGTGTAGTATTCAATCATGTTAATCTTACACTTTCAGTTTACAAATCTGATAAAATATAGCCAGTTCAGGTGATGACTTGATGTCTTTGTGAAACTTAGTAGAGTCAATCAGCTGGTTCCTAACCTGAAAACCAAACAAAGTATAGGTAAAAATTCTGGTACCTGGCTTCTCAACAGTAAGTACACTTGAAGGTTATAGACTGACATCTCAACAAAATTAACAAAATTATTTTTAAAATTTTAGAATATGTTCTTTAATTAATAGCTTGTAAGGAAAAACTCCGAATAGCTTGTCTCAAAAGATGTACCGATCATTCAATATTGAACTAATTCATTGTGTTTCTTTGTTTATATGGGCACAAAATATTCAGTTTATTTACATCTAAATATGTGTTTTTATGCTTCATGCACCAGTAACCCTTTTTAGCCTATACATGTATGGCATTTGGAAAGATGTCTACTATTTTTATAACTGTTGCCTTATTAATTTTTTTGTTTACAAATGCTAATGAATCTCAGACAAAGCCAAACTCCTCTATCCAATGGTATTTCTTTCAAGAATGGTATTTAAAATCTGTTATTTTTCGATTTCAATACTCATTATCATTCAACTTTGACATAAAAAAACAGCTTTATTCAATTTAAATATAGGCCCATACAGGGGGTCTCACTAGTTCTCGAAATAGCAGGAAAATCATCAAAATGTATTTTTCAAGAAAAAGATGTGAAGTATTTAAGTTGAAACAAATATCAATATAATTTATTAAAACCGTGAGCTGTAATATAAACTGAAACAGAAACAAAGACGACTCACAATCAGTCCGAAAACTTCCTTATACAACTGTGGAACGTTCTGTTTGATGAATGTTGCTGCGGCATTAGCTATCTGACCAGCATCATTTTTCTTACCAGCATCCAGATTAGATTCTATCAAAGCACTACAAATACAGTAAAATCTCACTTTAATACCACCTCAAATAATAAGACCACCTCAAATTTTGAAGTCTAGGTTTTCACATCTGAGTGCCATTTCCTAAATTTGGATGTCATACAGGAACACTTTTTGCATTTTTGAATAAAACTTTGTTTTACAGATAAAGTGATCATACAATGAATTACTGATTCATATTTGTCATAATTGTATCTGCATGTAATTATGAAAGAGAAAGAACATTATCAGAAAATAGCAGTTAGGTAAACAAACTGAGGTGATTTCAAGATTGGAATATTTTCAAAAAATTCTGTCCAGATGGACAGACGCAAATCATTTTTAGGGGTCACTTCTTAGAAAATTGCGACAATGATGCAGGATTTGTACATCAGCTAATACACTGTATGTATCAAGTTTAATCACAGTTTTCATGCATTCCATTGAAAAAGGCAAAGAAATACTCACAGTTCATGATTTCTTATTTTTTAATTTTTATATTACTATAAAGCAAAATTGATTATCTCGCTTTACAAAGTGGTGGACAGAGTCCCCAATTACTATCCTGATGTTGTTTACAATGAAACAGCTGCCAAAGACAAAAATAAAGCATCTGAATACTAGAAATACCTGAAACTTGATGGTACATATGTTAGTCACTGACAGAAAATTTAACTAAAAGTGAAAACTGAGGGATATAAAACAAAAAGAAGGCTAAAACATTGAGTATTTGTCTTACATCATCAATTGTGCTCTCCATTCAAAGTCTTGGTCATCAATGTCATCCAACGCCTTCACCACAGAATGAAGACTTCTAGACAGAAACTGTCGGAAAGTAGGCTTTAAAAATGGACGACAAAATTGCCAATAAATCACGGAAGCATTGTATACAAGGAAATGATACCTGAAAATGAAAATAGAAAAAGTCAGCAACTGACAACAGCATAGCTGTCTCTGGTCATACCACTCAAGGTTACATTGTCTAAAATTTGGAAGCAAATGAAGTCAGAATCCGCCACAACAAAACTATTTTTAAAATACACCAGTTTAAAGTACATTAGATGTCTCCATTGGACATGGATGCCTCCACTATGTGCTTTTCGAATGTTATTGATCAGAAAACAAGGTTTACATTAAATAAATTATTAATCTCCTTCAAAAATTGGTGGATAGAAAACAAAATCAAACTTGACCTGTATTAAATGCTATGCTTATATGCCCGATATGAATTGAATACATCCATCATTTCAAGAGTTATTGATCGGAAACCAGTTTTTCACACGGACCGACACAATGAAAGGGATTACTATTCATACCCCTTAACAAAAATATTACGTCACGATAAAAACTGACTAAATCTGATTCATTATCTCTGTCAATTTCTCTGCAACAATACTATATTTGAAGTCACCGAGTTAATGAGTTTTAAAAAGTTGGACAGGGTGTAGAGACATAAACTTGAGATGGATCTCCATGCAGTCAAGATCAAATTCTGATTCTCAACTTTATTAGGGCTGAATGTGTACTTCCAACCATTTTGTTCAGTTTTTGTGGAAGTATGACGGGTCCTTATGATAGGGGAAATTTTCATTATGAATCACCAAATTTGGGTATTTATAAGGCTAAATGTTTTAATAATTTTACTGTAGGGAAAAATATATACACTTTTTTCTATGGGAAATATAACCCAATATCGGTCCCAAAATGGCCTAAAAGGACTGACTTCTGTTACTAGTGTATGTTTTATATTCAAATTGATACTACTACATCAGTATTTATCCTTGGAATTTTCAAATTCAGGGTTAATTTTTGGCTGTGACCTTTTTGTATCAGCCATTGTGATCATGTATTACCATTAGATACTTGAAATGTGTACGGAGGGGATATTTGGCCAAAGAAATTACCCCAAACCCAAAGGCATTTAAATAACGAAAAAGACAAATTTGCGGAAATGAGCAACATCTGCTTTTCAACAAAATAAAGATAAATTCACAAAGCAAGAGGCAGCAAACATTCAAACAAGAACTTGCTAAATGGTGCCATATCAGTAATTAAAGTGTTTAAAACCATTATAAAGCATGTAATGTATACCTTGGATTTTCTTTTGCAAGAGAAATTGCTTTCAAAAGATAAACTACTGCTTTTTCAAGTTGTTCAGGTATAGTTGCTGTAGGAGCTAAAAGTTGAGCTTGACAGAGGTATGCTCGACATAAAAACTGATTGGCTGGTGGCGGCTTCATGAAGTACATCTTCAGACATTCTTTAGAAATGTCAAACAATCCATTCTGTAAAACAAACACAAAAAATTTGATTTAATATCAACACACAATATAGGGCTACAACCCAACATTAATAATATGGCACATGACCACATTCCAAGCTAATAAATATAGACTAGTAAACAACATCCCCAATAATGCATCAAGAGTGTTTTCATGTATGTTATAATAACATTTTATTTTCAGAAATTCAAGAAACAACACAAATATATAGCTTGTATCATTATTTAGGTCAACAAATGCGTTTTGACACCTACCTGGAATGCTATCTCCGCACACAAGACGTACAAATCTGTGTTGAATGCTTCTGGATTATCTATTGATGGCTTATTTTCAGCAACATTTCGCAGCAAATTATATGCTTGTTGTAATGGTGCATTCTTTGCTTGCCCTAAAATATAAAACAAATTCTTATATATAACAGCTCATACAGATGCAAATGAAACAAAATGCTAACAGATAAAGTTTATAGCAAATAATAATACTGAAATAACATGAGTCAGATAAAAGAATAATTTAGGATGTCACTGATACAAATTAGTGCATATCGATGATACATTGAGTATATTTCTAAATTCCTATAACAGATTAATTTCTGCATGTTTATGTGCATATGTCCTACATAATTAAATGTTCAACTTGTATATATATATATATATGATAACAAGACAACTTTTCAGTAATTCATCCATATTTTTAACTTCACAGTATTATATTACATTGCTGACATTTGGAATGCATTAGTCTATCCACTAGAGCAGCTGACTACAGAGCGATGTTACGTTATTTTGGCACATTTTTATAATGTACCCATTCTCCAGTATTTTCCTGCCATAATATTGATACATTGTACATGTATAAATGTATGCGTATTGAATACCGATCAACAGAAAATGTTGATACACCCTAATTGATTGTATCAATGATAGCCATGGAATAATTGTAAATATAAACAGACATACAAGAGAAGCAGCACTCTTTATAGCCATGGATATCTCAGAAGAAATTATAACAGCCAGGAATATAGTCCTATAAATAAGACCCTACATAACTTATTTCACATTTTGACATTTTCCAGTAAGTCAAATGCAAAGTGAAAGTAAAATAACAACATAATGAATATTTATGGTTAAATGGGCATGCAAACGTCTAATATTTTGAACTTAGTACCAGAAATAGAGGTAATTTCATTGTTAACACCCTCTTTTGCCTATATCAGTTTTTATTAATATACTTCTGTTAAAGCCACATTCCAATATCTCTAGCCTATCCAATGAGTTAGTCTATGGGTACTCAGGATTCTCTAACACCCCGACTCCAATTCAAAGGGTATGAACTTGTACCCATAAGCTAGCTTCTGCCTTTCCACATGGCTAAGAACTATAATTTTGGAAATTGGAACAAATTTATTGTGATACAGAACATCTGGAACCAGCTCACACCCTATGTGGTCAGCTAGACCACCATTGATAGGTTCCAGTAGGCAATTGGTAAACGGGGAGGTATTTAGATGCATACAAGATGTTATTTACCTATATTTACATTTATAACTTGAACAAAAAGGCAAATTTTAAAATGTAAAAAAGTTGTTCCGGCAGCTGCATGTGCCCAGTATTTTAACCAGAGTATGACAAGTATACTAGATATTAGAAGAATGCGATTACTGAATGTTGCGATCTAAAAGCATGGCAATCAAACAGAAAAATGTGACACAATTTAGTGATGGATATTTTCTGGACCACACAGCTATTAGATAAAACATATGGTGGACAGTCAATTGTAGCCTGACTCTCTGTGTGATTGGAAATTAACTGCATGGATCCTGGAACAAGCTAGCTCATTCTTAATTAAACTAGTGAGCGCAAAGAATGTGATACAGTTTATTGAATGCACATGTAATTTTGAATTTTTATTGGGAACCAATACTTCTGAGAGTTCTGATCATGTTTTATGACATGACACTTATTGAGTCTTGACAGTGACACTTCTTAGATTAGAAGCGAGAGTCAACCTACCGGTATCTAGCAATCACATTTGTCATACGATAAGAGTCTAATAGAAGCAGCACAAAACTTACCACTTAATTTCTGGGCAGCAACAAGGAGTGATCGAATACTGGTATCCATATTATTTGTGTACTTAGCTTAGAATTTGTTTCAGACGCGCATCTTGTTTACAAAAGACGCCATGTTGTTTGGACGTGTAACACATAAACTTGTATGGTTGCGCTAAAAATGTAGTTCTATATTTTTTTCATTTGATTGACTCTAAATTTAAAAATAATAAAGGATATGTACTGTATTTCAACATTTTAAGTAATATTGAATTCAACCACTTATAAAATGTATTTTTAAAATGGTATTATAAAGAAAAAGTAGTTTCATTTTTCGGTGCGGATGTGACTTAGAAACAGTGACTCGGTTATGGGTGCTTCGTAAGAACTACTGCTTGTAAAAAATACTAATTAGCACGGATTCTAGACAGTTTTGAGGACGGATCAGTAAATAAAATGTTTTCCCTGATCCGTTCGAGACTTTGTATGGCTGTTATAGAGAAGAAACATTTGCCATATATTGCTTGTAACGTACACTCAGCTGTCACTCTCAATAGTTCAAGTAGTGGAGGCAGAAACTCGCCTAAAGTTGCTGTTGTAAGTGATTCGTACTCAATTCTGTTCGCTTTCCTGACAATTTATTTAAATTTGAAGTACCATTATCATATAAATAACCAAGACATTAGGTCTTGCTAAGCATCTAAGAAATAGAATATATATGAAGAGGGAAATATCCCTTGCACAATTTTATAGTTCAAGGTATTGGACAAAGACCTAATTTAATTTTTTTGTTATTTTTCACTAAATTTTAATTCATCCCTTTTTAACCAGCGCATGTAAGCACATCTGGTTTATGTACTCAGTACAGTTTTCATACATAGCAACCATAGATAGATTCATTTTAGCGTCAAATGATTTTGATGATGTTAAACCCGATCTAGAATTAACACAGAATCTGATAGATCTGCATTTTGCTTTGTTTTGAATAGAAAATATAATATATTATTTAAAAAATTGTAGTGGATTTGGACAGTGTTAATGTATTAATGTGTGCATATGAATAAACTCTCCTTTATCATTTAGCATTTCCAAAATTTTTTTCCAATACCTTCATATTCATCCTCTGCTTATAAATCTCAATTATGTCAAACCCTTATTTCATATACTATCTATAGGTACTATCTGGATGTGGTGTGTATGATGGCAGTGAAGTGCATGAGTCCTCTGCGTAAGTTTAACTGAACTTGATGTTAATTATTGTTTGACCGTTAGCCCGACTTTTTTAGTAAAAAAGTTGAAACACAAATCCTTAATATCATATTTTTTGAACTTTTAGGCCATAAATATTGCATGAATGATAACTGCAATATCAAATGAAGTTACCTTAACAACTCAGAACACATGATACTGTTACTTCTGTTATGACAAGCATGTTGACCATAATAATTGTTGATTGAAATTATTTTGTATTTTGTTGGCATTTTTCCAAGAAATAGTTCCTTAATTTTAGAATTTGTTCTTGTTTCAGTGTGCTGGTCCACTTAAGCAGAGCTGGAGCTGACATTTCTATGTTTGCCCCAGATGTTGAACAAATGCATGCAATTAATCACACAAAAGGGGAACCAATGGAACAAAACAGGTGATGTGTTCATTGACTTCTCAGGCCTTTTTTATCCATTTTGGAAAAAGACCCTAGATAATTTGGGAAATTTGCGTCGTAAAATTAGCCTTAGCCTTTAATCGCTTCAACTCCAATTTTGGGAATTTTCATAGTTAAAAAGGAACAACTTTTTATATTCTTTAAATTTTATAAGAACAAACATTCTAATCTACAATTCTTATATCAACTGTAAAAATCACACAAAATGTCCACAAACATTTATGACACAAGGGACAATAATAAAGGCCGGAGTTATTCAAAGAACTTCATTATATACCAGGTCCCTCGAGTATTTCAGTATTTGATTAGGAAAAATCTTGCCTTGTCATATTTCCCTTTCACCATTTATATAAAATTGTTTGCTTGTATTTTTGCGGTATTAACAAAATAACATAATGGAAGAAAAACTTACTTCGATTTTCTGTTGTGCTCAGTTTCTTCCTACAGTTAAGTTATGCTGACAATATCATTTCTTTTTCTGTATTTTTCCTATTATGCCAAATTGTTTCAATGTCAAAATATCGCAAAACCGGAAGTAGCGTGAAAATAGCAGCAAACAGTATGCATGTGTTTGGAGTGTCATACTTGATGATTCAAAATGGATAGGGTGTGCTATCCATTGTAGAGCTGCCACCACAATTTCCTCCGGCAACCCTGGTGCTCTTGCTATGTCAGCCATTTTGTTTCAGTTTTTGGGGAAGTATGGCGGGTCCTTTTGATGGGGGAAATTTACATCATGAATCACTAAATTTGGGTAGTTATAGGGCTAAATTTTAAATAATTTTACTGATGAGAATTTTTTCTTAGTAGAGGAAAATATAATTACATGTATATACTTTTTTCCTTTGCGAAACAGGGTCCAATATCAGCCACCAATTTTCCATAAAAAAGGGCTGTATGTGCATTTTGGTGAGAATTAGTAATATGAATCCATTAACCTATTTCATGTATTTTATTTCATTCCTGACTACCCTTTTTAATGCTGTAAGATTTATGTTATAAATGTATAGGGTTTTATAAAGTTATTTTTGTGTTGCAGGAATGTTTTGGTTGAATCTGCTCGTATTGCTCGAGGGAATATCAGTGCTCTGTCCTCTCTGAAAGCCACTGATTTTGATGCGGTTGTATTTCCAGGAGGATTTGGTGCCGCTAAAAATCTGTAAGTAAAATAAAAATGTACAAATCTACATACAGGCCAAGTAGAAACTATTGTTTTATTCCTACTGCGATAACTATGTACATTTGTAGTCTACCCCACAGGAGGTTGTCATGAGTTCTTTCCCTTTATCCCATCTAGAGTTCTCTGTCTTTACCCCTTCTAACATAAATATACTATAGAAGGGATAAGGGAGAGAACTCTAGTAGAGATAAAGGGAAAGAACTCATGACAATATCCTGAAGTTTATCCTTACACAAGGCCAAATAAAATAATATGCATGGTTCAGATTTGCTGATGTACAGGAGTTTCTCAAGGCTTGCCTTCAAGTTTTATGAATTTTGAAGGACGAAAGTGTTACTGCAGCCAAAAATATTTGAAAAGGTGCGGGCAGTAAAATTATTGTCACAAAAGTGACTGTATGGTGTCCTTTTTAATTTTGACTTATTTTTACGTTACTGTAAATAATTATCACATTCCAATTAACAATGACACATTTCTCGTTAGATCAACCTTTGCTGTTGATGGAACAGATATGAAAGTGAATTCAGAAGTGGAGAAAACTATCAAAGATTTCCATAGTCAAAGTAAACCTATTGGGTATGTAGTTTTAATTAATTATTTATTTATTTACCTTCAGGGCTGTTATTGGTACAATCAATATCGATATACCAACGATTTTTTTCTTTTGGTCAATATTCATTACTCTCTTAAAAAATTAGATATTGTTACCGGAAAATACAGAAGAATGAGTACATTCTAAAAACGTGCCAAAATAGCGTAATGTTGCTTTGTAGTGAGCCGCTTGTTAAACAGTGATCTAGTAAATAGTGCATTCCAAATGTCGGCAATATAATACAAGGTTCGCACAGGTCTTGAAAAGTCCTTGAATTTGATGCCTACTCCTTGAAAACTGCTTGAATTTGTAACAGTCAAAAACTCCTTGAAAAGTATAGAGTTTGATAAATTGCCCTTGAATTCTTCTGCTGCAAATAGAAAAAGGACAAAAAAGGACAAACAAATAAACAATGACTATTTTCATCAGGGTCTACCGCTGAGTAGACGATACTATTGAAATACAGAATGGTAGGTACATTTAGTCGACAGGTTTTATGCCCTCATAAAGTAATTCTCACACTGTGTAATTTTACCCGTACTTCAGTGATGGTCATCTCGGGGGATTAACTTGAAACATACACGCTATCCCTTCTTCTCTATACCCCAAAAATCTACATTTTCCCTTGAAAATGGGGAAAAGGTACTTGAAAGATCCCTGAAAAGTACTTGAATTTTTTTTGGAAGTTCTGTATGAACCATGTAATATAATACTGTGAAGTTAAAAATATGGAGTAATCACTTAATGCTGAAAGTGTCACTTCTTTCCCATATTGTTTCTATTATGCATATTGTTTCGTCAAAATACCAAAATACTGCGAAACTGAAAGTTACGCAAAAATATCAGCAACCAGTATATATCACCTATCTTTAATGTACGATTAACTTTGTTTCACAGATTATGTTGTATAGCGCCAGTATTAGCTGCTAGACTTATACCAAACTGTGAGGTTACCGTGGGTCAGGACAAAGAAGACGGTGGTAAATGGCCATATGCTGGCACTGCCGGAGCTGTACAGACGATGGGTGCTACACATGTACTCAAACATGTCAATGTATCCTTTGTATAATGAGGGGATAGTGAATTTTAATGTGATTTTTGTTGGCGCTTTTTGATCAGTTTGCTTGAATGTCTTTTATTAGTTTTCCAACAATTTCTAACCTGTCCTTCATTTAGCAACTGACAATCACCTCCGCTATTTTTCAATGCAAACACGACTTTGCTATTTGCATAACAGTGTTGTGTCAACCAATCAAATCTTACGTTAATCATTAAACCAACTTCTCTTCAACTGAACAATGTTTGAAACCTTGATAAGGGGTATGCTACCTTACAGAAATTCACTGAATTGTAACAGCTCGGCATTTATTTATGTTGCACAACAAATCTTAACTGTCATTGCGCCGACCATCTTTTTTCAAGATATTTCTTGTTTAAAATAGACCTAGAAAGTAAAGTGGGGGGAAAGTAGTTCCAGAATGGCTGTCAAAGTGAATGGTTGTAGTCTCTGTGGAAAGTATGACTGAGATCTTCCATACGAGGCAAACAAAGTATTTAGGTAATGTTGAATTGTGCTTCCCTGGTCATATATCTTCTAGTAAACAGTATAGGATAACCAGAACACATACCGGGACTTTAGGTGTATTCATACACATACTTTCGAGGTCTATTTCCGATCAGTGCAGAAATTACCAACATGTTGCGATTGATGAATGGAGTTAGATGCAAATGACTTTAGACAGGTAGAGCATTTCAAGTCTTACCACCTCATACAGCAGACATTCTAACATTCAACTGTCTGATCTAACATAATGGGCCTATAAATTTGGTCATTAAGATTACCTGTATTGTAGAATTTGTCATGTATTTGATATTCAGTCACATGACATTTCAGCCTTATTAGTTTCTCCTGACATGTTTATAAATACAACATTATCCATTCAAATCACAGGAGTTTGTCTTGAGTTATCTCCCTTCCTATATCCTTAAAGCATAGAATACAAGGAGAACACTATAACCAGGAGTTTGTCTTGACTTATCTCCCTTCCTATATCCCTAAAGCATAGAATACAAGGAGAACACTATAACCAGGAGTTTGTCTGGAGTTATCTCCCTTCCTATATCCTTAAAGCATAGAATACAAGGAGAACACAATAACCAGGAGTTTGTCTGGAGTTATCTCCCTTCCTATATCCTTAAAGCATAGAATACAAGGAGAACACTATAACCAGGAGTTTGTCTGGAGTTATCTCCCTTCCTATATCCTTAAAGCATAGAATACAAGGAGAACACTATAACCAGGAGTTTGTCTCGAGTTATCTCCTTTCCTATATCCTTTCCTATATCCTTAAAGCATAGAATACAAGGAGAACACTATAACCAGGAGTTTGTCTGGAGTTATCTCCCTTCCTATATCCTTAAAGCATAGAATACAAGGAGAACACTATAACCAGGAGTTTGTCTGGAGTTATCTCCCTTCCTATATCCTTAAAGCATAGAATACAAGGAGAACACTATAACCAGGAGTTTGTCTCGAGTTATCTCCTTTCCTATATCCTTAAAGCATAGAATACAAGGAGAACACTATAACCAGGAGTTTGTCTGGAGTTATCTCCCTTCCTATATCCTTAAAGCATAGAATACAAGGAGAACACTATAACCAGGAGTTTGTCTTGAGTTATTTCCCTTCCTATATCCTTGAAGTATAGAATAGAAGGAGAACACTATAACCAGGAGTTTGTCTCGAGTTATCTCCCTTCCTATATCCTTGAAGTATAGAATACAAGGAGAACACTATAACCAGGAGTTTGTCTCGAGTTATCTCCCTTCCTATATCCTTGAAGTATAGAATAGAAGGAGAACACTATAACCAGGAGTTTGTCTCGAGTTATCTCCCTTCCTATATCCTTGAAGTATAGAATAGAAGGAGAACACTATAACCAGGAGTTTGTCTCGAGTTATCTCCCTTCCTATATCCTTGAAGTATAGAATACAAGGAGAACACTATAACCAGGAGTTTGTCTCGAGTTATCTCCCTTCCTATATCCTTGAAGTATAGAATAGAAGGAGAACACTATAACCAGGAGTTTGTCTCGAGTTATCTCCCTTCCTATATCCTTGAAGTATAGAATAGAAGGAGAACACTATAACCAGGAGTTTGTCTCGAGTTATCTCCCTTCCTATATCCTTGAAGTATAGAATACAAGGAGAACACTATAACCAGGAGTTTGTCTCGAGTTATCTCCCTTCCTATATCCTTGAAGTATAGAATACAAGGAGAACACTATAACCAGGAGTTTGTCTCGAGTTATCTCCCTTCCTATATCCTTGAAGTATAGAATACAAGGAGAACACTATAACCATTGAGACTATTCAGGCTAAAAAACTAAAAAAGAGTAGAACTTTGCCAATTCATGACAGGCTCACTTAAAGTAGGTGTCTTTAACAATGTAAATAATTAATGCTTTGATTTTGGTGCATTTCATGGATATATTTTAATACTAGAAGTGAAATTCTAGCCACAGAATAATATCTGATGTAAAAAGTGTTAGGCTCCTTGAATTTTATATATTGCAGTTAACAGAAACATGATATTATTAGTAAAAATCCACATGTATTTGTTCTATATTGTATAATTCAATCTTTTGTGCAAGTCAGCGAGTTTGTTTCAGTTTGTTACACAAGAGGAAGTGTTCATGGGTCGCTTTAATGAGTATTATTTTATTAGATAGTGAGGTAAAAATATACTTGTCATCTGCAAACGACAAAATTTACGTGAGATTATACCTTGTTCAATTTATACACATGTCCATGTAGCAAATTATACCACCTTTACAGTATAAGTTATCATCGTCAACCTGATGTTATACTCGAAGTACCGCCATATATTTTCATCATCTCAAGGAAATAGTACATGTACAGTTATGATTATATTATAGATTTGATGAGTAGTATGGCTGATTTGTCAGGTACATATCAATTGTAGAATGGGAATCTTGATATAAACGGCTTTTCTGGATTATTTTAGTCATTTCTGGCGAATGAGTTTACCCAAATAATCGCGTATTGATTTCTAATATGATCAAAGTACTGAAAGTACGTTTGGAAGGTGATTATTATATTCTCCTTAACTCTAGCTCAGGAAACACACACAGATACCAAGAATAAATTGGTGACAACCCCAGCTTTCATGTGCGAAACGAAGTTTCATGAAATATTTGATGGTATTGGCAAAATGGTAGATGGAATCATGAAGTTACTATAGACATATATAAATTCAAATGTGCACTTCTACGGTATGTTTGTTTAGGAATTAGCCATCGAGAGTGATTAGTATGAGTTGTAAGAACTTGTTTCACAATCGATGTAAAATAAATAAAATTTTAACCTTTTCAGTTTGTGGTTTTATCGATTTCCATGGAGTTTGTTACATTTGTGACACATATTTGTATGGCTGGAGTTACATTTGTGAAACATATTTATATGGCTGGAGTTACATTTGTGAAACATATTTGTATGGCTAGAGTTACATTTGTGACACATATTTGTATGGCTAGAGTTACATTTGTGACATATACTTGTATGGCTGGAGTTACATTTGTGACACATATTTGTTTGGCTAGAGTTACATTTGTGACATATACTTGTATGGCTAGAGTTACATTTGTGACACATATTTGTATGGCTAGAGTTACATTTGTGACACATATTTGTTTGGCTAGAGTTACATTTGTGACACATATTTGTATGGCTAGAGTTACATTTGTGACATATACTTGTATGGCTGGAGTTACATTTGTGACACATATTTGTTTGGCTAGAGTTACATTTGTGACACATATTTGTATGGCTAGTTACATTTGTGACACATATTTGTATGGCTAGAGTTACATTTGTGACACATATTTGTATGGCTGGAGTTACATCTGTGACAAACACTTGTATGGCTGGAATACCTGTATTCTCTGTGGATTTACGAATTCGCAGAATTTGGGTTCATCATGGCCGTTCACCTACCCTAAGACCACCACAGGGCCTAAGTCCACCCCCTGGATGACCTTTGTGAAAAGTTCCACTTGTGATTCTTGTTAAGTACTACAATGTAGTGTGTTTTTGTGAATACACAAATTTAACTTTAAGAGCGTGCTTAATGTCTGGGAGACGAAGTTCAATAAGAAAAGAACAAAAAGTCTTGCAAACAGTTATGATATTTTAATAGGAAATATAAAGTTTATACAATCTATATCTATAAACATGTCATACATCATAATGGTGGGTGATAGTAATACAAAGCTATCTACATAAAAGAGCAGATAAATCTATGACGCCATGATATTTCACCTCCAAACAGGTAAAACGAACAATACATAAAAACAGTGATATTGTTGAACATACGTAGTACCACAAGAACGTTACTTCACATAAGCAACAAATATAGTTGCACATATATATATAAAAATTGGTGTCATGTTTATAACAAAAATCAATGTAACAAAAAAGTGTCATTCAAGGCGAACCAAAGTGATAGTATAGGCAAAACATGTGATACAATGTACAGTCAAACCTCACTAGAAGACCACCTCAATAATAAGATCACCTCAATATCAAGACCTGTTTTCAAGGGTGGTCTTATCAATGAGGTTTAACAGTACACATCAAAATTTTGTCAAGTTACCATAGCAACTTACAAGTCATTCTAAGGCCAGATCAGCAGGATGCCGCCACTGTGTACAGCATTGGGCAGTTATGTAAGGTCGATATATAATATGAAATGTCGGTTATTTCTTGTACAAGAACATTGGAAGCTCAATTGTTATGTGAAAATACTGATAAAAGAATGCTGTATCACATGAGATTGTCACGAGTTCTCTCCCCTTCTATATCCAGTCAATAGTGTATGTTTACATAATACTATAGAAGGGATATAGGGGCGAGATCTTGTGACAATCTCCTATGTGCTGTATGTAATCCAAAAGTTGATGTAGGCAAGACAAAGATTTATCCAAGTCCTCGGGGAAATTTACGGATCCTGCTAACATGCAGATGATTAATTAGACAATTTCGGCAAATCGGCACTTTTCATTATTTAATCGCCTTTGTGGAAATTACTTTCAACATATGTTGCCTCATGATCACAATGGCCGATGAAAAAAGGTCACATCCAAAAATTAACTCTTGGAACCCCAAAAATTTATCATGCCCTCAAAAATGTGTTTATGTGGGAGTACCAGGACCCCCATTCGAAAAATACAAGGGAAAACCCTGATGAAGTTACACTATTTTGTTGACTCTAATAAGAATGGGGGGGAGAAGGTATGAGTATTATCATTTCAAATTATTATTACTGCATGTATTAATAATTTCATTCTAATTGAAAATAGTTAGGACAATCCGTACAAGATTTGAAAAGGAACAAATATGTAGACATATGTCCACAGATAAAAGTACATAACTGGCTAAATGAACATATAATATATTGGCAGTATCCGGGAACTTTGTAGCTAAGTCTACTAAATAATTCTACAAAGCATGGCGATGCATCAAAGTGTAAATTGCACTAAAAAAGAAATACAAATCATAATTGGCAGACATTGTATGAGTTATCATTAAATCTACAGTAGGTATTATAGATCTACCCAAAAACTACTAATGCCCATGGTTCAATCTAGAGGATGAAGGCGGCTGAGTATTGATAAACTAGGGAAAACGTAGGATTTTTTTGTCAAAAAAAGTATGGCAAGACTGGGGATTTTACTGCTTAAAAGATGGGGTAGATGTTTTCTTATCTTTGGAATATTGAAACTGTTAATAATTCATCTCAATAAATTTGGTCTGAATAATTTTAATTTAACCCACCCTTCACTCTTGCATATTCACATTAAAATCTATATTGTTAGAACAACATGGGAGCAAAAAGAATATTTAACACTAAATTTAAAGTTTGAGTGTCAATCTTACAATGTTTGTGAATTGTGAAGAAAAACCTCCATGCTTGATGCATGAGGGCTTGCACTTGGAGGTTACTATAAAGATCTCTTGTAGTATGACAGGGTAACCTCCAACACACGAGCACACTGCCATGAAACACTCCTTAGGCCTCGATCATATAAACATTGTCTAAAAGATGTACCTTATGCAGATAAACAATAAATAAAATCACATAAAAAATATTTTGTCTTAACGCCTAAGGTTTGAAAAGTAGGGTTAGTATGGCATTTTTAAGAAGTAGGGAACAAGTTAGAAAGTAGGGCTCACTTGACAGCCTGTACATGGTATGGCATAAAATAATTGCCAATTAATTGGAAGAAATGGAGAAGGAATGTTGAAGAATAAATACAAATTGTACTAACAAGGACAATGAGGGAAGGAAATTGCTCTCCTAAGAAACTGTATTTTCTTTCTTCTTTTTTAAATTGCGATGTATCAGTTTTTGATGTACAAACCTTGTCATGTTATAATGCAAGAAAATATTTTCAGTTGTACTGTTGATTCGAAACTAGTTGAGAATACTGTAAATGAGTTCTATGACCTATTCAACTGGCCAAATTCTAGACCCCATAAGACCCAGTACCCAGACCCCATCTGAGAAATCATTAAAGCAAACATTCAGGTTTCATTCAGACTGGGTCACTATATTGTGTTGTTAACAACAGACGGACAGCAAGTCACAATCGCTCGCTTTAAGCACCTTTTCCCCAGGCGGCTAGAAATAAAGGTTAGTCACATTACATGTAATAAAGATAAATAAAGGGCTATATATACAACCTCGTAATAAAATCTATTAACAAAAAAAAGCTCACTAAATTACAGTTATCGATATAAACAAAGTAATCGCTAATTAATAGCAATAAATTTGTTATAAAATAATTTTTCAAATTATATTTATCAATCAATTTTAACAAAATATTAAATAATATGTATCAACATAATAATACAAAGTAATCACTAAATTTATAGTTTTATACCAGATACAAAAATGTGCTACATCATAGCTATCAATTAATGGTAATCTATCAGTATAAAACAAAATACTATATAATTGTTATAGACCCAGAAATCATTAAAATTACAGTTATAGACAAGTATTACTAAAATACTCGTTAAGAGTTGTAGAGATTTTTACGGTTTGTAGGTATATAATATAGTGATACTGATAATGAACTGAGTACCGCAGTTTCGACAATGTTTACCTACAAACTGCAATAACCTCCACAACTCTTGCAATATTGCACTTATAATTAATCACTTTATTGATGTACGGATGCAAACTTGTGTGTTGTCATAGTAATGCATTTAAATAATAAAAATAGACGTTTTATGAGTATTCCAGCTATAGAGCATTATATTCACCTTGATTAAACATTATTCATGTTAAAAGTGAAAGGGGATTTGTCTTTTAACATAAATTCATTTAAATCTATGTTTAATTTGCTTTGTTTGAAAATTAACAAAATGTCAACAACAAAAATTCCGACCTACATACCCTATTTGGGGGGGGGGGGGGGCCCGGGGCATGAAACCTGAAACAAACATACTTTTTTAGGAGGCCTACCTAACAATTTAAACAATATTTATTATTGAACACTGAGTATTTTTGTTCGCTACATAAACAAAATTATAAAATAACGAGTCTATATCTAAAGCTACATCTACATGGCAACTTTGAATTGAGACTAAATGTGTACTTATAAGCAATCTTGGTAGGTCTAGTCACCTTTTTAAATGCAGATTCACTGGTATAATACTGTGTAACTTTTTTGTCACGATCACCATTTTTCATGTCTGCGACCCAAAACAATATTTCGCTATTTAATTATTTGCAAATTTCTAATCTAGATTTTATTTTTGCAAATTTCATGTCTACATTCTGTCATTACGTGATTAATAATGAACAAATCGTACATGTGGGAATGGAGACTAGCGTAATGGCTCAGTGAGTGAACATTTAGAAGTAGGTAAATAGAGAAAATGATTTGCAACATATTATTGATATTTTGCCAAATTCACTAATCTTGCAAAAATAGCAAAAAATAAACAATGGCTGTATTGTACATACAATAATTATAAGATGGTCATAAAGTTGTTATCAAAAACACTAATAATGAGAAAATACTTTCATTTGTAGATATTGATTATTATTACAAATTTAAAAAAAGGCACAAAACAGTTACCCTAAATTTTAAAAGGCTGCTCAAATTCAATGTGGGGAACAATTAATTTTCAATGACTATATTGTAGCATTCTATTCCTATGGTTCATACACACTATCACATGCGACACAATAGGACAAAATTACATGTGTAGTCTATGAAAAATGTCCACTGGTCTTTGTTATACATCCATTACATCCGTAACCAAAAAAATACACTCTTATGTGAATGTTTTTTCCAGATTATGTGAAAACTATAACTTATGTGAATACAACGTAGAAGTGAGCTTAAACATTGTTGAGACATTTTACAAGTTTATGGTGCTAAATCTCATCAGCTGTGACTAGAAAACTTCTGTTTTAATGCTTACTTTAATATAATAATGATATCTGAGATAGAATTACTAGTACATGAAACTCGTGCGCAATGGTATTGTTAACAAAAAATAAAAGGAGTATTACTGTTTTACCCAAAGAAAACGTACTTGCCTCTAACTAATCACATTGTATACTTTCTAACTAGCGAGCGACAAAAGAAACACTTTTCATGTACGACTAAACATGTACAATACCATATAATGTCGGTACAAATAACTTCACGACATACAGAACAACTTGGCACTTAACACATTTCAACAACATTTCGATTACTACACTAGTACATCAAATACATTATATAATGACAGTAATTACAAAAGCACTTGACATATACGTATTGACATTAGCACATCCTAACATTGTTTATCTTTACATTATTTTCGGAATTGTGCACTACAGCATTACATCTTCAAATCTCGTCTTTTGCATGGAATGAGAAATTCATGAAACGTCAACACCGATTGGTCAATCCATAGAGAACAGTAGCCAATCAAATTGTGTACACGGATTACCATAAAGAAAATGAAAACATTATTATGGTATAAAAAATTCTCATCAGCAAAGAGGTCCATCAACAGATCTCTTTCATGAATATGTTACTTTTCGATTTCAGTACTAATGTTAATTCAACTTTGACATACAAAATACAGGTTTACTCACTTTAAAATTGCCCATGGTAAGACTGCACTCAGGGAAGCATGTCTCCGAACAAAGATGCCGGCAAGCCCTGGTGTGTCAGAATGGTGGTAGTTCTGACAAGTGAATGAATCAAATGGACCGTTTTCCAGAAAAACTGGGCTAAAGCCGCTCTGTCTTTAAAACTTTATAAATGAAAAAAACGAAACAGCCTAGAGTCAAACTGTTTTCATTTTCAAATCTAATTTTTTTGTCATTATACCATTTTCCTGGAGACCAAATATATAAGGTACATAATATCAGCAAGAAAGGAAAGGCAACAATAAAACTAATCCACCTAAATATATACACTTAACAAACAGACACAATATAATGAGCACCTATACAATATGAGGTTAGTAGATAATAGATAGTTCCCACATTTACAAAATTTACCTCCATTGTTCTGAATAGTCAGCCATATTGATAGGCAAATTTTCCTCCAAGTTTATAGGGAAAAAAAAACTTATTCATTATGCTCATGTGGGCAGATGGCTCAGAAAATTTAAGAAAAAGTGGTTGTCACATGCAAATTCTCTTGGTATTTTCTCAGTTATCACATATTTGGGAATAACTCCTATAAGTGCTTATCAGTTTTGTCTATCAAAATGGCTGATTATTAAGAACAAGGGAGGTAAATATTGTAGATGTGAACTTACTATATGGAAAATCTGTAAAAACAAAAACTTTGTACCGAATTTCAATAAAACTGAACATGATCTGTTCTGTTACAGCAACAAATCTGCAGTTCTCATTTACATACATAAATATACAACCATTCTTTAACTGCATACCTTTGAACATAACTGGTATTGTAAAAGTTAAAACATAAATATGTTCATACCACTAAATTGATCTCTCCATAAAAGTTATAAAAGTATCAATGCCCAAAGGCAAATTTAGTAGTTTTTTAATGTTGGTTAACTGACAAATATACAGGGAATAATTCCATCTTGTGATGGTGAATATAGTATTCGTTTGATTAGGCTCATATTAAATCACTTTGAAGAGAAAGTTTGTTTATAATTTAAAATATTATATGTAACATACAAGTTTAAACCCCCAATTGTTTATCTCTATAAACCCATTTCCATGGCATATCCAATTAAGTCTGAAAAAAACCACACACTTAAACTATAGCTTAATTTCTTGTGATAAAAAATGGTAACCCCATGATGTAACAACTTGGTATATCCTAACTATAAATGTCTGCGGTTTACAGTCAGTGCTGTAGCAAGCAATATCCTCCTACACACTCATGTAACACCACTTGGGAAATGAAAAAAATAATTATGGCCAAAAATGGTATAAATATCAGACAGTAAGGGGGTGAATGACTGAAACAGCTTCACTCTGTACATCGTTCTTAGATTAGTTTATTCTAAAATGCCACAGAATGAAGCTTTGATGATACAGAATTTCAGATTTTCTGGGGAAACATGCCCCTGCACCCCCTAGAAGGTCATGCATATACTGGAAATGGCCCAGCTTATGTTCTCACAGTCCTTACACCTTAATAATGGTTAGTGAAAATATTAGAGAAAATTAGACAACCGTACTGTCGGATTGAATAAGTATATAATGCTGAACATGACATGAGTTTGCAGCAAACCAGTCGGTAAAATACACCCGCTATCTGGGCAACCTGAATCATAACAAGAAGCGATTTTCTTCAATGCTTCACAACTACCTAATATTTACAAACCTGAAACATGACGGAAGACGAGGCAATATATGTTATAGAAACCACTCACATGAGGAACCGTCAGATTATTAGCCCATTTAAAAGATAACAACTATCTTTGTTATGGACAATTCTAAAGTATCTGCATAAAGCAAAGGAATTTATTTAATTACAAAAAATAAAAGCATTCATGCAATGCAGGTTCAAACTAAACCAACAAACATTACGACCCACATGACTGATGTTTGTGACAAATAAATGAAACCAATACACTCGCAGGGAGGTGATGTGGCTGAGGGGTAGAGTGCGTACTGGTTGGTAGCCAGGAAGCAGTCATCGAGAGTGACTAGTATAAGTTGTAAAAACTTGTTTCACAATTGATGTTAAATAGAAAAAACAAAACTCACAGAACTAAAGTGACTACAATTTCTTATTACATCTGTTTGTTTATAAAACATACAACAAATAATAATTTTTGAAAATATTCCTATCGCACATATCCAAACTATACGAGTTCTTGAGATGACCCAAGTCTAGGAAAAGTTGGAAATGATTCGAACAATCAAAAAATTGTCATTGTTTACATCAAACTTATAGCAAAATAGTTTTAATTTGACAATTTTCCAAGACCTGCAGATAAAATCTATGCCATAAACAGTTACTACATTGTACATAGATTGTGGAACACACAAACAAACTGTGCAAGGTAAGTGCCTATATGTATCAGGCTGGATGGCAAATCAGTCAGATTTGTTCTTAATCATTTTGTTCATTATTTGTTACATTTCCCAATAATGATCTCAAACTTAAATAAAATGGATTAGTCTTCACAAATCCAAGGTAATATGTTAAAGGTAAACATTTTGGACCAGTCTCAAAATTCACACCACTGATTGGTCAGTTCTGAGCTAAATTTCAAAATTGACCAATGGGAAAGCTTCATATGAGGACTGGACTGGTGTAATAGCATCCGGTTTAATACCCATTGAATCTACAAATAACCCTCGAGCTGGATATTTCTATCCGTACCAGAAGCCAGTGGAAGATTGTTATCACTACACCAGGGTATTCTACGCAAAATCGCTGAAAAAACCTGAATCATTGAAAATTAAATATTCAAAATAACTATCACTAAGATCACTACAACATCGATAGAAATAATTTGTATAAAAACTTATAAAAATTACAAAAATAGCCTAACTATGCTAGACAACATAGAGGTCTCTCGTGACCAGAACAAAATGCTTTTACTTCATGAAGAATATAAGTACTTGTGATAAAATGTAAGTCAAACATTTACAAAAAAGTTATGAAGCATTGTTCAGGGCTCTAGACTTTTTATCAAAGACACTTGTCCCGGACTAATGGAAACCTAAATTTGACTTGTCTGACATAGGAAGCTAGTTGTACGAGAATATTGGTCAATTTAGTAACAAATAAACATACACAATGATAGCTCCACAATCTAAAATTAATATTCACATGTATGTGTTTGTGGGATTCTAAGTTTGACTTACAACTGAATAATTGCTGATGTTGGTTAGCTTTAAAAACAGACTTGTCCGGGACTAACTTAAACTCAACTGTTTGTTGCCCGATTCAGCATTAGACTAGTCCGGGATATCGGGCTAGTGGATTTCCAGAGCCCTGATTGTTGCTATTACATCATCATGCAGAATGAGATTCACATATGTTTGTCCTCATGCATCACCTAACTGAATGACAACAAAACGGTCCCTGCTTGAGAAATAAGTAAATGCATCGGAAAAATAGTGTACAAAAAGTATACCAAAACAAAGAATAGATCAGTATAAAAGTTGGGAGAAACAGCAATGTAAATATGACTGTGAACTTTGTATGTGACATTTCCTGCACGCCTTCTGTATTCGTGTTTACTGATCACTGATAAACACATCTCTTAGTTCCACATTTATATGCTACTAATGTTGACATTACACACAACACAGATGTATCCTATGCTTTGAAATTCAATGAAATTGCAGCAAAAGGCCAACAAATGGTAAATGAATGTTTACAATGGATGTCGCTATCATTTATAAATTCCACCACCTAAGCGTATATTCCTTGAAGCATTGCACCAAATTATAGCAGACAATAATGTACAGTCATTCACAGAGTCTGTCATGTATGGATGGAAATATTTTAGTACCAAAATATCTTCAAATCGATGATCAGTAGATATTGTTGCAATAAGCGTGCAACACTTGTAAACTGTATACAAAACAAAATCCCTGTGTTGTTAGTTAATATCGTATCTATCGGTGAGTACGGCGGTACGTATCCCTCTGATCTTGTATTTGTCCTTTCAGAAGACATCCCAGACATATTCCGAGGAGCTGGGGAATACCCAGGCCCAATACAATGCCGCCAATGATGGGAAGATTTGCCTCACCGAGATTAATAATTGCATCTATACATCCGATAGTAAATATCTTAGATGTAGCAGCGAAAGTCTGAAAGGCATAATAAAGAAAACAAAGGTCAGATATTTATCACTAGATGTTTAAGTCACAAGAAGGGCAGTTTCAGGAGCCAAAACCTTGAGAGCCTCTGGGCAATCACTGGTTTACTTAGCAGCGCCTGTATGCATTTTCAAGGAGTATTTTACCTATAAGGGGGCCATATAGCCCGTGGCTGAAAGTTGAGCTAGCACAGCGTCCATGCCCGGTCAGATGAAACCTACCATGATATCAATTTCTACACAGAATATGAAACAAATTTTCATTTCATACCAACGTTTTACTAAGCAAGTAAATGCAAAAATGTCATAAATCTTCATAAAGTTATAAACTCAAGGTGAGATAATATTCAAGGCCAGATAATAATAAAGGTCAGATAACACTCAAGGCCGGACAACACTCAAGGTCAGATAATACTCAAGGCCGGACAACACTCAAGGTCAGATAATACTCAAGGCCGGACAACACTCAAGGTCAGATAACACTCAAGGTCAGATAACACTCAAGGCCGGACAACACTCAAGGTCAGATAATACTCAAGGCCGGACAACACTCAAGGTCAGATAACACTCAAGGCCGGACAACACTCAAGGTCAGATAGTACTCAAGGTCAGATAGTAGTAACACAGGATAATCTTACCTGAGATTCATTTAAGGCACCAGCTCCGCAGAGTATATTTGGTATCCCTGGCTGTAATAAAAGTATATCAAACAGTTAATATCTTACTAGGGATGATAATAAATTAGGACCAGTTAACCATTCAAACATCGGTTATTGGTTCGTTATATCACTAACAGGTTAATCATTTATTTCTATAAAAACATCTACTTTTCATTTTAAACTCTAAAAAAATGAAGCAAGATATCCATAGTAATAATCTCAATACTTTGTCCCTGAAGGTGCAAACTGTGGTGTAAGCATGGCAAAATCGATAATCTGCAACTATTAATATTTACTTTATCAAATATCATATTATTGTGTTTGAAATAGAAAATGATATTTTCCTAAGAATAATTGAAATGATAGATATTTCTTTTTGTTTTATGATTTATGTACTAACAGAAATAAAACACTCTCCGAACTAGTACTAACGTCAGAGTATAGGTCTAGTTTACTGGTGTCATGGTCAAATATACATGGCAAAATCCGTAACGAACGTCATGTAAAGTTAGCAGGTTAACCATGCGGAAGATTAAACAGTAATGAGACACTCGTGAATGATACTGACCAGGCTTTGTTTTGGGGAAAATACCTTAGATAAATTGGGAAAATTTGCGTCGTAAAATTTGCCAATTTGGGAAAAATTTAATTGCTTCAATTCCAATTATGAGAATTTTCATAGTTAAAAGAACAGGCTTTTCATATCTATATTTTATATAAACAAGCATTTTTAACAACATTTCTTATTTTTTTATATAAACAAGCATTTTTAACAACATTTCTTATATCAACTGTCAAAAAAAAACACAAAATGTCCACAACATTTACGACACAAGGGACAATAATGGCCGGAGTTATTCAAAGAGCTTCTAGATATACAAGGTCGCTCCAGTAGACGATTTTCATAAGTGCTTCTGATTTCTGATGGGGAAAAAAACACATATTTGGCTTTGGGAAGGGTCAGACAGTCTGACCTATAGAAAAAGCCTGCCGACGCACAGTATGTTAAATATCTTACATTAAGTGCATCTGGATCTTTGCAACAAGAATAAGGCACCCCGCATCTCAAACCACTGGGGTTATCTTTTGTACAGTTGAAATACATATTTTTGTTCCAGTCCTTGTATCCAATGATTCCACAACATTTAATCTGAAAAACAGGACAGAAACTGTATAAGACATAAAAAAGAGTTTGTATCAGGTTTTCCGACCTACCCTATTTTTTCACATGTTAACACTTTTTTGGCAAAATTTCTTTAAGTTCATATTTCTGCCCAGTTATTAGACACTATTATTCCAGCTATAGAGCATTATAATTATTCACCTTGATTAAACAAAGGAAAAGGGGATTTGTCTTTTAACATATATTCATTTAAATCTATGTTTAATTTGCTTCCATGATATTGATATAAATTTGTGTGTATCGAATATCGATTGACAGAAAATTATCGTTGATATATCGATATCAACTGTATTAATGAGAGCCCTGTTAACATCACAAATAATATGCTTCTTAGCGAGCAACTGACAACTTCTCCACATGCGGAGGTCATGAATGTAGCCAATGTCATGGAAGAACATAACCTGCCTAACCTGGGAAGCGAACCCTGATCTGCCAGGTGACAGTTTAGTACTCTATCAACTGAGCTAACCAGACGGGCTCTATGGGATAATGAAAGGAAAATGGAGCAAAATTTACATTTTCTTGGAACCAATCCATGACTGCATCTTCGTCGTCTTGGTAACGTAAAATCATTCCTTCCTTCAGAACGTCAGAGATCCATTCACGCATCTTATCTTTGAACACAAATGCTAACACAGCAATCGTAACCTCCAGTAGTACGACAAGTATGATGATGTAATAAAACTGAAATAGAAACAAACAAGAAACATAGAAATTCTAGGAAAACCAGGTTTTCAAATGCAAAACGATCATGTGCACAACTTAGGTAGATAGATTTATTTTTGCATAAAATGTACAGAAACGCAGCAGTTTATATAGAGACATTCATTACATAAAATTGCACAAACACAATACACTGTTCAATTCCAATTCCATTCTCTTATTTCCATTGGGGTTTTTAACTTCACATGTTGATAAACATTCCTGTACACTTTCATGATTCAGTGGTGGTCATTAACTCAGTGGTCCACATTCAGTCAGCGGTCACCACTCAGTCAGCGGTCACATGTTGATAAAAATTCCTGTAAACTTTCACAGTTCAGTGTTGGTCATTCAGTCAGCAGTCGACATTCAGTCAGCAGTCAAAATTCAGTCAGCGGTCGCCACTCAGTCAGCGATCGCCACTCAGTCAGCGGTTGCCACTCAGTCAGCGGTCGCCACTCAGTCAAAGGACACCACACAGTCAAAGTTAAGCATTCAGTCAGCAATCGTCACTCAACAGCGGTCACCACCCAGTCAGTGGTTGCCACTCAGTCAGCGGTTGCCACTCACTGACTCAGTCAGCAGTTGCCACTCAGTCAAAGGACACCATTCAGTCAAAGGACACCACTCAGTCAAAGGACACCATTCAGTCAAAGGACACCACTCAGTCAAAGGTAAGCATTCAGTCAGCGGTTGCCACTCAGTCAAAGGACACAATTCAGTCAAAGGACACCACTCAGTCAAAGGACACAATTCAGTCAAAGGACACCACTCAGTCAAAGGACACCACTCAGTCAAAGGACACCACTCAGTCAAAGGACACAATTCAGTCAAAGGACACCACTCAGTCAAAGGACACAATTCAGTCAAAGGACACAATTCAGTCAAAGGACACCACTCAGTCAAAGGACACAATTCAGTCAAAGGACACCACTCAGTCAAAGGACACCACTCAGTCAAAGGACACAATTCAGTCAAAGGACACCACTCAGTCAAAGGTAAGCATTCAGTCAGCGGTTGCCACTCAGTCAAAGGACACAATTCAGTCAAAGGACACCACTCAGTCAAAGGACACAATTCAGTCAAAGGACACCACTCAGTCAAAGGACACCACTCAGTCAAAGGACACAATTAAGTCAAAGGACACCACTCAGTCAAAGGACACCACTCAGTCAAAGGACACAATTCAGTCAAAGGACACCACTCAGTCAAAGGACACAATTCAGTCAAAGGACACAATTCAGTCAAAGGACACCACTCAGTCAAAGGACACAATTCAGTCAAAGGACACCACTCAGTCAAAGGACACCACTCAGTCAAAGGACACAATTCAGTCAAAGGACACCACTCAGTCAAAGGTAAGCATTCAGTCAGCGGTTGCCACTCAGTCAAAGGACACAATTCAGTCAAAGGACACCATTCAGTCAAAGGACACCATTCAGTCAAAGGACACCACTCAGTCAAAGGACACCACTCAGTCAAAGGACACCATTCAGTCAAAGGACACCACTCAGTCAAAGGACACCATTCAGTCAAAGGACACCATTCAGTCAAAGGACACTACTCAGTCAAAGGACACCATTCAGTCAAAGGACACCATTCAGTCAAAGGACACCACTCAGTCAAAGGTAAGCATTCAGTCAGCGGTTGCCACTCACTGACTCAGTCAGCAGTCACCACTCAGTCAAAGGACACCACTCAGTCAAAGGTAAGCATTCAGTAAGTGGTTGCCACTCAGTCAGCAGTTGCCACTCACTGACTCAGTCAGCAGTTGCCACTCAGTCAAACGACACCACTCAGTCAAAGGTAAGCATTCAGTCAGCGGTTGTCATGCAGTCAAAGTTTAGCACTCAGTCAACGGTCGCCACTCAGTCAAAGGTAAGCATTCAGTCAGTGGTCAACATTCAGTCAGCTGTCGACATTCTGTCGTCTTTTATTCTCAAACCGCATCATAAATCTTTCAGACATCTCACAAAAAGCTCTAATTAAACACATTCAGCTTTACTTACAATCTTGAGCAAGCAGATGTTCTCTCGTAAAGCACCAACACAGCCAGCATATCCAACAATGAAGATAACAGTACCAACAATGATTAGTAGTATGGACAAGTCCAGTAATACATCGTAAATAGTCTGAAACAAATATTGTACATATAAAAAGAGATGAGGAGCATATCAAAGGACATATACATAGCCATAGATATGGCAGGGCTCTCAATAGAGGGAGAAATATTCTCCCAAAATGATCTGATTTCACCCTTTAGAATTTGAATTGAGAGAGAAGTTTTCCTATAAAAAATGCCTGTGATTTTTCCCTAAAATCACAAAAACTTCTCCCTGTTCTGAAGTTTTAGTGAGAGCCCTGTGTGAATTCTTCCATCACAAAATCTGTATGAGTGACACTGGTTACAACATTGAATATTTCCAAAGTTTTTGTACAAACGGACACGGTGACCTTGACCTCTCACACAGTGATCTCAAATTAAATAGTGTACATCTAATGACCATAACCTTGGTACCAACCAAATTAGAGAATCATTGGATTAAACTTTAACTTTAAGTTAAAGTTATTGAGCTGCGCAGAAATGTTTTTTTTGCACTTACAGTCACTAACTGTAACCTAAGCTTGAACTCTGATCTAGTGACCTCAAAAGAAAAAGGGGCCATCTACTGCCTAATATCTGTGGACCTACCATCGCTTCATGATCATCGGTCAAAGCTTTCTCAAGTTATCAAGCGGAAACCAAATTGTTTACAGACGGATGGACAGACATAGTATGCCTAATCAGGCACATAAAATACACATGTAGCATATTTGGGGAGAAATTAATGCTTGTCTCACCTGAATATCCTGATAGTAATACTTATTCTTTTCAATATAAGCCCAAAATCCAATCCCCATCATAATACCACCACATAACTGAAAATATATCATAGAACATATGAGTGATAGAGGGATATATAAGTTTACAAGTAAGTAAGTAAGTAAATCTTTTATTATAGTGACATGTGTTTAAACATCTCAGTATAAACATAAATACAAAAAATATACAACACCCGGCCTAATGGGCCTATAAGTCACCATAAAAACATAGCATCTTAATCACTGATCATTATATTAATAACTGCATAAATAAATAAACAAATGTTAGTCTAGTTGCTCACTGTTGCTAATTGGTAATTTTTGACCCAATATTACCATTTTATAACCAAAATACATATAATTTAGAGAAAAATTGACCCTTCAGCCAGCATCATGAGGGTCAAAATGCTAGGTATGGCCCAATATGCAAAATGTGGCTTTTTGGAAATTCCAGGGTTCAAATCAAGGGTCAAATTGAACCCCTGTATTATGTATGAAATGGTTTGTATTTAACACAGTTTACACTTCTACACATGTATATATTAAGACACTCATCTTTATGTGCCACTCCCAGTTACAAGTAGTAGGTCATCTTTCAAGTAACTGACACGTAGTCACACGCCTAATTAACATACGAGTACAGTCACCGATGATAAATAAATAACCAGCCTGGTCAAATACATGGTGAACATATTGAAATAATTAGTCTGTACATAAATAAGCCTGTACTGCAACAGAAACAACTAATAGTCATGGTCAGTGAGGATAAAAAATGAACTAATTGGCAAGCCGTGTATTTTAATTGCAACAATAAAACAGCTCAATATTTTTTTAAGTTTCCATCATAGCCAACCCTGCCCTCTGGCAGCCATGTTCATTAATCTTAGGTGAGTGAAAAACTCAGATTCTGATAAATCATTAAATGATATGTGCGTAAAAAAATTTCTTCCACTCCTTTACTTCGATTTTGCAAATTAATTTCCTGTTGTGGGTAATGTGTTGAAAAGATAACATAATGTACATTTAATTGAATATTAATTGTTTATCAGTTTAAAGGTAATTTGCTTCAAGTTATTAGTACAAAACAACATTCTACAATACTTTTAATTGTTTCTATGTCAATAAATAATTTAATTTGCGGATTTGAAAATATTAAAAAATGCAACATATCACGTTACATGCAAAGTGAAAGTAAAATAACAAAAATATTGAATTTTCATGGACTATCATGAATCATAGTTAATGGGCATGTACTACCTGTACAGTATTTTGCACTACTAGAACGGGAGCGGGTCAGTTCGTCCTAAATGTCATGTTCGTCCCGGGTCAATTAGGCATGATTTTATAACATGGTCAATTCGGCCCACATTTAAATGGGAGAAGTTGTGATGTTTAATTATATTTGTATGAATTTGTATGGCTTTTTTATATGAAAATTGTACGCTTTCAAATAAATAAAAATATTTATACATATGCATAGTTGCGTTATTCATAGCCTTTGTTATTTCGTGTTTGTTGTATGTTGTATGTCTTATAAATAATTACAACAGTTTGTTGCATAGCTATTCATGTACCTATATGTGTGAGTTAAACGGCGTTATTTTCAAGTAGAAACTTCAAAGATGCAGGTGGTGTGTACACGTGCACCACGACCTAAACTGTGACATTGTTGGCAATTATATATAAAGAAGCGGTAAAAAACATAAATGAATCTTGATTCATCAATTTATCACAAACAATAATACTTAACAATCACAATAAAACATGTTAAAAATATTTTTAAAAAGTGTGCCGAATTGACCCATGACAAACATAAAATCGTGCCGAATTGACCCGGGACAAACATGACTTTTAGGACGAACTGACCCGTATCCACTAGAACAGCTGATAGCTAGCTAAAATGCAACATATATAACATCTGTGGTGATTTAGACCACAGACACGCTGTCGGGCTAGCGCTTCAGTAATGTCACTGGGCTGTCGCTTTGTATGAAGAAGACCCAAGTAACTTTGGCCAAGTTTAACCCCAGGACCCAGGGGCATAAATTCCATAATATGGTTTTTCCTCCGGGGCAGGCTACTTATCTAACAACCGGACGGCTAGACCAAAAAGAAAATAATATCCACAGTTTGACCAATATAAAAAAAAGAATGAATTGGTACCCAAAGAGGTGAAAAGAAGAATTATTTAACATTACGAGTACAACCACTGAACCAGCTGACTTAGTCACTTAGTCACTTACCCACAGAATAAAGTTGAAGAAGAACAAGGCATATTTGAGAGCAGGGCTCACAAACGTTTCTCCTCTAGGACAACACGCCATTATGTCCCAATATTTAATTGATTTAAATCCAGATGATGATGAGAAAAGCAAATGTTTAACCTAAATGTCAAAAAAAATCATTGTAAACATAACACGGAAGTGAATTTTGCCGGAAATGACGACATATACTTTTAGGGTGTGTAATAAAGAACACACATAACCGTACGTTCCGATCAAACTTCTCACAGTCCCGCTTCTCTCCCTTGATAGTACATTAATCCCCGCCTTCACGAATGTCATATGATAATATGTATGTGAATAAAAATGTTTAACACATTCTGCTATTTAAGCTATGTGCACTCAAAGCTTACACACAACCAGATTAATTTTAAAGTTCGGTGAAACTATATGTCATACATGCAACAATTGTACCAGTATGATGTTATAAATACAAATTGACCACAATAACACGGACGTATATAGGTCCGTGACAATAATTGCAAACTTCCTGGCGACCAGTTAATTGGGAGAATATAAACATACATAACACGTACACTGATAAATTAGTCTGGATTACCTGCCCCTACCACTCTGTTACTCCGTACTATTAGAATTAAAGTACGCATGGAACCAGACTAATTGCCTTAATTAATAAGTGATAAAGGGAGAGAACTCTAGATGGGGTATAGGGAGAGAACTCGCGACAATCTCATGTGTTTTGATTGAGCACTAAAATTTAATAGCTGGTGTTTGATCACTTAACTAAGATAGTCGGTTGATTATTAGTAATAAGTAGAATTTATTAATTAGCGTTGTCTTTCTTTGTACCATTTGACTGGTTACTCACCTTTTCCAAAGACCTGGTATTTAGGTCTTTGCCTTTTCTAACGCATTATTTTGTCATGAATATTAAACTAAGTAGGTCTTCTAAATAATCTCTAAATTAAGGGAGAACAAAATGGCATTGAGAAGGAAATGTCAGTCAAACGACTTGTTGTTTGTTTCCAGTATTTATTTATTTTGTCGGAGATTCAGAGCAATTCTACAACATCAAAGAAACGTTTAACCCAGATTACCATTGACTATTACCGGAAGCAAAGAGCTAAATACCAGTAGGTCTTTGTCGGAAGTAAAACAGCGAGCATCTGAACTGTTGGGTTTTGAATTTTAACCATACATTTAAATCATATAGCTGTATGCCTTCTTTTCATTTGTTCGGTTGTTCTAATATATGATCATACAGACTAATATCCAGCCCGGATGGCGCGTCCTTTGTTTTCTGCATAGCTTCTTATCCAGGTTTATGCTTTTTTCCAAAAGAGTTGAGCGACCGTGTTCTTGTGTATGAAAACAAATGGGTGTATATGCCAACGTTGAAATATGTGTTTATTGGTTATACGAGGGATGATCAAAAATAAACAGGATTTGTTTCATAGAAAAAATATGGTTCAATTATTCTCAACAAAAAAGCGAAATGTTTCCGCCACATACTTTGAAATGTGGTTTAAAATGATATATATATTATATTAAAAATACCATATTGGTGTGAGTAAGCGAGTCCTGTTTATAGTGGATCATCCCTCGTACATTGGGCTACGATGATGCGTAACGAAGTTCAATATTACCGATGTTGTGTTTATAAATATCTTGAATTTATATCTCAGCTAACACCAAGGGAGAAAAAACAAAATGCCATGTGTAAATATACATGTCGTTATAACAATACTTTAATATGACCAATCATGTAATGAGATCTGTATAATAAATAGAACAAAATATTGATATACATGTATTAAAAATCCATTTCATTATGGGCATGTAACAGTCACAGCTTACTTGCCCATAAACAAAATCTGCAGCATTTTTGAAATATATATATACATGTATATAATGTCAATTGTTCATATACAACCCTTTTGAAATTTGATTCGTACACGGAACATATAATGACATGCTAGTAACCCGGCGCTGTCAGGTCACTCAGTCAATCGTGGAATGTGTTTTTCGTGGTAATATGATTGAACATAATACAGGCTAAGGTCAATCGTCCTCCACATAGGATTCATTGGGAGAAGTTGTCAGTTACTCTGAGAAAGTACGTATACCAGCTTTTACCGGTTTGAACCATACACAGTAGGTTTGGTAAAAACTGCCGTAAATAACTGACATATCGATTAAAACCGTGTTACACCAGTCCTATCAACAGCTGACGAGTTTGGGCGATGCTGGAGCAGCGTTTTACAAAAAGCAAGCCGTAACTACCACACTGAGAATCAGGAAAATATTCAACCGAAAGGTCTTTGAACTATTACTGTAGTCAGCAATCAAAGCAACACCATGAACATCTTCATTGTATGAACTAGCTTCTACGCTGTTCGACTTCCGCTTAGAGATTCCGTCAGATATATAAACATCGATGACAGATGGAATAGGATCATTTTCTTCAAGCTGAATAGTTGGACTGTGTGTGGTAGGAATCTGGCTCTCAGATGCAGTGTGTGTTTCATTTGATAAAATATTTGTAGTTCTTGAAGATGGCGTCGTCGTTGATATAGATGAAGTTGTGGATATAGGTTCTGTTGCAGTTTTAGACGAAATTTCAGTTGATATATACTGAGTAGATGGCATTGGATCTGTTGAAGCTGATTTAGAAGAAGTAGAAGGTATTGATTCTGTTGAAGTTGATATGCTTGGGTTTCGTAGTTCAGTTTTGTTCTCTGGTGAACTCACACTTGATTCTATTGTTTGATATGGGAGTGAAGGCAGAAAGTCCGTTGTTGAAGAGACTGTTGGTAGCGCATTTTCTTTGCTCGCATTACTTACAGTTGATAATTCCTCGAATAAAGGCTCCGTTTCCATGTGTGATTCAGGAATAACGTTGTCACGTGCGTATATACTCGTAATGTTGGTTGTATTGACATCTTGTATATCTAACGTCAGCACGGTTGGTAGAGAATATTCTGAAGTGGTTTGGTCACTATTTGCGGATTGAACAGTTGTTATATCAAAATCTGCTATATCGCCATATGGCTTGTCAAATGAGTCTTTTATTGCAGTTTCGATGATTTCAACGAAGTCGGTGTTTTCTTCGGATTTTGATTCATTAAACACTTCGCCTGGAAGCTGATCAAACGCATATGCCGTTGAGCATTCTTGTATTTCATGCATGTCGCAGTGTAACGTTTCAGGTGAGATGTCCGCCCAAAATATGTTTTCGGCAGATTCTGGTGTTTGGCACCAATTTGAAAAATAGTGATCATGCAAGCTCGGGCTGTTCTGAATCCAGAGAATATCACAACTGCACGTAATACTGTTCGAGTAAAAAGAATGCTCATACGCCTCGTCCAGTAATGTTTCAATACCGCCACACCCTAACTGGTCAAATGTGTTCAGATACATGGATAGTTCATACAAGTTCGTTATGTTCGTGAAAGTGTACGTCCCCATAGTACCCACATTGTTGGAATGAAAGGTGAATTCAAACAATTCATCGATAGAACTGAAAGCACGTGAATGGATTTCACTTATGTTTGAAGTAGATATTTTGATTCCGTCTAAAGCGAACATATCGGAAAAGGCGTCTTGCTCTATTTTGTCGATTGTCGACTTGAAAATTGCGATTTCGCCCACATCTGTTATATTGCTGAACGCACCAGAAGCTATCGTTCCAATGCGTAGATCGTTCAGACTAATCACGTCCAGATACGCGAGATTTGCGAAGGCACCTTTGTTTATTGTATCTACGTTTCCAGAATAAACTTCAATTGTTTCTAATGCAAACAACTTGTCAAATAACCCGGCGGGAATTTCCTCAACGTTCAAGTCGGTGAATGTAATACTTTTCGTGTCTTCAGGAAGCGATGAAGGAAAAGTCGTCATCCTTGAACACGTGACATAACCCGATAGGCAGAAACAGCTTGGTGGGCACTGGCCGTTGTTCAAGACAAACATTCCAACAATAAGGAAGATTCGTATAAGCATTGACCAGTTCATGATTCTGAAACGGGCAAGAATAATGAGTTACTTGAATACATAACTTTGATACTCTTATTACAATCTTGGAAATGCAAAGCAGATTTATACAATATCCAGTCCTTTGATTTCTTTATTCAAAACGCGTTTCATAATTTCCATGAGTGTTTAAGACATTTGCCCCATATCACGATCTTGAAAATGCAAAGGAAATTTATACATAATCCAATTCTTGTCGAATTTATTTCTTTATTCAAAACGATTTTCTATTTTAAAAATAGCTAAATTTCATAAAAGCATATCCATCTGATTTTAAGATATTTGTAAAATGATAAGAGCTGCGTACCTAGATCATTTGTTAAGTGTATTTTTAAAACACATAAAATAGAATAACCACCAGAAGACAATGGCATGAGTTGGTTCGTAAACATTAATGAACGTACCTTTACTTTATATAAGTGTCAAGATCGATGTGCTGTGTGGAAAGTACTCCGGTGTCTTCTAAAAAACAGTTCTTTGAAATTTAAACAATTATTTGCTGCTGAAATGTCGCACGTCTGGGCGGCTTGAGAAATTTGATATGAACAAAAAACATTCCCCATCTTTCTTATATAGCAACAGTCACACAGGACACTCCCAGAAAGTCACGGTTTGTGTATATTGAATAGTCAATGTGTAAAATTGTTAAAATACATCGAATATCAAAATAGAGTACAAGTAAAGATATCCCATTAAATCACAACAGGAATGCCCTTAATACGCAAGTACTTGTGTCGTCTGTTTAAGGTTGCTAACCACCCACGTTGGAAAAAACAACACCACATCTACTTTATAATGTAGCTGGTACATACGACTCCACCAATTGGATAATGACTGGACGACAGAAAGAAGTGAAGACCGACAAGGCGATTAACTTATAACTTTATATATTAACTAATAACGTTTGACTGTAACAAAGTTGTTACAGGGAACGCCACATACATTGTCAATGACCCCCACACAGAGCTCCGGTAAAACAACAGTCTACAAATATTATACACTTAGGAGTGCAAGGGTAAACATGAGTGGGAACAGGGACACACAGCCATTTACAACCTTGGAACTGTCTGTAAAAAGTCATACTGCTAGCTGTAATTTTGACAAATCGTGTATTCGACGATAAAACCTAATATATCTTATATTTTCGTGAGAAATTCATTCTTTTATTATCAGCACGACATTTTGAAACGTACTAATCGGATAAGTTCGAAGTGTGATTTTAAATATGTGTGTAATTATCACGTGACCACTCGATGTGAACGGAACTTGTTCAAGGACAAAGTGTCAAGGAATTATAAGCGCCAGTTTAATGTTGTCTTCTAACACGATATACACGGTAATAATTGGGGACTGTTGTAGTTCGATTTCTTGTAAAGGATGCAAGTTTGCTTTCAGACCCAACTGAAAACATTTTGTTGGCAATGTTTGCATTACACGGTACCCCTACAACGACTTTATGTTAAGAAAACACGGCGATTTATCGGGTTCATTTGACTGAATCCTTAAGCTAAATTTCTATTGGTCAAAACCGAACTTATGTCAGTCTATTGTTAAAATGTACAATTTGGTGTGATGTTGTTGACTTCTGCTTTTGGTTAGGCCATTTTTCACCATTTTTGCTTAAAGCATTTTGAATAGTTGTGATTTCAATAACTCTGCGATAACTGTGCGAACACGCATATACAAACGTACTATTATGAATGCAAGTTGTCATTTACTATGAACCGCTTACTATTTGCATCAGACGACATTTCCCCATGCGTACTATTTGCATCAGACGACATTTCCCCATGCTTACTATTTGCGTCAGACGACATTTCCCCATACTTCATATTTGCATCATACGACTTTTCCCCATGCTTATTATTGACATCAGACGACATTTCCCCATACTTCCTATTTGCATCATACGACATTTCCCCATGCCTACTATTTGCATCAGACGACATTTCCCCAATATGAGCGATTGGTGTACGTATTCCTTAACTAAGTGTCAATGTTGTTTTATGACGTCATGATTCAATTGATGCGTGATTTAAGTAGGCAGATGAGTTTAAAGCCATTACAATGTTTCTATATATATCTATTTATATCACTTGATACTATATTATTATATTAACATTATATATGTATCCTACTTAAGTATGTTGTATATATATAGAACTGTACGGATAAATGCTTGAATTTTGTGGTTTTGAAAGGAATGTTGGGAACTCGTACTGAATACAGTTATATATAATAGTGATGAATGGAATATAACAATACTGTTTCATTTAAGGTTATATGATCTATCTTGTTGGAATCCGGTGAATCCTGGCAATTCATTTCCGGCTTTCAATTGAACCAAATTACGTTTATATGTGCGGTTCTAAGTCAGATGTATTTCGTGAAAAAGGCTATCGTCACCCTGTTGTGTTTTCAAGCAATCCATTGTTTTGTATTACTCTGATCAATGATCATATGCACCTAACTAAAAATAAGAGATGAATAATTATGCATGTTCTATTAAAAAATAAAAACATGAAACTTTCGAGTTGTTTTCCGAATGTGAAAGCGAAAGCGTTCGGACTTGGACTTCACGGACTTCACGGACATCGAGTCTGTCATCATATACTCTTTGACACTCGGATTTAGAAAATGACAAAATTTAAGAAACAAAACATGCTCAGTTTTTAACAAATGTCTTATATATCAATTAATTTAAAAGACAAATGAAACGTTAATTGCACGTCTACGTTCATTATAGATATTTTGAATTGTTCAATGGATAAATTAAGAGCAATTAAGAAAAATGTTTTTTCAGTAGAAGCCTCTCAATATTGTTGGTTTATAACGTTATTGGTTCATCCCAACATAGTTTTAATGAAAGTTTAAGTCATATAAAAGACAGGGTCAAGTAGTGACTGTTCAAGCTATTAGTCCGAAGAATGGCACACAGGTGCTCCTTTTAGCACAAGTTTTAGGCTAAGGTGGGCACCCACCTGGATAGAACCACCGACCAGACATACAAATACTACATTCCGTGTTGTAACGATGTAGGAGATGAATTCCATTTCGTATTTTTTTGCCAAAATTTTACATTCTTTAGAACTAAATATATCAAACAATAATATTTCATTCGACCAAATACCATGAACTAAATTGAACTTATTAAAACAGACAGTAAAAAAGATTTGAGTAATATTGCACTATTCTGTCATAAAATAATGAACCACTTTGAATTATTAAACAATGACTGACTATTTTACTTCAATCCTACACATATACATGCATATAATTAATATGTTCTTTTCAATTCTAGGCAATCATGATTTTTTCGTCCTTCGTCATTTATTTCTGTTGTTGCGATTGTATTGTTGTGACACTTTGTATTGTATGTAAAATGTTGCTGATGCTGCCCTATTCGGGCCTTATGCAGAATGTGTACATATATTTGAAATTTGGGAGGGATTCGAGCTCGCAGCGGTGAGGTGTATATGATTTGAAGTCGGCTACCATAACCAATCGGCCACCGAGGTCCTATCTTAATACAATATGTACGACTTTCGAATCCCGGTAGCGCCATTGACCGATTGTTCGTGTTCCTCAAAATATATTATATCAATATTACTACAGTAGGTGCTAAGTGCTGTGTGGCGGATGTAAATATTCGCCCCGTACTTCGTCCAAAGTGTAGTTAACCGTAATCCTCTTGATAAGTTAAATTTACACGAAAATGACGTTAGGTGTAGTGGTTAGCATAACGGACCGGCAATCCGGAGACCCGGGTTCGAATCCCGGTAGCGCCATTGACCAATTGTTCGTGTTCCTCAAAACATGATTTGATTTAAACACACATACTTGTACATGTATACATATACAATGTACATGCATACTGGACGTGTATACAACGGTGTATACTACTTCAGAAAAAAAACATCCTTATATATGCTCACTTAAACACGCAAGATCACTAACGCCTTCAAGTCCTTTAACAGTTCACTAAGTCAAAACACTGGATTAGTCCCTCTATCTGTAATTGATCGACAATCTTTTTCAATGAGTCATACAGAAAAAAGAAATATCTTGAAAAAAGATGGTCGGCGCAATTTGAAGGTTAATAAGTAATATGTTTATTTTTTGTTTACCTAAAAAAACATAAAAAATATGTTTCCTATAGTTAAAACATCAATGAACATGCATTAACAAAGAATAAACTCGTAATGTATTGATCTGTATTTGTTGAAGAAAGGTGTTTTTACATCATAAAATTAAAAAGAACTTTCAGTTTTTTTTAACAATCAGGCTATTTAGCAAGTTTTGTCTGTTAGTAATATGGTAAAAAATATTTTTTCTATCTGTTATACATTGTAATGATTCTTTTTAGAGATGTTCTAGCCAATGTAACAACAATACTGGATGAAGCCAATTCAAACATTTTATGTTCAGATGAGCCAGATACATCTCAAGATCTGTTATAAAAATTCAGTGGATTTCGGTAAGGTAAACGTACCCTCTATCGAAAGTTTAACCAAACCGCATCAAGTTTACAAACATTCGGTTGAAGAGAAATTGCCTTGGTGGTTAACGTAAGATATGATTGGTTTAAAGAACACTCATATGCAAATAGCAAAATCATGTTAGTACGGCTGTGCCGAATGTCCTGTATTATACTGGTATAAATGTATCGCGTAATTATATTTTTTGAAGTCTGCTTTGAAATAATACGCCTTTGTTTCATAGAAAGTTAGAGTAACAACTGTAAATAAAACAGAAACCACTTTGGCCAAAAACAGCGGAAATGTTAAGACGATCGTAGCAATTTAAAAGATAATAGAATAAGGTCCAGTCATTGACACCCAATATTATCAAATGGTGAAATAAAAAAACTTAATTAAGGGTAACAGGGAAAATGAAATTATCTATTATACACAGTATTTAATCTTGGTCACAGGGAACGGAAAGTTAATAATAATACTAACACCAATAAAACTATAAATTAAAATATATATTGAGACAAAAAAAACATTCAGGGTCTTTTTGTACATTTGAGTATTATCTCCTACACTAATCAAATGCATAGATATTTTTCAACTTCAAACTACATGTATTATAAACCGATTTAATATTAATACTGGGCGCTTGAATTGCTAGATTTGCAAAACACGATTACGCCGTTGTGTGTAAAGATATGTTCAAATATACAGTCAAACGATCATGCGAACTTGGTTTATTATTTTGTATCCGAATGTTTGTTGTTGATAATTGTGTATTAGTTACATACATTATTCATTCGAGATTTTAAAATTAATTTTTCAGAAAATGTTTTAAAATAAAATAATTATTTCATGACCACGAATGTTATTTGAATACAGAATGTACATTTATATGTTATTGCTTGTAAATGCACAAATTGGCAAACTAGAAATATCTTTTAAAAAGATAAATGGCGTAGATAGAATGATGTCTTCCGGTATGTTAATTGAACTAATGTCTTTTGCAACATGTTGAAAATAAATCCCTACAAAAAATAACTTGTAGATGTGAAATCAACCGGAAGAAATGCTAGAATTCCTGTGATAATATTTAATGTGACTGCGAGACCTATCAAGATTAGGGCAAAACAGGAAATACTGTTGTCCGTGAAGTGCCAATTATTCAACATATGGAAGAGAAAACGAAAAGAAACAACCAACAGATAGAGAAAGCGAAGACATACAGAGTGACAATAAGCATAAGGTCGACTTAGATGATACAGATGTATCAACGGATTATAGAAACAAAGTGTTCAACCTATTTGACATATGGAGTGATGTATTTCCAAAATCATCTAAAGACTTAGGATTCACAAACAAAGTAAAACACAAAATAAACCTCACGAATGACGAACCGTTTAAAGAAGCGGATAGGCGAATTCCACCAGCCATATATAATGAAGTCAAGGAACGTATTCAAGAAATGATGGATGTAGGTGCGATCAGAGAATCCAGAAGCCCATGGAGTTCAAACGTGGTAATTGCTAGAAAGAAAGATGGACCCGTAAGGTTATGTATAGATTTCAGGAAGCTCAATTCTAGGACCAAGAAGGACGCGTATGCCATACCTAGAATAGACGATACACTACACACGTTGTCTGGATCTAGATACTTCTCTAAGTTGGACATAAATTCTGGCAATTGGCAGGTGGAAATCGAAAAATGTGATAAAGAGAAGACAGCTTTCCACGTAAGAGGACTCGGGTTCTTTAATGCGACATAATGCCGTTTGGATTACGTAACGCACCAGCAACGTTTCAACGACTTATGGAACGCTGCATGTGAGATATCAACCTACAGGACTGCTTTATATACCTGGACGACATTATCACCTTTTCGAAGGACATAGATTTACACATAGAAAGGCTGGATAAAGTTTCCGAACGTTTATCTTCCTCAATCTGAAGATAAATCTAAAAAATGTGAATATTTCAAATCAAAAATTACTTACCTGGGACATGTTGTTTCTGCGGATGGGATACATACGGACCCACAAAAGATAGAAGCAGTTTTGAATTGGACAATCCCACGAAATGTAAAGGAAACTAGGAAATTTCTAGGATTTGTAGGTTATTTTTGACGTTTTATAAAGGGCTTCTCGACCATTGCACGATCGCTCAATGATTTACTCATTGCCCTTCCAACCGGAAGTTCGAAGACAAAAACCGCGGAAAAATCAGAAGAAAGTTGCTTTTCATTGTGGAGATCTGCAACAATCAGCATTAGATGACCTAAAGAAAATATTAATGGAGCCACCTATACCAGGATACGCCGATTACAGCCATTTGCGTTACATGTAGATGCATCAACTTGTGGTCTTGGTGGCGTACTGTACTAAAAACAAGATGGTAAAGATAAAGTCATAGCATACGCCAGTCTTTCCTTGAAACCATCAGGCTCACAAACTGGAGTTTCTAGCTCTTAAATGGGCCGTGACAGAGAAATTTCATGACTACTTGTATGGCTCCAAATTGTAGTCATTACTGACAACAACCCGCTCACCTATGAAACAACTACAGCCAAGTTAGACGCTACAGGTCAAGATGGATATCGGCTTTGTCGATATATTATTCCATTCCGAAATACAGGGCGAATGCTCTGCTGACTGAGCTACCCGGCCGCTTACTCATGTTCTACCCTTATTGTGACTTAGTCCGTACCGTGACACATGCTTTAACATAGTAACTACTTCCGACAACATTCGAACTGCTAATTAACGAACGCACATCTTACGAAACCCCGTTTGGTGCCTCTTTGGAGAACGAAAACCCCTTTTGGTGACCCTCATGAAAATATGATCGGTCAGATTTTAAAGAACCCGCTTCGAGGACAAAATTTGGTTGGTCAGAAATGTAGGTCTTATCAATGTTATACAGCTACGCCGAAAAAACACCATTCATTTGCTGTTTCATTGTTGAAACAAATAGTAGCGAGTGACCAAAATTATTAAAGACATTAGTCAGTACATAATTAAGACCTTCACAAACATCCTGAGATGTCCAAGTGGTAAATTACTGTAATTATTAGAAGTAAAAAATGCCCTTTCATCATTGAAGGCCTAGTACATATGTTGATTGCTTGCAATTGTTGTTTCGATTAAATGTTAATACCAAGAAATTGCCAAAGCGTCTTCATGAAAGACACCGTCCTGTTATGATTACCATTTATTCTTGTCGTTTCAAAGCACCATCATGTAAAGAACTAGGTACAAATGTGACATATCAACTGTTGAAGTTCAAGTACGCGGGGCATTTCATAAATTTGTAAAATCAAATATAAACTGATAATTTTCGCAAAAGGAATACGGTTATTTGACTATAATTACACATTTGGCCAACTTTTCCGCACCATTGGTTTAGACGCACGCAGTCCTCGTGCTCGCTACGTCTCAGTTGAATAGCCCACGTGTTGTTATATTGACGGAATTAGCCTACTATAAAATGGCGGACATTATTTCTGAACAGAGGGTGTATTGTAAACTTCGCTGCAAACTCGGCTATTCTGCAACCGATATTCATGCAGATTTGCGGAAAGTGTATGGAGAGAATGCTCTACGGTATGGTGCAGTCGGGCGAAATGGGTTTGTAGGTTTAAGGACGGGCGGGAATCTGTTGAAGATGATGATAGACCAGGGCGACCTGTTTCAGCCACTGCTGATAAAAGAACTGATAGAGACCGATGCAAGGTATACCGTGGTTAATTTTGGCCGGGTATCTGGCTTTCATTCGTCATCCGTATATATAGGATATTAACTGAAAACTACATCCCAGATAAATTTGTGCAAGATGGGTCCCACATATTCCGACACAAGAGCAGAAGGAAAAGCGAGTCCAATCAGCGTCGGAAATTGTTGCAAAGTTTGATAACTATGATGAAAGGCACCTAAATGAAATAGTAACTGGCGATGAAACTTGGATCTATCATTTTGAGCAAAGAAAAATGTCTCCAGAACCAGTATTGGCTGCATCTTATATCAATGTCTAGAACGTATACCTACTTCAGACTACCACGACGCTTTATGGATGTGGATACAACGCTGCAAAAAAGTCATTTCAACTCAGGGAGAGTACTTCGAAGGACTGAGTGAAAGAAATTAAGAAGTGAGTACCTTATGAACAGCGATGGGTCACTATTTTACGAATTTATGAAATGCCCCTCGTATGTCATTGACTACACTGGTTCTTGCGACGCAAGTCGATAGCGCAAAAAACTGGCATGTTATGCAAATATTTCAAAATACCTTCATGTGATAACTTTACGGACCAGACACGAACTATGAAATTGTACTCTGAGCTAAGGAATCTGTGTGCTAAGACACTGACGTCGAGTGCAGGTAAACGTGCCTAGCGACATAATGACGATAACGTCGTACATACATTTTAACTCGCATCTCCTGTGCAAACAAGGTATTTAAATGTTTACATTAAGTGTAACCATTTGGATACATAACGTTCTATCATCAGGAATATCTTGATAAAAATACCTATACCTAAAAAAACACGGGGCGACCTATTGCTATATTCATACGAATTTATCTATTTAAGAAATTAGTTATGATGGACCAATTAATGTTCGTGGTATTTACGATATCGACCGATTTTCTTGATAATTGAAACAAAAATACTGAAAAATTCAACTCATCGACACAAATCATTAGAGCTATTTTACTATCTGAACGTTTATATGTCAAATTCCTTCTCGTCATCATCAGCGTTTGTGTAAATCTAAGTCACCAGTGTTGAGGCAAAAAATACTAACAAGTGTTCGGTGGTCCTCTTAGGCATATCAAATGAAGTCAATATGTTATTTTGCGATCATACATCAACTTTCATTGTAGACTGTACCAGTTTGACATTCATCATTTTTTCCCTAACAAATTCAAATGTGTAATTTTACTATCAGGCCACATTTTGTAAGATCATTATAATGTGTTGATCAGAATCCACCCAACCAATGCTTGACAATCTGCAGCATCATTGACACGGTCCCTAATGAGTATCATTATTATAACTTTGCCCTTTCATAATATACGTGACGTAGACGTTGACTACACATGCTTACGTGCAAACGGTTCATAAGTAAATATACCAGGATTACTTGCTATACGACAATAACCTGTTAGACGACCGTATGTAATTTTCAGCTCACTCTGTCAGTTGGTAGAACTTTGTAAAGTTTTTAAACATAACGGACGCGAAAAAACTGTAATATTGACGTGTTTCTCAACCGAAAACAGCCGATTTTATTTATCAATACAGTGAGTTTCTTATTTGTCGTATTTGTTACGATTCATTTTGTGTCATTACATCAAAACGAATACATAGATTATTCCATGTCTGAAAGTGTCACATTCAACAGTTTATACCAGGGTTTGTCAGTGACGGGCAATTTCTTTCGGAGAAAGTAAGGTGTTAAATTTCTTATTTAATTGCAAATCATATAAAAATTCAGCCGACATGAAAATATTTTCCTTGGTAAGAACGCCATTCCTGACCAAATGATTAAAAAAATCCATATTACATATCATAAAAAATATTCTATGTCGCTATGTCGGTTAGTACATATGGATTGTTGAATTACATGTACCGAAATAAAGTGGTAATATAATAAAGGCATCGGGAGAGTAATAGCGGTCTGGAAGAAAAAGCTTCTTTCTAATTGGAAAAATGCGAATATTTATAAGTTTCTATTCATAAACGAGTCGATTAACTATTTAACTATTTATTTTATTGTGTTATTTTGGCCACCGGCCCATTCACATAATATCAATACAATACATATATATACAATGTGAAGCAAGATCAGGATCAGTGCACACAATGTCATCACTTGACAATACAACAACATAAATGTTAGGAAAAAACTGACATGAGTGAGTTCCTGGTTTTAAATGCATAGTATACATACATAGCTAATCCTCTCATAGTGTCAACATTTGTACAAGACATCAAATGATTGAATTTATGTAATGTTGTTCGTTCAATGTATTTGTCAGATTACTATGTCGCATACATAGTAATCTGACAAATACATTGAACGAAGGTTCGAATATAGAGGACATATCATTAGGAAATGGTAGTGGTCTTCTACACAACTGTCACAATAGGGACACAGTCTGTGTTCCCTTAGAATATTAAAATATCTGCCTTGTTCAATCATAAGGTCGTGACTGGAACATCTAAAAGAAGCTAGACTGGACCGAAATTTAGAAATATCAATATCTACAATGTAATTTTCTAAACCAAAAACAGGCTTAAACTGTGTATAAAACATTAGTTTACTATTTTGAAGACAGTTTGCAGACCATATTTGTCTATATTGATCTGTGAGTTTCTGCACATACATATAAAGAAAGTATTTTGGATTATCTACATACTGACTATACCACACATAGCCAAAACCATTGGAACAAAGAGTTAGTCTTACATTGGAGACCCAGTTTTTGTGACCCAGCTGGTCAAAATGAAATAGCATGTCATAGCATTTTCGTACATAACGAGTCCTAGGTAGAGTCAGTATGCGTATCCAATACTTGATACATTTCTTAGAAGTGTATATATACCTGTATCACCTAATACAGCGTCGTTACATGAATGGACAGGAATATTCAATAATCTTTTACAAGCTAATATCTGAATGCGTTCAATACAATCAAACCGTTCTAATCCCCACAACTCAGATCCATATAACATCACGGATGCTACTTTCGAATCAAATATTTTAAAGAAAGTTCTAAATGGTATATAAGATAAATTACTAAAACAATACAACAGGTGAGAAAGTGCTCGCTTTGCTTTTTCACAGGTAGCCTCACACATCTTATATAAAGATAATTTATTTGTGAAATAAACACCAACATAGGTAAAGCCATTGACACTTTCAACAATATTGCCATTGTAATACCACCTCTCTCTACGTGACAAACAACCACCTCTCTTGAAAACAAGTATTTTAGATTTAGCAACGTTTACAGTAAGTTTGTAATTAGAACAAACGTCCAGCAAAATATTCAACTGCTTCTGTAGTCCAGAGACAGTATCAGCGACTAGGGCAATGTCATATGCGAACATTAACAGGAATATTTCTGTATAATCAGGAAACAACTGAATACCTCTAATGTCATGTTCACATAAAATTGAAGACAGTTCATTAATAAACATGGAAAAAAGTATCGGGCTCAAGTGACAACCCTGCCTTAGTCAAACTGGACACTGAAATGTATCAGTGAAGCCTTGACTTGTCTTTACACGTGCTTTCACAACAGCATAAATAGAAGAAATTGAATTGAACAAATTAAGTATGGGGTACAACAATAGCATACACAGAACGATCACGGTAATATGAATAATATTGCTAGTTGGTGTTAAATTGCTTTTATGCGACACAACATAGTGTATGTATGATTTTTTTTCTTTTGAATTGCCGAGATAAACAATTGCAATGTAAATAGTTATTTTTAAATTTATTCATGTTAAAAAAATTTTTTTTTTGACACATACATACCCACACATTGTTAGTGCATTCTTTGATTAAGCATATTCAATTATTTATTGATATTTCATTCTTAAAGATTCAATTTGCACTCATACTTTAGTGTAAACAATGGTTTATATTAGATTGCTCAAACGTTTCAGATTAAAACTTCTATTTTGCACCTCTTATAATGTCTGCGGCTTTTTCTGCAAGCATTATGACTGGAGCGTTTGTATTTCCACTGATGATTGTAGGAAAAGCCGAAGCATCCGCCACACGAAGTCCCTTGATACCTTTCACACGCAACGCAGGATCTAGCACAGCGCTTGCATCATCAACTGACCCCATCTTGCATGTACCACACACGTGATAAAAATGTGACGCTAGATGGCGCAAAATACATTTCCAGTATTCATTAGATCGGAATTCGTGCTTTGAGCAGAATGTCATCTTCATCTGATTAAAGTCAACTCCAAGAGATTTCATCGTCGGTGTCTGTACATATTCCTCCCAGATTCTAATGCCCCCGATAAGAACATCAACATCTTCAGTTTCAGTTAAATAACGAGGGTCCAACAGAGGATGGTCGAAGGGGTCAGTACTTTGCAATCTCAAGGTCCCTTTGCTTTTAGGACGAGTATTGGCTATTAGAACAGTAAAACCGTCTTTCCCACTTCGTCTTGTCACTTCGTTCACAATATTATCTTTCCAGTTCATGTTCACAGGGCTAAATGCGGCGTGCACAAATATGAGCTGAATATCGCTTTTCCCTGAGTCTACATTTTTATCCAAAGACAAGAATGCGGTTACGTCACTTCCAGTACTCGCAAGGGGGCCAGATGCAAACAATTCATGTTGCAAACGAGGCCACATCATTTCAGGTGTAAATCCAATGGACTGGTTTACGTTGCTGTACATAGGTACAAAGACATGGTCTTGTAGATTATCGCCAACTGGTAAGTCTGCGACGACTGAAATGTTCATATCCTTAAGATGTTCTTTCGGACCAATGCCAGACAGCATTAGAAGCTGTGGTGTATTTATTGCCCCTGCTGATAGAATTATCTCCTTCCTGGCTTTCACAAAATATTTTCTTCCGTTTCTTATGAAATAAACTCCGGTAGCTTTTTTACCTTCGAATTTTATCTTTGTAACAAATGATTCTATGGCGATGTCAAGGTTATTTTGCTTTCCGCGACGCCCTAGATATGCCAAAGAAGTAGACTCGCGGAATCCATTACGTGCTAGTATAGAAATTGGACTGAAACCCTGTTGAGTTTCTCCATTATAATCTGTTCTATCATATCCCAGTTCTTTGGCTGCTTGGAGAAATTTATCACTTAAAGGAGTGTATGTATTTTCACCAACAGCTATAGGACCACCAATATTGTGATATTTTGACGATTTTAGTTCATCTATTTGGATATCTTCCGACTTGAGAAAGTATGGGAGCACATCCTGATATCCCCAACCTTTACACCCCATGGAAGCCCATTCGTCGTAATCTAACCGATTGCCTCGTGTATATTGTAGTGCGTTTATCATTCCTGTGCCACCTAAGACACGACCCCGTGGCCAGTAAGAAATTTGATCGTTCAGTCCAAAGCTCGCATGATTCTGTGGTACCGTAAAATAAGGCCACACCACTTCTGAAGTTTGTAGGAGATACCATTCCGCTACAGAATGCAACGCTGGATTTTCATCATAAAACCCACCAGCTTCCAATAGCAACACATTGTTTGATTTGTCCTCGGCAAGTCTGCCCGCAACAACAGAGCCTCCCGTTCCACCACCGACAATGACGTAATCATATTCATCATTAACCGTGTCCGAAAGAATCTCTCTGTGACTCGAAAGCCTACCAGGATATGGGCGGATGTAATTATTTGCGATTAGAAATGATACAGCTGCCACCACGACAAACGGCGTGACATTTGTCAACGAAAGAGACGTCATGACAATCTGGAATACATACGGTATGAATTAAAATTCCGTGGATGTTTGTACTTAGAATGATTACAATTTAAACATTCAACAGTTTTATTCACAAATACAGCTGTCGTTCGATGACAATGAACACATGTTCAGCAGACAGAAACTGCAACAATCCGTTTGAAAAATGTAGTTGAAAAAAAACTACCGGATATCGTCCCTTACTTGAATTAGGAAATAGTGCCTTTGTTACAATAAACAGACTGTCTATAGTGATTTCAAATAACATAATGCAACAGCTATATTCGTTTATTCACAAACATAGATACATATAATCAAGAATACATATTCATTTTGAACGCGATTGAAGGACTTATTTTGTTAATACGAAAGAACGATATAAACATATTTGCAAAATGGTGACAGTTAATGTTAATGTAAGAGATGTTAAAGAACAATATTGATATATACATAATATATAAATTTCAGACATTAGATAAGACAGGTAAGAAATAATTCAATTATGTTGGCGCTTTCTGCGTCTGTTACAAGAATTGGTGAACAAACTTCGTTGCATAAACAAAACTATAACTCACCTTACTTTCCAGCTATCTTGGGCAATTTAATTGATAAATGCGACGTTCTATATCACAGGTTTGTTCATGCACTCTCTGCATGGTTGAAATATGCGATAACTGTGCTGTTTACTGAACACATTTCATAAATACCATTAATACGCCGGTATACAAAGTCGGTCAACAGGTTGACTGCTTCTCTTAAGTGACTGACATAGTTAAATTTATCTCCACAAAAACGAATTTACCACTCATTTCTTGCATGTGCAATGAAGCTAATCACGTACGTGTTGAATTATTCACCTACATATTTTAATTTATGCGGCGAAGTGGTTAAATTTAACAAAACAACTAAGCACTTCGACCTCCACACATTTGCATCTTTTTGATAGCTTATAGTTATAGTCATAGTTGTAAGGACCATCCTAGATATTGATCTAAAGGTGCTGAACTCCAGATTGACGAGCGAGCAAAAAAAAAGAAAATTGTCAAATATTTACAAAATCTTGATATTGTTGCACGTAAAGCTCTAAAACATTATTACTTTCATTCATCATTACTTGCGAAACATTGTCATAGCGTAGTTTTTCGTATTTTTCCATCGAAAATTTCACTAGGGTTAGTCTACCCAGTAAATCTAAAAATAGAACCGTAAACATTGAGCTCATGCACATTCGGAACGCCTCTGTCATTCAAACATTTCATCAGCGCAAAGAAAAGAATAAATGCAGTAAACAAGGTAGCTATAAGTCACTTACTATTTATTTGCACGCAACGAAAATAAATAATCACTGAACAATTATCTCCTCGATGTCAGTAGTGGATCACGCCATTGTGTATGTTTATTTTGCAAATTGATCATGTGACTCGTGAGGTGCATGCTGGAAGGGAACTCCGCGGTATTTTTAAACTGGAAAACTCCGATTGCTCGATATTACGACGGCGATTTAATTAGCCTAATTGCTTTAAATTATTCAAATATTCACCATCTACAGCTTTTATTTACGTGTATGATGATACGACTACACATATTTTGCGGAATTGCAAAATACGACGATTTGTTTTCAATCTGGAGTTCAGCAAATTCAATATGAGTAAACACATTTTAAATAAAAAGACATGTTGGAGATACGTTCAACTCGCAATTGTGATACGTGCACCTAGTATAACAGTTGTAATGTTGCACTCATTTAATACCTTGTAATTCTATATCTCATAGAATTACAATTAAACTTCAACTTCCAGGTAAGTCTTGTTTAATTTTTAAATTATGTGGTTAGCTAGATAAGTATCGTGATAAATTTCCTACAAGATAAATATCTTAACACGAAAAAGTGTCTGATAGTGCCCACAACTGCCACCACTTACCCATTTAGCTCCTAGGTTTTCAGAACGTACAATCTATTTTAGATGAGTGTTAAGTGGTTAACGCCGTAAATGTTTAGTTAACGACATAATTTTTTAATAAATGTTAAGCGGTTAACGTGATAATTAACTAGAAAAATATGTGGTTATCACGTTACTTAACTAGTTACCCACATAATTAACAAGAAAATTATGTAGTTAACTAGATATTTAATTGGAACATGGCCCATATTCAGAAACGCTACTCCATTCACAATCACTGAGATAATCCGGTTTTAGTCAATTTATGTGTATGTGTATGAAATCAATGACCGTGTGAGGTAGCTAGCTGTTAAATCGATTTAAGCCCCAGTATTTTTACTGACAGTTCCAAGGCTGTAAATCGCTGCATGGTTATTAATTTATTTGTGTTTTGGATGTATGATAAAATTCCCTTGTAATCATTTCACTTGATTTAGTGTTCATATTATTTTCTCCCCCACCTCTTTCAGCCTTTGTTGCCAGCTATCTTGACTTGTCCTGTGATGCATTCCATCCCTTAAATCCCCAATGTTTGTTCTCATTAATTCTAATGTTTTGTGGACTGTTGTTTTCCCGTAAGTCTGTGTGGTAAGGCATTGTCTTATGTATTTGGCGTTCCACGTAGCAACTAATTCTCCCTTTTATCATCTAACGATCCGCGCTATTTACAAAGGTTAAGGTAGCTGCAGGAGCTATCGAATGAGTGAGGATTGCTCGAGTGAATGATTTGGCCACTTCACACTGACTCCAGCTACACTCCAGTGTCATGTCTGAATACCGATGTAGTAGACTCGTGTTAAATTAAACAAATTGTTTGTGTCTATTTTAAGAATTAAACATCACATATATTCGTCTTGATCAATGTATTGGCCATATATAAGTTGTCATTATTTCTTATTGAATAGTATAATTATTAAGACGAATACAATTAGTGATTATTACTTTAAATTGCTCATGTCCGTACTGAAAAGTCAATTTCTTACAACTATTTGTATGTCATTGAAGTAATTAAGATTTAACATTGCGAGAATGGAGCTCATATTCACAGTTAAGCATCTTTAAACTATAGCAAACACGTTAGTATAGGTTTGATATCCATAGAATAGTGGTTAACAGGTTTTATTTAAAACATGTCATCTCACTTATCATGGATTTTTTAGCGATGATCTGTCATCTGAATTGCCAGTAATTTGGTGTGCATCAAGTGCTTGACGGACTCGTATCTTTCTGTATGATGTAATTACGTTTTACTTAAGTTTTCTATGGAGAAAGTGTGTTTATTCATGTTGCGAACAACATATTACCAGTTTGACATTAAAACAATAATGCATGTATTCATATTTCGAGAAGAAATTCATGCCGAGGCCAAACTTAGTTACATTCCTTGCCGTTTTTCGGTAATTTTTATCTTACTTTTCTCCGTATGAGAGAAAAAGCGTCCAACCCTACTGCAAACAGATTCTTATACCCAAGTTACATCACAGACGTGCAAAACAACTAATGTATTCCTTTCGATAATTCATTAGCAAGCAAAACACAAACATCGTTACATATTATGTACCTAGCGATAAACGCTATGGACCGAAACATTTAGTTTTGGTGTGTTGTTTTGTCGATTAGATGTGTATTGACATTAATTAATGACCACCCATGCACGCCATTTTGGTGGCTGAAACCATTTGAGTTATCTGCGTACTTTTCATATTTCTACTTGTGAATTATCAAACATAACAAAAGGCGCCACCCGCTATCCGTTCTTGATTTGATTCCGTATTTGGGATTTGTGGAGAGGCCATATTTCGTGAATATGGACCGACTTACACTGTACTCTCACCTCACTCCCCCTCCCCTCCTCTCTCTCTCTTGAACTGCTCAAGCGTTGTAACTGAATGTAAATAATACTGCGGAAAGAAGACAAAATACGAATATTAGGCGTTAACCTTGACATATGGCATGATAAGTTAATCAATACACACTGACAAGGTTATACACTGTATAGTATATTTGTACATGTAGAATGACTTTCAATGATGATTTACATTCCGGTAAATGCACACACAAGTATTTTGTTAAATCAGAAGTATTTTTGGAATGGAGAAAAAGTATACTAGATAATGCTATCAAGTTTTTTTCAAAATCAAGATTTTCCGTGTTTTCTGGTGGTGTTTTTTAGGAATAAAATCTTTACTTTGTGGGGTTTTTTTTATAAAAAGATGAAAGCATGAAGTAGATTTGTTCACTACCTTTGTTTCCATGTGTTTCTTATACAACATTAGGCATTGTGCAATTAGCCTGATTTTCCTGGCTACATTTGCAATTTGACAGTACAAAAAGTTAAAATATTAGAAAATTATTGCAATTATAGATGAAGGACTGTATAACAATAATAAGAAGGCCATGATGGCCCTATATCGCTCACCTGCGTACATTGCAATGTTGGTCTCAAGAGTCCATGAGGATCTTCAATGATTTGACCTCGTGACCTACTTTTTGTCCCAACAAGACGGGATTTGCATTTTATTAAGACAAACATTCGGATCAAGTTTTATGTAGTTCCGGTAGAAAATGCAGCCTCCCGAGAATCCACAAGGATTTTCCATCATTTGATCATGTGACCTAGTTTTTGACCTCAGATGACCCAGTTTCAATCTTGACCTGGATTTTATTATGGCAAACATGTTGACCAAGTCTCATTTAGATAAAGTAAACAAGTGGCCCCTAGGTCGGGGCCATTTATGACCCCAGGGTCACCATTTGGACAAACTTGGTAGATGACCACTAGAAAATGCTATATGCCACATATCTAACCTCTAGCCATTGCGGTTCATGAGAAGATGATTCTCAAAGTTTTCCTAATATGTATATATGTAAAACAGGCGGCCACTGGTGCGGAGCAAGTCATGACCCCAGGATCACCATTTTTAGCAAACTTGGTAGAGGACCCCTAGACAATGATATATGCCAAATATCTATTCTCTAACCATTGCAGTTGATGAGAAGATTATTCTCAAAGTTTCCTTATATAAGTCTATACAAAAAAGTTGCCCCGAGGGCAGGGCCAGTTTTGACCCCAGGGTCATTATTTAAACAAACTCAGTAGAGGACCACTAGACAATGCTACATGCAACCTATCCTAAGTCTATAAAGCGAGAGAATAAGTAGCTACAGGGAACGCCACATACATGAGACAGTGTCTCCTCACACAGTCCTCATAAAATAAGTGGCTAGGGCGGGGCCAGTTTTTCCCCCAGAGTCAACATTTGGTAGAGGTCCACTAGACAATGCTATAAAACAAATATCTAACATCTAGCCATTGTGGTTCATGAGAAGAATTTTCTCAAAGTTTATTTTAGCTCTGTGGCCCCTAATGTGCAATGGACCAGAACAATTTGAACACTTTTGAAAAAGACCAATGACAGGATGATTTTGGTGAAGTTTGAGCATAATCGGCCAAGTGGTTACAGAGGAGAAGTTCTTTGAATCAAAAATAATATTATGTAGTTCTAAAAATATTGCTAAAAAGCAAATATGGCTATATTCTATAGCATATATCGCCTTAATGTCACATTTATCTATGCCGATATATACTGCACCAAAAACTTTCATAAAGTAGTTCTAAAAATGTCAAGGTTAATAGGGATATATATATAAACCTGCCTTGCGTTCAGTTACAGCTAACGCAAGCCGCTCGAAGTTCGCGTCACAAATAAGTGTATTGACCGCCTCGTTTTTATTTTGGTTCCCTGCCACAAAAACAGTAAAGGCAGGGAACCAGCCCTGCATTCATTTTGCAATTTGGTTCCCTGTGTGCAGTCATTGTGATACGGTGGGCCAGGGATACAAAACAAAACATGAGTGAGAAAACATGTTAGCCGTAACTGAACGCAGTGTTAGGCTCAAATATTCCCGTGCTTCCTCTGAGTTGCGATAGCGAGTGATATGGAACGTTTTTCGCTATCACACCGGTCAATAGCAAAACTCGCACGCTGTTTCGTAACGTTTTGGACTGATAGCCTTTACTAAACGCAAGGTTGTACATGCTGCCCCGCGTTCAGTTACGGCTATCAGCCCTATCGTTTCGTAACGTTTCGCAATTTGGTTCCCGTGTGCAGCCAATGTGCTATGGTGGGCAAGGGATAACATACAAAACGTTCGCCACTGATAGCCGTAACTGAACGCAGGGCTGTAGTATTATTTACTTCACGCGTTTCGTTAGTATAGCGTGAAATGGTTGTCTTACGCGTCATATATACACAGTAGTGAGTTTTTATATGAAATTATTGAAAGTCTCCGCGTACTATATATCATACAGTTGAGGGTCAGTCGTGTGTATGTTACGGTGGATGATTTTGCTATGTGTGATAGATATATTAGGTCATTCTACCGGACGACTTCATTTAAGGCAAATTTTCATTTTATATGTTGTTAAAGATGTTTTTCATACAATGGTTTCAAAAAGAATGTGGTCCGACATTCAGGCGATCCGACGGGTAAAATACAATGTCATGGTCATCTGTATCGACAAACGGGCACAGTTTCCAGAGGATTTAGCCTAAATATGTTTATCTCTGGTTTTTTCCTGGGCGAGACGGATCGCAATTTTCGGCTTTATTTTCAACATGTTTTGTGTTATCGCATCCATTGCGTTTGTTATTACATAAAATTACCTCTTCGGCTGCACTGCCAAATATATATACAGCTCGTCTGGTGTCGCACAGCTCGTCTGGTGTCGCAAAATATGTTGTTGTTGTTGTTGTATTTTGCTGTGTAGGGTGTAGCAAAGACGTATTGACCTTGTACTTGGCAAAATAGGTAAGATAATCACCTGTCAAAACAAAGTCAGCTTATTCGGCCAAAAATGCATTTCCACGTGCACGCACGGGGTGGGCAAATCCGGTCCATTTGTAGAAAAGATTTTCACTTCAATAGATTGCATTAGACGTCTTCAATCAGAAAATAATCAAAAACATTCAAAATAGAAGGTTTGACTAATGAATTTCCGAAGAATTTACGGGAAAGAGTCATTGGGACCACGGAGCGGTAGACCACGTGCCACTACGCCAGAACAAGACCGCTATATCTTGAACCAGCGTCTACGAAATCGCTTTCTCGCTGCAACGGCTACAGCTTCCGGTACTCCCTACGTAGGATCTGCTTTGACGGTCGATCATCGCCGTGACATACTTCAATGGGCCGAGGGACACATCAAATGGACAAGGCAGAACTGGCGAACGATTCTATTTCTCCGACGAATCAAGGTTTGCATTTTCCCGGGGTGATGGCCGAGTCAGTCTACCGACGGAGGAACAAGCGTTATGCTGACAGAGGGTCAGTTATGGTATGGGCCTGAATTGGTTTTTGATATCGGACCCCACTTGTGGTCATTAAGGGTAATTTAAATTTAAATGCTCGTCTCTACAAGGAGAATATCTCACGTTGTCCCTCTCCTACAAACACGTCATTTCAACACTTCAGCAAGACAATGCAAAAATCCACGTCGCTCGTAATAACATTCGGTTTTTACAAAATAACAACAACGATTTCATAGGCAACTAGCCCTCAAAAAGCCAAGATTTAAATCCAATAGATCATTTTTGGGATAATCTTGATATACGTCTACGGCGACGCGATGCATTACTGGAAGAGTGGAATAATAGCCCTCAATCCAATATCAACACACGTGTACATTCAATGCGACGTCGCTGCCAAGCCGTCATCAATGTACGTGGTCATAAACGTTACTGATGTCAGAATTTCAAATCAGACCCATACCTAAATTGAATCAAATACAACAATGAAATTGATAATTTTCCCGGCTTTAATGTGTGTACTGCATTGATAATAAATGAGTTCACAATTACAAACAGATTTCAAAACGGTCACTCTAAAAAGTAACGAAATATTCCCATTCAATTTTAACTTTTTTGGTTCAGTATAGTATCACGGACCTATAAAGGTCCGTGATAGTATGCATCCTTGATTGACTCAGTACATTATTTTCCTGTTGGTATAAAATGCCTGTTTAGCCATGATAGCCATACAAATTCCTGCAGATGCGATCCCGCCACGAACAACAAACCAATCCTCCAGTTATACAGTACCCCGCCTTGCATTGCGCCCTGTTACATTTTGTGGCACAGTCACAGCCTGAATAACCCCCTGAAAGGATACACATGTATTACAAAACTGCTAAAACAGAGATTAAGTTGTCACAGGGAACGTCACATGCTCTCAGTACTTAGATTATTTACATCAGAATGCGAAAAAACACAAAATCGTAAATAAATAACCTTATGTAGAGGTAACCTGAAAAGACAAATAGAAATAAAATACAAAACGATATTTATTGAGAAAACGAGAAACATTTCCTTCTTACTGCCCAATGACGACATAATAATGACAATGTGGAAAAAAAGAAAACAAACTCAATGTTTGTAATACATATTCGGTATTACATGACGTCATAATAAAGAAAGGTATGGTGGCATATTACGAATTTGAGTTATTAAGTAACATAATAAGTGCTCAACTAGATAAGATTCGTGTTACCATTTACATCTAGAAACGAATCTTAAGTGAAATTCGCGAACATTAACTGGATAACCAGTTGTATAAATCGGTTTATAGATGACTGGCAACACGAATCTTATATAATTGGCTACTTATTATGTAACATATTAAGTGAAATTCGCAAACCATAACTAGATAACCCGTTAGTGTAATACATCATAAAAATGTAAGAGGTGGCAGTTATGGGCACTTTCAAGCCTGTTTCTAGTCTAATGATATTTATCATACAGAAAATGTATCACGAATATTAACTAGTTAGCTTAATAATTATCGCAATAATTAAGTGGTTAACACGAAACAATTCACGAACGCTATCATGCTAACTGGTAAGTAATATGCCACCATAAATATTAAAAAAATGTAATAGTTATTACTCATGTATATTCACATAGATTGTGATTGTTTTACACCGGTCACAAATGAGCCACACAATACTGGAAAAGCTTACTTTTAATCATATTAACTCTATTAATAAGTGTTTGTATGACTAGAATATGACTTTTTTTACCGAAGGTACGAGTTGACCAACTGGTATTAGCTGCCGCCTAATAAGTACTGACAAACATTACCAGTCAACTCGTACCTTCGTAATTCAAGTCTAACCCTACACACTTAATTGTTGGGTATGGTTATGTCAAACAAACACATTTTAATGATAGTCTTACAATATAAAGACAATTGAAAACAAACTCAAGTAATATTTTGATAGTTTTAATGCATTAATTAACAAATATTTAATAATTCAATGATAAATAACACAAACAAAATATTTACACAACAGTTAATATACATATATTTACATCATCAATTTACATTGTTCACTTTCTACTCTCTAGTCAGTAGTTTTTACACTATACACATGGTAACCTAAGACCTGCTCACAGCAGGTCTGTATAATACACTGAATTTGTTTAACATCCCGGTCGCTGTCAAGCTACCTTCTTCATATTTCTTCCACAATTTGAAAGTTTTCCCTTGGAGAGTTTGGTATCTCCTTCTTTGATACCTTCTAAGTTGCAGTGTCGTCACAAGAGCCACGTTCCTTATGGCGACTTCAGCTTCATCAAAGAGTAACCTCAGTAGCAGGTAGAAGGGTGGCGTTCCATTAGCTCGTCCGTTAAGACGTCGATGCCACCCTGAACAATATAAACAAAAAAATCATAATATATTAAAGGTAACTTACTCATGATAAAGTGTATAATAGTATAAAATGTGCTCATGATAGAGATCGTCTACATATACATAATGAAAATAACATGGATCCGTACTGTTGTAGAATTTAATCAGTTAGTTACTCAATATCGTTCTGTTCAGTTATTATACATGTAGATCATTAAAACTGTTGTATCAATACATAAAAACCTGACGTGTGGTTATTTCCTTCTTATTCATTTTGATCATTAAACTATCGTATCAATACTTAAAAATCTTACATGTTGTTACCTTCTACGTCATTGTTTGTTCTGACGCTCATACCAAAAACCGACCAGCACTCCACTGGCCACACGTCGGAGCTGAACCATGTCTTTCTCATGTATTGCATCTGTGTTTCGAATCTAGTAGGAGCAAGGTCCGCCAATGTATCAAACACTTCCCGAATGTGCTCATGCGGTAGAATGGGAAGACATAACAACTTCCGTAAATAATTTTTATTTACGTAATTATTATGCGATAAAAAATCAAATGATATGCCGCAACAAGCAAAATTTATAAATTATATTATTATTTACAGTTTATCACCTCAACGTCTAAATCTTTCGGGTCTTCATGAGGCAAACGTTGTCTCTTCCTGTTCACAACACGGGCGATGTAGTCGATGTTTGGCTGTGCCAAATCAGTATCCTTTATAATTTCACTAGCCACAGTCTCCACGATGTTACTCGCTGCTGTAAACAATTGCTGCGTAGCCTGCTCTGTCGCCTGTAAAAATATCGTAATAAAGTATGAACTATCTCATTCACGTCTGTTTATCAATGTGAAAGGCGATTAGTTATTTCACTGAATGTTATTCAATCATTAGGAAGCATGATTGTGTTTAGACATTATAATCTTCAAACATGGAGGATGATAAAGTTATTGATACAACGAATGAATATTACGGCATTTAGGGTATATATTATTCTCGTGTGTATTATGTTCTTATCATGTTCTGAACTAACGATATTATATCAAACTTTCTTCTAGTTATTACTTACCTGCTTCGTGATGACAATTCTAGCTTTATTAGATGGGACTGGGGGTGATTGTGTTCACTATCGCTCGCGTGAAACACTTGGCCGATCTCTCGGACCCTGACTGGACATCTGGTTGTCTTGTTGCGTACGCTGCACCACCACACAGTCGCCACACTGTTCCTCTCCTAAATATAAGATTTCAATTACACAATAATTAATAAGCAAACAATGTTTCGCTCATAAACTTTACAATGAATGGAATATGTTTGGTTAAATATTCATATATTCATAATACAATTGTTTGAACTATTTATACAGTGTTTCGCTCATATTTCATGCAATACTTTGCTATTACCAGTCCACTAACTGCTATTAACTGTTGAAATGAAGACACGTAAAGCTTTAGCACAATCGTACCTTCATGGTATACGTGTACACGACGTTGTCCGACAAAAGATCCTTGCCTCGCTGTGAAGCTCCGGGCAACAATTCATATACGATGGGTGAGTCTTCCACAAAAGACTCTCCAGGGGCGGCGTCTTCAAGAGATCTGTAAAGGTACCAATGCACAATGACAATGATTACTTGCGCTAATTAATTATTTTCGATCTAAATAACACGATACGTTGAGTCAAATAACGTAGACCATCCAGTAGTTATCACATCATTACATTTATTAATTTTATTTGTTCAATGCTTTGGTTTATGACACGATTGTCGATCATATGTATACCTGGACTTATAAGGTTTGTCAATTGTATAATAGTGTAAAATGTGCACGATTCATTGGAATACTTACTCTTCCAGTACAGGTGCTGGGTAATGGAACGAAGTATCTACCATGATGGATACGCTTGCGTTGGCATTCTCATCTTCGTCGCTATCATCTACACAGTTATCTGCGTCCTGTAAAATTATTTACATTCTGGTACTGGATTATGCCGTAAAATAATAAAGTTTTATCGGACCAGTCGAAATAGTCTCGTGTTTCATCAACGTAAATTCGATTTATCTGATGAGCGATATTATTGTGTATGTTATATTTTGATATGTTAATTACGTAACATTAGAGACTTCCAATTATCCGTAAATGTTCCTTGATTCCCATTTTATTATATTAAACACTAATAAAAGCGTAAATAACTTATTTTGTCATTCTATTACTTACCATGACCGTATTAGTATCATTAGGTTTAAAACAAGGTGAACCTCTTTCACCTCTGATGTTTAATCTCTTGTTGAACGATAGATACGCTTCTACCTTCTATCAATTTTGATAACCTTAACGAAAATGATTTTAACTATTTGTCTGTATATACACTCAGCCAAATGTCTAATTGGTCACTTATATACATTTTATTTCCACTTTTCAGTGATTAGCACATACATGTACATAAAATATATAAACAAAATATCAATTGTGCAGAAAATAAATATAAAGTTAAACGCACAACGGAGAGGGAGAATATAGAGAATGCATTCTCAGTAAGGCACACAGTCAATATGAATTGCATAGATAATATTCATTGTGCAGAAAATAAATACATTTAGTAGACTCGACGAATCACATAATCATTATATAGCAAACTAAATATGCATTATGAAGAAAACAAATATATAGTACGACACATAGCGATTCATATTGCACAAAAAGATACACTTGGATGTTAAATACGCATAATTAGAAATACAAATCTACAGAAATCTCTCAGATAGTCTGCATATTGTTCACTATCGAAATGTTCCAGGATCTCACAGGTTAGAGCACGGATAATAAACGCTTCTCCTGATTGCTGAGCAATGAAGTTACTAAGATCAAGAGAGTATTTTGTAGCAACAGTTTTCATAAAGTTTGAGCGTTTGGATTTAGCCACATTGTCATGGCAATCAGCGATCAGATGTCTATAAATGTCCATTGTGCTCTGATTACATAGTTTACAAGATTGTTCTGTTGTTCTGTTGTAAGCATATGTAATAAGTCTTACAGTTGATAGCACATCGCGCACTCTGTCACTGTTATCAGCAATCACCCATATAAACGAGGGTGCCACATTATCACAGATTGCTGATAGTCTGTTAAAGTCCGGATCCGGCAGAGTTCTCTGTTTCCAGGCACGGCTGTGGTAATTGTCTATAGCGTTTCGCACAATGCGGGTCCATGCAGACTTGTTAGGCATACGACACGTTTGTAAGTAGGTGTCTAAGTAGTGGTCAAGAGAGTATTTCTGAAGAACCTTATGTACATCTGGTACAAATCCTTGTTGGTTTCTGTAACGACGTAATGCGTATAACTGAAGTCGATAGTCAAATATTTTTCGCGAGAGTAGGTCTGAAGGCATTGTACACAGCTTGTGAAAGAATGCAAGCTTTCGTATGTCAATTTTTGCGATAATTGGGTTCCACCCAATCAAGGCTAAGGCACTATCTGTTCTGGTTCTAGTCGGAAGATGTTGTATGCATTTTGCACAAAGACGGATAAACTGTTCAGTAAGTTTTAGGTCCGATGCTGTCATATTGTTCCAGAGTTCAGATCCATATAAAGCTACTGGTAAAGACACTCGTTGGATCATTGTGCTGAGTGTTAATGGGTTAATATCACCAGGTCTTGTTTCAATGGTCAGAACTGAGAATAATGATGCCCGAGCTTTTTGTATTCTCGCGTCTATTGCCGACGAACATTTCATAGACTTATGGAGTTGTATTCCGACATGAGTTGCTGATTCTTCAGAGTAGAGTATAGTGTTGTTGATATGTACAGAGGATTTCTGGTGTTTTCTTCCTCCAAATGTCACTAGTTTACATTTACTGTCGTTTAGTTCATAACCCCAAGTTTTAGCATAGTTCGTGACTATGTCTATTTGATGCTGAAGAGAGTTCAAGTTCGGAGATATCAGTGTTAAATCGTCTGCTAGCGTTGGATTACCGGACGGTATATAGCCTATGCATGTTCCGTGCGGGGATTGTTCAAGGTCACACAGAAGTTTGTCAATAAATAGTAGGTATAGCCACGTAGATAGTACACCACCTTGACGTACGCCTTGAAGTACTGGGAAGCTTGATGACATCACACCATTAACTAGTACGGCACTTTGTATACCACTATAGCAATTAATAATTGTTCGCAGTGTTTTACCGTTGATTCCAAATTGCAACATTTTGTAAAATAGAGCGGTATGGTTCACATTATCGAATGCGCCGGTTGTGTCCAGGAATGTGGCGTAGGTTACAGAATGGTGTTCCTTATAGCTTGCAAGAGTTTCTTGAAGATTGAAGGAGACGGTTATTGATCCAAGATGTTTTTGATAGGCATTTTGTTGGTGATTGGGAAATTGTTTATTGTTCAGTAGACACCATTTGGTTAATCTGTCATGTAGGATTTTTTCAAACACTTTGTAAAGTACTGGCAGCAATGTGATTGGACGGTAACTCTTCGGCGATGTCTTCGGTTTGCCTTCTTTGTGTATTGGTATGATTATACCTAATTTACAGTTTTGTGGGACATAGGACGACTGTATCATCAGGGTAAACAGACGTTGAATGTAATAACATAGAGTATCACAACCATATATAATATGTTCATTGACCATTTTGTCATGTCCCGGAGATTTGTTCTTTTTCAAGTGTTTTATCACAGCATGAATCTCATCACATTTTACTTCGCTAGACAATGTTTTGTCTGTTGTATAGTCATCCGAATTGATGAATGTTTCTATTGAATCTTCGAGTTGTGTTTGTGATTGAATATTGGCCCGTTCGTTTTTGTTTGGTTTGAAAACTTGGCTGTAGTGGTCCTTAAATACCTCTGAGATGCGTATCGGTTCTCGCAGTAGACATTCATCATTTGATATTTCGTTTATGGTTTCAGTTTTCTTATGCTGCGATTTACGTAATAATCTCCAGAATATTCGAATATCACATGTTGCTGATGAGTTCAACTCTTCGTAAAATGTTTCGTTCACTTTTGTTACTGCGTTTTTCTGTTGGTTTACAAAATGTCGTTTACAGCGTTTGTATGCACAATAATCCGGATTAGAATTATCTCGGACACGACCATTTCGAATCCATGTAACACGAGCTTCTCTTTGTGTTTTGTGGGCTGATTTCACTTCCGTGGTCCAGTATGGCTTGGAATGTTTGTTTAATTTACAGACAGGTAATGACTTGCTTGCGGACGTTATACAGTTCTGTATGTGTTTATATAGCATTTCAATATCACAGACGTTTGGCTCTAGATTGTCCACGTTTACAATTGACAGGTACGCATTTAATAACTCTTTGTAGTTCAACAAATCAATCTGGGTACACTTTGTCCACGATATGTACGGAAATGTCTGTTGTTCGTATGTTGTAGTATGAAAGTTGAGTATCGTGAGTAGAGGGAGATGGTCGGTTACGTCGCACAGATCGTCGTTTAATACACAGTGGTTATTTATAAGGTCAGTTTGCCACGAGCCAATTAGTACATAGTCTAGCACTTTCATCGTTGGTTTGAATGTATATGCATTTCTACATATCGGTAGGGTACAGTAATAATTATGCGTAAGAAAACTACGCATTAACTTTGTTCTATAGTTTGTGACTTCAGGATTACTTATGTCAACGTTCAAATCACCACAAAATATAACGGTTCCTTCAGTGTGATATCTATCAATCATTCCCTGCATTGAATCTAAACAAGTTCGATAATCCTCGTCTGTATAGTTAATTGAAGGCATGTACACAGTAAATATAAATAGCGGTACGAAGTTATCTCGCATAATTTTCGCTCCAAGGATTCTTGGGGTTTGGCTGACATGTATCGCTTTAATGTTGTACTCGATTGATCGTTTGTATAGGATGCTGACTCCGCCTCGACCATAACGGTGATTTGTAGGTGATGGTTCACTACACACTGTTGTTGCTTTATAAGAGTCATGAATAGTTCCAAGAAAGTTCTTAGAACGTTCTAGAAGTTTATGTTCTGTTATTAATGCGATGTCTATACGGTACTTGTCTAGCATGGCACTCAGGCTACTTGCTGACGACATAGCTCCTCGCACATTCCATGTAAGCAGTTTGATATTGTCTAGTTTATTTTCAGTCATTATTTAATCGACGTTAGCGTTGGCGATTTCATTTTCTTTCTCGAGTGTCGTATAGAACTTTGCCTCCCATTCCATTTCTGAGTACCACCGTCTACAGTACATTTTTCTAGGCCAGAAGTGTTTATTTTCTACAGTTTCCCAGTTCGCTTCATATATTGTGAGCTTTGCTGCGAGACTTCCTCGATTTGTATTGATTAGTTTCATTGCAGCTGCTGTTATTCCATTTTGTCTGAGGAATTCAGTTAATCCCTTACGGTTTGAGTTCAGTGCTATTCCACCGACGTAGTAGCGTCTCGTCTTGGTTGATGGAACACTCTCGAAAATCGGTTCAGCATTTTCTGTGTCATTGATAGTGTATGTCGATTCAGGTGTTTTATTTTCAACGTAGGAGTGCTGCGTAGAGAGCGTGGCATTACTGTTCGATTGACTTGTGCTATTGTTACGATAGTTTGGCTTCATGCGTTTTTCCTGTGGTTGAGGCAAATTTCTTGTAGTTACTTGAACTGAGATGGGTGTTTGGTCAGAGGAGGCTTGGTTGGCCTTGGTAACGGCTTCAGCGTAACTTTTAGGAGCACACGTAGTATCGCTAATACTATGTTCAGTGTTTATGCACGTCGTTGCTTTGTAAGTGTTTGTAGCGGGTATTTCTGGTTGAATACATGTTTTATTTACGGCGATATTTCCCGTTTCACTTTGTTTATTTTGTTTTTTCTCGAGGTTATTGAATAGCGAATGTTGATTGTCACATACATTCCTTTCTATTGGCTGGTTATTTGTTGGCGGCGTAGGCATGGGTACCCTACTCACTGAAGTATGAACATTGTTTTCTAGTAGATGTTGCGAGTTGTTTTTCTTAAGAGCGAAAACTTCTGATTTTAAGAATTCAATTAGATGTACGTGGTATGCAAGTTGTGCATTTGTTGATTTGATGATATTGTTTGTAAAGTTTTTCATGTGACCCATTTCTTCACGTAACATTTTTATTTCGTTATTGTCGATTGTACTTTGGTGTTTGATGGTATTTATATCCTGTACAAGTAAGTTCGTTTTAGATTTTAATTCCGCAAGTTCATTTAGCAGAGATAGTTCGGCTGTTGGTAGTGTGGTGTCTTTTTGTGATGTTTCATCTTGTTTTGTAGACATCTTCCGTTTGGTTAATATATCCGTAAGAATCTTTGGATCATTATCATTGATGAATTGTTGTAGAGCGTAGCAGTCCAGTGCGTAGCGGGTATGACTTTCGCCTTGGGTGGTAGTGCGTCGGTGACGTAATGAACCGTCTGGGCATCGGTCTGATTCACTGGCTCGTTTCATAAGGATAGATCTGTATAGACAAATGTCATCATCGTTTTTCTTTGTTGACTGTAACAACTTTTCTACGTATAAATCCTTTGGAAGATTAAATAGCATTTCATCTAATTGATAGAAAAACTGTTGATTAGATATGGGTTGACTATCTTCAGCATTAGTGTTTATTGGCGAGTCATTTGTATACCGTGGATTATTGTCACTGTCGCAATTGATTAATTCTGCATTATTATTCTCCCAAATGTTTTCATACGCCGACAATCGAACGGCGCTTAGTTGTGAAAAGCTGGTGTTTTCAATGTCTTGCTCATAATAACCGTTATCTTCAGTGACGAACGTCACTGAGGGCGCTTTCGGTTGTGATGGACTGTGATCATTTGTTGCCATCTTAATCCGTTATAATGATCGAAATCCTGCGGGTCGTTCAAGCGTGACGAATTTCGCTTCAGGTGTTGTTTACTCGGTGTCTGCCTTTGGTGTTTATATCCGAAATATATATAGCTTCAAATCATAGAATGTCAAATGAAATCGAATCATGTAATTCAAAAACGAGTTCAAATAATGTATACCTTGTATCAAATATCCAATTTTATTCACATTATCCAGTTTATAATCCTTTTTATTAATCACATTACTCCATTGTATAGAGCACACATTCACAAATTCCATTCGTGTCCGCAAAATTTTCACTGATTATACAGCCGCCATCTTGTTTCAAGTTCGCAGATCATAGAACACAAAGTTTATGTTGTAATTCACTTGTATAACATACAGAATGCTAGTGCGCTAGATGCACACTTTTAACACTATATATCAGTGTATAGTTTATGACATTTCTGTTTATCTAGCACTATTATATCCATAAATTAATCATTTTTTCTCAGAGCAATCAAAAATGCGTCCGCCATTATTGATCACGCTTTACCAATCATGATAAAGTGTATAATAGTATAAAATGTGCTCATGATAGAGATCGTCTACATATACATAATGAAAATAACATGGATCCGTACTGTTGTAGAATTTAATCAGTTAGTTACTCAATATCGTTCTGTTCAGTTATTATACATGTAGATCATTAAAACTGTTGTATCAATACATAAAAACCTGACGTGTGGTTATTTCCTTCTTATTCATTTTGATCATTAAACTATCGTATCAATACTTAAAAATCTTACATGTTGTTACCTTCTACGTCATTGTTTGTTCTGACGCTCATACCAAAAACCGACCAGCACTCCACTGGCCACACGTCGGAGCTGAACCATGTCTTTCTCATGTATTGCATCTGTGTTTCGAATCTAGTAGGAGCAAGGTCCGCCAATGTATCAAACACTTCCCGAATGTGCTCATGCGGTAGAATGGGAAGACATAACAACTTCCGTAAATAATTTTTATTTACGTAATTATTATGCGATAAAAAATCAAATGATATGCCGCAACAAGCAAAATTTATAAATTATATTATTATTTACAGTTTATCACCTCAACGTCTAAATCTTTCGGGTCTTCATGAGGCAAACGTTGTCTCTTCCTGTTCACAACACGGGCGATGTAGTCGATGTTTGGCTGTGCCAAATCAGTATCCTTTATAATTTCACTAGCCACAGTCTCCACGATGTTACTCGCTGCTGTAAACAATTGCTTCGTAGCCTGCTCTGTCGCCTGTAAAAATATCGTAATAAAGTATGAACTATCTCATTCACGTCTGTTTATCAATGTGAAAGGCGATTAGTTATTTCACTGAATGTTATTCAATCATTAGGAAGCATGATTGTGTTTAGACATTATAATCTTCAAACATGGAGGATGATAAAGTTATTGATACAACGAATGAATATTACGGCATTTAGGGTATATATTATTCTCGTGTGTATTATGTTCTTATCATGTTCTGAACTAACGATATTATATCAAACTTTCTTCTAGTTATTACTTACCTGCTTCGTGATGACAATTCTAGCTTTATTAGATGGGACTGGGGGTGATTGTGTTCACTATCGCTCGCGTGAAACACTTGGCCGATCTCTCGGACCCTGACTGGACATCTGGTTGTCTTGTTGCGTACGCTGCACCACCACACAGTCGCCACACTGTTCCTCTCCTAAATATAAGATTTCAATTACACAATAATTAATAAGCAAACAATGTTTCGCTCATAAACTTTACAATGAATGGAATATGTTTGGTTAAATATTCATATATTCATAATACAATTGTTTGAACTATTTATACAGTGTTTCGCTCATATTTCATGCAATACTTTGCTATTACCAGTCCACTAACTGCTATTAACTGTTGAAATGAAGACACGTAAAGCTTTAGCACAATCGTACCTTCATGGTATACGTGTACACGACGTTGTCCGACAAAAGATCCTTGCCTCGCTGTGAAGCTCCGGGCAACAATTCATATACGATGGGTGAGTCTTCCACAAAAGACTCTCCAGGGGCGGCGTCTTCAAGAGATCTGTAAAGGTACCAATGCACAATGACAATGATTACTTGCGCTAATTAATTATTTTCGATCTAAATAACACGATACGTTGAGTCAAATAACGTAGACCATCCAGTAGTTATCACATCATTACATTTATTAATTTTATTTGTTCAATGCTTTGGTTTATGACACGATTGTCGATCATATGTATACCTGGACTTATAAGGTTTGTCAATTGTATAATAGTGTAAAATGTGCACGATTCATTGGAATACTTACTCTTCCAGTACAGGTGCTGGGTAATGGAACGAAGTATCTACCATGATGGATACGCTTGCGTTGGCATTCTCATCTTCGTCGCTATCATCTACACAGTTATCTGCGTCCTGTAAAATTATTTACATTCTGGTACTGGATTATGCCGTAAAATAATAAAGTTTTATCGGACCAGTCGAAATAGTCTCGTGTTTCATCAACGTAAATTCGATTTATCTGATGAGCGATATTATTGTGTATGTTATATTTTGATATGTTAATTACGTAACATTAGAGACTTCCAATTATCCGTAAATGTTCCTTGATTCCCATTTTATTATATTAAACACTAATAAAAGCGTAAATAACTTATTTTGTCATTCTATTACTTACCATGACCGTATTAGTATCATTAGGTTTAAAACAAGGTGAACCTCTTTCACCTCTGATGTTTAATCTCTTGTTGAACGATAGATACGCTTCTACCTTCTATCAATTTTGATAACCTTAACGAAAATGATTTTAACTATTTGTCTGTATATACACTCAGCCAAATGTCTAATTGGTCACTTGGATTTTATTGATATTATTTAACAGTGATAGCAAAACTGGTAAAAATTGACAAAGGTACGAGTTAAATTGACAAAGGGACGAGTTAACTACGGTACGAGCTGACCACGGTACGAGTTGACTGAAAACGGTACGAGTGTTATATTGTTCGCTGCGGAGACAATTAACTGTAACAAGCGGAGGTAGAATCCGTACAAAGCAGAGGTAGAGGCGTGGTCTCGACATTGACTCCGCCCAAACAGCCGGCTCTGCCGTTGTGGGCGGGGCTAATGTTGTAACCATGATGTACTGAGCTACATACGGAGTTGCGATTTTCTAACACAGAAAATGGCAAACATATTCTCATGTTATGATGAAGTGGAAATGTTTATACAGGATTACGAGAACAGTAACTGTTCTCGATATATTAAGAGAACATCACGGAATCTGAAAAAGGAGAATGGTAACTTGACATAACTCGTTCGTGTCTGTTGATAATTTTGATTGATGATAAAGTTTATGTAATTATCCGACAATAGCTACGCGCATGCTTATTGATTGTAATGTTGATTATTCTTTGCACTTTGGAAAATAACTTTCAGAATATATATAACTACATGTATATATGAAAATTGACGCTTTTTGATTTTTGAAAATACTACCAGATTACGCCACAGACTGTATAAAAATGTCTTTTGGCTGGGGGGACACATGTCACTGAACCTCCATGTCTTTTTTGCAACCACTTCTGCAAACGCTGACAACAATCTTGCTGATCTATATGTATCTCTGACACCCTTTTGAGGATACTGTTATGCATGAAATGATAAATAATTTCCGTAAAATTTCTTTATTAAATTTAATGCATTTTGTAAGTCAATTCTGTACTTTGTGCAAAGATTGCAATTTTTACATGAACAAGTAGATGAATCCATTTATTCCAGTTTTGTCTTCATTTGACCATCATCGTGTCCGATGGGAAGACGCCAGTGGAACTCCTGCAATACCATTCACTGGCTTGCCCTTTGTCGTAATTGGGCACGAGACACGCGAGTGTCAGTATGGTCCAAATAGAACTAAGCCAAATATTATTGTAAGTATATCACCATTAAAATTGCTACATGTGTTTATATAATCTCCTATCAATGTACAATTTATAGTATTTAAATATATACATGTATATATGTACCCTTCTGTGGGACATTTCCATTTATGAAGACGGTTGACAGGGCACTCCTATATCATTCATAGCAAAGGGTAATATCCGAGATAATTTTATTTCCTTGAGGATACGACATTGAGGGTTATTTCCATAGCCCCTTATGTATTAGTACACACTCATAAAAGGTTGGTTCCAAGTATTACTTATGTGTCGGTGCATTGTTAGGATAGGTATCGAGCATGCCCATTAGTATATGAAAATATAACGGTAGGTACCACAGATTGCTTGTGTGTCTATACACAGCGAGTGATGTGACATAGTTATATCGCTTGTATGTCTGTGCATTGCAAGGGTAGGTGTCCTACCTTGCTTGTATACGCCTGTACACAGTGAGGGTAGGTGTCCTATATTGCTTGTAAATCCGTAGTAAGCGAAAGTAGGTGACCTACATTGCTTGTATATCCGTACACAGCGAGGGTAGGTTTCCTACATTGCTTCTATATCTGTACACAGCGAGGGTATGTGTCCTACATTGCTTCTATATCTGTACATAGCAACGATAGGTGTCCTAAAATGCGCGTATATCAGTACACAACCAGGGTAGGTGTCCTACACTGCTTCTATGTCCGTACATAGTAAGTGTAGGTGTCATATATTGCTTGTATATCCATAAACAGCGAGGGTAGGTGTCCTACATTGCTTGTATATCTGTACACAGCGAGGGTAGGTACCAGATAAAGTCATAAATGAATGTACAAGGCGAGGGTAGGTACCAGATAAAGTCATAAATGAATGTACAAGGCGAGGGTAGGTACAATGTCAAGCTATAAATGAATGTACAAGGCGAGGGTAGGTACTAAATAAAGTCATAAATGAATGTACAAGGCGAGGGTAGGTACTAGATAAAGTCATAAAAGAATGTACAAGGCGAGGTTTATGTACTATATAAAGTCATAAATGAATGTACAAAGCGAGGATATGTACTATATAAAGTCATAAAAGAATGTACATGGCGAGGGTAGGTACTAGATAAAGTCATAAAAGAATGTACATGGCGAGGGTAGGTACTAGATAAAGTCATAAAAGAATGTACAAGGCGAGGGTAGGTACTAGATAAAGTCATAAATGAATGTACAAGGCGAGGGTAGATACTAGATAAAGTCATAAAAGAATGTACAAGGCGAGGGTAGGTACTATATAAAAATATAAATGAATGTACAAGGCGAGGGTAGGTAAGATATAAAGTCATAAATGAATGTACAAGGCGAGGGTAGGTACTAGATAAAGTCATAAAAGAATGTACAAGGCGAGGTTTATGTACTATATAAAGTCATAAATGAATGTACAAAGCGAGGATAGGTACTATATAAAGTCATAAAAGAATGTACAAGGCGAGGGTAGGTACTAGATAAAGTCATAAAAGAATGTACAAGGCGAGGGTAGGTACTAGATAAAGTCATAAAAGAATGTACAAGGCGAGGGTAGGTACTAGATAAAGTCATAAAAGAATGTACATGGCGAGGGTAGGTACTAGATAAAGTCATAAAAGAATGTACGAGGCGAGGGTAGGTACTAGATAAAGTCATAAATGAATGTACAAGGCGAGGGTAGATACTAGATAAAGTCATCAAAGAATGTACAAGGCGAGGGAAGGTACGATATAAAAATATAAATGAATGTACAAGGCGAGGGTAGGTAAGATATAAAGTCATAAATGAATGTACAAGGCGAGGGTAGGTACTAGATAAAGTCATAAAAGAATGTACAAGGCGAGGTTTATGTACTATATAAAGTCATAAATGAATGTACAAAGCGAGGATAGGTACTATATAAAGTCATAAAAGAATGTACAAGGCGAGGGTAGGTACTAGATAAAGTCATAAAAGAATGTACAAGGCGAGGGTAGGTACTAGATAAAGTCATAAATGAATGTACAAGGCGAGGGTAGATACTAGATAATGTCATAAAAGAATGTACAAGGCGAGGGTAGGTACTATATAAAAATATAAATGAATGTACAAGGCGAGGGTAGGTAAGATATAAAGTCATAAATGAATGTACAAGGCGAGGGTAGGTACTAGATAAAGCTATAAATGAATGTACAAGGCGAGGGTAGGTACTAGATAAAGTCATAAATGAGTGTACAAGACGAGAGTAGGTACTATGTAAAGTCCTAAAGGAATGTACAAGGCGAGGGTAGGTACTAGATAAAGTCATAAAAGAATGTACAAGGCGAGGGTAGGTACTAGATAAATTCATAAAATAATGTACAAGGCGAGGGAAGGTACTATATAAAGTCATAAATGAATGTACGAGGCGAGGGTAGGTACTATGTAAATTCATAAATCAGTGTACAAGGCGAGGGTAGGTACTAGATAAAGTCATAAATGAGTGTACAAGGCGAGAGTAGGTACTAGATAAAGTCATAAATGAGTGTACAAGGCGAGAGTAGGTACTAGATAAAGTCATAAATCAGTGTACAAGGCGAGAGTAGGTACTAGATAAAGTCATAAATGAGTGTACAAGGCGAGAGTAGGTACTAGATAAAGTCATAAATCAGTGTACAAGGCGAGAGTAGGTACTAGATAAAGTCATAAATGAGTGTACAAGGCGAGAGTAGGTACTATGTAAAGTCCTAAAGGAATGTACAAGGTGAGGGTAGGTACTAGATAAAGTCATAAAAGAATGTACAAGGCGAGGGTAGGTACTCAGATAAAGTCATAAATGGATGTACAAAGCGAGGGTAGGTACTAGATAAAGTCATAAATAAATTTACAAGGCGAGGGTAGGTACCATACATAGCCATAAATGAATGTACAAGACGAGGGTAGGTACCATATAAAGCCATAAATGAATGTACAAGGCGAGGGTAGGTACTGTATAAAGCCAAAAATGAATGTACAAGGCGAGGGTAGGTACTATATAAAGCTATAAATGAATGTACAAGGCGAGGGTTGGTACTATATCAAGTCATAAATGACTGTACAAGGCGGGGTAGGTACTATATCAAGCTATAAATGACTATACAAAGCGAGGGTAGGTACTATATAAAGTCATAAATGAATGTACAAGGCGAGGGTAGGTGCTATATAAAGCTATAAATGAATGTACAAGGCGAGGGTAGGTACTAGATAAAGTCATAAAAGAATGTACAAGGCGAGGGTAGGTGCTATATAAAGCTATAAATGAATGTACAAGGCGAGGGTAGGTAGTATATAAAGTCATAAATGAATGTACAAGGCGAGGGTAGGTACTAGATAAAGTCATAAAAGAATGTACAAGGCGAGGGTAGGTACTAGATAAAGTCATAAAAGAATGTACAAGGCGAGGGTAGGTACTATATAAAGTCATAATGAATGTACAAGACGAGGGTAGGTATTATATAAAGTCATAAATGAATGTACAAGGCGAGGGTAGGTATTATATAAAGTCATAAATGAATGTACAAGGCGAGGGTAGGTAAGATATAAAGTCTTAAATGGACGTACAAGGCGAGGGTAGGTAATATATAAAGTCATAAATGGATGTACAAGGCGAGGGTAGGTACTATATAAAGCTATAAATGAATGTACAAGGCGAGGGTAGGTACTATATAAAGTCATAAAAGAATGTACAAGGCGAGGGTAGGAACTAGATAAAGTCATAAATGAATGTACAAGGCGAGGGTAGATACTAGATAAAGTCATAAAAGAATGTACAAGGCGAGGGTAGGTACTATATAAAAATATAAATGAATGTACAAGGCGAGGGTAGGTAAGATATAAAGTCATAAATGAATGTACAAGGCGAGGGTAGGTACTAGATAAAGTCATGAAAGAATGTACAAGGCGAGGTTTATGTACTATATAAAGTCATAAATGAATGTACAAAGCGAGGATAGGTACTATATAAAGTCATAAAAGAATGTACAAGGCGAGGGTAGGTAAGATATAAAGTCATAAATGAATGTACAAGGCGAGGGTAGGTACTAGATAAAGTCATAAAAGAATGTACAAGGCGAGGTTTATGTACTATATAAAGTCATAAATGAATGTACAAAGCGAGGATAGGTACTATATAAAGTCATAAAAGAATGTACAAGGCGAGGGTAGGTACTAGATAAAGTCATAAAAGAATGTACAAGGCGAGGGTAGGTACTAGATAAAGTCATAAATGAATGTACAAGGCGAGGGTAGATACTAGATAAAGTCATAAAAGAATGTACAAGGCGAGGGTAGGTACTATATAAAAATATAAATGAATGTACAAGGCGAGGGTAGGTAAGATATAAAGTCATAAATGAATGTACAAGGCGAGGGTAGGTACTAGATAAAGCTATAAATGAATGTACAAGGCGAGGGTAGGTACTAGATAAAGTCATAAATGAGTGTACAAGGCGAGGGTAGGTACTAGATAAAGTCATAAATGAGTGTACAAGACGAGAGTAGGTACTATGTAAAGTCCTAAAGGAATATACAAGGCGAGGGTAGGTACTAGATAAAGTCATAAAAGAATGTACAAAGCGAGGGTAGGTACTAGATAAATTCATGAAATAATGTACAAGGCGAGGGAAGGTACTATATAAAGTCATAAATGAATGTACGAGGCGAGGGTAGGTACTATGTAAATTCATAAATCAGTGTACAAGGCGAGGGTAGGTACTAGATAAAGTCATAAATGAGTGTATAAGGCGAGAGTAGGTACTATGTAAAGTCCTAAAGGAATGTACAAGGCGAGGGTAGGTACTAGATAAAGTCATAAAAGAATGTACAAGGCGAGGGTAGGTACTCAGATAAAGTCATAAATGGATGTACAAAGCGAGGGTAGGTACTAGATAAAGTCATAAATAAATGTACAAGGCGAGGGTAGGTACCATACATAGCCATAAATGAATGCACAAGACGAGGGTAGGTACCATATAAAGCCATAAATGAATGTACAAGGCGAGGGTAGGTACTGTATAAAGCTATAAATGAATGTATAAGGCGAGGGTTGGTACTATATCAAGTCATAAATGACTGTACAAGGCGGGGGTAGGTACTATATCAAGCTATAAATGACTGTACAAAGCGAGGGTAGGTACTATATAAAGTCATAAATGAATGTACAAGGCGAGGGTAGGTGCTATATAAAGCTATAAATTAATGTACAAGGCGAGGGTAGGAACTATATAAAGCTATAAATGAATGTACAAGGCGAGGGTAGGTACTATATAAAGTCATAAATGACTGTACAAGGCGAGGGTATGTACTATATAAAGACATAAATGAATGTACAAGGCGAGGGTAGGTAGTAGATAAAGTCATAAATGAATGTACAAGGCGAGGGTAGGTACTAGATAAAGTCATAAAAGAATGTACAAGGCGAGGGTAGGTACTAGATAAAGTCATAAAAGAATGTACAAGGCGAGGGTAGGTACTATATAAAGTCATAAATGAATGTACAAGGCGAGGGTAGGTATTATATAAAGTCATAAATGAATGTACAGGGCGAGGGTAGGTACTATATAAAGCTATAAAAGAATGTACAAGGCGAGGGTAGGAAAGATATAAAGTCTTAAATGGACGTACAAGGCGAGGGTAGGTAATATATAAAGTCATAAATGGATGTACAAGGCGAGGGTAGGTACTATATAAAGCTATAAATGAATGTACAAGGCGAGGGTAGGTACTATATAAAGTCATAAATGAATGTACAAGACGAGGGTAGGTACTATATCAAGCTATAAATGACTGTACAAAGCGAGGGTAGGTACTATATAAAGTCATAAATGAATGTACAAGGCGAGGGTAGGTACTAGATAAAGTCATAAAAGAATGTACAAGGCGAGGGTAGGTGCTATATAAAGCTATAAATGAATGTACAAGGCGAGGGTAGGAACTATGTAAAGCTATAAATTAATGTACAAGGCGAGGGTAGGAACTATATAAAGCTATAAATGAATGTACAAGGCGAGGGTAGGTACTATATAAAGTCATAAATGACTGTACAAGGCGAGGGTATGTACTATATAAAGACATAAATGAATGTACAAGGCGAGGGTAGGTAGTAGATAAAGTCATAAATGAATGTACAAGGCGAGGGTAGGTACTAGATAAAGTCATAAAAGAATGTACAAGGCGAGGGTAGGTACTAGATAAAGTCATAAAAGAATGTACAAGGCGAGGGTAGGTACTATATAAAGTCATAAATGAATGTACAAGGCGAGGGTAGGTATTATATAAAGTCATAAATGAATGTACAGGGCGAGGGTAGGTACTATATAAAGCTATAAAAGAATGTACAAGGCGAGGGTAGGAAAGATATAAAGTCTTAAATGGACGTACAAGGCGAGGGTAGGTAATATATAAAGTCATAAATGGATGTACAAGGCGAGGGTAGGTACTATATAAAGCTATAAATGAATGTACAAGGCGAGGGTAGGTACTATATAAAGTCATAAATGACTGTACAAGGCGAGGGTAGGTACTAGATAAAGTCATAAATGAATGTACAAGGCGAGGGTAGGTACTATGTAAAGCTATAAATGAATGTACAAGGCGAGGGTAGGTACTAGATAAAGTCATAAATGAATGTACAAGGCGAGGGTAGGTTCTATATAAAGTCATAAATGAATGTACAAGGCGAGGGTAGGTACTAGATAAAGTCATAAAAGAATGTACAAGGCGAGGGTAGGTACTATATAAAGCTATAAATGAATGTACAAGGCGAGGGTAGGTACTATGTAAAGCTATAAATGACTGTACAAGGCGAGGGTAGGTAGTAGATAAAGTCATAAAAGAATGTACAAGGCGAGGGTAGGTACTAGATAAAGTCATAAAAGAATGTACAAGGCGAGGGTAGGTACTATATAAAGCTATAAATGAATGTACATGGCGAGGGTAGGTACTATGTAAAGCTATAAATGACTGTACAAGCCGAGTGTAGGTAGTAGATAAAGTCATGAAAGAATGTACAAGGCGAGGGTAGGTACTAGATAAAAGCAAAAATGAATGTACAAGGCGAGGGTAGGTACTATATAAAGTCATAACAAATGTACAAGGCGAGGGTATGTACTAGATCAAGTCATAAAAGAATGCACATGGCGAGGGTAGGTATTATATAAAGTCATAAATGAATGTACAAGGCAGGGTAGGTACTATATAAAGCTATAAAAGAATGTACAAGGCGAGGGTAGGTAAGATATAAAGTCTTAAATGGACGTACAAGGCGAGGGTAGGTAATATATAAAGTCATAAATGGATGTACAAGGCGAGGGTAGGTACTATATAAAGCTATAAATGAATGTACAAGGCGAGGGTAGGTACTATATAAAGTCATAAATGACTGTACAAGGCGAGGGTAGGTACTAGATAAAGTCATAAATGAATGTACAAGGCGAGGGTAGGAACTATATAAAGTCATAAATGGATGTACAAGGCGAGGGTAGGAACTATATAAAGTCATAAATGAATGTACAAGGCGAGGGTAGGTACTAGATAAAGTCATAAATGGATGTACAAGGCGAGGGTAGGAACTATATAAAGTCATAATTGAATGTACAAGGTGAGGGTAGGTACTATGTTAAGTCATAAATCAATGTACAAGGCGAGGGTTGGTACTAGATAAAGTCATAAATGAATGTACAAGGCGAGGGTAGGTACTATATAAAGTCATAAATGACTGTACAAGGCGAGGGTAGGTACTAGATAAAGTCATAAATGAATGTACAAGGCGAGGGTAGGAACTATATAAAGTCATAATTGAATGTACAAGGTGTGGGTAGGTACTATGTTAAGTCATAAATCAATGTACAAGGCGAGGGTAGGTACTAGATAAAGTCATAAATGAATGTACAAGGCGAGGGTAGGTACTATATAAAGTCATAAATATATGTACATTGTTTCTATATTCGTACACAACGAGGGTAGGTTCCGATTTACTTATCTGTATATTTGTTTAAAGTGTTGTTGTCATATCTTCATCTTTTTGGACTGTTCTAGAGTGAGGATGATCATTGTTACGTGAAATGTACAAAGGGACGAATCAATACTTCAAAAAAACAAGGGTGTTTGTCTCTTATAAGAATAAGGACGATTGTTGAATTCCCCGAGTACAAGGTAATACAGTCAAGACTTTTTACACTTTTACCCATATAATATGGAAATGAAGTTCTGTATACATTAATGATTAAAGCATTAAATAACCTTATTGCTATATTGTCAATGATAATTTCTATACATTGTCTTGTTGTTCACTGGTTTCTCACCTTCTGTCCTGCAAGCCGGGCAAACAAAGTGACTTGGTAATCTACCGATAGGTGTGTTGATTTCGCTTGCATGTGGTCTAATGCTATTTTGCCATACTTATGATTAAATTGTTTATTTTGATAGCCACATACTGTGTCATAATAATATGTAATGGCATATATTTTATAGATTGACTGTACATCATCAGTTTGGAAGCGTAAGATCGAGGCTAAACGCTTAAAAGAAAACTTCAGTTCAGCTACAACACAGATTAACAAACTATATTTGAGCATAGATGGCAGCCACAACGGTCATATAACAGGAAAAGTATACATACTTATAGTTATATATGATTATAGAGCATGCAAATTTGTTGAAATGATAACTATAATTTAATGAAGATGAAACATGACTGATTCATTGACAGTATTAACCATTGAAGACTTCATTTGAAGATCAAATACTCAACAACCATTCTATAATGTTGTTGACTTTTAATCCAAACTTCATAGATTTCAGAAATCAGTCTTGAATATTTTTACACATTCATGACATGCAACATGGCAGGGGAAGAGAATTCGATTTTGTTTGAACATGAAATGCCAAAATATTTTAATTATATAGCAACATAATGAGTTTGTCAGTTGAAATCCATTGTCCATATTAATTATATTGTTGTTTTCAGATGGCAGGATATGGTCAACCTTTAGATAAAAAGGTGATAATGGAAATCAAACATCTGGTTGAAAAGGGAATGAGAGACATCCCAAGTATAAAATGCTCCATAGAACATTTTGTTCTCAATTCTTTGGGTATAACACCTTCAAAGAGTAATAGGAGATACAGTCCTACAAGTCAGGATGTACGGAATCATATGTTTCAAGTCTTGTCAAAAGAGAAGTATGTCATTAATATCTAGTGTAGCAATCATTATCATATTTAAATGATGTCCTTCATTATATATGAGGTCACTAACTCTGTTCCATTAAACTCGGATCATTGTCAGCTATGGGTAATCTCATTCATTTTGACTGAGTTCTTTCAATAATGATATATATGTGCGTTAAAAGTTCCTCTGTACACTGACGAGGTAATCATGATGAAATGTTTGTGATGGTACTAGTATTAACTTTCTGAACCCGATAATAATGTTTTTGAAAATTCTGCTAGTATGTGGCTTAGAATTCTCATTACATGTACTTAGCGCGTTAATCATATACAGTTTCGATTTTGCAGCAGTGTTTCATATTATTTTGATATAATGCATCAACAGTTTGTATTGTGGATGTTGTATGGTATGACTCATTTCTGTAAAGTTAAACAAATAGACAAGGGATTTCATTTAGTTTTTTCCGCTCATTTGCATATCATAGACATACTGTACTATATGATAATTGATGTATTAATTTCTATACTCTGTGTAATCGTTGTTTTCCTGTCTGCTCAAAACTTGATAATTTATATGAAATTAATACTTCCTGTTTTAATCCACAGGTTCAGTGATGATGACCAGAAAAACCTTGGTGTACTGGTGCAATCATGGCGGGAAAAAAATCCAGAAGACAGTTTCTATTTCAGACCATCGTAAATCTTACTGATTTTGTATTTAAGCTCATGTGTAAAAATGATATTTGATTGAAATCATACTATTCATTTTGATTATAACTTTTTCATATTTTTGCAATTTGACGTATATTATTGCTGGATATCCATATTTCTCGTATTTAGGATAATACAATGTGTATATTTCAGCATTTAGTTATTAAGAAAATAAAGCTAGTACAATATTCTCTTTCAAAATCACCAATACCATTGTATTTATGGACATTATTAATGGTTCAATGTCAGTGGTTGAATTAATTTATGCCAAAACACATTGTTTCTTAAAGCATTTCTATAAATCATTAAATGGCTGGTACCAAAGAAGTGAATGATATGTTTTGTCAAGACTATATTCTCCAGCTAAGTCTTATCAAGTACATGTGCATAATTTATTTCTATTATAGAGCTTTTGATACGGACAGCCAATGTGCAACAACCATGCTATTTGTGTATCAGTCCACATTTCAAAAAAGGATGATGAAAAAGTATGGTAAAGAGGTGTTGCTTATGGACAGCACATATCACATTACTCAATATGACATCCCATTGGTGTGCCTCTGTGTGCTGTCAAATTGTGGATATATTGTTGTTGCCTTTGTGTTTCTTTCGAATGAAACAACTTACCAGATTAAAGAAGGACTAGAAATTATCAAAGGGTGGAATGAGGATTATCATCCCCGTTACTTTATGTGTGACATGGACAACAGAGAAATATCAGCGATTGAGGCTGCATTTGGCGGTATTTTGGCTATGCATTTGTGTTGTTTAAGTTCTAGTTCCGCAATCTCTATAAAAGAAATAGAAGTAATAGAAGATCATTGTACTTAAATCAAATATAATTATTTCAATATGATTACTTAAAAAGAATTTTGAATTGGAACCTATTAAGTTTAATTGTTGAAACAAAGTGTATTTACGAAAGCAGATGTACATAGGTGTACTGAACAATGTGATTTGTGTTTTTAATGGCTAAGTGTATTCAAAATGAATAAATGGCATACAACATCAAGATTTATTTTGCATCAAAATACATAGTGATGATAATGATTATATTTATATGACCAAAGAAGTGTTCAAATACTGAATATGTTTAAAATTGATACAATTGTAAGCAATGAAAAAACGTTATTGTGTCCTAGTTCAAATGATGTACATATGTTATATATTTCAGGTACAGAGGTTTACCTGTGTGACTTCCATCGAGAACAAGCGTGGATACGCTGGTGCAAAAAACAAAGAAATGCAGTAATCTCAGTGGATGACACCTTAGCATTGTATGTATACTGTTATACTTCCAGAATAAAATTTAGAGGTTCAATGAAACTATGCTTTGATTGAGTGACAGGTCTCTTGTTATATCAAAATGACATGTAATGAATGCTTAATCACGTTTTTATCAAAATATTATTTTTGATTAATGCATTCAACACCTAATAACAACACACTACATGTACATGAAATTGCAAGCTGTTGTTTACAAATTTTAACCTGATTTAAAGCAACATAAATAGATAACCAAAAAATTAAGAAAAGTTTATGATAACGAATTCCTTTGAATTAACACAGACTGAGAAGGGTGGCCAGGTCAGAAACTGAAGCAGCCTTACAAGAAAATATGGACCAATTGAAACAGTCCAGCATATACTGTAACAATGTTGCATTCAGGAATTGGATGGATAAATATTGGCTACCAGAAAGTCGTGTAAGTTAGCATATTTTCTTTCATATTGAAATTAATGCACAATATACATATTGTTGAAGATGTGCTCCAGACATATGTTGATATAATTGTTACTAGTTGTATTAGTGTGTAACATTTTCCAGTTACTACGTTTGTAGTGTCGATCATGCAGAACAATTAAACATTAAACAACATTAAATATGCTATTTCCACAACGGTTGAAAAAAGTGAATAAACTATGTAAGCATACAATTTGTTGTTGATTACAGACTCATGCAGTATTACGTGACCTGTACTAAGTATATTCCATTGTGTAAGCTGTAGTTTCTAATGTGTATTCAGTATTCAGTCAACTAGAGTGCTAACACTATTGCATTCACAATTTTATAAAATTCTTAAAAAAATGTTAGGGTATATAGTTTTGCTGCATTGATTTGTACGTTTTTGGTCAAATGATCCATAGGCCACTCACGATAATTAAGTGGTTAAACACGAAACAATTCGCGGACGCTATCATGTTAACTGATGGCAGTAATATGGCACCATAGGAGTCCAAGTAATTAAACCTATTACCTGTTACCTAGCTATCATAGGAGGAGGATTTGTATTTTACAAACATATCTTGTTATTACATGTATTTACAATCTTCCATATTTTTTGTGTGTAAGTGTACTACATACAAGTGTATTATTGGCTTTCAGAGATGGGTATTCTGTTATCGGAAACATTTAATGAATGTTAAGATCACGACAACAAATGGTATTGAATCACAACACAAGGTCTTGAAGGGTGTTCTAATGCGAGAGCATTGCAAAGGAAGGTCACTTGCAGCTGCCATCACAGTGATGGTGCAGACTTATTGCCCTGAGGCAGAAAATGAGTAAGTACCTACTATGCAATGTTCTATACACAGACATGGCAAAGTTCAACACCTCAGTTAGCATACACATATGAGATGACCTGTAAAAAGTTCCTCTAATTTATCCCTTACATAATTTGTAGTGTTGTAATATTTCATATTTATGTAACACAATGATATTTCAGGTAGTGATATCAGCGCTAGTGTATCTATACAGGGTAATTAATAATCTTGAGTAGATCTATTGAAGTTAATTAATAATCTTGCTTATCTAATATATACTTGTTATTGTTTGCGGAAGCAAAGGTAATTACTATCAGAAGACATTAATTAACTTATGATATTGATGGTAGCAATTACATCTCTGCTGGATCCATTGACGTAAATTTATAATATTGACGTAAATTGGTAATCTTGATTATCTAATACACACTTGTTATTGTTTAACGGAAGCGAAGCTAATTATTCTCAGAATGCATTAATTACTTTGTTTAACAACTTTTGATACCTGTTATGATAAAACCTGCATAATAATGCTCTGACTAATCAATTGACTTTTGTCTTAGTTATGTTGATGATACTTTTATAGTGGTCAGTCAATGTGGAATATCCATTGTGAATCAGATACAATGGATATTAATTATGTTGTTGTTTCCAAATTAACATCATAACAGAATGGTATGTTAATTAAAATTACAAGAGTGAGCATAATGTTGTTTTGTTTACAGTTGTTTCTAGGGTTTTGCATGTATGTAATGGTCATTATATGTTGTATTGTTGCTGATTCCTTTTTATGCCCCCGCTCTGAAAAGTGGGGGGGGGCATATATATTTGCCCTTGTCCGTCTGTCTGTACGTCCGTCCTTCCGTCCGTCACAAAATATTGTCTCACTCGTATCTCCAAAAGAATATGAGCCAGAATCATAAAACTTTACAGGAATGTTCACCAGTCTATGTAGTATCGCACCTGGGGTTTCATGCTTGGTTGTGTCCAGTAAGTGCAGAGATATGCCCCTTGACTTAGTTAAAATACAGCCTACAGAGTATGCAATCTTGTGTCACTCATATCTCCAAAAGAAGATGAGCCAGAGTCATAAAACTTTACAGGAATGTTCACAAGTCTATGTAGTTGTGCACCTGGGGTTTCATGTATGGTTACGCCCAGTAAGTGCAAAGTTATGGCCCTTGACTTATCACCATATTTATTTATTTATATGTGGTTTTATGGCGCATCGACAGCTTCGGTCATTTAGCGCGCAAGGAATGTAAAAAACATGTGAAACTAAAAAGGGTTAAGACATATACTTGTATATGTTAAATTGGTGTAAATATAGTGGGTACAAATTGGGATCATTAGGGTAAGAATATCTTTTTATGTACCAGGGTGAGCGAGGCAATCCTCATTCACTGGTAAATGTAATATATGCAAGTATAGATTAAAATTCATCATAGCTTGTTGTAAAAACCAATCTCTTTGATGTAGCTTATAATTTTTCAAACTTGTATAGTCTCAAAGAGACTTTTAATGTCAGTGGTATTGAAAAATTGGGAACGGACTGGTTGAAGGTCAACACAGTCGACAAGAAAATGTTGTACTGTCAAAGGAGTATTACATGGAATGCAGTTCAGTCTAGCATCCTGGCCAAACAGCCAGGAGTGTGTAAGACGTGTGTGCCAAATTCTGCGACTTATCACCATAATCAGTACAGTTGTTCACTTGGTAATTTTGATATCCATTCACAAACTATGAGCAGAATAATAGCATTTGCTTTTGTGACAAAGGCTGCAAGTGGGGGCATTTGTGTCCTATGGACGCATTCTAGTTTATAATTATATTACATGTATGTCATTGTTATTGACATTCTAAAGTTAGAAGATTTAACTTTTTTTTTTTTTTGAAATTTATAACTATATTCTTCTATTATTTTATTGACAAATCGTAGAGACATTATGAAAATTTAGAAACGAGCAGTAATCTAAAATTGATAACATAGTGTGATCACTGTGGCATAACAGGCTATAAACTATCAACTCATTATAAAATTTCTGTTTTTAAACAAATAGTTTATAATTATGCCATTATTTCAAGTAAACTCATCAAAAGCATGACATAAATAACATTGAATAGTTGGTTTATTTAATTTTGCATGACCTAACATTTAATGGATTCAATATTTTGTATACAGGTATATTAAAGGGAATGTGACTGCTCTTACTATTCACAAGAAGTATTCGGACTCTGTACCTGTTTACCTCCACAACCGACCCAAGAATTTCGTGGAACACTGTATGAAAAGGCTGCATTCAAATAGTGAAACCATATTAGCTACCGATATTAATTTGGGTGATGACGGATTCAGTATATACAGCAGGGAATCATACAACATGTATGATGTTTCTCTTGTCAGTGACAAAATGCCATCATGTAGCTGTCCTGATTTCCAAAAATGTCACTGGCCATGCAAGCACATGCTGGCCGTAATGAAGCACTACCCGGGTTACGGTTGGGATTTCCTGTACAGTGAGTACAGAGAATGTCCTCTATTTAATCTTGATGTGGACATTATATCACAATGTTGGTCCGATGAACCATATGCAGCTGCAACCATATCAGAGCCACAAAATTCACTACAATATACTGCACATATTCCCATCAACACTTCAGTAACACTAAAATCTGAAGAAAAGACACGTAGGGAGTGTATTGACACCTTAAAAAACATCCAAAGTGGAATATATTGCATAAATGATGAAAGTGTCCTCGGTGAAGTGGCCATCAAATTGAATGATATTAAAACAGTGGTGGACAAAAATATACCCACTCTTGGCCACTTGCCTTTGAGGAGTACAAAGGCAAGGGAGAAGAGGAAACGCCTGCTTCATAAGAAGATTTTAAGTCAAAATCGACACAACAGAGAGAAAGAAAACCCAGATATCATTACTCAGTGTTCCAGTTCGATACATACAGAATTTGAAGGTACAATTATACAGAAAGGATGAGTAAATAAAATATACACAATTGCTATTGATTAATACAGAAACCAGTCAGTGACTAGCTTAACTTAATTTTGCAAACTGTAGACTTCAACTGTTAATTTAATTAATGAAAATATGCATTGGAATAGGAACATTTTTCTAGCTCCGTTTATGCTTCATATTAACCATTAGATAAGTATGCATTTTATTTAAAAGAGTATACCTGCTTGTATATTTACAGCTATTGAAAAAATATGGACCTCTCCACCTGTGAAGGAACAACTTGGAAGAATTGGTCCATATATTTTGACCGATTCATCTTTTCATTTTTTGAGAACGACACTCTCAGATGAGGTAATGACAATTTCTTATCAAAAATACAAACAAGCACAAAATGAAACATTCACACTATATACTATTTGTAGATTTAAAGTCAGTATTGCGTACATTTTCAGATTTCATTTGCACAATTTTTAATGCACAATAGTTGTTGTTTTGGTAAGTTATAGCTACAAATACTTTTGATATGTTATGTGAATATATATATTGAGATATTGTATATTGCCCTCTCCAATTCTTATTTAAATACTTCAGTAATTAAGGATGCACTTGACAATTTTTCTAATTTTATGCTGTGTAGTACTTATTTTATTAAAGTTTTCCCATGTTTATTAGGTTATTGATGCATACATGCACACACTTACACGGGACATGGCAAATACATTGCACATCAACTGTGTGGTGATGAGTGCAATATTCGAGGGCAAGATAAATATTCACTGCCTACTGGCAAATGTAAGTTTTAATTGCCTTTATAGCATTATCATTAAATAAACATATGAGGAATGTAAAGATTATGAATGCCTGCATATAATCAAAAATGAACTGACCTATGTCTTCATGATAACTTAATTATTTTTGTTTCATTGAGCAGATGCATTAAGTGCCATATCAAAATAAACAATTTCTCTTATGCAATGAATGACTTGTCTTGTTTTCTTACAGGAAAACTTAATGGAATATGACACAGTTCTTGGAGCCATTAACGAGGGTGGCAACCACTGGACCCTAATGGTATATCGTTTCATCTGGTTATTTTACAATTAAATAAACCATTGACACAATGATCTTGATGATATACTAATGATTGTTAGATTTGTTTGTACCTTGGTATCATTATTGATAATGCTAGTAACAATATTCCAAACTTTAAAAAATAAAATTAACACAAAAAAGGTATGCCACAATAATATAAAATGATTGAAAATAAGTTTTGGGCATATGTATTTGCTCTGTACATACATCCTGCAAATCTAGTGGCACACTCTGCTCCTATATTAATTGATCTGCAGTCACCAAAAATATAACAGTTAAGTATCAGGATGAGAAATTGTGCATCTGAGTTTTAGTTTTTATGTTGGAACACTTACTTTTGATTTATGACTCTTGACTTGTGACAGAAGTGGAAAGTGCGGGTACTCGTTGTCCTATGGACACAAAAATCTAATTTAAAATTCTAACTAAAATTGAAATGCTGTTGTTAATTATCCGTTTGTATGTAAAACTGTTAGTAATTTTGTACTGTGTAGGTTATCTTGCCAAAACAAGGGATTTTGAAATATCTGAACCCTTTAGGGGAAGTGAATAAATCACAACAATTAATGTTGCAACACTGGTAGTAAGTAAAAGTTCAGTTGGGATTAATTGTTTTGCTATTTTTGTTCAGTGTTGACGATTTTATGGGGTATATATAAGTAGCTTTTTCAAGTTACTGTGTTCAAATTGTTAGTTTTATAGTTATTTGATTCTTTGTGTTATTTTTTTGTCTCTTGAGGTTTGTCCAAGAATATTATTTATAATGAATATATCATGTTTGGTATTAAAACATTGATATTCGAATTCACAGATAAATAACATAATAACAGTATAACCTGTATGTTACAGACACAAATTAATAACGTATTTAATGTCAAACCAATGCTTGGATAACCCTCAAATGCCTCATTTTGTTTTGTTCTTTATTGAAAGTGTTGACTTTTCAAATTGTGTTTTTTGGAAGAAGTACAAATTTATAATCCTGATTTCAATATGTATCTGATTAGAAGTCATTGCTGGTATTGCATTGGACTTAACAAAAATATTTATTTGGAAATTAAATAGCTTAAATATTGTTGGAAAAACCAAAATATATTTTGATGAATCTAAAAACATAGTTTTAGGGTATGATTGAGTTTCTAGATTGATAGATGATAGGTCTACTAAGTTTATAATGATGTGCATTTAGTTTTTAAAGATGTATGTATGCATCAATGCAATTCATGTCACAAGTGGTATAAACTATTTTATTACATATGTTTCTCATTGCCTTGAATGTAGTGAAACGATTGATATGAAATGCATTTTTATGCTTGTTTCAATGTAGCAAAATAGTATAAATGTCTTGCAATACGTGTATGTGCAAAGTAATATATGCTGATGACTAATACTATGACATGTACAGCTATACTGTATGTTATATTTTGTTTTCTTATTTGGCATTTAGCTTAGTGATGTGTAACTTCAAAAGTTGTACATTTATGTATGTTGAATTGCTGGTTTTAACCTGTTTCATTTTTTTACGTCATGTAGGCTAACAACTTATTATCAAACCAACTGACTTAATGTTTAATATGAACCTTTTAGATTTTAGAATCTAGCAAACTTATTCATTGATTAGTATTTATTGGATTTTTTTTTTATTCAGCAAGTTTTTGATTATGCGAGTAGAAGCAAAAATAGACATCTGTCCCATACAGAAATGGGAAGTCCAATGTCCATCTCATGAGAGGCAAAGTGATGGCTCTTCATGTGGAATATTTGTATTGAAGGTAATATAATATAAAATAAAATAATAATAGTAATTAATACAATATTAATGCATACTGTAATAGCCTGTGCATCCAAATGCACAGTGCTGCGGAAGTATACATTATGCAACTAATTGCCCGGATTATTGAACCAATAAAATGACCGACTGGCAAGTGATATGCAAGTAATCTGTACGTGATACCATGGGTTACTTTGGTTTGTTCAAATTGGTTCATACCATTCAAAAGTCGTAAAAAATTGCCAATTTAGTGTCGTTAATTGCGAAACACATACTAAACATCATTTACATCAGGAGATTAAATGGTAGTGTTTTTTTTAATTTGCTGCAACTAGATCTGCTTGAAAGAAAACCAATCCAGTGTCTGACATTGTCTGGTACTACTCATTTTGCTAATATACTGGTTTGTTTGCAGAAAATATTCCCTAAAAGTATTACGTTTACATGTTTTCCTTTGATCAGTTTGCTGAAAATATCCTTGGAGGAAAATCATTGAAGTTTAACTGGAGTAGGTCAGACATAGTTCGTATAAGAAAAGAAATAGGATCGTACATGCTCTCACAAGGTATGTATATCCTATTGACTACTTACCTTATCAGAATTTATTAGAATGATAATGTTTCAAGAATGCATCTTGTTTTATGAACACAATTTATTACTGCCAAATAGGAAATGTCCTTAATACATTAATATTTTTTCTCTAATATAGTGACACCGGTAGAAAACGAACAGATGTCGGTAGTGACACCGGAAGACAATGATCAGATTTTTGAAAATGAACATGCAGAGGAGACAAAAGCAATGACACTTAGACTAAATCGGAAAAGGGTAAGCATTCATTTGTAAATTGATGTCACAATATTTGTGTGGCTGCCCCACCATTGTTATAAGCATGTTATTGAAAGTCTAGATATATAGGTCCATGTTCCGGGAAAACATTGATTTCCACAACATTCATGGTAACTAGATAGGTCTTCAAAGTCATGTTAATATATATGTTAATTCCAAATAAATGCAAAACACAGATAGTATATTTCTTATGGTGGCATATTTCTGCCACCAGTTAAATACTTAATTAACTAGATAATTATGTGGTTAACTAGATAACTATAACACAGAATGACACAGTTCCTGCATCAACCAATGAAAATAGCACGTTTGCATGGCTATAAATAATCATTGTTGAAAATTTCAGTATACCGTAACTTGTTCAAAGTTGTTAAATATGTCTTAATTTTTAATTCAGACTAACAGATCATCATTTGTTTACACTGAATCAAAGAAGAATAGTCGGGCAAAGCATTGTTTGTGCAACATACCAGATGATGGCAGGTGGGTGATCTTTACACTGTATGCATGTACACAATATTATAGTCATAGTTTCTAGCATTGTTCATAACTTCATCTTTGTCTTATTACAGGTTTAATGTATGTCATCGTGCATTGAGTATCCAACTGTATTTTAATTCTCTGGACATTTTTACAGCCTACCAATGGCAATGTCGGATTTTTATTCCTGGACATAAATATATTATTAGTAATGTATCAATCAACAAATGCTTGTCCTGTACAAATGGCGAAAATAGTGTTTTTAAGTTGATAAACAAATGTGTCTTTAAGAACTTGTAATTGAGACTTGCAAAAAATATGTCATAATTATAAAGTGACAAGTCAGAAGTATTACCTTAATGTCCATGGTTATCAATTGAAATTGTGCCTAGGTATCTTTCATTAAGGAAGGG